>JAILYB010000071.1:2853675-4280513 GCA_021437785.1 Rhodomyrtus psidioides | reverse complement strand
AAAATGCCCTTCGGTTAGGCCTTCTTTTGAAACAATTTGAGCACTCCAGGTACTTATTTGAAACAAAATTCACTCCATGCCCTTATTTGATATAACGAGAGCACTTCGGGCCTTTTTTGAAATTTTTCCAAAAAAACAAATCCTACAGCGATGTTAAGGGCCTGTATGGTAACACTCCCTAGAAAATGTTTCTATTCCGAAAGTGTTATCAGAATACTTTCGGAACAGAAACGTGTATGGTAAGTATTTCAGGAACAATTTTGAGAAACAAAAACACTTTTAGAGCAGAAACAAGAAACAAAAAAAAACTTGCTTCTGTATTTCTAGAACACTTTTTAGAAACACATTAAGAACATTTTTTGAAACAATTGGGAAAATTTTTATTTTTGAACACACTCTCTTCTCTTTTGTTCTTGTACGATATTGACAACCAATTTTTTTTATCATTTTATTTTAAAAAATAATTAAAAATATCAAAATAATTCATAAAATTACAAAATCAATCTTGAAAGCTTTGGCCAAGCCTTAGGAACCAATTTTGAACAAAAAAAAATTCTTAATTTTTGACATTTTTCGGATTTTATTTTAATTATAAAAATAGACAAAAACCTGAAAAATAGTATTCATGGTCAAAAAAATGCGCAAAAATAGTTTATATTTTTATTTTAATTTACTTTTCATTTTTGCCTCTTAAATTTTTAAAAATTCAGTTTGGGACCACATGCCTCTTCATTGAACATAATCCTATTTAATTAAAAAATTTCATGTTAAATCGTTTCAGGCTAAATTTTTTACTTTAGAGTCATAACATGAGACGTTGATACCCTATAATTTTTTTGTAGTTACCAAATAAGTTTTTTTTTGCAAAAACAGAAACTTTATGTAGTTATCAAATGCGTTTCTGTTCCCAAAAATCGTAACTAAGAACAAAAACACAAAAAAAGTGTTTCTGTTCCAAAAATGTTCTCAGGATCAGAAACGTTACCATGCGCAGCCTAAGCAATAAGGGATAATCAGGTCTTTTCAATGCAGGGATTCATTTAAAGATACGTAAATGGTACTTGTAACAATGTAGTTATATTCGACAAAAAAAAAAACAAGGTACTTATTCAAACGACCATTAGATTAAAAGAAAACTATATTCTTGGCCATTTTTCTATTTAATTAATTTTTGACGTGTACAATGTTTATAGACCCCCCCCCCCCCCCCCCCCCCCCAAAAAAAAAACACTTTGACGTGTACAATAAGAATGGGTCGGCTAACTTCTCTTCTAAACAATCCAATTGTATAAAAATCTCAACTCAGCAATAAAAATGTTAACATCACGAAAAATCTCAAATTAATTAATTTATAATAAATTTACCTCAGATTAATTTTTAATCACAAAAAATTTTAAAGTGGTACACTTGTAACAACTTTATCACACAAAACCTCAAATTGATGCACCCGTTTACCGTCACATGTCATCTAACTCAGTCACAGTAAAATTTAGTAAAAACTAAGGAATGGTAACTATGTCATATATATATATATATATATATATATATATATATATATTGAGGGTTTTTAAAACCTGATATACCCATTTTCCATCATGGTTATCCCTCGTTGAGGAAGAGTTCGATGTGCCTTGCATCCCAACGTTTGCATGGTTTCTACCACAGCGAATAATATCTGAGTACGCTGCTGGCTAAATCAAACACTGAGACCATATTCGCAATCACCAGAAAATCGCGATCATTTTACTGCAAGAAACCATCTCATACGATTTGCAACGGACTGAAAAACGCCAGTTAATTCATGAGAGTTCTGAAAATTCAAATTCATGAGAACCTTGCCATGAGGGTTGGCATTTTCTATTTAATATCATTACCCGTTAGCCTATCCAAGAAATTTCAAAAGAAATAGATCGGATGCCTGTTGACACCTGATTTTTTTACCATTTATTATTGTGATTTTTATTCTTTAAAATTAATTAAAAATATCAAAAAAGGTCATAAAATCACAAAATCAACTTTGGATGCCTTGGTTTAACCTTAGGAACCAATTTTGAACAAAAAATATTTTTCGGTATTTTTAATATTTTTCGAGTTTATTTAATTATAAAAATACCCAAAAAATCAGAAAAATACCATTCGTGGTCAGAAAAATACCCAAAAATATTCGATAATTTTGTTTTAATTTCCTCTTCAAGTGTGTCACTTTAAATCTCAAAAATTCGGCTCGGGTCACTATGTTCCTTCACAAACATAAACCCGAACCGAGCCTAAAAAAAAAAAATCATTTTCGAGTCTTTTAGTTTTCAATTCTCACTTTTTATAAGCTATGACATTGGATTCTAAAGTCTTAAAGTGCAATTAGGTCAATTTGCCCTCCAATTTAATCAATTTTTACCAAAAGGGCTTAATTGCACATTTTTCTTTCAATTAGTCCCCGGTTTCACGGATGTATACGTATGCTCTACGTATTTATACGTCATACGTATTTATACGTTATGCATATTTGTACTGTTTGGTAACCTCTTTAACTCTTGTAATAATAATAATGGTTATTATTTTTAACACCTTTGTTAGTGCCTTTTTTTAGCATTTTTGTATTGTGAGTGCTATTGCTAGTGCTATTTTTAAATAGCATTTTTTGTATTATAAATTGTGAGTGCTATTGTTAGTGCTATTTTTAAATGACATTTATTTATCATAAATTGTGAGTGCTATTGTTAGTGCTATTTTTAAATGGCATTTATTTATCATAAATTGTGAGTGCTATTATTAGATAGAATTTATAATTGTTAGTGCTATTTTTAAATAGCATTTTTGTATTATAAATTGTGAGTGCTATTGTTAGTGCTATTTTTAAATGTCATTTATTTGTGAGTGCTATTTTTAGATAGAATTTATAATTGTTAGTGCTATTTTTAAATACAATTTATTGGAAGGTATTTTTGGCTATAAAAGGATGGCAAGAGTTTTGAGGTTGAAGGGGAGAGACATTTTGTTGAGTGTGCAAATTTTTGAGAGCTTAGAGAGAAGAACACAAACACTCTCTATATTCTCATAATCTTGAGTGAGCAAAATATACTAAGTTCGGAATATTGATTCCGCATATTGCTAGCACAATTGTTGTGGAGTTATTAGTCGTCTCCCCGTTCGTCAATTGGTGGTGCGTCCGAACTAGATGCCTAACACTTGTGGAGGCTGAGATCGAAGAACATCGAACCGACACCTCCGTTCAAGCACGCTACGAGAGGTAATCTATTTACTCCCTTTGAGGCTTTGTGGTTTTTTTTTTTCGATTGAAATGCACGAAGTACGCCTCTGGAGATACATGTATGGGTTGTTATTTATTTCCGCTACGTGTTACGTGGATCCCAACAGTGGTATCAGAGCCAATCCTTAGGTGTTTTCGTGCATTTAATTGATTTTTGCAATTTTTACAATACTATGGCCAATATGTATTAACGAATTGTTCGTCTTACATGGCTAATGGAGGTTGATTGTTTTATATGATAAATTAATCAACGTAGCAAAAATTGAGACTAAATCAATTTTGAATCGAAAATTTATGGCTATCTTATTTTACGTAAAAATTCTGAATATGATTCAACGTAGAATTTTTATTGTGCCTTCCTAAGTTTTAAATTGTGAATTTATTACTTACGTGGAAGGGTGGTGATCATGGAAAAATCCCTAATCGATGTGATTGATGTATATATGAATGTATGATGATTATTTATATATTTGGGGTTGTAATTATTAAATGGAGGCTGCGTACTCCTTTTATTTTTCATGTAATCTTTATTTTTAGCATAGTCAATTGTTGATGTAAATGCTACGAGGATTACGTGGGGGAGCCTTTTAAGTCGGCGAGCTCTTTAGGGCCCAATTTTTGAAGAGTTCAAGAAACCAAGAAGAAGCGAAGAGCGGCTCTCCGTTATTAAAATATTAAAATGATTAAATGTGGTCTCATTGGCTCGAGACCCATTAAATCATAATTCCATGATCACCACGTAGGATAGATGTTTATGTGATTGACATTTATTTATTTATTATGATTACGTGAGCATGTTAAACTGATTAATGTGCAAAGTCAGACTTACCTCACCCAAAATTGCGCCTGCATGAAATCCTAGTTAGGAAAATCACTCGCGTTAGGTACCGAAAGGGCGTTGGTAACGACACCAGCGTAACCAAGTCCCCGAACCCAAAATCTCTGGTTCCGCAGAATTGATCGATCTCTCCCAATCGGTCAATAAGGTTTCCGGTCTACCCTCCAAGAAAGACCGGTGGCGACTCCAAATGCATGCACAAGTTGCACATGCCACCACGACCGCGCTAAGGTCGAAAGCGATCGACTGTTATCGTCGAATCCCTTTGAAAAATACTCCCGCCGCGATTTGGTATGGGCCTGGGAGGGCCCGCGCCGATCCAAAGCCCTCGATCCGCACCCTTGTGCGGGGGAAGGCCCGCGATCGGTAATCCATTAGCCGCGTCCAGCTTCGGACGGGTCGCGACAGCTGGCGACTCCACTGGGGACCTTTGTTCTAGAACCAATGGTTCTAGACCTCAAGTGGACTTAGGCCGTAATTAAAACGCTGAGTGATTTTTCTAACCATGCAGGCGCTCTTGAAGGTGAGGTAAGTCCGCTCACGGTAGGTGTTATATGTTTTTGCAGATTGTAGAGATAATGGGTGTAGTCCGTGATTAACATTGTCTTATGCAGGTTGGCATAGGAATGTATGTTGTATGGATGATTTGAAGCGCCGATTGATAAACTGTTGTGCATGACTTGCATTGTGATACTCACAACACATGAACACACACAATCGCGCCTAAAACCCCGGGCGCCGCCTATAGGAAAACAATATAAGGGATTGAAAATGGAATCTCCGTGAGGAAAAACACGGGGTAATCCACTTTTCAATTCCGCTCATTTCGAATTATGGATTGGGTCCCAATGCAACGATAGTTGTGCAATGGAATCTACCCTTTCTAGAACTCGAGATGGGAGCCTTGGCCTTAGGTTCCAAACCTTATCTTGATTCTTAGAGCCAAACCTCACTGGTCTCATGCGTATGTATGTGAATGATTGGTACACCTCGAAACCAAAAGGTCATTCAGCGCCGCTTATGAATCAAAATCCAAAAACTTGTGTGAAGAATCAATCGCGAGTTGAAACGAACCAGGATGGCATGGAAAAGCGCTGGACCACCTTGGAGAGTCAACTGACGAGGGCAAATGCCTCTTGACCGGGCAACCGAATCAAGGATAAGGACGTGTCATTCCTAATTGATTTTCAATCAGATAATGACATAATATTTCATATCTCTTCCTCTCAGGATAAGATGGTTAAAGACCAACAAAAGGGAGCTTGCCTTCCCTACAAAATGGAAAGGAGTGCACCTTCATCGGGCATCACCCATTGAGTTTGCAAAAACAAGATGGATTTATTGTGATGAGCCTTAAGTAGACAACGTGAAGCTGGGGCAACCTAATTTGGATCGACTCTCCCTAAGTCGAAAAAGTTGTATCCGTTCCAAATCGGATTGACCGGCTCACGAGTTGATATGGTTTTCCATTCTTGCAGGTGATGACAAAAATGAATGGGACCACTGAAAAATTTCCAGCATCTTGGATGCCAGAAGTGACCAGAGCGGGGATAGTAAATCCGTAATCGTTTCAATTAAAGCTCCTTACGCGGTGATTGACTCTTTCACTCCTTTCATCGCGCAGGTTGTTGAAGTACTCAATCACGAGTAAACCCATTTTTGCGGATGTCAAATAGCCTGAATGCGTCAATGCAGCAAAATGCAAAAGGGAGTTAGCTGGGGCAAGCGTCACCAAGCTACGACAAATCACGCCCAATTGGGGCAAGCGAATCATTTGTGCGCCGGACAAAGAATAACGTTTATTCTCTGGCAAAATCAATGGACGCAACTGTAGAGTCGTCCGCATCAGAATTAAACCCAAGATACGAATATGGGTGAACGGTAACCTTGTATCGTTCCATTTTGGTCTTCGAAGACCACATGCCTAACATGAGTTTTTACTCATTTAACAGGGAGTCGTTGGCACCGAAAGCCTCAAAAGAAAAGAACTCGCCAACGAGGAGGCGAATAAAGCTATTGACCTTGGGAGTCAGCACTCCAAGAAATGATCTTTGATTATAAGACCTAGTGGAGGGTAAAAAGTGTCGCTCCTACGTCCCGTGCTTTGACATGCATTTTGATAAGATTTTCTTTTTTTCCTTGAATAAAAGGAACCTTGAAGAATGGCGCTGGAATGCGCCCAAAAACACAAATGGATCTCCTATGGGGCAAATCCTTGAGAATGATTCATCGCCAACCAAACGGAGGGATCAGGACCACAAGATAGAGGGCCAGATTCTGCAAGCCGCACGTTTGTGTTCAAATGAAAACGCCAAGCAAGAACAATGCGGTATCGTTCCAATTGGTCTTGAATTTTGGAACACAAACTGACACTTATTGTTTGTTTTTGACAGGGGCTTGCCATCAGGGCAAAACGGGTTTTCACATCCCATGTATTACCCGTTGGAAATACATGACCAAGGGTAAATTGTATCGTTCTAATTTTTTGAAAAATTCGTGAACGTACAATAACATGTTTCTTCCGCATTTTCAGGGATCTCCAGCCTCTGGGGACAGGTAAGTATCCCTTTCCCCAATCCACTAAAGATGTTGAATAAAAAAACAGAGAAGAAAAGAAAAGCCTTCAGAATCTGATGTCTAGAAAAGACATAGAATTCAAACTTCATTGGCATTCATGTTTTAAAATAGGAGGTTGTCTGAACATGAATAAGGACATGCATAGTGCATCTTAAAATCCCCTTGGCGGGTAAAATTTTTGGAGAAAATGAAAGAAATTTTTTCCAATCAAAAGTTCAAAACTTTCAAAAGGATGTTTTCTCAGACGAGAGGCGAAAACCTAATCCAAACATGTCCAACACACACTTGAGAGATGAGTGGAGTGGGCAGATAGCAAAATCTGGGTCTACGGAGGTAGGGACCATTTGCAGCGATTACATGGGTTGGGACGACGGAGGCATTCGTTTCATATCCCCAAACACTACAGGTGACCGTTGATAAACCCCTTTGAACGGCGCTTTTCATTCTTAACCCTGTCAAGAGCCACCCCACACCGGGGCAAAAAGGAAGTAAGTCCAGCAGCGTCAGGAGAAAATGGTTAGAAATTTTCTTGCTCGGACTAACGTTAATCTTTGTGTATTGTTTATATGGTAATCCAAGTGCCATAAGATGACGAGAAGCATTCATTCTCTATCCCACACACCGAATCCTTTGCACAGCCAACTTAAGCCTGCGAATTCATTTCATAAACCCCTGTTGGTGATCATGGCATGTTTCAAGATAGAAACTGCATCACTCCAAGAACGGAAGAATCCAAGAGATGGGATTTATAGAAAAATTTCATATCGGCGTTTAAATGTGATATGATTCAAGTTGTATATCTAGCACAATTTTCTGAACATCATGGTTCCAAAGGAAAAGAAAAGGCGGGATTTCAACAAAGAAAAATCCCCAGCAGCAAGAAAAAGCAAAGTGCCTGGTAAAAGCAAGGCCGATGCTCGTGAAAACTGTTTGATTGATCCCCAATAAAGCCTAGTTGGGAAGAGAGAAAAACCCATAAAGGAGTCAGATCAAGAAGACTGCTCCCCAAATGATGTCAGCCGTGGTGCAAAAACACGGACAGAATTGTCAATCTCTTAATACCACAAGAGACGTTCTCTAAAGGACTTGTGCACACCTCAAAAGCGGTTACACACCTCAAAAATTGAAGATGCAGAATGGAAAAGACATGTGACAAGTTTGCAATGATCACCAATGCCAATCCCCTCACAAATTCTGGGCCAAAAACAAGCCTTTTTCGGTCCCCAATCCTACAAATGTTACAACCCTGAAACAGTCTTCTCTGACTAAGACACTTGGGTTAACATATTGCTTAGCTCGAAGAAGTACGAGCAAGACTATTTCTTCCTCATTTTGCAGGGTTCTTGACTTGTAAACCCGGAGCAGATGGTGAAGACTTTCATTCAATGGCCTCGACTCCAAAGCGGGTCCCCTTTGAAAACCAATATCCAAGCCTAACATTACGGTCCTGTGGAAGACCTCCCGACCGATCAAAATGTATGCGCTGCGAATGAGCCTAAAACCTAGGCACAGGTTAGTAGGGAATTGAGTGCATCCCCTATAAAAAAACCACTATCGCAAAACAGGTGAGAAGACCTCCTTGTCGAGAAATATTCCAATTGATGTTTTGAACAAACTCTTTTTGGAAGTTTCAAATTGTTGGATCCAGATTTTCCGCGCAAGGGATTTGTGATCACATTTGCATGTTGCAAGAATGCTTTGGATAACCTCCAGCAGCAAATTTCATGATTAAAACTTAAAACATACGGTTTTGTCAAAATGGACAGCCGTGGTCTTCCCAAAGATTACTAACGTTTTCTTGGTGAAGAAAAATCTTTCAGGCTCAAACTTCTGCAGGATACCTAGAGAACCCAGCTCCCAGAATGTCGCCTCAACGGACCCAAGTGAAGCTTTGTCAAGATAAAATCTTTCACTGCTTCAAAATTGAATTCCCCGGCAAATTTCGGGATCTTGCAAAAGAAAGGGTGAGGATAGAACCCTTTTTCAAAAGAAGTCAGCAAACTGTCCCAGCAGGACGTGGAGAATCCTCGTCCTAGGACACCCTTTTCAAAACTTAGGCAGTCTCATCGGATGTGGAAAACCCTCGTCATGAGACACCTTTTCAAATATCAAACTGTCTCATCGGACGTGGAAAACCCTCGTCATGAGACACCTCTTCAAAATTCAGGAAGTCTCATCGGACGTGGAGAACCCTTGTCATGAGACCCCTTTTCAAAATATCAAACAGTCTCATCGGACGTGGAGAACCCTCGTCATGAGACCTCTTTTCAAATATCAAACAGTCTCATCGGACGTGGAGAACCCTCGTCATGAGACCCCTTTTCAAATTCAGGCAGTCTCATCGGACGTGGAGAACCCTCGTCATGAGACCCATTTTCAAATTTAGGCAGTCTCATCGGACGTGGAGAACCCTCGTCATGAGACCCATTTTCAAATTTAGGCAGTCTCATCGGAAGTGGAGAACCCTCGTCATGAGACACCCTTTTCAAATCAACTCAAGGTAGAAACCGCCTGAAGGGTCAATCAAAGGTAGAAACCGCCTGAAGGGTCAACTCAAGGTAGAAACCGCCTGAAGGATCAACTCATGGTAGATACCGCCTGAAGGGTCAACTCATGGTAGAAACCGCCTGAAGGGTCAAAACTAAGGTAGATACCGCCTGAAGGGTCAACTAAAGGTAGAAACCGCCTGAAGGGTCAACTCATGGTAGATACCGCCTGAAGGGTCAAACCAAGGTAGATACCGCCTGAAGGGTCAACTAAAGGTAGAAACCGCCTGAAGGGTCAACTCATGGTAGATACCGCCTGAAGGGTCAAACCAAGGTAGATACCGCCTGAAGGGTCAACACATGGTAGAAACCGCCTGAAGGGTCAACTCAAGGTAGATACCGCCTGAAGGGTCAACTCAAGGTAGAAACCGCCTGAAGGGTCAACACAAGGTAGATACCGCCTGAAGGGTCAACACAAGGTAGATACCGCCTGAAGGGTCAAACTCAAGGTAGAAACCGCCTGAAGGGTCAAACTCATGGTAGATACCGCCTGAAGGGTCAACACAAGGTAGAAACCGCCTGAAGGGTCAAATCAAGGTAGAAACCGCCTGAAGGGTCAACTCAAGGTAGAAACCGCCTGAAGGGTCAAACCACGGTAGATACCGCCTGAAGGGTCAAATATGGTAGATACCGCCTGAAGGGTCAAATCAAAGGTAGATACCGCCTGAAGGGTCAAAATCAAAGGTAGATACCGCATGAAGGGTCAACACAAGGTAGATACCGCCTGAAGGGTCAACACATGGTAGATACCGCCTGAAGGGTCAACACAAGGTAGAAACCGCCTGAAGGGTCAAATCAAAGGTAGAAACCGCCTGAAGGGTCAACTCAAGGTAGAAACCGCCTGAAGGGTCAAACCAAGGTAGAAACCGCCTGAGGGATCACATTAATGGTAGAAACCGCCTGAAGGGTCACATATGGTAGAAACCGCCATAAGGGTCAATTCATTGGTAGAAACCGCCATAAGGGTCAACTCATTGATAAATATCGCAGTAAGGATCATCACAAAGGTCTGATCCACCATACGGATCAAAATCCTTGGCAAATCCCAAAGCGTGGGATGCGCCTTCCTTAGGTTCCTACAAGTTAGGAATCCCATCATGGTATGACCTACCATACAGGTCAGAGCTTAATCTCCCTAGGATATTCTGAATGACGAGTCCTAGGCATCTTCTTGAAAGTCGTCGCAACCGGCAGCATCCGACAGGTGAGTTTCAGGTAAGCCTCTCTCACTCCGGCCCATGTTCAAATTGTTAGAGCAAACCGGGGATTGATTTGAGCTTTTATCAATAGGCTTAAGGATCCGATGTCATAACATTTCTTCTCTTATTTTCCCAGTTGAGTCGGTTAGGAATCAGGTGCCACCTTATCTTTGAGAGAAACCTCTAACGAGATTCCTCTCAAAGAGGGGCAGCTGTTGACACCTGATTTTTTTACCATTTATTATTGTGATTTTTATTCTTTAAAATTAATTAAAAATATCAAAAAAGGTCATAAAATCACAAAATCAACTTTGGATGCCTTGGTTTAACCTTAGGAACCAATTTTGAACAAAAAATATTTTTCGGTATTTTTAATATTTTTCGAGTTTATTTAATTATAAAAATACCCAAAAAATCAGAAAAATACCATTCGTGGTCAGAAAAATACCCAAAAATATTCGATAATTTTGTTTTAATTTCCTCTTCAAGTGTGTCACTTTAAATCTCAAAAATTCGGCTCGGGTCACTATGTTCCTTCACAAACATAAACCCGAACCGAGCCTAAAAAAAAAAATCATTTTCGAGTCTTTTAGTTTTCAATTCTCACTTTTTATAAGCTATGACATTGGATTCTAAAGTCTTAAAGTGCAATTAGGTCAATTTGCCCTCCAATTTAATCAATTTTTACCAAAAAGGCTTAATTGCACATTTTTCTTTCAATTAGTCCCCGGTTTCACGGATGTATACGTATGCTCTATGTATTTATACGTCATACGTATTTATACGTTATGCATATTTGTACTGTTTGGTAACCTCTTTAACTCTTGTAATAATAATAATGGTTATTATTTTTAACACCTTTGTTAGTGCCTTTTTTTAGCATTTTTGTATTGTGAGTGCTATTGCTAGTGCTATTTTTAAATAGCATTTTTTGTATTATAAATTGTGAGTGCTATTGTTAGTGCTATTTTTAAATGACATTTATTTATCATAAATTGTGAGTGCTATTGTTAGTGCTATTTTTAAATGGCATTTATTTATCATAAATTGTGAGTGCTATTATTAGATAGAATTTATAATTGTTAGTGCTATTTTTAAATAGCATTTTTGTATTATAAATTGTGAGTGCTATTGTTAGTGCTATTTTTAAATAGCATTTTTGTATTATAAATTGTGAGTGCTATTGTTAGTGCTATTTTTAAATGTCATTTATTTGTGAGTGCTATTTTTAGATAGAATTTATAATTGTTAGTGCTATTTTTAAATACAATTTATTGGAATGTATTTTTGGCTATAAAAGGATGGCAAGAGTTTTGAGGTTGAAGGGGAGAGACATTTTGTTGAGTGTGCAAATTTTTGAGAGCTTAGAGAGAAGAACACAAACACTCTCTATATTCTCATAATCTTGAGTGAGCAAAATATACTAAGTTCGGAATATTGATTCCGCATATTGCTAGCACAATTGTTGTGGAGTTATTAGTCGTCTCCCCGTTCGTCAATTGGTGGTGCGTCCGAACTAGATGCCTAACACTTGTGGAGGCTGAGATCGAAGAACATCGAACCGACACCTCCGTTCAAGCACGCTACGAGAGGTAATCTATTTACTCCCTTTGAGGCTTTGTGGTTTTTTTTTTCGATTGAAATGCACGAAGTACGCCTCTGGAGATACATGTATGGGTTGTTATTTATTTCCGCTACGTGTTACGTGGATCCCAACAGTGGTATCAGAGCCAATCCTTAGGTGTTTTCGTGCATTTAATTGATTTTTGCAATTTTTACAATACTATGGCCAATATGTATTAACGAATTGTTCGTCTTACATGGCTAATGGAGGTTGATTGTTTTATATGATAAATTAATCAACGTAGCAAAAATTGAGACTAAATCAATTTTGAATCGAAAATTTATGGCTATCTTATTTTACGTAAAAATTCTGAATATGATTCAACGTAGAATTTTTATTGTGCCTTCCTAAGTTTTAAATTGTGAATTTATTACTTACGTGGAAGGGTGGTGATCATGGAAAAATCCCTAATCGATGTGATTGATGTATATATGAATGTATGATGATTATTTATATATTTGGGGTTGTAATTATTAAATGGAGGCTGCGTACTCCTTTTATTTTTCATGTAATCTTTATTTTTAGCATAGTCAATTGTTGATGTAAATGCTACGAGGATTACGTGGGGGAGCCTTTTAAGTCGGCGAGCTCTTTAGGGCCCAATTCTTGAAGAGTTCAAGAAACCAAGAAGAAGCGAAGAGCGGCTCTCCGTTATTAAAATATTAAAATGATTAAATGTGGTCTCATTGGCTCGAGACCCATTAAATCATAATTCCATGATCACCACGTAGGATAGATGTTTATGTGATTGACATTTATTTATTTATTATGATTACGTGAGCATGTTAAACTGATTAATGTGCAAAGTCAGACTTACCTCACCCAAAATTGCGCCTGCATGAAATCCTAGTTAGGAAAATCACTCGCGTTAGGTACCGAAAGGGCGTTGGTAACGACACCAGCGTAACCAAGTCCCCGAACCCAAAATCTATGGTTCCGCAGAATTGATCGATCTCTCCCAATCGGTCAATAAGGTTTCCGGTCTACCCTCCAAGAAAGACCGGTGGCGACTCCAAATGCATGCACAAGTTGCACATGCCACCACGACCGCGCTAAGGTCGAAAGCGATCGACTGTTATCGTCGAATCCCTTTGAAAAATACTCCCGCCGCGATTTGGTATGGGCCTGGGAGGGCCCGCGCCGATCCAAAGCCCTCGATCCGCACCCTTGTGCGGGGGAAGGCCCGCGATCGGTAATCCATTAGCCGCGTCCAGCTTCGGACGGGTCGCGACAATGCCCTCAATCACTTTTGAACGCCAAACGATAATTTATATTGAGTAATCAGTCTGTTTAGATGATCAATATCATGCTAGCTACCAAGAAAACACAATCGGTTACCTTCTCAGTTAGGTCACAGATAGGACAAGTTTCCACCAATGCCATGGTTGATAAACACTAAAATGGATCAGCTTGATGAAAATGCAGCAAGAGCAAATATCTGCTGCTTTTCTTGATCTGATTCTCTGTTGGGGTACCAAGTTATATTTTTTCCGAGGAGATCAACTTGCCAGATCAATGTGATTTATGTGGCATGCTAAATTTGTTACTATCAATGCCGCATTAGAAGGCATTTGAATTAACGCTTATGAGGTATGAGCAAGAACCATGATGGGAACGCGTAATGACTTAAGAGGGCATGGTCGAATCCTTGCAAAAAATCTTCTGGCTGAGTAATACTTCTCGCTTCCAAATTGTCATTGGGTGTCCTTATTCCATGTTATTGAACCTTTTAAAGTGCGCGCTGTCCTTGAAGAAGGTCATTATTTTCTTTGATACTGACTGGAACAATGCCAATAAGAAATTATTGCCAAAGCTGTCCCACTAGGGATCCTGACCCCTCACCTTACCATGTACAATTTGCCTTCTCTCAACGTTGCCTTGTTCTTGGATGTCGGTTGATTTGGACGACCTTGTTCTTGGATATTGGTTGATATGGCGACCCTATGATGTTTGGAGCATAAGCGTCTAGGATCAGAAACCAGCCGCAGCCGGGAGCATCTCATATTTGATGAGAATTGTAAAATGTAAATCAACATAACCCTACACTGAAGCGGGCGAGCGGCGCACCGGGCGACCGTAGATATTTAACTGATTGAGCAACGGAAAGATATCAATTATTTAGTAAATGCTACCCATGTGAGGAATTGCCAGTTGGTTTTATGTCATTGACCCTTGCCTCAGACTTGAGACTCTGGCAACATATTGTCACAACCCCGACAATGCAAGTGATATAGGGTTCTCCCCACATATGATTCTGTTCTTTTTTTTTTTTTGCTAGCACATATGATTCTGTTGGATGGAGCGAAAGTCAACAAAACTTCTACGACCTGAATAGTTTTGCATACTTCTATTCTACTTCAAATATGTACATGTCACATGCTTGAATTGCCTGTCACTTTTTACACATTTTGGGATCCAAACTTGGCATCAGTTTCTCGCCTTGCGAATAAGGTGCCTGCAGCTCGAACATCAGCATGCTGAGATACTGTTGCAGAAAGCGTTGCAGAAAGCGATTGAAAGTTGGTATTCCCAATAAACCAGTAAAGAGCCCATTTGAGATTGCACAAGGTATACTTCAGAGCTTTCGTCCAATTCTCCTGCTTATTGAAACTTTGCGTGATAGAGTAGTTCTCCACTTTATCATTCTCAATCCTGCAAGAATATCTCACGTTTAGTTATTCTCATCAGTGGGAAACGCAGTATGCAATCAACATTCTGGAGCACCCTTGTGTGCACAAAGTGAAAATGCTTATAGGTCCCAATGTTCACAAAATGAATACAAACTAGGGTGTCATAAGATTTTCTCAATAGATAACTTCCATAATAGGTCCACAAGTTGCTTCTTGCTTCGAAGCAACATTCATTAGCAAATCATAATTTTTTGCAAAAAGCAAATTAGGTCCACGTGGTGAATTATCTCAGGTGATCCACATGTTCAGAGTCAAATAATATTCCTACTATAAATAGAACAACATTAACATCAACATCACCTTTATCACAAACTAGTTGGGGTCGGCCTACTATAAATAGAACAAAGAAAAGAAATTTATTCTCCTTATGACCGTAAGGACATTTGCTAACAGTCCAATCAGGATATATCAGATCGACAGATTAACATCAGAAAAATTCGATCAATTTAAGTACACGCTGAAAGAATGAGTTGGTGCATTCCACATTTCAAAGTTATATCTTCTTATACGAAAAGACGCTTACTTGTATGGCAATTTGAAACATTTCTCTGATGGTATGTTGTTCTCTTGATCCTTTGATTTAGCGAACTCAGCAAAGTCTTTGAGGCATGTCAAGAACAATGTCATAGCCTTGTCATAACGAGTGCTCCAGAACAAGTTCACAGGACCAAACCTAGGAAATAAATATTGTGTTACACCACAAACGAGAAACCCGCACAGAGAACTACCACCACAACCAGATGCCTGACAATTACATTCTAATTTAACTTCCTACAATTATCCCTGATCCTGATATGCATGAAGAGATGACAAAAGTGACAAGTTAATCATTAATGGGGTTTTCATAAATAAAAAGAAACATTAGACACGTCTAGATTTGAGCAAAATGTGTTTCTGAACCTACATCTACTTCAAGGAGGCATGGCTAAACTTTGAGATGCATGTACAGGCTAAATGATATGAGAAGATTCAGTTCAATTGTGAGAAACTTATCTGTACTTACAGCTCATAACTATTGTTGCTGAGGTCCATAATCCGGGGGTAGCTTCCCATGGGAAGTATTTTTATACGGTATCTAAACAAACTCAAGGGAGAAACGAAGCAACCACTTGAATAATTTCAATCAGGAAAAGTGATGAGTGCAAGAGTAGAGCTTGCATTTATCTACTTGGGTAAAACGATTTGTGCAAGAGTAGAGCTTGCATTTATCTATCCTATTGTCATAGAAAGATGAAAATACCCTGAGCTTTCCAGGATAAGAAAAAATTCTTGAAACCAGAGACCATGGGAACGTTGTGTTCCGTCTTTTTTGTTTCAAAACAGCACAAAAGCTAATCAACTTATTTTGGACCAGAACCTAAGAGATGACCGAGTTTTTTGACACGTTACATAAAGGCAGAGGCATATCAGCCACAAAGAATATTTATATATGTGCAATGGCTCCAAATCATATCATAAGGACACTGAAGTATTTAAATCACCAAAAGAAGCTAGCTAGGAAGCGAGAATTCCCAACAGCCCACCTTTAAAATATATCAGCAAATGTAAGAATCTGGAGCAAGAGACATGTAGAAGGGATCAGGACACTAACACCCTCAAAGCCAATTACTACCGCATAACTGGTATTTTTTTTCTCAGCCTTACAATATTGTGCCGGATAATGCACTTAAAACAATGGCAATTAATAAACTTATTGCGCATGGTGCCAACTACGATTTTTCCTTTTCTTTTTTCCATTTAACGCACATTGATCTTATGCTTTGGTCAATTAGAGCATGAAGATTAAACTCTAGATGAAATAAAGTAAAAGGATACGAAAACTTGGGCCGAAAATATTGACACATTGTATGTAAGAGGAGGCAAGCTTGGCCCCAGGCAGCATTTATCTCATCCCACTCCACCTAAGCAATTCCACACCAAGTGAAAGGACAAAGTCAAACCCTTTAACAAGGTGAAATGGCAGGTGAAACATAGGTTTAAGAAATAGAGCCTGAGAATCACTTGCGACAACTGAAAGATGTGCACTAATCAAAGCAAGTTATTTTTAATGCAAGTCCTTGGAACAAGTAATAGAACAAAACCATAATATCCACAATGTAGATGGAAGCCTGAACTAGAATCAGGGTGCATTAAATGTCACACGAGGTGAAAATGATGCCCATACCTCATCAATAGCCTTTCACAAAAATCTTTACGACCTTAGATCAGAGAATCAGCAAAAAGGTAGTCAAATGTACAGAATGTAACTCATTGTGCAGCTTTTGTTCACTATGTATCATGGAAGTTTCACCAAACATTTTTAATTCCTAAAAAGTTGTGGTAATAGCAAAGGACATTCATGTCCCACTACATGGTTTGATGTCATTATGAACAAAGTTAAAATAGGAAGAGCTACAAATCAACGATCCAAACAATTGAACACATCCAAAGTGTGAACAGAGTATTTCTCACAGGAATTTTGGGAAGTCGGCCTAGTCGAAAATTGTTTATCGTCCCAAACTCTCCATCATGCCAGATGGGAAAAGCATCATTGAGGACATTGGTTCGCTTCAACAGCTCTAGATGTGCTTGTGAAACTTCAATCTTCGCCAAGATTGCATCTCTCTCTTCCTGTGGTAAATATATATTTTTTCAAATTCAAAATTTTCGAGTTAGAAAATCAGGTGTGAAGTACCAACACAAAGGGAAGACACATCACTGTTGCATCGTCTGTACATGCTTTTCCCAATGCATGCGCTACATGTTTGTACAGCTACAAACACCGCAAAGTTCGCAAAACAAATTACAATTGTTCATCAGTCGAATTGGAGTTAGCAACTCACCGAGGACAAATCAAATTTCGATAGTATGAATAATAGCCAGAATATCTTGGACAGATTAAATGCTTTGGTCACAACTAATTGAGAACAATGACTGAGAATCAAGTAAAACACGACTTTGATGTGCTGCATAATTTGAGCTTTCACCTAACACTTTCAGTCTACTGATCTTCTACATATGGAGGTTTCCAAAGAGAGTCACAATCATACTCAGAAAGGAGATTTTGGAGCTGCAGACTTGATTTCTTATGATGCTATAAAAGGATTCTAGATTTTGGATAACAAAGCAGTAGCGACAGCACAACAATCTTTCAACAATGCAAGGTTAAATAATCAAGTGCGAAATTATTAAAGACAATCGCAACAGACAAACCATGCCTAGTTAGCTCCTTTGCAGATAGATTTTGGGAGCCCATTTATACTGTGCCCAGAAATTATAATATCGTGCAAGTCAAAAGGATTTTGACTTCCATTTATCATCTTGTCAATGCAAGTTGTTATACTAATGTTCTTTCAAAGTGGTCAAACCAACTGAGAATACCATAATTGTCATGAATAGTATCAGAAAGGTGCAATTCACGAGCTACTTTGAGTATGAACAGACCTGATGTGAAGTCAGCTGAAACTGAAAATTGTTAAACTCGTGCCAATACCTGATGCACAGAAGTTCAAGAGCGATAAATAACTAATAAAATCTTGATTCCCAAGTCTATGAGCAAGCAAGATCCTAAAGCAAATATGAGAACCGGTATTCATTTCACCAGTGGAGACAGGAAAGATACCTCTCCTCCAATTCTTGAAAGCGGCTAGATTTTGTTTCTAGTTCCTTGAGTTCACCACTAACTTCCTTATACTGTTTGTCTATTTCTTGTATTGCTACTTCAAGCTTCCTCTCTTCTTCTTCAATCTTAAAAGGAAAGATATGGGACGTTAGTATTGATCTCAATCCCAGAAAACTCCATCAATAGTATATACGCACATATGCATCAATGATGAACCAAGTTCTTGGATGAAAAGGCAAAAAGGGAAACACTGAACCAAGCGTCAAATATATGTCAAATAACAGAAGAAAAAATAATAGTGTAAACTGCAGATACAACCCTCAAAAGTATTTCAAAGTATTACATAACGAGACTAATATGCTAAGCTGCCAAATTATCCACCAAAATATCAAAGGTGCAAGCTTTGAATATCCTCCCTGCAAGTGACCAACTTTACTACTCTAACATCGCCAATTTTTTTCATTCCAGCATGTCTAATGACAACAAAGATTGCTCCATATGGATTACGACACAGCAGAAATGCTTCTTTTACAGAAATTCATTAAAAGTATAAGTATTTGTCTAGTCACTCTGAATATAATGCAGAAGAAAATGTTTATAGGGATGGTGACTGTAATACTAGATCTTATGACTCTAATAGAAATACAGACGGACAGATGCCCAGCTCTTTTTCATCATCATTTCCACTGAAGCACAACAAAGTCTTCTCCCGGTGTTAGATCTAAGGACCACGTAAAAACACTCCCCCCCCCCCCCCCCCCCCAAAAAAAAAAAAAAAAACAAGAATACCATAAAATGAAAGAACAAACTAATGACAATAATATTTCAAAACCAAACTCAGAGTTCGATCCGGTAGGCTAATTGCACCTTCAGCTTCTCCTTAAGAAAATCAGCCTCACTAAGAATATCGCGTGCCTCGCCCTCCAGTCTTTGCAAACAGGCTTCATAGGCTTCAATATCTCTGTTTACATCTTCAACTTCCTTATCAAGTTTATCAGACAATATTCTCATGCATTCAAGGCACAGAGGTTGTTCAACCTGAAAATGGCAATGAAGGCAACTAAAATATTATATAATTCCACCACAAACAGCAAATGAAGCAAATTCCCTATCCTCAGAGGAAACACATTCGAGTTACCTGAGTCTGTGTTGTAGCAATCTCAAATGCACGTTTTAGGACTGTTATAGTTGTGTTAAACCCAGAATTGTTTGGCGGCAGAGGAACAGCTGCATGGCCCCCTTCGGATAAGGGTAACTGGCCAGTTCCTCCATCTGAAGCAGATTCATTCTTATAGACTACAACAAAAGATTCGTCCATTGCCTTGCCAGATGGGCTTGCTTCAGACTGGAGGCTAGCACCGTGAGCACGTGGAGGAACCCCTTGTACCCGAGCTCTCTGTTTTGGCAATACAACGAAAGAATTGTCCATGCGAGTTGAACCCAACACGCTGTTCGCCACATGCATTGAAGACCCATGCATACCTGCGCATACAAGTGCAGGAACACGGGATTTAGCACATAAGAGTGATTTCTCCCATCAAATGGCCTCGTCGGAATGATAAAAAGATCGATCCCCCCATAGTTACTAAATCCTTAAAGCAGCAAGTCGTCGTTTTTTTTATCTGAGCAAAGACATAGTAAAAGCGAAACTTGATCGAGGCTGAATTACAACTCTCAGCAAAGAAATGGTTTTAACAGTCTCCAGAGGCAAGAAAAGCGGGACATCATATGGATGCTCCTCCGCAGTCGAGTCAGGCAATCAATTAGAGGCGAATCCTGTATTCAGTTGCTCGATCTAGTCATCTTAATTATTCTAACAGCATCTACTAACAAAAGATTTATTTCCCAATCTCCTGCCCAAATTGCCTTAAAGTAAAAGAGCGACTTAACAAATTACGAGCTAAAATTCAGCTGGCTCGAGCAGAAATTAATACTACAAAACAACAAGAATCGAAACCAGGAGCAATAAGATGACGAAGAAACCGAACCGGAGCGGGAGGAGGGATCGTTCGAGTACTTGTCGGCGTATGAATCGAGGCCGACGATAGCGAGGGGGTTGTGACATTTCTGGCACAACCAGCGAGGCAGATTCGGATCCACCGGGAAGCTCCGGCCTTTGCCTTTGCCGGCGTTCTTCATTTTTCCAGTGTCCGGCCGCCGCGGAGACGAGCTCTCTCCGATTCAGAGCTTGCAAACCAACACGCACATGCTTTGCCTAGCGACGACGAGATCACCTCGCGGACGGTATCGAGTGCTCGCGCGGGGACCGTCAAAAGACCGGGTCGGGTCGGGTCGGGTCACCGGTGGAGACTGAGGGTACCGTGCTGGTAACGTTGGACGCAAACTCGTTTATGCGAACACATCGCCCGACGCGGACTGATTTCATGGATGGAGGGCATTAAAAAAGTTCAAATTATTAAACTGCATTTAATGATTTTAATCTAATTCATTAGATTTTCCTGAATAGTGCTTAAATTTTCCTAAATATCTCGAGAGCGCTATTTAGGAAATCCAATGAAAATATAAGAAAAATATTACGGGACACAGTGGACTAAGAGAAAATACCAAAAGTATTAAATACATACCAAACCGAAAAAGAAAATTGATTTACATACTTATAATATTAAAATTATTAAATACATACATAAATTTTATCTTTAAACAACACTTTTTACGCATTAATTATTTTTTTTTGGGGTAAAGTTCACATTAATTATGTTTATGTCCCTATTTGTGAGGATCGTCATTTTGTTCAAAAGGTTGTCACCTCTGTTACACGGACTCGCTGTTTTTAAAAATTTTGCCGTGTCGGACTCGGACACTGTCATTGGCCTCTCCGTTTCCCTCTAGCGACTATCATTGGCCTCTCCCTTTCCCTCTCGCGACTTGTCGGCTCCCATTGCGACTCGCCCCCGGCAGGCTCTGGTTGCGAGCCAGGGGTCTCTTGCGTCGGGGGCTCGACAAATCTGAGTCGCGACTGTGGATCTCGGGTTGGAAGGGCATCGACGACGGGACAGAGGGATCGGGGCTGAGCTGGCCGGATCTGGGTCGTGGGTGGCTCGGGTGGGCTGGCCGGATCTGGGTCGTGGGTGGCTCGGGTGGTGACGGAACGGTGGTGAGGGTCACGGGTTTTGAAGGCCCTTGTCACACAGATATTGGACCCAAAAAAAAAATCCCACGGAGATGCTAAAATGAGCTTGCAATGAGGGGCAATCAGGTCTTTTCAATATAGGAATTCATTTAAAGATTATGTAAATGGTATTTGTAACTATATAGTTAAACCTACGGCCATTAGATTTAAAGCGGACTATGTTTTTGCCATTTTTCCGTTTAATTAATATTTGACGCATACAATATTTACAGACCCCAAAAAAAAATATTTAACGTGTACTACAAGAATGGGTCGGGTAACTTCTCTTCTAAAGTGTAAAAATCTCACTCAACAATAGAAGGTTTAATATCACGAAAAATCTCAAATAAATTTATTTACCCAAAATAAACAAAAATCTCAAAATGATATGTTTGTGATAAATTTACCGCACAAAATCTCAAATTGGTATATTCGTCTACTGTCACATTTCATTTAACTCGTTCACTTGACAGTAAACAGCAAAATTTAGTAACGGAGTTAAGAGTTTAACAATTTGGGGTGATTTTTTCGTGGTATTAATAACCCATTGAGAATGGAGTTCATGGGCCGTGATGGACCGGATCCACTTTCCTCCGTATCCGACTCGTTCTGGGGCCCCGATCCTGTCCATAAATTAGGGCACGCTCCCGATTCTCTTCTCCTCTGTTCAGACGCACGCAGAGCGAAATCAAATCGATCATGGAAACCTCCACAGAATCCGCAAGGCCCTTCCAGTTCTTCGTGAAGCTGATCGACGGCAAAACCTCCGTCCTCAATTTCACCACCCCTCACGTCGACGCCCTCTCCATCAAGCGCCGCATCTTCGAGATCTCCAGGATCCCCGTCCCCTCCCAGCGCCTCATCCTCTCCGGCCGCCAGGTAGATGACCGTTCCGTCGTCTCTTGGCCGGGGTCCACGCTCCACCTCTCCCTCCGCCTCCCCGGCGGCAAGGGAGGCTTCGGGTCCCTCCTCCGTGGGGCCGCCACGAAGGCGGGCCAGAAGAAGACCAACAACTTCGACGCGTGCCGCGACATGAGCGGCCGGCGGCTCCGCCACGTCAACGCCGAGAAGAAGCTCGAGGAGTGGAAGGCCGAGGAGGAGGAGAGGAAGCTGGAGAGGATGGCCGAGGAGTTTATAAAGAACGCCGCGAAGAAGGGGAAGAAGGGGGGCGGAGAGGGGGCAGCGGCTGATAAGTATGTAGAAAAGTACAGGGAGCAGTCGGCGAAATGTGTGGCGCAGGTTGAGGAATGTGTTAGGGACGCGATGGGATCGTGCGGGATGTCGAAGCGGAGTGTAAAGCGAAAAGCTGGGGTTGGTTCGGGCACAAATGCGAAAAAGTTGAAGGTTTGGTAAGTATTGGAGGTTCAAGCTGACCTTTTTTGTGGCCATGATGATGTCTAGTGCTTAAATTGGTATGCTTGATGGAGGAAATTAGAGAATTTGGCGAAAAGATATCTATACATCTGGGAGAAGATTACAAATTTGTTCTTTTCGGCTACCTCTTATGCGTGCTTATTTGTACTATCTTGTTTTGCTGGTGCTTTGATCGTTGGCATTTGATCTGCTTCCTTGTGCAATATGTTTCAGTAATTGTAAGCTTTAGTTTGTTTTGATTACCGAGGCCTTGATACGTCACTTCTGTTCTACAGTTATCCAAATTATTTTTAGCACTCTGATTGGAAATAACAAATTGAACTTGAATTGTGTAGTTAAAGATGTAAGCTATATCAAGATCACACGTGGGTTCTTACAAATCGTTAGTTGCATATGTACGTTGAACTATTCAGGGTAGATTCTGCAGAGGCACGAGATTTTATTTTGCTTAACATTTCTTTTTAAGCATGTCAAGAACATAGGGAAATCTTTTCTTTATTCACTCATTGCTAGATTGGAATGATTATATTTAGTATGTTTTGGTATAATCTCCCTCGACTCAACCTGTGTCTGAACTTATGTTCCCTGCAACTGTTTTGCTTGCTGAATTTGATTGATTATAAGCATGAGGGTGGGGAGAATAGTGTATATCATATGTGATAAAGAAATGGCAGAGAACTCGACTAGATCCTCGGTAATTGTGGATCAGCGATGGTGGTTTTTTGCCAACCTGGGCCCAGACTGTGCATTTTCATAGAGAAGCACATTTGTACATATACTCTTCGAAAACTAAGATATGCAGTAGCTTTTGTAACTTAAAATAGGTTATTCAATTCTTGCCAATAATTTTGTCTGATGTTGTTAGGATGGGGAAGAGAAAAGTGGGAGAAAGTGACAACGATGATTCGGGTGACGATACCAGTGAGGATGGTGAAGATGAGAAGTCTACCATTTCAGATGGTGCAATGCAATTGAATTTGATTAAGGAAGTGGATGGAAGCTCCGACTCTGTGACTGGTGGGAGACAAGATGGAGAAGCATATACTTCAAGTTCTAATGGAAGTGGTTCTGAGGAAGAAAAAGAGACCGGCATGCAAGTGCGTTCAGAATCCAGCGGGTGCTCTGGTGGAGGAGTTGTGCCTGAAGAAAAAAGTGCTTTGGTTAACCCAGTTTCATCTGAGGGTTGTGCTGTTATGTCATTGGAATCTGCCGTAGTTTCTGAGACTGAAGCGGCTGAGCTTGTAAATGACAGTCCCCATAAAGTTGAACCTGAGAATAGTGAAGTATTGGTTAGTCAGTCACCAAGTGCTCCGGATTCGGGAAATGAGGTAACAACTGAAGCTATCCGAGGACCTCCAGAGGCTGGTGGGTTTTCAGAAGACAAAGTAGCAGTTCTTGAAGAAGCTGCTAGTGTCGAAGCTAATGTTCCAGAGGACATGGCACTTGATTTTGATTTATTCAATTCAGCTGCTGAAATGGAGGTATCATACTCTAAATTTTCACTCAGATGACTCATAACGAGCAGATAGTGAATTCAGTTAGTTAAAGGAGACTTTTTTTTTTTAAAAAAAATTATTGACATTGTCAAACACGCAACTTTTTAGCCACCAGCAAGGCATTATCCTAATTAGTTGTATGTCCTGCTGGAAATGGGTAAATGGCATTGATGCTTATGATACCACCCTGCCTAACTACAAATTTTTGCTCTGTTCCTGCAGGTTCTGGGCATGGAAAGGTTGAAGCTTGAACTTCAATCCCGCGGATTGAAATGTGGAGGTACATTGCAAGAGCGTGCTTCCAGGCTTTTCCTACTCAAGACTACCCCTTTGGACAAGATACCAAAGAAGCATCTTGCAAAGAAATGATGCTCATGATCCCACCTCAAGCGTGAACTTAGTCATGAAGACGTTGATAAAGCGGAACTTCCTTGGCAGTCGATGGAAATAATTGCATGCCATCAGATGCTTTGGGCCTCCAAAAGATTTAATTGCCATCTACTTTACACAATGCATGTATAGTCGTCTTTGTTTCTGTGCTTATGGAGGAGTCAAGTTCTTGTAGTTTGACATCGTACGAGGATAGAAACCAAGATGTTCATTTTCTGGCTACTATTGCCCAGGGCACACTGAAGGAATGCTTCCGAATATTTTGTGTGTGTGTGTGTGTGTTTTTTTTATGATTGCAATAAAACGTATCTTGTGTCGCTTGCCTGCTGAATGTGATTTTGAAGCTTGCGATGAGCTTTGTTTTTCTGATTTTGTGAAGTGGGGCAATGAACATTGTCTCCGGCAATTGGCAGCATCGCGGAAATAGTCGTTACCTCATAACAACAAATGTATAGTTAGATTCGTCGAGTTCTTTCTCAAAACGCACGTGCAAAAGCAATTTGTTGAGGACATAGAGTAAAATCAAACCCCGTCAAATGCGCGGGACCAATTTAACTTCACTAATCAACACATACCTTTGTATTAGAATTTGCTCCGAAAGTAGAAAAGTGACTCAGCAAAAATATTTAGAGAACTTCAAATGATAGAAGATATAGTGGGAACATCAATAAATATGGAAATCACATATTATGCTCGTGTGATGCATAGTGAAGTTTTATTTTGTTAATGTTGAGATTATTAATATCCAATAAATTTTATAAGCTGAAATTGTAAAAACTGCGTAAACATTTCTAACTCGCCGACACTAATTGATCAATATACTTGTTTAATGAATTAAAATCTTAATCATGCTACACTTTTCTACATACTTCCATAAAGGTTTGATCGGAACGAATGTTAAATTAAACTAACAATAAAAAAAAAAGTTAAGCAAACTATGGATTTTGAAGAAAAAATTATCTAATTAAGGTTCCATTTATTTTGCAAAAATTAAATAATTTGAAAAATATTCTTCTAAAAAATTATTGTTTGCATTGTTTAAAATAATTAGTCAATTGAAATGATTTAATGAATTATAAAAATAAATACGTTAAATTATTTTTTAAGCGATATAAATGATCATTTTTAAGAAAATATTTTCGTGAAACGTGGAGCCTCGGAAATTCTCGAGCACTGATGTCATCCCTTTATTGTTTACTTTTATGCAGTTTCTATTTATTTATGATAAGAACAGTGGATACAACTTTTTCAACTCCGGCGAAGTTTCCAATCTTTTTTCTTTTGGAAAAAAGAAATGAAAAGCCAAACTCTTAAGAAGCCACATCACCTCTTTCCTGTGCAAAACCCCTACCAGCTACCATCCTAATAGATGTAGATATACAGACAAGTCTCAGATAGTGTAGC
The DNA here is from genome assembly GCA_021437785.1 of Rhodomyrtus psidioides. Classification (NCBI taxonomy): domain Eukaryota; kingdom Viridiplantae; phylum Streptophyta; class Magnoliopsida; order Myrtales; family Myrtaceae; genus Rhodomyrtus; species Rhodomyrtus psidioides. The sequence continues at coordinate 4,254,376 of JAILYB010000071.1, read as the reverse complement.
TTTGTCCCAGTTTCGGGCCAGGGCAGTCGGGTTCGTTGATGGTTCCGTCATAAACTTGGTGAGGACATTTTGAGCTAGCCGTACGTGAAGGGGGAGTAGGCTGGCAGTTCAACAGTTGGGATTTGATATTTGGTTCGAAGACTAAATGGATATTTGTACCCCAAACACTACTGAAAAGGGAGACTATTGCTTTAATCGATAGCATTATGTACTTACAGACTACCAAAAGCGAGGGCAGCGGCATTAATGCGTCGCCCGGATTTACTTGATAAAACTGTATCTGTTGGCCTCTAACACCGTGTTCGGACAGTAAGACGGTGATAAGAACAGGTTGATTAAGCGCGATACCCGTAATTGGCTCTACTACTTCAGTATTAGCAGTCAAACAGGCCAGAGGACATGCCTTTGAAATGCTACGAGAAGTGGAAGAGTCCTCACAGGAAATGTTATTCTCCAATTAACATTTATGCTTTCATCAGTACCCAGTGTAATACTCCACGCCTCACTTCTGACCTGGAGATTTCAATTTGACCAGGCGCGTGCCTGAAGCTGTTGCGTACATGTCTGTACACATCAACACAGCAACATCTGATTACCATGTCTGATACACTTACTGGTTGTTCAGCTCCATGAGTCGCCAAGGATGAGCCGAAAATGGAGTCTTATGGAGATGATAACAATCTGCGAATGACCTTGTCCTTTGTTGTGGGTGATAGAGTAGCACACCTTATAATCAAATTGGTTAGGCATCTATTTGTTCTTTTGATGTTGTAAAGATCGTGTAGGCATTTTAATTTTGTATTAGTCTTCAGATTGTTTTTCTGGGTGATATACGAGTCACAGAAGCTGCTGAGAAATCCTGATGGAAACGACTTCGCCGTCAGCTCCAGCTCTCATGACGTGATATTTAAGATGCAATCCTGCGTCGAAACAGTTGAAAAACTGTCAATGTGAAAATAGAAGTCGACGTTCTGCTTCTTAGTTCATTACATCTTTATGTCAATTCAATGGAGAGAAAACTGGCTCCATGTCGATTTAAACAATCAGATAATTATTGCCGTTTCATCATTGATGCAGAAGGAATGCAGCTGTTCAGCCAATGAGGCAAAGATTAACTTTTAACTCGTTGATTTAGAGCAATACCTTCATTTTTCTGTAAATTGGTATTTATTGCAACTGCATGGCGCGTGACCATGGCTTTTGGTTGCCAATCATCAGGCTTCCCCACCCATGACTTGGCATCAAAAATTGCTGCAACAAAGTGGTGGAAAATTTTCTGTAATCTCAGTACAGCAAGCAATTAAATCTACCAAGATTGCTACTATAGGATGGTCCTGTCACTCAAGGCGATAGTTTAGTCAGCCAGTGGCTTATGGATTCTTTATGTTTCCATTGCTGCTAGCAGAAAACTTAGTAGTTATGGGCAATTTTCTGTGGGTGACGGCATGCTTAGGCATTTTGAGGAGGAAAGCAATGATGAATTAAGTGCTAAGGTCACCTGAGGTTGAGGAATCTTTGAGGTGTTTCACGTCAAAAATGGCTCCAGAGGCAGCTTCAGTATTCTCTCTGACATCGTGAGCTCCTACAACCTGATATACCCATTTTCCATCCTGGTATCCGTCGTTGAGGAAGAGTTCGATGTGCCTTGCATCCAACGTTTGCATGGTTCCTACCACAGCGAATAATATCTGAGTACGCTGCTGGCTAAATCGTACACTGAGACCATGTTCGCAATCACCAGAAGACACTATGGAAAGGAAGTGATCTCTCCGTTTCCGATGATACTAACTATCTACCTTGAATGCCTAAAGATCCCTTCCACCAAGAAACTCGCGATCAGTTTAATGCAAGAAACCATCTCATACGATTTGCAACAGACTGAAAAATGCCAGTTAATTCATGAGAGTTCTGAAAATTCAAATTCATGAACCTTGCGATGAGGGTTGGCATTTTCTGTTTAATATCATTACCTGTTAGCCTCTTCAAGAAATTGCAAAAGAATTAGATCGGATGTCCTCAATCACTTTTCAATGCCAAACGATAATTTATATTGAGTAATCAGTCTGTTTAGATGATCAATATCATGCTAACTACCACGAAAACACAATTGGTTACCTTCACAGTTACTTAGGTCACAGATAGGACAACGAACTAGCTGCAAATCTGCGTGCACACAAATGCGAGATTTTAAGGTTAGAGAAGCCATGAAGGGCTTATTTTGTTCATAATAAACATTTAATGTGGAATAGAATGGTGGGGCACTTTGTGACTAGCGAGTACCAGCTATCCAGATGCCAGCTCTGATGTTCTTCAGCACGCAATAGGTGCTAGACTTCAATATCTTGCCCATATTCTCTGCTTCTGGTATTTCAACAGGACTCAAACTCTCGGTCAGGAGTGCCTGTGATGAATCAAGAGAGAACGCACCAATTCGCATCCAATCTTGAGTTGTCAATTGAAAGAAGAAGTTAAAACAACATTGTTGTAACTCGAAATTACAACATGTAACGCGATGCACAAAAAATGTAGTCTTCTTACTGTTATACTACTATTTCTAAGTCCAAAAGGGATGACAACTTCCTATGCAGTTATCCTTTTTCCTTCTGGTCACATCTTTAAAGGGGAAATATCAGAAACAAAACCACCGGAAGAATTACTCACCAATATGCTTATCCTGCTGACGAAACATGTAAGAGTGACTCCCATCTTGTCAAAGGGAAAAAGAAATGAGGCGAATTTACGAGCTGCGTCCTATAATAAAGACGAAGTGGAAAAACGAAGTTGTGTTTTCTACCAAAAGCCGAAGCATAGAGCGAGATCCACTTGAATGTAACTTGTTTAGGCTCAGGGACTTGAAGATCACGCAAACAAGCAAACTTCCATATGCTCTCATCCATCATAAGACGGTAGAACCATTTGCTGGTCAATGCAAGCATCACCAGAGATCTTCCGCTCAGAAACCTTGCTATTGCCGTCCACACGTCTTCTTCATAGCTTTTTACATGGTCAAAAAGAGAAAGCGAATTCTGAGAATTCTTGCTTAATTGGAGGGGCAAATAGAAATTAATCGTTAGGGACAACACAGATCAAAGGAAAAGGTAGCTCTCTGAATTGGGATGCACGTGAAAAATTATGTGTATAACTCACTCTTTCAGAAAATCTCAAGTACATAGATTGTGCATTCGAGAGAATCATAGTAATTAAGAGACGATTCAATCTGTTGAAAACTTTTTTTAACCGTCTGATGCTAAAAATAATCGTTATGCGTAGCCTAAAGCGGATGAAGTAGTTTTCCCCATCTAATGCAGCTGCACCGTACTAATCCTATCTACTTCAAACGGAGCCATGAACCACGCACGCTTTTCGCGGCTCAGAAAATTAAATCCACTGCCGTGAATCAAAACTACAGAGGATCGCCAAACGAGGCCGAGGTGAAACTCAACGAAACCGAACGTCGCAGCTAGATTCTTGAACACAAATCAATCTCACTAGCAAATTTCAAACAAAGAACAGAGCATCCGATTCTGCGCATATAGAGCCCCCAGTCACGCAATGGGACTCGCAGGCGTCCGATCAGCACGCGTAGGAACGAAGAGTAGCGACACACAGATCAGAAGCAGGTAGTAATCAGCTCAGTTTCGAACCGATTGCGTCGAACAGCACGAAACAGCAGAAAAATGCATCCACGGTTGGAGGTAGAGCAACGAGCAGGAAGCTCGATTGATCACGAACGAAACAAAGCTGGATGAGAGAGAGAGAGAGTACCAGTAGAAAATGGAGTGAGGAGCGAGGTAACTCGAACGAGGAGAGATGCGTGCTCTTCTCAGTCGCTTTCCCATTTCTCTCTCCTCTCTCTCTCTCTCTCTCTCTCTCGTTCGAAACAGATTTTTGATTGTGCTCAGAAGCAGAGCTCGGTCTACACTTTTGAACGCGCGCAACGCTCGGATTTCGAAAAAGGAAAATGTCATACGGGTATGGATCATGTCCATGGGCTTTATCCGTTTCACTCCGAACCGGGTAATTTTCTCCCCCCACCTTTTTTTTTTTTTTGGCAGTTAATATTGTAAATGAATGTGTTAGACTCGTATATAACCTAATACAAGATTAAAGGGGTGTGTGTAGGATAGTATTTTGTGATTAAAAGTCACATTTCGCACCACCACAAAGCTCCATAGCACATTATTTTTCCTGCCTCTTAACTCCGACATTAAGCCGTGAGACAAGCCGTTTGTTTATGTTCTATTTAACTAATTTGAGTTGTATGAAACAATCTCGTAAAACCTATTTTCCCCAAATAAAATCTCGGGCCCATTTAAAATTAAAATCATTTGCAAAATACAGCCAAGCATAAGAAAATGAGAAGAAAAAAAATCTTTAAACTTACTTTCCAGCAAAATTCGCTTAATGTCCAGCTATGCTTAAACATATTTTGTGGAAGCGAAATCCTTTAAACATATGCTTTAAAGTATTTTAACTTCAATTAGCAGCTATGGCGAGCCACCGCACTGCTTCTTCACTAGCACAGTAAATCGGATCCTGATATACATGAAAGCTTTGAAAAAAATAAGAAACATAGAAAGATTAACACCTCCACCACGCAATTTGGTGGTCATCCAATTAATGCTATTGTCAATCGAAAGATTTACAAAAATTTCCTCGGGGGGGAAACAATTAAAAGAATTATATGCTCGCCACAAAGGGATGGGCGGCCTCTATTCTCAGATGTACAATGGCTAGCCTAATTCATGAATTTCCTACAATTGGGGGCTCTACATAAGCAAGGGACTTTCAGTTCCTCGTGTTCATCCGGATCGAACAAGTAATCATACCTGCAAAACAACATCGATGTCAATGTCACAACCCACACGACAACTTATGCTCCCTTTTTTCCCTTCCCACCAAAAAAAGTGCACACAGATAATGTGGAGGAAATCTTACGTCAGCTCATCGCCGGCAGATACGTTAGCCTTTGCAATAAGAACTATTCGACTCTCATCATCACCCATACTCAAAATTCTGGCGTAACAGTTGGGCATGCACTGCAGCATATCAAGGACGACAGGTGTTTTCAATAAGCAACCAAAAACTTTGTCTCGCTAGGAATTCACGAGTAAAACGTTTGAAGCAGAAGAGGCCCGTCATTCCTTTAAGGAATGCTCATATCGAAACTTACCGAATGGTTAATCAACCGAGCTATATTCCCTCTATTTGTGGCGTCGATTACAACTTCTTCACTGACTTTGAAGAGCTGCACAATGTCTTATCATGTTTAGAAGACGAGCTGACACACAATGCAAATCATGATCTGATGCTAAACATCGAAACTGATGAGACAAAGAAACAAAGTTTTGGGAGGAAAAATCATGAAGAAACACACTTTCTCAACCCACAGGCACTATGCATCCTCAGCAAGCGACAAGTAAATGAGTTACTTAAAAATGTGAAAATAGTGATGACAATCATGAATGCCTTAACAAACATTGTGTTTAGAACAGCATATCAGATAAGCTGGAGCTCAGTTCCAAGTCAAACTCAAACTTAACTCTAACAATAATGAAAATGGCAAGTGCAGTGCACACAAGAAGGATTATAAAGCCTTACATAACAGTCTTTTCCCTCTCTGCGGTAAGTTGCCTCTCTAAGATCTGCCACAGTGCGTCTCACCTGCTCACCACGGTATTCGGCAACCTGTAAATGAACAAGTCTAGTGTCAATCTCACCTCACTTCTGGATAGGCCTATGGCACTGTTAGTTTCGTATGATCTCTCAGAAATAGCTGAAAAGAGTAACCGTAGCAGAGCAGACCAGTCTAAGGGCTAGCAAGCAAAACATAAGTAAGATGGACCCATTCTACTAAGGCCTCCACAGAACCTCCACTCTTTTAAGATAATGAAAAACAAAAAAACAATGAGAATAGAAATCACCGTACTTGTCTCTTTTTATCATGTCCTCCATGTCCAAATATAAATGAAAAGCAGAATTACAAGAATGACATTTTCGTCCAACTAAAGCACGATATAATATGCAATAACAAGGTGCTTTACAAAAGAAAGTACCATTTCTCCTTCTTGAATATTTCTTCGTGCAAAGAGTCCCCATCCATGTATACCAGATTTACCGAAACAAATTCGATGCTTTTCTGTCCTCTGAAACAGTAATTCAATATTAACTATTAAAAAAGTCACATCAAGCAAGCCATGACAATAAAAATTGAAGAACGAAATGTACTTGTAATTGGCGAAGCCGTTCCTTTAATGAAGTGAAAATTGTAGAATCATTTTGTTTCTGCAACAAGAAAAGAAGAAATCTGTAAAACACTAATATGACCATCAATATGTAAAGTAGAGAAAAAAGGGTCTCCAACAAGGAAAAGAAAGGAGTTATATAGTAGATAAATTACTTCCAAATTTCGCATGTTAATGATTTCTTGAAGAGAATGATGGCTTGGTCCCATTGGACGATGAGACACCGGTTCTTCATTTCTCTGACAAGTGAATGAGCACATATCACAACTCAAATAGACAATGTATTTGCAAGCAGACAATTGAAATGATGATCATGGCAATGAAATTTAGAGCTGCATGGATACAATACCATTTTGTTAGATCTTGTGAAGACCCGACATCTTGCAGACGAGAGTGGTTCAATTTCATCATTCTTGACAGTTAAGGACTCAGGAAGTTCTTTCCTAGAGGCTATCAACCTCGAACCTTTGAAGTTTCCCTGCTGGTTTTGAACCAAGTTTCTAGCAGAGAACACCCCTAAGGGAGTATGAACAACCACAACGGAATCTGGGTTTGGGACCCTGGACAGAAGCCAAAGCACGTAACCTTAATGTTTCAAATGTACACAAAGAAGCAGAAAAGAGCAGAATGTGCCTACTGACTGACAACCACACAGGAATGAAATTTCAAAATGGCCAAGGTGCTCAACAATTTTAAGACAATGCATGCTTGAGTACGCTTTGGCCACCTTAATGTCAACTGACTACTATTAAGACACGAAGCAGGAAGTAAGAATGTGAAAATACAGGAAACCAAATCAAACAGGCCCTGTTCAAATTAATCAGCAGAGTTCACCCCGCCATCATGATTCATATAATACAGCAGCAGACTATAAGACTACCTGAACAAGCCACAGCAAAAAGGTTCAAAATATGCAATTAACTCTTTTCAATTAGAATTAGCTCTGTAAAAATAGAACATATACCGCCAACCTCCTAAATTTTGACTGCGAACACATTTACAATGACTACCTCTTCTCAAGTTCAAATTGCAACAGAAAAGTGCGATTACCTGAGAATAAACTGCAAAAAGGGGAGAAATAGCTCTATATCATAAATAGTAAATCAAAATGGCATAGCATAAACATTGACTAATTATTCACTACATTGATGTATTACGCTAATGAATATGACAGAGTTAGAATCAACTTCTTGGTTTTCAAATCTTCTGCATAATCACCCATGTAAAATCATATTTTTGCAGGACAAGGCAGCATACATCATACAGTTTTAAGTCCATGAATCATAGTTGCTAAATCTTCTGGGCAACAGACCCAACAAAACAAATCTGGACATGAGATTGTAACAGAAAATCAAAACATGTAGACAAGGGGAACCAATCTAACCTGTGATCGGCACAATATATCAACTTCTTTGTTATTTGACTCCCACTCTTCTCCAAGCAGTGCAACTGAAACCAAAGATTTAGAACAGTGTACAACTACATGAGTATCTCTCTAATATATCCTTCCTTGAAATCCAACAGCAAAGAAAATAGAAAGAAAGCAAGTACAAGCATCAGAATAGATTAAATCCAGCTCAAGAAATTCTACCGATGTTACTTCTAATAAAAGTCACAAAAATAATAACATTATATATAAGGACTTACTTCCATGCTGTGTCCTGCTCTTGCGGCACACATAACATGTAAATAAGTAGCACATTTGCTGCATTGAGTGCATGAACCATGAGTCTGCTTACATATTACACAACTCTGCACCACAGGCAAAAAACAATCAATTGAAAAGAAGCACTGAGCAACTCGAAGTTAATGGAAATTAAATCGAACAGCAGATAACAAACAAAATCAACACAAGAAACTCAAATACACAACTAAACAGTAAGCTGCTATAAAGCTATTATGAAATCAGGTATTCCTAACTAGAAGCCTTTTTTATTCCCACAATAAGTACAATCCTCCGCATCAAAGAAACAGCAATTTTCAAAACTGTAAATCTAAAGAAGCACGGATTACCTTCAAAAAAGAAGTCGGAGGAATTCTAAGTATTCCAGTGGCCGGTTCCATCTTCTCATGATTCAGAAAACCTAATTCAGGGCGAAACCAAGCGCATGTGACATGAACCCAGAGGGGCTCAATATCGGTTGGCTTCAAAGCACCCCCTAGAGACCAGCATTTCAGCCAGTCAGAATAATTTCTAGCGAGAAACTACTAACTCACGCAACACCAAGACATAGATTCAGAGCAAAACTCACACAACTATGATAACGAATTTCACACGACAGAACTTCCTCAAAAACCAAATAGTAATATTTAAAAAAAAAAATTCTATCTAATGTTGTCATCATGTACGTCAAATTATTTAAAAGCATAAGAAACAACATAAAAGGACAATAGGAGTTTAAGACATTGAATCTGACCTTCTACCGGACAAAGACAACACTCCCTCCTCACATGAGGTGTTTCACATGCTCTACAAACCCATGAAGTGAAGTCTTGAAAGTTGTTTACCCCATAACATTCTTGGTGCACAGCTATTTGACACCTGCAATCCAGAGCGTCCAGTTCATTTACAAAAGAAGATCCAACTATCTGGTAACCTTGGATTAAAATACCATAAAAAAGTGGACAAATGCTATCTGAAAAGATAGAAGACCTGTTGCAGATTATCATTTTGTTATAGTCCCAATCTTCAACCCATCTACATACAGCGCACCTTTCTGTCGTCCATTTCGCAGAAACAGTCACATAACTCTCTGCAGCAAAGATAGATAAATAAATAATAAAGCGCTTTCATTCTTTCCAAACACTAAGGTCTTTTTTTTTAAGAGGGGCATCAATCCGCTTGCAAACTTCTGCTTCTGGTTTTTGTTTCTGAAATATCTAGGGTCTCTTTGATGTACATGTAAACAATAACTTTCAAGCGCTACATTTAACAAAAAATCATACTTAAGACCAAGAGTTAAAAGCCACAACCAAAAGCCACAACTGCAATAGTAAAAACACCAAATCCTTCCTTTACGGGATGCAGTGAAGAAGCACTTGTATCATATATACCATGAAAATTTCAGTGTGTATTTTGACGGTAAATGCAAGAACTACCTTTCAAGAAATCCATCAACTGCTGCTTATCTAACTTCAAAGGATCAGAACCAAGTGCAGCATACTCTGCAAGCTGAAGTTTCACAAGATTAGCTTGAAACCGCACTTTGGCCACACAAAGTACAAGCACCGCATATCCAATACATACAATCATCACCAAGATATATTATTTCATATAGACCCTCTAATATGATTGTGTCGTCTACCTCCATGACCTAAAAATGTTTTCTTCCCATCTGAGTATTGAGAATATATTCAGTCTCCAAGTGGAAATCTCCAACATGAGAAAAAGATTAAATCAAGGAGATACAGAAACTCAAAGGACGTGTGCTGAAAGATAACTAATTAATTCGCTAAAAGACAACATTCTTAAGATGACCAGGACTATAGATTCCAGACATGGTACGAGCTCTGTAATAATGATAGCATAAAGAATCCATGACATAAAAACCCACGTCCCCCTGTAGTAGGGCCATATGTTAATGACCAAATCTGCACATACAAGTATAAATTGTGAACATTACACCACACCACAAGCTATATAAGTAAAAACTATTCCATTGTATTTACTTTATCAGTTCATTTGACGCTGGAAGTATTCGAACAAAGTTCATGATCGGTTTTATATAAACAGAAGAATCAAACAGACTAGATAAGCAAGTCTAGTATTTATTAACAGAGGAAGGAAGAGCGTAATTGACAATGTGAAGTCACAGGAAAGTGTACCAACCCATTTCTCCAGTGGTTCTTTCGTATCCTTGATTTTGACACTGTACTTCCATTTTTTGGCTCTGCAACCTGTGTGCCGTTCCCATTCACTAGGTGTCTGCATCTTTGAACCACATGAACCACACTTGCACACAATTCTACAAATGAAATCAAAGCAGCTCATTAACAAACCTCGTGTAAATTAAAACGTTCCCAAGCTATGCAGGTTTTAAAAAGTTGTGTTTTCTACAACACACACCATTCAGATTACTTAAATTCTCAAGTAGACAACAGATTAACTCTGATGTAAAAGCCGATAAGCTAAGTTAATTGGTGGTAACCACAAAAAAGGAGGTCCGATCCAGATTAGACGATATGGAGGAGTGAAAGATCATGGAAAAGAAAAATGCTGATAGCGCAGAAAAGACGAAGCAGCATCTTAGGAAATTTATTCTTCAGTACTGAAGGCTTACAGATGAAGTTTTGGGATATATGAACCTTCAATGCCATTGCACACCACAGAAACCTTGTCAGGCAAAGGAGCTTGCTTGTTTTCCACCAACCTGTTTCAAGCAAATTCAAGAGATCTAGTTCAAGTCCTAACCAAACCTTAAAGACATATGTGCCCGTACGCACGAGCACACATGCCAGCAGACTATTTAATTGACCAAAACAGGTTATATATCTCTGAGCATACTTCTCTTTAGGCTCCAACTTCTGTATGTTTGACCTTTTGCAAGTGGTCTTGGCCTTGCAATCCGGGCAGTAGTAATCAGAGTGCTCGAGATCCTTCGAGTATAAGCATGTCAGAGACCATTCCCATGTGTTTGCATGAATAGATCTAGGGACAAAACCAAATCATGCATGCTCACCTTGAAAAGTCGGCTGGAGATATTGGCACAGTCAGCATGCACCCAAACATTGCAACCATCACAACATACCTAAAAAAGAGTTCCGCAAAGCAAGATACAACATCAAACAGCTCATTATTGTCAAAGAACGAAAGTCAACTATATCAACAGTCACATATCTTACCCAATCTCCTCCATCAGAATGAAGCCAAATTTTTTTGCATATTCCGCAGTATTGCTTCGATTTTAGTAACTGTAGAAATGATGAAGATAACATTGGTTAGAACTCTGAGGCATCTCATAGACCTATCGTGAAAGTTTTAGTTAAAATATGCAACTATGAACCTTGGCACAATGTCTACACAAAGTTTGAGCTTCACCACTTGGTCTTTTCATCTTTTTCATGCTTCTACAAGGGATAATGAGGCCACAGCTGTCACAAGTTTGCATATTTTTGGAACACATATCCTGTATCAAAGAAACAGGAAGCCCCACTTTCACTGGAAAATGTGCAGAAATGGTTTAAACAAAAACATCTATGCCTAATTTAAAAACAATAATTAATTCTGGATCCCAATAGAAGTGCAAAGCTATTCACAGCGAAAATATCTATCATCAAAGTATGGATCATATCAATCATTATGAAGATAAATGGAAATGACCTTTACCAGCCCAAAAAGAGAACAGATAAAGATAAATGGGAATGAAGACATGACCCTCTAAAGCAGAGACTTCCTAAAAGCACCATGATTTGCAGGAAAATTTCTAGTTTAGCCCTGATACATCAAAGAATACGTTAATAAAGGTTTTCAATGTTATACGCTTGCATGCAAAAAACAAGGAGGCATTATTTACACAATCAAACTAAACAAGATTCAAAGGATGTAAATAGTGATCTAGACCTATTTTAGTCGCACTCTAAAACTGTTACCATCATAAAAGTTCTTCAGTTCACTTGCCTAAACTCAGGAAAACGTAAGTGGTAAACAAATCGAGCCGTTCACTAATGACATACCTGATCTGAAGTGAAGCCAGAGGCCTCCTGGCTGAAACTAACATTTGCTTCTGCACAAGCCAATCTCCCATAGCCAAAAGAGTCGATATAACCCGCTTCTGCTAAACCTGCCTCCTCTATTGCCATTTTGAATTCACTTGGCTTGCTTTTATGAAGCTGTGTCTGACTCTTAAATCTGGAGAAATAAAAATAAAATAAAACTACTGGAATCTTCCTTATGTTTTTTCTAAATTACACAAACCAAATTACAGAAGATAAGAATTAACTCACTTATCCATGAATAGTGCATAGGGGAATATCATTCCTTGTTTTGCCCAGCCATAGTCCTGCACAATGTTAAATTGGCCTTATAAGGATCAGAGAGACAACCCAGTGCAGGCGAAGATCGTCTTTGCTTTCTTATTTTTAGTTTGGTGAAAGTGGATGAGATTTATCGAGGGAAGAGAAAACGGGTACCCTTTGTTTTCCATTCTTGGAGTACCCGAAGAACATCACGCATACGGTCCCAGGGACACAGCATTTCAAAACCGAATCAGGTGCGTGCAACAATGGATCAATCACTATAGCTGGCCAAGCCGGGTACTTCTTCCCGCATTTGACCCAGACAATATCGCCCAAGCTGAAATCCTCTGGCCTATAGCCCTGTTTTCTCGTCGCCGCTGAGGTACAAGACGGCACGTACTTCTCACTATCGATGGACGGCGAAGAATTTACATTGCATACCACCGAACCACGTGAACTCAAAAGCTTACTACTATTGCCACCATCCGCAAGCTCTGTAACTTCTAATACTCTAACTTCCTGCAGCTTTCCACAGGAATCGCTTCCACCATTCTCTCCCGTGTTCCCCAATTCATTGTACTGGAGTATCTCACGATTTATCCTGCTCTTCTCCAAATTGACCTGACTCGTAAACAACAACTCAGTGTGCTTCGAATTCTGGACATCCCCATCTTCTCTCAATGGAGAGACAACTGACTGGTCAAACCGCGAACGGAGCGCACGAGTGCGTCCACGCGAGTACTTCAACAATGGAGGCCGAAACTTGTCCGCGCTTCCATTCGACTCTCCGCTGATACAGCAAGAGCCCGAACCACCGCTCACGCCGGGCGACCCATAACCATTCGTCTGCTTCATCCTCTTCCAATTCACCTCCCCGTCGGGGTCTTGCGTTGTGCACCGCTTCAGATTCGGCATCTCGATTTTCTTCGGCCGCTTGACGATCATCTTCTAACCATCACGCGGCGACGCGAGAAAGAACCCTAAAGCAGCACCGAAAACCAAACTCCCCGACGGCAATCGCAACGCGCCGGACACCGAAATCCGCCGCTAAAGATCGAGAGCCGTCCCCTGTTGACGACGCGAACGCTGAATTACGGGCAATTGGAACCCTAACAGTCAAGCTCTTTCCTATAATAAGAGGCCCCGATGGCGAGAGGGGATCGATCGGCTGAGGAGTGCGCGGAAATCAATCGCAAGAGAGACAGGTTTTTAGCAGCCCCGGAGGATGGCGTTTGTCCGAAGGTCTCTATGTTTCTTTTCTTTTCTTTTGGGCTTTAATATTTCGCCAGATTGCGGGGAAAAAAGTATTTTAAATAATTTAAAAAAAAAATTAGGGGAGCGGTGCTGACGTGGCGCGTAGGCCGAAGTGGTTTTACTACAGGCTTTGGCTCCAAAAGGTGTACGATTTGGATTTGGAGGGGAATTGACGCGAAATTGGTCGTGCGGGACTGAAGGCGCGAACTGAAATTCTTTCGGAATGTTTGACCAAAAAGAGGAAAAGTCTTTTGGAATGCATGGCTTGTGCTGCGCCGTACCCCGCCGTAGGGGGGTGGTCACCGCCAATTTTTATCTCAGACTGAAAAAACACATGCCAAATTCGTTGAGATGAAAAAAGAAAATGTGTAATTTTTCGACGAGGAGAGATAATGGAAATATTTTCGCTTTCTTTTTCAATAAGGGGAAAGCTCTTTTCTTGTTGTGCGAAACGTGAATAATTATGTTCAAAATTTCTAACAAACTTCTAATCATTTTGAAACAAGAAAGTTACTAAAGATATCGTCGTCCGCACAAAAATTATTATCTGAGAAAAGCTTCCTTAAATATATTAAAATTTACTTGCTGCACGGGAAATTTCTAATTAAAAGTAAAAATCGATTTTTTTTTCAAATTGCTAAAACGTATCTATCGATGACGAACGCTTCACATGGTTAGCAACTTTGAAAAGAAAAGTAAGTTTAAACGCGTGCACTAAGTAGCATTTGATGTGAACTTCATCAATTTTCACGAAATATGAGCTCGCGATTATAATTAATTTATACAACTTTCACTGTAATACTGGATCTGTTCATTTTTTTTTTTTTGGATGTTGTCCGAAGAGGGCTGTGTTTTGTTGTTTTTTGATTTGTAAATTGTTTCAATATTTGCTATATTGCCGGGAACTGTAATTAATGAGAATATATATATATATTGGGATGCTGACGTGTCACGTAGCCTGAGGATCCGATTTGGAGGGAGATGACACGAAATTTTGGTCTTGGGGAAGTGGCGGGCTGAATTTTTTTTTTTTTGAAATGGATGGCTTGTGTTGGGCAAAGCCCAACCGGAGGGCGGCTTTTGTCCGCGGCTAAGCACGTGCCATTATCATCGAGATGGAAATTAAAAAATGTATAATGTTTTTAATAAGGAATGATACGGTGTAATGTAATGTGTACCTGTACCATCCTGCTGTATTACAGGCCTTGTTATGCTCTGAGGCCCAAGTACATTGTACTTCTGGTTCCTGTTCAATATAAACCGTCCTTGTTTGAACAAAAAAAAAAGAAAAATATCACTTAAGAACCAAAAAAAAAAAAAACTTTCAAATAATTTATAGTCAAAGGCCTCGCTTATTTCGCGAAAAAAGTTTTCTTGAGAAATATTTTCTCTAATTTTTTGTGTTTGGGAGGCAAAAAATACTTGGTGGAATAAAATGTTTTCTGATCGTCTTTCTCGAAAATCGAGAAAAATCATTTTCATTCTCAAAAATAGAAAATCATTTTCGAGAGCTGCCCACTCACCATGATGATGATGATCATCATTAATCCAGCACGCTCGTTCATTTCCATCTCCTCGTTTTCAACGCCTCTTCACTCCCCCTTTTGATGCACACATGAGATCTTCAACTCCAGCAGGCTCTCTGCCTCCTCCTCCTCCTCCTCCTTCTCCTTCGATCCATTCGCCAATCAAAGCCATGCCCTCGCCCGATTCTCCCCCCCCCCCCCCCTCCCCAGACTAATCTATAGCTTCTCCTCGCTCCTAAGCCTTATCACCCTCGCTCTACTCCTCCTCCTCCCCCGATCGAGCCTCGCGCTACGAGGCGGCGACGAGCTCGCTTATCTCTGGCCGCTCCCGGCGGATTGCACCTCCTGTGGTGACACTCTCTCCATCGATCCTGCCCTCTCGCTTCGGAAATCGGTCGCATTCTGGCTTAATTCGAAGGGGTAATGGCATCGTTGGAGGAAGGAGGATTTGACCGGTGAGGAAATCTAGGGCTTGGGACTAAGGAGGGAATTTGCGATTTCGAGGGCAGGGATTTTGGGGGGAGGGGGGGGAGGAGGTGATGAAATGGCTCACATTTGTTGACATGATTTATGAAAAATATTTTATAAAAATAATATTTTTTTCCAAAGAACGAAAAATAATTTCCTATCTATTTTCATGTTTTTGCCAATCGCGGTAAAATATGGTCAATTTTCAGGAAAATGAATTTTCAAAAATATGATTATTTTCCTAAAATATCCTATTTTTCATGAAACTAGAGGTGAGCAAAAAAGATCGCTCGGACCGGGATCGCCCAGACCGAGAGCGATGGTTCGGTTCCCGATTTTAGGAGGATCTGGTCCGGTTTCCTATTCCTAAAATTGGAACTGGTGACCGGGCAACCCGGTTCTCGGTTCCAGGCCCAAGACCGGATCGAACCGATCCTTTTTTTTATTATTAAAGTAAACCTAATGTTTTCTTTGTTTAGGTTTAGGCTCTTTAAGGTTTCTTTGCTTCACTTTGGCATTGGTGCAATAGCTTCGTTCGAACATGTAGATCACGATGGAATGTCTAAAGGATTGCTAGAACTTGCAAAAGAAAATTGGCATGGCTCGAAATATAGAACTTTTTTGTATGTGTAGCCATAGCCATCTTCTCTTTCTCTTTAACTCTTGGCCCTTGAAGCATGAAAGAAGATCAAAGAGCCAAGCCTTCCCTATGTGGCATTACCATTAGCTCCAGGAAAACATAGAAACTCCAAGGCCGATCGAGGAACTGCTTCAATATGGCCGTCTTCCTCTCCCCCCCCCCCCCCCCCTCCCCTTCTCTCAAAAGATCTCCCTATCTTCAACTAACTAGCCACCATTAGAACCACCCAGAAATCGGTCCGATCCGAAGTTTCGAAAAGTGAGAATCGGGACCGATCATGTTCCCGATTTTTTATGAGAATCGGGACCACCGGTCCGATTCCCGATTTTTTATGGGAACCGCTCACCCTTATATGAAACAAACGGAACCAAAGTTGATGAACACATCGGTGAAGATACTAGTCGGAGAAACTTACGGCGTGAATGACAATCATTCTCTTCAGGGAAAATTTTAGAAAAGGGCATTAAGTGTCCTCATTTTCTAAAATAAGGCTCTGAAATGGACTTTATTTCAAATAATGGCTTAAAGTGCCATCATTGTTTCAAAAAAGGGTATGAAATGGTTATGATTGTTTCAAACAAAGGCCTAACCTTGCTGGTCAGCCGACGGGCCAAATTTTCTAGTCGATTGAGGAAATTTTTGTAAAAATTTAAATTTAATATAAATTTTTATTAAATTAGATTAAAATAAAAAAATACATCCTTTGGTCGCTGCTCCACCACCGTTGGGGCGGCGACTATGGCCGTGGGGTGGCCAGCGCCTCGGCGGGGGCTTGTTGGCCTTTGCTTGAGCTAGGAGAGGGCCCCGACCCTTGCCCAGATCCGGTCGAGGGCTACGGCCATTGGCCGGGACCGGACCGAGGTGGGTCGGAGCCCTCTCACAGCTCAGACTAGGGTCAGCAGGCCCTCGTTGCTAGTCGGTGAGGTCGCAAGGTGCCGACGACCCCGACAACCATAGCCACCGGCCTACTGGTGGTGGGGCAGCAGCCATAGGCGAGAGGTCAAAAACCTCCTGTCTGTGTTCTTCTTCTTCTTCTTCTTTTAAGATTTATTGAAAAACAGAAAAAGAGAAAAATTAAATAAAATAGTAAATGACCAAAATGTCCCTAACTAAAATGACTTAGGCCTTTTTTTTTAGACTAATATAATCACTTTAGGCTCTTATTTGAAATAAAGTGCACTTCAAGCCCTTTTTTTGACATAATTAGAGCATTTTAGATCCTTATTTGAAATAAAGTCCACTTCAGGACCTTATTTGAAAAAACAAGGGCACTTGGAGCACTTTTTTGAAATTTTCACTTCTATTCACGGACTTCATTTTTTGGCATAAATAAATTTTCCATCTCTATTTATGGATGAATTTATGAACAGAGACATGCTTTTGATAAAGACACAAAATTGTTGTTCAGTAATAGCAATTTATCTGACAACAACATACAAAAATTTTATGATAGGGCGACTAACGGAGGGCGGATGACGGCCTACGAATCGGAGATCGGTGGTTGACGGGTAGTAGCTAGAGACTGGCGGATGGCAGCCGGCGAGCAGCAATCATAGACTCGCAAATGGCGAACGACGCCAATGGTAGATACATGAGAGAGGTGACAAGCAGCGAATGGCAATCGGCGGTGGACGACAGATGAGTGGCGAAAGGCGATTACACATCAAGGTGGATGGCAATCAACAGTAAGGATCCAAGAGAGAGGGAGACCGCATGCAAGAGAGAGAACGAGCAATGAAAAGAATTTTTATTTATGTTCTAGATATAAAAAAAGAAGAAAAATTCTACTTCTCATTTATATTTCAAATATATTCACGAGCCAAAAATTTGTTTTGAAAATAGAAAAATGAAATTGCGTTACCAAATGAATTTTTGTTCCAAACCCGTTCTCTTCGGAACAAAAAATTAGAAAAATAAACAGAAAATAAAACTGTTGTCATTCGCATCCCTATTATCGGAGTCTGTTTGGCAGTGTTCTCATTTATCTGTTTCTGTTCTCGGGAACAGTAAAGAACATAAACATGTTTGGTAATACAAAAAACTATGATTCTGATTCTGTTCCCGATAACACTTTTGGACCACTTTTCAGAACAAAAAAAAGTTAGTTCTTGTGTTCCGGAACACTTTTGAGAATCATTATTTTTCACGATATACTTCTTTGAATTTTTCCTCGATACTTTCAGTTCTTGTTGAAACCTGATTTATAATTATATTTATTTTTAAATTTAATTTAAAATAACAAAAAATTATAAAAATTGCAAAATCAACTTTGAAAGCCTTGGCCTAGCCTTAGGAACCAATTTTGAATTAAAACTATTTTTCATATATTTTTAAAATTTTTAAAATTTATTTAATTATAAAATACCCAAAAAATTAGAAAAATATCATTCGTGGTCAGAAAAATACGCAAAGATAGTTGATATTTTTATTTCAATTTTCTCTTCAAGATGGTATTTTTAAAGCTAAAAAATATTAACTTTCTTTTTTGCAACTCTTTTTTATTTTTTCATTTATTTTTCTTAATCACTATTTGGTTTAATTATTTTCTCATTTCTTTGTCAACAAATATGATTATATAATTATTTAATTTAAATGTAAATTGGGAACGAAAATTTTATGCAGTCACCAAATGCGTTTCTGTTTCTGGAACAAAAATTTTAGCAATTACCAAACGCGTTCTGATTTTCAAAAAATCATCTAGGAACAAAACAATGAGGAACAGAAACAGAAGAATAGAAACAAGAAACGAGAACAGTGCCATGCAGACCCTTATTATCCATACTAAACTTACTAGCTTAGCTAATGTGAAAAGCTTCTTATAATGTAGCAGAATAAAGAAAGAGCTGCCTCTCCATATAGTTAGGATGTTTAATAGAATGGATCTGCTAAATAATAATAAAAGCAAAACCTCCGCATTCTACACAATAAAATAATCTATTTATATGAAATTTACAAGCACAAAAAAAAAAATCGAAAAATCAACACTCTAAGCAAAGATGGGCGCGGAACCCGACCCACAACCACCGCCTCAGGACGGACCCACATCGATCTCGAGAGAGAGAGAGAGAGAGAGAGAGAGAGAGAGATGGTTAACTCGTCATTCTTACGGTGTTCCTCCGTCCGTCGATGGCGGAACAGAGCCTAGAGTGGCGCGACGAGGATTATTGCCTTGTAGTGGTTTCTTACAAGTTATTGTTTTGTCATTTCTTACAAGTTATTGTTTTGTCATAGTTTTGCTTTTACTCCGGGTGCTGAATCGATTTGCTTGGCATTTTCCCGTGGCTCGGTGATTTTGCATAGTTTATGCTGCTTCTGCTTCATACACGAGGTTTTGAATTCACAGGCTTCCACTTTTTGGAACTCGACAGGAGTAGCATTCATAAAACCTACGACGAAGCTGGAATGGCGTCAAGTGGTCCACGGAACTGCCTTGTTAATTGTTATCATGTTTTTGTGCATTAGCAGATGCTTTTCTGCCGCTTCGATTGTGAGTTTGTTTCCGTATTGGATATGCCACCTGACCTGACGTTTTTCCCTGCACAAGGTCGAGAAATTAGCACGAGGGTTAAAATTAGGCTAGAGCTGAATGCTTCTTCCGGTTAAAGACGATGGCGTGCCTGTTATAATGTGGATATTGCTGAATTATACTCCAAGCTGTAGATATTTACCAAAATGAATTCCATTTCCTTTTCTCATAAGCAAAAGCCGCTTAAAAATCTTTTTACGTCTTCATGCATTCGCCTCCTTATTATAGGTGTATTCTATCTCCTGATTGCTTACAGTTACACGAGAAGGATATGATGTCTGAAATTTTAAAGGTTTGGGAAAGAAATTCATGTCAACATTGGTGATATGATCTGGAATTGAGAGGGCCCCTGTCCTTGTTTGGTCATTGCATCGTGACTGTCGCAAGCTCTTCTACAATGATTACCCCGTGCTCTACGACTGTTAACAGGGCTATTGGATGAATAGAAGGGATGGATGCATTCTAATTTTGGATGCTAAACTAGGCATCTTCCTGACATTGGATTTGTGTTTCGTTTGCTGTCGTGCTTCTTGCACTGGTCATAGCTTGAAACTGATCCCTCCTTGTTATTCACATAGCTTCTGCATCTTTTCTTTTGAACTCAACAAAACGAGCTAATGAACAGTCGATGCTGCTTCTTGTTTATGATAGCTGTGGAGCCAATGTCTTGTGTATGGTGATATGTTTAGTTTATCTATACGAAAGTTGAATGATCTTTTGCTGTTGTCTTGTTGTAGAAACAAAAACAAGAGTGGTACATGATGGAGCTTCACGATCAGAGAGGAGATTCTTATGTTCGGTGCTGTCGTGCTTTAAACCAAGCGTTCTCCCTGTTTCCCCATTTTGGTTTATCAAGATTTTGCACGGGATGAGTTCATATTCTCCATTTTCTCCTTTTGAAGGAAGATTCACATTCAGTATCAAATAGTTACTGCAAATCAGCATCAAAAGTGAAGAAGTTGCAAAATGAGATTAAGTTCAAATATAGACTTATGTTGAAGTGGAGTTCGAGTCCAGCCACCATGGATGGAGATTTGAGATCTTAAAGACATGGAGGTACTGCAATGAATATTTATCCTTTCACATCTTTCATATAACATTGCATAGGAAGCATTTGACTCAGTTTCGTGAAAAAAAATTTCCCCGCAAGAAGTATTTCTGGCTTATCTATCAATGGCTCAGGGATTCTTGCAGCTCTAGTTTATCTTTAGTACATCTATCTTAAAGGTACTGACACAGGCGTCTTTAGTTGAACTTGCTGAATGTGGAGATCGAGAAGTTTACTTTGATATCTCTTTGTTATGTTTGAGAAATAAGTTTGACTGCACTTTGACAGGAGACTAGGGCTAGACCAATATGCTACCACTTTGCCAAATTTATACCTCTTTAGCGCTGTCTTTGGTGTTGTAGGTTAATTAAGTCGGCCATAGCTTTGACTGAAATTGGACTTCAGTAGATAATATGAGAAAACACTAGTGAATTGTGCAGGAAAATAAGCTGTAGGCTGCATGTTTTAAGCGATTTGATGCACTTGTTAGCTCAGGAAAGGAATTTGCCATCCCACTGACACAGACAGTATTTGTAGACGAAAGAGAAAACACAATCAAGGTGTGCGTTTGTTCGAGTAAAAACCGCGATTTGATTTAAACGCTTTATTATTTCAAGATCTGTTACAGCCACACGGTGTTTCAGCGGCGTGGGGGGTGTTTGTTAATGCTGGCCTTGGAAACAAACTAGGACTTGGTGGGGGTGTTAATTTTGGTGTTGCCACGAGTTGTAATTGTGAAATGATCGGTCGTTGATCACGTGGTGCGAGCAACGAGGAATTGAGGAAGAGAGCGGTCCTAGACTATTGGCCTTTCAGGGTTTTCTAAGGCCAGTGTTGTAATCCACTTTTCTAAGTTATCTTTTGGCTCAATTTGGGTTGAAACATGAGAGAATTGGTTGAAGAGACTTCGATTATTTGAGTAAGTGGTTCTTACTGTGGATATAAGCTAGCTTTATCTTTTAACTTTTGTACTTAGGGCATAATCATGACAATATGAATGCAAAAGTTTATGCTGCTCGATTTGAGTGGGTGACCTTCAAAATTCTCTTCTTGTACGTGTCAAAGCCCTAAAGGTGATATGGACCAGAAAAGGTAGACGCGAGCTGTCCTGGAATGACAACGGACATTTTCCAGGATACAAGCGCTGACTCGTGGAGAATCCAACTCGAGACTTCAAGACTGTATCCTAATTGATGCTCCTGCCCTTCTCCTTTCACACTGGTTTGCCCTATGTTTCTGTCTGAGATTGGTGGAAATACCTCTAGTTTCTGTATCTAGTGCTTCGAATATAGTAGTGCCTCTGATATTTTATACGTGGAAGATCCACAACAGTTTGTTGATACTCGGAGTCATTTCAGAGGGGTAGAAAGATGATTAAATCAGCAGTGCATATACGAGCGACTAGTGATTATTACCATTGTCCGCAAGGTTGATTTTTTAGTAAACATGCAACATACAATCTTTGCTTATTGACTACAGCATAATGAAGGAGAGATTGCTGATCTTCTTGGCTCCAACACAATGAAGGAGAGATGTTGAAGCGTGCCTTATGGTATGTGTTCAAGTGCATTCTTGCATTCTGAAGATGATTAAACGATAGTACATAACTTTTTGGCCAGCAGATTTATTTATCACAAACTTACACTTAAAGTAGTACTCCGGGTAGGCGAACACGGTTTATGTCTACCTAAAATGATGAATGACATGTGTAGTGGCGTCAGTGATCACCACAATATGTCATTAATTACGTACCTGTCATATTCCATTTGAGTAAGCATTGCACAAAGAAGACAATTGAATGTCATGAAATACAATTCCTGAATTCCGGCTGTGCTGGAGAGATGATTGGTCAATTGCAAAATGATACGGTCAAGTGATTGGATGGTTTTGACCAATCTGGGACTCTCATTATGACAATCTTAGATGCACTTTCTCCGGATAGCATGTCGACGGGTATGAGTAATCGGCACGTGGACGACACACAACACTGGAAAGACAAAAAAACTAATCCATCGATTACGTGGTTGCACATGCCGCAAAGAAAAACTCATAATTTAGTCATAGAATGTCCTTTCATGGTATAATAAGCCAGTGAAATGCGACGTAATACCGCCCCACTTGGCTAAAACGTCCTGCTAAGGATTAATGAAACTTTTCTGGGTGGACGCCAGTTGACCCCTCGAATTTTTGTGTTGTTTATTGCTTGCTCTTGATTGGAGCTTGCGTTGGCGCTTGACTAAACATGCTAATGGGGCATTTCTGTTGTTGATTATTGTAGTGAAAAGCTACGCGGAAAAGAGAAAGCAAACTTTTCATAATTCAGCTTAGAATATCCAATCAGACGGTAATTTAATGTCTAAATGAGGGCACGGAGCGATCAGATGCTTCATTATTGAGCGAGAATAATCCTTGCCACCACTTTATAGGCAGTTGCTGTGGGAGACGATTCTGTAACGTGTCTTGATCTCTGTTAGCTCTTGCCATGGAAAGATTACACTATTGTTGCTTTTGCTGTCAGGAACAAAGGCAAAACGCAATGGCTTTGGGCAATAATAATGGCATAAGACCTGTCTACCGTCCAGATGTCCTGGCTCTTCATTGTAAATTTCTTCACTCGCTTCATGGACAGCAGCAACCAGAAAGAGCTTCTGTCAACCTGTCCTCAAACGCAGTTGAGTCTTTCTGTACTTCCCACACATCCAAGGCCTCCGCCTTGAAGCCCTGAATACAAGTTTCCGGTAACAAATTTTCATGGGACAGAACTTACAGCGATGCCTGGTAACCGGTAGCGGCAAGATGTGTACAAAACATAACGTTGAAAGGATGCGATGTGGATGTCCGTTTTGCCTCGTAGATGGAGCCAAACAAAACATTATCATAGCAAGTGGTTGTGTTGCCAATTCTTTCTTGGGTTTTTTTTCAAATCTCTCTCGACAAATTTCAAGGAAAAAAAACTTTTGAAAAATCGTGAACCACGCAAATAACCGAGGACTAGACGAGAATGAGTTGAGAATTGCGTTACGCAATGGCGTAGACCGTTGAACGGTCACCAAACAGTCATCGGTATCCAGAGTTCGATCCTCGCAAGTTAACAAAATAAAGGAGGACACCGAGTCTCGGACACGGGTGTTTGATGGAGAATGCTACAGCTCGGATCTATTTCCTCCATCTCATTCTGCAAATTTTCCTCCTGCTACATCTGCAATTAAACATGTCAGTGTCTTCTGTAGAAATGGATGGCAGGAGATTTTCCTGGACCTGTAA
Source organism: Rhodomyrtus psidioides (assembly GCA_021437785.1). Classification (NCBI taxonomy): domain Eukaryota; kingdom Viridiplantae; phylum Streptophyta; class Magnoliopsida; order Myrtales; family Myrtaceae; genus Rhodomyrtus; species Rhodomyrtus psidioides. The sequence continues at coordinate 4,230,450 of JAILYB010000071.1, read as the reverse complement.
AGATGGTTTGCGTTCATGAACATTCTGCTCAAAGTTGAAGGCACCTTACAAGAAATGGAAGGTCCGGGTCAGCTTATCCACCAACCATCATTTTCACGAAAGAACAATGGTGGGCTATCCTCCACCCACATGGAACCTGATTTGGTATACATACACTCGCAATCGCAGAAACCGTCGTCATCCCGCCCTTTCTAGTCCGCTCGAAAGATTGTCTCGATCCCACTACTTGGCTAATAAACCTGGTTTTTCCGCATGTTTGTACCGTCTCCGGCATCGCAAACCAAAGTGTGCATTACATATTTCCACGGATGAAGATGTATGGTTTGACTACATATATGTCGGGTGCCGCCAACAACAGCTGTTCACTTTTTCATTACCCGGTGGAGATGGATCCGGTTGTGCCGCCCTTGACCCTCTTGTCTATTTCCTTTAACTCAACAGCCACGTTGAGGGATTGCGAATCATCAAAGTAGGCCTCCCACGCGAGCTATTCCGGATCGAGTAGTGATAGGAATGTCCCCTGCAGTAAAACTATCCATTGGGCCATAAAGTAACTCAAGAAACACGGACAAACATGGGGCGAATATGCTAATTTAGGCGAGCCGGCCACAGATGTGAATGCTGATCTAAGTTTGGTACGATTCGAAAGAAGTAAGAACTCGAGAAACGATTTGCTTAGAGCGGCATTCTAGAGTTCCTCTCCTCATCCAAGATGCAATTTAAGCAGCAGAAAGAAAGAACAGTCAACTTCTAAAGTATATGGATGGATGACTTGACAAAGCACATAAATTTTGACCGCAAATTTCAGACTTTCTATTGATCTTACATGTCTATTTGGGTTTTATCTTCATCAAACATCCTTAAAATCGTTCTGCGCCTTTTTTTTTTTTTTTTTTGTTGTTGCTGATTTTGCCTTTGTCTTCCTAGCCTCGAGTGAAATCTTATCAGAAAAGTGGTCCCTCCTTGTCTGCAAATTTGCTGCAAGTAAATTTGACCTTTTTGCTCTACAGTTTGCCAAGAATATGAAAATTCAAAGTTGCAATTTTTATATGTATATTTCCACAAAATCAGAGAAATATCCGAAAATAAAATGATAATCACGCCATAAAATGCCGTACGTCTGACTGTTAAATCTCCGCCCTTCCTTCCTTATCACACCAACCTCTCTCTTTCTGTCTCGCCTCGCCCCTCTCCTCATTTCTTCTCTTCCCTTCTCACCCTTTTCTCCTCAGTGGATGAGAGCTTCATTGCGAATTGCTCGGACCACTTCTTCGTTTCTCAATCTCTGAAGCACTATTGTTATTGCAGCGACCATATCTCCATCAGGTTCTTTTAACGCAAATCTTGGTTTTTCCACGTTGTTGAGATGCAACCATATGCTACTGGCGCTTTCAAGTTCAGAGCTTTTATAGTTCATTAAAAGAGACCTTTTTCTCTCGCTTCTTCAATGCTCAAGACTAGGACATCTTTTTAGTTCTACTCTGTCTGAATTTTCGATACAGTTGGTGCTTGTTTCTTCCATCCTCAGCTCGTAATGCCAATATCATACATAGTCTAGTTCACAAGAGAAGAAGATTGGAACTTTTGGTGCAACTGTTGCATTCTCTTGGTGAAGTTATCTGAAGTATTCGTCCTTCGGCTAATCAGCCAAGTCGAGATAGTACTGTTGGAAAAATAATCTGCGGTTTCTTCCGAAACTTGTTAATTCAATATAACATCAGAAAATGAAGTATATGGAGTCATATGGTCTTGCAGACTCTAATTCTTTTTCACTTCCTCTGTATTGTTGGTTCTGTTTAGTGAATGGAAAGGATAAGATGATAAGGTCATCTATGCTGTTAATTTGAAGGTAGAGTTTAAAGAAGACAAATCGCTCGAGCTTTACTTCAATCGAGAGAAAGGTCAAGAATGGCGCCCAGGAACAACCGCGGAAAGGCCAAAGGCGAGAAGAAGAAGAAGGAAGAAAAGGGTACTATCCTCATACGCATGTCTCGTATCACAATAAGAAAGACATGTCCTTTTAGTTCAGCTAGCAGCTTCCGAATCTGATCTTCTATTCATTGTTGGATGTTGCAGTGCTTCCGATAGTCATGGACATCACCGTAAAGCTTCCGGACGAAACTCACGTGATACTCAAGGTTCGATTTCGTCGTCCCTCTCTCCGGATGGTTTATGTCTGTCTCGCCACATCTGAGCTCCAAGCCCCTTGTGTCACTTCGAATTTACCCATCTTACATTCGATCGGACGTCTTTTCTGACCTTAGCAGCATCGGAAACCTGGCTCATTGCCACAACTAGAAAATCTAGTATACATTTACACAGTCTAGGACGGATTCGAATTGCCGGTCCATTACCATCTCCTGCTATTAAGATAGGCGACCCTGTCTTGGGCAACAGAAAAAATCGTTTGCAGTGCCTAGATTTTCATTCAGATGTGGTGCTCCAGTATGGTGTTAATGTTAACCTTCAGCTGAAAAAGCCAATAGGCGGGACCCCGTTGGGAAATTGGAATAGAAGAAGGAGAAGGGCGCACACAAACAAGACTTGTGCTCGGAAACGAGCGGCTTATAGAGCTTGCCAATTACAACAGCAAGCATTCGAAATTGTCATACAGTGAAAAGATATCTGTCTACATAGTCCAGCGTAGGAGTGTCGTGCTTCTTTCTGGTTTACTTCCATGTCGGGAATGGCAAAGGTCGATCCGGGCGTGTTTGTTTTTTTTTTTTCCTCACCGTCTTCCCTTCCACTTCGATTCGCAGGGGATCTCGACGGACAGGATCATCGACGTTCGCCGGCTCCTGTGCGTGAACGCCGAGACGTGCCACGTCACGAACTTCTCGCTGTCGCACGAGGTAAGGGGTCGAGTTACCCGATTCCGGTTCTTTACCGTCTTGTCACCGAGTCCGCAGTCATGTGTTGTGTTGCACGTTTTTGGAGATTTTCCATCGTCTCCACGTGTTTTCGGTACGATGATGTGGCCTGGGCGGTCGGTCCGTCCAATCGCCCTTCCTCTTCTCCATGGAAAACGCTTTTTTCTAGCCGTTTCTTTTGCGGCGTCAATATTGGACAATTCGGCAATAAAAGCGGAATCTGAAATGAATATACGAAATCTTCGTTCGGTCTGTTCGTGCGAGCGTTGGGATCAAACGAAAAGGCAAAAGCCCTTTTCTTTGGCCCACCTCCTTTCTAGCTACATCACACGATGGGCCCTAAAATTATCGCAGCCACCCCAACTCAATCCTAGATTCGTCGATCTTGCCCGGCAAACATGTCGATTATTCGGGTCGTTCTGTCGTTGTCGCTGCTACTTAAAATGGAACCTTACGAAAATGGAATATTTTCGCATGGAAGATGTGAAACAGATATTGCAATCTTAAATGTTTTGTGAAATCTCAATGTAATCATTCCGATTAATTGTTATCGAAAATTGCTGACGCAACGTTCAGTTATCGCCGGTCATTTGCCATGACGCTGTGACGTGGGGAAATTATGTCGGCGATTCCTAACGACAATTGATCAGAAAGACTACATTGAAATTTCGCCCAAATATTAGGGATTACCTTGGCAAAATTGAAAAGTTTAAAAATAAAATCGACATCTTTTCGATAAGTTCACGACCGAATTCGGAATTTTAGATAAATGCATGTTGAATATTTTTTACTTTTCACTTTTCTTCTTTTCATTTTCTTAATTTCAGTCATTTCAAAGTCATACTCTCCAAAGATATTTGAATTCACCTATTTTCTTCCCATCTTTTTGCTTGAAAGTCAAAAACTGATTTTCTGCTTTTGTGGGGAAGTCAAGGATTATGAAATTATATATTTGGTGGGAGTCTCAAGGAAAAGTAATAAAAGAAAAATGAGCCAGGGCAATTATGGTATTTCAGCTTGAGGAGACACTAACGGTTGGATTTGGGGCTACGCAACGCAGGTTAGAGGGCCCGGATTGAAAGACACGGTGGACGTCTCTGCGCTTAAGCCATGCACGCTCACTCTCCTCGAAGGTACCACTGATCTCCCACGTCTTCATCCCCCCAAAAACAGCGTCGTTTCAACACTTTCTCATCTCTCTCTCTCTCTGTGTTTTGATGCGGAGCAGAGGACTACGATGAAGAGCGCGCGGTGGCGCACGTGCGGCGCCTCCTGGACATCGTCTCCTGCACGACGTGTTTTGGCCCGTCGGCGGCGAGCAAGGAAACTCCCCAGCCTGAGGCTCGGAAGAATGGTCCGGACTCGCCGGACAAGAGCGTCAAGAAACCGGGGAAGGCCTCTCAGGCCACCGCTAAGCGAGCCGCTCCGCCGTCGAACCCGCCCAAGGACCCCGCCGTGGACGGAGAAGGAGAGATGAGCCATTCCTGCCCCAAGCTCGGGAGCTTCTACGACTTCTTCTCTCTCTCTCACCTCACTCCTCCTCTTCAGTGTACTCTCTCTCTCTCTCTCTCTCTCTCTCTCGCGCGCGCGCGCTCGCTCGCCTTGATCATTCAGATATTGACATTTATTGCTTTTGCAGATGTGAGAAAGGCGGCAAAACGGGACGTCGATGAGGTGTCTCAGGATGAGCATCTTTTCTCGCTCGATGTAAGCTCGCTCGCTCTCTCTCTCTGACTTTCTTTTTCTGGCGCCTTTGACCAGTGTCTCGTTCTCATATTACGAAACAAAGTCGGATTTTAGGAAAGTAGCACATTTTTTTTTTTTTTTGGCCCCTCTTGTGATTATTTTTATGATTAGAAGTGCTTGATGAATGACTAACGAGAAAACTGTTGCGAATTAGTGGTGTTTGCATAGTCATCTTGTTTCAACCATTTGAAGAGTGCAACTGTTTATGTGGGTGGCTCAGGCGAAGCTGTGCAATGGGAAGTTGGTCCATGTAGAAGCTTGCAAGCGAGGCTTCTTCAGCGTCGGAAAGCAGCCGATTCTATGTCACAATCTTGTCGATTTGTTGCGGCATCACAGCCGAGCTTTTTACAATGTTTGTCTCGCATTCCTAGCTGATTTTGTTAACATGCTGCTGAACTTCCTTACTGGACATGATAAATCCGATTTGCTTGTTTTGGGCTATAGTTCATTTAAGCTTAAAAGATCGGAGCAAGAAAGTATAATTTGTAACTGGGTAAAAACAATTCAGATCTTGTTCTGCGTATTCTGATTTTTTTCTGCTGAGCAACATCGTTCTCTCATCAAATGAGGAATTTGATTTTGCGTATCTCTTATAGTTACAAAACTTGGTCGAATTCTTCATACCAACTTTGCTTCTCTGTTGAAGCTCAATAAATGTTCCATTTCTAGTATCATTATTTCCCATTTTGGCATCTTTTTTGTGCATCTTTATTGTTGCATTGAAACACCTCCTAGCTTTGCCCTTTGATGGATTAATAACCACTTTTAGTTTTTTCATGTCTGGATGCATGATCAATATGTTTCTCGGGATTATTGGAAGTGATCCATTTTGTCTCACGTGCTGCGCGTCCATATTATTTGTTTTTTGGGTCATGGAAATAGTCGTTTTTTCTCTGAAATGGCTTTGCTTTATTCTTCATTTCTAATTCTATGGGTGACACAAGCATGGTGAAGTTCCAAATGTTGTTTGTGTCTTTTTACAGGCATACGACGATCTCATGAAAGCATTTTCGGAACGAAACAAGGTGTGCTGGAACTTTTAGTTTTTGATATAGACATGTCATCTTAAGAAGATTTTGTTTGAACCGTAGTATCTTCCATAAGCATAGAGGTTACTTTTCCAGCTTTACATAGTATCTGTGCTCTACAATGATTCATTCTTGCTCCAATATTGCAGTTTGGGAACCTTCCTTATGGATTTAGAGCAAACACATGGCTCATACCTCCTGTCGCAGCTCAATCACCATCCATTTTTCCTCCTCTGCCTGTGGAGGATGAAGCATGGGGTGGAAATTGTGGCGGTCTAGGAAGAGATGGCAAAAGTGATATGTTGCCATGGGCTAACGAGTTCTTGTATCTTGCATCTATGCCTTGCAAGACAGCAGAAGAGAGGCAGGTCCGGGATAGAAGAGCTTTCCTTCTACATAGCTTGTTTGTTGATGTCGCCATTTTAAGGGCAGTTTCAGCCGTGCAGCATGTATCGAGACATCTGGATTTAATCAGCTCTACTGCAGACACGAATTATTTGTACTCAGAGAAAGTGGGTGACTTGTGCATCACAGTAATGAAGGACGCTTCCAATGCAAGCTGTAAGATAGATACAAAAGTTGATGGGATTCACGTGACTGGGATGGATCAAAAGAAATTAGTGGAACGAAACCTGCTCAAGGGGATTACTGCTGACGAAAATACTGCGGCCCATGTATGCTTCTTCTTTTGTGTTTGATTTATGTGATCATATAGCGTACTTTCTAGTGGCATGATCTTATTTTTAACTGGATGATTAAGAACACCATATATATTGATTGCAGGACATATCCACTTTAGGAATCGTCAATGTGAGATATTCTGGTTATATTGCTGTCGTGAAAGTTGAGGGACAAGAGAGTGAAAAGGTCTTTCCTGTACCTACAGGCATTGAATTTCTGGATCAACCTGAAGGTGGTGCCAATGCCCTCAACATTAACAGGTTTTCCAGCTCAACTCGTTCTTCTAATGAAACACAATAGCTGATCTTTCAGTTTTCCTATAAACGCTGAAACTGATTATGGAATCTAGACTTTATCATTCTCTTGCTGAGGATAGAGAAGGACAGTATGCATGTTAGAAATTCCTTACTGAGAGAGTGTTTTTGGTTTTTTTCTCAGTTTAAGATTACTCCTTCATACAAGAGTTGCTCCAGAAAACAATAAATGCGTTCAGCAGTTGCCTCCTTCAGAGCATGATGAGCTCAGTGCTTCTGAATCCATCATAGAGAGACTGTTGGAAGACAGCCTTGAAGAGCTTGAAAAAATGGATGAAGAGAGAGATCAATTTGTGAGATGGGAACTCGGAGCATGCTGGATACAACATTTACAAGATCAAAATAATTCTGAAAAGGATAAAAAGGCTTGTACTGAGAAGGCTAAAACAAGAAATGAGATGAAAGTCGAAGGACTTGGGACACCTCTCAGGTCCCTTAAGAACAACAAGAAAAACCCAGATGGAGCCAATCTGAGACTGCAGATGGAGAATTCTTCTTCCAAGGCGAATTGTGTTGCTGGAGAAGCTGAAAATGCTATATCACCTTCTATGGAGACTGAACTTGAATCTACTGCGAAAGAGAATGAGCTTGCACTCAAGACTATGATGTCTGATGCGGCCTTTGCCCGCCTAAGAAAATCAGAAACTGGACTTCACCGGAAGGTAACATCTTGTTCTAGATAATCATGGAGGGTTTAGCATGTTCTTAATTGTTAACAATACAAACTTACTCACTGACTACACATGGTTACCACTTAGCAGTCTTTGTCAGAGCTCATCAAACTGTCTCAGAAATATTATAATGACGTTGCCCTTCCAAAACTGGTAATGACTGTACTTCTTCTTTTAATCCTGCAAATTGTTCTGCCCAAATACCTAATTAAGCAATTCTTATTTCTGTGGTACATAGGTTGCTGATTTTGGTTCGTTAGAACTCTCACCAGTTGATGGCCGGACTCTAACCGACTTCATGCATACTAGAGGTCTTCGCATGCGTTCTCTTGGACATGTTGTAAGTTCCTTTTCTCTGGACTTCAATCCATTGTTACTTTCTACTTTATAGCTCAACGTGTGATTTTGTCCTTGGGTGAACTAATCAGGATAAAAATTTATGTACATAATTACAAAGTAGAGGTTCTTTTTTTCCTTTCTCTGAATACTTTGCAATCACAGTGAAAATTGGTTGTTCTTAGTTCTTGATATCATTCTCTAACCTGCACCTCACCATGTTCTTATGAGGACATTCATGTGTGTGCCATTTAGCTAATCATTCGGAAACTTAAGTCTGAATTTTCCTCTGTACAACCTACATTCTGTCCATTAATGTGATGGATCTGGCCATATCCTCATTGTCTGGTACTTGGGCCACTGTAAGATTTGGATGCAGAGAAGATAAGAAATTTAGTTGCAGATGCTTTTCCTTGCTTATTGCAGAATAGGGTAGATCTGATGTAGTCCCCTTTGATCATGATGCCTGTGCCTTTTCTCCGTTACCAGGTCAAGCTTTCTGAAAAGCTATCGCATGTGCAATCTCTCTGTACTCATGAGATGATAGTACGAGCTTTCAAGCACATCCTTCAAGCTGTGATTTCTTCGGTCACTAATGTTGAGAAAATGGCAACATCAGTAGCTGCTGCACTGAATCTGATGCTTGGTGTGCATCCGAGAGGAGAAAAAAGTAAAGATTGCAGTTTCCATCCCCTTGTGTGGAGATGGTCACAAGTTTTTCTGCTGAAACGCTATGAGTGGGATGTTAGCAGCTTAAACTACAAAGACGTTAGGAAATTTGCAATATTGCGGGGATTATGTCAGAAGGTATGCGACTCTATGAATGTGTGGTGAAAATGTTCAAACAACCTTCTGCTTAAGGCAATTTCTTTTAAAATCATAATATTACATTAAAACTACCTTTATTAGTTATTAGATGTTTGACTGAAATGTGGCATACTGTCTAGTAGGAGGAAGGATAGCTGTTGGGAGAGCTTTCCTCTTTGTTCCTAATTCTTAAATCAATTCAAAGAATATTAAGTTCAACTTACAGTTTAGGTATACTTTTGAAAGAAAAAGGCCAAAAAAACTAAGTGCATCAGTAGAATTTTCCTTTGATGAAGGAACTTAGCCTTACTGAACATGGATATCTTACTTTTAGTGGAATCCAATGCCAATACATTGTTCTTAATGTTCTATAGGTTGGTATTGAGCTGGTTCCAAGGGACTTTGACATGGAATCTCAACATCCTTTCTGCATAACAGATGTCATCAGCCTGGTACCAGTGCATAAGGTAATTCACTATTACGCAGAATTATACTCTCTGTGTAGATACACAGCAGTTTCTGTGTGTCTACTCTTTTATTAAACAGGTTAATATGATACTCTGCAGCAAGCAGCATGCTCATCCGCTGATGGAAGGCAGCTGCTAGAATCATCAAAAACTGCTTTAGACAAGGGGAAACTTGAAGATGCAGTAGCCTATGGGACAAAAGTATGTCGTTGATGCAGCTTGTTCCCATCTTTTTTCTTTTCCTGGTGAACTAACTGCATCTCCTCTGAATGTCCTTTGTTTCGTGTAGGCTCTGGCAAAGCTTGTAGCAGTTTGCGGTCCTTACCATCGAATGACAGCTGGGGCTTACAGTCTTCTTGCTGTAGTTTTATATCACACTGGAGATTTCAATCAGGTATCTGTTGTTAGCACACAATATCACTGTAAAGAATGAGATTGTGGCAGGATGACCACTGAACTTGCTATGCATAATCTTGTTGAATAATTTTTTTTCTGCATCGGCCCCTAAAATAATTTTTTATTTTCCAATCGCACTTAAGTTTTCAGTTAAATGTTCATGAGAAAATTTTCCTAATCACAGGCAGCAATATATCAGCAAAAGGCGTTGGACATTAATGAGAGAGAACTAGGACTTGATCACCCGGATACAATGAAAAGTTACGGTGACCTTGCAGTGTTTTACTACAGACTTCAACACACGGAGCTAGCTCTCAAGTATGCTCCCATCTTTCCTTTTCTACCTATAATTTGTTGAAGTTTGTGTTTTATTATCTAGCTTTTATGCTTCATGACAATCTCCAATTTAAGATTATTGTTACCTGTTTTGCGTATATGTTCCTGTGACATGTAAAAAATGTGTTTTTCTTCCACATGCATACCTTGGTAGTTACTGAGGATGGTGTTGCATGATATGTTGTTTTTTTTCTTTTTCTTTTTTGGTAAAGCTTGCATGATATGTTGTCCGTCTCTCTGGAATTCTAGAAGTGCCATTACTTCATTTGTTGAATATACTCCAAAATCCAAGTTATATTTCAAGTTGCTTGGGGGGGTTGAGATGTACCAGTTTGCGTCCTTGCTAGGTTGTATATTCCGTCGAGTAAAACTTCTCTGTGGAATTGCTGATTTGTCATAGGAATTTAAAATATCAAAATCAACAAGACTGTTTTTCTATAGAGGATTAGTCATTTTTATGTGTTGTAGGGCTTTTTTTGTCTTTTCTGTGTGCTGAAGTTGGTATTTATGCTGAACAGGTATGTAAAGCGTGCTCTCTATCTGTTACATCTTACTTGTGGTCCTTCTCATCCCAATACGGCTGCTACATATATCAATGTGGCAATGATGGAAGAAGGCCTGGGGAATGTGCATGTGGCCCTCAGATATCTCCATAAAGCACTAAAATGTAACCAGAGGTTACTTGGACCAGACCATATCCAGGTCTCTTTCGTTCAATCATTCTTTCCCTTCCTTTTGCTCTAGTGCAATTATTGTCAGTGAGTTGGTTGCTTAATGATCTCTTCTGGCTACGAGTCACTAACACTCTATAAGGCTAGTAGCCAAACACAATAAATCTGAGATAGACTTCTAAATGGTGCCTTCCGTCAGATAATGAAATAATTTATGACTGAATGACCAATGCTCAGCTGAAGGGAGGTGAGGAACTGGTCAAGTTCAATTCCTCTCAAACTTCATAATCAAACATAAAGGAGCTTGTCATCAGCGGGGTAAATATTTGTCGAAAAATCTCAGACAGTCCCGAGTCCCCATTTAATTAAATGAAACCCAAACAAAAGACGTTTAGCCATCACGCGATGAGATTAATAGAACTGTAAAAGAGGCCACACACGTCGGTACAGAAAATATACATACTGCTATTCCAGTGGTGCATTAAAAGGGTAATTGACAGTCCATAGAATGTCTTTTCTGGAACTCTATATATTTTGCAGCAGCAGCATATCATGAGCTTCAAACCAATAGCAGGACTCCTGTTTTGTTCTCGGTGTTGAAGATAATCTTCAATTGGACTTTAGTGACCCATATGATCTTGATGCTTTGCAGACAGCAGCGAGTTACCATGCCATAGCAATTGCACTCTCATTGATGGAAGCTTACCCCTTAAGCGTTCAGCATGAACAAACAACCTTACAAATTCTCAGAGCAAAATTGGGCCCCGAGGACTTGCGTACACAGGTTGTATATTCATACATTAGGTTAAACTTCTAAATATGGATGCTATACACATCTAGCTATAGAATCAGTGAATTGTTATTATCGCTCATCTGGTAATTGCATGATCTCCAATGCAAATCGTGATTGCCACTTGCAATGACACGACATGAGCGTTATTGGACGTGATCATGTTCATGCTTGAATTGATTGGGTTTGGAGGGAGCACTCTTCTTTAGCATTGTGATTTCTGCCTTACTGCACATGTACTTTGATACTTAGAACTTACCTTTCCTTTTTTCTAAAATACCAACAGGATGCTGCTGCTTGGCTTGAGTATTTTGAGTCCAAGGCTTTTGAACAGCAAGAAGCTGCGCGTAATGGAACCAGAAAGCCTGATGCATCCATAGCCAGCAAAGGTCACCTAAGGTAGAGTTGCACGATAGAAATATATTTTGCACATTTATTAGCTCTAATTTACTGATCTTGGTCAAAGACAAGATTGATGATTGATAAGACGAAGTAAAATCATTTTTACATTGCTTGGAGCATTGTAATACACTATCTCATCTAGTGTTTTGTAGATTATTTAAACAGGCAAGAGCTGTCTTTATTCTTTTCTCTAATCTATTCTACTGTCAAATGATCTAAATTTCTTATTAAATTTATCAAATGTGGAAGCAAGGTAGGGAATGGTGTGTTTGCTATCTTCCTTAGATGATTCTCCCTTTAGGACTAGTTTTAGGCAGAATTGATCCTAGATAGGCATATCTGTTGATCTCAAGAATCTCACTTGTCGATATTATCAACAATATATCACTTCTGGGGTGGAGAATATAAGGAGTACAAGTTTAGAGAGATTGGCTCGAATTAGCGGCTGATATGCAATATGGAATGGTCTGTTAGATCCAACACATACTACCGATAGCAAATTTACTTTGTGTGCCATGTGTGTCTTAATTCTTTTTGCTACTGTCATTTCATTCCATCAAAAATTGTCTGAAATACCCTGCTACAAACCAACTTGCAACAACCTTAATTATCACACATCACCTCAAAGAATTACTTCATCAAACAATCGAATCCCCCATCTGGAATCAGTCATCTTTTTATTTTGCAAATTTTCAACAATTGAGATACGGGAACTATACGAATCAGATTTGTTAATCAAGAGCATCTGATACCGACAAAGTTGTTACAGAAATGTCTATTTGGGTACTGTGTACTTATCAATCTTATATTGGCACAATTAGCTAGAAGTTCAATGCATGTTTTTCTTTCCCGGTCCCTGATTCCTGCGATTGCTGATCACCTTTCCCGATTTTGGCAGCGTATCTGATCTGCTTGACTACATAAATCCTAGTCAGGATGGCAAAGGGAGGGATGCTTTAGCAATGAAAAGAAAACCCTACAATTCAAAGGTACTTGAGACTGCATTGTACACTAAATACGTGATGATTTTTGTCATCGTCAATGGTGAAACCTGGGGTTTCATTTTGTTTGTTCATGTAGAATTCGATAGACTGTCCTGCCTTTCTTATACCACAACTTAATTTTTGCTAGTAGCAGCCCTACTGATGTGCTAGGATTTTCATTTTAAGTTTGACAGTGTTGATAGGCCTCTCATTCTATGAGGTTCTTCAAATGAATATAAGGGGCAGTGGCACCATACATGCCCTCCTGACCTGAGTGCTTGTATCTTTGAGTTCACGTTTGTTAAATTTGTGAATAGGCAGTGACTTAGAGACTTTGAAAATGGTTTAGCAACTAGTCATCGTCTCAGTATAGTGTTAAGGCAGTAATTAAATCTATTTTGGTAGCTCTATCAAACAGAAAGAATTGATCATGTCCTAACTGCTATACTTGATGAGTATAATTTGCTCATTTGTTTGTTTTCCATCAAAGGTTGAAATTGGTTTTCATTATTTCCACGAGCTCGGCATGGGGTATGCCACCTCTATTGCGCTCACTAAGATGGGTGCCAATAAGCATTCATCTTTTCTATGGGATGGCCATTTCTACTTTCTACTTTCCTTCTTATTTCCTTTTTGCTTTTATTGCTCGTTTGTTTTGCTTAGTGACTTTTTCCCCTGGGTGTAGATGGGTGGATTGAGAAAATGTCTTCCCTCCTCCCCCCCCCCCCCCCCCCCCCACAAAAAAAAAAAAACCAAAACAAACCTCTGTGAATTTACACTGTAAATTAACTGCAAGTTTCTTTTTCAGCTGAGGGAAAAATCTTTAAAGAGTATTTTGCCACCAAGCTCTGATGCCTCTCCCGAAGAATCCTCAAAGGAAGATTTGGATGAAGAGCCCCTCAAACCAAGAAAGGGAAGTAGCACGGACTTTGACCAGCAAAAATGCATTGAAGTGGGAAGTGGGTCAGATGCTGATCTGGTAATGGAACCTATGTCAACCCACCTACAGCAGCCCTTCTTGGAAGACACTGCTGAGGAAAAGTCACTAAATAACGACAAAATCTTGCTGGAAACACATGATGGAGATGATGGTTGGCAACCTGTCCAAAGGCCAAGATCGGCAAGCTCATTGGGACGGCGATTAAAGCAGCGGCGGGCAACCATTGGAAAAGTATTCAGCTATCAGAAAAAGAACACGGATGCAGATATGAGTTATGCTGCTGGGACGAATTCTCATCCAGGTAATAGGTATTACATCATAAGAAAACGGGCAGTTTCTCATACTGGTTACCCAGATCACCATACAATAATTCCCTAGCTAGCAAATTCAGCAGAAGAATAGTTAAAGCTGTAACATATAGAGTTAAGTCTATGCCTCCTGCTGCTAAAACTTCAGTAACTGAGAACTCTAGGGATGGTGCCAAGGCTTTTGGCTCTTCACGAGAACATGCATCAACTTCTGCATCGTACAAAATGAGTTCAGTGGAAGGTTCAGTTGTTGCACTCGAAAAGTCTCCTTCATACAAGGAAGTGGCATTAGCACCTCCAGGAACCATCTCTAAATTGCATTCAAGGTTACTCCACAACGAAAGTCCTGATAAACAGGAGGCCAACATCTCAAAACATGATGCTGAATCAAACGAAGATAAAGGATCTGCTTACCCAGAGCTAGCAGCAGTAATAAATAAGACAGAAGTGGGGACGAAGGACTCAGCATCAGATTTCCCAGTCTTGAAGGGTGAAATTGCAATAAAAGATAAGCCAGTGCCAATTTCTTCTCCTGATGTGAAGGAAGAAGAAAATACTTTGATGGTGTCTGAGAATGTAGGAAGGCTTGAATCAACTATGATTAAGGCGGAGATGGTGAACAATGAAGTTTACGACAGCAGTGGGGTGTCAAGTTCAGATGATCCTCAGGAGAAAGAACTCGATGAAAAGGACTCATCGAGGAGTTCTGAACCCAACGAAAACTCAGGCAGCTCTTTATCAGAGGTGGAGGACGTGAAAAATAAATCTTTAACCTTGAACTTGAGTGAGGGGAGGGTACTGCCAAATAAGAAACTATCTGCCTCTGCAGCTCCTTTTAATCCTTTGCCAGCTGTTGCACGTGCCACGCCTGTTACCATGAACATCACTCTCCCTTCTACTCCTGGGGCTGTCCCCACTGTTACACCTTGGCCAGTCAACATGGCACTCCATCCAGGGCCAGCTACTGTGATGCCCACAGTTACCCCATTATGTTCCTCTCCTCACCAACCTTATCCATCGCCGCCTCCAACTCCGAACATGATGCAGCGCTTACCCTTTCTGTATCCTCCTTATACTCAGCCTCAGCCAATACCCACCAGTACCTTTCCTGTGACGAGCAGTGCCTTTCACCCCAATCACTATGCATGGCAGTGTAATATCAGCCCTAATGTATCCGAATTTGTCCATGGACCAGTTTGGCCTGGATGTCATTTTATGGAATTCTCTGTGCCATCACCTGTTGCTGAGCCTATCAGGGATTTGACGTCGGAGCAAAAAGTGCAGCCTGTCGAATCTGATACCTCAGATTCAGCTCCGGTTCTGCCTGTGGGTATTGACGGTGTGGAAGAATCTAAGGAACAAGTACATCCTCCAGCATCACAGGTGGTGGGTAATACCAAAATAGTTGATTGTGTTGAATCAGAAAGTGTCCGATCAGAAAGTGTCGAGGAAAAAGGTCAATCAAATTCATTCAGGTGGGAAAATCCCGGTATTTTGCAAAGTCATGACGGTATGCAAAGAGAAAATGGTGGTGGAAGGGGTGAAACAAATTGTGATGGTGAGAAAACCTTCAGCATTTTGATCAGGGGAAGACGAAATCGGAAACAAACTCTGAGAATACCAATTAGTTTGCTCACCAGGCCAAGTGGGTCACAGTCTTTCAAAGTGATATACAACAGAGTACTTAGAGGGAGCGAAGCTCCCAAGTCTGTTAGCTTTTCTTCAAGTGAAGCTTGTTCAGCAGCTGCTACATAACCTGGCATTTTGAGTTCTCATAAAGCGAGGCAGGATCCATGAGGAAAAAGGGTAGAAACTGGTGAGCTTTGTCATTTCGGAAGCCAAAAAAGATGGGCAGTGCGGAATTTTTTGTGGTTCACTCCAGTCATCCTGTCAGTTTCGTACTGAGGCCATCTTGTGAAAAGATGAGGTTTGTTTCTATAACCATGCTCCTATCTCTGTCTCTCTGTGTTTTCAGGAACACCCCAATTGAATGTGCAGATTAAAATCAAGTACGTGGATAAATGACTTTGCAATACTTCAAAAGTTTTCTTATTCATCCACTTAATCTTCTCTCATCACATACCTCACTCCGCACACTAGGTATCCACACCTGTAAATTGAGGTCATACCAATCGGATAGGGATCAAAGTAATTTCTCCATCCAACTATGGTCTGGAGAGGGTGCAAATTGTCTTAACAATATGAGAAATGGTGTTGTTTGTGCACACACTCTTAAAATGCCCCTATTATGTTCTGTGGGTTTGCCGCTTCAGTTGCATCTGGAAGGCGATTCTATGCAGCAACTTTTTTTAGGGTGATAGTCTCTCCTGTATGTTTTTTCTGTGAACAGGCAATGTAATGTAGTGTGGATGAGCTTTATATCTATTTGTGCCTTAAATCATTTTTTTTTTCTCTGGCGTGCAGGTTCAAGAAGGGTTATTACTTTTTTAAACTAGGAAATTTAAACTAGGAAATCCTTTTTGAGGCGGCAGTTTTGGTCATTGTCGCAATTGCATTTTGACGTTTGATTTCGTGTCAGAGCTTTTGAGGACAGATAAGAAGATAAAAGTTTCCCACAACGGCTTTGATTAGTTTATTTGAGGCAAACTGTATATGACTTTGATATTATTTCAGTAGGCATAGGCTACTATTGACACAGTAGTTGAAGTTGAACTTGATGCTGCTTATTAACTCTTGTCTAGAGAACATGGAAATAAAGCATACCTTCTGGCCTTGCTGGGCTTACTGAAATTCTCTAGCGGAAGAGAAGTCTTTCCTTTGATGAGTAAGTTCGGTAACCAAAACAAGAGATAAATAATCTCTTTCAGTTTGTCAATGAAAGAACATGTCCCTTAATGAAGGGAAAAGATGATAGAACTCAAAAAGACTCGCATCATTCATTCTCAGAACTAGCAAAAAGTTTAGGGTATTTACCAGAACCTCTCTTCAAACATAGAAAGTTTTCAGGGAAACTGGTAAAGTCATTCTGCTAATGGTAGCCAATGCAAGCGTGAAGTAGTCCAAGTCGGCGAATTATCATCTGCCTAGGCTTGATAGAACTCAGACATCAACAATGGTGAGTCATCCATTCTATTTATGCATTCATGTTTGGCCAGAATATTGTTTGTGCGTTTGGATTGGCAAAGTACGCCGGGAACAGTTAAACTAACAAGGTTGTAGTGAGTTCTTGATCTGGGTCTGACAAAATTGTCTTAAAGATGCACAGATCGAGTTCACGATTCTATGCCCCATCTCACACGTTTTCATGACAGCATTGTGAAGTTCTGTATAATATGCTTCCTCAATTACAGAATCCACATAACATATTAAGACATTTCACTCAACACTTGATATGGGAAAGAGTAAATACAACCCTAACGTATTGGCAGTATGAACCTTAGGACAAGTTTGAATTGTTTGTACTTTTTGAGGAGGGAAGAAGGTAAGCTGAGGCCATCCCTCTTTCATTAGAACTCGTCACAGTCTCTTCTCCGGTGTCATCAATTGATCCGTCGTCAGGCTTTTCCATGCTCTCTATGCAGCGAACAGGGGCTGTTTTATCGAACCCCAAATCTTGGATCCGAGAACCCCCAACCCCCCGCCACCACCACCACTTCATCACATTTCGATCCTAATGACATTCGAAACCTCAGTTATGAATTCTTTCCCGCGGATTGCTAGTCCTCCAGCTTCTTGGCACCCTAAAAATATGTTCCTCACCACTCTCCACGTCGACCTTACATATCCATCTGCTTTTTTTAGTCCTCGACGGCCCACCCTCTTCCATTTCATGATGATTTCTTCCGCCCCTTCTGTCCGTCTTCTCCGGCTCGTCGTTCTTCTTGATCACAGTTACTTCCATGCCTTCCCCTATGGGATGTTTCGTTGACCTCACGTCAACTTTGTTCGTCACTCCCTTCACGCGTCCCTCCAATCCTTTTCTTTCGCCCATCAAGTTGGTTGCCACCACCACCGACATGCTAGGATTGACATCCAGCAACTTGAGCAAGTCAGCATTGTTGTCCGAGTTGCAATCGACAAGAGAGAAGTCGATGTTCTTGTACTTGGGGAGTAGCTCAAAGGGGTTCCCTGTTTTGAATTCGACCATGTCCTTAAGACCCGTGTCTTTGATGACTCTCTTCGATTCGGCGAGCACTGGTTCCGGGACAATGCACACGAGCTTGCCCCCAGTGTGCCGGGCAGCAGCTGCTAAAGCAATCGTGGACGGGGACACACTGGACGCGATCTCCACCATGAGTTTCGCCCTCATTCCTGCTGCTAAGGCTGAAATGAATTCGGTGCTCCCAAGCTCCGGGGTAACTGCTCTCCAGGGGTAAGATGGCCGTAGTCTATGATCCCTACACTGCAATACGGTTGTGCAAACAGAGTGAGCTCTTGCAAACGACAAAAACAAATTGGTGGTGATGCGGAATTTCATGATTCAGATTGAGCTCGAAAGGAAATGACATCAAAACATGGCCATTCACAAATTTTAAGGTCGAGCGTTTCTGGGTTTGTCAGCTTGTAATAAGACCAAATTAGTTCTTGGAATTTCCTGCATTTTCACAGGAAACTCGAAAGTGTCAAAGACCTGAACGAGATACATCCACAAGACATCTGATCCTCAATGAGCTCTCTCTTGTAAAGAATTCATGGATATATCATCGAGCAACAAATTATCTGATCGAATGACATGCACCTTTCTTTTGCCCAAGAAGCAAAAATCAAAATGAAAATCAAAGAGGTTTGGAAAGTAAAAATACCAGCTTGAGGGTGTCAAGATAAGCTCCCTTAGCAGATGTTGCCGACCACTCCATCTCCAGGATTGTTTTCAACCTTCTTTGAACTTGTTTCCCAGGAAAGAGAAAGTGTATTTGCAAATGCTGATGATGATGAAATCAGAATTGAGATCCACTGAATTTATCTCAAAGTCCTGGGAAAGAATTCGACGCTGCTAAGGATTTCCTTCGTACCTCGTTCTTCTGGGAATGTTTTTTCTGTGTTCTTTGGGGGGAGGGGGTCGGTCTTGTTATTGTTCTCGGGTTCAGTTTGTATTAACCGCAACACGTTTCCAGCAAAATACGTTAGTTAAAGCCGTGGCCACATTGGAGGGAAACAAACTCTCTATATTTGGCATTACTCAATCACAGTTTGAGACGAACAACTAACATCTAGAAACCGAAAAGCACGCTAATTTTAGAATTTTCTTCTTTAGCTCGTTCACTGATGACCCTGTTCTAATGCCTACCCTGTTGCTGAAAAGGATAAGGCTGCCAGATAAGGTAAGAAATAGTCCCTTGTTGTCAGTTATTACACGTTGCTGACAGGCGTGATTTGGAAATCTTGTTGTGGATGATGTTCCGGACTACGGCAATGTTGTTCCGCTGGCTTGTCCCCTTTCTATGACAGCATCCTTGGTGAGCTCGAGCGCTTTGACGATGTCGTCGCACAGCCGATGAGGATCAGGTATAGTGATCTCATCGGCCGATACTACAAAAGTCATCTTGTTAACATAACTTTGGAAGTTTACCATCAAGCCCTGCAACATAGGGACATCAGGACTAACGGATTCATGCTCCTTTCCGAACTAATTTCACAACAGAGAGCAACACGGAGAGTAGATAACATGATACGAAAATTTTTAGGGCAACAGAGATACGCACGTGTGGTTGACCATAACAACCGGGTGCTAGGTAAGCCAATGGATGTCCATAGAAGCCTATTTCCTCCAGAGGTCCAACCAGATTTGAGAAGCACATTGTTGTATGAGTAATAGCTCTGTGAGAGAGCGCGCTCGCTGCCTGCCCAACACGTGAAACTAAATTTTACAATCGGGAGCACTCGAGGCGAATTCGAAACAATAAATAAATGGAAAATGGTCCTTCGAATTTTTGTAACAATACCTTAATGCCGAAAAGCTTGAGAACTACTTCGGCAATGGAGTTGGTAAATATAGCTTCAAAAGAGTGCTTCTTCCTATCGATGGTAGCCTTAGCTTCGCAGACATAATCCAAAGGGTTGCTATGCAATGCAACAGTAATGGGGAGGAGGACATAGCCAATCCTATTTCCCCACTGAACTTCGGTGTCCTTCTCCATCATAGCCGCTAAAGCCTGCAAATTTAGTCTTGCCACAAAAGATGAAACTACTCTTTTGCATGAGAAAAACCGAGCTATAATGGTATTCAACAAAACTAACATCGACCGGGAAAAGAAGATGCGGTAACCTGGATTCCTACGGATGGCCTCAAATTAACGAGCAGAGTCGACCTCAGGCGAATATTCTTTGGAAGGTTATTTCCAAACTCAGTTGCTCCGTGCCTTGCCTTGGTCTCAGCTGCTGAATGCAAGCTTATGTTAATACAAATTCTTCTTCAAATATAAAGGCGTCAAACAGATATTTGTCCTACTTAACTAAGGACACTTTGAAAGTTAAATAAACCAATCTCGTTGGCAATACGAATAAATGCGCTTAGGAAACGTTAATCTTTGCCTCTTGCTTAAGCTTAAATGCAGATTACAAGTGACGACTATAGTTCTTAGTCAGGGAGGCTTACCATATCTCCAGTTGAGATACCGGGATAAACCTGCCTGAGTAATCCCCAATGCGACGTCATTCACCGTCTGCAAAATCCGAATTCATGATTGAGAGGATGTACAAACTCTCCACCTCCTCCTGTTTACAAAGAGTACGGCTAGTGTAGGATCAGAGTCAAGCTCCTAGAACTCACGGCATTCAAAGCATTCTTCACCATCTTTATATCCTCTAAACTCACGGTCCTGTACACAAACCGTCGAGGCATAAGTTCAACGCCTGGCGGGCCCTTAATAGGACTCTCGCTGTCCTTCAAGAACAGCACGGTTGCTGCGAACATGATTATGTCAACCGCAGTATTCCACATTAGCGCCAAGAACCAGCATGTACCTAGCAACCACCCCCAGATCCTGCCATAATCTCTCCGGTCTTTCTTTTCCTTACTCTTCTTCATCGGGATCGTAGGCAAAGCCTCTGGATCAGAGATTTGACAAGTACAAGCGAGCAATAAGGACAAGAGAGAAGTCCCGTCTCCAAGCGAGTGGTGGATCCTGAAAACTCCGACTGCCTTGGCATCAGAGGTTTCAACATTGAGGATGTGGATGTCCCACAGAGGCTGTGTCTTGCTTATGGTGGTTTTGCTGAGATCGGAGACATAATCCTCGACGAACCGGTCAGGTGAGTCCATTTCCGGTTCAATTTCCGGAACTATAATGTGCTTTTCCAAATCCACATTTGTTGGAACCCATCTGAACTTCCCCTTCTCCTTTTCATCCTCAACCTGTCAGTTTTTGGAATGCCCCAATCAAGAATTACTCAAACTACTGGAGTCTTCAATCTTGATCTAAAATGCAACAACTAGAAGCTCATCATTTACCACTAATGCATGTTGAGACTCTGAGAGACAGAGGCAGGGTTCTCATAAAGCATGTTGCAAGGTAAAAAGTGAGCATCCCTGATTGAAAAATGTTTTCTTTTACTGGTGTTTGTTATGACCAAGAAGTAGAAAATTCTAGGAAAAACTCATTTTGCATAATATCGACCATAACTGATGAATTAGTGATTTTCATGCCGAGAACTTGGAATTTAGAGTACAGATAACCTGCATAGTCTAATAAATACTTTTCACGCATGATAATACAGAGCAAGGAAGTCACCTGCAGACTGGAGAAGCGGGGGTGTTTGAGCAGTGTGTGGACGAGATTAGACTTGATGACTGGGAGGTCGACAGGAGTTTCGCAGCCCATGATGACTATGATGTACACATTGAAGTTTGGTTCATGGAACATCTGAGCCGATGGGCTCAAGGGCTCTCCCTCTGCCACTGCTGCACTGCTTCCTTCATCTTTCTGTGTCTTGTCCAATCTCCTAGTTGTTTCAACTGGCTTAAGATTGGGTTTCACTTTCCTCCTCCACATAAAGCCTTCTTCAGGCGACATCTTGGGACCAAAAGCCTTAGCTGTTTCCCTCTGTATATGCACAGCAAAGCAAGAAAGTGCACACTTTGATCTTCGGAGAAGACCCTGCAAGATTGTTTTTTTTTTTTCCAAAGATACGTTTCTGGGTCTTCCAAGGCTACTGTTGAATGAATGGTGAGAGGCTAAATCTTCCTAATTCTTAAAAGTTCATCTTTCTGCTCCTGGGTCTTGACATACTGACACCTCATCACAAAATGGTGCCACCACAACACCCCGACCGAGCACTCCTCTGCATGATCTGCTTGGTCTCTCTCGCTCTCACGCACACAAAATGCAGCAGTCTCGGCTGTTCATTTTCTTCTGACTCGCGCTGCAGCAATTTTGGTAGGATTGGACCTCAAGTTTGTGCATGCAGCGAGTGCTTGAAAGCTCCAACCGGAGTCCATCAAAGGTTCAAAAGAAAAACGACAAATCACACAAATGATATATAAAATTTAACTCAATGTGTAACATAGTCTCTAAATTTTTAATTTGTTTAATATGATCCGTAAACTTTAGTCTAACGTGTAATGTCATTCCTGAATTTTGAATTTGTTCAACGTTATTCCCGAACTTATAGTTTAAGGGCTAAATAGAACTTGTATCGAAAGTTTAAATAGATCGTATATATTGTGCATCATTATCACAAAGAAAAGCGTACGAGCTAGCCCATCTGCACTTTGTCATGGGCGGACATTGTTGTTGACGGAGTACCCGACGAACTCTTACTATTCAATAGCTGCTGAAAAGGAAAGGAGCGGGTTGTTCCGGATTCTTACAAGAAATTTTTCCGGTGCAATACATTTGTCCTGGCTTATGAATATCGGACACCAATATGCGTGGGTCCCGCTCGGACTTGGGCACAAGTAACATACGAAAAGCATATTCCTTTTAACCCAAAACATGTATCATTCCAGCATTTTACGGCGATGGCGTACCCTTCATGCCTTCTTTCTTCTCCTCGCCGATCTCATTCCTCCGTTGGCACAAAAATGGCAGCACGTAGATTTGGCTCGCTTTCATCGCTCTTCTCTTCTCTGAGATGCTGATTGAACTCCAGAGCAGAAGCCCCTCTTAATGGAGACTGCAGGTGTCCTCTTCAGACCATCATTAACTACTCCCGCATTCAATGCCGTGAGCACTGTCCGAAAGCCGCTCGGTCCGTGGAAGTGGAACCACTTATTCGTCAACTTTGCTAATTACAGGAAACCCAGAACCTCTGCTCTCTCAGTTTCTCCGAAAACTCCTCCAGACAAAGAAAAACCCGATTTTGATCTCAATCACCCGTGTTCCCCATCAAACCCCTACTTGGTTTCGGTCAGAGCCTTCAAAAGCATCAAAGACTTTGCAGTTCTGTACTTCCAGAAATTGGCTTCCATGGCACAAGCATATGGTGAGTCGGAAGGGGTTGTAGACAGTTGTAATGGTAGTAGGTATTTACAAAACGGAGGAATAGGAATCGCTTTGCTAAGTTTGACTTACAGCGCTAAGGTCAAAATCAGTCCTTTCGTCGCAACCTTAGCCGCGAACCCGACTTTTGTTTCCGGTCTGTTGGCTTGGTTTTTTGCTCAGTCGGTGAAGGTGATACTGAATTTCTTTGTGGAGAAAATATGGGATTTGAGGATTTATTTTGCCTGTGGAGGCATGCCTTCTTCTCACTCGGCTTTGTGTACTGCTTTAACTACTTCAGTGGCGCTGTGTCATGGCATGGCGGATTCAATGTTTCCGGTTAGCTTGGGTTTCAGTTTGATTGTTATGTATGATGCCATTGGTGTACGACGACATGCTGGCATGCAAGCTGAGGTGAATTGTCTTTCTTGTTCTCTCTATTCTCTGGGGCTACTTGTGGTACGGTTACTTAGTGAATAGGTTCTAGTCTTGAATCTCGATAAGCAGTGTGGAAATTTGGAAATCATACCTTTGCATATGCTCAAGTTTGTTTTTTGCAATACTCTACTTCCATTGATTGATCAATCGCATGTGTTGCTTATTTGAGGAACTTGCTTCATCCTATCGTTGCCAGGACTTTTCGTACCTTTTGATGTAGAAATTTCAGCCATTACCTTTCTATGTGATGGCTTGCGTGTTTACCACATTGTACATAATCATCGCATGGCTTTTCTCGAGCTTAATTTCCACGGAAAAAAAATGCTTTTTGGTGTTCTCTGCTCGTCGTGGCAAAACTAGGAATTATATCAGAAGACCACTTTTCTTCTTGATTGACCAATGCAGTTATAGGCTTCTGATAGCAAGTAATCTGCAAATATTAAGTGAAATGTGACACCATATGATCTTTTTCTAGCATTTACTTGGTTCTCCAAGATGAAAGATTGAAGGCTATAAAGTTAAAATTGCGTCTGCTGCTTTTCACCTTTTTATCCGTGTATAGTGCTAGTTCATTGAGCTTTTCAATTCTGTTGTATGTTGTTTGTTATGTTAGTTGAGCTCATAGAAATGCAACAAATTGGCTGAGCTTTCTACTATTCCAGGAGACATAAACCTTTATCATGATGGTTCTCAAGCCTAGGCCTATGGAAGAGAAGTGAGTGATTGGTTGTTTGCTGGCCAGAATAAGAAATATAGCAGCGTAGACTGAACTCAGTTTAAGGGTCCTCAACACCTGTTGCTGTTATGGCATCCATTGAGCAATTTTTTGTCAAGTCAGCAAGTCTATAGGTGCTGCTTGTTGAACTTGAACATTAGTTTGATGCTTTTTCATTGCATTAAGTGCTTTTGTTATCCACGACAGTCTGGTAGATTATATGGCTTTTGGCCTTGGAAGTCAGTTTATGGGCTTCAACACCTGTTGCCGTCACGGCATCCATTGAGCACTTTTTGGTCGAGTCAGCAAGTCTATAGGTTCTACTAGTTGAACTTGAACAACAGCTTGATGCTCTTTCCTTGCGTTAAGTGCTTATGTGATCCACAGACTGTCTGGTGGATTATATGGCTTTTCACCTTGGAGCATTACTGCTTCATAGGTAGATTAGATGAAGATGCATATCTTTTGACGCTACCTGCTATGGTCATGTTCGCTTTCAAAAGCGCATGGATTCTGAACGCTTGAACTTAGAGGAGGATGTCTTGCATAGCTAGTGCGTTCATTTGTATCGTGGCACTGCGCTGTTTCTTCTCTTTGGCTGCTTGAAAAATAAAAATTGCAAACCTTCTCTGTAAGTGGCATTTCTTTATTAACAATCCACCAACATGCAGGCAGATCTCGTCACACTTCATCACACATCAGAAATATCTTGGTGGCATGCACTAAATGACTGTTCAGTTGTGCAATCTGTCTGATGTTTTAAATTGATGTTACGGCGGGTTTCACCGACGGGTGACATGGTAGGCATTCACTGATGAATGTGGTGTGATCCTGTCAGCTGATCACTTCGTCCAATGCTGTTGCAGGTTCTGAACATGATAGTCGAGGATTTGTTTCAAGGGCATCCTATTCGTAAGCGAAAGCTCAAGGAACTGTTAGGCCACACCCCATCACAGGTCCTTGCCGGAGCTCTGCTCGGCTTCGTGGTCGCCTGTGTCTGTCATCGGGTGTGCTTAGTTGCAGCCTGATCAACATGCGTTGCTTGTGTACTCTGTTCCTCTTCATGCTCCATCAGGTCAATGCAACATATCGTACTTCATCAAAAAATCAAAATTTGATTCTTCTTTCCCCTCTTCCTTTGGCGAGACATTCTCCTATGTCGATCAAGCAATTGAGCAAGCGAAGATGACTGCTTGAAAACAAAGGCCGCCGTTGAAGTGGGGCTTCTTTTCTGTCTTTTCCGCTTTGAACGTGGAAAATTCGGCTACGGAAGGCTCGGCTCCACCCAGAAACGATAACCCAAAAACCAAATTGGTCCACGAATCAACCGCATTCGAAGCCCAGTCAGGCATGATGTAATTGCTGACGTATCAAAAACAGGTCAATCCAAGCTGCTTCCTGATGCGTTTGTCTGGTCCTCAGGACCATCGATTGCTTGTTTCTGAATCTCTGGTCCTGTACATCTATTTAACCATCATGCATTACGAATCCAGAAAAGATAATATCATCATTGGATATTGTCAATCTAATTTAGCCCAAAAAAGAGGGGGAAATGGGAATTTGTTCGTTCTCTTGATACAGCAGCTTCATCATATGATTAAACATTAGGACCAAAAAAAATAAAATGGATTACCCATTTAAATAAAATCAATATAATGCAGACCAAGTGCCATGTATTAATCACTAGTCTATATTGAAATGTTCTTTCAGAATCCTCTCACACCAAGAAGTCAATGCTACATCGAGATACAATCTGGGAAGGTTGTTCTTTTGGCTGGTCAATGCTGATTAACCAACTAAGAGTGCATCTGATAGTGTGCATAATCAACTTCCTTGGCGGTTGTTTCGCTGAAAATTTACGATACGGGAAAATATTTTTCATAAAATTTATTTTCGAAAAAAATATTGAGGAAAAACGATTTTCTTTCTTGACAAAAGGGGAAACCGTCCCCCCAAATCTAAACTTGTTATTTTCACAGTTCACGAAAAAGGATTTTTATAAATCGAAGTTTTGAGGAAATCATCCCCCCAAATCTAAACTTGTTATTTTCACAGTTCATGAAAAATGGTCTTTATAAATCGAAGTTTTTCATCATTCAAAGACCGCAAAATCGAAAAATGATTTTTTCGAGGATGATTTTCGTTCAATCAAACGAAGGTTTGAGTTTAATAATTGCTCATAAAAATTGAAATAATACACGTATATCCACGTCAGATGGACCTGCAGGACAGAATGGCAAGGGGATCGTCTTCATTCGACATGAGAATTCTGGTCAAAGCCACAAGGTCGCATCTTTCCAGGAAATCCGGTTCCTATCTTTCTACGCGTACTGCCTCCTCCTGTACGCTTTCTCCTCTCTCTCTCTCTCTCTCTCTCTCCCTCGACCTCGACCTCGATCTCGATCTCGATAGTTTCGCAAATTATCAGGACACCCAATTTTTATTTTCGGAACCAGGAAGAGCCGTCAACGCGGAACATCTAAATCGCTTGTGGTTTTTGCTAAAATTGTCGTGTGATTTAAGCAGAGCTTCCTTGTTGCTTTTTCCTTCGGTTCTTCCTCTCTAGTAAGAATCCTGTTTGTCTCTCTCCAGTGTGTTTCGATTTGTGCCCGATATTGTACCGGGTTCGTGTCTCTGATTCTTCCAATCTTAGCGGCTTGCTGAGGTCTTCGGGGTTCATTTCGATTGTGATTCAGCTGTAGAACGAAGCTCTGAAGGTTACAAATTTCTCTCTTCTGTTGGATCTGTGAAAGGTTTCGTTTTTCTGCGTCTTTTTGTTGTCGGGGATTTGCCCTTTTGGCCACGAACACGTCCGATGGATGAACAATGAATCTCTAGGGCAGATTGGAGCTCCTTTGCCTCTTTATTTCGTTCTTGCGCTTGTGTAGGTTTTTAGGTTCAGATTTCCTCCATATTTTGATCATCTGAGTTTAATCGGATGATCAGATTATAATTATGGTGATTTCCATGGATTTATGAGGGAGAAACTTTTGTGAGTCGATTTAAGGTGTAAAGCTTTATTTTGACTCTTTCAACCGTAGTCCAAACGTCCACAAAATGTCATCCGCCGGTGTTGCTGTGAGTCTTATCCGCAATGACTCTTTCGTCTTCCCAAATCTATTTGATTGCCAATCGAGTGCGCCCATCGAAGAACCGATATTGGTTTACGTCACCCTTTCTGGCTCGATGATGCCAATGCGAGTGCTAGAGACTGATTCAATTGAGTCCGTGAAACTGCGGATCCAAAGCTGTAAAGGCTTTTTTGTTAGAAATCAAAAGTTGGTCTGTGGAGGCCGAGAACTCTCGAGGAATAATTCTCTAGTTCGGGACTATGGTGTGGAGGATGGGAATGTACTGCATTTGGTTCTGAAGCTCTCAGATCTCCAGGTCATCCATGTGAGGACGACCTGTGGGAAGGAATTCACTTTTCATGTGGAGCGGGGCAAGGATGTTGGGTACGTCAAGCAACAGATTGCTAAGAAAGCAAGAGGTTTCATTGACTCTGATGAGCAGGAAGTTGTTTGTAATGGAGAGAGCATAGAAGATCAGAGACTTATTGAGGATATCTCTAAGCAAAACGGCGCGGTGATACATTTGCTGGTTCGGAAATCTGCTAAGGTTAGGTCTAGGCCTGTTGAGAAGAACTTTGAATTGTCTATCGTAGCAACAGAATTGAATGATAGGAGAAAGCATGATGCTGGAAAAGAGAATGACCAGAGGCAAGGTGGTGTAAGGGAAGAGAGCTACGAAAAAGAGGGTGAATTTGATAGAGACTCGGTCACGGGGAAGCCTCCAGAGAAAAAATTCTGCTTAGAGCCAATTCTTGTTAACCCCAAAATTGAGTTGTCTTCTTTCATCTGGGATATGATCAACTCGTCTTTTGAGGGATTGGAACATGGGTATCAGCCAGTGAGGTCCATGGAGGGTACAGGAGGAGCTTATTTCATGCGAGATTCATTCGGGCAGAAGTATGTTTCTGTTTTTAAGCCAATGGATGAGGAACCCATGGCTGTTAACAACCCCAATGGTTTGCCTTTTTCTGAAAATGGTGAAGGACTGAAAAAGGGTACAAAGGTTGGAGAAGGAGCCTTTAGAGAAGTTGCGGCTTACCTTTTGGATCATCCAAAGACTGGGCGCCGCACGTTATATGGCGATGCAGAAGGTTTTGCTGGAGTTCCGCCTACTGTAATGGTGAAGTGCTTGAGTACAGGATTTAACCATCCAGACAATGTAAGTATGAAGATTGGGTCCTTGCAAATGTTCATGGAGAATGAGGGTAGTTGTGAGGACATGGGACCTGGGGCGTTTCCTGTGAATGAAGTGCACAAAATCTCTATTTTGGACATAAGATTGGCTAATGCAGATCGGCATGCTGGAAATATTCTCTTAAGGAAAGTGGGAGCCAGTGGCCAACCACGGTTGATTCCAATCGATCACGGATACTGCTTACCTGAAAGTGTAAGTACTCTCAACTTCTATTATCCTTGTAGTTGCCTTATTTATTTTACTAAACTTTCTAGTTGATAAGTTGAAGGGGGAAAAGTTTATAGCAAATCTGGTTAAGGTTGGTAATTTCTAGAATAAATTTAAAATTTAAAACTTTGCTGAAAGATGCAGATAAAAGTTTGTAAACTGTAATAAATTGACAAACCAAACAATTTAATAACCGTAAGTAAGAAACTCAAATGAGAATTGGCAATCCAACATTAGGTGATAATTTAATACAAAAAAATTTGAAATAATTTGTGCTTGCACATCTGGTTTCTTTTTAGATAGGTGCTTGTGTTTGACATCCATTAAACCAAGTTACCATTTAGCAATTGATAAAGAGCATGATAGATTAACATCTAGATGAAATTAGTCAGGTATTCTAGTAATAGTCTAGGTACTAACATTCAACTAAAATCTGGTGCTACTTTTAACTTATGGTTCTGCAAATGATGCTTGAAACTCAAGTGCCTTGTGTACCTCCAAGTATTGATTCACTCACAATCAGTTTTTTTAACTTCCTTAATTTGTTTCTTTTCCAAATACTGGGTGCATTCGTACAATATAGTAAATGTTGAACGATCGTACTTCTCAACTTCTATTCACTGAGCTTGCCTGGTAGTTTCGTACATCACTTTAACATATAAAGAGAGAGCAAGTACTTTATGCTATATGCTGTTTGTATCCTAAATGGATCAGTTGCATTCACAGCTTTCTTGAATTTATGCTCATTGAGTTTTCTTGATTATTCATTTACTCATATATAAATTTCTTGTTCCACCTACAGTTTGAAGATTGCACATTTGATTGGCTGTACTGGCCACAAGCTCGCCAGCCTTACTCCCCTGAGACAATTGACTACATAAGATCTTTGGATGCTGAAGAAGATATTGCCCTTTTGAAATTCCATGGCTGGGACCTTCCCATTAGATGTGCCCATGTACTCCGCATCTCAACAATGCTGCTGAAAAAGGCGGTAAAAAGAGGCCTCACTCCCTTTGCAATTGGGAGCATCATGTGCAGAGAGACCTTGAATAGGTGGTCCATCATTGAAGAGATTGTTCAGGAAGCGGAAGAATCTTTGCTCCCTGATAGTAGCGAATCTGCATTTCTAGATGCTGTATCCCAAGTGATGGATAGCTACCTCGACAAGATTGCGGGTCATCATCCTGGATACTCGAGTAGTTGTTGATATGTACAGACCATACGTCATTGTACATATGTATGTACATGAGGACAAGATGGTCCTTTCATCATTTAGTTGTTTCAGGGTTCTTTCTTACTTTTTTTCTATTTCATTGTAAGTGCACAAAGTTCATGTCCTTGTTTAGGTGCTGATTGACATTCTTTGTCATGCATTTATTCATTGCTCTCTGGAGTTATATTGATTCTCTCTCTTTCAATTTTGGCCAATATGACGATCCGTTGGGTAGTTTTTTCAGCCGATGCCACTGACATGCATCCAAGGCTAGCATGGAATGTGTTTTCATGGTGGCTGAAGGTATTAAAATGTGGCTGTTGCTGTTTTGTGTGGTGCTGAATCAACAGGTCACGCGTGATACCTATTCTCAATTCGTGCTGGCAATCGAAACGTCCTAAACTATCTATATCTTTTCTCAATTTGTGCTGGCAATCAAAACGTCCTAAACTATCTGTGTCGTGTTCAATCCCATCTACCTTTGTCAGTTCTGCTAGTTTTATGATAATAAACAGTACTGATGCTACTAGACAGCATTGGGTCTGTGTTTCACCATTTCACTTGGGATTTTCAAGCATTTGTCCAAGTTTTGGTTCAAGTTTCAGTTGAGCTTATTCGCACACTGCCTCGAAAGTTGCACAGTGCAGACTTTCAGGCCATCGCAGAGTCCCAGACACAATCTTCAAATAGAGAACACAGCCTACTCCCCATCCTTGGAAAGCATATGAAATTATGAATTGCAGCCTATCCCCTTGTAGCTTGTCCACGTCCATCGCTCTCTTCATAATTTTTTTCATAAAAATAAAAATGATTTGTTTAACCAGCTCGCACCACTCACGGGTTTCCCTTGGGGTCTCAAAGATTCCTAAATCCACAACTCTTCCCCCCACATTAACGTTGACTTGATAAAAATATTCCAAACATTTTTCAAATGTCTTATGAAATTCGTAGCTGTTGCAATGTCCATGGTGTCCTCTGCTTTCCTTGTACAAATTTGCCCACTTGTCAAAACTGGAAAGCACGTAACGAAGCGCAAAAAATCAAAGACGATCGATTTATGGACTCCGATCACATAGGTAAGACCTCTTGGAATGAAACAACACATTTAGTCCAGAACATCAACGACTTCACTTCACGTATGGAGAAGAGTGCCCTGAACAAACTCGAAACTCAATGGATAGATTGTACTCATACAGTCAGCTTTACAGCATATATAATAAAACTTGGCCAAAATGCTGAGAAAGTATGGTTATGTTCACGCAGCTAGTTATTCTACACTGGCTAGGCCAAAAACTGCACTGCAAGGGGGGTCTTCTTCTCTCCATGAAGGATCCGGCAGATCCAACTAAACAAAACACTGTTGAAGCAAAAAGATCAGAACCCGTGCGCACATGAGGTCCACAGTCTAGACTTCACCTCATCCAAATAAACTTTCTTCAGCACCCAAGGGTGGCGACCCAAAATTTCGAGTTCTCCACGTGTGGTAATTGATACAATTCTAGCCAGCGAGGATCTTCCTTAAAGAATGTAGAGTTTATCCTAGTTTCAGTCAGATACCATCTTCAAAGTAGAGGAGGAGCACACGTGTGCAAGGGCAACCCATTTTGCACTTGAATCGGCAAAGGTCGCGCAAACAAAACTGGTTAGCAGATTAGCGGGGTTTGATGAGACGGCTCGGGAATGACTGATGCGACAGTCAAACTCCTGAAATAAACACAATTTCTGGCGGGCAAAACACTGCGAAAGAGCTGTAGTGGCTCAGGATTTCATAAGTCAAAAGTCATTCTGTGTCACTCAACTCTCGTCTGTAGAAAAAGGAGTTCACTTTGTTTTCCTAGTACGGCTCGGTTTCTTTCTTGCCCGCTTTAATCTTCTCCTGAAAAAGAAAATAAGACTCAAAGATAAATGCTTCAAATTTGTGTGGTATAATAAGAATTTATGAGGTGAATTTACTGTAGAGCTAAATATGTTCCGTACAGCCAAAAGGAGTAGGACACCTTCAAAAGCTGACTGTAATGAAAGTTGCAGTGCCTTGATGCCAAAGATCCGAAACCACCTTACTAACTTGGAAAATAAACAGAAATTACCTCTTAGTGGCTTTACTGTTTACGCCAAACACGCCCTTCACCAATGCACCTATATCCACAGAACGTTCTTGCATGATCTTATCATGGTATATTTTGCTCCCAATCTCAGTAATCTGTTCTTCTACTTCCTCCAGTGGTTGGTCCACATTTAGCTGGATCTCTCCTTTTCTGATGACAGTTACACCAAAGCCATTCGCTTTGGCTTCCCGAAAAGCATCCTGAAAATGTGAAACGGTTACAGTTCCTCCAAAGATGATGACGCCACTCGCCTCAAAATGGTTTAAACAGAAGGATGTACTTTGTTAGTATATTCAGGATACGCAAGAAAGTTAAAAGTGACCTTGGGTGGGAGAGGAACAATGAATGCTTGACCATTTCCTAGCATGTCCATGTGAGCTCGAATAATGTAGCACAGGTTCTTGCAGTCACCAGCATCTTCAAAAGCAATTACATGATGTGGCTTCGGTTCCAATTCAAGATCTGCAGCCATCTCCAATGAGTAGAACCCAACTTTCTGCTCCCCATTGTGATGCGTATATAATTCAATGCACTGGAAAAAACAAGCAGAGAGAAGCAATTTTATTTCTCAAAACTTCCTGCCAAAAGTAAAAGAGAACCATATGTACTTTTATGGAGTGTTTTTTGTCCCTCTCAGAAAAGATTAATTTTTAATATAATCAAAATGACGGTATAGCAACATCTTGTGATACATTATATTCCAAGAATCATCAAAAGTAAACTCAGTTTACAGGCATAATGAAATCTCAGTCACAGATAACCCAAAAGAAGGCTCATAATCCTGTAGTAGCATTCTGAGAATTAGCAGCACTGATATAATTGGAGAAGCAATACGAGAGTTCAAGTCCTACCAATACATGTGGAAGATCTAGCCACCATAAATAATCCTCGTCCTTGTGTTCTGCGTACTCTTGATATTTGCTTACTACAGCTTGAGGTCCAAACAAATCCATCTCTCTCTTGAGTTTGTTAAGCTTTTTCCCTATATATTCCTTATTTGTCTCGGGTAATTTATCCATTAGTTCAGCAGCTTCCTGTATTTCCTTTTCAGTGATCCACCGATCCAGATCCTTCCCTATGTCCTTCATGACAGATTTAACTTCTGGATCCCTCTCTGCACTGTAAGAATCCAAAAATCCTCGAGACCACTTTTTTGTATGTCGCCAGTACTCCTTTCCTGATTTTTTACCAGTTCTAACAGAACCATCGCTGCCTTCTACGAGGATCTTGGCCTTTTTTGGATCCTTACTCTGGATATTATTTACACTGTTGACAGCTAAGGAAGATGCGTCATTCCCATTCCCTGCAGATTTCTCGCCTAAATTCTCTTCATCCTTCTTCATAAGATGCGACACTGGAGCTTCTCCAGTCATTGATGCCTTCTTTTCCTCCCAATGTCTATTGACATAGTTGGGTTTCCCCACTGGAGGCCCTTTCCAGCGAGGAATAATCTTTTCCAATGGATCATATATGCTGACGCCCTCTGAGGAAGAGGAGGAAAGAAGTTATCATCCAAACTTAAATACATGGGAGCAATATTAATGGCAGCACTCAACAAAGCCCTAACAGTTTGATGACAACCCAAAACAGGATATTACAGGATTTTCTCCTTTTCTTTTATAACTAAACAAAGATTCAAAATTCAACTAGTCCAATGCTCTCACGAATCATACTGTTACATGTTCACAAAATATTCTGGCATCTATTAGTCCTCTTCATGAGATAAATGTATAATGGAAAGCTGAAATGTAGGCCAACGACTACCTGCTCCATAGTCAAGATTTTCGATGTTAGAATGGAGGTACTCGTGCACTTTTAATAGCTCTTCATTCACCTTCTCAACTTTCTTCTCGAGACCCGCAAAGAAAGCACGCTTATCTTCAGCATCCATAGAATAAAATGGATCCTTGCCTGTCAATTCATTTTCCCGAACTTGAAAAACAATTTCCCGAAGGCTATCATCTTTCATCCACCCGAGTTCACCAGTATCTTCATCAAGGCGAAGTTGAGTCGAGTCAATACCGGCATTTAACTGCTGATTTACTTTCTCTCTTGCGGTCATGTAGTTATTCCTAAATCCATCCCCCATTTTTTCTAGAATGGGTTCAACCACATTAAAATTTTCCTCCATCCAGTTTTGAGATTTTTTAGATGTCTCAGTCTCAGCAGTCGAGCCATTAGCTTCGTGTTTCTGACAAGTCGAGGGATTGCTGCAATCATATGCTCTATCTACTTCACCACACCTTAGCAAATTATCGTTCATTTTGGGAATATATTCTGATTCCTTAGCAATCGTATCTCCGTGGATGTTAGCATTCACCATGGAATCAGGTATCTCTCCAGACATGCCAACTCTAGCTGATCGCTCACCTATGTTGGTTGTCTCTCGTAAATTGCTGTTAATCTCACTTTCTCCTCTATCCTCCTCCTTAAAATGTTTATTACCTTCTCGTGTACCAGGCGTGTCGGAAAGATACTCCCTAGCTTCTTTCACCGAACGTATGACCTTTGGTTTCCTTCTGACTGCATTTTCTCGGTGTAATTCACCACGAAGAGCATCTAAGGACTGGATTTCGCATGCATTGGTGAGATCTGATATGCACTTGGTAGGTTTGTCTTGCCTGCAGCTTCCAATGTCACTATGATCTCCCATGGCGGAAACACTAGAAGCTCTGATGTCTCCATTTCTTTCTGCCAATGACTCACTATGGGATGCATCCCAATCACTGTCCGGTTCAGGTGTAGATATCACACGAGATTCATTAGCTGGCATGCTCCCTCCGCTATGTGCGTGATATTTAACTGGAGAACTTGCTCCATCTTCATCATGTCGCTTGAACTCCTTTGTAGAGGATATGGACTCCTGTCCCTGCTTCTCTCCTTCACAACCTTCAATGAGAGCTCTCTCTCTACCCTCAGTTTCCCTAGCTCTTTCAGCCATCTCTCTTATTTCCTCGATTTTACCTTCAAATCCAACAGCTAAGCCACGCACAGGAGTAAATTGATCCTGCTTGGGCTCTGCCACTTCACTGCTTGAAGTCTTCGCTTGCCGGATACTACTTGCAAGCGCATGCTTATCCAGGTGAGGCCTTTGCATGAAATCAACTGGCTTTTCCGAAGCGTCTCTAAAAACCTCCAAATTCCCCTTCTCCAAAATTTCTTTCTCCTTTCTCGCCTTCATCTTCCTCCTCATCATTTCCTTCTCCAGTTGTGTGTATT
Source organism: Rhodomyrtus psidioides (assembly GCA_021437785.1). Classification (NCBI taxonomy): domain Eukaryota; kingdom Viridiplantae; phylum Streptophyta; class Magnoliopsida; order Myrtales; family Myrtaceae; genus Rhodomyrtus; species Rhodomyrtus psidioides. Next base: position 4,195,161 of record JAILYB010000071.1, on the reverse strand, counting down.
GCACCTCCCTCTTCCTGCAACTGAAAAACCACTTGATCGAGAATAACACGAAGACACCACACAAGACCATGGTCCCAGCTCCCAACACTTTCGGCATTAAAGCAGAACGCAATGGAAGATTCCGAAGGGTGCTAACAAAGCCAAATTCTGCATCCGTAGCAACAAATTTAGCCACTGAGCTGTTCCTTGGAATCACACTGCCACCACTCTCCATCTCCATAGCTAAACCCCTAGCACGGGCTATCTTAGAATTCACTTCACCTGAGTCCCCGTGCTCGGGCAAGACACCTCCGCTTCTTCTCAATATCTCGTCCTCGTCAACCGTGACACGCTTAACATTCCCATCGGGATCTTGAAAAACCGTAAATATAGGAGCCGAACCGACCCCCCAAAGATCGAGATCATTCTTATACTGATCGACCCAGTTCTCCAATCTAGTCCACATAACCGATTCACCCAACACCCTTCGTTTAGATTCTACCAGACCAGCAACTTCGTCGCCGCGATCAAAAGGGACATCTTTAAAAGAACCGCGATCGACGAAAGCATCATTCTCGAGAATGCCGTCAAAAGAGGGAGCTTGAGCATCGGATTGTGGGTCAAAACGAGTGAAATCGGGACGCACCTTTTGGTCGTGGAGGAGCTTATCCCGGAGGTGGTTTCGGCGTCGCTTAGCTCGACGGCCCGACAGAGCCGCGACTGGCAGGCGTCTGGCATTGGAGAAGGGTAAGTGGAGAGGTGGAGTGGGAGTTCCGCCGAATCGGGAGCTGGGCACTCGGAAAGCGCGCGGCGTGCTGCGATTCCACCTCGAGATTGAAAATTTAGGGACGAAGAGCGATGCCGCTGAAGAAGCAGCAGGAGTTGTAAGGAATGGAAATGGAGAGTCCATCGACAACGCCATGGAGGGTTTTTTGCGGGATGGGACGGAGGAGGTGGGAACTGCTAAACCCACTTCTAAGTCGTTGGATGGTACCGCCAACTCCGACAAAATATTGGAGTATGTCCTTTTCTTTTTCTCGCCCACTGAAATTTGCATTAAAAGATCGGACATCTATCAATCCCCCAATAATAATAATAATACCCAACCGAATTTTAAAGCATATAACTCCCTCATGCAATGTCTGCCCATGAAATTGGCCTTTGGATGATCGACAACATTAAATATGTCATTGGAGAGGGCCTAGTCAATTTATAAATTGTATTCAATGAATAAGAACGTTTTGAAAAGGAAAGTGATGGCTAAAAGTTTTTGACTGACGCATGCGACGTCTCGTATTGAAATTTGAAGAAAAAGACGACGAAGACGACGACGACCAAACAAGCCTTGCCCTATAGTGAGGTCGGCTGTATCATCCTACAAGGATATTAGGCTCGATTACGTCTCTTGTCCTTTTTTCGGGAGTTGGCTTCACACTCGGATTAACATAAGCCACACAAAGTTAATTTTGCGGAGCTAAAGAGGCACCATTTCGATTTCGATTATACAAATTTCATGATATGTTAATATTAAGTTAATTAATCGACGCGAGATCAATCAGGCCTCACTCTTGTCTCATGGCTGAGCAAGACCGAGAAATAAGAGGAAAGAGGCATGAATGACATATTCCATCCCATTGACTATCGAGCTACATATAAGCATCAATGAAATCTTTATTTTTATTTTTATTTTTATTTTTTTGGCCAAAGAAATTTTTGTTTTCTCATGATTTAAAAAGCTAAACAGACTAAAGAGATCCCCTACCATAATGGTAGGGGATCATTATATTGTGGGACATTGGATCTCCCCCCTTTTTATAGGGGGCAAAGATCCAATGGCCCATGTGTCTATGATTCCCTACCATGCCGGTAGGGAATCCTTAGCCGAAGATATAAGCGTCTTGTTCTTTCTCCTTTTCTCTTACATCAGTTCATCATGCATCGATAAAATAAACAATGTATCTTTCCCTGACTTTGTCCGCGCCAACAAACAATTATTCCTTTCGATTTTTGTACCTGTTGCCAATTTCAATTTACTTTCCACCGAGAAGAGATTAAATTAATTCCTAGACCTCACTTGGCCCCCCCTTTTTTTTTCCTTATTTATCTTTCGTTCCTTAAATATGTAAAATCTAAAAAGAAATTTAAGCCGCGCTATATAAGCTAGTCAAAACTGTAACAATTCACTTTTTTAAAATTTCGCCAAGTACACTGAATTCGGTTTGCAGTTGAGGTGATCATCGACGGGTTTGGGCCTAGCTCGGCTCTTAGGGCAAGTATAATTTATTGGTCATGCGCTGTGACGAAATTATTTATGTACGGGTTAGACGGGTCGGGTCTAAGTAGCCAAGCTTCCTAACAAGATAGCATTGCCCAAGCCCGTACAAAGATGATGCTCTTAGAGCCCATTTGGCTTGGACAGGCCCATGATCCATTCACGGAGGTCTTTTGCCTCTCAAGTTTTAAGAAATATATAATCTCCATAGGACCACAATAGGCAACACTCTCATGCCACATAGAATTGGACGGTTAAACAAGATTAGCGATGAATTGATTTCGAGAAAAGAGAGAGAGAGGGAGAGAAGAAGCTTCTGAGTGTACGTTGAATCCGACTCTCTCTTTCTTGTTCGTGTGGTCAAAGGGGAGACCGAAGCTTATTGGGAGGCCGAACCTCTCATCCTCGAGGCCCGGCAAATCTTAGGCCGCCATCCAAATCCAGCAATGGCCCAATGCAAGAGGCAAGCCAATCAAGTGGCCGACTGGGTTGCCAAAAATGCACCGATCAAATTGTATTCCGGTTCCGGTCTTTTGGATCTCGTCCCCTCCCCAAACCCTATGGGAGCTACTTTGTGTATTGATGATGCCCCTCGTTTGAGCTCTTTCTGTACGTACCCTTAATTATCAGTTAAGCAGTTTGTCTTCGACCCCAAAAAAAAAAAGATTTCGGGGAAAAAAGAAATAGTAGATATCACTTTGGTCAAAGATCGGAGACGAGAGAAGCTTGCATGAGATGATTTGCGTCACGTTGTGATTGCATAGACGTTTCATCGTATCCAACACAAAACGTGGTAGCGACAAAAGAAACGTACGTGGTTTCACATGGACCGGCGCGCCCTATCCTATGGCAAATCCGTGCTCCTGCGGATTGCTTTCCCGAGTCCCATTTTTCGTCACGAGCACAACAGGACATCTGGTCTCCCCATCCCTGAACATGGCTCTTGATACACTTCTCCTGACAAGATATCGTTTTCATGCTTTCCATTCTTCCCCCTTGGCCTGATCGTTAAAATTGTTTTGAAGGTTGTTTCTAAAACAAACAAAATATTGTCTTTTTTTACATCCCACATGTGATAAAAGGCAGAGAGCTTTCAAATAAAGAAATGGGCAAGTGGGCTACACCCCGCTATACCCAGTGTGGGTGCGCGTGCAATTGCGCGATTATTAGACGCATTCGGCACTTTGCACGGCACACGCTTACCGTGAGATAAATGAATTTCGTGACTCATTGGAGCAGTGTAACTATTCATGGATATAAGACTATTACATCTTTTAGAATGTTTATGTTTGTTCGGACATAACTATCAAACTAAAGGAAAGTTTATGTTTGTTCGGACATAACTACCAAACTAACACTCTTGTGACCTTTAGAGTACTTGTGTCTGTTCGGTAAAGGAAGGTTTATGTCTATTCGGACATAACTACCAAACTAATACTCTTGTGAACTTTATAGTACTTGTGTCTGTTCGGTAATAACTATCAATTCAAACATGAAAATGTGTAATTGGATGTACAATTTCAAACGTGAAGATATATGTTTGAATTATCTGTTATTAGACACGAAGAGTTGCAATTTTTCCTATGGAAATTATCTTCGAAAAATTATGAAAATGAGTGTTTGAATAAACTGTTTGAACATGGAGAGCTGCATGAGAATTGACTACTTTTCGGACGCGAAAATGTGTGTTCATTTCTCGTTATATATTCTAGTGCTTTGTTCATTTTAACTCACTTCCTCACTTTCAATTTTCGTTCAAAAAAACTCGAGAGATACTGCCTTTATTTTTTGATTATTTTCCTAGAGAGTTCTTGAAAAACTATTAGAATTGCTATCTAATCTCACTTGAGACGTTGTATCCTATAGGATATTTGCCGGTAACCATTAGCAACATTGTGAGACAAATAATTTCTTAAAGAAAGTGTCATCACGCCTCAGAGTTCGATTCCTTTGTTCATCCGGTCCGATAATATTTTCTAACAAAAAATTAGGCTTATTAAATGTGAACTGGTCGAGTCATATGCGACAAGTAAACCGCGCGAGAAAGAAATCCGTGCGGGATATCGGTGTGGCTAATGGCCGATAGGGTTTATGATGTTACGGCTACTTACAAAGTCAAGGCATGACGAGGAAGGTAGTCCCACACTCTCCACATGCGTGAGAATGTAAGTTTTTTCATCTCCCCGTTAATTTAACTAGGTCAATATTTTGGGATTGGACATTCTAACGAGATATTAAAGTCAAAGATCCGTCCGGTCGACTTCGTGAGTGCGGGCGCTGTCTTTTCTAATCGCAAATTTGTCAACCGAGCTCCTACTTATTACCGACGGGTGATCATCATCATGACCCTTTGTCGTGCAAAAAGTCGAGCAAGAGCATGAGCAGATCTCCACCATAAATGAATCATCGCTGGACCGGGAGTCATCACCATCACCACCAGCCGAATCACAGAACACGCGATGCGCCGAGACCTACCCGTCGTTTTGTGTAAAAACAACGGCAAATATCTCGTCTCTACAAATCGAGAAGCCCGCCGAAAACATGGAGCAAAACATGTCGAACGACAGCGCATGTCTTGTCCGACTCCCGATCCACGTGAGAGATCAGAAATTGCATGCATTTCGCAGCGGATTGCGCACGGCAGTCGCTTTCGGTCGTCAATTATTGCGTCTGTCGTCTAATCTAAATCTAACCTAACCTAACCGTGGATCTTGATGCCTCGCTACAATCCAATTGACCAAATCGAGCTAAGGTGCCGACAATGTTAGTCGAAAGATTACAGTAGATCCCATTCCCATTCCCATTCCCATTCCCAGATGGTGCGAATGTTAGAAAGATGAATTGCCTTGCCAGCTTAATTTATATAATAATCATAACACGACAAACTAAAACAGTTTCTCGATTTAAGAAAGGAGGGCAGTAGAAAAGAAAAGGGGGGAAAAGGAAAACTTTCCTGCGTCCTGTTCCTGCTAAATTCCAACAGACATTTCTGCTTTTTGGAAAAAGGACAAGAGAATTCAACCAAAAAAAAAAAAAAAGGACTGGGGGGGTCCCACGATTACCAACTCCGCACGTGCAGCGACATCCCACACATGCCACACCGCTCCGCTCACGCGCACCCACGTGGAGAGAACCCGACCCTCGAACCCGCCAGGTCGAACACGACCCGGAAGCCCTGTTGCTGGATGTTCCCGATTATGGACAGCCCGCTCATCGTGCCCGCGAACGCGAAGCAGAACGTCCCCTTGCTGTCCACCGGGATCAGGTAATTCGACGCCGGGAGGGACACGTCGGCGCCCCGGAAGTGCAGCACCACCGTCGGCACCTTCACCTCCGTCTTCCCCGACAGGTCGTAGCACGTGTCGAAGAGGGAGAAGTCCGGGCCCCGCTTCAGGCTCGACGCTCCCGTCCGGAACGCGTCACGGAGCGCGACGTACGCCGGTCGGGTCAGGCGGGTCACCGACGTGCCCGAGTCGACGATGACCCCACCGTTGCCCGCTGGGTCCAGCTTGAAAAGAGAGGCCGTGATTCCGGGGACGCGTGTACCGCCGACGCTGATCCCGACGAGCTCCACGTAGTAGAACGTGTCTAGCTTAGGGTTTTTCAGCAGCGGTGTGAACCGGGCGGGTCGGGACATGGCCGAGTCGCCGAAAATGACGGAGGACGGCCTGGAGGAGGCGGACCGGTCCACCAGGCAGTAGGAGAACTTGTTGTTAAACCGGCGACCGGCCTGCGCCGGGAAGGAGAGCCTGCCGCGGCCGAGGCCCAGCAGCCCGGCGGCGCCGATGAAGAGGCCCTCGTTGTCGTGGCCGCAGCCGAGGGCGACGCGGCCAACCCGGGTGCGGCGGAAAGTCAGGGTCTCGGTTGAGAACTCGCCGAGGGTGAAGGAGCCGTCGCCGTAGGAGACCTGGTACTGGCACCTGCGGCGCTGGTTGCAGCCGGGGGAGTCGAGGCGGCGGCAGAGAGGGGAGGAGCAGGAGATGGCGGCGAAAGAGGTGGACTTGGAAGGGTCGAAGACAGGGTCGGTCTGGGAGTAGCATTTCCGGCAGGGGGCGCACTGGATCCAGACGACGTCGCTGCCCGTGTCGAGGACCATGTAGACGTAACGGGGAGGAGTGCCGACGCCGAGGCGGGTGAAGTACTCGCCGCTCCCCTGGGCGAGCCCCGACACGACGGAGCTGCTGAACCCCATGCGAGGGAGGCTGGCGTTGCTGCCGGAGGAAGCGGCCGCGGCAGCTACTGCAAGCTCAGAGAGGGACTGGACACGAGAGGCGTCTCTCTGGAGGCGGAGGTGGAAGAGGGCCTGTGGGGTGAGGTTGAAGGACAGAGCGTCAATGTGCTGCAACTCCATGGAGAGAGTGGCGGCGGCGGCGGAGGAGGTTTCGGACTCTGACGAGAAGGCGGTGGATTCGGCTTCGGCTTCGGATTCGGATTCGGATTCGGGCCATGAGGCGAGAGTGGGAGGGGATGGGAGAGGGCGGAGCACAAGGGAATGGGTCTGGAGCTGCGGAGTGGTGGGAATGGGGAGAGCAGGAAGGAGGGAGGCGAAGGAGAAGAAGAAGAAGAAGAAGAAGAGGAGGGTTTTGGGTCCTCCTTCCATTGCTCTCATTTTTATTTTTATTTTTTGCTTCGCAGAGGATTGAAGATGAGGGAGGGGACCTTAGCGAGGAAGAAGAAGAGCAGAGCGAGAGAGAGAAATAAATAGTGGAGGATGTGAAGAAATTGAAAAGCGGGTTGTCCTCTCCACTCCTGGACTGGTGCGCAGATGGCAGTATTTCTCTAACGATCCCCTTTTTCGCTCTTCATTTTTTTTTTATCTTAGTGAAAAAATTATCCACAGTAATTACGATGATTGAGCAAATTTACCTGACATCGAAGAGAAATTACCAAGACATGTTTCTGTCTTCTTTCGCAGGAGGTACCTGCACCGTTGCACGAGATGTAAGGAGAGAGCATTGTAGCAAATATAGTAAATGGTATTTGTCCGAGGCGGGAGGGGCAATGCAGTCATTTCCCGTACGAATTCAGTCCCATCCCCAACGGTCCCCAAACGAAAAAAACGAGCGCGTCGATAGCAAACCTTGAGGACGTAACAGCAAATTAAAACCCTTTTTTTGGGGACGTAATTATAAGGAAAAAAAACGACACTTGCAATTTTTGCCTCTTTCACGATTTTTGAACTTTAGCCCAACGTAATTCAATATTGCCTATGAACTTTTAATATGTTTAACTCAAGGACCAATTGAACAAATAAAAACTCCGTGGGTAATATTGTATATTAAATTAAAATTCGGGAACAACTTAAAATTTTGTGGATAAAGTTGAGGGCTCTTATCCCTCGCTATAGCATCAGATTCTTTAAAAACAGTTATTAGTTGTTGGGTGAGTGGGGGTGGGGATGTCGGATGACGTAAAAGCCCTTGGTAGGGAGGACAGATATCTGCAGGCATTTTCGCTTTTTTCGGTTCGGTGAGAGTTGGGCCGCACTATTAAATAACTGGAAATTAAATGCCCGCAGCTGCAATTTTCCGTCCGCACCATTCGGCTTTCCTACGGTAAGAGGAGGTGGGCCCGGGCTTTTGGCCCCGATTTAATTTTAATCAAAATGAGTCACCACATCCTCGTTGGATTAGAACGCCATGGTTCCGCCGATTCCCATGTCGTTTTGAGGTGTAAGATGGCCCAATTCACTTTCATTAATGTGCAAACGGACTGTACTTTGCATCGATAGAGTAAACCGTGGAAGGACTCGGGCAGGGGCTTGATTTCCAACGGCGGGTTTCCAAGCGGCGGGGACGACGATGACGACGATTCGAGCCGATTAGCTTTGTGTTCTGCGACGTGGAGGATGCGATTAAGGTCGCGGAAACGAGCCACCACTGCGAGTAAAAATAACTGGGCAATGTAATGCGTGCGATGTTTGGAATGAGGACGCCGTGAGCCCTGGGGGCGCGAGATCCAGGCCCGCTCCAATGGACCACCCGGTTGCTTTTGGTAGGGCACGAGACGAGGGCGGTCTCCTCGTAATTCCCATGTTCTCATTGATTGTGACCGAGGAGAGCGGGTGTGCCGAGAGTAATGGCGAGAATGAATGGAGAAGGGGGGAGAGGAGCTACAAAACTTAGGAAGGTAGATGAGTACTAATTGCAATTCATGCCCTTCTCGCATGCCTTCTAGCTTTTCCTTTTTAATATTTATCTTTTCCCCACCCATTTCCAAACGTACGGTTTGAGGAGAAATCATTACTCGATTCGGGGTGCGCAGGTGGGGGCCTAATCGACCCGAGAAGCTAGATCGCGCGCGCGCACTACGTGGGTCGGGCATCATCCGACGACTGAAATCGATGATAAAATTGTTGGATTTCTCATCATATCTTATTCATTTCTATTTTGATTAAAAATCCGAACGACTAAATGTAAGAATCAAGATGGACAGTGGGACAAGCACGAACTCCGTCCCATTTCAAAGGGGTAAAGCATGTCCTCGAAAGGTGGTAATGGCGGTTTTATCTTTAAGCTAAAGATGAGAGGCATTTTACAGCTCGAAGTGGGCCAAGCACTTGTCGGAAAAAAGTCATGATGTTCACTGTAAATCGAGAAGAGACTTGAGCGAGAAAGAGGACTTGATTTGTCCTTTGGAAAGAGCAGGTGGGGGCATGTTCACACTTTTGCTTTATTTGCAAATTTAGAGGTACAAATGTTTGGGCAGGCGTGGCCGGGCCACGGCCGCCAACGGATGGGCCTTGGGCATGGTCATCCCGTAGACCTCGGCCGTGTCGATGTCCTCGGGCCTCAGCCCATCGGGCGGGCTCCAGTCGAAGCTATGGAAGAGCCGAGCTAGGGCCGTCAGGACCAGAGTCGTGCCGAGCGGCGCCCCGGGGCACTTCCTCTTCCCGGCGCTGAAGGGCAGGATCTTGAAGTCGGGCCCGTGGCTTATCTCGACCCGGCTCCCGTCCTCCGGCCAGTGCCTCTCGGGCCTGAACTCCTCGACGTCGTCCCAGACGTCGGGGTTCCGGCCCAGCCCGTGTGTGTTGACAAAAACCCTCGTCTTGGCGGGGATGTGATAGCCGTTGAGGGTGGTGTCCCTGATGGATTCGTGCGGAATGAGGAACGGACCAGCCGGATGCATACGGAAGGTCTCTCGCACCACGCAACGCAGGTAATTGAGGTGCACCAGGTCGGGTTCCGACACCATCCGTTCGCGCCCCACGACCGAGTCCAGCTCCTCCTGGATCTTGCGTTGGACTCGCGGATGTCTTATCACCTCCGCCATGGCCCATTCGTTGGTCACCGCCGAGGTATCTGTGGCAGCCGCTATCATATCCTGCGATCGGAACATCAATTTACGCGACGTTGGAATATGCAAGAGAGAGAGAGAAAAGATGGAGACCTGAATGAGAGCTTTGATCTCCACATCGTCCATGTGGTCTCTTCCATCTTCGCCGGGCAAAGACAGAAGAACGTCCACGAAGTCCATGTCCGAATCACCTGCGAGCCCCTCCATTTTTGCCTCTCTGGCTCTCCTGTGTTCTTCGATGATCTTGGTGTGGAAGTCATCCACTCTCTTCTCCACCTCCGCCATCTTCTTCTCGCAGCCATGGGGATCGATCCACCTCCAGAACGGCAGGTAGTCCCCCAGATAGATCACCCCCAGGAGCCAAAACAGCTGGTGGGTTATGTGCATGAACTCCGTGGCTTCTTGGGGGCCCGAGGATCCAGCCCCGAAGTACTGCTTCCCCAACAGCATCCTCGTCACGTTGTTCATGGAGAATCCACCCAGCACTTCCCTCATGTTGATCCCCGCCCGATCCCCATCCCGGCAAAGCTTGGAAACATGCCGGACCAGGTGTTGGGCCTCGTGGGCCCGATGCTTCGCGAACGCCTCCAGGCGCTTTGTGGTCAATAGGTGCTCCATGCAAATCCTCCTCATCCGCTTCCAACGCGGGCCCAGCGGGGCCAAGGCCACGTCGCCGCAGTTGTAAGCCAGGTGAACGGCGGCGAGGGTGCGAGGCCGGGACGCGAACATTTCGTCCTGCTGGAGGAGGATCTGGCGGATGACGGAGGGGTCGGAGGTAGTGATGGCGTCGACGCTGCCGAGGCGGAGGTAGACGAGCGGGCCATACTTTCGACACAGAGAGGCCAGGTCCCTGTGAGGGAGGCGGCCCAACTGGAGGAGGTTGCCGACAATGGGCCATCTCGGCGGGCCCGGAGGCAAATTCTTGGGTCTCGAGACGGAGTGGCGGTGGAACACGACGCATGCCAATAGGATCGAAGCGACAACGACGACGGAGGCGGAGCGCCATTGGGTTAGCAGAAAGAGGGCGTATGAGATAATCGATAAAATTAAGATGGATCGGAACACCATCTTATCTTAGGTTAAGTACTAAATGGTGATTAAGATATAGGTGACTTCGTGTTCATATAAATGCTGATTTGATCAAAAGATGAGATGAGCAGGAGGAGGAGGAGATCAAGTAGGGCTCCTTTCTTTCATCACCTTCTTGGCATGCTTGCATGTTGGTGAGGCGCGCTAAGTGTGGATCGTCGAAAATGCTACTTACATGTCTTACCAACTTAGGATCAAATTCATGGAGATCCAAGTAGAAGAAGCTCTACTTACAGGGTCCACTATCATCCAATCAAAAGTAGGACGATGGTGGTGCTAAAGAGTATCCCAAAATATTTATACATCGAAAGGAATAAAAATAATCAGTTATTCACAATCACTGATGAAGGATTTCTGAAAAAATTAAGGATTAGTAATCTTTTTCAGAAATCGAATCGATTCAGTGGTGCTAAAGAGTATCCCAAAATATTCATATTGTTACTTAATAAATAAAAGCTTTGAATTTTATGATATTGATTGCACATCATATGAGATCAGTCAATATCTTCAAAAATTAAAAAAAAAAAATCTCATTTGTTCGCATGATATTTTGCCCTTTGACATAAATCTTGAGCTTGACAAATAAAGACAATAGAATATTATTGATATTAATGAGAACCGTGGATCCCAAATTTACCCCCTTTTGAAAATTATTATTTGCATCATTTCCTCTGGCAATATATAATCAATTACGAACCCTATGTGTTAGCGAGAGCTGGCGCGAGTGCTAAGAATAGACACAAGCATTCTATTAGCACCAAAAGTTGCCCGAAGGCGCATGTGACGGAGTCATAATTAGCTACGGACGGGTGCATTGGGATCAGAGACTGGTCATCATAAAAATGCCACGTGTCAAGGGTAGATTTTGGCGATATTTCTCGCAGAACGTAGGAAAAGGCCTTTAAAAGCAATTACGATCAAAAGCAGTTACGGATATGGGCGACAACCCTCGAAAGTGAAAGGAGAGTGGCGTGAAAAAACAAGAAACCGTCGATGGTGTCATCAGCCATGAAAAGCGTCAATCACTGAGAGAAAGGAAGACGTGCTGAAAGTAAATGAGAAGGTGGAAAGCCAGAGAAGGTAAACTAATTGGCGGTTACCAAAACACCTCTATATATACTTTGAGACCCCCCCCCCCCCCAACACAAAATCAACAAAACAAGTTTTTATCTTTCACTTTTAGCCTTTAACTTAGCTGTAATTTCAGATTCCTGCCGTCGATTCAATTCCGGCGGATTTCATATCCTGGGTCGGTGTCGTCGATTAAATTTCGACGTCTTCCCACTGCCCAGTGTCGTCGATTAAATTCCGACATTGTGTCATATATTATCTAGTGTCGTCGATTAAATATCGATACTGTGTCCTACAATGGCCAGTGTCTTCAATTAAATTTCGGCATTGTGTCCTACACCCTGTCCAACATTGTCGATTAAATTTCAATGTTGTGTTCTAAGTGTCAGCATATCAAAGGCTATCCCTTATACTAGCCGATCAGTCGAGAGTTTGTACAATGCTATCCATATCAATATATCTACTTATTGCATTTGACACTCTTTGTCCAAGACTGACCCACAACTTCTTATTGGAAAACGAATTGCTTACGTTCGATAAAAGATTTCAATGTCAGCAACCCTCTGGATGCTAATAATATTTTGGCAAGCTTGGTCAAGGGGTTTTCGACGTCAACACATTCTATGTGTGTCGAGTGTTCACCAACTCTCTTTACCTTAAACATGGCATTTCTTTAATTGAACAATGTGTAACAACTCGGTCTGTTTCGTGCTATCATACCTTGAAAGAGGTACTCAAAGTAAATTTGTAAGGTGGTAACCATTTTAGGATGGATGTTAATTTATATAGCACTTAGGCCACCCTCTCCATCACATGATCTTTTGCCCTTTGACATAAATCTTGACAAATAAAGACACTAGAGTACTATTGATATCAATGAGAACAGTGGATCCCAAATTTATCGCCTTTTGAAAATTGTTATTTGGATCATTTCCTTTGGTAATTCACTATCAATTACGAACCCTATGTGATTAGTGATAGCTCGTGTGTTGGTTAAAAACACACACAAGCATTTTGTGTGCGTCGAGTGTTCACCAACTCTCTTTACCTTAAACGCGACATTTCTTTAATTGAACAATGTGTAATAACTCGATCTGTTTCGTGCTGTCATACCTTGAAAGAGGTACTCAAAAGTAAATTTGCGAGGTGATGATAACCATTTTAGGGTGGATGTCAATTTATATGGCACTTAGGCCGCCCTCCCCATAAGATGAGAGATCCATAATTGTCATAAAATCACTTGGCGATATTTGCTTTGTTCGAGGTGTGGCTCCACTTCCTCCACCATCGACACTTGCCCCTCCTTGGCCTCGCCGAATCGAAAATGCGTTTCTTTTTTCTTTTCTTTTTTTTATTCGAATCAAAAACGTGTTTACTCCGTCCAAAAACCACATATATGCCTCGCCGACATCAGGGCAAGGGTGCCCTGATTTGATCAGGGCCGTCCGTTTTCTCTTAAAATTGCACGGGAGGACTGGGGGGTTTATTATTATTTTTTTAAGAGATATGGGCCGTGCGTTGTTGAACGGACGGCCCTGATCAAATCAAGGCACCCCTACCTCGATGTCGGCGGGCAGGAGATCCGGTTCCTTGTAAACAACCCGATCCGGTTCAAGTGGGAGTGGTCATAACTCATGACATAATGGCCATTTGGGTGGGTTTGTAATTGACTCGCGAGCCACTTCACATGACCTCTCGAATTTAAAGTTATACTTATGTACAAACAATACAGTAAATCACGAGGACTTGAGGGAACTGGTGGCGAGACGAGGTAGGTAGAAAAAAAAAATGGAATTTACTTTGGTGATTTCACTCAAGACCGGTTCTAGTCAATTCAAGATACCATTTTGACCTGAGTAAATATTTTGATGCTCCTTAAAAGAGAAATGGCATTTGCTTCGCAAAAATAAACGATTTTCAAAAATATCCTCCTAGAAATAATCGCTCGTATCCAAAAAATATATTTAAATATTTTTTAGTTGACTGATTGTCAACAAGCGGTTCCATGGTCTAGCGGTTAGGACATTGGACTCTGAATCCAGTAACCCGAGTTCAAATCTCGGTGGAACCTTTTTGCCGCATGCTCCTCCTGTCCAACCTGACGTAGCAATTGTCTTTTTTCTACCGCACGCTCTTTTTAATGATTTGGTGTAGGATTTATGAGGTAAATCGAATTTCGAAAGTAATTATGTTGTGGTTATCTATTTATATATGTATTTCATTTTTTTTTTGTAATCAGTAGAAAAATTCGAGTAGTTAGAATATGATTACACGAATTTTGGAATTTATGCATTGGGAAAGTTTACAATGCAATCCATGATACACAGAGAAGCCAAATAATTTATTTCTTTTCGAGTTTCAAATCTATTGCGGATTTTCTTACCCTTGATTATTTGTAAGAAGGATATCTATCCGCTTTTTCGGGAGAAAAATCATATAAGCTTCTCTACAAATAGAAGTGACAGATCAATACGACATCAAAGCCGCGTTCAATTGTATTTTCGGCCACTTCAAGCTTGGAATTTTTCTTCCAATCAAAAATAAAAAAAGCTTGGAATTTTTCTGACAAAAAAGAAAAGAAAAGAAAAAGGTTTGGAATTCATGACTTGCTTCTCCAATTTGGGCCCATGAAGGTGGAGCCCAAGAACCATGGGTCGGGTCCACCCTGTCCTGGTTTGCACTGAATTTCAAAACGGCGGGCCTAAACCGCGAAAACCGAAAAAGGTTAAGCTCCAAAAATAAATAAATTAAAGCCCAACTTTCCCTCTTTTTCTCCTCTTTCTGCCCACCGCCCGTGCGCCAGTTCTGGAAGTGGAAGGTTCTGCAATCGCACCCTCCATTGCTTTTCAAAATCTCACCCAAAACCCTAGGGGACGAAACCGAACCCCCCCGCATCGGAGCTCCTGCTCAAGCTGTAGCTACCCATGGAGTGGAATCAGGAGACGCTTCAATTCCTCTCCCAATGCTTCCTCCACACCCTCTCTCCGGCCCCCGGCCCCCGCCGCCAGGCCGAGTCCTCCCTGTCCGACGCTTCCCAGCGCCCCAACTACGCCCTCGCCGTCCTCCGCCTCGTCGCCGAGTCCTCCGTCGACGAGCAGATCCGCCAGGCCGCCGCGGTCAACTTCAAGAACCATCTCCGCACTCGCTGGGCCCCGTCTCCCCCCGATTCCGACGCTTCCGCCCCTTCCTCATCTCCGATCCCCGATGCCGAGAAGGAGCAAATCAAAGCCCTCATTGTCCCTCTGATGCTGTCCTCGTCGGCCCGAATCCAGAGCCAGCTCAGCGAAGCCCTAGCCGTGATCAGCAAGCACGATTTCCCCAAGCTGTGGCCTGCCTTGCTCCCTGATCTTGTGTCCAATCTCCATAAGGCTTCACAGGCCTCTGACTATGCCTCCATCAACGGGATTCTTGGTACCGCCAATTCTATTTTCGAGAAGTTCCTTTACCAGTACAAAACCAATGACTTGTTGCTTGATTTGAAATATTGCTTGGATAATTTCGCTGCGCCATTGTTGGAGATATTCCTGAGGACTGCTAGGCTAATTGACGAAACTTCCTCTTCTGGTCAAGCTGTAAACTTGCGTCCTTTATTCGAGTCTCAGCGGTTGTGCTGTCGGATTTTCTATTCTCTTAATGTGCAAGAGTTGCCGGAATTCTTTGAGGATCATATGGGAGAGTGGATGGGTGAGTTCCAAAAGTACCTTACTACTAGATATCCTGCACTTGAGAGCAGTGGCCCTGACGGGCTCGCACTTGTGGACGAGCTTAGAGCTGCTGTGTGTGAGAATATTAGTCTTTACATGGAGAAGAATGAGGAGGAGTTCCAAGGTTATTTGGATAAGTTTGCATCTGCTGTTTGGAGTTTACTTGGGGACGTGACTCAGTCCTCTAGTCGTGATAGGTTGGCCATTACAGCGATTAAGTTTTTGACGACCGTTAGTACGAGTGTGCACCATAAGTTGTTTGAAGGTGAAGGCGTAATTCAGCAGATCTGTCAGAGCATC
The DNA here is from genome assembly GCA_021437785.1 of Rhodomyrtus psidioides. Classification (NCBI taxonomy): domain Eukaryota; kingdom Viridiplantae; phylum Streptophyta; class Magnoliopsida; order Myrtales; family Myrtaceae; genus Rhodomyrtus; species Rhodomyrtus psidioides. Next base: position 4,179,450 of record JAILYB010000071.1, on the reverse strand, counting down.
GTGATCCCTAATGTGCGTTTGAGGGAGGAAGATGAGGAGCTCTTTGAGATGAATTATGTTGAGTTCATTAGGAGGGACATGGAAGGTAGTGATCTTGATACTAGGAGAAGGATTGCATGCGAACTTCTGAAAGGGATTGCTACATATCATAAGGCAGAGGTTACTGCCACTGTGTCTGCGCAGATACAGAACCTTCTGAGCTTATTTGCTGCAAACCCAGCTGCCAACTGGAAGGACAAAGATTGTGCCATATACTTGGTTGTTTCACTGGCGACAAAGAAAGCTGGGGGTAATGCTGTTTCTACTGATGTTGTTGATGTTGAGAGCTTCTTCACGTCTGTTATAGTTCCAGAGTTGAAGAGTCAGAATGTGAACGAGTTTCCCATGCTAAAGGCAGGTGCTCTTAAGTTCTTAACATTGTTTCGGACTCAGATACCAAGGGGTATTACCTTGCAGTTGTTTCCTGATGTGGTTAGGTATCTTAGTTCGGAGTCCAATGTAGTTCACTCTTACGCTGCGAGCTGCATTGAAAAACTTTTGCTTGTTAGGGATGAGGGTGGGAAAGCAAGATACACCTCTGCCGATATCAGCCCCTTTCTTTTGGTGACAATGAACAGCCTTTTCACGGCTTTGCGGTTTCCCGAGTCTGAGGAGAACCCTTATGTTATGAAATGTATCATGCGAGTCCTTGGGGTTGCCGACATCTCCCAAGGGATCGCTGCACCTTGTATTGCTGGGTTGACGTCCATTCTGAATGAAGTTTGTAAAAACCCGAAAGATCCAGTTTTTAACCATTATTTATTTGAGTCAGTGGCTGTTCTTGTCAGGAGGGCTTGTGAGAAGGATGCCTCTTTAATATCATCTTTTGAGGGAAGCCTCTTTCCCAGCCTCCAGACGATATTGGCCAATGATGTTACTGAGTTCTTCCCCTATGCATTTCAGCTGTTGGCTCAGCTTGTTGAATTGAACAGACCACCCATTCCAGCTAATTACATGCCGATTTTTGAGATTCTGTTGTCTCCTGATCTTTGGAATAGAGGTCCAAATGTCCCTGCGCTTGTGCGTCTGCTTCAGGCATTTCTTCAAAAGTCGCCGCATGAACTCACTCAGGGAGGTAGGCTAAGCCAGGTGCTTGGCATATTCAACAAACTAGTCCTGTCCACAAGCACAGAGGAACAGGGCTTCTTTGTCCTCAACACTGTTATCGAGAATCTAGATTATAGTTTGATTGCGCCCTACATCCCCCACATTTGGCATGCCTTGTTTACACGTCTCCAGAATAGACGGACTATGAAGTTTGTGAAGTCTCTTTTGATATTTATGTCGCTGTTTCTGGTCAAACATGGTCCGTCTAACCTTGTCGACTCAATGAATGCTGTTCAGCCCAGCATTTTTGGCATGATTTTGGAGCAGATTTGGATACCAAATCTAAGGCTAATCGCCGGGAATGTTGAACGTAAGTTAACTGCAGTTGCTTCAACGAGGCTGCTCTGTGAAAGTCCACTTCTTTTAGATGCAGCAGCTAGTAAACCCTGGGGGAAGATGCTAGACAGCATTATGACCTTGCTTTCACGCCCTGAGGAGGATGCGCTTGTGGAAGAGCTAGATGCTCCAGATGTAGCTGAAAATGTCGGTTATACTGCCACTTTTGTCAATCTCCACAATGCTGGAAGGAAGGAAGAGGACCCTTTGAAGGATATAAGGGAACCAAGAGAATTTTTGGTGACTTCTCTGGCAAGACTGTCTGCCCTATCTCCTGGGAAGTATCCTCAGATCATCAGTGAGAATCTTGATCCAGCAAACCAGAATGCATTACTTCAGCTCTGCAGCACCTATAGCTGCCCTATTGTTTGAGAAGGTGCTAAACAGACTTTGCAAGTCTATGTCTCTTCTAGTTCTTTCATTTCACGATGCAAGACATATGTATGTGTTTTTCCGTTGGGAGTATGTTTTGCAACTCATAGAACATGAGTGCGTTATAATTGACAACTGATTATTCAGATTAAAATGGACTTAGTGGTATTTATTTGTATTTTGGAAAACCTTATGTCCTAGAAACTTTTTGGAGCATATTTCATCGATCCTTTTTAGCAATAAGTTGGAAAACGTGTGGCCATTTCCGGAGTTGCTTTGGGGGTATAAGTTGTATTACTGTTATCTTGTACACTTTCTGATTCCGCTTTTGGCCCTCACTTTTCCTTAATCAAGCAGACGAGATTAAGTGACCCAACTAGTCATTTTTTAAGTTATGGAATAGTTGGGTGATGAGATTTTCCTATTGCACACTTTTATGTAGTTTCCCTCGCATACCCTAATGACACATCTAAGGAAATTTTATCAAGTTAGGTAAGCATGTGTATATCATCTGTACTTCTGTAGTCCCCTTTTGCATGTCTGAATTGTCACTGTGGATATGTCACCTCACCTCTGTATGAAGCTGGTGCTTTAACTTGGATGCATGGATCGGTCAACTTACTATTTTGTAGCTTGGTGCCATTTCAAAAGTTTATTTAAGGACATTGTACCTATGTATCCTGGATATTCTTATATTAATTATTTAATATCCCACGTTTACGTTGGTTGTGGGAGAGACAATGTGCATGCCAATAGAGGACTCTTCTTGATGCATGTGTTTAATATTTGTTTTCTTTGCGGTTGCCCCCGTATTAAGTTTTGAGTTTTTGATAACTGATGTATGACTTGTTGACCTGGTACTTACGCGATGAGACTGATGAGTTTTATAGCACAAACCTTTGTAGTTAAAAACTTAAATACTGGTTGACGATCCTGCTTGTTTTAGAGTTGTTTTATCTAAAGTCCAGACTCTCTGCAGTTGCTGAACAGCATGCATTTTGTTAATTCTTTTTGATGCGAAAGATCGAGGTCTTCTCATCATCAGTGTCTTTTGCAGATATGAGGGCTTATTTGGCGGTGCTTTTTGCAAGTTGCATGCTGCTTAAAGTTGGGAGCAAATGGAACTTCGACTTCCAAGTGGTGCAGTTATCTGGTTCGGGGACAGGGTTTTACGGAGTGTTTTACATGATAATCGCATCAAAGCTTTACACAGTTTTGATTCCTACAGCTTGTTGGTCGTAGTTTGGAAATTTTTGATTTCAGGTTGTATAAATCTTCATTTTGTTGTTTAATTATCCCCGAGTCTTGCTTAAAATGCGGCAGTGATGTAATTCTATTACAACTTTCCCCGAGTCTTGCTTAAGATGTGGATGGGACTTCAATCCTGGTCAAGATCATTAGTTGTAGCGTAAACTATTTTCTGCCTTTTTGGTTCGGTTCTTTCGTTTCTTTCATCTTCAATTTGCTAAAAGATGGTCACTTCTTTGTGTGATTTGTTATCTTGTCAATCACAAAATCATTATCTTCATGAGTGAAGCCTGATCAACCTGGCGTCCTCCGGATTGGCTACTTGTCCCATGGACTCATGGCAGAAAACTTCTTTTTCCTCCTCACGACCTCAAAATGTATTTGAGAATAAATCTAGCAGCTGGTTGTATGATTACAGGTCTATACGTACATCTACAACATAATTGCACATCCGCCAAAGGCGGGGATAACTACATCGATTTGAGAAACTAGTAATGACCAGAAAAATTTACCCACTGGCAAAACTAATTCCGTGTCAACCGATCTTGCTCACGTATGCAACGCTCCTTCACAAACCAGCAGAGAAGGCTTCGGTTTGTGCAACAACGTACATTATCTAAAAAGGAGGCAGTACGTACATTGTCAAAAAGGTGGCCATAACCACCCGATGGTCCATCCCACAAGCAAACCGGTACCCACAATGCTCAAACCTAATGCTACGGCGAGTGCATACTTACTAATGTCTAGCCACATTGGTCGCCGTTTTCCCTGTCTAGTATTGGCATTCTTACGAGGTTTCGTCCACACTATAACACCTTTGCAAGGCATCCAAGGATGGATGGCAGGGACGGGTGTGACAATTGGCCGACCAGTGTTCTCAGCTTGCAAGTAGAACGCTTTTAGCTGCCATTGATGAAACCACTGCTGGTAGGCCAAAAGCTGAGAAGCTTGTCTGAAGAAGAGCTCAATGATGTGCTCCTTCTCTTCATGAGCTCGCTTTGCTGCCTTCTCTGCTTCTCTGGCACGTGTTTGAGAATGCCGTATGGCTTCCAAAAGCTGAGACTTGCAAGGATCACCATCAGGAACTTCATATGCTTCCTTAATATCCTCGGGGCCAGCATGGTAAGTACTTTTGCTGCAAATTTCCAAAGTACAATGAAGCACTTAATTTGGAGCAGAAAACTAATATCCATCCTATATAGTATAGCATCGTGTCGCATTTTCAAACGTTCATTCAGAACTTGTGCTACACCGATCTGGACCAGAGTACAAACCTGAACCATCCGAAAAATGGATATGGTGATCATTGCATTGCAAAGGTGCCTTTTCCTCCCTATCTAGGACTAGAGCTAATAACAAGTGGATATTACCTATTTAAGCAGTATACTTTCTTTGAAGAAAAAGCTATCCTATCTAGCAACCAAAAGACGATGACAATTACTTAAGTATACCGACGGTGCCAAGTACCTGCGCAACTCGCCAGGCACATAATCTTCCAATGAAACTACACATGTTCCAACTGTTTCATCAGGATCAAAATCATGTGACCGAACAGGTGCTCTTGAAAGAGTCTGTGACTGCGCTTTCAAGTCGGAAGGATTATCTTGATTGAAGCATCTAATTTTTGAGTAGGCGCATTGCTTAATATGAAGTTGCTGAGGCGGGGGAAGATCACAATTCTCAACATGGTCAAGCGACTTCATAGCAACCAAGGAGGCTACTTCACCCTTATCCATCGCTCGCCACCATGGATCATTCTTTGGATTACTAATCCATGGAGAATCTGGCTCAAAACCAAGTTCAGCAAGTTGCTTGGAAACTGATGAGCCAAAATCATCTGTTTGCATGCAGGCATAGCTGTCTCCCATATCAATATCCTTGATATCTTTGGCCTCCCCACTATCTTTGGCTTCCAACTCTTGCTCCCTACCATCAAAATCCTTGTGGTATTCTTCATCCTGCAAGACCATCTTATGTGACTCAGGATATAAATTTCCCAAGCTTGTCGTCAAACTTTTCATCTCAACATTTAAGGAGATTTATATTTTCACTCATTAAAACCTTTTGGAAACCATGGATTGGCCGGAGATGAAGCCACCATCTTGTGTCATCACAAAGATCAGAAAACAAGGGCTTCCCATTGGAAGGCAGGAAACCTATATCTGGATGGTCACCCTCATGGGCTGTGGGGGTTGGTCCAGCACCTACCTGTATAGACGTCACTGACGATGATTGGCAGCAAGCTAATTTAGGGGCTCTCTTTGCATCCTCCTGTACAAAATAACGATTTATTGTTCTCTGCCATACAGCCCTGGCTTCAGCTGCTGCCATCACTATCTGAGCCTTTCAGACATTTCGCTGTGTCCAGAGATAAGAGGAAGTCATTCCTCTTTTGTTGACAGCATGTAAACCAATCACAATATACAGTTTATGATCCACAAAACATGACAGCCATCTTTATACGTGAGACAAGATAAGAAAATAAATAAAAGGAAAATACACAGATTCACTAGCATCAGCAGAATATTTCAACCGTTCCTGAAATTCTAGTAGAACACATCTACTGTGTCGAAAACCCCAAATGACCTTTCAGAAAGAAGCAAGAGGAATAAGTCTAGAAACAAATGGAGGTATAAGGCAAGTACAAGAAATGGCTACTAATTCTAGAAAAAATCCTTATGTCCTGAGTTTTGAAATCTTAAACAACTTTCCGCCTAGAATTCACCGGACCTGATTAATTGTCGTAAAGGAAAAATCCCACCTACATAACTTCCTAAATGTATTTTAAGTGGTTAACCAACGATGTACGGCGAGTATTATCATATTCTTCAGCTTCCGACCGACATTTGGTAGCCAATCATACCTCACTCGCACATGTTCTCAGCCCAATTGTTCTTTTGTTCTGCATTTTCAAACCCATATACAGCATGATAACATGGTGTTGCACAACCACTTATATTCGTTTGCCAAAATGTGACTATGAAACAGAATAGACAATCAAATACGCGATCCATCTGAATTTGCCACGTGCACGTTCAACAGAAAACTTTCTAATGCTTAAGCTCCTTGGCAAAGAATAAACCCTGCTTCATGGAACTTAGGTGGACCAAAAGACCAAAGCCCCATAAGAATTGATACTGCAATGTCTTTGCCAATGAAATTCAGTCAATTGACCTTGCTTTGGTGGAACAATCGGATGAACAAAAACAACAGTCCCATAAAATTCGTACTTCAATAGTCTCACAGATAAGGATACACCTGAATCAGGCAAAAACTCAATTTCAGTATATGTCACTCTTACAAACAGCTGGCAGATGCTAGAATTGATCAAGTTTGCAGGTAATATATCATTGGTAAGGGTATAGAAACGTCAGCGCATAACTAGGAAGTCTTGGTTATCGAAACCCAAGCAAATTAAGATGCCACGAGTAAAGTGAATTGGCAATAACTTTTCCTGATGCTTATTACATAGGAATTTCTCCGCCCAATAGAGTCCCAACTCAGGCCAAGTTCAATCAAATCTTCGGACTATGAGGGATGAAAATCACAACAGAGCTCTCGGTAAAAGCACATGGAGTAGGAAACTTGACGATTCAATGAGTCATTATAGAATGATATCATGACAGAAGGGATGAGCTTATTCGAGCTAACACTTGAATCATTCCTTTCTGAAAGATCAGTGGAACTCTAGGGATCATAAGGTAAAAGAAATGCCATAATGCAGGAAAATAGACCCTTTTTGGCCTCTTCTAACAGACAACTAATAAGAAGCATGGTCTAATCAATCATGGAACCTTAACAAGCTCTATGATGCAGTCTCGTATCCCTCCACAGGAGGAGCTTGAATATCCAAAGAAAAACAATTTTTTCTTTTTCTTTTTTGATTTCGCTGCAACCAATTAAGTAGGAAATGACAACAAACATAACAATTCAGACCCAGATCACTAATCATCAGAAAGGTTTCATTTTTAACCAGAAGGCAGTGATGCTTGAAGCAACAAAGCAAGAAAAACACCACACCATTAGGATGGAGAAGAGGGACAACCGGAGCACCAATCAGTAATCAGCGAGGTAAGAGAGAGTACTGGAAAACAACGCAGGTGGATTTATGGCGGAGGAACGGAGGCAACTAAACTATGCATACACCACAGGAGGAAGAGGGAGAGAGGGAGAGAGATAGAGAGAGAACCAAATCTAGCAAAAGAGAAGCAAACGAGGAAAAGAAAGGAAGGAGGTGATTCGGTTTTGTACTGCACAGTCAATGGATTTGATGCTGCATCCCGTCGGTTTGTTTCATCAGAGCATTTTCCTCGCGAAAATATCAAGGATGGAATGATGGGAAACTGCCAAACAGGTGCTACAGTTCTAAAGTGGATCAGTGACGTTGGACTTTTGGGTCGGTTCGCGAGGAAGAAAACAGTGGGCTGTGTCTGGTCTGGTCTCTCGAGGCAAACGGTGACGCCATGCGGTTGCGCGCCACCCCTCGATTTCATAGGATAAGGGAAAATCCAACCCGTCTCTGTCCAACCACTCCGATCGGATCTTCCTATGATATGGATATACACTGCAACGGTGGAGCGGATCCGGATCCGGATCCCCAACCTTGCTTTTTGCAAGGTAGGGGATCCCCACCCTTCACTTAGGGAGCCCCACCTAAATGAAGGGTGGGGATCACCCTACCTTACCATGGCTACATATGTATTTACGCAGTTTTTATATTTTGAAAATCCTGACCTCCGGTTCTATAAACTAGAGGTGATCGGTTCATAGGATGATTGGTTTTATTCTAGAACCGAGAACCATCCTCTAGAAATCGATTCCGCAAAATATAAATCATGAACCAACCGCTTCTTTTATGAACCGTGAACCAACCAAACTATCGGTCCTGTCCGATTTTCGATTGGATTCCGATTACGTTTCTACCGAGCAAAAAATGAAAAAAAAAAAAGGTGAGGAAACAAATTCGCCTTGTTCCATCGCAATTCACCATATGATTATGCTCCAAAAAAGCATAATGACAAAATAATATATGTTTATCTTTCAAATTATCTCGAGTGTCCAAATGCATTCTCCTACTCAAAAACTTGACCACGTAATATAGATAAAAAAAATTATTTCTGAATAGAAGTTGTTCTTAAGAATATAAATGTTACTAAACACACTATGGAGTTACATTGGACGATTTAATAGAAAATTGATGCCGCAATGTATCTCCAAGCAAGAAAAAAAAAATCACCTAAATAAAATAAAGGATTGGATTTTAAAAATTTATGACACTAATTTTTTGGCAAGCAGAATATTCTGCTCATGCGAATCTCAAACTTTCGCGGTTTTATGATTCGATTAGAATTTAAGCTAGTTTACGGGTCCAAAAAAAAAACAGCGAGAAGAAGAAGAACATAAAAGAGAATGCATGTCTGCAACTCGAGCACGAAGAAGTCAATGTCATCGGGGTTTCATGTGTTGATCTTCCAACTAGCATACCCTAATTACACAATAGAATAGACATGCGCCTGGGTCTTTTCGGGTCTTCAGGCCCGTTGCTCTTTTTTTTTTTAAAGGATTGGGTTGGGTTTTGAGGGAGTAGTCTCATTTAAAATAATATTCGTTCAGATTATATAAGGGGGCCGGTTTATGGGCCGATTGAATGATTCGCATTCAAATCCGTAAACCGAACCGATAAAATCGATTTTGAAAAATTGAAATCGAGAATTGAACCGTACCTGCCAAAAATCATCCAAAATCAACTGGTTGGGTACAGTCCGGTCCGGTCCGATTTGGTTGATTGTGATTTTTCTGCTCACCCCTACTATAAACCCATTCGAGAGCAATCGGACCGATGGTTCTTGGGTGAGTTTAGGAACCAGCAGGTGATTCTTAATCCTCATTTTGTGAAATCGGCCCATAGTCGGAAGAGACCCAAAAATTCTTACACAACCCGGGACGGTTACAAATCCCACTAACCACTCCAGTGCACACTTGCTATTCGGACTCGAGTGCCGGCTCTGATGTATTGTCTAAGCTCGTTCATATTCGAAAAACGGCATATTGAAAAATGAAATGTTGATGTTGATTTTTTTCCCTATTCAAGCAATAAAGTGTGTTTAAAGCGGCCTAGCCTCTTTTGTCTGAAAAAAGAATTAGTACATTAGTCAATTCCATCCATTTAAATAATAAATTTCTAATAGTGTCTATATTTATTTTTCGTGGCTAGAATAATCGTGTTAGTAAACTACGAACAAGGATAGGTTATATATATACGCGCGCGCGAACATGGACGTATTGACCTACTAAATCCAAGTCACTCGTCAAAAAAAAGAAAAGTCAACTTGGAATGGTTTCGGAAATCAAATCCTTGCGAATGGACTTGGAAAACATCACAAAGTTCACAACATACGAGTTGGATAAATCTCTTTTCGTGTTCTAAATTTTTGAATCTCAGTCATTTGACAACCACAAAATTCGCAAAACAAACGGAGCCTCACAGTCACGGGACAATAATACCTCCCAAACTTTTTTTTTTCTGTTAAATCCCACAAAAACCTTAAGGCTCCGTTTGTTTTGCAATTTTTTTTCCCAAAAAATATTTTCCTTAATTTCTAGTGTTTTTTTTTTATCAAACTTAATTTCTAGTGTTAGGGGGGGGGGGGGGGAATTAGGGTGGTGCATGATAACACTTCTCGCCCGAGAAGTGCTTCTGGCAGGGAAATGGATTTTTCAACTTTTGCTTTGAAGTAGAAGTTGAATTTTCAACTTTTGCTTTAGAAGTTGGTTTCTGATAGAGAAATGCGTTTGATAAAAATTAAAAAAGATAATTTTCGAAATACTATTAAAAAAAATGTTCGATGGCAGCGGCGGTCGGCGGCGGCGGCGGCCGGTGGTTGGTCGCCTCGAGAAGTAAAAAATATTTACTTCTGAAAATCAACAAAAAATCTTGCCAGAAATAATTTTTTTTTTCAGAAGTAGAAAATTCTACCAGAAATTAATTTTTTTACTAAACGGTTTTCTACTTCAGATTGTGTTTTATCAAACGCATTTCCTTGCTGGAAGTCATTCTAGCATGGAAATGAAAAAAAAAAGTGTTATCATGCACCACCTAGGTGGTCAAGGAAAATGATTTCTGGTTAACGGAAAACATCAGTCTGAAAATGGGGAAAATGATTTCCGTCCGTAAAAGTGGGGAAATCATTTTCCAGAGTACAGCTAGGGTTCTTCATTCACCCTCTCACCCTCACCTCGCACTCCCGTGCCCGCACCTCGCGCTCCCTTCGCCCTCGCGCCACCCTTCCGTCGCCCTTGCATCCTGTCTCTGTTTTCCTCTCCGCCCTCTCGTGCTCCCGTCGTCCTCGCGCCGCCCTCTCTAACAGGTGAATCCCGTCTGTATCCCCCTTATTGGTTGCCTGTGTGGTTGATTTACAGAGGAGGGAAGGAGAGTCTGAAACCAGGGGGTCATATCTACTCTTGGAGGACTGCCTACATTTATGCCCATCACGGTTTTGCTCTGGCCTTCATTTTCATCGTTGATTTGAATTTCGCTTCCCTTCTGTTCTCGGAATGATAGTAGGTGACTCTGTAGTTGTAATTTTAGATCCGGGGGTTGTCGGCATGAATTAGGAGTAAGGACCATGATTTTGGAATATGTAAAGAGCACAGGATTAAACCAGTATGTGCTGTCGGTATGGAGGGCCTTGTCCTTCGAGAATTAAATGATGCTTGCCTTCTCTGTGGATCTTTAAATGATGTTTACCAATGAATAGTTGGAAGAGTTGCAGTCAATTTGTGCTAGTTGGAACAGGAAAGCTATAGCTAATGTTGCTTGCAAGATTACATGGTCTGCTGTTGTGATGCTGAGGCAAAGTTGTGTATGAATATTATGGTTGGGTGTATATGTCTGTTCTTCAGTTTCTGCAAAGTAAAGACCCAAAAAATTTGATCTTGGACTCTTTGGGTGTCTGTTCTTCAGATTTTCTTGCTTTTGGTATTGAAAGATGCATGCCATGTGCGCAAACATTGGCGAGATAAAAAATGTATGTAGTATTCTTCGTTCGGCAAGCCTCTGCGTTTCTCGTGCTTTGTTCTTTCAATGGTGGTCTCATGATTGCAGAGCCTTTCTTTTTGTCTGAAATTCTGAAGTGAGTGTTGTCCATGGTGGCATCTTCTCCTGTCCTTGGCCATTGCTCCATTGCTCTGTCAGCTAACGTGATGAACTCTCTTGGATTTATGGTATTTTTTGGACAAGAATATCTGCTTTTTGGTCATTTCGTTTTTCCGGATCTTCGTTGAGGGGAGCGGGTATGGTGGCGATTATATGTTGTAATTTAAAAAAAAAAAAATTGATAAAAAAAATTCTCTAGATTTTTGAGATGTTGATTGGTCTGTCTATTTTGAAGGAACAAAAGTGAATTTTCCATGCCAAACGGCGGAAAAATAGTGTATGTCTGTTTTGAAAAAAAAAAAAGATGAATTTTCCTTACCAAATGGCGGAAAATATTTTTTGGAACTTTTTCAAGTTTTAGCCAAACACCGGAAATGAAGTCATTTTTCTGGAAAATGACTTCCTTGAAAACATTTTCCAAAAAGATAATATTTTTCGCGAAACAAACGAAGCCTAAATTCGTACAGTTGATCCGGAAGCACATTCCGTCAGACTTCCGTCCATGAAATAAATAGTCACGAATTAATTTCAGATTTTTTTTTGTGCGCAAGGGCTCATTTTTAAAAGGGAAGAAAAAAAGGGAAATCAGACAGAGAGTTTTTGAGGAGTGGGGAAGGGGTTTTAGGAGTTGGGAGGAGAGGAGGGAGAGATTTTCTTGTCCAAGCAGAAGCAGGTGAAGTGTGGGAAGGTCGACGATTTGCAAACCCCAGCTTCAGCTTCAGTCCGCCGACACCTTCATCGACTGACTCGTAAGCCTCTCTCTCTCTCTCTCTCTCGAAGTTGAAGTTCTTGATTGGCTTTTCCCTCTGTGTGATTTCTTTCGCTTCCTTCGAAACCCATGTTTGTACCCGTTTTTTGCTGCTTGACTCATTTGTATTGTGGTGTCTCTTTTGGAAATTGCGTGTCCGTGGTGGTAATCCACTGTTGTCTGAATCGAACTGACGCTTCAGTTGCTCAGCCGGTGAAGTTAATCACTTAAACATGCCGGCGTGGGTAACCTCTTTGACTGCTTTTCGCCGGTTCCTGTCGTGCTCATCTGGCCAGTGTTGGCATTTGGATTGGTTATATGGGGGGAAGAAGTGTTTCTGATCGTAGTGAGCTTACTGTTGCCAATTTGATGCGGCTAGTAGAAGTTTACTTGTCTGCAGGATACACATCATTTAGCCTGCAGACACGGGTCGATTTTATTGAACTGTGCTTGGTTATCGACTGTGTTAGCATGGTTGGTTCGACTTCCAAGGGTGTGTGCTTAGTTTGAAGGTTTTTGGCTCTGAGGCGAATGTTGTCCTCGTCAAAGAAACTAACGTGCCCTATATAATGGATACTCTAGCATAATTTCATAAGCATAATTTCATATTCTCCTGTCTTGATGTAGATTTGGTATTGTCTTCATAACCATGATGAAAGAGGCGGTATGCATGTTACCGGGAGAAAGATATCCTAAAATCAAATCAGATTCATAGTGAGACACAATTATTTCAGCTGGGGAAATGATTCACCTGCTTTGGTTGGGATAATTTAGATAGCATCATAGTCAAAGCTTGAATAGTGCTAGATTGAAATTGTGGATTGCATTGCTTGCTCTTCTGATCCCTTTTGATGCCGAGGCAGTGTTAATATAGTGGCCAAAGGTTAAGACTCGGGATGCTATGTTTGATGGGAAATTGTTATTATAACTTCCTTCATCATCTGAACTTGCTAAGGTCCAGTTTGCAAAATATTTACTGGGCTTCCATAGTTCATCTTGTTTGGGCTGTGGAAATAGGATTATCTATTTGGGACTTGAATGCTCCTTGTAACTGCCGACTAAAAATATGTCTTTTTCTTAGGACGGGGGTATGGATTCTGTGTTCATGAGACATTCTGCTGAGAGTAGTATCAGAATTGGTTGCTGAAAGCTCATAGTGACTTGCTGGTTATCATGGCTCTGTGTGCAGCTTTTAGATTCAGTGAAACAATTTCTCGAAAGAAAAAAAAAATCTGCAATGGAATATTTCAGAGAAGTTTGGAGTATTGAGATTTACTTCTCATTTTGAACATCTGTTTGCTGTTTTGCGGGCTAACATGGTCTTTGTACTCATTCCAAGGGTTGTTTGGTGCTGCATAATAGTGACCTCTCTTTACCAATGCGGTTCTAATGGAAATATTATGACTCGTGATTTGATTAAAATGTAGCTTTTTTCATTTGGGAATTTATCAGTTTCCTTTGTTTACCCGCAGGCTTTTATCATTATCCTGCATATATAGTACATGTGACCAGTCGTCCAAGTTGATTTCATTGCAAACTAGCATTTAGTAATGGGAACTGAAGAGTCGAAAGACCCTTTCAAAGAGGTGGACTGGAAAGCCGTCGGCAGTGACATACAAAAGGATCCTGCTGCTAAACCAACTGTAAAGAAACGGTTGCCTAGAAAGATTAGGCAAATCCCTGACTATTATTTCCTTCCTCGAAGATCTTTGCCCTGGACTATTGCTTTTTATGGGGCATGCATTGGCGGTGGAATTGGTGCGGGAATGTTGGTGGAGACCTGGATAAATAAGAAAGTCAAAGGTGAGAAAATATCTTATATCATCTTCTTATGCATCACGGGAGCTTGGATTCAGTGTCCCCATCCGCATTTGCACAGTTGATGACAATAAAGTGTCCTCTAAGGATATCATCAACTTATGCCACGCTGATCTTAGAATCTACTCTAGGGTCTTTGTTGTGTTGATGTTTTCTTCTGTTTGCCTTTGCTACATCTAAAAATGAACAAATGAGTTGGTTCACTCACCTGTAGTCAATAATTTGAAACGAGAAAAGTACAGGTGAGGCAAAGCCGAAGATGAAGAATGACATGGATTTGCTATTGTGTTGGTATATTAAGGTCATCTTAGCTATAGAACAGAGCCTGGAAACTGACAAAAACTTTGCATACGTTTTAGACTTCATAAACCACGCTCTCTGGGAAGATGTTCCGCTTTCATGTGCTCGATGGAGTCTAAAATCTAGACGATGTTATGTACACATTTTCTCGTGATACTTTCTGCCGTGCTCTTGTCTATCTGGCGAATTGATCTTTCGCTTCGCCAATTACATGTCTTATGATATAATAGGTGTTTTTCCTTGACATTGCAGACGATGGAGGCGTCATATGGGAGTTCGACAAGTAGATGCGACGTGTTTTTTTTCGGTTGGATACTGAGTGAGACAAGTAGATGCAATATACTGTGATATTCTGATATTAGTCTTGACTCTTTGAATTGGCTGAGGGCAACGGCTGGCTCGAGTGACTCTGTGTCGATGAAGAGCAGTAGCCAGTTGGTCGACGAAAGTGATGGGTTTGATGTTATTGGAGGCGGTCTTATGGTGGTGGTTTAGGTTGCACCGACACCGACACGACACGTCGACACGTCATTTTTCAAAAATAGAAAAATCTGACACGTCGGGGGCACGTCGTATTAAATATATATTTTTAAAATATAAAAAAATAAATAAGAGTCGAAACAGATTATATGCATTAAGCTCATAAAAGAAAAGCAAGTCTGAAAAATAATATTTTGATCTAATAGAAAAAAAAACAAGTGCCCATACCTGGGATTTCGGTATTCCATTTCGTCGTCTTCCTTGTCTTTGCGACCCGTCATGGCAGGGGAAGGATTGGATTAACAACGGGGGGAAGTAAGGTATCGATCGAAGGGGGGAAAACGTTATTCAATCAAATATATAGGCTCTGAAGGAGTTGAAAACGTTATTCAATCAAATATATAGGCTCTGAAGGAGTTGTGTCACTCAGTGGGGGAATTTGCTAGGATTTTTTATGAACCCTAGAATTGATAAAATGCCTTACATTTGTTGTTGAAGGGTGAAAATTCAAGAATCGAGTCGGTGTTTTGGTGTTGGGCTTTTAATGATTAGAAGAGGTTGTTATTGGGCTTATTGTACTAAGGAAGTTGTCGGGCTTGGGCTTTATCTATTTATACTGGTAATACATTATTCCCTCCATTCAAATAAACATCGATGGACATTTTCGGTATTTTGCCCCCCCAAAAAAAAAATTGCATGTTCAACACGCGTGTCGGACTCGCTGATCGGTGTCGGAATTTCGACACGCGTTAACTGCGTGTAGGACGCGTCCGACACCCGTCCGACACTGATACGTACGCCTAAGAGAGGTGTCGGTGCAACTTAAGTGGTGGTAGCTGGTGCAGAGTGACCTGCAGCATAGCAACACTCTTTTTTGCTAAGTTGACACATCGTTTGGTTGATTGGAATTTACACATTTAATTGTGGGAATGACTAATGAGAACCCAAGTTTCATTATTACCTTACATTTGCGTTTGTGCTAATTAATTGCGATACTCGCGATAACGCCATGATAATACTCATGGTGTTTTTTAGTTATGGATTCTATTCTTTTGATTCATGGGTCGGCAATTGCTTCTCTTTACTTCGAATATAATCTAGCGCCGTAGTTCGACGTGTCGGGATCTCTTCGCCTCTCCACCTCTGTCCCTCCTGTCATCATGAGCCATGCCTCGACGATCCTCTAGACTTCATATTTAGTCAATCGATTATTACAAATGGAACGAAACTAGAATAAATCGGAGAAGAGAAAAAAGATCTATTCAATTCTTCTATTGCATATGAAATTTATGGTTTCCAATGAGAAAAAAAGTCTTCATTGGTAACAAATAATTATCCATCAAACGGCGAGAATTATGAAATTATTTTCGAAAATTATTCATCTTCATCATTGGCCTTTGAGTTCATATTGACTAAAAAAACATTCAGATTCGAATTCAATAATACGATACCGCAAGTAGATGTACCATATCGTCCTAACGAGGCATGGGCTCTACGAATCTCATTCTCCTTTCATGTGATTAAAATTCTTGTTAAGAACTAATAGAGTAAAATCCATCCTTTATCCCGAATTTTGAAATTGCCAAAAAGTCGGGTCGATGGCGCGAAAATCCGTCGATGCAAGGAGGCACGTGGATAGTCTATAATGCTGTACTGGGGTCCTATCCTGCTTGTAGACCTCCGATTTCCCCAAAATACCCCGTACCGAAGAAGAGAGTCCACATGCATCGATTCGGATTATGGTCGGTGGCATCCCTCGTAAATACTTCCGTAACGAGACCTACTTTACTACACTACATAACCGCCAAAACAGAAAGCCAGCCCACGCCTTTCTTGCTTCGCTCACGCTCCCGCCTCCTCCCTCCCCCCTCCAGTTCCAGTTCCGGTTCCAGTTCCAGAGGCCATTGTTGACTGCAACTCTCTCTCGCCTTCCGTTTTACACTGCATTCTCAAGGTAATTCTTCTTCCTCTTCTTCGTCTTCTTCTTCTTCTTCTTCTTCTTCTTCGTGTTTTCGTCCTTTGGTGCGCGCGTGTTGAGATGTGGCTTCGCGGGGCTGTGCAAATGTGGAGTCGTTGTTGGCATGCGTTTCCCATCTTTTGAACTCTTTCAGATGTACGAGTCGCTCGGAGAACTACTCCCCAAAGAAAGCGAGCCTGATCCGGCCGCCCCGAGGAACTCCAGCGCCGGCACTGCCGAGAAATCTCTGCTGGGTTCCGTACCGGTCTTCGGAGGCGAAGACGTCTCGGTTAGTCAAGGTCGGGTCCCATCGGTCTCCCCTGAGGATGCGGATTCTCTTCCTTCTCTCCCAGATCTCGCTGCAGCCGTCGCAATGTCATTGACCGCTTCGGAGCCTCAAGATGCTGAAGCCGCTTTTAAATCTTCCAACTCTCTCGCTCCCGATGCGAACGGGAAATCGCCGTCCGAGTTTGGAGAGATCGAAATGCCTGACAAGAATGGGGATTCTTCAGATTCTGTTAAAGACGGAGATGCGGAAGCGATAGAGAAGCCATCAGGTTTGGTTGAAGAGGAAGCGTCTCCCGAGAAACCGAGTAGGAAGGCCAGTTTCTGTCATGACATTTCGGACAACGTAAAGGCCACGATCAGGCTATGCCCCAGCCTTAGCGCCAATCTCAACAATTATGATTCGGTGGAGGACCCCCCACTGCCCGCCAATGGCAGCCCGGTGATGGAGGAAGCGTGGGAGAGGCTCAACAAGTCGTACGTCTTCTACAAGGGCAAGCCCGTGGGAACTCTGGCCGCCATGGATCCAAACGCCGATGCCTTGAATTATAATCAGGTAACATAAGTGCAGTTGATTAGTCTGTCCTGTTTTTCATGCATATGTCACTGTTCACATAGATTAGTGGCTCCAGTCGTCCATTAAGGAATGCATGTATCTTTTGATTCCTCGTTCTTTAATTGTTTCATCCCCTCATGAACAATCTCGTGCTTTCCCCTAGTGGATGGTGTGGCTTTCAATATGGAATTCTCTAGGCTTGAATTTGGTAATGACCAAGTTACCAAAGTAGGAATCAGTTACTGGGTATTTAGGTGTGACATGTTGCAGATTCAACTTATGATGAGCGACTCTTTCATTTACATGGGCTATGCTTATTTCTAAAACTAACGGGTGCAGAGATTCTACTCTTAGTCCTAATCTTCATTGCCTTCTTCCCCTTCACATCATATTTGCACATACTGAGAATCTGTTGCATTTAATCCTTATTTGGAAGAAACGGGTCTACCCCACTTTATCCAAGAAATACTATTGCTCACTTTAGAATAGTAACCGTGTGGGCAACGTTAGTTCAATGAATATCACGACCAGTCATACAATTTCATCCAACTTTGTTGCTGATCTTGGCATTTTAATGAGTATCGAGAGGATTAAAGATAGTTAAGTAAGTCATTCCTTTTAAACCTTATACACATGCGATTAGGCATGAGTGTTCCACAAGAAAACCGTTGCTTTTGGCTTCTTGTTAGGTCTTCACTGTGATCAGCTGGTTTTCTAATAGGCATTTTTGTGGTTGTCTCTGGAGCATGGTTTCTTGTTGATTTTGTTAATGTATGAACCTCAGGTCTTTGTTAGAGATTTTGTACCTAGTGGATTGGCTTGCCTGATGAAAAAAGACATGGAACCAGAAATTGTGAAGAACTTCCTATTAAAGACCCTTCATCTCCAAGGCTGGGAAAAGAGAATTGATAACTTCACCCTTGGAGAAGGAGTTATGCCTGCAAGCTTCAAAGTTGGTTTTGACTTGCAAGAAAAAAAGGAGAGATTAGTGGCGGATTTTGGTGGTAGTGCGATAGGAAGAGTTGCACCTGTTGATTCAGGGTTCTGGTGGATCATACTTCTGAGGTCATATACAAAGTGCACACATGATTATTCCCTTGCAGACCTGCCAGTTGTGCAGAAAGGAATGAAGCTGATACTTAACCTTTGCCTATCTGATGGATTCGACACTTTCCCAACGCTTCTTTGCGCAGATGGTTGCAGCATGATAGACAGAAGAATGGTGAGTTTCCTCATCGTTCTTTTTCTTGAGTTTTATCAAGCTAAAACTTGTCAAAATGGCTTGGCGCATGCTTACCATATCTGAGAATTTTAGAATCTACTTTTAGTTGGTTCAGTGACTGTTGTATTAACACTTGCATCCTACCTCTCTGAGCATCATCTGATGCTGGCTAGAGAAGTGTCGATAAGGTTTCTGTCCCCACTAGCCTTCAGAGAACCGACACCAATTGCATGTTTCAATCGCTGTAGTCATGCCTAAGTAACGCAACCTAAATGATTAATTTTTTAGCTAGTCTATGTCATGTCTACTCTGCAAAGCAACATGCAAATGGTGATAGATAAAACATGTAAAGGCCAATTTATCTCTAGTTTCTATTTAAAAACTAGCATCAGTAAGGAACGTTCTTTTCCACCAAATGATGAAGGATTACACCAGGGTTTAACTCAATGAGAGGTGTGAGATGGTAAAAAGGTATTATTCGGTGGTCGATTACTTTAGATCGTCCTAAGTAGCTCCAAGTTCCTAAACACCGCTCTAGTCTCAAGACATAAACAATGATTGGCACTAAAAACTACTTGCCTTTAAAACAGGGTGTCTATGGATATCCGATTGAAATCCAGGCTCTCTTCTATTTTGCACTAAGGTGTGCACAGCAGTTGCTGAAACCTGAGCGTGACGGCAAGGAACTTATTGAGCGAATTGACAAACGGATTATGGCTCTGAGTTTTCACTTTAGGAAGTACTACTGGATGGATCATACGCAACTGAATATCATCTACCGTTACAAAACAGAGGAGTATTCTGATACAGCGGTAAATAAGTTCAACGTGATACCGGAATCGATTCCTGACTGGGTGTTTGATTTTATGCCACTTCGGGGAGGATATTTCATTGGAAATGTTAGCCCAGCTCGAATGGACTTCAGGTGGTTCTTGGTTGGGAACTGCATTGCCATTTTGAGTTCTCTTGCTACAACAGCCCAAGCAACAGCAATCATGGAACTAATTGAGGAGCGGTGGGAGGACTTGATAGGGGAGATGCCTTTGAAGATCACTTACCCTGCACTCGAGGGACACGAATGGAGGATAGTTACTGGATGTGATCCAAAGAACACAAGATGGAGCTATCATAATGGCGGATCTTGGCCTGGTAAAGTGCAGTTATTGTTGTCGCTGTCATCTTGTTCTGATAAAGAGCATTGAAAAATTTCTTATATAGTAAAGTTGATTTATAGACCCAATACGTGAGTTATGTGAATTGACACAGTTATTTTTCTTGTGCGGTGGTCATTTCTTCACAGTGCTGCTATGGCTGCTGACTGCGGCTTGTATCAAGACCGGTAGGCCTCAGACTGCAAAGCGAGCGATTGAGTTGGTCGAGAAGCGCCTCGCAAAGGATGGTTGGCCTGAATATTACGATGGAAGATCAGGGCGGTATATTGGGAAACAAGCTAGGAAGTACCAGACGTGGAGCATTTCTGGATACCTGATTGCAAAGCTGATGATTGAGAATCCAGCCAACATATCCATCATTTCTTTTGAAGAGGACAAGAAGATATCCAAGCCACGGCTCACTCGCTCCACCTCATTCTAAAACAATACGGTTGTTAATTTCCCCCCCTTTCCCGTTATTAGAGGAAAGGGATGCTCATACCCTACACACAAATTAGGAAGAATTGTCCACTATATCTGGTGCGTCGGGCTAAAGCCACCACAGGCTTCAACCCTTTAGGAAAATGACACCACACAGGTACGTATAGATACTAGAGAAATTGAACTTTCTTGAAGGTTTTTTCGTCCACGATACTTCGAATTTTCCTAAATCGAGAAAACTTGTAGTTCGCCTGTGTTAGATTCTGATAACACGTTGACTATATAGAAGACCCCTTTTCTCAAAACTACAAGAAATTGTCCTCGATTTCGAAATTTGAGGACCCAATTTGTCATCACAAGACAGCATATCTTTATTCCATCATACGCGCTATTAGTCATTTGATATGTCCTCGATGCGCCTAGTTAAGCCAAATTGGACATCTGCATTGATTTTCCGTTAACATACAAGCTCCCAAGGAGTTCTCAGAATACTGTTAAATGACATAGATTCAGATAGGAGCTGACACAGAGACCATATGACAGAAGATTTTGCAGATGGATGCATCAAGGTTCTCCTGGCAGAACAGTCTTGCAAACAACTTTCTTAATGCCCTCTTCTATGAGTAGCAATGTACACCTTTTAGGTCCTTTAATAGAATGACCCACACTTTCTTGATCAAGTACGGTGCACATTGGCATTTGGACATGAGACGACTAAGATTCATCAAGGACAAATACCTGTGACTCTCTTTTATTCTCTTGACCAAGGAAAATACCTCTGACCACGGTAGCATGCCATATGGAGGGAGGATATCAAATGTCCCTCAAGATGGCAAAACGACTGAAAAGATTCCAAGTATGCCTCAAAGTTCTTCAGTCTTTGGCCATGCTAAAGTATGCATACACATGCATCTGCTTGCTTCTCTGGAAACATCAAACAGAATTTCGGACTTGGCTTACTAATCCCAGTTGAAAAGGCTTATTTTTTTTAAAACATGGTGCCAAAAGATTGAGGGATTATCTGCAGATAACCCCAACCTAGAAATTTGCTGTTAAAGAAAACCACCGGAAACGCTCTGAAATTCGCCATTTTATCTGTGTAGATTGTGAAGAGTGATAATAATAATAATAAAAAATCATGGATTAATCCTCTCTGAAGCCCAACATTTCTCTTCAGAATCCCTTTTAGTTGATGTAAAAGTCATCCTCTGGTTACTCTTCAAATTCAAGTAATCAACCTGGATGAGAAAGGGAAGACATGAGGATGTTATACTCGTTGATGATTAACACAGGAAAATAAGTTCCAAGACGATAAAATATTCAACCTGATCCGGATCCAGAATCAGCAGACAAAATGAATCAACAGGGCCGGTCGAAGAATCTAAAGAATTTTCATCCGTCAAATGTTCGCTTATGGAGGGGAGGCCAGGAGTAGGTCCCAAGTACTGTAGTCTGGACTTCACAGAACAAGCATGCCAAGCTTTCTCTCGTTGCTGCATTAAGAATTAAAAGTGATAAATTCATCTAAGGTCATCTAAATAAGAACTATGATGCAGTGACAGCTTGCCCCAACATTGGCATTTGTTATACTGTAGCTCACTTCTTAAGCCTGGTTTGCATATGGTTTTCAATTGCCCATCTCACATTATGTGCAGTAGCATGAGCTTTGTGGCATCATGCTTGTCCGCAAAGAATATGTGATATTGACATGACAAAAATAAAATCATTGCATCATTTTGCAATCGTCTTCTTGATCAGTTAACAGCTTCGGGAGCTCATTTAACGGCCTAGTGGATGCACGCAGACTGTACACTCGGTTGTATCCAAAACCACAAGAACCAGAAGACAACTCTCCAAATTATTTACATGTATTGATACCGATCATACAAGAAATGCACATGAAGCAACATTGAATGAAAATGAACATTCAAGAAGAAATATGCACCTGAAGCTTCAGGCTTTCGGGATTCGAGTGATCAATTATCTCAACTACTCCACTGATCCGAAACTGCTCCCAAGAGTCGGTAAAGTACCAACATATCTAGAGAGGGGAAATCAAGTTCTAACGTCAACAGACTATAAGGAGATCACAGAAACTTTAAAATCCCATCAAATTATGTGTAAGCAAGTTAGCAGTAGCTTTGTAGCGCTGATAAAAGTTCCTGAAGACATCATGAAATAACATATACCGTCAAATGGTGATTACCTCAGCCAGTGGATTATGCTTGAGCTCTTCAATCTGCAGAATTCAAGCCGAATTTAGTAAAATAAATCCACAGAATTCAAAGTCAGAGATGAACAGGCACTTGCGAGATGAAGTCAAAACTAGGCATTCCTACGTCTGCTCGAGCAGATTGTTCAGTCGTCAAAAACATCAGAGCAAGAGCAATGGATTCCCCCATTTGAAAACCAATGAGGGATGACACAAATTCAGACAGCAGAGGGTCGATCGAGCTTGGGACTACGAAGCATTGTTTGCAGGATAAAGTAGGGAATGGCGTCAAATGACCAGAATTAGCGAGGCAATAAACAAGTGAAAGAGAGGAAAGAACCTTGCGACTGCGGGAATCGGTATGAATTTGGATCTTATCCGTGTTTTCTTGAAACCCCCTGCAAAATCAATCAAGAAGGACCACCTCAAATGCCTACTTTATCAATTGCAGAGCACGAAGCTACTGCACTAGCGGAGACAATCGTGCGTATGGGAAGCTTAGAGACCGGAAGACGACGGTTCGATTGGAGGGTCGTCCATTAGATCCGACAGTCGCCTGACACCAAGAAAACAGGGGAAGCAAAGTCAAGGGGTGTCTTAAAAATCGAAACTTTCCGAGAGCGAGGGTACGAAGGGATACGAGCTGGAAGAAGGAGGAGTGCTTGAGGCTGGAGTTGGAGTGCAGCGCATTGAGAAGAAGCTGTTTCCATGGCGCCGTCGCCGTTGGGCTGCCCATCCTTCTAATTCTCTCCACTCCGCCTTTTCAGAAATTTTTGTCTTTCCGTATTTCCTTAAATTTTACAAAACTGTAGATATGTTTTTTCCTTTTCAATAAAAAAGATTTATGCATGTCTAAGCCACATACGACATTGAAATTCCCAAAATTTATTCGATTTTCATGTTGACTCTACGTTCTATATAGACAACAGTTGATGGCATCATGTCAAGTTTAATAGAAACTATTGGCAGACCCTTTTTATGATGATTTGAAAATGATATAATAATGGAAGGCTGCTAATGCATGCATTATTGATTGGTAATATGCGGATCGTGTTCCAACAGATTCGTTAAAGCAAGGATTGCTCTGTCCCTATCAAGAGCGAACCAGGTATCGGACGCCAAGCCAATGCGTCTATACGTTAGATGGACTGAGTAGAGCATGAAGAAGTCTAATAGAATGGAGAAATTCATGGGGACGTGGATGGACCAAGGAAAAGTGAAAAACTGAGCAAAACCAAAGTCGCCAATGTATTTGGAAGGACCAGGGTTAGCAGGTGTTGAATAGTCGTTCTTTTGTGCAGGCTCATCTACACCACGCGTGTTGATGGCGCGGTGCTTACGAGCCATCAGATATTTTCCTAGCCGGTGAAAGTGATCTTCTGTCCAATGGGTTGCTCTCCTTGCTGAAGACTCTCCAACAGCCAAATTCAAGCTCGGGAGACGATTAGAAGGATAATTTAAAGACTGTTGAAGGATTTGGCGATACTGAGAGAGAGCTTCAACTCTCTAATTGTTTTGATTTCTCTGATTCTCTTTGTGGAAAAAGAGGGAGAGGCTTTTCTGTGTTTGTAATTAGCGATTGTAGAGTGTTTAAGACCGACAGAGGAGAAGTGACTTGGAGCGATACTAAGTGTGGATCAAGCCCCTACGAATTGCATCTCTATTTCTTCGGTCGATGCCTTTGAACTTTCCTACGATTGAGATGCATAAACTCTTCATGGATGTTTCTGGAACTAAAGAAAAGAGAAGCATTGACCAGAGATGAGCTTGGGTTTTGTCAAAAGACCGAGCAAGGCGTGCAGAGGAAGGAAGCAAAGTGCTTCTGTCAAGGCTGGATCTTCTGAAACGTGCAAGAAATTTTCTTCTGGGAGAAGAAACTCTCTCGAGAGATCATTTTGTCAATTCAAGTTTCTTTAGTTTCAACAGATTAGGTTTGGTATCCCCTTTTGCCCTTCAAATGTGAAAAAGGTTGAAAGTTAAAAAAAGCCTCACCTGCCACCTGCCCATTCATTTAAGAAGGGCTTTAAATTTCCAAACTTTATGCCCCCACCAAGAAAAGGAGTGATGCCACAAAAAAAAAAAAAAAAACTCCATTGAAGAATTTTTCAAAATATTCAATAAAATATAATCTATGGCCTTATCAGAATAATTAGGAACTGATATCCAACAATATTCAACATACACTAACATTCTTCCAATGTAGATTCGTATGTTAAATTGTTGCAATTTATACCAAATTAAATCAAAGGATGGTGAATTTATTTTAAAAAGTTAACGACTCTTCTTCATTTTCAACGAGGTAATGCACTGCAGTCTGCAATAAACATATTATGTATATTGAATATACAACAAACATACGATGATAGCTTATGTAGTAAAACACAAGCATAAAATATGACTTCTGAAATAGTTTCCCGCCTTATTCACTATTCGCATTTCTCGAACGATTGACTTATTTCTAATTCATTCATTATATCGAAATACCCTATGTGAATATACAGGATGTAGCCCCACGCGAAGCACCGGGATGAACACTAGTTTAGATAAATTTCCTCATGAGATATAAATAGAGAGGGGGAAATGAAATCTTTTTTTTTTCTCTCTTTTAAATAGAAAATGCTTCACCATTATTAATTCCTTCAATCGATCCAACCATTCTCTCCTTTCCACGGTCTCTCTAGAAAATACTTGAGCAATCCACCGTAGAGATGAAAAATAATCAATCTAGAAGCCCCTTAAAAGTCGTCAAAGTATAACTAAATATGTAAGAATGTCTCCTTTTTCAAGAAACATTTATGTCAGTGTGTGGCTGCTAATCATCTTCCACTGGTGTGATTAGTCAGATTAATTAGTCAAGCACTGCTCAGCCCACGACAAGCAAGCTGACAAAATGATATGTGCTTCCCTCCTTTTTCTTCTTATATAGAAGACAAGTGGAGTAGTCATTGGGGGCGTGGATGTTCCGGGCCGGTCCGGTCCTGGCATAAAACTGGGGACCGGATCAATAGTCCCGATCCTCATATTTTCGGGACCACGGATCGGACCAAGACCGGCTGTCCGGGCCGATCTCGGTTCGGGCCAGTCTCGGTCCGAGCCTAGTAGGACCACTAACTCTAACTACTTATAAAAATTTAGCCCTTAAAAATTACAATACAATGTTAATTTACAATCTATAATCAACCTACGATGGCAAGACAACCACGTAAATGCTAGGGGCACCCAACGTGTAATCAATCCGGCCTTGAAGGCTTCACGTGATCTTTTATGCTCGTAATCGACACCCGCATGTGGCCCGCTGAACTCAAGTGGGTGAGGGAACCGAACTTGGATTTTATTTCTTTCTTTTTTATTTTTGGTTGTGAAAAAAAAATAGATTTCTCAAATCTGCATAATGACTCGAGTTTCTGTCCTCATGCACGTACGTGCTTATTCTTCGTGCACGTGCCCATCACAAGGAACAGATTTTATCGTCAATTAAGACTTGATTTTATCCCAAAGTAATACCAAAACCCAAATTGTTAAATAATATGTACAATGACACCACTAAACTCAAGAAGCGTGAGATGAGATTCATGGGCTTCTCAGACCATTAAAAATATGTTAACTCTAGATGTAGATTAATTTTTTTAATAAAAAAAACTGGCGGTCCGGGCCGGGCCGGGCCGGTCCGGTCCCAAACCATGGAACCGGGGACCGGATCGCCCAGTCACCAGTCCCATTTATTGGGACCGGGAACCGGACCGCCAACCTCAAGGACTGGACCAACTCGGCCAATCCGGGCCTGTCCAGGCCGGTCCGGTCCAGTTTGCACACCCCTAGTAGTCATGAGTTGTGAAAGTCACGTTCTGATTAATTAAAAAACTAAGTTTGTTTATTGAGTTAACATCAATCGGGCTGATTAACTAATGCCTGTCTGATTAGCGCTCGAGATCAATTGATTGGGATTATGGTCGCGGTCGCGGTCGCTGTCGTGGCGGGGCCGGTGAAGTGGTTGGTCCATGATCTCCGGGCCATCCTCTCTCGCTCCGACGTTGTCTGTTTCGGTCTCTTCCTCGTGTTTTTCTTGTTACTGAGGTTATTGTCGTGGCCTGATTCCATCATATATCTACCAGGGGATGAGGACCAGAAGTTGATCACGAGCTCAGCTAACCGCGGCCAAGGCAGGAAAGGGAAAAAAAAATGAGGCGACACCCTGATCATTATCATGGTCGATGATTGGACCCTTTTTGCTCGAATCTCAACAATTATTACAGCTCTTGCAGCCCAAACAAGGACACTAATTGCCCTTTCTAGTGACCAGTGTTGACGATCCGAATGTTTGACAGAACGTCAATTAGTTGATTAAGGGTGGGAAATGCTCTTTGATTAGATGAGGCGCACATGCGCACGTTGGCGGTGTTTGATCAGTTGTTTAGACCACAGGAGACCTCCGAGACATGTGTTAGTAGATGACATTGTTTGATTCATCCGAGGAATAAACATGTGCGTGGCGAGAACGCTTTTCAAAATGTCTGCCTAAAAGGACTTGTTCTCACGCCGGCTTGCCTAACGATCTTGAAAGTCTTGATCTTCTGTATTGTTCTTCTCTTTTTATAGTTAAAAGAAGACGACATAGAGTAGCGTTTGATTGCCAAATCAGAAACAAAACTAACCTAACTAACAAGAAAAAAAATAAGGGTGCCGTAATTGGCTGTATCCGTCGAGGCGAGCAAGAGCACGAGTGAAATCGAAATGCGCTAGTTCATTTTTGTCGCCGTGGATCGCGGCTTCTCGTGACTATTTGGAATTTTCGAGAAAAAGAAAGAAGATACTGCTCGTGTAAAAAGGTGTTTTAATTTCGCGCCACCGGCGTTTTGCTGTAGACACTAGTCCATGAGTAGAGAGAGAGAGAGAGAGAGAGAGAGAGAGAGTGTGTTCATCATAGGGTTTGGAGAAAAGTGTAAAAGTTCTTAAGGATAATCATCATATACATTTAACAAACCCTAGAAACTAGAAAGTACAGGGGAGGATGGAAACTCTACAAGAGGTTGTTGCCCGTTCTCATAATTTGAGAAACCTATAATGGCATTCGAGGTTCCCAAGTTTGGCTAGAAGGTAAGCACGTGTTTTGTGGAATCTACGATTCAAAACCACGATCGCTTTCTTATAATTTTAACCTCAGCACCCGTTTGATTTTGACGTGCGTGGTCTGCATGGTTCGAAACCTCTCTCTTTCTCTCTTTTTCTCACATCAGGAAAGACTCGGCAAAAGAGTCCAGCTGGACATGATCGTCTTCTTCCCTCAGCAGCTGCAGATATTCCTCGTAGAGCTTCTCAAGCGTCCCGTTTTGATCCTTTGCCGGTTCATGTTCGGATGGGCAGTCGAGACGTTGAGCGTTGGCGGTACTGTCGTAGTTTCGGCCATTGGAGAATCCGTGCTGACCGCGATCTTGCGGATCGCCAACAAAGAAGCCGAACACCCCAGCAGGTTCTTCTGACCAAGGAACATGAGCCGCTTCTCTGTCGAGCAACCCTCCTTGACTGGAGGACCCGCTAATCGCGGTGTTGCCATCGAAACTGTCGTTCCTAGGTAACGAGAAGGACGTAGTAACCCTAATGGCCTTGGGAAGATGAACTTTTGGCCTCTCCGCGGCCTCCACGGATGCTTTGCTAGGGCTCTTCTTGTTGCCGTGCTTCGATTTCTTGGCGCTGTCTTTAGCAGATCTGGCGGTCGTTTTCCTCCTCTTATTGCTTCCGGGCGAAGGATGCGTCGGGTGGGTGTCTGGGCTTCTCAAGAGCCTTTTGCTGAGGTGGGTGTTCCAGTAGTTCTTGATCTCGTTATCGGTCCGACCGGGGAGCCTACCGGCAATGAGAGACCAGCGGTTGCCGAGAAGGGAATGCAATCTGATGATCAGATCGTCCTCGTCCGGAGTTATGTTGCCCCTCTTGATGTCGGGTCTCAGATAATTCATCCATCTGAGCCGGCAGCTCTTTCCGCACCTCAGGAGCCCTTCACGCATTTTGTAATGCACACGATTCTCAGTAAACATGAATATTCGAAGTTCATCATAACCCACTCAGATATAGAGAAATTCCATTTCGTAGTTTGAATTCAGAACGAAGATGTCAATTAAGGAAATACATATCAAATTTAGGGCTACAAAATTACGTGGAAGAACGAACAGAACTTCAGTAGCCAAAGCTGAGTAATAACGAGGAATTACCGGCTTTTTTAGGGAGGGATCTCCAATGGCCTTCACCGTGTGCTTGAATATAGTTAACAAGCAACGAGTCCTCTTTAGGAGTCCAAGGACCCCGGTGCAACCCGACCTTCGCGCAGCAAGGAGCCCTCCCCATCTCCGGCTCTCTCAACAACAGGTCAACTGCGGCGAGAGGCCAGCAGGGCACATCTGGCCATCACAAGGGACACGTGATCGGCGCTTTTCTCGAGCACAAATGAACGGAGAGCTAATCGGTCCTTCTCAATCTACGGACCGCCCCGCAAACGATT
The DNA here is from genome assembly GCA_021437785.1 of Rhodomyrtus psidioides. Taxonomy (NCBI): domain Eukaryota; kingdom Viridiplantae; phylum Streptophyta; class Magnoliopsida; order Myrtales; family Myrtaceae; genus Rhodomyrtus; species Rhodomyrtus psidioides. Next base: position 4,150,533 of record JAILYB010000071.1, on the reverse strand, counting down.
GGATGGTAAGCCGATTCGTATGAACGAAAGGCGGGAAGACAAGTCACGAGTCGGCCGACACGGGGAAGATGAAGATGAAGATGAGGTGATTCATGCAACTTGAGCTAGTGATGAAAGGGGTGTAACCGTGTAGCTATAAAGGTGAGATGATTCATAGAGTCACACCCGGGGAAGATGGTTAAATATGTTGGCCAGAGCTGCGTCTAAGAGTGGGCCGTCTGCACGTAATACACGCAAAGAACACAGCGACCCTTCTCGCTATCTGCCCTTCTCCTCCCCTCTCACGTGCCTTTCGTATTATTAAGCTGTGCATGGGAAGCACAGAAGGGTCGCTGTGTTCTTTGCGTGTATTACGTTTAGGCTAAACGTGGACCGAGCAATCGAGCCCAAAAAGATCAAACGTGCCTGATATTTTTCTCTGAGAAACGTCAAAGGATTGTGCCAACAATCGAAATCTCCAGCGACAAACTTCATCTCGAGATCCTCCCAAATCAGTGCTTTCGAGATCTCATCATTGCCCTTTTATCACGAGAAGCCGGCGGATCCCTTCTTTCTTTCTACAAAGTTGCTAGCCTGACAATCTGTCAGCGCTGCGCTGTAGTTAGTTCTAACCACACGATCTCCCAATCAATGAGCGCTTTGCGCAAAGCAAGCGACGATGGTATATGGGTCTACGATTGAGATCATACTTTCCGTGACAATACTGTCGGGAAGCATTTCCCTTCTTTCTAACAGCAGTACGCTATGCTTTCCTGGGACAATCCTATTACCCCATTTTCTAGTATAATGGGCCATTTTCTGTGCCGGTAGAATTCTAAAAGAGACGGTAAGGGCAAAAAAAAAAAAAACACGGTTGGTAAATAAGTTGCCGGTCACCCGATTTCCTGGTGCACTTACGTGTAGATTATCAAGAACTTTGTCGAATTATTACTTTCTTTGGCAGTTCACGAGCGATCGATATTATTATTATTATTATTTTTACCGATGCCTTAAATTTACCAACTCTTATGAGAGAATTTACTAATCTTTATTTAAGCGACTCGCCGAATTTGTTTTTTTCTTATATATTTTAATAACTTTTGGTTATCAACTCTCATATGAATTATTTATCGGTCATTTATTATATGACCATTCTATTGTTCCCATTCCTAAGATAACGGTTTTATTTTTTTTCGGTGCCGGTAGATTCCTGAAAGATTTGTTAAATACCAAAAAACAGTTGTTAAGAAAGTTATTGGTCACACAATTTCCCGGTGACGTGTTGATATGCTACTGGGGACTTTTATGAAATCACTGTTTTTTTTTTTTAATGACAGTTTAAGGATATCGACTTTTGTTATCTTGTCTTGAATTTACCACCTCTTTTAGAAATTAAAAAGTTTTATTTGAATGACTTCGTCAAATTACGTTTTATAAAATTCTAACTTGTATTAGTTACCAACACCAGTTTGAGTTACTTACCGACGTTCTTTGGTAATTTTATTATTATTATTATTATTATTATTAATTACCGACTTTCTCTTTTTGCCTCTCTTACAAGTGCCTTCGTTTTATCAACTCTAACTAGTATAACATTTCTGTGACTTAACGATTTTTCTCTTGCCGGTTACAAACCAATTTTGATTCATCAAGTCTCATTTGAGTTGTTCATCGACATTTATTTGTTTTTTCTAACTACTAAATTTTCTATTGAGTTGCCAACTTTGATTTCTCCTACTTACGTACCGAATAGACATCATTATAACTAAATGAAATTGGTAAATAAAACTAGTTGATAACTTAATAAAAAGAAACTGATGAACCGATTAAATTAAAGCTATCATTGTTCAAGAGTTGGTAATTTTAATATATATCTAAGTAAGGTAAATAAAAGTCGATAATGTTGGAAAATTTCCTATAATATGGGCTTACATTAATTAATTGATTTTCTATTGTCAAATAATCGGGTTAATGGATATTCCTGTGTGTGTGTGTGTGTGTGTGTGTGTGTGTGTGTGTGTGTGTGTGTTTGACCATTTAGTAATCTTATTGAATTGGGTTTTGGTATCTATAAATAATGAGCCTAGTTGAGCAGCAAAGTGTAGAAAATTGTGTTTAACTGAAGCCCGTGATGGGAAAGGCCCAGTTAACACACTAATGATTAGGGTTTGCTAGGTCCCATCTCTAGCCTATGAAAGGGTAGGTTACACCTATCAGTCGTTTTATCCCATTGAGAGCTGCTATATCGAAATAGGCCACAGAGAGCATTCCAATAAATCGTTGATCTATTTTTCTTCAAGAATAGCAATGGCACAAACATGTACGTTTTAATTCCGCTGCGCATCTCTTATGGTGTGGATCTGACTGTTATGAATAATTAGTGTTTATATATTGAGAAATCCTTTTCACATGGTATTAGAGCACGATCATATATGATTGTAGAATCCATAAAATTATTGAAATCATTTTCTGTGTGTGTCTCTTAGATTCGTATATTCAAACAGATCTTGGTCACTTTCGATTCTAGGGTTCATGATTTTGAAAGAATTCTGAAATTTCGATTTTCTTTCGATTGAATGTCGAATTCTACTGAGATCTGATTATCTGAAGGGTTTCGTTCACGAGTTGCTGGTATTTGTGTTCGTTGTGGTTTCGAATTCAATTTGGCCGCTGTTAAAAGCGGTGATTTTGTTTCAGTTGTCAGGTTTTTTTCGATGGATGGTTTAAGACTGTTTGGCCGATCGTGGTGGTGTTTTAATATGGTCTGCCTGGATACATTAGCTTTCGGCATGTACTTTGTGATTCGTGCTTTAGGCAAAGTGGACTCGTGTTTGCCTGCAAAGTGGATTCGTGCTTTAGTTATTATTAAAATAATAAAATTCGTGTTTGCCTGCAAAGTGGCTTCAGTTTTTTTTTTCTTTCTTTTTTTGTGCTCTGCACATTAGTAGTCATGATTTTCATGATTTCAAATCATTTAAATTCCATTCTCGTGATTTAGTTTGTCCTCTGGATTATGGAGCGTATGGCTTCATTGGCTTGGGAACAATCAGACTCAAAGACTGTAAGTGAAGGATACTTAGAAAAAGTCATGCCTTAACCTACTTGGGTGACGACAAGAACAGCATGAGCAGCTTACTCTTACAGAATTCATGTCGCGCTATATTTTAGCTATATTGTTTGTGGTGGCAAAAAAAAAATGGTTATTATTATGTGACAAAAGTTATTGTTTGGTAAATGCAATGTGATCCTGAGAAGCACATGTCGTCAAGTGCTTCATATTGCTTAATGAAATTGTGGGCATTATTTGAATGAAACTTTTGAAGTTCCTTATTAATAAGAATTAGTATATACAATCACTTGCCCAAAGGGGATTTTTGTGTATATTAATTTGAAAACTGCATGAAGATAAATACCCAATTTAAAATATGGGGATGTATGACTCGAAAGATTTATCTGCCCAAAGGAGATAAGTTTTTCTTTTGAAAGTTCTGTGTAATTCCCCTCTATAGTGATATAATGGATATGTATAATTTAAAGGATTTGTCTGCCCAAATGGGATGAGTCCTTGACAATTATGTGTAATTCTCCTTGTTGTTGTAAGCTTCATGCTGTGGAAAATAGTGATGCTTTATATACTCTTCCCAAAGGGAAGTTTATAGTGTGCTAATTATTTTGTTGAATTGCTCATTGCCCATAACTGATCTCGTTGCATTGTATGTCACAAACAATTACTTTTGCTGTTAACAATAATAATGTCACTATTGAAATGTTAACTGGATCGAACTTCAATAGATGGAAACAAGACATAGAGTTTGCTCTGGGAATTGTGGATATGGACTTGGCTCTGCGTGAGGAAGAACCTTCCAAGCCCAATGATCAAAGTACTGCAGATCAAAAGGCCCATTATGCTAGATGGGAAAAATCCAACAGACTAAGCCTCATTACTATGAAGAGGTCCATTGTTGAGCATCTCATTAGTGGTTTGCCAGAAAAAGAAAATGCGAGAGAGTTCCTGGCAGCAGTGGGAGAAAGATATGCAGTCTCAGACAAAGCTGAGGCTGAGAACTTGCTGAATGAGTTAACGAGTATGAAATATGATGCTGCTATGGGTGTTAGAGAATTTATATTGAAGATGGTCCATATTCAATCCAAGCTTAAGGGCCATAAGATTGTCCTTTCTGATGATTATGTTGTGTATCATGCCTTAAATATTCTGCCTGTTGAATTTAGTCAGATTAAAACTGCGTATAGCCCTCAGAATGAGACTTAGAGTGCTAATGCTTTGATTACTAAATGTGTGACTGAGGAAGAAAAGGTAAAAAAGGAGAAGAATGAGTCTGCACATTTGATTACTAAAGCCAAGTTGAGTTCCTTCAGAGGAAAATGGAAGTCTAAAGAGTCGAATGCTTATATGCCCCTAAGAAAGGCCAATGCTTCAAGAAAATTGGCAATAATGGGAGACATGAAGATAAGAATTTTAAGTGTTTTCACTGCAAGAAGCAGGGTCACAAAAGAGCCGATTGCCATATGTCGCGACCCGTCCGGAGGCGGACGTGGCTAATGGATTACCGATCGCGTGTCTTGGATCGGCGCGGGCCCTCCCAGGCCCATACCAAATCGCGGCGGGAGTTTTCATCAAAGGATTCGACGATAAGAGTCGATCGCTTTCGACCTTCAGTGTGGTCGTGGTGGCATGTGCAACTTGTGCATGCATTTGGAGTCGCCACCGGTCTTTCTTGGAGGGTAGACCGGAAACCTTACTGATCGATTGGGAGAGACCGATCAGTTCTGCGGAACCAGAGATTTTGGGTTCGGGGACTTGGTTACGTCGGTGTCATTACCAACGCCCTTTCGGTACCTAACGCGAGTGATTTTCCTGGCTAAGAGTTCATGCAGGCGCAATTTTAGGCGATGTAGGTTTGATTCAGGGTTTCATGCAGATTGGAAGACTATTCCTATCAATCACATTCAATCTTAATGAAAAGCTCAATCAAATGCATAAATAAATCACATCAATGCACATTAATTCAAGTCAAAGGCCTCCTAGTATAGCCATAAGGGCTTAAGGAAGGCGTGATTTAGGACCATGGGCAAAATGGGAAGATTTGGGAACGATTAGCCCGAAGGGTAAAATCGTCAAATTTTGGAAGATTTGGATACCGAATTACCCAAAATATTCCATGGCCAGTTATTTGTGGCTATTTCCCATTTTTGAGAATTTTTTGGAATTTCTTGATTTTTCTCCAATTTTTGGAAGACGATTCGCCCAAAGAGCGAAATCGTCATTTTAAGAAGGGTCGGGGTTCAAAACACCCGGAATGAGCCTTGGCCAGTTGATTGTGGCCATTTCCTATTTTTTTGGGATTTTTCTAGAATTTTTAGAATTTTTTTGGAAGACGGTTTGCCGGAAGGGCAAAACCGTCATTTTTGGAAGGTTCGGGGGTCAAAAGACCCGAAACAGGTCATGTCCAGTTGAATGTGGCCATTTCCTATTTTTTGGAATTTTTTTAGAATTTTTCCGAATTTTTTGGATTTTTTTATGATTTTCTATTTTTTATTGCATTTTTTTTGAGTTTTTTATTATTCTTTATTATTTAATATTTAAAAATATTTTCCGGGCCGGGTCAGACCCGGCCCGCGCCTCTCGGGCGCCCGGCCCGAACCCGCGGCCGAAACCAGCCCTAGCAAAACGACGCCGTTTCTGGTTTTTTTATTTTTTTTTTATCATTTTTTATTTTTTTAGGAAAGAAAAAGAAACGGACGCACCAGATAGTGCCACGTGGCCACTCCTGGTGCGTTCGATCCCTAACAAGATCAGACGCTCCTCGGGGAGCCACGCGGCCCAGTCTGAACCGTCCGATCTAAAATTTTTATTATTATTCGGAAATCATTTATAAACTCTGAAAATATTTTAAAATTCCAAAAATCCCAGATCGCGACACGTGGCACAATGTCCACCGTCGGATCTGGGTCTTATTTTCAAACGACCCGGTTCTACCATGCTGACGTGGCTGCCGACGTGGCATGCCACATCAGCGTTGACCATTGACCGGCCCTTTCCCCTTGCCGGGGAAGACGACCGGCGCCTCGCCGGAACAGTAAAAATTCCGGCGAGGTCGCCGGAGCGTCGCGAACCGACGTAAAAACCATCCGATTTCTCACCCGTTTCGATGCCATTCGAACCCCCGACAACCTAGTATTATCATTCGACGAAAATAAAGCATTATCCACGTCGGAAACCCCTCCGAAGGCGTGGTGGCCGAACCGGCTCCGGCGATAATTTGCAGGAAATTTTTTTTTTGCATTTAAAGCTTGCTTTATCCCTTCAAGCAACATCGAAATAAGGTTAGGGGACTTACCTGAGGTCTTGTAGAGCTCGGTGGCAACTGGTTTCGCCGATGCTAGCCCTCGGCTCGGCTCGAGCATAATGGAGCTCCGGCCGTTATTCTCGATGGGTTTTCATGCCAAAACAACATCAATCCGGAGTTATAACAAGTTCTAGGGGATGTTTGGGGGCATGACTAGCGTTGGATAAGGTCCGGGAGAGGTGGCCGAGAGCCAAGGAAATCAAAGCCCTCTTGGGCATTTTATCAAACACATGGCGTGCACGAAAAGAACGGAGATCGTGTGAAGGAACCGACCTATTTCAGGCGTCGCCGGCGACTGCGGCTGCTTGGGCCGCCTTGCTTCAAGTTCTCTGGAGCTCCCTTCTAGTCCTTCGCCCTAGATCGCCCTGCCAAAAGATCGTCCCTTTTTTCTTTTTTGCCCCGGTCGAGCTCGGTTCCCCCATTTCATGGCCGACCGGCATACCTTTTTCTTCCACTCACACCCAAAACGCGAACATGGACCACCCTTTTTTCGTCCACCCACGTTTGGACGTCGCCTTTTCCCTCGAAAAATCGGTCCCCATGCGCGTTTTTTTATTCCTCTGCTCTCCCCTGCTTTCGGCGCCACGGTGGGTCTGCAAGTGCTGACCCGGTCGGACCGAGCCGGGTCGGGCCTGACCCGACCGGCCCGGTTCGACTTAATTCGTTCAATTGGGCCCCAAATATTCCCCTTTTCATAAAATTGATGGCAAAATCGGATTCCCTGACATTTGTTCTATCAAATATGGGTATTTTAGTGAATCAATTGATTGAAATTTAGTGAAAACCCCAAATTGCCCTTAGGATCCGAATTTGATTTTTGCTAAATCGAAGGTCTAAATGATCGAATTATTCCAAATTGAGGCCACCAATGGATTCAGCATGATGAAAACTATGGGGTAGAGGTGTTTAATTTCAATGGGTATGCCCGTATGAAATTTAATTTCAAAAATTGTGAAACCGGGGACTAAATTGAAAGATTTTTATGCAATTAAGCCATTTTGGTTAAAATTGATCAAATTGGAGGGCCAATCGACCTAATTGCACTTCAAGACTTTAGAATCCAATGTCATAGCTTATGAAAAGTGGAAATTGAAAATTAAAAGACTTGAAAAGGAATTTTTGGGCTCGGTTCGGGTTTATGTTTGTTAAGGAACATAGTGACCCGAGCCGAAATTTTGAGATTTAAAGTGACACACTTGAAGAGGAAATTAAAACAAAATTATTGAATATTTTTGTGTATTTTTCTGACCACGAATGGTATTTTTCTGATTTTTTGGGGTATTTTCATAATTAAATAAATTCGAAAAATATTATAAAATACCAAAAAATATTTTTTGTTCAAAATTGGTCCCCGAGGCTAGGCTAAGGCTTCCAAAGTTTATTTTGTGATTTTATGACTTTTTTTACTATTTTTAATCAATTTTAAAGAATAACAATCACAAAGATAGATGGTCAAAAATCAGGTGTCAACAGCTGCCCCTCTTTGAGAGTGAGCTCGTCAGAGGTTGCTTTCAAAGACAAAATGACACCTGAATCTTAACTGACTCGACTGGGGAAAAGAAATGCTGTGACATCGGACCCTTAAGTCTTTTGATGAATGCTCAAATTAATCCCCGGTTTACTCTTGCAATTCGAACATGGGCCGGAGTGAGAGAGGCTTACCTGAAGCTCACCTGTCGGATGCTGCCTATCGCGACAACTTTCAAGAAAATACCTAGGACTTGTCATTCAGAATATCCTAGGGAGATTAAGCTCCGACCTGTATGGTAGGTCATACCATTATGAGACTCCTAACTGGTAGGAACCTGAGAAGGGCGTATCCCACGCTGGGGGATTTGCCAGAGATTTTAATCTGTATGGTGGATCGGACCTTTGTGTTGATCCTTACGGCGGTATTTACCAATGTTTGACCCTTATGGCGGTTTCTACCAATGTTTGACCCTTATGGCGGTTTCTACCTTTGTTTGACCATTCAGGCGGTTTCTACCTTTGTTTGACCCTTCAGGCGGTTTCTACCTTGAATTGACTCTTTAGGCGGTATCCACCTTAGTTTGACCCTTCAGGCGGTATCTACCAATGTGTTGACCCTTCAGGCGGTATCTACCATTATGTTGACCCTTCAGGCGGTTTCTACCATTGATTGACCCTTCAGGCGGTTTCTACCATACATTGACCCTTCAGGCGGTTTCTACCATTGTGCTGACCCTTCAGGCGGTTTCTACCAATGTTTTTGACTTTGAAAAGGGGTCTCATGACGAGGGTTCTCCACGTCCGATGAGATTGCCTAAATTATGAAAATGGGTCTCATGACGAGGGTTCTCCACGTCCGATGAGACTGCCTAAATTTTGAAAAGGGGTCTCATGACGAGGGTACTCCACGTCCGATGAGACTGCTTGATTTTTGAAAAGGGGTCTCATGACGAGGGTTCTCCACGTCCGATGAGACTGTTTGATATTTTGAAAATGCGTCCTGGGACGAGGGTTCTCCACGTCTGATAGGACTTTTTCTTTTAAAAGGGTTTTTCTTCCCCTCTCTTTTTTTAGAGATCCCGAAGTTTTTCGGGAATTCATTTTTTGAAGCAGTGAAAGATTTTATTTTGACAAAACTTCACTTGAGTCTGTTGAGGCGACATTCTGGGAGCTGGGTTCTCCAGGTATCTTGCAGAAAGTTCAAACATGAAAGATTTTTCTTCACCAAGAAAATGTTAATAATCTTTGGGAAGACAATAATTTGTCCAATTGACAAAATTTTACGACTTAAGTTTTAATTGTGAAATGTGCATTTTGATGCTGGAGGTTATCCAAAGCATTCTTGTAACACACAGATGTGATCACAAATTCCTTGTGCGGCAAATTTGGATCAAACAATTTGAAAATTCCAAAAAGAGTTTGTTCAAAACATCTATTGGAATATTTTCCGACGAGGAGGTCTTTTCACCTGTTTTGAGATAGTGGTCTTTATAGGGGATGCACTCAATTCCCTACTAACATGTGCCTAGGTTTTAGGCTCATTCGCAGCGCATACATTTTGATCGGTTGGGAGGTCTTCCACGGGACCGTAATGTTGGGCTCAGATATTGGTTTTCAAGGGGGACCCGCTTTGGAGTCGAGGCCATTGAACGAAAGTTTTCGCCATCTACTCCGGGTTTACAAGTCAAGAACCCTGCAAAATGAGAAAGAAATAGTCTTGCTCGTACTTCTTCGAGCTAAGCTATATGTTAACCCAAGTGTCTTAGTCAGAGAAGACTGTTTCAGGGTTATGATGTTGGTAGGATTGGGGACCAAAAAAGGCTTGTTTTTGGCCCAGAATTCATGACGGGTTTGACATTAGAGATCATTGCTGATTTACCACCTGTCCTTTCCTTTCTGCATCTTTAGTTTTTGAGGTGTACAACCGATTTTGAGGTGTGCACCAGCTCTTTAGAGAGTGTCTCTTGTTGCATTCAGAGACCGACTCTCTCCATTTCTTTGTTCTGTGCTTGGCAGCATTTGGGGAGCAGCTTTTTTTTGATTTGGTTCCTTCAGGGATTTCCTCTTTTCCCATTCAGGCTTCATTGTGGATCAATCAAAGAACTTACATGAGCATCGGCCTTGCTCTTACCAGGCACTTTGCTTTTTCTTGATGCTAGGGATTATTATTTTTTCTTTGAAATCCCGGTTCTTCTCATCCTCGATGGGATCACGTCAGACATATGTCTGAAAGTCTAAACATGCCTTAAATATCAGCCCCGGAATCCTCTTCGTAATCCCTGAGTCTTGAACTCCTTCATTTTTGAGGTGGTGCTGCATCCGTCTTGGAATGATCACCAATGGGTTCACGAAATGAATTTGCAGGCTCAAGTTGGCTGTGCAAAGGATTCGGTGTGTGTGATAGAGAATGAATGCTTCTCGTCATCCTATGGCACTTGGATTACCATATAAACAACACACAAAGATTAATGTTAGTCCGAGCAAGAAAATTTCTAACCATTTTCTCCTGACGCTGCTGGACTTACTTCCTTTTTGCCCCGGTGTGGGGTGGTTCTTGACAGGGTTAAGAATGAAAACCGCCGTTCAAAGGGGTTATCAACGGTCACCTATAGTGTTTGGGGGATATGAAACGAATGCCTCCGTCGTCCCAACCCATGTAATTGCTGCGAATGGTCCCTACTTCCGTAGGTCCAGATTTTGCTGTCTGATTCGCTTCACTTCTCTCTTAAGTGTGTATAGGACGTGTTTGGACTAGGCTTTGCCTCTCGTCTTTTGAGAAAACGTCCTTTTGAGAGTTTTGAACAACTTTTGATTGGAAAAATCTCTTTCGTTTTCCCAAAAATTTTACCCGTCAAGGGGATTTTATGGTGCACAATGCATGTTCAGACAACCTCATGTTTCAAAACATGAATGCCAATGAAGTTAGAATTCTATGTCTTTTCTAGACATCAGATTCTGAAAGCTTTTTCTTTTTCTCTCTGTTTTTTTTTTTGTTTAACATCTTCAATGGATTGGGGGAAAGGGATACCTACCTGTCCACCGTGGTTGGAGATCCCTGAAAATGTAAAAGAAGCATATCATTGTATGTTCACGAATTTTTCGAAAATCGAAACGATACATCCTACCCTCATGTACCCTAACAGGTAGTACGTGGGATGTAAAAACTTATTCGTCTCCAAGGCGATTCCCCTGTCAAGGATAAACAATAAGTGTTAATTCATATTCCCAAATTCAAGACAAATTGGGACGATACAACTTTACTCTTGATTTTCATCCCATTCTGATGTTGCGTATTGATATGAACACCCTCTATCAAATCCGCCTATCCATGCTTGGAGTGTTTGTAACATCAATGGTTCATCTGCCCCCAACTGGGCAGCGTCTGTTCTGCTATTTGAACGCATGACTCATTGAGTGATTTATCCATGTTTATCATCTGAGAAGGAAAAGAAAGAAGACATTACTTCGGTATGCAATTGAAGATCGTTTAGGAACGATACATCGTTTTACCAAATAGGTGGCTTCGCGGCCAAACGTATTTCGTATTGAAGGGGTAGATCCCATTATGCTCCGCGGGTGATAGTCATTGTTCATGGAACTTGCTCCACGGATTAAGTGATTAATCCACGGCCCTCGGCTTGAAGATGCTCAAAGGGTGATGTTGACACTCACGCGCAATTAGTTCTAGATATTAATGAAAGATGTTCCCGTGGGAACCTTACAGTGCGATCAACAACATATTCAATAGGAGTATTCAACCCCTCTTCTCTAAGAATTTTTCATCGAGTAGCCATGCCTTGCATCAGACGTTTGATCACCAGCCCTGCGTCACCACTGCAATGGTCCTCCGGCTCCAAATTGATCGAGCCAAAGATTGAACTCATCGCCAAGGAAATTGCTCGAGTCTTCGAGCCATTGATGTTCAAGTTGGGTATCAACGATTGTTGGGGGCAGATTTCTTTCATTGCCTTCGTTGTGAGGGACTGGAGTCTTTGAGCTGGAACCTTCATCATTGCCCTGTTGGGGTTGAGACATACATTCTTGAAGAGTATTGATCCAAGTGTCCAGCTCCTCATCAAGGAAATCACCTGTTCTTTCTAGCCCTTGGTGCCCAGATTGGGTGTCGTCGACTGCAGGCGAGGGATTCCTCTCTTTGCTCTCGTCATGAGCAATTTGACCCCTCGAATTGGAACTTCCTCCAATGACCGGCAGGTTTATATGTGCACTCTCTACCAATGCCAGATCCGCTTCAGGGACAGCATTAATGACCGATTCGCGCTCAAACTGAGGAATCCCTATGTGCTGGAACTGTGGTATATACTCTTGAGGAGTATTGAGATAACTCGGCGGAGCATTCTGATTTGGGTTAGAGGAGTCGCTGACACGACTGCTGGTCCCGTCATTGCTGAAACACGGTTGGGTGCTCTCGGCTCTCCAATCATCGTGGTTGTAACTCTGCCCAGCACTTGAGCTCCAACCGGCTTTATGATGGTTTAACGCTATCCTTCCATCCCTTAGCAATCTCCTATAGTACTTAAGGTGAGACTCAACGTTAATTCTAGAGAGCCCTGGCACGTTCATAATCTCGAGTACGCGTAGTGGGCTAGCCGAATCAACTCCCAGCTCTCGAATTGCATCAACAAATTTGGTGTGAAGTTCATAGGTCCAGTAAAACCTTGTTCTCTTATCACCCAAAATATCGTCAATACTTCGGTAGCTATTCTCTACGGGATCTAGTCGTTTCAAAAGTTGTCCAGGGAGGGACTCACCGACTTTGGATTGGCTGGCTGCGACAGCGAGTTCGTCATTGGGAGAACTCCACCTGTGATGATTCATGTCCCATTTCTCAGAGGATGTTGGTGTTGACCCTATGGTGTTGACTTGCTCATGCAGATCTCCGACGGTATCTGGCTATGTCGGAAAATGCTGTGGAGAATGCGGTAACAGCTGAGCGTTATTCGTCAACAGGGATGGTTCATCGAGGAACACCTCGCCGAGGACAACGAGATTACCACAATTAAGGCAGGCGGCCTTGGTCAGAGCTTCCTTATATCTCGCGCTTTCAGCTCGAAGCTTCTCATTCTCCTCATTCAGGGCCAGTAACTCATGGTCTGCGTGTTGCTGCTTTACCCGGGTTCGTTTGTTGGCGAACCAAAACTTGACCTTCGAAAGCTCTAATCCCAACTTTCGGCTCAACTCAATTTTCTGTTGTCTGCTTGGGGTGGAGCATTCATTGAAGAAAGCTTCGAGTTCTCGGATTTGGCCTGGAGTGTGGCGTTGCAGTTGCTTCCTTTTCCGACTCCGGTCATCATTGTATACTCCTTCTTCGTAGCTGAAGCCTAGAATTTCATCACTGGAGGAGTCAATCTCCATGGCCTTCGGGCAGGATCCAGCTCCAGGATCTTCAAAGTCTCCCAGCAGTTCGTGCTCAGAAATGTCCAGGTCGAGCGTTTCTAGCAGATGGGAATAGCTTTTAAACATGATGGATCGGAATATCTCGGGCTGATCTAGTTCACTCAGCTTTCTCTATTCGCTCTTATGTGTTTGCTCACTCTAGAAATTTTCTCGAGTGATTGTGCGTGTCCTAGAACCATCCTTCAGGCTGCATATGAAGACCAGCAAGCAAGCGCTCCTCCCGAGACCCTGCAATTACTCCTCATCTGTCTTCCCATTTCTTTTTCCTCGTGACATGATCACAAACTCTCTTGCATTGATTCAGTTTCATCGAGTATTGCGCTCGTCCCCTAGTTCAGTCTTCAAAGTGGTGGGTCTACAATCTTTCGGTGCCTTTTATGATTTGCTAGGCCCGAGAATGTGGGGAGCAGCGGCGGACCTGCAATTAATGACTCCGTTTAATTCATTTAGCTCCATGGGAATTAACGCTATGACCTTCTCTCAACCCATTTTCATCATTCAAACGAAAGTGGCATTTTCCCTGTGCACGCTGTTACTCTTCATTTCAACATCCTGGGTGTTCGGTGAGGAATGAGTTCGTGGCCACTCAAAATTTAAAGACCGCCTCTGGTTTCGGATTTAATCTAACAAGGGATCATCGCAACTGAGCATGACGATGTTCGTCGATAGCATTGGTTTTCATACATAATTAACTATAGCCATTAAAGAAAAATGTTCCCATAGGAACTTTACAATGGATAAAAAGAGTGATCCACTCGTGAACATGTTCTTCTTTCTATGGGTGATCGTAGCGACCAACCCATCGTGCCCCGAGTCAGGTGCTAGATCATGGCTGTCCAAGCATGTCAGCTTCCCATTGATTGAACAAGGCATCGAGCCCCTCATCGAAGAAATCGTCTGTTGTGGGTTTACTAGCGGCAGGCAGAGCACCAGCCGACTGCTGCTCGAATGGGGGAGTGCGCACTCGCTGTACTTGTGACACGTGCTCTTGAAAGGTGTTGAAATGGCCCAGAAGGACATTCTGATCATCTTTCAGTTCGCCGGTGGTCGGGTTGCTAGCTTGATTGATGCTTAGATTTGGCCGGGTATCTCTTGATACCTGAGCATTACAATGGCGGTCGCCCCTAGCTTTTGAGCTCGAGACGGATTCCTCCCGGTTTAGCTCCGCTCGACGCTGTTTTAATAGCTTTCTGTAGGCAGTAAGGTGATTCCTGACCAGTTCCTTACTAAGCCCCGGTACATTCATGGCCTTAAATATGCGCGTCGGAGTTGCTGAATCGATCCCCATTTGGTGAACCACGTCTAGGAATCTGGAATGCAGTTCAGGGGGCCAAGCGAACCTCCTCTTATCGTGGCCCAAAATTGCATCGATGGCTTGACGACTGATTAACTCATCTCCAGCAGGACCCGACCCTATCGAAAATTGTTGTGCATGAGGCTGATATGCTTTGAGCTGGTCGGCGGTAACATCCAGCTCCTTGAAACTGTAACTCCAATCAAAGGGACGCAAATCCCATCCCCCAGGAGGCATTTGTATCGTCTTTGTAGGATCATCCTGCTCATGCGTGACTCCGGCAAAATCTGGTTGAGTAGGAGATGCCCCGAGGGAGTAGGGTGGTAAATGAACGTCTTCAATCATTGCGTGAGGCTTATCGGGGAATATCTTACCGCGGGCGATGAGGTTATCGCAATGAGGGCAAACGGTAATATTGAGAGCTTTTTCATACCTCATGTTTTCTGTTCGCAGCTTTTGGTTTTCTTCCTTTAAAATCTCGACCACCTGACGTTTGCGTTGAGCCTTCGATTTGGATCTCCTATTTTGAAACCAAAACTGGACCCTCAACTGATTAATTCCCAACTCCCGGCTCAATTCAGTTCTCCGCTTCTTTTTCATGTAAGGGCTTTCACTGAAGAGGGTTTCCAGCATTTGTGTTTCCTCCTAAGAGTATTGGTGAGGACGTCTTCTTTTCCCGAGTTGAGCATTGTGGATGTCGTTGTCGTAGTCGCCGTGATTTTGATTTCCGTTGCCAGAAGTGTTGGGCTCCATGGTTTTGGTGTTAGACTTGATCTTGGAATCTTTGAGATCCCTCAGTAGTTCAATTTTTGAGATTTTTGAGTCAGTCGCCTCTAGCAGCTGACAGTAACCTCTTAAATATGTTGGATTGAGAAATGTTTGATTGGTTCCTGCCCACTCAGAGTTCTCTACTCTCTCCTGTATGCTCGCTCCCTATAAGTATTTCTTCGAGTGACTTTGTATGTTTAGGAGACGCTCTTCAAGCATGAAAGAAAATCATTAGGCAAACGCTCCCCGTCAAGACCTTGAATTTCTCGCTTAGCTTTTCAACGTGATGTGAGTGCTAAATCCTGTTAGGGCTTTTTTCGATAGTTGCGCTTACCTCCCACCTAACTCTAATAATGGTGATCCCGACAAATCTTTTATATCTTTTAATTGACAAGCCGGAAATCACGGACCGAGACGAATCCAATGGTTCACGTGAGGGGACCTCCTGCTTTACCTCCTAACTGGGCTCTACCAGCATTATTACTGAGACCCTTCATCATCTTCGAGTTGCTATAAAATGAGGAATTAATGTATGGAAGGTTAACGTTCTCTCATAATCAGCTTCTTCATTCTAATCTCTCTGTTAGACTCGTCTTATTCTCAAGCCAACCCAACGCAAATGGCCTCCTCTCCCGTACGCACTTTTTCAACTGATGTCTTGGCCCAGTGGGAAAAGCTTTATAACCTACTGGGTCGCGGTTACGCGCACATAACTGATCATTCTACGACCGAGGATGCAATCTGTGTCCTGCTCGAGGACCTTGATACCACTTCTCTCGAAGGTACTACACTGGGGAGGGAATATAGAATTTTCCCGACTCTCTTTGCACACTCCTTAGAGGCCTATCGTGTTGCTAATCGGGAGGTTCTCGTGGCTCGCGTCTTGCGAGCTCGTTATGAGGATCGATCTGATCATTTGGTACTGACCAACTGTTGGGATTCACGTAACACGTACGGGCAAATAAAAATTAGTAAACGCAGCGGAAATAAATAACAACCCATACATGTATCTCCAGAGGCGTACTTCGTGCATTTCAATCGAAAAATCACAAAGCACCAAAGGGAGTAAATGGACTACCTCTTGTAGCGTGCTTGAAACGGAGGTGTCGGTTCGATGTTCTTCGATCTCAGCCCCACAAGTGTCGGGCCTCTAGTTCAGACACACCACCAATTGACGAACGGGGAGACGACTAATAATTCCACAACAATTGTGCTAGCAATTTGCGGAATCAATATTCCAAACCAATTTACGGAATCAATATTCCGAACTTGGTATATTTTGATCACTCAAAATTATGAGAATATAGAGAGTGTTTGTGTTCTTCTCTCAAAGCTCTCAAAAATTTGCTCACTCTACAAATGTGCTAACCTCAACCTCAAAACTCTTGCCATCCTTTTATAGCCAAAAACACATTCCAATAAATTGTATTGTAAAATAGCACTAACAAATAATAAATGCTTTCTAAAAATAGCACTCACAATTTATGATAAATAAATGCCATATAAAAATAGCACTAACAATAGCACTCACAATTTATAAATAGCACTCACATCTTATAATACAAAAATGCTATTTAAAAATAGCACTAATAATTATAAATGCTATCTAAAAATAGCACTCACAATTTATCATAAATAAATGCCATTTAAAATTAGCACTAACAATTATAAATGCTATCTAACAATAGCACTTACAATTTATCATAAATAAATGCCATTTAAAATTAGCACTAAAAATTATAAATGCTATCTAACAATAGCACTCACAATTTATAATTAGCACTCACATTTTACAATACAAAAATGCTATTTAAAAATAGCACTAACAAAGGTGTTAAAAATAATAATAACCATTATTATTATTACCGGAGTTAAAGAGGGTTACCAAACAGTAAAATACGTATAACGTACAAATACGTAGAGCATACGTATACATCGTATATACACGTGCAAGTGACCAAAAAGAGAAATAAAATTAAATCTCATTTAATTTAATTTCAACCCAACTAATTGGTATAATTGCAAACAAATTTGCAATGTCGTCTTTCCATACTGCGTTGTCATGTATTGGTTAAGGTGTGTGACATTCCTAGGTTCATCACCGAGCTGGCAGTAAGACATGCACTGACACATTAGTACTTCCAAGAGAATTGATTGTCCCAATCATCCTCTAGGTCCTACAAGCCATGAGTGACATCTAGCAATATGTCATGGCTACCCAGACAGTGTGAATTCTTTTAAGAACATTATGAACCTGTCAGCTTTGGCTACAGTGTAATTCAATCCTTCTGTCTAACTATGTCCCGATCGAACAAAGGCCATGGAATATTTGTCAAGCCACCAATTCGATCATATGTACAAATCTAACTTGACATGCATTTATATGAGACATGAACATTTCATTCTCAATCATAACCCCGGCCGAGGATTTCAATGCATTGTTACAATTAGATCACATAGGACATCATACCTTTATTAATAAGGAGACAGATTCCATATTGCGTACACATGTGACTTCGTATGTGCCTGAACTACGACCATCAAGTACAGAGACGAATCAACGACCCGCCAATATGCGCACTTGTGAACCATAGCCATTTATCACATAAGTCAACACTGTACCTCAGGTCTAAGGATTATTTATACAAGACCAAAGCATGAACGATTAGACATTGACCACGCAAAAAGCTTCCATGTCGCTAATCATTCAATATGTGTCACGTTCAGTGAACTTGTCCGATACAAGCACCTATGTTCTAACTCGGATATCGTAATACCCAATGACTTGTGACTCGTCATTCCCTTAAGTATCTGATACTTAATTATGAAGTTAAGAACATACCGACCTCAACAGGATCATTGATATCCATTCAATAATCCATTGATCGGGAACTGTTTTAAAGATTCAGTCTAACCGTAAACCTGTCACACATATTCTCAACGTCTTAAGAATAGGTTCGGTTGCAACTGATCTTATGGATTTTATTCATTTATATTTGGACAAATGAATAAATACGTCTTTGCCATTGATAATAAATCAGAAGTGCAACGGATATACCCAATATGTAACTATTACATAATTGCTTTAGGGCATATCTCTAACAATCTCCCACTTGCACTAAAGCCAACTAGTTTGGTACCTCAAACCCATTTTATCAAGGTGTCTTTCAAATAAAGACTGAGGTATTGCTTTAGTAAAGGGATCTGCCACGTTTTCCGCTGAGGCAATTTTCTGCAAGGCGATATCACCTCTCCCAACTATTTCTCTGATGAGATGGAAGCGTCTCTCAATGTGCTTGGATTTCTGATGAGACCGTGGTTCCTTAGCTTGAGCTATAGCCCCATTGTTGTCACAAAACAATGTAATCGGCTGCTCAATGGAAGAAACTACTCCAAGTTCAGAAATGAACTTCTTCATCCAAACAGCTTCCTTCGCCGCTTCAGAAGCAGCTACATACTCTGCCTCAGTAGTGGAATCAGCAGTTATGCTTTGTTTGGAACTCTTCCAACTAACTGCACCACCATTGAGTGTAAAAACAAACCCAGATGTAGACTTAAAGTCATTCGGATCTGATTGAAAATCAGAATCAGTATACGCTTCAACTTTAAACTCTCCTTCTCCGTATATCAAGAATAAATCCTTAGTCCTTCGTAAGTACTTCAGGATATTCTTGACAGCTATCCAGTGCTCTTCCTCTGGATCAGACTGATATCTGCTAGTAACACTTACAGCATGCGCGATATCAAGTCGCGTACATAGCATAGCATACATTATGCTTCCAACAGCGGATGCGTAAGGTATATTTGCCATCCGCTGTCTTTCTTCAGGAGTGTTGGGACACATCTCCTTGGAAAGACGGATTCCATGCCTAAAAGGCAATAATCCTCTTTTGGAACATTGCATGTTAAACCGTGTTAACACTTTATCTATGTACGTAGATTGTGAGAGGCCAATCAATCGTCTCGATCTATCTCTATAGATCTTGATACCTAAAATATAGGTTGCCTCTCCTAAATCTTTCATGGAGAATTTCTGCGACAAGAATAATTTGATCGATGATATCATCGGTACATCATTCCCGATCAAGAGTATATCATCGACGTATAAAACTAGAAACGCAATTGCGCTTCCACTGACCTTCTTATATACACATGATTCATCCGGATTTTTAATGAAGCCAAACGATTTGATTACTTCATCAAAACGGATGTTCCAACTTCTGGATGCTTGTTTGAGTCCATAAATGGATCTCATAAGCTTACACACCTTTCGACTTTCACCACAAGATTCAAAACCCCGTGGTTGTTCCATATAGATATCCTCCTCGAGGAAACCATTTAGAAAAGCCGTTTTGACATCCATTTGGAATATCTCATAATCAAGGTGCGCAGCTATAGCCAACATAATCCGAATAGATTTCAGCATGGCTACAGGTGAGAAAGTTTCGTCATAATCGATCCCTTCTTTTTGACGATACCCTTTCGCCACCAGTCGTGCTTTGTAAGTTCCAACCTGACCATCAGCGTTTATCTTCCTCTTGAATATCCATTTACAGCCAATTGGTACAATACCATCAGGCAGATCAACTAGAGTCCAAACATCGTTGGAATACATTGAATCCATTTCGGTTTGCATGGCTTCTAGCCATTTACCAGAATCGATGTCCAACATCGCCTCCTCATAGGTGCTTGGATCACTCAATTGATTACTATCATTCATAATGAATAGTGTCTCAATATTTTCAACCGAGTGTCCATAGCGAATAGGTATACGAGACGTTCTCGCACTTTTCCTAAGAGGTTGTGTATCAGAAGCTCCCACTGAATCAGAGATCGGTGTCTGAACTTGGTTATTTGATACTTCATTATTATCTTCTTGTAAGACTATTTTCCGCCCAGCACCACCTTCCTGAACGAACTGATTCTCCAGAAAAGAAGCGTGCCTGCTGACCGAAACTTTTTGGTCATAGTGAAAATAGAAATAATATCCAAGAGTTTCTTTCGGATATCCAATGAAGCGACCATGTTCAGACCTTGCCTCCAATTTTTCTGTTCTCAGCTTCTTGACAAAAGCTGGACAACCCCAAATCTTGATATGATTAAGACTTGGTTTCCTACTATGCCATATCTCATAAGGCGTAGTTGGAACAGATTTGGATGGCACTCTATTCAGTAAATATGCAGCTGTCTCAAGGGCATATCCCCAAAGGGACATAGGCAAATCGGTGTAGCTGATCATAGATCGCACCATATCTAATAAAGTACGATTTCTTCTTTCAGATACACCATTATGCTCTGGAGTTGCAGGAGGTGTCCATTGTGATAAAATGCCATTATCTTTAAGATAATCCAAGAATTCAGTACTAAGGTATTCACCTCCTCGATCAGATCGAAGAGCCTTAATACTTTTTCCTGTTTGTTTCTCAACTTCATACCTAAATTCCTTGAACTTTTCAAAGGATTCAGATTTATACTTCATTAAGTACAAATAGCCATACCGTGAACAATCATCGATAAAGGTAATGAAGTAAGAATAATCACCCCTAGCAGTTTCATTAATTGGTCCACATACATCTGTATGTATCAATCCTAGTATGTCAGCAGCTCGCGCACTATGTCCTACAAAGGGCGCTTTGGTCATTTTTCCTAGAAGACAAGCATTACAAATCGAGTATGGTTCAAAACCAATTGGATCGATATATCCATCATTACTCAACTTGTTAATCCTATCTTCTCCAATATGACCTAATCGGAGATGCCAAACATACTTTGGATTTGGAGTATCTCTAGGGCGTTTATTGGTTATGGCATTTACATCATGATTATTTTGCTTATTGGTAATCGTATTACCGGACATTGTAATGGTATAGAGATTATTCATTAATAATCCAGAACCAATACACATTCTATTATAATAAATAGAACATACATCATCAGCAAAAGAAAATTCATAATTTTCTTTGCCCATACGAGGTATAGAAATGATGTTTTGTATAGCATTCTTATAATGCAAACAGTTCTTTAAAACCAAAACATGTCCTGAAGGCAAACATAAACGAAAAGTCCCTATAGCTAATGCAGCAACTTTTGCCCCATTTGCAAATGTCAGGACAATCTCATTTTGCCCCAGCATCCTGCTTATTTCCAGATTCTGCAAAGACATACAAATATGTGACGTTGCAGCAGAATCTAGAATCCATAAGCTGGATTCAGAACTAACCATAAGATTAGTTTCAATAATCATAGACACCATACCTTCACAAGGTTGGTTCTTTGGCTTGACCTTCAAGCTTGCGAGGTACTTCTTACAGTTCCTCCTCCAGTGCCCCATGACACCACAATAATGACATTTCCCTTTTTCAATCTTGGGTTTTGATTGCACAACAGCTTTCATAGGCTTCTTCCATTTCTTTTTCTTCAAAACAGTCTTACTATTTGAAGAAGAAGCCTTAGCCAAAGCCACAACATTTGGCCTTGTATTGTGCATTTCCTTCTCATAAATCACCAACATGCTATGTAACTCAGCAAGGGTTTTCTCCATATTATGCATGTGGAAGTTTTGAACAAAACTAGAGAAGGAATCAGGTAAGGATTGGAGGATCAAATCCACAGCTAAGTCATTGTCCATGACAAGATTTAGCCTAGCCAATTCTTCTATGTGCCAGATCATTTTCAAGACATGATCATTAACCGATGATTTCTCAGCCATTCTCATGCGGTACAATGCTTTAGATATCTCATATCTTGAGGTTCGACCATTCTCATCAAAGAATTCCTTTAGATGCAATATGATCGACCTAGCATTTACCATTGCTTCATATTTTTTCTGAAAATCATTGTTCATTGAAGCAAGCATATATGACCTAACTTTTAAGTCATCGTCATGCCACTTATCATAAGTGATACGTTCCTCTTGGGTCCCACCCTCAGGAAAAGAGACTGGCATATTTTCATCAAGCACATACCCGATTTTTTCAGAATTGAGAACAATTCTCAAATTCCTTACCCAGTCGGTGAAATTGGGACCAGTCAAACAATTCTTGTCGAGTATTGAAGCGAGCGGGTTTGTATTCACCATTTTCAGAGTAATTTATATCTGTGCAGAAAATAAATTGTTAGCCGTTGTCTTTCAAAATAACTATTTCATTTTGGCCTTTAAATGAAATAGATCCTCCCACTAAATTTATACACGGATCCCATACTCCTTAAAATGGGAAACGGTAATCTTTGTTGGGTAAAGATTACTAGCGGGGATTGGAGTCCCACGAGCTCATAGTCCACCTCACCTAACAGTTATTGGTGTTCTATAAACTTAGTGAGTGAATCAGCTTATTCAACGCATCATATGCGAGTCCCAATCATAACTTTGGCCTCTAAATCATGAAAGTCTCACCTGACAGTTATTGACTTCATAATCGTAGTTAAGTCTTACCCATCGTCTCATGTAAGTATTGAAAACACAAACGATCCCCTCACCTAACAGTTATTGGAAATCGTTTGGTCTCAACCCCACAACATCATATGCTCAATGGAGTGGTCCACAATTATAAATGACAATTGACCCCTATGTATCCATAACCGGTCAATCAACCACTATAATATAGGATCAAACCACGACGATGGAAGGCCACGAGTCCAAAACCCGTCACGACTTAATATATTTTAAAGGAGATTTTGAGTCATTTATAGGTCTCACTTTGCACATTAACCGGTTTAACATGCTCACGTAAACATAATAAATAAATAGATGTCAATCACATAAACATCTATCCTACGTGGTGATCATGGAATTATGATTTAATGGGTCTCGAGCCAATGAGACCACATTTAATCATTTTAATATTTTAATAACGGAGAGCCGCTCTTCACTTCTTCTTGGTTCCTTGAACTCTTCAAGAACCGGGCCCAAAGAGCTCGCCGGCTTAAAAGGCTCCTCCACGTAATCCTCGTAGCATTTACATCAACAATTGACTATGCTAAAAATAAAGATTACATGAAAAATAAAAGGAGTACGCAGCCTCCATTTAATAATTACAACCCCAAAAATATAAATAATCACCATACATTCATATATACATCAATCATATTGATTAGGGATTTTTTCATGATCACCACCCTTCCACGTAAGTAATAAATTCACAATTTAAAACTTAGGAAGGCACAATAAAAATTCTACGTTGAATCATATTCAGAATTTTTACGTAAAATAAGATAGCCATAAATTTTCGATTCAAAATTGATTTAGTCTCAATTTTTGCTACGTTGATTAATTTATCATATAAAATAATCAACCTCCATTAGCCATGTAAGACGAACAATTCGTTAATACAAATTGGCCATGGTATTGCAAAAATTACTACGAACAAAAATCAATTAAATGCACGAAAACGCCTAAGGATTGGCTCTGATACCACTGTTGGGATTCACGTAACACGTACGGGCAAATAAAAATTAGTAAACGCAGCGGAAATAAATAACAACCCATACATGTATCTCCAGAGGCGTACTTCGTGCATTTCAATCGAAAAATCACAAAGCACCAAAGGGAGTAAATGGACTACCTCTTGTAGCGTGCTTGAAACGGAGGTGTCGGTTCGATGTTCTTCGATCTCAGCCCCACAAGTGTCGGGCCTCTAGTTCATACACACCACCAATTGACGAACGGGGAGACGACTAATAATTCCACAACAATTGTGCTAGCAATTTGCGGAATCAATATTCCAAACCAATTTACGGAATCAATATTCCGAACTTGGTATATTTTGATCACTCAAAATTATGAGAATATAGAGAGTGTTTGTGTTCTTCTCTCAAAGCTCTCAAAAATTTGCTCACTCTACAAATGTGCTAACCTCAACCTCAAAACTCTTGCCATCCTTTTATAGCCAAAAACACATTCCAATAAATTGTATTGTAAAATAGCACTAACAAATAATAAATGCTTTCTAAAAATAGCACTCACAATTTATGATAAATAAATGCCATATAAAAATAGCACTAACAATAGCACTCACAATTTATAAATAGCACTCACATCTTATAATACAAAAATGCTATTTAAAAATAGCACTAATAATTATAAATGCTATCTAAAAATAGCACTCACAATTTATCATAAATAAATGCCATTTAAAATTAGCACTAACAATTATAAATGCTATCTAACAATAGCACTTACAATTTATCATAAATAAATGCCATTTAAAATTAGCACTAAAAATTATAAATGCTATCTAACAATAGCACTCACAATTTATAATTAGCACTCACATTTTACAATACAAAAATGCTATTTAAAAATAGCACTAACAAAGGTGTTAAAAATAATAATAACCATTATTATTATTACCGGAGTTAAAGAGGGTTACCAAACAGTAAAATACGTATAACGTACAAATACGTAGAGCATACGTATACATCGTATATACACGTGCAAGTGACCAAAAAGAGAAATAAAATTAAATCTCATTTAATTTAATTTCAACCCAACTAATTGGTATAATTGCAAACAAATTTGCAATGTCGTCTTTCCATACTGCGTTGTCATGTATTGGTTAAGGTGTGTGACATTCCTAGGTTCATCACCGAGCTGGCAGTAAGACATGCACTGACACATTAGTACTTCCAAGAGAATTGATTGTCCCAATCATCCTCTAGGTCCTACAAGCCATGAGTGACATCTAGCAATATGTCATGGCTACCCAGACAGTGTGAATTCTTTTAAGAACATTATGAACCTGTCAGCTTTGGCTACAGTGTAATTCAATCCTTCTGTCTAACTATGTCCCGATCGAACAAAGGCCATGGAATATTTGTCAAGCCACCAATTCGATCATATGTACAAATCTAACTTGACATGCATTTATATGAGACATGAACATTTCATTCTCAATCATAACCCCGGCCGAGGATTTCAATGCATTGTTACAATTAGATCACATAGGACATCATACCTTTATTAATAAGGAGACAGATTCCATATTGCGTACACATGTGACTTCGTATGTGCCTGAACTACGACCATCAAGTACAGAGACGAATCAACGACCCGCCAATATGCGCACTTGTGAACCATAGCCATTTATCACACAAGTCAACACTGTACCTCAGGTCTAAGGATTATTTATACAAGACCAAAGCATGAACGATTAGACATTGACCACGCAAAAAGCTTCCATGTCGCTAATCATTCAATATGTGTCACGTTCAGTGAACTTGTCCGATACAAGCACCTATGTTCTAACTCGGATATCGTAATACCCAATGACTTGTGACTCGTCATTCCCTTAAGTATCTGATACTTAATTATGAAGTTAAGAACATACCGACCTCAACAGGATCATTGATATCCATTCAATAATCCATTGATCGGGAACTGTTTTAAAGATTCAGTCTAACCGTAAACCTGTCACACATATTCTCAACGTCTTAAGAATAGGTTCGGTTGCAACTGATCTTATGGATTTTATTCATTTATATTTGGACAAATGAATAAATACGTCTTTGCCATTGATAATAAATCAGAAGTGCAACGGATATACCCAATATGTAACTATTACATAATTGCTTTAGGGCATATCTCTAACACCAACTATCTGGTTGATAGTTACAAAAAGGCCGTCGAGTTTGCTAATGAGCGGGTCGCGACGTTGCTTCGCGAGAGGAGAAATCTGGTGGATCAATTGGCCCTATCCCTGACCACCGGCGAGCATGACCGCCGCAATGTCCTGTTGAGGCTTCAGAGCGACTGGCAGGAAGAACGGCTCGACAAAATAACTGCGGACATAGTTCGCGGGAATGGACTGGTTCGGGACCTGGAAATAGTCACCGAAGAACACGAGGCCAAGGTCGTCGAAGTTAAGGGAGAATGCAGAAGTCTTCTCCTCAGGTTTGCCGACCATGACATGCGGAGTTGGGAGTATGAGCAGAGCATTAATAACATGGAGGGTCAGTTGGGCTCCTTTGTGTCGTTAATTAGGGCTCACTTTGGCTTTACTTTTCCACCCCGAATTGTATGACCTGCTTCTGAAAACCCTCCGCTGAGCAAAATAAATGAAAGTTCTCGTGTGTGTGTTTTAACTTCTGCATGGTTCCTTTCTTCGAGCATTCGAACATCTTCAACTTGGGTGAGCCGAACCATAATATCAATAAGTCGAGCAAATATGTCCTGATTTTATAACTCGCTCATGATCAGATGAAAGAATAGCCTCAGACTTATCCAGGAAAAGATTTCTCTCTATTACCTATTTTTTACCTGCAAATGAAAAGACATAATCAGAAGGAATAATTTGAAAAAGAAAGCAAAAACCCCTTTCAATCTTATGCTTACCCATGATTAATAAGGACAAGAACTTTTACAAGGGTTTTAATCTTGCGCGAAAAGTTTTTATCACTATTCCTCGAAAGAAAGCATACTATTGAAAGGAATGTAATTCACAATAATCGCTTTTGATCAATTTCGAGAGGAACGAATTACTCAAAAGTGCGAGGCATAATAACGTGTTTTAAATTTAATTGAAGATACGGGAACCAAATCAAGGCCGTTTTGTTAAGAACGAGAGTAATTTGGACATCTATCTCGTCATTAAATTCAAAACAACGCCGATATTCTCGGTCAATTATCGTGGATTACCAGCGACGTAAAACATGCACGAAACAATTCAAGTGTATAATTCCTTCTAGAGAAATTGAGATTGGACTACTCTATACGACCAAAAGGTCGTGTAAGACTTCCAATTTTAATTTCCTCTAAAGGAATTATAAACTTGACTTGGGAGTATTCGGATGATTAGAGAAAATGCCACTATCACATTCCAATGGCCCGTTAAAAGAAATACAACCAAGTTCCATCTGAATGTATACACCAATAGATCCCTAATACAATCGCTCTAAGGGGTGAGATAGAGAAAACCTCAGTAAAAATAAACCCTATACAAGAGGACTAGTAATGGAAAATGAAATAAAGGAATGTGATCCTAACGTTTAAGGATGCCCCAGTTTCGATCTGTGTCTTCAGGATCACTTGCCCCCAACTCGTCATCTTCATTGGATGATACCTCAATAATGTCCATAGTATGCTCCTTTATCGCACACTCGGTGTTCGTCGTGGGATATCATCCTCTTCGTCTTCTATCAAGGGCGTTGGGGAAAATGCACATATCTATCCTCGAGATGGCATTTAATCTAATCACCAGAATGCAATGAATGAAATGCCTATATTTATATGAACTGTGATAGATTTGAGGGATAGAGAGTCTTACCAACCAAACTCGTCGACTTATGTGCGGTTTTAGGTGTACCAACCGCCCAAAGACATGCGCATGAGACAAGTGATGGTGAACTTCTAAAAATCAGAGGGTTTGGCACCTAAGGTTAAGGTTCCCACCTCGAGTTCTAGAAAGAGCCGATTCCATTGCACAGCTATCGTTGCATTGGGACTCGATCCATGGTTCGAAGCGAGCGGAATTGAAAAGTGGATTACCCCATGTTTTTCCTCACGGAGATTCCATTTTCAATTCCTTCTATTGTGTTCTTAAAGGCGGCGCCCGGGGTTTTAGGCGCGGTTGTGTGTGTCCATGTGTCGTGATTATCACGATGCAAGTCATGCACAACAGTTTATCAATCAGCACTTCAAATCATCCACACAACATACATTCCTACGCCCAACCTGCATAAAACAATGTTAATCACAGACTAACCCCCTTATCACTCCAAACTGCAAAAACATATAACACCTATCGTAAGCGGACTTACCTCACCTTCACGAGCGCCTGCAGGGTTAGAAAAATCACTCAGCGTTTTAATTACGGCCTAAGTCCACTTGGGGTCTAGAACCATAGGTTCTAGAACATAGGTCCCCAGCGGAGTCGCCAGCTGTCGCGACCCGTCCGGAGGCGGACGCGGCTAATGGATTACCGATCGCGTGTCTTGGATCGGCGCGGGCCCTCCCAGGCCCATACCAAATCGCGGCGGGAGTTTTCATCAAAGGATTCGACGATAAGAGTCGATCGCTTTCGACCTTCAGTATGGTCGTGGTGGCATGTGCAACTTGTGCATGCATTTGGAGTCGCCACCGGTCTTTCTTGGAGGGTAGACCGGAAACCTTACTGATCGATTGGGAGAAACCGATCAGTTCTGCGGAACCAGAGATTTTGGGTTCGGGGACTTGGTTACGTCGGTGTCATTACCAACGCCCTTTCGGTACCTAACGCGAGTGATTTTCCTGGCTAAGAGTTCATGCAGGCGCAATTTTAGGCGATGTAGGTTTGATTCAGGGTTTCATGCAGATTGGAAGACTATTCCTATCAATCACATTCAATCTTAATGAAAAGCTCAATCAAATGCATAAATAAATCACATCAATGCACATTAATTCAAGTCAAAGGCCTCCTAGTATAGCCATAAGGGCTTAAGGAAGGCGTGATTTAGGACTAGGGGCAAAATGGGAAGATTTGGGAACGATTAGCCCGAAGGGTAAAATCGTCAAATTTTGGAAGATTTGGATACCGAATTACCCAAAATATTCCATGGCCAGTTGTTTGTGGCCATTTCCCATTTTTGAGAATTTTTTGGAATTTCTTGATTTTTCTCCAATTTTTGGAAGACGATTCGCCCAAAGGGCGAAATCGTCATTTTAAGAAGGGTCGGGGTTCAAAACACCCGGAATGAGCCTTGGCCAGTTGATTGTGGCAATTTCCTATTTTTTTGGGATTTTTCTAGAATTTTTAGAATTATTTTGGAAGACGGTTTGCCGGAAGGGCAAAACCGTCATTTCTGGAAGGTTCGGGGGGTCAAAAGACCCGAAACAGGTCATGGCCAGTTGAATGTGGCCATTTCCTATTTTTTGGAATTTTTTTAGAATTTTTCTGAATTTTCCGAATTTTTTGGATTTTTTTTTTATGATTTTCTATTTTTTATTGCATTTTTTTTTATTTTTTTATTATTCTTTATTATTTAATATTTAAAAATATTTTCCGGGCCGGGTCAGACCCGGCCCGCGCCTCTCGGGCGCCCGGCCCGAACCCGCGGCCGAAACCGGCCCTAGCAAAACGACGCCGTTTCTGGTTTTTTTTATTTTTTATCATTTTTTATTTTTTTAGGAAAGAAAAAGAAACGGACGCACCAGATAGTGCCACGTGGCCACTCCTGGTGCGTTCGATCCCTAACAAGATCAGACGCTCCTCGGGGAGCCACGCGGCCCAGTCTGAACCGTCCGATCTAAAATTTTTATTATTATTCGGAAATCATTTATAAACTCTGAAAATATTTTAAAATTCCAAAAATCCCAGATCGCGACACGTGGCACAATGTCCACCGTCGGATCTGGGTCTTATTTTCAAACGACCCGGTCCTACCACGCTGACGTGGCTGCCGACGTGGCATGCCACGTCAGCGTTGACCATTGACCGGCCCTTCCCCCTTGCCGGGGAAGACGACCGGCGCCTCGCCGGAACAGTAAAAATTCCGGCGAGGTCGCCGGAGCGTCGCGAACCGACGTAAAAACCATCCAATTTCTCACCCGTTTCTATGCCATTCGAACCCTCGACAACCTAGCATTATCATTCGACGAAAATAAAGCATTATCCACGTCGGAAACCCCTCCGAAGGCGTGGTGGCCGAACCGGCTCCGGCGACAATTTGCAGGAAATTTTTTTTTTGCGTTTAAAGCTTGCTTTATCCCTTCAAGCAACATCGAAATAAGGTTAGGGGACTTACCTGAGGTCTTGTAGAGCTCGGTGGCAACTGGTTTCGCTGATGCTAGCCCTCGGCTCGGCTCGAGCATAATGGAGCTCCGGCCGTTATTCTCGATGGGTTTTCATGCCAAAACAACATCAATCCGGAGTTATAACAAGTTCTAGGGGATGTTTGGGGGCATGACTAGCGTTGGATAAGGTCCGGGAGAGGTGGCCGAGAGCCAAGGAAATCAAAGCCCTCTTGGGCATTTTATCAAACACATGGCGTGCACGAAAAGAACGGAGATCGTGTGAAGGAACCGACCTGTTTCAGGCGTCGCCGGCGACTGCGGCTGCTTGGGCTGCCTTGCTTCAAGTTCTCTGGAGCTCCCTTCTAGTCCTTCGCCCTAGATCGCCCTGCCAAAAGATCGTCCCTTTTTTCTTTTTTGCCCCGGTCGAGCTCGGTTCCCCCATTTCATGGCCGACCGGCATACCTTTTTCTTCCACTCACACCCAAAACGCGAACATGGACCACCCTTTTTTCGTCCACCCACGTTCGGACGTCGCCTTTTCCCTCGAAAAACCGGTCCCCATGCGCATTTTTTTATTCCTCTGCTCTCCCCTGCTTTCGGCGCCACGGTGGGTCTGCAAGTGCAGACCCGGTCGGACCGGGCCGGGTCGGGCCTAACCCGACCGGCCCGGTTCGACTTAATTCGTTCAATTGGGCCCCAAATATTCCCATTTTCATAAAATTGATGGCAAAATCGGATTCCCTGACATTTGTTCTATCAAATATTGGTATTTTAGTGAATCAATTGATTGAAATTTAGTGAAAACCCCAAATTGCCCTTAGGATCCGAATTTGATTTTTGCTAAATCGAAGGTCTAAATGATCGAATTATTCCAAATTGAGGCCACCAATGGATTCAGCATGATGAAAACTATGGGGTAGAGGTGTTTAATTTCAATGGGTATGCCCGTATGAAATTTAATTTCAAAAATTGTGAAACCGGGGACTAAATTGAAAGATTTTTATGCAATTAAGCCCTTTTGGTTAAAATTGATCAAATTGGAGGGCCAATCGACCTAATTGCACTTCAAGACTTTAGAATCCAATGTCATAGCTTATGAAAAGTGGAAATTGAAAATTAAAAGACTTGAAAAGGAATTTTTGGGCTCGGTTCGGGTTTATGTTTGTTAAGGAACATAGTGACCCGAGCCGAAATTTTGAGATTTAAAGTGACACACTTGAAGAGGAAATTAAAACAAAATTATTGAATATTTTTGTGTATTTTTCTGACCACGAATGGTATTTTTCTGATTTTTTGGGGTATTTTCATAATTAAATAAATTCGAAAAATATTATAAAATACCAAAAAATATTTTTTGTTCAAAATTGGTTCCCGAGGCTAGGCTAAGGCTTCCAAAGTTTATTTTGTGATTTTATGACCTTTTTTACTATTTTTAATTAATTTTAAAGAATAAAAATCACAAAGATAGATGGTCAAAAATCAGGTGTCAACACCATAAGTTCAAAGCTTGGCTAAAAGCAAAGAAAGATAGTAACCAAGGTGAGTTGTTGGTTTATTTTGAATCAAATATGGTTGATGTTCCTTTGGGTTCTTGGTGGCTTGATTCTGGTGCTACTATACATGTGACTACTACCTTATAGGGTCTCACAAATCTAAGGAATCAAAGTCTGAGGGAGTCAAAGTTTAAAGTTGGAAATAATATCGGAGTTGATGTGGAGCATATAGGGATAGTTGTTTTGAATTTAGACTTTGGCTTTCAGCTAGTACTGAATAATGTCTTTTATATTTTCGACTTTAGGAGAAATTTGATATCTCTTTCTTTGCTTGACAAAGCTGGATATTGTCTTTATTTTGCAAATAATAGAGTGGATTTGATTTATGACTCTAGAACTATTGGGAATTGCATTCTGTTTGATGGATTATATCGATTATCTTTATCTCTCGATAGACCATATTGTTCCTTCAATGTTGAGAATAATGTGGCTAAAAGATCTTTGATCAAGGAGAAATCTTCTTTCCTGTGGCACAAACGATTAGGGCATATCTCCAAAGAAATGGTAAAGCGACTTATCAAAAGTGATATCCTTCCTCCTCTTTACTCAGATGATGCTGAGATTTGTATTGATTGTATGAGGGGAAAGTTGACTAAAATCAAGAAGAAAGGCGCTACTCGTAGTCATAATCTGTTGGAGATAATTCATACTGACATTAGTGGGCCATATTCAGCTGTGTGGAAATAAGTATTTCATCACCTTCATTGATGATTTCTCTCGTTATTGCTATGTTTACTTGATTAAGGAGAAGGCTGATGCTCTTGACATGTTAAAAGTATTTCGCATTGAAGTTGAGAAACAATTGGGAAAGATCATCAAGATTGTCAGATCTGATCGTGGTGGTGAGTATTATGGGCGATATATTGACTGGACAGCAAATGGGACCGTTCGCTAAATATTTACAAGACTGTGGTATCGTCGCTCAGTGTACAATGCATGGAAGTCCTGAACAGAATGGTGTAGCTGAGCGGTGAAACCGTACACTCATGGAGATGAAAAGAAATATGATGAACAGATCTAATATGCCTGAATACTTATGGGGTGAGGCAATTAAAACAGCAGCTTATATATTGAATCGTGCACCCAGTAAATCAGTGCCAAAAACACCTTTTGAGTTATGGACGGAGAGAAAACCAAGCTTGAATCACTTTCGAGTTTGGGGATGTCCTGTAGAGGTGAAAATTTATGATCCTTCCCTGAAGAAGACTGAACCCAGGACTACTGGGTGTTGCTTTATTGGATACCCTAACCATTCTAAGGGGTATAGGTTCTATTGTCCTACTCATGGCACTAGAATCGTTGAGTCACAGACTGCTAAATTCCTGAAGTTGGATGTTGCTGAAGAGAGTTCTTCTCAATCTTTTCAAAGGGAAGAACCAAACAATACAGTCTCTATTCCATTGCCCATTTTGAATGATGATTCCATGCGAGAGATTTGTAGAGAGGAAATCTAGCAAGAAGTAGGTATTGGAGATATGACAACAGACCATCCTATTATGGATGATACTCCCCAGATGAATGATCCAGCTCCATAAGTGCTTGTGCGAAGATCACAACGACAAAGAAGACCGACGCTTTTGAATGATTATCATGTCTACTTTGGAGAAACAGATTTTGACATTGGACATATAGTTGATCCGGTGACCTTCAAAGAAACTCTTGATAGTGATCAGACAAATAAATGGTTAGGAGCAATGAAGCATGAGATGACTTCCATGTCAAATAATCAAATATGGGAACTCGTTGATTTACCTGATGGGCACAAACCGATTAGCTGCAAATGGGTATTCAAAATCAAGAAAGACAATAAAGGTAACATAGAGAGATTCAAGGTAAAATTGGTTGCGAAGGGGTTCACACAGAAGGAAGGAATTGATTACACTGAAACTTTTTCTCCAGTGTCCACTAAAGACTCTTTTCGAATAATTATGGCATGGGTGGCTCATTTTGATTTAGAGCTTCATTAGATGGATGTCAAAACAGCTTTTCTAAATGGAGATCTGTATGAAGAAGTATAAATGCAACAACCTGAGGGGTTTAAAGAAGCTGGAAATGAGCATATGGTGTGCAAACTTCGAAGGTCTATCTATGGTCTCAAACAAGCATCACGTCAGTGGTACTTGAAATTTGATAGAGTTGTGAGATCGTTTGGCTTTGAAGAAAACAAATTTGATCAATGCATGTACATGAAAGTAAGTGGGATTAAATACATTTTCTTAGTACTTTATGTAGATGACATTTTAATTGCTAGTAGAGATGTTGATCTGTTGAATGATACAAAAGGTTTTCTATCTTCAAAGTTTGATATGAAAGATCTTGGGGAAGCCTCTTTTGTTTTAGGCATTGAGATTCATCGTGACGGATCTAAGAAGGTTCTGGGATTATCTCAGGAAAGTTATACAGACCGAATTTTGAAAATATTTAATATGCACACTTGCAAGGTTGGTGAAGTTCTTGTCATGAAAGGAGATAAATTAAGTATTGAACAGTGGCCCAAAAATGTTGTGGAAAAAGAAGCAATGAAGAATGTTCCAAATGCTAGTGCAGTTGACATGCACAAGTATGTACCAGACCTGATATTGCTTTTGCAGTGAATATTCTTGGGAGATATCTGTCGATTCCAGGTCATGAACGCAACTAAGAAAGTAATGAGATATTTGCAACGAACAAAAGAATTTATGCTTGTGTATAGCACAGTAGAGGATCTAAAGGTGATTGGATATTCAAATGCGGATTTTGCTGGTTGTTCAGATGACAGAAAATCAACTTCTGGATATATTTTTATGATGGCTGGAGGTGCTATTTCTTGGAAGAGCACAAAGCTAACCTTGATTACGAACTCTACAATGTATGCTGAGTTTGTAGCTTGTTATGGTGTTTCAACTCAGGCTGTTTGGCTCAGAAATTTGATCTCCAAATTGCGAGTTGTGGACTCTATTGCTAGACCTATGGTGATCTATTGTGACAACACTGCAGCTGTGTTATATTCTAAGAATGACAAAATCAGCAATGCGTCTAAACACATGGAGATCAAACATTATATCATCAAGGACTTGGTCAAAAAGGGAGATATTGTGATTGAGAATATTAGAACTGAGTCCATGTTGGCTGATCCTCTAAAAAAAGGTTTACGACCCATTTTGTTTAAAGAACATGTAAATAATATGGGTGTTTTAGATTATTTTGATCTTTTTGTTAGTGGGAGTTTTGCATAGCTTGTCTATCTGGATATTGTAATTATTTGCAAACTGATAATGCTTTTTATGATCTTTATTAAAGCATTTGATGATCATCGTTATTGATTTTATTGTTATTATAATTTTTGCCATGTCGACTAAGAGATGGAAGTATAAAACAATATCTTTAAACTAAAACATATTTTAGTTTAAAGATGACTGGATGTCACTCATTTTGAGATCTCATGTTGAATTGTGACATAGTTGTGCAATTTCATGTTGTTTAGAAATTGTGATAATGCAGTTTCATGTTGTTGAGAAATTGCATTGAGGACCGATAAGGAATAGTGTATGTTTGATCACATGTTGGCACTATTTCTTATTACACTACTAGGCCTATGATCCATGAAAATATAATACTCATTGTATGTGATTATGGAAGGTCATGTGTTGCAGTATTTCCTTAACACTTTGATTGTCATAGTCCTATGTTGAGGTTATAAAGGATTGGGTTGATTTTGAGATGCCATTATTGGAATATTATTTATTTTGAATTGTGGCCACATGAAACAAATTTTCAGTTATTAACCCGAGAGTGTCGTTTTCAAAATAAAATCATTCTCGAAAATAAAAGGGAAGTTAATTAATATAGCCCAAGTGGGAGAATGTTGGAAAATTTCCTATAATATGGGCTTACATTAATTAATTAATTTTTTATTTTCAAATAATCGGGTTAATGGATATTCCAATATATATATATATATATATGTGTGTGTGTGTGTGTGTGTGTGTGTGTGTGTGTGTGTGTGTGTGTGTGTGTGTGTGTGTGACACTTTAGTGATCTTATTGAATTGGGTTTTGGCATCTATAAATAACGGGCCTAGTTGAGCAGCAAAGTGTAGGCAATTGTGTTTAACTGAAGCCCGTGATGGGAGGGACCCAGTTAACACACTAATGATTAGGGTTTGCTAGGTCCCCACTCTAGCCTATGAAAGGGTAGGTTACACCTATCAGTCGTTTTATCCCATTGAGAGCTGCTATATCGAAATAGGCCATAAAGAGGAAAATCGGCATTCCAATAGATCGTTGATCTATTTTTCTTTGAGAATAGCAATGGCACAAACATGTACGTTTTAATTCCGTTGCGCATCTCTTATGGTGTTTTACATTCATATATGGATCC
This sequence comes from Rhodomyrtus psidioides, assembly GCA_021437785.1. NCBI lineage: Eukaryota > Viridiplantae > Streptophyta > Magnoliopsida > Myrtales > Myrtaceae > Rhodomyrtus > Rhodomyrtus psidioides. The sequence goes on along the minus strand of JAILYB010000071.1, from coordinate 4,114,623 downwards.
GGCTGTTCTGAATAATTAGTGTTTATATATTGAGAAATCCTTTTCAGATAACAGATAAAAAAAATGGATGATTAAAAGAAAAATAGAGCCGGTAGTAACACAAACGAGAGCTGATAACCCAGAATTAGTTGGTGACTTATTTGGAGAAGACAGAGTGAGTCACTCTTATTAAGGTTAGTGATCTTTAAAAAAGAAATTGATAAATTCGGGGCGCTGCTAAGAAACGCAAATAAAAATTTACAAAATGAGAAAAACAATTGGCAAATAAGAAATATCGCGTTAACGGTAGGGAGTAGGGTTGGCGATACTGGGACGGCTGAGGAAGCAAAATGGGCACCGCATTCGGTGCATTGCGGGGGCAGAGGATAAAGAGATAAGCTGAGCAGAAAAGGAAATTAAGAGACGAAGAAAGCAGAGGATTTTTGCAGGGAATGGGCAGCTCCATTCATAAATTACAGCAGATTTCGTTGGAAATTGGTTAGTATTCGTTGCTCCGCGCTCCCCTCATCACCATCAGTCGACCACGCCGGATCTTCTGGTGTTGCGACCGTGGAATGCAAGGCCGTAGCCGCACCCGGGGGCGTCGATTTCGAACCTATCGCTCGTGCTTTGGTGAGATATCGTTTCGATCATCAAGTCGTTGGTTCTAGGTCTAACCCCTCTTCTTTCTTTTCACGTTTTGTTAGATCGGAGATCTGTCCGTTGGAAGTTGCAGCAGAGGCATCGCCTGGCTCGCGGTTGGCGACCGCCTTGGAATGTGCCGTACTACCAAGGCCGGTATTTAATGACTCTGCTCTGCTCCGCTCCGCTCCTCGTCCTTGCTCATCCTATCTGGTATGTCATGTACGACTGCGTGAGCTTTAGTGAAGCGAATGAGTTGTCCTTGATCTGGTGTAGAGAGAGAGAGAGAGAGAGAGAGAGAGAGAGAGAGAGAGGGGGAAGAATTCGAAAAGTTCGAAGGACCTGAGGAGGTGAAACAGGAAAAATCCAAGTCAACCTTTACTTTTGTTATTGTTCTTCGAACGACAACCATGATCAGATTCAGGTCAAGCGCACATTTCGTTACTTTCCTGCATTACTTGAACGTCCAGGAAAATTGAAAAGAAAAAAAAAATGACAGTAAAAATATGTAGCCTGCATATAGGAATTGCACATCATGATTTCATATAATAATAAAAAGGAGGAGGAGGAAATATCTATGTTTGCATAATTAGGTATCATTTGGTATTAAAAAATATGTTCCGCACGTTTATTTTTCGTTTATTTTGTGAAGGATGAGTGATTTGAAAAATATTTTCTAGATAATTGATCGCTTATATTATTTACAAAAGCGAATAGTATTTTCATCGCTGCACAGATGTTTGGACACGAATTGTTGTCGGTAATGAAAATATTTTTCATTGACTAGTTATTTCGGTCATTTTTAAGAAATTATTTTTCGTGAAACAAACAGAACCTTAAATGAAATTTCAATTTTTTTTTTCTTTGTAAACATGGAAGATTTCATGATTAAAAATTCCATCCATATTTAGTACAGCTTTGCTCGTTTATTTTACGCACCGATCCGGCTTGTGAAAGTTCAAACAATTTTCGTAATTAATCGGGGAGATCAAACCGCAATTAGAAGAGTCTCGGGAGGGCTCGTGCCAAGCGCGAGCAACGCCTCGCGTTCGTGCCCGCTTGGCAATCTGTCAAACCTCCTCGGGGTTCGTCTCGAGAGGGCCGCGACAATAAGATGGTCTCTCTTACGACATTGTTCTAATTAAAAAAAAGTTGTGTGTACTTTTCATTTAGAATTGCCATAATGCAGCCACTGAGACGGGCATTCCTTGCTTAGGCAGCAGGGTTGTCTGCATCGAATAAGCCATATATAAGTCTTCGGCGGACTTCGGTTTTGCCTGGAGATGGCGAAATGGACCAGCATCTCATTTTTCCACCTCGAATTTGCTAAGTTGGGTTTAAAACGGAAAAATTATCCAATCAACCTGCAGTGTGGATGTCAAAAGAAGAAATTTGGACAAAACGAGACGAAATGACTTACGCAAATCTTTTTTTGTCGAAATTTTGCCAAACTTTTTCAGTTTCGCCGATTTAGTCTTAATTTTTTTGTACGAACTTTCAATATAGTCATTCCGATCAATTTTCTTCGAAATCGCTGATGTGGCGGTGTTCCCACGTAGGATGGTCGGCAATTCCCAAAGAAAATCGATTGTGAAGATAACATTGAAATTTTGGACTGAATTGACGATCGTGTAACTGGATATTGAATATATTTAGTTTGTTTTTCTCGCTATTTATATGAGCCTTTTTCACACCAAGTAGATATCGAACTTTTTACTATTTCGACGGGGACATGGAGTACGACTTCTGATTTGTGCTTTAATTATCTTCGTGTTTAATATATTTTTAATTGGTTAGTTTTGCTTTTTAGTACGCTATTTTCGTAATGAAAAAGAAAATTCTAACAGTTTGGAGTTCGAATTGAGTTGGGTACGGGCTGAATTTGGATACGATCAAGTCGTGCATTGGCTCCCGAGCTTATATATTACGCAAAAAAAGCAATCGATTTAAATTAAATCAATCAATTTGGATCGGACCTATGTTCCATCCGCCCGGTCTCGATTCAACTCGACCCGTCCGTTTCATTAAAAAGTTTATTCCGCTGAGGGTCGCTCTGATCAAAATATCCTCGTACTCCCAAAAGTAAACAAAAGTAGAGGAGAGACATAAAAAAAGCTTCGCAGCTTCCGGTTGATTGTCCGGTACTTCTTCCCATTATCAATCACTATCAAATTACAATATAATATATATGGTGGACCGCGAGTTTAAGCTAAGGAGAGAGAGTTTTTGAACCAATTCATATAAAAAAAAAATGCCCCATGACCACTCCTTTAACAATCGCTCAAAAAAAACACACACAGTTTTTTTATGTGCCCGACACTTGCATCATGTGTAAATTATACTTTGAAATTCGAACCGTGCCGTATTTGAATATGGCTAGCACGTGCTTCGAGACACTCGCTAACAGTCGATGCGACCGCGTCGTGATCCGTATCCTTGTGTATAAGTGGAACGTTAGGTCATTTTATAAACCTTCTTTTGATTAATTAATGGATTTGCGAGGAAAATTTCAAATAAAAATCTCAAGTGCTCTCATTTTTTTAAATAAAGACTTGAAGTGCCTATGACAGTTTCAAATAAGGGTATCACTTCACCGGCAAGCTAAAAATTCTGGTTGATCAGGGGTATTTTGTCAAAATACACTTTTAACCCAATTTCAAGTTAAATTAAATTAAAATTTAAAAAACAAACTAAAAAAAAGAAAAGAAAACGAAAAAGACATTCGGGAGGGGGCTGCCCTCCTACTTCTGGCCATCGCCCCAATGTCGATGGGGCGATGTCTCTCGACGGCGAGGCCTTATCCCAAATCTAGGCGAGGGGCCCTCGACCGTCCCTCGAACCTAGGCGAGGGCCCTCGACCCTTGCCCAGATCTGGGAGAGGGTCGAGGCCCTCTTACTAAAGCGAGGGTCTGCTGTATGATGACCCAAAAATTTAAGTTTGCTTATCCAGAATCATTATTGGATAATTATGGGTTGCAAATGAGGTGTCAGGCTATGTTACACGAACACGGGAAACGATACGCGACACGACACGACACGCTGATACGTGAATTTTCAAAAATAGAGAATTCTAACACGCTGTGACATGTTGTATATTTTTATATATACACGATAGTCCTGTTTCAGGCTTTTAGCAAATATATTTTATGTATATTTTTACATATGCATAGAAGACAAAGACCTCACAGACAGTTTTTTTTATCAATCAGCAAATACAAAATGAGCTACATAGGTTCTTGCGTGATCAACAATAGGTGTCGAGAGGAAGGAGTTAGAAATTAGGTCAAAAAATTGGGCCTTTTTTTGTCTATTTTAAGCGTAAAAAAAAAGTGTGTAGCCGTGTCGAACACGTGTCCGACATTACAAAAAATTTAAACTGTCGTGTCCTATAACAGAGGTATCAGGGCGATAAGGTATAATTAAATTTGGACACACTAGGGCCATTTAGATGTGAAATTGGGATCGGATGAGGACAACGGGAACAAGGTGGCCACGTGGCCGTCTGTGGCGAGGCGGTGGGCCACGTGTCTGCCGGTGGCACGTGGCGGCTATTCATCTTGCGCATGTGACACGTTCTTGACATGTGTCACGATGTGGTGGATCGACTAGGGGCTCGTCGTAAGCTGACTCCACTGCAAGCAGCTTACGATGATTCAGCAGCTTGCAGTCGCACCAAAGTGCAACACGTGTCAAGCACCAAAGCACGTGACATGTGGTCCCTCGTGTGTCTACGGTTCCTTGTTGTCCTAATTCTGTCTCAAATTTTCATAAATTTGACCCGATAGGATCCGAATTAAATACATTGTGTCCCTAAAAATAATACCGGGTCCATAATAATTCCTTAAAAAAAAATTGAGTTTGAATACTAATTCACTTATAAGTAGGTGAGAGTTTTTAGGTTATCACATGCCGCCTCTCACCTTTGCTCGGTGGGGTCGCCAGCCCTCGCCGAGGCGCCGGCGACTCCGCTAGCCAGAGCCGCCGCCCAACTGGCGTTGGGGCGGCGACCACAAGCGGGAGGGCAGCCCCCTTCGGCCTGTGTTTTCATCCATGTTTTTTCAGTTTTAGTTTTTTTTTTAATCTTTGAAAAACTCAAAAGAGGGAAAAAATAATAATAAGTTATTAAATGACTAAAATGCCCCTATTAACCGGCGAGTCACTGATAAATCACTTCAGGCCCTTATTTGCAACAATATCTACTGCATGTCCTTATTTGAGACAATGAGGACATTTCATGCCCTTATTTGAAAAAAGATCAACTACATGCCTTTATTTGAGAATAAATTATGGCATTTTGAGCTTTAAAAAAAAAATTCCCCTAGATTTGCGTACGCGATGTGTTATGTTCAACAAAATAATTATTATGCGTACTTTGGAGAAATTCGGTTTTGTCTAGAGGTGGCGAAATGGATGTAGCTACTCATATTTTCCAGGCTGGGTTTAAGGCGGGTCTCTCCGATTTTATAAATGGAATAAAATGAATTATTTTAAAAAAAAATAAAGACCAACTAAAAATAGTTCTAAATGGTAAGCACGTATATCCGATAGATCTAGTTCGTTTCCCGGCATTATTATTTTTTGGTGTCGGAATTTTCCTGGCCATGTAAATGATCTTTTTCATGCCAAGCACGTATCAGACTTCCGATTATTTCAACGGATCATAGGAGCTGAGTAGCACCGATACTGACACGCGATACGACATGCCGACACATCATTTATTAAAAATAGAGAGAATTTCGACACGTTGAAACGCGTTATATATTGAATGTATATACATGAGAAATTATAATTTACATAGCTGCTTCTTCTTCTGTTAGGGATTCATGATTTTTTTTTTGCTGGCTATGTATAGTATTTTTGGCCAAGTATATGACTTAAGTGTGTGTATGTGTGTGTGTATATATATATATGCATATATATAATTACATATTATATATAGAAAATGCTTGAAACTATCCACATGCGTATCAAAATGGGGTATCAGAATGATGGACTCTCATGTCGCTGGCGAGCCTGAAACGCTAACCACAAGTCAGTCGCATGTCAGAGAGTGTCGAACACGACAAGTAGGTCCACGTAGAGTGTCGATGCTTTCTAGGCATGGAGTACGTCTTTCCATTTGCAATCCATCATCCTTATTTGCTTTTTTTTTTCCTGTTTAATTTGTTTCTAGATATATTTTTTTTTTTGCAATATGCCATTTTCTATTTTTAAGGAAAGAATTTGTGGACTCTAGGTTGAGAAGGATATGGGGCTGAGATCAATTCGGATCAGATCGAGCATGGATGGACGATATCATACCACATAATACTGGATCAAAGCACGAGTTAAATGAATAAATTTAGATCGGCATAATTTTCAATCGGAAAAAGTATACTTTTAGTGTCAAAAGTTGTGTACGCAAATTATTTTGGTGCCAAAGGTTTCAATCGGATCATTTGAATGTAATTTTTTTGAAAAATGATCACCTTGGTGCAAAGTCCGACTTTCTCCGCCGGAATTCTGACATGACATTTTTTTATAAATATTTACGGCTAATGTGGCTCGCTAGCGTGGATTTTTTTTTATTTAACATGATTTGAGAAATAAGCTAAAAACTTAAAAAAAAAAAAAAAAATTGCAGGGGGCAAGGGTTGCTGTAACCTTCGTTGTTGCCGCCCCACCATCGCCGGTGAGGATGCAGCATGGCCAGCTGAGCCCCGTTGAGGGGCGGCGGGGGTCGACCCTCGCTCGATCTGGCTAAGGGCTGCGACCCTCATCCAGATCTGGGCGAGGCCTTGCAGGCCCTTGGTTGAGGCCGATGCGGGTTGCCGGCCCCAAACCCTTGCTGGCCATGCCCCACCCTCATTGTCTAACATTTTTTTCAGCTTATTTTAATTTATTTTAAATAATGTTTTTATTTTGAATTTTTTTTTAGTTTTTCTTTTTTTTCTTTTTTTTTATTGTTATTTTTTGAATTTTCAAGTCCATGTGGAACCAAGATGAACTTCTTTTTTTAAAAAAAAATCCCAATTTAAATTCAAAAATTAATTAAAAATACCACATAGTAATTTTGGTCGGAATTTTTTGGCCGGAGGTACCAAAGTGATCATTTTTTCTCCAACTTCGTACTAAAGTAATTGATTAAAACTTTTGGCATAAAAGTGACATCTGTATGCAACTTTTAGCGCTAAAAATGTACTTTTGCCATTTTCAATCCATCCAATTTCGACCGATGCCGACTTGGGTCCACCCGTTCTGGTGGTCCGGTTTCACCTTCCTTCGAGTCGCTTTACTCAAATTCCCCGAGGCAGAAAAAAGTAGAGTAGAGACATCCGAGCTTCCGGTTGTTTGTCCGCTCCTCTTCCCACGATCAATGATTATCAACTTTACAATATATGGTCGGCGAATTAATTTAGGTTATGGAGAGAAATTTTTTTTAACTAACCTTTTCAATTTCGTGGAACGAAATTCCTTAACAAGTGTCTCTTAAGCGCTTATCAAACAATCGGTACGGAGAATTTTATGGTTTTTAATTCGCACAGCCTCGCTCGTGTCATATGTAATTTATACTATGACATTTGAACTGTCCCATATTGTGTATGGTTAACAAGTGCTTCCAAGACAGTCGTTAATAAGACCTATTCGAACATGTAACAATCATTCATCGAGATTTCACGTTATCCTGGCATACATCCGGATCTATCGGACTTGGAAGTCTCACATATAATGTCAGATGAGGTTACACCCTACATAAACCCGGCTTAATTAAACTAGGACGACCCTTAAAAGTAGATATAGTCACGGGCCGTCAACCGCCGGTTTCGATTAATGGAAATGCTTGAACCGGAACCAGCCCGTGAAGGGGCGGTCCCGGTTCCGGTTTCGATTTTTATAATTAATTTTTAAATAATAAATTATAAAATAAAAATTATAAAATTATATACATTGTAATCAAATTTGAGGGAAAAAATGGAGAGGGAAATGGCTTGAACTTAATGAATTATCATTAAGCGTCTACATATCTTCTTGGGGATAGAAGAATCAAAACTCATGTAGTTCTTTTACATTTGATAACCCCAATTTACCTCATAGTCAATCGTCGATACCCATTGTGGTACTCGTGGCAGTGGTATCTCCACCATCATCATTGAAGAATTCGTCGTTTCGATCCAGCTCTTGTTGTCGAAATCTAGCCTTTGTCCAGTCATCAACATAAGCTTGAGCCTCAACATCATCCGAATTTAATCTTGAATGGAGGACGTCCAAAATTAATCCCCCTAAACTAAATGTTTGTTCAACTGTAACTTTTGAAGAAGGGGTTGTTACCATCTGTCTTACTATGAGAGCGAGAACTAGGTAATAGTTGAGTGACTCTTCCATCACTCCAGAATTTTGAAATATGTGTCGTGTTCGGAATTACGAAACTTAAAAGAAATAGTTAAGTATCTTTCTAATTCGCAAATATTACAGGTTGCTCTATTTTGTCTTTTTTTCTAACTAATAAGCAGATCGTACTCTCCACCAAGTCTACCACCTTGCTCGCTTTGTAAGGCATTAGGTTGGGAAGATTCACTATCAACTAAACCATATCAACTACAAAATTCATTATATAATGCTATTATAACGTCTTTAACCTCTTCTTGTATAGTTTAAATATCTACCTTTTCATTCAAATGGAAACAATCATAATAATAAACGCTAAGATAATCATATAAATTATTTAATTTAGTACGTGAATAAAAAATATTAGTAATTAAATAAACAAAAGGAATGCTATAATAATAATTCAACCATTTTTCTTGCATTGCTATAATAATCTGACCTAGTTGAGAAACATTTTCATAATCACAAAAAAAAACCAGTAATATTAATACACTTTATTAAAAACAAATGCGTAGTAGGATAATAAATACCATATAAAGTATAAGTAGCATCATTAAAAACTTTCAAAAAATCTTTTTTTTTGCAAATATCCCAATCTTGCGAGAGTAAACTAATTTGGAAAACATTATTCGAAATAAACGCACATAATAAATCTTTATAATCAAAATATTGATGAAGCAACTCGTAGGTAGAATTCCAACGAGTCATAACATTTTTTGAAAATCTTTTTACTTTTTTTTTCATTTTGTTTACAAAATCTGCCCCATTCTTTCATAACTTGAGGACAAGTCCATGAAAATTTAATTGCTCTCTTTATTGGGGCAAGAAAAACCTCAAGAGTTTGTAAATTATCTTGTACACATAAATTTAAAACATGACAAGTATATCTAATGTAAAAAAATTATCCGCCAAAAGAGGGTTGATATATTCTTTCTAACTCGGGAATGAAGCGGTATTTGCCGCGACATTATCAAAATCAATTGAAAAAACTTTATTAATCAAATTATATTCTTCTAAAACTTGCTTAATTATTCTATAAATATTATTGATCGTATGCCTTTCATCAAACACTTGAAATACAAGAACTTTTTTTTTAATGTTCCAATCGTCATCTATCCAATGATATATGATAATCATATAAGAATGAATTTGCCAATGATCATTTCAAATGTTGCTACTTATATGCACACGTCCATTAAAATCCATAAAAAAATTTTGTTAAAGCCTTTTTTTTTGTTTTTTATATTCCTTAAAAAGTTCATGTTTAAGAGTAGTTCTCGAAACAGGTTTTGCTTGTGGAGTACATGTAACTTTTATTTTCAAATCAAACTTTTTCACAGTAGTAAATGATAAATATTCAATGGCAACATATTCAGCTAATGTTTCTTTATAAAGTCGATCAGTGTAACGGAATAAAGGATGAGTGTTAGGATTGACATACCTGAAAATTTATTGTTAATTGGTGTCGATCCCCACTTGTGCTGCATGTTTTTGCGTCGGATGTCGATGGTATGTTTCATAGCCATCTCCCATCTTAAAATTGTATGATTTTGTACAAAATTTACAGTTTATCTTATACTTTTCTCTTTCTACATGTACCTTGTGGAAGTGTTGCCATAAGTTGGGCCTGCCGTTCCGGCTCCTTCGCTATCGACGATTCTCCGATACCGGTTAGAGAATGGAGACTTTCTTGCGTTGGGATGTGCTCGACGTTGAGATTGGGAACAACGTTGATATTATCATCGTTGTCTAACCAACATGCATAATTAGAAGGATCATATCCAGGATGAGGATAATCGGATTCTCCCATCGGGCTCTTTTCAGTATCTCTGCTTCCATTTGCCATTTTTTGAGAGAATTGATTGGAAAGTCAATTCAGAGAATTTAGCCAGGATTGAAAGAATTGAATGGATTGAGAAAATTTGTTAGGAAAAATGAAAGGGGGAAGGGGTATTTATAAATAGGGGATGGTATAATTAGACCAATTAGTTAATGAAAAAAAAAGGAGGAGGGGCGTTGTAAAGAGCCAACGGCTCTTTCCCAACGGCCATATTCGGGTCGTTGGGCCCAACGACTAGCTGGTTAAGAATTTTCCCAGAACCGTAACCGGCCCATGAGGGGCCGGGTCGATTTCGGTTTGGAACCTGCTGGCCCGGTCAATGGGCCGGTCCAGTTATTCCACGGGTCGGTTCCGAGCCAAAATCGGCTCGTGCCCATGTCTACTCGAAAGAGCCTCTTTAATCACTGGGATGTGGATACAAGCAGGACGAACATGAGAAGTGCGATGCGGTGATAAATAGATAGACCTTAATTAACAAAAACACCATAGGTACGGTCGATTCACAACTGTTATCACCAGTAAGGGTGTCAAAAAAGTCCGGGCCAGGCGGACCAGCCCGGCTCAGCCCGAAAATTCAGTTGATTTTCGGGCCTTTTCGGGACTCTGGCCGAGCCGGCCCGACGCTCGGATGGTTTTAACATCCATATTTTCTCTTTAATTTAATTTTTTTCTTTTTATATTCTTTCATTTGGTAGATTTGTCAATTAACTTTAATTTCGAAAAAACAAAAAAAAACGAAAAGAAAAAATATTTCAGCCCGGCGCGGGCCTGCCCGAACTCGGTACTGTTCACCTTCGGGCCGGCTCGGGCCGGGCCGGTACAAGCGCAATCACATGAGATGTAAAATGCATAGCAAATAGATAGACATTGATGGAATTACGTAGGACACTTGGGATTTTGATACGGTGCCCTTTTTTTTTTTTACCTCATTCCCCAAGTCAGATAGACAACTTCGATACTTAGCAACCAAACCACGAGAATTAAAACAACGCTAAAAGCCAAACAGGAATCTGAAGCAACAAGAAATTATACAATTCATCCCTTGTCATGCCAAACCAAAGTTAAATTAACTAGAGAAATCTCTACTTTGCCAAAAGAAATAATTCATAAAAAGTCGAGCACGTAGAATACAATAAATAATAAAAAAGTTACGTAACCGTTTCGCCGGAAATGTATGCGACAAAAGATCTTTCACCAATAAGCATAGAGCCTTCGAATTTATTGGTCAAACGGGTGGTTCTTGTGACAATTAAGGATAGGAAGCAAAGTAAATGGCAAAAAGTAGGCAGTATATGAAAAGTGCTATAAAGATAAACACATGTAAGATAAATTGCATAGCAAAAGATAAGTATTTGTTTTTATTGATGATTGATTGGTCCTTTACAAAGAGTCGTCTCTGATTATATATAGATTAGTACAAAGTATAATCGTCGCTTGCGATTACTTCAGTGCACCTCATCCGTGAATTTTCGGATTGGCCTCGTCGATAACTGCTCTCCTTATCCTTTAAACGATTTATAGTGCGAACTATTCTATTCCGTATGACTGTCGATTTGACTGACCGATTCCACGACATCGCCGACATTTCGACTTAGCCGCATATTGGTTTGTCGTGTCTTCCGCTTCGAACTTGTGTTTTCTCTTGGGTTTTCACATGACACCACGTTATCATGGGCTCTGCGACGGCTTGAAGCCCAGACCAATTTTCGATGTCAACAGTAACATAAAACGTCAATTGTAAAACTTCATTCCTCATTCATCGATAAAGATTGCTAGCTCCAAATTTTAACCACTTGAAAGCAAAACAAACAACGAACATAGTTAAAATGGGGTCGATCTAGGGTCGGTCCGCGGGTTCGATTCAGCCCTGACCTTGGAACTGGGCTGCACTGTGTCGGTCCGGTCTGGCTTCAGGATTTACCATAGATTGATGCTCAACCTTAAATGAAATTGTTTTTCCTCTTTCATTAATTTACCATGAATGAAGTCATGGCGAGGGTCATTTCAAACCGTTCGAATTTTAATGGGTGAAAATAGCTCGAGCTTAATGACTTATCTAACTTCTTGCTCCCAAAAGAGGATCTACAGCTGATGTTTAGACGTAACTCATGTCGCCCGTAGCCCTTGGATGGGGTCACTCACCTTCAATGAGCCTTAGAACCGTTAAAAGTCGACGCACAATCACAACGAATTGAAAGCCTAAAAATGAGCAAAAGAAATCAAAACACAACGTTTTATCTTGGTTCACCTTTAAACTAGCACTCAATTATAATTAGCACCTTACACATCTTTATTATATCCTTAATTATAAGAAAAAAAATGATAACAATATCTATTCATGGGCCCAAGCCCAAATTACCAATAAAAAAATATGAAATAAATTTATGAAAGCACTCTTGTGTCCAAGAGGCGTTGCCCCTTAAAATGCCGCTGAAGCTAGAGGTGTGCAAACTGGACCGGACCGGTCGGGTTGGTCCGTTCCTTGAGGTGGGCGGTCCGGTCCCCGGTTCCATGGTTTGGGACCAGACCGCCAATATTTTTTTTAAAAAAAAATTAATGTACATCTAGAGTTAACCTAATTTTAACATTCTGAGAAGCCTTGTGAATCTCATCTCACGCCTCTTGAGTTTAATGGTGTCATTGTATATATTATTTAGCAATTTGGATTTTGGTATTACTTTGAGACAAAATCAGGTCTTAATTGATGATAAGGTCCGTTCCTAATGATGGGTACGTGCACGAAGTATAAGTACGCACATGCATGAGGACAGAAACTTGAGTCATTATGCAGATTTGAGAAATCTTTTTTTGTTTTTCACAACCAAAAATAAAAATGAAATAAATAAAATCTGAGTTCGGTTCCATCGCCCACCTAAATTTAGCGGGCCACATGTGAGCGTCAATTACGAGCAGAAAAGATCACGTGAAGCCTTCAAGGCCGAATCGAATACACGTTGGGTGCCCTTAGCATTTACGTGATTGTCTTGCCATCATAAGTTGATTATAGATTGTAAATTAATATTGTATTGTAATTTCTAAGAGGTAGATTTTTATAAGCAGATAGAGTTAGAGGTCCTACTGGGCCTGGACCGCCAGTCCTGATCCGATCTGTGGTCCCGAAAATATGGAGATCGGGACTACTGGTCCGATCCCCGGTTCCATGCCAGGACTGGACCGGTCCGGACCATGCACACCCCTAGCTGAAGCGAGTTCTAGGACCCTCACCCGCTAACTGGATAACAAAAATTCCATACTTTTTCTATTGATGGGAGTATAAACCACACTTTAACAAGAACTGGACCAAAATCTGTGTCCCATGTTCGGCTTTGTTCAAAAGTTTGTTATGGACAAGAATACCGTTGGGCTGAGGAGGCCCAGCATGTCCAAACGGCATGGCGTTACGAATACGAACTCCTCTTCCCCCCTTCCCTTGTGGATGGATGGAGCGTCGTTTGCCAATTCGTTACTTTGTTTCCATCTTTTCCATGGTTGGAACTGGAAGCTGCAGAGAACAAAATGGCATCCGAGGAACCGCGAGATCGACCGCACAAGTGTTGGTCATCCCTTCTCTGACGCACCTTCTCCCTCCGCCCCCGATAATGGCGTTCATTTAACCTCAATTCTTGCTTCTTTCTTCCCTTTTTCTTTTCCTTTTCCGTCTCTCCCGTCGATCGCCCCGAATCCCCTCCCACCTCGAATCCTCGTACCCATTTCTCTGGAATCTCACATTCTTGTTTTCTTTTTCCTTTTTCTTTTCCATTTTCGTTTGTGGGGGCGGGCGTGTTTGAATCTGCTCGAAGAGAAAATGATGGGTTTTGGTTTTGCTCTGGGTTTGGTGTGAGAAAATGGTGGATTTGGGTGGCGCGGCAAGTGGGCTTCTTCGCGCGACAAGCTCATCGTTGCCTCCTCCTCCTTTGCTTCTTCTTCTTCTTCGTCATCCGCGCCGTCGGCTGCAACGACAGCAATCCCACATTGCTCTCGAATGCCGACTCCGATCCTCGGGATCGGCATTCTGTTATTTACCAGAGGACCACCATCAGTTCCGCCGTCGTCGTTGTTCCGTTCCTCTTGGGGTCGATCAACGGCGACTGCTTGTCTGACTCATCACCGTTTCTTAATTCCCAGATTCGCCGCCTGCTTCTTCCTTGGGTTCCTGGTTTCTGCGTGGTTCTTCGCCGGAATGAGTTCCCTTTCCGTCTGCCCTGCCAATGACACCGGCTTGTTCAGGGGTGGCGGCGATAATTCTGACTCTGACTCCGATTATGTCGAGAAGGATCCCGCCGGTCGCTATGTTCGGGTATTGTCCGTGCCTTTGCTATTCATTTATCTCCTTTTCGTGTATGACACCTGAGTTCTATTCGCTTCATTGAACGACACTGAAGTTGGATTATCAAATTAGCAACGATGATCAAATGCTTGATTTTAATAAGCATCACATTGTTACTCAAATGTGTATGAGCACTGGCGAGCATCCGCCCATGAGTGCAGAAAATTACGGTGTTATAGGTGTTTGAGCTTCCTTAATTGATCTGCAGCATCAAGCACCATCAAAGTTTGTTGTGGACACGGCATATCACATTCTACAACAGCTTTTTCTTGTTGTACCATATGTTCAAGCTCATGATCCTGGCTTTTGACTACTAATACTGTCTGGGATGGTTGTCAAGTTTTGACTGTCGTTATGTTGGCCCTTGATGCACGCTTCAGAAGTACTTTCATGGAGCAAAACTTGGCTGAATACATTATGGAATAGGGACTGCAAAAGTTGTTTTATTTTCTCCTCGGCGTAACTATTTTTGTTGGTGTTTTCTTTCCTTCTGTCGCAGTATAGCGAGATCTTGGGCAAGGGCGCTTTCAAGACTGTGTATGATATCTCGTTCACCTCACTCTCCTATTGAAGTTTCAAACTTTTACACTTCATTAAGCAGCTCTAGCAACTTCCATTTGGAGTCGGTTGTTTGGTGAGAGAATTTTCTTAACACCAGGAAATCTTCTGCTTCAGATATAAGGCATTTGATGAAGTTGATGGGATAGAAGTTGCCTGGAACCAAGTCAGAATTGATGATGTCTTGCAGTCACCAGAAGATCTGGAAAAACTCTATTTGGAGGTCCATTTGCTGAAAATGCTAAAGCATGAAAATATCTTGAAGTTCTACGATTCATGGGTGGATGACAAGAAGAAAACTATTAACATGATTACTGAGCTCTTCACATCGGGAAGCTTGCGGCAGTATGTTCACTTGAGTTTCTTGTCCATTTTATTCACATTCTTTGGTTTATTTATTTTCATTGTAACATCTAACGTTTCTTCTTATTCAAGTCTTTCCTCCGAGCGGTCATCTCAGTTCAGCTTTATGAACTTAATTAGACTAATCATGCAATGTTTTGGCTTGCAGATATCGCAAGAAGCATAAAAATGTGGACATGAAGGCAATAAAAAATTGGGCAAGGCAGATTCTTCAAGGTCTGGTCTACCTTCATAGTCACAACCCTCCAATCATTCACAGAGATCTGAAGTGCGACAATATTTTCGTAAATGGAAATCACGGAGAAGTTAAAATTGGAGATCTTGGGTTAGCAACTGTTATGCAGCAACCAACAGCTCGAAGTGTTATAGGTGAGAGACTAGTTCGTCTGCTTTGAGCTAGTAAATTTGATGAACTTTTATTGGTTTTATGTGTATGCTGCAGGAACTCCTGAGTTTATGGCGCCAGAGCTTTACGAAGAGAACTATAACGAACTCGTTGACGTATACTCTTTTGGGATGTGCATGTTAGAGATGGTTACTTGTGAATACCCCTACACCGAATGCATAAATGCAGCTCAGATATATAAGAAAGTTACCTCGGTAAACTCACCAATAAAAATAATCATTTATTGCTCCATCATCTCGAAAAGTTCTAGTTGATCTCTTTCTGTTGAAACATCTAGTTTTACTTTTAGTGCTTTTCTGCAGGGGGTAAAACCTTCTTCCCTTAGTAAGGTGAGTGATCCTCAAATTAGGGAGTTCATTCAGAAATGTCTCGTTCCGGCAAGGGATAGGCTTTCTGCAAAGGAGCTTCTGGCTGACACCTTCCTTCAAACTGAGAATCGAAAGGAATTGATTCGCGATCCTTTGTCATTGCCTAATTTAAGTCCCAGGTCATTAAATTTGTCGGGTCCTCTGTCCATGGATGTTGACACTGACTATAGGCAGCTGTCCTTAAGCACCTGCGGTAGAAGCAACAAGGAGACTCCTCATTGCCCTGTTCTGGAATTTCAGAGGATAAACAACAATAATGAGTTCAGGCTGAAAGGAATGAAAAATGAAGACAACACTGTTTCATTGACATTGCGCATTGCTGACTCAGCTGGTTAGTTCTTATGCATTTCAAATGTTCTCTTTTTCCCTTGAAGTATCTTGTCATCCTTGACTGTGGTAACACTTGCAAGGTGATAACATGTAATTGGCTGCTCCTCTCTCTCAGGTCGAGTCAGAAATATACATTTTCTCTTTTACCTTGATAGTGACACTGCACTCTCGGTGGCGGCAGAGATGGTTGAACAACTGGAGTTGGCAGATCATGATGTTACATTCATTGCTGAGTTTATCGATTTTCTAATAATGAGACTTCTACCTGGTTGGAAGCCCTCATCCAGTTATATGTCGGATGAAGCACCCAGAATACCCTCAGGTTTTGGGAAAGATAAAGTCTCGGAAGGTAGCCTGTTGGGTTCAATGCTAGCGAGCGTACCTGCTGAACTAGTGAATGAGCAAGATGGTGGTCTTATTTTACATGCAGCTCTGCAGGATGGTAGGCTGCAAGGCGATGATGGTAACTCTTATGATAGCTTTGGTAGAACCATTTATGACAATGACTTTTATTCGTCTCAGCACCTGGCTAATTTGGGAGATCAAGATTCGGCAGCATCGGTTGCTTCAGAGATACTAGTACATAAACATGATGAAGCAGCTGAATTTGTAGATTGTATAATGGATGGAATCTTCAATGACTCGAGTGGGTATGCCTCCGATGATTTTGGGGATTCACATTACGAGGATTGCAAACTGTCTGGGAATGATAGCAGAGCTGGAGATCATTTCCAAATGAACGACTTTTCTAGGAACTCAATATCATCCTTTCCCGATTTGAGCGGAATATCTAACGTCATGAGCCTCACAAGCAACTGTTCTTCGTTATCATTTGCGGAGAAAGGTATGGATCTTGAGCTGAAGTTGGATCTAGATGCAATTGAAGCGCAATATCGGCATTGGTTTCTTGAGCTTTCTAGAATGAGGGACGAAGCTTTGGAGGCAACCAAGAAGAGATGGATGATGAAGAAAAAGCTTACTATCCAGTGATAATATCACTTTGCGTCGATTTTCCTAAAGCTGATCAATACACGTCTCTGTACACTATGGATTCTCCTGTCAAGTGGCTTGCCACCCATTTTTTTTTTTTTTTTCTTGTCGCTTCTACAAGGAGAAAGATCTTTTTATATGAGTTATAATGCCCGGAACAATGTTAGATGCGGCTTGTCCCGCCCATCCACCCCAAATTTATGCGTCGTCTGAAGTTCTCTTTGCAGCTCTTATCAGCAAGCCTAATTCTATTTTATTATGGTTGCCTATCTTTTCAGTCTATGAAGGAGGCATGAGTATGATCCGGCATGAATTCATCATTTGATCTTCTCTTTTTCCTAATATATATCCTTGCTAATAATAGAAGCAAGACAGACCCTTCTTTCAATAATTATGGCCTAATTCTATTACGTCTTACGATGGGACGCTGCCCCTCACTATTTTCATGTTTCTCCGGCTATAACAAAGACGAGAATCCACATGGTCGTGTCCTAAGCTAAAATCAGCATACAAATTGTGCCAGTATATCCTTCCACCTTACTGGGAAGCCACCGTTCATCCTAATGTTGGTGAAAACAACTCCTCCCAGGACATGCTCTGGTTTGCCATGGCGTTTCATAGGGAGTAGAAGACTTAGGAGTTCCTAACCCCGAATGCATGATCGCATGTCGGAGTTGTTTGTGGACTGACTTTTGCCAGGCTTCATGGGTAACAACTGTTTTTCCCCTCCCTTTTGAAATGAGAAAATTCCATGAATAAAACGCTTCAAAATAAGATGATGACAGAGCGAGCGACTGTCACGCCGCTACATTTTTGTTTGGGTGTGAATAATTAAATCCGACGGCAGATGTCATGGAAAAGAACAGAAGGAAGAAACAAGCATTTAGAAGCAATCAAAGGGGAAGTGATGTAGAGAAAGGAAGCTTCTCAGAAGCCGCAACTCCGGACAAATTAAGCTATCTCTCTGGCATGACCTTGGAGATCCTCTATTCCCTCCCCATCCAAACAGTAGGCACCTTCCTAGAAGTCCTCCCCACGAGAATAATGGGCCTATCAAACAGGTTCTTTCTGGGTTAGGTCTTGTCACCGATGTTGATTTTCCCAACATTGACGACTTCAAATCCCCTTTGATCCCATCCCCACCGCCCTACCTATATCATCCAAGGAAAACCCATCAAAGTTTCCACCCCCATCAACTCCTCCTGCCTTTCACATGACCCATCTCCTGGATTCCCATCGCAGGCACTTCTTCTGCATCCCAAAAGCTGGCTCATTTCCCTGATCAGTTTTGCAAAGTGCTGCATCGAAAGATGGAAAGCGATCGTCCCAAAGAGAGAACGGCAGCCACCAACGACAGGGACTTCGAGGACATGTTACCGGTCATGGCAGAAAAGCTCGACGTAGAGACTTTCGTGTCAGAGTTATGTGGCGGGTTCAGGCTCTTGGCAGAACCTGGAAGTGGTTTGATAACATCAGAAAGCCTGAGAAAGAATTCAGCCCTTCTAGGAATGGAGGGAATGAGCGTAGAAGAGTCCGAGGCGATGGTGAAAGAGGGAGATCTCAACGGCGACGGCGCCCTCAACCAGACAGAGTTTTGCGTCCTGATGGTGAGGCTCAGCCCAGGATTGATGCAAGATGCAGAGGATTGGCTTCAGAAGGCCCTCGATGAGGAGCTTGCCAAAGCTTCTCAACAGACTCATGTTCCTTCGACAAGCTCGAAAGAATTTTCGAGTGTCTAAGCGGTATCCCTCTGCGTTTACATCTAAACAAGTTTGTAACAAAGGCAGTATAAGGACTCATCGCATTTCTTTCCATCATGCATGGTCCTTCCAGTTGAATAAGTAGAAGAGTCCAGGACTATGACCCACGGTGTTCTCTCCCTGTTCCTGCATTTACAGCTATTGACAATGGCCAAAAGCTCGCTGCAGCTCATCTGTCTCCACGATCATATTCCTATTGTATGAATGAGCAAATTCCGCATGTACATTATTATGCACCAAAAGCAGCATTTTCTCCTAACCTCGCAATTGTTTTAAAACAGATAGTCTTGCACATCAATTCCCGACTTTGGCAGCTAGCAGCTCTTTCGAGTTCAAGATTTGGGCCTAAAATTAGGCTTCCTAAATCCATGATTATAAAGCTTCAAACAAAAAATGAAAGATTCCATGGGACACCCAGAATGGTGCTATACGAGGTCATATTAATTCCCAACATTAAAAAGGCAGAAGCTGGAGATATTTTCCTGACAATCTTCAGCAAACTATAAGGTTCTTTCGCATGAAGGACGAATTAACATAAATGGCAGCAGCCAACTCAGAGTTACCAAAAGAAAGAACGCAGGAGGGTTCAGCATTAATGGTCATCCAGAGATCATTTTAGTGCAACAAGCAGGACCAGCGATAGAGTAGCATTACGGCAATATTCTCCACAAAGTCCCTAAGACTAGAAAAGTAACAAGTCTGCAGCTATCTATTTGGTTTAATCTCCACATTCTACTCAGCTTCTCGAGGACCTTCAAGTTCTCGATCTTCGAACAGGAGAACGGCTGTCGAAATTGACAAAAACAAAAAAGTCAAGAAACATCACTCACGCTTATATTGTGACAAGAAATCCTCAATGAGAAAAAAAAAAAAAGGGTCTTTATTGAGCAAATTCAATAGCCTTCTTCAAAAGGGAGAATGGTACCTGCGGTATCTGCCGTACTCTGGACTCCTCTGACGGTCATAAGCTGGGCCAGCTGGACCGTTGTATCGATCATACACTGGGCTTCGAGCTCGACCATAATCAGGACTTGGTCGCCGATGGTACAGCGGGCTAGGTGACCTCCTGTACGGACTATCCGCACGCCGACCATGACCTCCTCTTCTAGGGCTGCCATATCTCTCATCCCTCTCACCATCATCCTTCAAAGCATATTCAACTGAGACAACTCTGTCCAATATCTTGCTGCAAAAGTGCAAAGTCATCCTCAATACACTGATTCCAGAATCGCATGGCAGAGAACACAATAAATAAACATAAAGAGCATTTATTGCCTCATGTGAGTGCACTCCAGAGCTTTTGTAGCATCCTCCTGAGTCTCAAACTGCACAAATGCAAAGTTTCGACGTATACGAACATTAAGAACCTTCCCATAAGATTCAAAGTGTCTTTCTATGTCACGAACTCCTGTGCGAATGGGATCGAAGTTGATAACAAAAAGAGTCTTAGTGGGCCTCTGGTTTGCCACCGACTTAGAACCATCTCGAAGCCGTCCCCTTTCTCCCTAGAAGAGGAAAAACCAATCAAATGAACCTTAATGGACAAAGGACCACTCCAAAAGTTTTAGCATATGCAAACAAAAAGCTCAAGACAAGACATAAGCTGTAAATAAACACGTAAGCAAACAAAATACACACCTTAGCCCACTCCACTGACAACCTGCGCCGGTCATAACCAAATGGCATATTATCCACGCCACGAATGGCATCTGCAGCATCACGCTCGTCCTCAAAGTAAACGAAAGCAAACCCTGCCATGAATTAAAAGTTACAAGGGAGGTATAAAAGCACGGCATTCAGAGAACAGTAAAGCAAACAACTAAATCATTTTCCTTTTCCCTAGTTGAAACTAGAAACGTACGACACCTGCATGTATGAGAAGGGCTGATGTACAGAAAGTTTGTAGAGGCGTGGCAAGCTGAACTAAGTCATGGTGGTGGCATATTAAAGGTCTAAATCCAAGGTTTCAGTTCTGAGATGTCATTGCTAAAGCATGCTTCAGTTCAGCATTCAGAGACGAATCAGAAACGGAAGTTGGCGCGACAGAGTGCACTGATCCCCCTATATCTGTCGTGATTGATTGACAAGGCAATAAAATGGATAGAGCCCGGCATGACCATTCTTGTAAGATGGCAACTTATAGCAGTAAGGAGGATGAGTGAAGGATGAGGAAGTGGGAGGAATGCAGTATGGTGCCATCTGAATGTGGCAGGAGAGCAGGCAAGCATGAAGCATTCCTTTCCAAAAGGAATGTTGTGCAGAGATGTCTCAGCTCATTTTCCTTTAGTAGAGATTCCTGCGTCAAAAGAAACACTTAAATATGGAGACTTCCTCCGATTAAATTGAAAATTCCTCGGCTGCAGGCCACTATGGGAGGGCGACCTGCAAATCTAGAGCGACTGAATTCCTATTCCACAAGAGCTTTTCTTTTCATTTCCAATCCATCGTTAATGCACCCGCATTTCTAGTAAGTTAAATCTTCCTGCCCCAAAACCTTGTTTGCTATTTGTCACTGCATTCAATTTTTCATAATGGCTACAAGATCGACGGATCACTGCACTTACTCCTCTCGCGTGCTTTAAACATATCGTCAGTCAAATTAGCGCAATCAAGCTAAAATAAAAGAATACCAAAGAACGGCAACACAGTGACTACGCTCCCAAATTCAGTACAGCAGAATTGAACTATACATCCGTAAGCACATAAGCTCGGGTGGGGTCGAAGCAGCGATCAGAACTGAAAGAGGAAAACAATTACCAGACTTCATGTCAACACGCTCAACCCTGCCATACTTGGAGAACAAGCGCTCAAGCTCCGATTGTCGAGTTTCGTACTCGAAGTTGCCCACAAACACCGGCCTCATTTGGCTGAGTGAAGAAGCCCGAAGAGTTCACCTGCCAAGGCAGACGGAACACGGACGAATCAAAGTCTCAACTTGAAGGACGTAAAACCCAAACGGGACAAGACGACTCTCGCCATAACTAGTTCTCTAATGCTCGTAAGGAGAACAATGATTCAACAAACCTTGCAACCCTAAAGCTTCTCGAGAGAGAGAGAGAGAGAGTACTGTGGAAGCTCCGACTCGGATTCAATGGCGCTCGATGACTGGAAACCCTAGAACCAAGACGACGATGGGTTTATAATCGCATCGCTGATTTTATCAAATTTCCTTAATCAGCCTCCTCCTCGAAAATCTTAACCGTCGAAGTTTGTCCACCGTGGCGCGGGTTGGTCCGTCGATTGCCAGAATCGTGGTTGGGCTAATTCGCTAATGGGCCGCTTCGGAAGAGGCCCAATGAACGAAGATTGGAAAATCGTTATTTCTCCAAAACCGTCTCTGTGTATGTTCTTTTTTTTCACCTTAGTTTATATACAGAATGTGTGGTTGACTTTTGTTACCAATGATTTCTCCAAAACCATCGATGTTTCCTCAAGCACATTGAATTGTGTGGTTGACTTTTGTTGCCAATACTTTACATTGAAATGCGAACCTGTCCATAAAATTACCATTTACTAGCCCTTTCAATAGAATCGTAACGATTTATTCCTCCTTTATAGATAGACCCCTTGCACCCGAGGTGAAATAACTATGAAGAAATATTGTTTTAGCTCAGCTCAAGCTACCTTTTTGCCGCCCCTAAAAGAGACGAGGCTTTTTTTTTTTATAACCAAGGTGTCCGGGCCAGCTTGCGCGCACATCGACTATTCCTCGGGGAAGACTAGTATAGCAGCCCACCGCCATAGCCCCCCACTTAAATCACCGGTACTCATCTGGAGAATCGAACCTGAGACCAATGCGCCAAACCACACAATCTCAAGTGCGCCATAACCAACTGAACTACCCATGGATGGGTAGACGACACTTTTTGTTTGTCTCTTGTGTGGCCATTAATTTTAATTATATAAAAATCGATCTCGAAAATCATCTCTAATTTCTCATCATCGGATTATAGATCGATTATCAATTATATGCATTTTTTTTCTATCTTGTCATCGTCAACGATTTCCAGCTAAAGAGACTGAATCTAGTTTCCTCATCTTCTTCTTTTACACACAAAGTTTTCCATCCATCTACCATTTAGCAATGGCTCAAGTGGAAAGATCTAACTTTTGCTTCAACAAGTCTTTATTTACGGCAGAAGAACATTAGAAGTGCAGATATTTATTTACGGGGCTCACTTTAGTGTCAATATTTTTTTTTTTGGATCACTTCAGTGCCAATTGTTGTCATAAACGATCATTTCAGTGCCAACAATATACGTGTCATGATTTTCGGCAAGCCACGTCGGATTTTGTACTGAAATGATAATTTTTGACAAAAATTGCATTGAAGTGATAAAAAAAATATTGGCACTAAATGAGCGCCGTACACAAATATTGACACTCTTGCTGTCCCTCTGCCCTTTATTTACTGTGTAAACTATAAACTATAGATTGATGAGATTTTCTGTTTCCGATTAATTTGGACTATAAAGGAGAGCACGAATTGATCGTATTCATTAATCCACATGGTGGGTTGAATGGAAAAAGGAGTACGCGAATTTTCGTTGAGATAGGATAGACAAACCATAAAGTTGTCACATTAGTCAACTTGAATGTTTCTATGCATTTTCCGTCATGTATTCAATTATGTTATGTTCGACGTCAGGGTGAGACCTCGATCGTTGATCGGGGACTTCACCTCGAATGGAGTCGATTCACTACCCTTTTTGGTCGTTCCAAGCATGATCTTTGGTCCGAGCGTGATCACATCCTCGGACCCGCTCAATTGCCCCGACCTAATTGCATCGCGACTCCAAAAGGAACCGTCGTACCAATCATAGGAATCGCGTGAGAACTAACAAAACTTGAGGAGATTAGGAGTTTATCTCTCCTTAATGCTTTATCTTCTATGGGTTCCTATAAAGGAAAATGATTGCCATCTTTGATTCCAATTAAGAAACATAGTTAAATCGGCACTTATTTGATACTATATCAAACTGTTATGGAGTAGAATTATATTTCATCAGTAGGTCGATACCATTTCTTGTGGGCAGCATGAATCTTTTAGCTAATATTCTCTTAGTATCGTATATAATAAAAGTGACACATTAAGCTTTAATAACACGAAATTGATTAATTATTTAAATGTTAATTACACCGAACAAAAAAATGATTAATTTTTTTTTTTTAGTTGGTTGGTCTATTTTGATAGAAGTCTAACAAGATGAAAATCCTGATGAGTTTCCGCACGCGTTGGAGTGCGCAAAATCCACATCCTCTTCTCGCTCGCCGGAAAAAATATCCACGAAATCAGACCGCCCACAGCGAATTGCAAACTACATCTTCACCGTCCAAACCACAGGCCCCGGAGGAAGAGTGGGTCCCGGAACGATTTCAACGGCCGGAAATTCATTATCAGTTCTTTCTTTTTCTTCTTTTTTCCAATCCACGGCCGACGATTTTCCCACAAAAGACAAAATATCCACACTGGATCAAAGACTTGCCATTTCCCTCGGAGCTTCTTGCTCGCCTCAGTTCTTCGAGCTTCGCATCCTTCCCTTCGAAATTCCAGGAAAAATCTCGCGATTTCATTGAAGAAAAAACTCAGAACTCGTTGATGTTTGCGTAGTTTGGAACCTGAATCGTTTGGAGCACCGCGTCGTGTTGTGGAGTCGAAGAGGAGGCTGAGTTGGTCCGAGCGATTCTCGACGGCCATGGAGGCTTATAAGCGGTGGGTTCGGAGGAACAAGGAGTATGTGCACTCTTTGGAGTCTCTGGCCAACGTAACCTTCTCGACTTTCTCTTCGTATTCGCTATTATTAGTCATGGTGTGTGCAGGGGGTGAATTTGGTGGTGAGTCGATGAACTGTCTTTTGCTGAATGTTCCGGCTACGTTTGGTTCATGAGCAGTAGGTGTGTCCTGTGAGAGTATGGGGATGGTGATGAATTAGTGGTATGAGCTCGTGCCTTCGTGGATCAGATAATTTTTCAAAGACACTATTTTTTTGTTGATCGGTCTGTAGAAAGTCTTACGTGAAGATGGGGATGAGAGGAATCTATGCGAGGGGTTTTTCTCTTTTGCAGTAGGTTGAATTGAAATACATGATACAGTTCTTTGGTGTTGTAGTTGTTGCCGCCAAGGGGGTTTGGCAACTGCTATATACAGTTGAAGTTTGGGCACTAACCACATTTGGTGTGTGATGCTATATGGTGATGGCTTGAGCATGAGATGATGGAACAGAATTACTTACCTTTTTCTTTCTTTCTGTGGGTTATTTAGGTGTGAAGTAAATTTTCTCAGTCATTGAGGGGGATTATTTTTGCTCATGATTCTGTTCCAATAGTACCGAGAGTAGAAGGGAACTTTCAGTATAAGTACTCAGAAGCAAGAGCCGACGAAGTGCCCTTAATTAGCTAGTTGTATAAGTTTTGGTGTACTTATACTTTTACTTTGCTTCTACCATTTGTAATCCACAAAATGCTTAACTGGGGCAATTGCAAGTTCTTGGAAGCATAATACAACTGCAACTAGGCTGCTTAACTGTCCGTTAGTGAGCTTGTTTGTATGTGGGTAATCTTAATTTTCGTCAGATAGTGACTGTTTGCGCATGGGGAGAGAGAGAGAATTGCATGTTTCAGCAAGAGAGTAATAGCTTAATCGAGAAGTGGAAAGAAATAGAGAAGCAAGAGAATTCAACACAGGGAATTTAGAGAAATGTCCTCAGTTTCCCAGCCCATCATTCAAGAATTAACTGCAATCTCAGTAATTATGACAACCCAATCTTTTTGTTTCGATCTGGCTTGTTGATAAGAGTCATGAGACTCATGACAACCTTAAAAGTTTCGGCGATATTGCTAAGCCTTGTGTACTTAGAAAGATGAATCGAGCGTTCACCATTACCGACCGACAACCATAGGAAAAGTCAAAATATGATTTTTTAACCAGCCACTTCTCCCATCATATGGAAAGGTCTAGGCTTAAGCTAGGGGGAATTGAAACATTTGCTACTCAAATTATATGCAAGTGAAAAGACTTCTTTTTCAGTTTACAACTTGTACGAGAAACTTTTGTGGTAAGCATGTGGAATGATATGATGACCCAAACGTCCAAATAACATTAGATGTAACTATTGAGAAGATGTTCTATTGGATCAAGTGAAATGGATTATATTTACTTGAAAGCAAGTGCATAGTACAACACGGAAAAAGACCAAATTCGAAGTTAATTTCACTTAACTTCCATTTGGTATTTCGGTTTTTTTCTCTATAGCATTTTTAAGTAGATCCCTTGTCAAAAGGTAACCATGATTGAATTAGTACTATTAAGATGAATGACCTTAGGAATGTTCCCATATGATATTTGTTCCTTTCTACGTCAATTCTGAGATTGGTTGTCTTCGAAGTTGTATGACAAAAGATGATAAATCATAACAGAGCCGATTGCATTCCTTTCATCGTTATACATTTAGTGTTGGTGCAGCCCGGTGAGGAGGACTTTGTCGTTAATAATATTACTATTTGAAAAAACCCAGTTGGCCGATGTGTATGTGTCATTTCCATAAGAAGGCATAAGCCATCTTTCACCGCACTTCTTGTGAATGGGTTGCCATAGATTTTGGTTCATATTATTGCAGGTCTTTGTTGGGTGGTGGAAGCTTCAGTATGGGAAGTAGGATTATCATATGGGCTGGAACGAAAAACAGTGTACATAGAGGATAAGAAGCCATTTAATTAGTTCATTGTCTTGTTATTATACTTATTTGAGAGGCATGGTTTGTGGAAGAGCAAACATCACTATCTTTGGCAATTTCAACCTAAGTTTATTAATATATGGCTCTCGATGGCCATCATTTGGTGGATCAATTCTATAATCAAGTCTTTTGTGATCTTGTGGATCTTATTCTTGTATAAAGTTTTATCCCGTTGTTGTATCTCCTGTACTCCTCAACGTAATCTTTACTTGGAAGATTTTGCAGTTGACTAACTTGTAGTGATCACTCTTGTCTGCGATTGCATTGGTATTAAGCTCTATGTGAGGACATGCGTTTGACAAACATCTGCATTTTTGCAATATTTTCGCTGCCCCCCTTGTTTCATTTACAGTATGTTCCAAACTTGATTTAAATTTACAAGAAAAATGGTAGTATTATGTATTTGCAGCCTAGCACTAACTTAGATGATGCCTAGCTTCTACATCAATTATGTGCATCTAATTGCTTACAATCTGTATTCCACCTTGATCCATCTGTATTGATACCTTTCTGTCTATGTGGAAAAAAGTCTTATTTGCTTCACTCCATAGCACATCTAGCATGTATAAATTGTTTCAGCCGAATCTAGATATTCTTGATCTAACACAGGAAATGAAACTCTATTTGTGTGCTTTTATAAATTGGTTTGGACTATTCTATGAACGGTTTCATGTAAATTATAATATCATGTGTGCTGATTTGTGATGATAGCAGACTCTTATCTACTTATGCCCTCATCTCATCTGGACATTTTAATTGTGGAACAGGGTTTGACATGGCTGCTGCCAGAGCGATTCTCTTCTTCAGAAATAGGACCAGAAGCAGGTTTTGTGAAAATTTGGTAACTTTTAGCTACATATTTTCAACTTAGGGTTTGAAACACCTTTTCTGCATCAAATGCCGTTCTGTTTACCCTATGAGATAGAGTTAGGTTGAATTGAACACACCAGTGTGAGAAGTTGGTTACATTTAGCTACTCGTTTTCAAATTAATTTTTGAAGGACCTTTTTCTGCATCAATTGCAAATAGGAGAGATTGTTTGGTCAAAGTGGAACCAGACATATGGAAATATCTTTTCAGTGCTTTAGATCTTCACATATAAAGAAACTCAAGATAGCATGATTTACTAATAGGCCATCACTTCCTTAAATTATGGGGGTTTATTTAATGAGTACATGGTGTACACACAAGCCCATGTTCATCGAAATTTAGGCTGCTTGTTCTTATAGAATTTTGACTAATGCTTGCCACATTTTTTCTCGTATATAATGAAAGAATTTGGAGTTTTATTGGGAAAGTTTGTCATTTTACTGCAGTGGCTGCTATCTTGGGTGTCATAACTGCCATCAATGAACACATAATTGATACCGCCCCATCTCAGATCCACACTGGTCATCCTGAGCCTTCCGCATTGCCTTATTCGTTATGCATATCTGCATTGAAGGACTTGGAAACACTTGTTGAAGTCGCAGCGCAACATTACTATGGTGATACCAAGAAGTGGAATTTCGTTGCAGCTACAGAGGCTATTAAGTGAGTTACAACAATGTCAAACAACTTTTCATGTAGCTATAGTCTGTGTGGTTTCCTGATGTTCTGGTAGTCTGTTTGAACCAGGTTTTTGGTTAGGTTAGCCATGTTTCGGAATAGTGGCTATAGGATGCTTCTACAGGGCGGGGAGATTCCAAATACTGAGGAGACATCAGAAGTTTCCTCGTCACAGTCCAGACCTGGAGATTTCAGAAAACCTGGATTTTATAGCGGGCCTGGTTCTTTCAGAAATAGCGTTGGGCAGAATGGGTGGAATCTGGAAGGAAGAGCACTGTCTGCATTAAGCAGATTTGGAGAGAATGCCAGAATGGTTTCTGACCCAGCGTGGTTGCGCAGGGTGCAGCAGCAGAATGCTATTATGGAATCTCTTGGTAGGAGTGTTGGTAGGTTGTTAGTTGAACCTTGGTGAAATCATATAGTTTACTTTTGCTGATACAATTTGTTTTATGACAGCTCCAAAGGCAGAGAAATCAACACTGTCATCCATTTTGTCCGAGAAGGGTGTGCATGGATCGTTATATCTCATGGGGGAGATCCTATTTATCGCAAGGCCCCTAATCTATGTTTTGTTTATTAGAAAGTATGGAACCCTGTCCTGGACTCCTTGGTTTCTTTCACTGGCCATGGATGTCGTTGGCGTCGGCATTTTTTCTCAAGTTACTTTGTCTGGGTGGGGTAGTAAAGACCGCAAGTTTCAGTACACCACTCCAGAAAAAGATGAGGTTAGAGTCTCTAGTTATGTAATCGTTCATTTGAATTTGTCCATTTGGCATGCGCTGGCTTGTATCACAATGCTTTTGGACTGGCCTTTCTTCAGCCATCTAATGTCCAGATTAATGATTCTCTCGAGATGTGTCAACTTGTGTTCTTTTTCCCTGTAAGTAGTTGAAAAGAAGAAAGCTACTCTGGGCACTCTACCTCATGAGAGATCCATTCTTTAGCAAATACACAAGGTACTTATAACCACCAGAAATTATTTCGGTACGAAGTTTACATTTCTGGGATGAATCTCCTGATGGAAAACCACGTTCCTTCTCTGACATTTCAGGGAAAGGCTTGACAGAGCAGAGAGACTCTTGGAACATGTTCCCCTTTTTGGGGCTCTTACAGGTGTTATTATGTTCCCATGTCGCTTTTATTTTTTTAGTCGGCTAAGGTAAGGCTACTTATCATGGGAAATTGTGCTCATTCATTTTATGATTACTCATGCAGCTAAAGTCATAGAGCTGATTTTCGGAGCCCAAACACGGTATACGTACATGTCCGGCTCATAAGAGCGAAGCCTTAGAAAGCTGTGCTACTCTTTGAGCCGCCTCACCCGCCAGAAATAGATTACGAGGACTGTGTCCACTATCATCACGAGTTACTGTAAGTTGAGGGACGATGTCCTGGTGAAGAAAATCGACATTTTGATGTTTATGGAAAATAACGCGATAACTATTAGCTGGCGAAGGTCTGCTGGAGATCCGCAATTGTACAATGGTTTCTTGGTTTTGTTGGAAATAGATTTTGCTTCTTAGCTTGGATTGGATCTGGAAGGAAGTTCTCATCGTGCGGACTTCACTGTGGAGTCAGGGTTCAATCATGTTCAATCTGCTTGGGGGGTTGAGGAAGAAAATCTGGTATCCCCTTTACTTTATGCTGTCTACGAATGCTTCTTCCCTTTTGTTTTCTTCCTTGTTTCTTTTCAAGCCAAGCCCTTTGTTTAGAGCCCTGCATACAGAAGAATATTGATAATGGTTGAGTGACATTGTTTCTCTGGTTCAAATGAAGGAATCCTTTAGATGTTTGAAAGTCCATATTTTCTTGTCTCTCTTTCTTCATTAGTTTGATCTCCTCCTCTCTGACCTGTCCCACTTTATTCCTGTCACCGGACTAGCATATGTAGATTTCCAAGTGCTAGATTTTGCTGGTCTCAAACTCTCGGCGGAGCCAATCGATTACGGCCACTCATAATTGTGGATCGTATATTTTTATTTTGGTCGAGCAGTCCTACATTTATTTGCTGCACATTACTCTTTTTACATGAAGATTGAACGCCTAGAATTTTTCATCTCAAAGAGCCCACACAACACTTCCCATGCATGTTAAAGGCTTGAAGTAACCGCCGTTTTAGTGATGTGGGTTCTACCGTCTTAAGGGATCGATTCTCCATCCGAAAATATGTATCTTTCTATGTAAAATGTGGTACCTCAGATTTTTTTATAGGCTCTCAATGAACGATTGAGATTTGTTCGGGTTGTAGATTCTTCGGGATCTGTACCGGTGCTCAAGGAAGACAATTCACTTTCTACTCTTTTTAAACATGCCGAATAGATATACTAAATTGAATCTAAACCGCCGACGGTGACAAGATTCATGTAAGTCTCGTGTGGGTCTCATTAGATCTAACGGTCTAGACTCAGAAATAAGGTTATGTGTGTGTTTAAATATTGAGTTCGCTGAACACTACCTATAGAAAAAAAAAAAAAAAAGACGAGTAGAGAATGAATGATGTTTCACTCGTCCCTTGTCCAATGTAATAGGTAAGGGGAAAAAAGGATAATAACACAATAATTTATGAATTTTGGTCCATTGTGCAGTGCTCTTCTTCACTTTTGTTATGTTAAATGTGATTCAGTCGCTGGCCGTTATATGTGGCATATCACCAAATTAGTGATCCTATATGACATATTGGGCAAGAAAATAGGTTGGGAGGACTATATTTGGAAATTTCAAGCAAATGTTCAAAACTAAAGTGGAAGAAATGAAAAGTTTAGAGTTAAACTGGAATTCCAGTAATAGATTTAAAATTAACTGGACAATTTATATTCCGAGGAAGTGACCCTGTGACGGGTCTCCACGCTTGCCGCCTGAAGCATGACGCTTGGATTCAAGCCAGAACAGCGGGTCTCGACATCGATATTTCGAGCTTGTTCTTCATGAAATCGTTTGATATACCACTAGTCGTTGGCCCCCGCATTTGCATGGAAATGGGAAAGTTTTTCACCGGTGAACGATATAGCTTTTACAAGTCTATAGACTTTATACAAGCATGGATTCACATTCATGGCAAAGCATATTGCGGAGTGGATGCAGAGAAAATGGCGCAAGGCCTAATGAGTCAAAAAGAAAGAAGAGACGCCAAAATGTCCATGCTGCAAAGGCTATGTTGTTCACAATTTCACTTAATCATCTCTTCATTCTTAAGCCAACTTGTGGGAGGGAAGCAAATGCACTCATGTTGGCTGCAATATGAGATGTTGTGATGGTTTAATTTGATCTTCTAATTCCTAGACGAGGTCGCATTGCCCACATAGATACATTGAAGTTGTGACGTTGAGACCATCTGAAGGAACCAAATGCACGGCCAGATTACTATTTGAGCAAGCAGTGCAGCCAAAACTTGCTGAACCGCATATGGCCAACTTCAAAAACTCCAGAGGGCGAACATCTAAAGGAACCAAATGCCAAGTCGATGATGTTGTCAACAATTCTCTCTCTTGTCATGGAAGCTGCTTTGCTTGCCGGAAGATCAATCCACAAGCCCTGAAACTCTCTCTTTTGTATCTGCCGTTGGTCTTTGTCAGTTCAAGTTCTGTCTGTCGCAACAAATGGGAAAAAGAATAGAAAGTACTGTAAATTGCCTCTGTTCTCATTTCCTGTAGAATTGGAAGAGTAATGGATGGCAGAGACAAGAACATAAAGTGGCCGCAGAGTTCAAAATGCAAGATCCGCATACAAATTTACAATGCCAAACGATGCAAATCGAACATACTACTCTATGCTTAATTAACTAATGCTAACAATATCATGATCAGGGGAACGAACTTGATTTTACCACAAGGGCGACCAAGAAAGACATTCAAATCATTTACAAACAGCTCTTTGGCATCTAATGGGCAGCTGTAATGGCTATCAAAAAGCGTTCTCTCTAGGACAAAAGAATTTCGAACGGAAATCCCGAGACTCCGCATACACGTCATCTGTTTCTCAATTGCTGTCAAGTTCATCAGGAAATTGCTGTCAAGTGTTAATCCTTCAACAAATCAGGAGTTGGATGGATATAAATTTCAGAGTCTCAAGTTGCCTGAACTGTCGAGAACAACAGTAACAGATTGGAACCTTCATAAACCGCATCAATTCAAATACCTGCTTCAAAAACTGCAAAACTTTCCCTAAGAAAGGCATTAACAGCTCCTGCAAATTGGTGCATCATCCTGTTTTCAACTTGTTGACCACTGAACAACATCCAGTTCTACCTTCATTCTGGGGCCAAAACAAAGAGTCCATTTACAGTTACTTCATTCTTAATCTCACATCAGTAATACATGGTATGCTGTAGTATATTTTGCTATTTCAAAGTTCCAGAACGAGCATCGGCAGAACAAATCCACATTGCATTGCATAAAAAATTCTAATGCTCGAATAAACAAGACATAAAGTCTGAAACTGATTTTTCCAGAAGGAATGAGATTGATCGATATTCCGCGCTTGGTCATATTCGACATGTAAATCTCATCAAGAACCCAAAGTGGACAGGGAATCTTGTGAAGAGAATATAGCAGTTTACCAAAAACATGTAAATGACTTGACACGAAAAGAATTCTTAAGGGACCGAGATAACTGAAGTAGAGGGGTTTCCTGAAAAGTACATATGGCTTATTTGCAGCAACTATTCTTCCATTTGAGCATCCTCACCGACAAAACGAAATCGGATGTATCTGCGTTTAGGCAAATAAACATAACCAAATAGATGTCAAGGGAGGAAGCAAATCATTCTTCAAACCTGATACTTTGACAAAATTACCACACAGATTCGCTAGTGATAGTCATCGATAGCTTGTCCAGGATGAGCAATCTTACTTGATGGCTCATGACATCTGTATGTCCTTAGAAGTCATTCTGACGAGAGTTGTTTTGTCCAAAGCATCATGTCATACTCCTCCATCACCTTGTCCGCTCTTTGAATCACGTAAGAGAAGGAAGACCGTATCCTGTTGTCATGGAAAATGGTTGAATTGAACCTAATCATTCTTATGTAATGGGAAAGGAGAAAAAAGAAACAATCCATCTTTTTATTCAGTGATTAAATATCAAACCTCCTCCTTCGTATGTTGCTAGTGTCAAATTGTTAATACATTAAGTAGAAAAAATCTGAGTCGGCTAAAATATTTAATAATGGGAGAAATTCGGAACTATTGACAATCTATTGAAGTGCTACACTTGTACAATGTGGAAAAGGTAGGTAATTTACTGATTTATCAAAACATTGGTAAATCCTTCTACTCTTCCTTGTGAAAGTATTATTGACTGCTCCAACGATCCAGAGTCTCCATTCCTTGAACTACTTAAAAGGACAAAAGCATAACAGCGGACTATCAAGAAAATGGTGTCATCAAATTGGAAATGCTGATGAACAGTGTGACCTGCTTTATTTACCTTTCAAAGCTAAATGTGAATACCAAAGTGCTCGACTTGTCGGAGCAGTCTTTTCATGGACCAGTTGTTTCTCTCTGTTGCAGTAGAACAATGAACGTATGAAGATCCAATAAGTTGCATCGCGGGACGTCTTTTAGAGTGTAAACGCCTCGATTCCTGGAGCTCTGTGGTCTCCACCAGATCACGCGAGATTGACGCCCATCATTTCATTCAATCTTGCCAAATTCGACAGATGAGCACAATTTGCTGAGGCTCGGAGCTGAATCCCTTATTTTTTCACATTCGGGACTTTCTCCAGTCCCTGAACATCACCAAGCTTCCAGCACCTTCTAATATTCAAATCTCTCAGGTTATCGAAGGATGAGAGGTCCGGTAATGCTTCAATGGAATTGCAACCCTCGAAGATCAACACTTCCAAGTTTTTCAATCTTCCAAGGCCTTTGATTTCGACTACATTGTGGCATTCGTAAAGGCTTAATTTCTTCAGATGTGTTAATTGCGAAAGCCCCAGTATTACAAGGGACTGACAGCCCCACACCCGCAGCTCTTCCAAGTTGTTCAATTTGTCAAGGCCTCTAACTTTGACTACTGGTAGAAGAGCATCATATGATTTAAATACCAAACTCAAATTCAAGGATCTCAAAGACGCTAGATGTTCAAGGCCGTCCAGGTTGGACAACCTCCCGCATTCTGAAACAGATAATTCCTCTAAGTATTTTAATGCTACCAGATCCTTGATTTCTGTCAGCTCGGTGCATGAATCAATAGTTAACTTTGACAAGGATTTCAAATTTGACAAACTCGGTAACTCTTTCAACTCATGACAATCTTGGACAAAAAGCTCCATTAATCCTGAGGGAAGCTCCGGGATGGATTCCAGGCAGCCCACAATGGCGAGCCTTCTTAGGTGGATTAGATGAGAAAGTTGAGGCAATGTGTGATGCTGACAGGTGACTACCAAATCCTTCAAATAGGATGGAAGCTTTGGCAGCGACTGAAGATTGTCACACCGTAACAAATTAAGGTGTTGCAGAGAAGGCAGCTTACTGATGCTGTGTGGCAGCGATTGAAGCATTTTGCAGTCCTGCAAATCAAGTTTCTCAAGACGAGAAAGCTTATCAAATTCATCGGGGAAGCCAGAAACATCTGTCGATCTCAGTTGAAGGATCTTCAGTGAAGGCAACCCATCTATTGGGATTTCCCCTCCCAGACTCTTGCAATTTGTGGCATCTAGTTCTTCAAGTTTCTCACGACTAGAGACCTTATTGAATAAGCCAAAAACGCATGTCGAACTTCATCGAAGCATCTTTAGTGAAGATAACCCATCTATATGAATTTCCCCTCCTAAACCCTGACATTCGGTGGCATCTAATTGTTCAAGGCTGACCAACTTGCCAATAGTACTAGGCAAACTCCTCAATTTCTCACAATGAGCAACATTCAAAATTCTCAAGTTTTTCAAATCCCCTATGGATTCAGGTAATTCGCAAATGCCTGATTGTGACAAATTCAATTCAGTCAACCGTTCCAACTTCCCAATTGAGTCGGGAAGTCTGACCAATGATTTGCAACCAGAGGCATCAAGCGTCTCCAAGTCTTTCAATCTTTCAAGGCCTTTGATTTTGACTAGATTTTGGCATGCGCGAGCACTTAATCGCTTCAAACGTGTTAATTGCGAAAGGTCTGGTCTTACAAGGGACTGATAGCCCCACACCCACAGCCCTTCCAGGTTTTTCAATTTGACAAGGCCTCGAGCTTGATCTCGATCATCATTCAATCTTGGGAACGTATCCATTTGCAAGAATCTCAAAGATTGTAGATGTTCAAGACCGTCGAAGCTGGATAACTTAACGCATCTTGATATTGACAATTTCGTTAAGTTTTTTAATGCTTCCAGATCCTTGATTTCTGTCAGCTCGGTGCACGAATCGATAGTTAATTGTGACAAGAATTCCAAATTTGACAAACTCGGTAACTCTTTCAACTCATGACAATCTTGGACAAAAAGCTCCAATATTCCTGAGGGAAGCTCCGGCATGGATTCCAGCAATCCGCAGCCCTTAATGGCGAGCCATCTTAGGTGGATTAGATGAGAAAGTTGAGGCAATGTGCGATGCTGACAAGTGACTCCCAAAGATGTTAAAGAAGGGGGAAGCTCTGGCAGTAGCGACTGAAGATTGTAACACCCCGTTAAATCAAGGTGGTGCAGAGAAGACAGCTTACTGATGCTTTGTGGCAGCGATTGAAGCATTTTGCAGTCCTTCAAATCAAGTTTCTCAAGACGAGAAAGCTTATCGAATTCATCGGGGAAGCCAGAAACATCTGTCGATCTCAGTCGAAGGATCTTCAGTGAAGACAACCGACCTATTGGGATTTCCCCTCCCAGACTCTTGCAATTTGTTGCATCTAGTTCTTCAAGTTTCTCAAGACGAGAGACCTTACTGAATAAGCCAGAAATGCGTGTCGAACTTAATCGAAGGATCTTCAGTGAAGATAACCCATCTATATGAATTTCGCCTCCTAAACCCTGACATTCGGTGGCATCTAACTGTTCA
Organism: Rhodomyrtus psidioides; assembly: GCA_021437785.1. Lineage (NCBI taxonomy): Eukaryota > Viridiplantae > Streptophyta > Magnoliopsida > Myrtales > Myrtaceae > Rhodomyrtus > Rhodomyrtus psidioides. The sequence goes on along the minus strand of JAILYB010000071.1, from coordinate 4,078,435 downwards.
AGGCTGACCAACTTGCCAATAGTACTAGGCAAACTCCTCAATTTCTCACAATGAGCAACATTCAAAATTCTCAAGTTTTTCAAATCCCCGATGGATTCAGGTAATTCGCAAATGCCTGATTGTGACAAGTCCAATTCAGTCAACCGTTCCAACTTCCCAATTGAGTCGGGAAGTCTGACCAATGATTTGCAACAAGAGGCATCAAGCGTCTCCAAGTCTTTCAATCTTTCAAGGCCTTTGATTTCGACTAGATTTTGGCATGCGCGAGCACTTAATCGCTTCAAACGTGTTAATTGAGAAAGGTCCGGTCTTACAAGTGACTGATAGCCCCACACCCACAGCTCTTCCAAGTTTTTCAATTTGACAAGGCCTCGAGCTTGATCTCGATCATCATTCAATCTTGGGAACGTATCCATTTGCAAGAATCTCAAAGATTGTAGATGTTCAAGACCGTCGAAGCTGGATAACTTAACGCATCTTGATATTGACAATTTCGTTAAGTTTTTTAATGCTTCCAGATCCTTGATTTCTGTCAGCTCGGTGCACGAATCGATAGTTAATTGTGACAAGAATTCCAAATTTGACAAACTCGATAACTCTTTCAACTCATGACAATCTTGGACAAAAAGCTCCAATATTCCTGAGGGAAGCTCCGGCATGGATTCCAGCAATCCGCAGCCCTTAATGGCGAGCCAACTTAGGTGGATTAGATGAGAAAGTTGAGGCAATGTGTGATGCTGACAGGTGACTCCCAAAGATGTTAAAGAAGGGGGAAGCTCTGGCAGTAGCGACTGAAGATTGTAACACCTCGTTAAATCAAGGTGGTGCAGAGAAGGCAACTTACTGATGCTTTGTGGCAGCAATTGAAGCATTTTGCAGTCCTTCAAATCAAGTTTCTCAAGACGAGAAAGCTTATCGAATTCATCGGGGAAGCCAGAAACATCTGTCGATCTCAGTCGAAGGATCTTCAGTGAAGACAACCCACCTATTGGGATTTCCCCTCCCAGACTCTTGCAATTTGTTGCATTTAGTTCTTCAAGTTTCTCAAGACGTGTAACCTTATTGAATAAGCTAGAAATGCGTGTCGAACTTAATCGAAGGATCTTTAGTGAAGATAACCCATCTATATGAATTTCCCCTCCTAAACCCTGACATTCGGTGGCATCTAATTGTCAAGGCTGCCCAACTTGCCAATAGTACTAGGCAAACTCCTCAATTTCTCACAATGAGCAATATTCAAAATTTTCAAGTTTTTCAAATCCCCAATGGATTTAGGTAATTCGCAAATGCCTGATCGTGACAAGTGCAATTGAGTCAACAGTTCCAACTTCCCAATTGAGCTGGGGATATGAAAGGGAGGATGATCAAGCTGGGGCGCTTCTGGAATACCCACTCCTTCTAATGACAAGTACTGCAATTTCACGAGGGATCCAATGCATTCTGGAAGTCTACATAATTTCGAGCAACCACTCAAGTAAAGGTACCATAAATTTACCAGATGGCTGATTGAGTCGGGAAATCTGACCAGTGACTTGCAATCAGAGGCATCAAGCATCTCCAACTTCTTCAAAGAAACTATACATGGAGGAATTTCCTCTATAGCAGTCCCCCCTATGTAAAGTTGCGTCAGTTGTTCCCAATTGCCCATTTCTTGGGGTAGCTTTTGGAGTTTCTGACATCCGCGCACGTTCAAAAGAAGGAGGCCGTTGGCTTCTCCAACAGAAGAGTGAATTTGCTCCAGATGACAACATCCTTCGAAGCATAATATCTCTAAATTTTGGAAGGTTGAGATATCAGGAGAAACTTTTAAACAATGGCAATTTACGAGACCTAGGGCTTTCAACTGGTTCGCCACCTGAAAGATAAAATGATTTACAAATTTTCGCAAAGAATATAAAATATCAGAGAACAAAAGACAGAACAAGATGCTCTCCGCCTGACCTGGAGACGACTCCAACCTTCCCAATGCTCTGATATGTCGCAATCCGATAAACCAAGTATCACCAATTTCTCCAGATGAAAACAAGTGAGCACGGATGCAGGACATTTTTTCAATGCGAAGTATCGTAACTGAGGAAGCAAGCCTTTGGAATCTCCAATCAGTGTTGCGTTATCCAAAAAAAGGAGCCTTAAGTTGGGTAGTGTCTCAAATTGCTGCGTTGTGAGTTCCACGTGCGAGGGGTTTTCGTCGAGCGAAAGGGCCTGAACGCGATCGTTTTCTTTTCCCTTCACAAAATATTGCATAACAGTGGAGAGGAGCAATCAGCAAAAAAATTATTTAAGATTATCACATTGAATTTCGGTTAACCATATCCTTTTACAACTTAAGGACATCATTTCCTTTTATGAAGTTTGAAATATGTTCATTAATTAATCGTATTTTATATCTATCAACATCAACATCAACAACACCTTTATCCCAAACTAATTGGGGTCGGCGGTCGATAAACCCTAACGTTAAATAAAATAAAAGCAAGACCGATCTAGAGAAAAGAAATAAATATGTAAAAATAAATAAACAAAAATAAAAATCGTATTTTATATCAATGAACCCCTTAAATATAGATAATCAGTAACCAATTTTCGTCATTTCACCTTGATTGTTGAGGCCTTTTCCAATTCTTGTTTACTGTTTTTTTTTTCAAAATATCTTCTATGAAAGTGGCTGTCAAATAATGAATTTCGTTGCTCAATATTGTAGTTGATGTTTATGGTTTCTATTACTCGCACTTTAGTTGCTTTAGTTGTCTCCTATTTTACATATCATTCATTTGTATACAGTAATTAAGGGGAAAAGAGTAATCCTCTTCCAAAAGATTAGATGAAAATATACTAATAATAATAATAATAATAATAATAATAATAATAATGGCTATGATGAAATGAGAGTTCATGCGGTATTATTAGGTAACAGTTGAAAATTCAAAGATAAGCGCGTATCACTTCAGATTTTTTGAAGGATTTTTTTTATATTTCCCCTCTATTTTAATAAGCGTGATCACTAAATTTCTTCCTTTAGTAATTGCAGTTTGACCAGGATTCCATCAAGGATCTAAATGCAGTTTCATTTTCTTTAGTAAATGCACTTTTCTTTTCTTTTTTCAACCCAATAGAAAATGTCTACCTAATCACATCAAGGAATAATACAAGGAGAGTAATGTCGGCTATGAGGTCTAGCAATTCATTCCCATTAAGAGAAATCACGTCAAGAGACAGAACAACAATAGAGGTTAAAATTACCTTATTCCTTTGAAGTACTTCCCGGGCTTCCTCCCGAATCCACAACCTACTTCGATTCATAGGTGTGTTGTAATCTTCTTGACGAACAATTTCCCTACCAAGGTCTCTCAATTGGTCATGCATTCTCAAATCTCCATTATTGTCGATTTTTACTAGCGACATCAAACTCAATGTTTCAATCCCCATATTCGGAAGAAAATTGCAAGCCTTCCACATGCAGGATGCAATTAGTCGATTATTTCCATTGAAGAAACAAGCGATGTCCAAAAATATCTGCTTTTCCTCATGATTTAACGCGTCATAACTTATCCTTAGCTTCTCTTGCACTTTCTCATGTGGTACTTTCTGCAACTTCTCTAACGCATCTTGCCAAAATGCTCGGTCTCGCCCACACAAAGACGAGCCTATAACTTCGAGAGCTAGGGGAAGCCCTCCAGTAGTGGACACGATAGCACGAGAGATAGACTCAAATTCACACGGAGGAGAGTCCCTCATAAAGGCATGTCTACTAAACAAGATCAAGGACTTATCCTCATCAATTTTCTTGGGTTCGTACGTGGATGTCACCCCAGCATCATCAAGAACGTCCCTTATTCTCGTGGTAATTATTATCCTACTTCCCTTCTCAAACCAATCATGTTTTCCAACCAAAGCTTGGATCTGATCGTTCTCATCCACGTCATCTAGAAGAAGTAGGACTTTCTTACATTTAAATCTAGATTCCATGATCTTGATTCCTTCATCGATATTAGACACTTGATCGTCCATTTTCAGTATATTGGATATTAATTGATTCTGCAAACATGAAATGCCCTTTCGCCGCGTGGATTCTCGAATATCCGCAATGAAACTGCGATCATGAAACTGGTCGGAGAGCTTATTGTAGATAAACTTGGCTAAAGTTGTCTTACCGATTCCCCCCATTCCATGAATACCAACAATTTGGGTAGCACTAGGGTTATCGTCCAGCAATCTCAAGATATCCTCCACAGCATTATCGATTCCGACAAGTTGTTCGGGAACAACCAGCATAAAGGCCTTCTTTAACAAGCTCGAAACGTTTCTGACGACTATTTTCACCATTTCTCCTTCGTGGCTGTTTATAAAACAGTCGAGCTAAAATGCATTAGAAGAACAATCATATCCTGCTATACCTCACTATCACAACATTACAACACGTAAGAGCAAAAACGCAAGCACAAGATGAGAAGAACACGAACGTATAGCTTCGTCTACAAGCAAGATCTTGTCGAAAGAAAGTAAAGGACATACCCATTAGCAGTTCTCTCCGATTCCCATCCCTTTAGGGAAGCCACTTCTTGGAGCGCTTGTTTCCATTTCGCAACATCTTCTTCCAAATACTTGCTACTTAAACAGGAGAAAGTTTTCCCAAAGCTTTCTATTTGGTATCGCACATGAGCCGGTTCAACCCGGTAAAATACGGGCAAGACAACTTGCCCAGCTCTCTTCATGCACTCTGTCATCTCAATGAGCTCTTGAAGACACCATTTGCTCGAAGCGTAATTCTGAGAGAGAATCGCGATCGAGATCTTACTGTTCTTAATGGCCTGGAGAAGGTTGGGGCCGATCTCCTCACCTTCGCGAAGCTCGTTGTCGTCTCTGAACACGCGGATTCCAACATCGACGAGGCCGTTGTAGAGGTGATCCACGATGGTTTTGCGAGTATCCTTGCCGTTGAAGCTCAAAAAGACATCGTAGTTGTCACTTCCCGTCGAAGTGGCAGACGAGCTAGACGCACCGCTATCATCCGCTTTTCGGCGCGTGCACTTCTTGCTCCTCTTGACAAAATTGTATACGAGCAAAGAGAGAAGAATGGACACAACCAACACAAAAGAAAGCCCAAACACTAGATCCCGCGCCATTGTTACTTCTTCAATAACTCTGGAACCGATCTCTGGGATAATATCAAGGAACAAATGACTCTATTCGGGTTGCCCAACAAGATTACCAGGCAGAGTTTTGGGTACTTTACACTTCAAAATGACTGGATTTAGTCGTCGCGTGAAGTGGACATCCTCGCTGTCTACGGGGCCCACCGTCTTTTCTCGTCCGGCGACGAGTACAACTTTTTTACTAATCACTGTCGGTTCCGGTCTTTCGGGGCTGGGCCCTGTGCGTGGATCTGAAAAAAAAACACTGAATAAGAAAACCATTTAAAATAAACAAATAACACAAATGATTAAATTAATACGACCATTACATGTACATAATAAGTAGGGGTGTCAAAATCAAACAATACATCCGAAGCAGCGAAACATGAACAGACCCGGACAAGACCCAATTTTTTGAGTATTTACGGTTCAATTCATGTTTGGGCCGGATAATAGCTTGAGTTCTGGCTGTCATAAAGATTTCGGGCCGAGTCTGTTTTGGATCTTGGTCAGATCTCGGAATTAATAAACAAGATAGGGAAAAACGAAAAAAAAGGACGAATGGAGGAAGAAGAAATCAAATAGGGAGATCTCAACCTGGAACTTCTCAGTGAACCTGCGGAGAATCTTCAATTGTAAGCTTGGGGAGGCTCGTGGCCGGCTTTGCCACCCCAACGCAGCAAATCCAGCAAGGGCACACAAGCAGCTCAGTACAGTCCTGTCATTAGCACAAAAGTTTTGAGTTTAACCTAGAGAGAGAGAGAGGGAGAGAGGGAAACAGAGAGAGGCCGATAGGAAACTGCACCCACCAGAGACAAGATCACGGCAACGAAAGCGAAGGGAAAGCCTATCAAGTACCCCAGAGCCCTGCACTCTCCCAATTTTTTCTCCGATCCGCCAAGATACGAGAGTTCGCTTTCAGAAAACAGAGTTGCGTATGATTCTGAGCGGCGATGGAGAGATGAGAGCTTGATGTTATGCAGGCAAAAGAGGAAACGCGTGTCGGAGCTGTAGATTGTTTTAGAGTCAATGGACGTTTGTTGATAGAGTCTACTTGCCGTGATTGACCATTCTGATATGAGAAGCTTCTTCTAGCTAGGCCTCCATCCTTTTTTTTCTCATAGCTTTCTCATGGTTTTGGAAATTTCAATGAAGCGTCCGAGACTGCTTCCCTTTATTTAAAGATAATGATACAAATAATCTTAAATTTAATATGTAATATAATTCTTGAACTTTTAATACGATTTCTGAACTTTAATATAATATGCAATGTGATTCTTTAATTTTTATTTTGATCAATATGGTTTCAGAACTTTTGAAATATATTTAATTTAGTTCTTGAATTATATGAAAATATTTAATGTAGTCTTTCTATTAATTCAAGTTATGGGACAACGTTGAACATTTTCTTATATTTGAGAGACTAACTTGAAGCGTCCGAAAATGCTTAATTCGTGTTGGAGCCACATTTTTTCTCGTATATAATGAAAGAATTTGGAGTTTTATTGGGAAAGTTTGTCATTTTACTGCAGTGGCTGCTATCTTGGGTGTCATAACTGCCATCAATGAACACATAATTGATACCGCCCCATCTCAGATCCACACTGGTCATCCTGAGCCTTCCGCATTGCCTTATTCGTTATGCATATCTGCATTGAAGGACTTGGAAACACTTGTTGAAGTCGCAGCGCAACATTACTATGGTGATACCAAGAAGTGGAATTTCGTTGCAGCTACAGAGGCTATTAAGTGAGTTACAACAATGTCAAACAACTTTTCATGTAGCTATAGTCTGTGTGGTTTCCTGATGTTCTGGTAGTCTGTTTGAACCAGGTTTTTGGTTAGGTTAGCCATGTTTCGGAATAGTGGCTATAGGATGCTTCTACAGGGCGGGGAGATTCCAAATACTGAGGAGACATCAGAAGTTTCCTCGTCACAGTCCAGACCTGGAGATTTCAGAAAACCTGGATTTTATAGCGGGCCTGGTTCTTTCAGAAATAGCGTTGGGCAGAATGGGTGGAATCTGGAAGGAAGAGCACTGTCTGCATTAAGCAGATTTGGAGAGAATGCCAGAATGGTTTCTGACCCAGCGTGGTTGCGCAGGGTGCAGCAGCAGAATGCTATTATGGAATCTCTTGGTAGGAGTGTTGGTAGGTTGTTAGTTGAACCTTGGTGAAATCATATGGTTTACTTTTGCTGATACAATTTGTTTTATGACAGCTCCAAAGGCAGAGAAATCAACACTGTCATCCATTTTGTCCGAGAAGGGTGTGCATGGATCGTTATATCTCATGGGGGAGATCCTATTTATCGCAAGGCCCCTAATCTATGTTTTGTTTATTAGAAAGTATGGAACCCTGTCCTGGACTCCTTGGTTTCTTTCACTGGCCATGGATGTCGTTGGCGTCGGCATTTTTTCTCAAGTTACTTTGTCTGGGTGGGGTAGTAAAGACCGCAAGTTTCAGTACACCACTCCAGAAAAAGATGAGGTTAGAGTCTCTAGTTATGTAATCGTTCATTTGAATTTGTCCATTTGGCATGCGCTGGCTTGTATCACAATGCTTTTGGACTGGCCTTTCTTCAGCCATCTAATGTCCAGATTAATGATTCTCTCGAGATGTGTCAACTTGTGTTCTTTTTCCCTGTAAGTAGTTGAAAAGAAGAAAGCTACTCTGGGCACTCTACCTCATGAGAGATCCATTCTTTAGCAAATACACAAGGTACTTATAACCACCAGAAATTATTTCGGTACGAAGTTTACATTTCTGGGATGAATCTCCTGATGGAAAACCACGTTCCTTCTCTGACATTTCAGGGAAAGGCTTGACAGAGCAGAGAGACTCTTGGAACATGTTCCCCTTTTTGGGGCTCTTACAGGTGTTATTATGTTCCCATGTCGCTTTTATTTTTTTAGTCGGCTAAGGTAAGGCTACTTATCATGGGAAATTGTGCTCATTCATTTTATGATTACTCATGCAGCTAAAGTCATAGAGCTGATTTTCGGAGCCCAAACACGGTATACGTACATGTCCGGCTCATAAGAGCGAAGCCTTAGAAAGCTGTGCTACTCTTTGAGCCGCCTCACCCGCCAGAAATAGATTACGAGGACTGTGTCCACTATCATCACGAGTTACTGTAAGTTGAGGGACGATGTCCTGGTGAAGAAAATCGACATTTTGATGTTTATGGAAAATAACGCGATAACTATTAGCTGGCGAAGGTCTGCTGGAGATCCGCAATTGTACAATGGTTTCTTGGTTTTGTTGGAAATAGATTTTGCTTCTTAGCTTGGATTGGATCTGGAAGGAAGTTCTCATCGTGCGGACTTCACTGTGGAGTCAGGGTTCAATCATGTTCAATCTGCTTGGGGGGTTGAGGAAGAAAATCTGGTATCCCCTTTACTTTATGCTGTCTACGAATGCTTCTTCCCTTTTGTTTTCTTCCTTGTTTCTTTTCAAGCCAAGCCCTTTGTTTAGAGCCCTGCATACAGAAGAATATTGATAATGGTTGAGTGACATTGTTTCTCTGGTTCAAATGAAGGAATCCTTTAGATGTTTGAAAGTCCATATTTTCTTGTCTCTCTTTCTTCATTAGTTTGATCTCCTCCTCTCTGACCTGTCCCACTTTATTCCTGTCACCGGACTAGCATATGTAGATTTCCAAGTGCTAGATTTTGCTGGTCTCAAACTCTCGGCGGAGCCAATCGATTACGGCCACTCATAATTGTGGATCGTATATTTTTATTTTGGTCGAGCAGTCCTACATTTATTTGCTGCACATTACTCTTTTTACATGAAGATTGAACGCCTAGAATTTTTCATCTCAAAGAGCCCACACAACACTTCCCATGCATGTTAAAGGCTTGAAGTAACCGCCGTTTTAGTGATGTGGGTTCTACCGTCTTAAGGGATCGATTCTCCATCCGAAAATATGTATCTTTCTATGTAAAATGTGGTACCTCAGATTTTTTTATAGGCTCTCAATGAACGATTGAGATTTGTTCGGGTTGTAGATTCTTCGGGATCTGTACCGGTGCTCAAGGAAGACAATTCACTTTCTACTCTTTTTAAACATGCCGAATAGATATACTAAATTGAATCTAAACCGCCGACGGTGACAAGATTCATGTAAGTCTCGTGTGGGTCTCATTAGATCTAACGGTCTAGACTCAGAAATAAGGTTATGTGTGTGTTTAAATATTGAGTTCGCTGAACACTACCTATAGAAAAAAAAAAAAAAAAGACGAGTAGAGAATGAATGATGTTTCACTCGTCCCTTGTCCAATGTAATAGGTAAGGGGAAAAAAGGATAATAACACAATAATTTATGAATTTTGGTCCATTGTGCAGTGCTCTTCTTCACTTTTGTTATGTTAAATGTGATTCAGTCGCTGGCCGTTATATGTGGCATATCACCAAATTAGTGATCCTATATGACATATTGGGCAAGAAAATAGGTTGGGAGGACTATATTTGGAAATTTCAAGCAAATGTTCAAAACTAAAGTGGAAGAAATGAAAAGTTTAGAGTTAAACTGGAATTCCAGTAATAGATTTAAAATTAACTGGACAATTTATATTCCGAGGAAGTGACCCTGTGACGGGTCTCCACGCTTGCCGCCTGAAGCATGACGCTTGGATTCAAGCCAGAACAGCGGGTCTCGACATCGATATTTCGAGCTTGTTCTTCATGAAATCGTTTGATATACCACTAGTCGTTGGCCCCCGCATTTGCATGGAAATGGGAAAGTTTTTCACCGGTGAACGATATAGCTTTTACAAGTCTATAGACTTTATACAAGCATGGATTCACATTCATGGCAAAGCATATTGCGGAGTGGATGCAGAGAAAATGGCGCAAGGCCTAATGAGTCAAAAAGAAAGAAGAGACGCCAAAATGTCCATGCTGCAAAGGCTATGTTGTTCACAATTTCACTTAATCATCTCTTCATTCTTAAGCCAACTTGTGGGAGGGAAGCAAATGCACTCATGTTGGCTGCAATATGAGATGTTGTGATGGTTTAATTTGATCTTCTAATTCCTAGACGAGGTCGCATTGCCCACATAGATACATTGAAGTTGTGACGTTGAGACCATCTGAAGGAACCAAATGCACGGCCAGATTACTATTTGAGCAAGCAGTGCAGCCAAAACTTGCTGAACCGCATATGGCCAACTTCAAAAACTCCAGAGGGCGAACATCTAAAGGAACCAAATGCCAAGTCGATGATGTTGTCAACAATTCTCTCTCTTGTCATGGAAGCTGCTTTGCTTGCCGGAAGATCAATCCACAAGCCCTGAAACTCTCTCTTTTGTATCTGCCGTTGGTCTTTGTCAGTTCAAGTTCTGTCTGTCGCAACAAATGGGAAAAAGAATAGAAAGTACTGTAAATTGCCTCTGTTCTCATTTCCTGTAGAATTGGAAGAGTAATGGATGGCAGAGACAAGAACATAAAGTGGCCGCAGAGTTCAAAATGCAAGATCCGCATACAAATTTACAATGCCAAACGATGCAAATCGAACATACTACTCTATGCTTAATTAACTAATGCTAACAATATCATGATCAGGGGAACGAACTTGATTTTACCACAAGGGCGACCAAGAAAGACATTCAAATCATTTACAAACAGCTCTTTGGCATCTAATGGGCAGCTGTAATGGCTATCAAAAAGCGTTCTCTCTAGGACAAAAGAATTTCGAACGGAAATCCTGAGACTCCGCATACACGTCATCTGTTTCTCAATTGCTGTCAAGTTCATCAGGAAATTGCTGTCAAGTGTTAATCCTTCAACAAATCAGGAGTTGGATGGATATAAATTTCAGAGTCTCAAGTTGCCTGAACTGTCGAGAACAACAGTAACAGATTGGAACCTTCATAAACCGCATCAATTCAAATACCTGCTTCAAAAACTGCAAAACTTTCCCTAAGAAAGGCATTAACAGCTCCTGCAAATTGGTGCATCATCCTGTTTTCAACTTGTTGACCACTGAACAACATCCAGTTCTACCTTCATTCTGGGGCCAAAACAAAGAGTCCATTTACAGTTACTTCATTCTTAATCTCACATCAGTAATACATGGTATGCTGTAGTATATTTTGCTATTTCAAAGTTCCAGAACGAGCATCGGCAGAACAAATCCACATTGCATTGCATAAAAAATTCTAATGCTCGAATAAACAAGACATAAAGTCTGAAACTGATTTTTCCAGAAGGAATGAGATTGATCGATATTCCGCGCTTGGTCATATTCGACATGTAAATCTCATCAAGAACCCAAAGTGGACAGGGAATCTTGTGAAGAGAATATAGCAGTTTACCAAAAACATGTAAATGACTTGACACGAAAAGAATTCTTAAGGGACCGAGATAACTGAAGTAGAGGGGTTTCCTGAAAAGTACATATGGCTTATTTGCAGCAACTATTCTTCCATTTGAGCATCCTCACCGACAAAACGAAATCGGATGTATCTGCGTTTAGGCAAATAAACATAACCAAATAGATGTCAAGGGAGGAAGCAAATCATTCTTCAAACCTGATACTTTGACAAAATTACCACACAGATTCGCTAGTGATAGTCATCGATAGCTTGTCCAGGATGAGCAATCTTACTTGATGGCTCATGACATCTGTATGTCCTTAGAAGTCATTCTGACGAGAGTTGTTTTGTCCAAAGCATCATGTCATACTCCTCCATCACCTTGTCCGCTCTTTGAATCACGTAAGAGAAGGAAGACCGTATCCTGTTGTCATGGAAAATGGTTGAATTGAACCTAATCATTCTTATGTAATGGGAAAGGAGAAAAAAGAAACAATCCATCTTTTTATTCAGTGATTAAATATCAAACCTCCTCCTTCGTATGTTGCTAGTGTCAAATTGTTAATACATTAAGTAGAAAAAATCTGAGTCGGCTAAAATATTTAATAATGGGAGAAATTCGGAACTATTGACAATCTATTGAAGTGCTACACTTGTACAATGTGGAAAAGGTAGGTAATTTACTGATTTATCAAAACATTGGTAAATCCTTCTACTCTTCCTTGTGAAAGTATTATTGACTGCTCCAACGATCCAGAGTCTCCATTCCTTGAACTACTTAAAAGGACAAAAGCATAACAGCGGACTATCAAGAAAATGGTGTCATCAAATTGGAAATGCTGATGAACAGTGTGACCTGCTTTATTTACCTTTCAAAGCTAAATGTGAATACCAAAGTGCTCGACTTGTCGGAGCAGTCTTTTCATGGACCAGTTGTTTCTCTCTGTTGCAGTAGAACAATGAACGTATGAAGATCCAATAAGTTGCATCGCGGGACGTCTTTTAGAGTGTAAACGCCTCGATTCCTGGAGCTCTGTGGTCTCCACCAGATCACGCGAGATTGACGCCCATCATTTCATTCAATCTTGCCAAATTCGACAGATGAGCACAATTTGCTGAGGCTCGGAGCTGAATCCCTTATTTTTTCACATTCGGGACTTTCTCCAGTCCCTGAACATCACCAAGCTTCCAGCACCTTCTAATATTCAAATCTCTCAGGTTATCGAAGGATGAGAGGTCCGGTAATGCTTCAATGGAATTGCAACCCTCGAAGATCAACACTTCCAAGTTTTTCAATCTTCCAAGGCCTTTGATTTCGACTACATTGTGGCATTCGTAAAGGCTTAATTTCTTCAGATGTGTTAATTGCGAAAGCCCCAGTATTACAAGGGACTGACAGCCCCACACCCGCAGCTCTTCCAAGTTGTTCAATTTGTCAAGGCCTCTAACTTTGACTACTGGTAGAAGAGCATCATATGATTTAAATACCAAACTCAAATTCAAGGATCTCAAAGACGCTAGATGTTCAAGGCCGTCCAGGTTGGACAACCTCCCGCATTCTGAAACAGATAATTCCTCTAAGTATTTTAATGCTACCAGATCCTTGATTTCTGTCAGCTCGGTGCATGAATCAATAGTTAACTTTGACAAGGATTTCAAATTTGACAAACTCGGTAACTCTTTCAACTCATGACAATCTTGGACAAAAAGCTCCATTAATCCTGAGGGAAGCTCCGGGATGGATTCCAGGCAGCCCACAATGGCGAGCCTTCTTAGGTGGATTAGATGAGAAAGTTGAGGCAATGTGTGATGCTGACAGGTGACTACCAAATCCTTCAAATAGGATGGAAGCTTTGGCAGCGACTGAAGATTGTCACACCGTAACAAATTAAGGTGTTGCAGAGAAGGCAGCTTACTGATGCTGTGTGGCAGCGATTGAAGCATTTTGCAGTCCTGCAAATCAAGTTTCTCAAGACGAGAAAGCTTATCAAATTCATCGGGGAAGCCAGAAACATCTGTCGATCTCAGTTGAAGGATCTTCAGTGAAGGCAACCCATCTATTGGGATTTCCCCTCCCAGACTCTTGCAATTTGTGGCATCTAGATCTTCAAGTTTCTCACGACTAGAGACCTTATTGAATAAGCCAAAAACGCATGTCGAACTTCATCGAAGCATCTTTAGTGAAGATAACCCATCTATATGAATTTCCCCTCCTAAACCCTGACATTCGGTGGCATCTAATTGTTCAAGGCTGACCAACTTGCCAATAGTACTAGGCAAACTCCTCAATTTCTCACAATGAGCAACATTCAAAATTCTCAAGTTTTTCAAATCCCCTATGGATTCAGGTAATTCGCAAATGCCTGATTGTGACAAATTCAATTCAGTCAACCGTTCCAACTTCCCAATTGAGTCGGGAAGTCTGACCAATGATTTGCAACCAGAGGCATCAAGCGTCTCCAAGTCTTTCAATCTTTCAAGGCCTTTGATTTTGACTAGATTTTGGCATGCGCGAGCACTTAATCGCTTCAAACGTGTTAATTGCGAAAGGTCTGGTCTTACAAGGGACTGATAGCCCCACACCCACAGCCCTTCCAGGTTTTTCAATTTGACAAGGCCTCGAGCTTGATCTCGATCATCATTCAATCTTGGGAACGTATCCATTTGCAAGAATCTCAAAGATTGTAGATGTTCAAGACCGTCGAAGCTGGATAACTTAACGCATCTTGATATTGACAATTTCGTTAAGTTTTTTAATGCTTCCAGATCCTTGATTTCTGTCAGCTCGGTGCACGAATCGATAGTTAATTGTGACAAGAATTCCAAATTTGACAAACTCGGTAACTCTTTCAACTCATGACAATCTTGGACAAAAAGCTCCAATATTCCTGAGGGAAGCTCCGGCATGGATTCCAGCAATCCGCAGCCCTTAATGGCGAGCCATCTTAGGTGGATTAGATGAGAAAGTTGAGGCAATGTGCGATGCTGACAAGTGACTCCCAAAGATGTTAAAGAAGGGGGAAGCTCTGGCAGTAGCGACTGAAGATTGTAACACCCCGTTAAATCAAGGTGGTGCAGAGAAGACAGCTTACTGATGCTTTGTGGCAGCGATTGAAGCATTTTGCAGTCCTTCAAATCAAGTTTCTCAAGACGAGAAAGCTTATCGAATTCATCGGGGAAGCCAGAAACATCTGTCGATCTCAGTCGAAGGATCTTCAGTGAAGACAACCGACCTATTGGGATTTCCCCTCCCAGACTCTTGCAATTTGTTGCATCTAGTTCTTCAAGTTTCTCAAGACGAGAGACCTTACTGAATAAGCCAGAAATGCGTGTCGAACTTAATCGAAGGATCTTCAGTGAAGATAACCCATCTATATGAATTTCGCCTCCTAAACCCTGACATTCGGTGGCATCTAACTGTTCAAGGCTGACCAACTTGCCAATAGTACTAGGCAAACTCCTCAATTTCTCACAATGAGCAACATTCAAAATTCTCAAGTTTTTCAAATCCCCGATGGATTCAGGTAATTCGCAAATGCCTGATTGTGACAAGTCCAATTCAGTCAACCGTTCCAACTTCCCAATTGAGTCGGGAAGTCTGACCAATGATTTGCAACAAGAGGCATCAAGCGTCTCCAAGTCTTTCAATCTTTCAAGGCCTTTGATTTCGACTAGATTTTGGCATGCGCGAGCACTTAATCGCTTCAAACGTGTTAATTGAGAAAGGTCCGGTCTTACAAGTGACTGATAGCCCCACACCCACAGCTCTTCCAAGTTTTTCAATTTGACAAGGCCTCGAGCTTGATCTCGATCATCATTCAATCTTGGGAACGTATCCATTTGCAAGAATCTCAAAGATTGTAGATGTTCAAGACCGTCGAAGCTGGATAACTTAACGCATCTTGATATTGACAATTTCGTTAAGTTTTTTAATGCTTCCAGATCCTTGATTTCTGTCAGCTCGGTGCACGAATCGATAGTTAATTGTGACAAGAATTCCAAATTTGACAAACTCGATAACTCTTTCAACTCATGACAATCTTGGACAAAAAGCTCCAATATTCCTGAGGGAAGCTCCGGCATGGATTCCAGCAATCCGCAGCCCTTAATGGCGAGCCAACTTAGGTGGATTAGATGAGAAAGTTGAGGCAATGTGTGATGCTGACAGGTGACTCCCAAAGATGTTAAAGAAGGGGGAAGCTCTGGCAGTAGCGACTGAAGATTGTAACACCTCGTTAAATCAAGGTGGTGCAGAGAAGGCAACTTACTGATGCTTTGTGGCAGCAATTGAAGCATTTTGCAGTCCTTCAAATCAAGTTTCTCAAGACGAGAAAGCTTATCGAATTCATCGGGGAAGCCAGAAACATCTGTCGATCTCAGTCGAAGGATCTTCAGTGAAGACAACCCACCTATTGGGATTTCCCCTCCCAGACTCTTGCAATTTGTTGCATTTAGTTCTTCAAGTTTCTCAAGACGTGTAACCTTATTGAATAAGCTAGAAATGCGTGTCGAACTTAATCGAAGGATCTTTAGTGAAGATAACCCATCTATATGAATTTCCCCTCCTAAACCCTGACATTCGGTGGCATCTAATTGTCAAGGCTGCCCAACTTGCCAATAGTACTAGGCAAACTCCTCAATTTCTCACAATGAGCAATATTCAAAATTTTCAAGTTTTTCAAATCCCCAATGGATTTAGGTAATTCGCAAATGCCTGATCGTGACAAGTGCAATTGAGTCAACAGTTCCAACTTCCCAATTGAGCTGGGGATATGAAAGGGAGGATGATCAAGCTGGGGCGCTTCTGGAATACCCACTCCTTCTAATGACAAGTACTGCAATTTCACGAGGGATCCGATGCATTCTGGAAGTCTACATAATTTCGAGCAACCACTCAAGTAAAGGTACCATAAATTTACCAGATGGCTGATTGAGTCGGGAAATCTGACCAGTGACTTGCAATCAGAGGCATCAAGCATCTCCAACTTCTTCAAAGAAACTATACATGGAGGAATTTCCTCTATAGCAGTCCCCCCTATGTAAAGTTGCGTCAGTTGTTCCCAATTGCCCATTTCTTGGGGTAGCTTTTGGAGTTTCTGACATCCGCGCACGTTCAAAAGAAGGAGGCCGTTGGCTTCTCCAACAGAAGAGTGAATTTGCTCCAGATTACAACATCCTTCGAAGCATAATATCTCTAAATTTTGGAAGGTTGAGATATCAGGAGAAACTTTTAAACAATGGCAATTTACGAGACCTAGGGCTTTCAACTGGTTCGCCACCTGAAAGATAAAATGATTTACAAATTTTCGCAAAGAATATAAAATATCAGAGAACAAAAGACAGAACAAGATGCTCTCCGCCTGACCTGGAGACGACTCCAACCTTCCCAATGCTCTGATATGTCGCAATCCGATAAACCAAGTATCACCAATTTCTCCAGATGAAAACAAGTGAGCACGGATGCAGGACATTTTTTCAATGCGAAGTATCGTAACTGAGGAAGCAAGCCTTTGGAATCTCCAATCAGTGTTGCGTTATCCAAAAAAAGGAGCCTTAAGTTGGGTAGTGTCTCAAATTGCTGCGTTGTGAGTTCCACGTGCGAGGGGTTTTCGTCGAGCGAAAGGGCCTGAACGCGATCGTTTTCTTTTCCCTTCACAAAATATTGCATAACAGTGGAGAGGAGCAATCAGCAAAAAAATTATTTAAGATTATCACATTGAATTTCGGTTAACCATATCCTTTTACAACTTAAGGACATCATTTCCTTTTATGAAGTTTGAAATATGTTCATTAATTAATCGTATTTTATATCTATCAACATCAACATCAACAACACCTTTATCCCAAACTAATTGGGGTCGGCGGTCGATAAACCCTAACGTTAAATAAAATAAAAGCAAGACCGATCTAGAGAAAAGAAATAAATATGTAAAAATAAATAAACAAAAATAAAAATCGTATTTTATATCAATGAACCCCTTAAATATAGATAATCAGTAACCAATTTTCGTCATTTCACCTTGATTGTTGAGGCCTTTTCCAATTCTTGTTTACTGTTTTTTTTTTCAAAATATCTTCTATGAAAGTGGCTGTCAAATAATGAATTTCGTTGCTCAATATTGTAGTTGATGTTTATGGTTTCTATTACTCGCACTTTAGTTGCTTTAGTTGTCTCCTATTTTACATATCATTCATTTGTATACAGTAATTAAGGGGAAAAGAGTAATCCTCTTCCAAAAGATTAGATGAAAATATACTAATAATAATAATAATAATAATAATAATAATAATAATGGCTATGATGAAATGAGAGTTCATGCGGTATTATTAGGTAACAGTTGAAAATTCAAAGATAAGCGCGTATCACTTCAGATTTTTTGAAGGATTTTTTTTATATTTCCCCTCTATTTTAATAAGCGTGATCACTAAATTTCTTCCTTTAGTAATTGCAGTTTGACCAGGATTCCATCAAGGATCTAAATGCAGTTTCATTTTCTTTAGTAAATGCACTTTTCTTTTCTTTTTTCAACCCAATAGAAAATGTCTACCTAATCACATCAAGGAATAATACAAGGAGAGTAATGTCGGCTATGAGGTCTAGCAATTCATTCCCATTAAGAGAAATCACGTCAAGAGACA
Organism: Rhodomyrtus psidioides; assembly: GCA_021437785.1. Lineage (NCBI taxonomy): Eukaryota > Viridiplantae > Streptophyta > Magnoliopsida > Myrtales > Myrtaceae > Rhodomyrtus > Rhodomyrtus psidioides. The sequence goes on along the minus strand of JAILYB010000071.1, from coordinate 4,060,345 downwards.
GAACAACAATAGAGGTTAAAATTACCTTATTCCTTTGAAGTACTTCCCGGGCTTCCTCCCGAATCCACAACCTACTTCGATTCATAGGTGTGTTGTAATCTTCTTGACGAACAATTTCCCTACCAAGGTCTCTCAATTGGTCATGCATTCTCAAATCTCCATTATTGTCGATTTTTACTAGCGACATCAAACTCAATGTTTCAATCCCCATATTCGGAAGAAAATTGCAAGCCTTCCACATGCAGGATGCAATTAGTCGATTATTTCCATTGAAGAAACAAGCGATGTCCAAAAATATCTGCTTTTCCTCATGATTTAACGCGTCATAACTTATCCTTAGCTTCTCTTGCACTTTCTCATGTGGTACTTTCTGCAACTTCTCTAACGCATCTTGCCAAAATGCTCGGTCTCGCCCACACAAAGACGAGCCTATAACTTCGAGAGCTAGGGGAAGCCCTCCAGTAGTGGACACGATAGCACGAGAGATAGACTCAAATTCACACGGAGGAGAGTCCCTCATAAAGGCATGTCTACTAAACAAGATCAAGGACTTATCCTCATCAATTTTCTTGGGTTCGTACGTGGATGTCACCCCAGCATCATCAAGAACGTCCCTTATTCTCGTGGTAATTATTATCCTACTTCCCTTCTCAAACCAATCATGTTTTCCAACCAAAGCTTGGATCTGATCGTTCTCATCCACGTCATCTAGAAGAAGTAGGACTTTCTTACATTTAAATCTAGATTCCATGATCTTGATTCCTTCATCGATATTAGACACTTGATCGTCCATTTTCAGTATATTGGATATTAATTGATTCTGCAAACATGAAATGCCCTTTCGCCGCGTGGATTCTCGAATATCCGCAATGAAACTGCGATCATGAAACTGGTCGGAGAGCTTATTGTAGATAAACTTGGCTAAAGTTGTCTTACCGATTCCCCCCATTCCATGAATACCAACAATTTGGGTAGCACTAGGGTTATCGTCCAGCAATCTCAAGATATCCTCCACAGCATTATCGATTCCGACAAGTTGTTCGGGAACAACCAGCATAAAGGCCTTCTTTAACAAGCTCGAAACGTTTCTGACGACTATTTTCACCATTTCTCCTTCGTGGCTGTTTATAAAACAGTCGAGCTAAAATGCATTAGAAGAACAATCATATCCTGCTATACCTCACTATCACAACATTACAACACGTAAGAGCAAAAACGCAAGCACAAGATGAGAAGAACACGAACGTATAGCTTCGTCTACAAGCAAGATCTTGTCGAAAGAAAGTAAAGGACATACCCATTAGCAGTTCTCTCCGATTCCCATCCCTTTAGGGAAGCCACTTCTTGGAGCGCTTGTTTCCATTTCGCAACATCTTCTTCCAAATACTTGCTACTTAAACAGGAGAAAGTTTTCCCAAAGCTTTCTATTTGGTATCGCACATGAGCCGGTTCAACCCGGTAAAATACGGGCAAGACAACTTGCCCAGCTCTCTTCATGCACTCTGTCATCTCAATGAGCTCTTGAAGACACCATTTGCTCGAAGCGTAATTCTGAGAGAGAATCGCGATCGAGATCTTACTGTTCTTAATGGCCTGGAGAAGGTTGGGGCCGATCTCCTCACCTTCGCGAAGCTCGTTGTCGTCTCTGAACACGCGGATTCCAACATCGACGAGGCCGTTGTAGAGGTGATCCACGATGGTTTTGCGAGTATCCTTGCCGTTGAAGCTCAAAAAGACATCGTAGTTGTCACTTCCCGTCGAAGTGGCAGACGAGCTAGACGCACCGCTATCATCCGCTTTTCGGCGCGTGCACTTCTTGCTCCTCTTGACAAAATTGTATACGAGCAAAGAGAGAAGAATGGACACAACCAACACAAAAGAAAGCCCAAACACTAGATCCCGCGCCATTGTTACTTCTTCAATAACTCTGGAACCGATCTCTGGGATAATATCAAGGAACAAATGACTCTATTCGGGTTGCCCAACAAGATTACCAGGCAGAGTTTTGGGTACTTTACACTTCAAAATGACTGGATTTAGTCGTCGCGTGAAGTGGACATCCTCGCTGTCTACGGGGCCCACCGTCTTTTCTCGTCCGGCGACGAGTACAACTTTTTTACTAATCACTGTCGGTTCCGGTCTTTCGGGGCTGGGCCCTGTGCGTGGATCTGAAAAAAAAACACTGAATAAGAAAACCATTTAAAATAAACAAATAACACAAATGATTAAATTAATACGACCATTACATGTACATAATAAGTAGGGGTGTCAAAATCAAACAATACATCCGAAGCAGCGAAACATGAACAGACCCGGACAAGACCCAATTTTTTGAGTATTTACGGTTCAATTCATGTTTGGGCCGGATAATAGCTTGAGTTCTGGCTGTCATAAAGATTTCGGGCCGAGTCTGTTTTGGATCTTGGTCAGATCTCGGAATTAATAAACAAGATAGGGAAAAACGAAAAAAAAGGACGAATGGAGGAAGAAGAAATCAAATAGGGAGATCTCAACCTGGAACTTCTCAGTGAACCTGCGGAGAATCTTCAATTGTAAGCTTGGGGAGGCTCGTGGCCGGCTTTGCCACCCCAACGCAGCAAATCCAGCAAGGGCACACAAGCAGCTCAGTACAGTCCTGTCATTAGCACAAAAGTTTTGAGTTTAACCTAGAGAGAGAGAGAGGGAGAGAGGGAAACAGAGAGAGGCCGATAGGAAACTGCACCCACCAGAGACAAGATCACGGCAACGAAAGCGAAGGGAAAGCCTATCAAGTACCCCAGAGCCCTGCACTCTCCCAATTTTTTCTCCGATCCGCCAAGATACGAGAGTTCGCTTTCAGAAAACAGAGTTGCGTATGATTCTGAGCGGCGATGGAGAGATGAGAGCTTGATGTTATGCAGGCAAAAGAGGAAACGCGTGTCGGAGCTGTAGATTGTTTTAGAGTCAATGGACGTTTGTTGATAGAGTCTACTTGCCGTGATTGACCATTCTGATATGAGAAGCTTCTTCTAGCTAGGCCTCCATCCTTTTTTTTCTCATAGCTTTCTCATGGTTTTGGAAATTTCAATGAAGCGTCCGAGACTGCTTCCCTTTATTTAAAGATAATGATACAAATAATCTTAAATTTAATATGTAATATAATTCTTGAACTTTTAATACGATTTCTGAACTTTAATATAATATGCAATGTGATTCTTTAATTTTTATTTTGATCAATATGGTTTCAGAACTTTTGAAATATATTTAATTTAGTTCTTGAATTATATGAAAATATTTAATGTAGTCTTTCTATTAATTCAAGTTATGGGACAACGTTGAACATTTTCTTATATTTGAGAGACTAACTTGAAGCGTCCGAAAATGCTTAATTCGTGTTGGAGCTGCATACTATTTTAGAGTCAATAGACGTTTCGATAGAATCTACTTGCCTTGATTGACCATTATGATATCATAAGCTTCTTCTACATCTCCGTCCTTTTTTTCTCAGAGCTTTCTTATGGTTTTGAAAATTTCAAAGAAGCGTCCGAGACTCGCTTTCCTTTATTTAAGGGATAATTGTACAAATGATCTTGATCCCATATACAATGTGGTTCTTAAATATTTAATATGATTTTTCAACTTTAACTCAATATGTAACGTGATTTCTGAACTTTTAGTTTGATTAATATGATGAACATGTTCAGCTTAGTCTCCTTATATGTTTAATAAGTTATTGATAATTGGAGTTAAAATCTCCCTATATGTTTAATAAAAGACAGAACATGGAGAAGCCTTCCCGTTGCCCGAGAGGGAGGGAGGGGGGAGAGGGCAAGTTGAGCTAAACTTATTGGCGAAACCGCGTAGTTGAGTTTGGACGCATATGATCATGTTGATAATTTACTAATACCATTTTTAATCCGAACACCTAATTGAGCTACACTTACAGGCCAAGTTGAATAGCTTTCTTTGTTACCAGCCGCTCTAATTGACTCTTTGCACTTGTAGGCCCCTAGAAAATGACGGGACGCCGCCCTAATTGACTCTTGGCGCTTGTAGGCTCCCATGAACCACTGAGGCTGACCAGATTCATATGGACTTTGTATATGCATGGATTCACATTCATGGGAAAAGTATCATCGGAAGAGGAATGGAAACTCACGATGGCCTTCAATTATAAATTGCAAGAACAAGAACATCAAGTGTCCACAGAAGTTCAGAACCCAAGATCCGAGCACAAATTTAGGACGCCAAATAATGCGAGTCGAACATACCACCCTACATTTCTGCTATACTTCATTTACTAATGCTAACAATATCATGATCAGGGGGAACGAACTTCATTTTACCATAAAGGCGACCAAGAAAGTCATTTGGACCATTGACAAACCGCTCTTTGGCATCTAGCCAGCAACAAGTCCTAGCTATCATAATACGTTCTCTCTGGAGCAAAAGAATTTCTGGATCTCACATCAGAAGCACCTCCACTCCACATATTGTTCTCTTTGATTGATTAAAGTGGCTTTGATTCTTTCGTCTTACATAGCATGCTATAGTACATCTTGCTATTTTCGAGGTCCAAAATGAGCATCGACAGAACAAATCCACATTGCATAGCGTAAAAATTCTAACACTTGAACGAATATAGCACAAAATCTGAAGCTGATTTTTCCAGACGGAATGAACTTGATCGATATCCTGCCTTTTGTCAAATTCGACACATAAATCACATGAAGAATCCAAAATGGCCGGGGAATCTTGTGAAGAGAATGTAGCAGTGCATAAAAACAGGTTCAAATTGGGAATCTAGAGATGCTTTCAAATTTCATACATTCCGTGGAGATTCTATCTCTAGCTATGTTCTGACTCGAAAGCTATTCACAGTTTGAGAGTCCAACTCTCTCTCTCTCTATACCCGAGATAAAGAAAAAAAAAACATGAATCTTGTCGCTCGAGAAGGAAAAAAATAAGCAAACTGAACTAGATTTACAAGAAAAGATAGAAAACCAGAGAAACAAATTGGTTATCAGGCACGCTCAGAGTCCTTCCTGGCCAGGACACCAAGTTTTTGTATCTAAAAGCAAGGAAAAAGAAACAAGGTAAGTTAATAGATCACACTATACTACTTACTAGATTACAAGAAAAGACTTGTGAAATAGATTGCAAGAAATAATTACTCTACAAGTGTACCTGATCGAAATCTCATTTTTACATTTAGGAAAAATTTTACGTCATCCTCATAACTTTGAAGTTGGTGCATACCTGTCTTTAAACTTCATAAAGTTGCATTGCCTTTCACCCAAAGCTGAACCTGTGCAATGGTACGCTAATTAACTCCGTCACATGTACCATGAACGTATCTTTATATATATATATAGGAGTATGTGCCGTATTAATCCTGCAGCCATCATGTACCTTTTACATAATCTATATTATTTAATTACGGCATAAGATTAGTTCTTGATCCAATTCCTTGTCCGACATTTATAAAATATCAATTAGTTCTTGACCCATGCATATTGCCATTTTAATCGGGCGGCTCCTGTAACGCGGTTTTCACGACGTAAAGACAAATTATATGGCGCGGAAAAGAGATATTGTAAGCACGCGAAGGCACATATTCCGCTATGCTAATGGTGCGTCGCTATTGCGATTTCTTAAATCTCCCATTATATTTAATGGATAATTATTGTAGGTCATTTCCTTACCCTAACCACTACCATAGGATATAATACTACTCATTATTAAACGAACGGCAGTGAATAATTGGGCCACGGATTTGATGTAATTATAATACTCGATCGCGTCCGATTTGATTAAGCGACTACGTGGGGGAACATTTCATGTTGCGCACCCATTAGAATAATTAACTTTGCCATCGTTTTCTAATTATTTTTTTAATAATGGTTTGTGATGTTTATAATCCGACCGAACGAACGGACCCCGGAAGAAGACTATCACGACATGTATTGGATCATGCTGCGTGTGGTTTGGGGGCATGGATGGCGCCTTCTTTTACGTAAGACTTTGGTTTGAAACAAAAGCTTTCCAGATTTGGTCAGCTTTTATGCAATTTTAAAGAGGAAAAATGCACTAAAAGTCCTAAAATTTATCAAAAAAGTGCGATTGAAATCTTAAAATTTATCCAATGCTTGCGATCAAATTATTGAGTGAAGTCAGTCAAACTTGACTAACGGAAAATGCTGAATTGGCTTTTTCTTTATTTTCTCTCTTCTACGTGGCTGTAAGGTCAACTAAAGCACTAAAACCACGTCGTTTTGATCAAAATCTCAAAATTGTAATCTAAATTTTAGTTAAATTGGGTTAACAAGAAAAAAATTGAATTTTTAAAAGAAGTAGAAAAGAAAAAAATTACGGGCGAGGTCCTCCCAACCGCCGCCAAGGCCCAGGCAACCGCCCATCATTGACACCCCATTGGTGACGGGCCGTCACCCTCCTTTTGCCAATGTTTTTTTTTCCTCTTTTTTTTATTAATTCTTTTAGCCTTTTTTAGTTTGTCTTTTTCTTTTGGAAAAATTTTAAAATATTTTTAGCCTAATATGACTAAGATTTGGTGTAAAAATTAGGATTTCGATTAAAACGATGTTGATTTAGTGCTTTAGTTAATCTTAACGTGGTTGTCGGACGAAAACAATAGAAAAAGTTACATTAACATTTTTGGTTAGTCAAATTGGATAGAGTTTAATTGTACCGATTTGATAAGACTTGATTGCACTTTTTGATAATTTTATAACTCAATTGCACTTATCTCTTTTTAATTTTGTAGAGTGAGTTCCGGCTGTTCTTGTTGTACCGTCAACCCAAGTTTTTATTGAAAAAAAAATTGCATACAAAAGATTTCTGGATTCGGCTCCAGACCCTAAGGGTGCGCATGAAATCACTTCTGGCCCAAGAATGACTTCTGGCAAAGAAGTTGATTTTTCAGCTTTTACTTTGGAGTATAAGTTGAATTTTCATCTTCTGCTTCAAAAGTTGATTTCTGATAGAGAAATGCGTTTGATAACGATTAAAAAAGACAATGTATGAAACATTATTAAAAAAATATTAGATGGTGGCGACCAGCGGCGGGCGGCGACGACCGGACGGACGATCGACGGCGGCTGTCACGTCCCGCTTCCCTTACGAGAGTGCACATCCGCAACCTGGCGTGATACCTGTCCCAGGAGATCCCTCTAATACGACCAAAGGAAAAGGGACTCTCCACGGAAGGCTTAAAGAAAATAAATCTTCTCCACTTTAAACTCACCCTTATAATAAAATAAGAGAACGAGATGTGGGGGCAAAATAAAAGACCTTTATACCATCAAAACACAAGTCATACATAAGGGGCTGTGCACTAGTCCACCCATAAGTAAAGGTCAAAACCAAAAAAAAAAAGTAAACAACAGTCAACCACTAAGTCCCGTCAAAAATCGTCATATCCAAAAGGCCCTTCAAAAAGTCAAGCGACTACAAGTATGCTAGGTGGTGCTAGTATCATCAGCTTGCTCCATATCTTCGGCAGGATCACCCAGTCTGATAGAAAGCATCTTTAGGTCCTGTGGTTTGGAAAATATAGTCCCGCGACGGGGTGAGATTTACATCTCAGTAAGACAAGTCCTAATCCTAGGTTAGGCTGACCGTACACTCAGGTAAATGCAAAAATGAATACGATGTACAAACAACCACATAATGCATTCAATGACCATAAACAATCACTACAAAAAAACACAGATTTAGCCACGGACAATTAGTGACGAAAAAAATTCGTCGCTAATTTGCGACGAACATATCGACGGAAAAATAATTTGTCGCTATTTACGACGAAAATAGCGACAAAATAAATTCGTGGCTAATTAGCGACGACATTAGCGACGAACAAAATTCGTCATAAATTAGAGACGAATTTAGTGACGAATTAATTTTCCGTCACTAATTTGCTACTAATTTAGCGACGGCCTTTAATTTTCGTCTCTAAATTAGCGACGAAATATGTTTTCGTCACAAAAAATCGCGACATAATTTAATTTTTCCGAAATTTAGCGACGAACAAAATTCGTCACAAATTAGAGACGAATTTAGTGACGAATTAATTTTTCGTCACTAATTTGCTACGAATTTAGCGACGGCCTTTAATTGTCGTCTCTAAATTAGCGACGAAATATGTTTTCGTCACAAAAAATCGCAACATAATTTAATTTTTCTGAAATTTAGCGACAAACAAAATTCGTCACAAATTAGAGACGAATTTAGTGACGAATTAATTTTCCGTCACTAATTTGCTACGACTTTAGCGACCGAATTTAATTTTCGTCTCTAAATTAGCGACGAAATATGTTTTCGTCACAAAAAATCGCGACATAATTTAATTTTTCCTAAATTTAGCGACGACACCATCTATTCGTCGCTAATTTAGAGACGAAAATTAAATTCGGTCGCTAAATTTTGCGACGAAAAATACATTTCGTCGCAAAATTTTGCGACCAAATTTAATTTTTCCGAAATTTAGTGACGAAAGTCATAAGTAGTCGCTAAATTTGCCATGGAAATCACTTTTCGTCGCTAAAACGAAATAAATAAAATAAAAATTATAATAAAAAAATTTGTTATTAAATTTTAGCGACAAACAATCTATTCGTCGCTAATTTAGTGTTTCTTTTTTATTTAATTTTTTATTTTTATTTTTGGTAAATTTAGCGACGAAGAGTGTTGTTCGTCGCTAATTTGAGGAAAATAATATAAAAAGAATTTATTAGCGACGAAACCCTTTGTTCGTCGCTAATTTAGTGTTTCTTTTTTATTTTTATTTTTTGGTAAATTTAGCGACGAACGGTATTGTTCGTCGCTAATTTGAGGAAAAATAATATAAAAGGAATTTATTAGCGACGAAATTGGTTTTTCGTCACTAAAATAATTTTAAAAAAAGTGTAATTAGCGAGGAAAGCCTTTTTTCGTCGCTAAATATTATTTTTTATTTAAATTAAATTAGTGACAAAATGTGAAGGTCGTCGCTAATTAGTTCTTTTTTTTTTTAATTTTCTTTTATCAATTGCTATAAGCTTCGTGAATCATATGTAATTTTTCTATAGCGATGAAAACAATCGTTCGTCGCTAATTGCTATCCTTAATTTATATATTTATTAGATATATAAAGTTGTGAACAAACAAAAAATGGAGATCAACTCATTTTATAAAATATAACTTAGAAAAAAAATTCATCTTTGATGAGATACTAAATAGAGTAGAGTAAGGATCTATTCAAAAATGATTTGCTTTGCATAATATTTGATCACCAAAAATATATATTGTAATTGTGTTATCCACGAAAATGAAATCGATCGATTCTTTCTTCTAATTTTGAAAGATAGATAAGATACTATAAGCGAATGAGAGATGTTGTAAAACAATTAATGAAAATTTCAAAAACATTAGTGTCGCGACCCTCTCCCGGAGGCTCGGAGGCGGGAGCGGGTTAATGGGCTGCCCGATCGCTGGCTTGATCGGACGCAGGCCTCTCCCAAGGTCCATTACCCAAGTCGCAACTGCTGGATATACGTGGTCGACCTTCAGTGTGGTCTAGTGACATGTGATGAGTGTACATGCCAAGGAGTCGCCACCAATCGTTTCATGGAGGGTACGATCGGAAAACCCTATCGAATAGTTGGGAGTGATCTATTCGATTCTGCGGAAACCAGAGAAGTGGGTTCGGGGACTTAGTTACGCCAACTATCAGAGTTGACGCCCTTTCGGTACCTAAGCTGAATGGTTTATCTGATCCTAGGATTTCATACAGACGAGTGGGGTACAGATCCTAAATTTAGGAGTTCATGCAGATGGGAATTTACTATCATATCAATCACAATCAATAGAAATAAGTGCGCAAATCAAGGATCCAGTACATGCGGATAAAACACATGAAATCAGCATGGCATCCCTAATAAGGCCCTATTAGCCTAGAGAATTATCAATCAAGGCTTAGGAGTGATTTGGACATGATTCGCCCATGAGGGGCAGAATCGTAATTTTGAATGATTCGGGGAAATTTTACCCTTAAAAGGGTAAATCTGTCATTTTTAGATGAATTGGGAAGTCAGAAGACCAAGGAAATAGGATTGGCCATCAATCCAATCCATTTCCTATTTTTCGGGAATTTCCAGGATTTTTCTGGAATTTAAAAGGGATTTTACCCTTGGAGGGGTAAAATCGTCATTTTAGACAAAGTTGAGAACTGAAAATCTCAAACATTAGGGTTAGTCGTCCACCTGACCCAAACACTGACTTCAAGCAATTTTCAGAACTCGATTGAGACAAGAAAGACAATTTTCCCATTGAAGGGCAAAATTGTCATTTCAGAGGGAATGATAAGATTCGAAAATCTCAGCAAAGGATTCGCCACCTAATTGGCCCTGTCCTAATATAGGCATTTTCGACCAATCTCGAAATACAAGGCAAGGACGAATTACCCCTAAAGGGCATTGTCGTCAATTCTTGGAAGAACAGATAAGAAACCCAAAAAAATAGGGTTGACCAGCTGTCTGTGGTCATTCCTTGATTTTTTGGGGATTTCTGAATGTCTAGGATTTTTCCTAATTTTTCCACATTTTTTGGAATTTTCTGGAATTTTCTAGCATTTTTTAGGATTTTCTGAAATTTTTCCGATTTTTTTTTTATTTTTTTAAAATCATTTTTTGATTTTTTTATTTAAAAAAAGAATATTATCCGGGCCGGGTCGAGTGACCCGGCCCACGGCCCGCGGGTGACCGGCCCGGCCCGGATCCGGGCCCGCGCCGCGCCTAAAACGACGCCGCTTCAGACCTCCCGCTCAAATACTGATTTCCCGCCCAAACTTGAACCAGCGGCCTTGATTGCGCCAAGTGGCAGGCTATGGACGGCCTGATCTCCATGATGAAACCGACGGCTGTGATTCCACCACGCGTTGATGTACGAGCGGCTTGATCTTCACGATGTATCAACGGACCGGATTGAAATGCTTGATCGAACTACAGCCGTCCGATCTAAGGGTTTTTTAATTTCTGAAAATCATTTTTAATTTCCGAAAAAAGCGAGATCGCGACACGTGGCGCGCCTACCACCGTCCGATCATTTTATTAATCGGTTATAACCGAAAGTGCTGACGTGGCTGCCACGTGGGCGCCACGTCAGCGACACGTGTGCGTTGACTGGTCAACTTTCGTTGACCAGTCAACCGGCCCGCCGAAGAAGACGACCGGCGCCGGCTCTGTTTCGCCGGCGCCTCGTCGGAATACGTTTTCTCCACCTACAGGTCACCAAAGCTCGCGAAACCAACGCCATTCGACTCATCTCGTTCTCCTTTACAACATATCGAAGCCTTGATATAGCAGAATCAAAGTTGAACAACTCACCAACCTAGGCCGGAGCTAATTTCCGACGAAAGTCCGCCCTAGCCATTTCTAGCGATATCCGAGCCTATCAATCAATCAGGAAGCATCGTGGGAGATCGAGGAGACTTACCTGGCCATCAGGGAAGGTCGACGTAGCTCGAGGCGAGCTCTCGAGCTCATATCCAGTCGCGGATAGGTGGAGGTCGACGCGAGGTTTTACACGCTGTTTCGAGGGCCTCGGTGGATGTGAGTCGATCCAACGCGTTCTCTAGGTTGAGGCGAGGCTAATGGGGGCGGCGGCGTTGTCTAGATCGCCAAGGATCCGAGCTCGAATCTCTCGAGCTCGGAGCTTCAATGGCCGCAGCGCTCTCACTTTCTCTCTCTCTCTCTCTCTCTCTCTGTCTCTCTCCTGCGCGAACAGACTTCTCCTTCTCTCTGTTCGTTCTCCCCTCTTCCCAGCGAACTGATCCCCCCCTTTTTAAACTGAATTCGTTTCAGTTATGGTACCCGAAGTCTGTTGTTCAGATTCGGTTTTACACCCACTAGCTTCGTCTTGTACGCGCGACGCCAGTTCTTGCCAGTTGGAGGCCGGATCAGTGTGGATGAATCACTGGCGTCGAATCGTGGCTTGGGTATGTGGATTGGAGTTGCAATTTCAGCCTTGCCTCCCTCGGGTTCCTCTGTGCGCGCGAAGAAGGAGAACAAAGTTGTTCTTACTTTCAGGTTGGTCAACCGGGTTGACTGGGTCGGTCAACCCGACCCAGTTGACCCGGTTCTACTTTCTTTGTTTAAATTAGACGTCTATATGTGCCAAGATCGCAAAATTGACGTTAAAATTGGGTTCCATGGCACATACTCCATCTAGAAGATGTAAATTATGGCTAAATTGGTTTTAATTTGTGTGAAAACCCCAAATTTAAGGCAAGATTCGAAATCGATTTTCGTCAAATTGAGGGCCCTAATGGGCGAATCGACCTCAATTGGACTGACCGTTAGATTTAGGGGATCGAATACTATAGGGGGGAAACTTTGGGGTTCAATGGGTGCCCCTAAAAAAAAGTTTAATTTCAGAATTGGCATTATAGGGACTAAAATGAAAAGATTTTTTTGTGCAATTAGGTCCCTAAAGCCAAAATTGATCAAATTGGCACACAATTGAACCCAATTGAAATGTCGGGCAATCAAGTTGAATGTCAAGACTCGTAAAATGCAAAAAAAATTGCAAATAAAAAGACTCAAAACGTATTTTTTGGCAAATTTAACCTTGTGCGTTACAAAGAAACACACAAAATTAAACTTTAATTTCAACTATTGATGAGGTCAAAATGACAAGGGATTTAAAAGAAAAATATTGACTATTTTCCTATATTTTTGTGACCTGAAATTCTATTTTTGTTGATTTTTCTAGTATTTTTCTATTTTCTAAAATTACTAAAAATGTGAAAAATATGAAAAATTATTTTTTGGTCAAGAATGGTTCCTTGGGCTTGGCCAAGGCCACCAAAGTTGATTTTGTAATTTTTTTTGACTTTTTATGAATTTTTTTGTGATTTTTCAAAAAATAAAATTGAAAAAGGACTTGGTCAAAAATCAGGTGTCAACAGCTGCCCCTCTTTGAGAGGAATCTCGTGAGAGGTTTCTCTCAAAGACTAGTGACACCTGAATCTAGACCGACTCGACTGGGGAAAAGAAAAATGAATCCTGACATTCAATCTTTCTTGCTTTGCTGGTAAACGCTCTGCTTGTTCTGCTCTGGCTACTGTGAGAGAGAAAGTAGAGAGACCCACATGTTATTTACCTGTTGATCATCTGCCTGATGCTCGTGTGGCATGCGCGGTGTATAGCGGGTCCAAGTGAATACCTAGGGACTCGTCTTTTGAGTATCCTAGGGCGGTTAAACTCTAGCCTGTATGGTAGGCTGTACCAGAATGGGATTCCTATACTTGACAGGAACCTGTGAATGACGCACCCAGTCTCTTAGGGATTGTCAGGGTTTTGATCCGTATGGTGGATCGGACCATGAATAAGACTCATCTCTGTTAGGAACCTATGGATGACGCACCCAGTCTCTTAGGGATTGTCAGGGTTTTGATCCGTATAGTGGATCAGACCATGGATAGGACTCCTTTCTGTTAGGAACCTATGGATGACGCACCCAGTCTCTTAGGGATTGTCGAACATTTTAATCCGTCAGGGGGGTCAGGCCGAGAATAGGATTCCTCTCCGCTAGGAACCTATGGATGACGCACCCAGTCTCTTAGGGATTGTCGAACATTTTGATCCTATATTCTAAGGAATTAACTAGGATTTATACAAATGAGGTGTGCCTAACCTTGAGGCTTTACCAAATAGGCTATTCTGGGTTTAGGGGTTACCTAGAACCTCACAGAAAGCAGATTTTGACAACAGTTTTTGATCCTATATTCTAAGGAATTAACTAGGATTCATACAAGTGAGGTGTGCCTAACCTTTAGGCTTTACCACATGAGCTATTCTGGGTTTAGGGGTTACCTAGAACCTCACAGAAAGCAGATTTTGAAGATTGTCTTTTCGACACGCGAGGCGTTATTCTGGGATTTGGGGATTCCAAGTATCCTGCAGAAAACTTAAACCTGCAAAAACTTTGATAAGATTCTTCTAGGATCTAGGGGCTACCTGAGATCTCGCAGAAAGACTATCTTGAATGTTGTCCTTTCGACATTGAAGGTGACATTCTTGGACCTGGGAGCTCCAGGTATCCTGCAGAGAGTTCCGACCTATAAATTTGAAATCTCACAGAGGGATGATTTCGAAGATTGTCCTTTTGACATTTGAGGTGACATTCTGGGATCTGGGAGCTCCAGGTATCCTGCAGAAAGCTCAAACCTATAAATTTGAAATCTCACAGAGGGATGATTTCGGTGATTGTCCTTTTGACATTGGAGGTGACATTCTGGGATCTGGGAGCTCCAGGTATCCAGGGATCTTGCAGGAAAATAAACTTGAAAGCTCTTCTTCACAGAGCAAGGCATCCTTCTAGAATCTGGGGCTACCATGATTCCTATAGAAGTTTAACCAAGAACAGTAGTATTCTAGAATCTGAGGTTACCAAGAATCTGTCAGAAGCTTAGGCATATAAACTCTCCTTCTTAGAGAAATGTGTCACTCTGAGACCTGGGGTTACCAGGGGTCCTGCAGAAGTTTAAACTTGAAATATATTCTTCACAAAAGAAGTAGCATTCTGAGGTCTGGGGATACCAGGGGTCCTACAGAAGCTTGAACATGTAAACTCTTTCTTACCAAGAGAGGTTGTGTTATTATGAGATCTGAGATTGCCAGGAATTCTGCAGAAGTTTAGACATGTAAATTATTTCTTACCAAGAGTGCTGCAAGCCATTCTGGGAGCCGAAGTCATCAAGAATCTTGCAAAAGCTCCAACCTGAAAATTTTCTTACCAAAGGCACATCAATGGTCTTTAAGTGATATGTGATGTCAAACTGACAGCACTTTATGACTTATATCATAGTGTTGACACCTGATTTTTGATCAGTCTTTCATAGTTTATTTTTTAAAAATTCATAAAAAATCTATAAAAAGTTAAAAAAATTAAAAAATCATCTTTGGTAGCCTTGACCAAGTTAAAGGAACCATTTTTGATAAAAAAATAATTTTTCATATTTTTTAATATTTTTTAATATTTTCCAAAAATAGAAAAATACATGAAAATGAAGAAAAATAGCGTTCGATGTCGTAAAAATATAGAAAAATAGTCAATATTTTTATTTTAATTTCTTTTACATTTTGAACTCATAAATAGTCAAAATTTAAGTTCAATTGCATGTGTTTCTTCACGACGCATAGAGTTGAATTTGGCAAAAAAATGTCATTCGAGTATTTTAATTTGTAAATTTCTACATCTTTTTTAGTCTTGACGTCCAATTAGATCGACCACCATCTACAATAAATGCCCCTTGCTGAATATTTTCGTTTTTGTTTCACATGATTTTATGGTGTAGAACGCCGAGTGGATCCCCAAATATAATCGGGTCGGCATGAGCTCGATAGCTCGTCCAAGACCAAACCAGGGCACGGCGAACCCCATGTGAGTACTCTCGAACTCCTTCGATGCTTCCTAATGCTTTTCTTAGGTTAGATCGTGTGTAGAATGGCTAGGACAGCTAAATCATTCTTGAGCTGTGATTGATAAATAGGACCTTACTAGGAATGCCATGTGATTTATTTCCATATCTAGATTCCTTAAGTTGGGCATTTTATTACTGATTGTGATTGCTAGGATAATCACTCTTATCTACATGAATTTCTAGATTTAGGGTTCATACCTTACTCATCCGCATGAATCTCAGGCTAGAAAATTCAGTCAATTTAGGTACCGAAAGGGCGTCAACTCTGACAGTTGGTGTAACTAAGTCCCCGAAACCATTTCTCTGGTTCTCGCAGAATTGAATAGAAACTCCCAACTATTCGATTGGGTGGTCCAATCATACCCTAAAAAAATGATTGGTGGCGACTCCATGGCATGCACACTTAGCATATGTCACTAGACCACATTGAAAGTCGATCACGCATACCTCCGTTGCGATTTGGGTAATGGGCCTTGGGAGAGGCCCGCGTCCAACCAGACAGGACGGCCCATTAGCCCTCGAGAGCCCGACAACCTCAAGAGGGTCGCGACAGACTGGCGACTCCACTGGGGACTGGTTCTTAACCATTTAGTGGACTTGAGCCGATTAAAAAGTTGATTGATTCTTCTAACCTAATTTTATGCAGATGCTCTCGAAAGTGAGGTGCATATGCTAACGAATGTGTTAGATGTTTTTGTAGACGGGAGAAATAAGGGGTGAAGTGCTTGTTAACTTTGTTTTATGCAGGCAGGAGTTTTGGATGTATGATTGTGTGGATGTTTATATTGAAGCGGTGATTGTTAAATAAAATGCATGTCTTTTGCTTTAGCACGACACAATGAATACACACAATTGCGCTTAAAACCCCAGGCGCCCTCTTTAGGAACACAATAGAAGGAATTGAAAATGGAATCTCCGTGAGGAAAAACATGGGGTAATCCACTTTTCAATTCCGCTCACTTCGAACTATGGATTGAGTCCCAATGCAACGATAGTTGTGCAATGGAATCGGCTCTTCCCAGAATTCGAGGTGAGAACCTTGGCTTTAGGTACCAAGCTCTATCTTTTGATTTTTAGGAGTTTTCCCTCACTTGTCTCATGCGTTTGTCTATGGAAGGTTAGTATACCTAACACTGCTAAAAATACAGAGAAGCTTGATTTTCTCTTAAGTTTGGTTGGTAAGACTTTTCTATCCCTCGAACTTGTTACAGCTCTTAATCATTATATTCATTGCATAATTCCAGTGATTGGATTAAATGCCATTTTGAGGATAGATATGTATGTTTTCCTCCCAATGTTCTTGATGAAAGATGAAGATGGTGTCATCCCATTACGAGCGCCA
Organism: Rhodomyrtus psidioides; assembly: GCA_021437785.1. NCBI lineage: Eukaryota > Viridiplantae > Streptophyta > Magnoliopsida > Myrtales > Myrtaceae > Rhodomyrtus > Rhodomyrtus psidioides. The sequence continues at coordinate 4,043,543 of JAILYB010000071.1, read as the reverse complement.
AGTGGACAAGAAGAGCCTGCTATGGACATCATTGAGGTATCATCTAATGAAGATGACGATTTGGAATAGGTGATCCTGAAGTCACGTCTCAAAGATCGAAACTGGGGCATCTCTAAGTATTAAGATCACATTCCTTTGTTTTAATTTTCATTTCTAGCCTTCTTGTATAGGATTTATTTTGCTGAGATCCTCTCTATCTGATCCCTTATATTGATTGTATTAGGGATCTATTTGTGTTTATATACATTCAGATTGAAATTTGTTGTATTTCTATTGACTTGTCATTGGAATGTGATAGTGGCATTTCTTCTAATCACTCGAATACTCCAAAATCAATTTTATAATTCCTTTGGATGAAATTGAAATTGGAAGTCTTATACAACCTTTTGGCCGTATAGGGCAATACAATCCCAATTTCGCCAGAAGGAACTATAAACTTGAATTGGTTCATGCATGTTTTGCATCATTGGTAATCCACAATAATTGATCAAGAGTATTCGTGTTTTTCAAATTTAATGAAAAGATAGATATCCAAATTACTCTCGTTCTTAGCAAACGGCTTTAATTTGGATACCGTATCTTCAATTGAATTTAAAACACATCGTAATTGTGTACTTTTGAACATTCCATTGATTTTCTTGGAATTGATCAAAGGCGATTATCGTGAATTACATTCCTTTCAATGATATGCTTTCCTTTGAGGAATATTGATAAAAGCTTTTGCACAAGGCCAAAACCCTTGTAAAAGCTCTTATCCCTATTAATCACAAGTAAGCATAAAATTGAAAGGATTTATGCTTTATTTTTCAAATTCTTTCTTCTGATTCTGCCTTTTCATTTGAAACAGGTTAAAAACAAGTAGAGAAGAGAAGTCTTTTTGTGGATAATCGCGGTGGGAGGTTCCTTTATCCGATCATAAGCAAGATTAAAAAATCAAGATGTACACGCTCGAATCATCAATGTCAAAGCGCAGCTTGCCTAGGTTGAGAGTGGTCAGGTGTTCGAGAAAGTCAGCCATACAGAAGTTGAGACACACACATTAGAGCTTTCATTCATTTCGCTCAATCGAGGGACCTTAAAAGCAGATCATACAAATCATCGGGGTGGAAACATAAAACCGCAATGAGCCCTAATTAGCATCACAAAGGAACCAAGTTGGCCCTCCATATTATTGATGCTTTGCTTATACTCACCACCTCGAGACTCGAGATCTGCAAGCTTAAGAAGAAGGCGTTTACATTCCCATTTAAGATCGGCAACCTTGGTCCCGTGATCTTCGGCGGCTATTTCCAGGTCCCGAACTAGTCCTCTCCCATGGGCTATATCCGCGGTAATGCTGTCAAGCCTTTCTTCCTGCCACTCACATTGAAACTTCAACACGACATTACGACGGTCGTGCTCATAGGTGGTCAGGGATAAGGCCAAGCGCTCCACCAAATTTCCCCTCTCGCGAAGCAACATCGAGACTCGCTTGTTGGCGAACTCAACAGCCTTTCTGTGACTATCGGCCACAAGGTTGGCCAACACCAAGCAGTTGGACCGATCCTCATAGCGAGCTCGCAAAACGTGAGCCACGGTAGCTTTTCGATGAGCGACACGGTAAGTCTCTAAAAAGTTTATAAAGAGGGTTGAGAAGATTCTATATTCCCTCTCTAAATTAGTGCCCTCGATGGAGGTGGTGTCTATTTCCACGAGCAAAATGCGGATTTCATCTTCAGTTTCTGGGTGATCGGCTATATGAGCATAGCCTCGACCGAGGAGGTTATAGAGTTTTTCCCACTGGGCCAAAATTTCGGCCGAGAAAGCGCGAATAGGAGAGGAGGTCATTTTCGTTGGAGTGAGGGAGAAGAAGATGAGTGTGGTAGAGTGATTAAAATAAGAAAAGGCAATTATGTAAGAGTGTTAATCTTCTCTGCATTAACTCCTCCTTTTATAGCAACTCGAGAATGAAGAAAGGCACAGCAATAATGCTCGTGGAGCCAAGTTAATTGGGTAAAGCAGTGGTGGCTCTTTCGGTGAACCATCAGATCTGTCCCAGTCCGCGATTTCAGGCTTGATAAACCTAAAAAAGTTGTAAAAAGATATGTCGGTGTCACCATATTAAAATTGAGCGGGAGTTAAGCGCAACTATCGAAAAAAGTTGCGAAAGGATTTGGCGGTCCCATCATATTAAAAAACTGAGCGGGAGGCGAGCGTAGTTCCACCTTTTTGAAAATAAGTGGGAGACAGACATGGATATCGAGAAAAGGAAATCGATTTGGTGTCCCTCCACGTTGAAAAGAAGAAAGAAGACGACAAAGCGGGAAATACGAAATCTTGGGAGCAACGCTTGCCTGACGATCTTCATCCATGTTTAAAGAACGTTTCATGGGCATACAGAACCACTCAAAAGAAAATTTAGAGAGAGTGAGCATACATGAGAGAGTAGAGAACCCTGAGTGAGCAAAAATTGATCGAACATTTTTCGATCCAACATGTTTGAGGGTTACCATCAGTTGCTAGAGGCGACTGATCCAAAAATCTCAGAAAATGAACTACTGAGAGATCTCGAAGATTCCAGGATGGCGTCTGGTACCAGAACCACAGAACCCAACCCTTTCGGCAACGAAGTTCAGGATCTCAGCAGCGACGACAACAGCAGCAGCGATGGTCAATCTCGGAAAAGGAAACGTCGCCAGTGCCACACTCAGAATGAAATCCAAGAGCTTGAAGCTTTCTTTAGTGAATGCCCTCTCCCGAACATGAAACAAAGAAATGAATTGGGCCAGAAGCTAGGGATGAAACCTTTGAGGGTCAAGTTTTGGTTTCAAAATAAGCGAGCCAAATTGAGGGCTCAACACAGACGTCAAGAACTTGCGATTCTAAAGGAGGAAAACGAAAAGCTTCGAGCGGAGAACATGAGGTATAAGAAAGCTCCCAGCACTATCGCTTGCCTTAATTGCGGTGGCCCTATCACTCTCGGCGAAATGTTCCTTGATAAGCCTTATATGAGGATTGAAAATGCTCATTCACCACCCCACTCCCTCGAACCATCTTCGATACAATCGGATTTTGTTGGAGATATGCATGAACAAATCAATTCTACGAAGTCAATATCGATGCCTTCTAAAGGATGTGATATGCGTCACCATGATTGGAGTTTCCTTAACGATGAGCTTACTATCACGACCGACCAATCCAAAGCTGATGAATTCCCTCCACAACAATTTCCGGCTCGATCAAATTCTACTGGAAATAGGCCAGAGAGCAATAGCCAAGTTGTCAACACTGTTCCGGGTCGCAAGAAGACGAGGGTCAATTGGTCCCCCGAGCTTCATCTCAAGTTCCTTAGTGCGGTTCAGCAACTAGGGATCAACTCAGCATATCCAACGCGCATACTTGAGATCATGAACATACCAGGACTCACTAAAGATGGAGTCGCGAGTCACCTCAAGAGCTACAGAAGGGCGCTAAGACAGCGCCACACAGCACTGAACCTGAAAGAACTCAACTTGTGCCTAAACACTAGGCATGACTATAACTACAATGCCCCTGAAGTAAGAAATACCCTGCCGAATCTAGGCACCGACTAAGCTGGTAGCAGCACCATCGACTACTTGGGCGCTAATCAGAATATTCCCCCGAATCATCTCAGCACCCCTCAAGAGTATATGCCACAAGTGCAGCAGGTACGAACTCCTTGGTTTGAGCAGCAACGTTTCGCTAGTGCTCTTCCTATCCCCGATCAACATATTGCGCCTAGTGTTCAAAGATCTGCCCGGCTTGGGCATATGATTTCGGAAGATCAAGCGGGCGGATGCTTTGAGGATTTTTGTTTCTCCCATTCCCAAATGGAAGGTGCTTTTGATAGTGAACCGATCAATCATCCTCTTATAATCTCGAGCAACGACGAAGGTTCTAGCTCGAAGAATCAGATCGCTCACAACAGAAACAGGAATCCTTCAACGCCAAGCGATGATGGTCAACCCGAATATCAGTTGCTCGAAGAATCAAAAGATTTCCTTGATGAGGAGCTCCATATCTGGATCGATCAGTTTAAAACTGATGGACTTATGAAGTTATGATCCAAAATGACGATTATATGTCTGATTCATGGTGTAGCTGGCTGATCACCGAGAATCCTCAAGGGAACTAGGCACATGTGAATGGATGTATCATTAATCTTTCTGTCATAAAGTCTTCCATGCAAGATAATCTTCCTTAATGCCTAGAGTTAATCTGGGGCAGCGATCAGTACTACCTGCGAGCATCATCATGCTTGAGTACGACAATCCCTTGTTAGATTAGAGTCGAGGCGAATCAATTGAACGCCACGAAGAAAAACATTTAAAGGCTTCACATAGGAAAATGCGAGCAAAAGCCCGAGCGAGCTCAAAGACGGTTAGCTCTGTATCGTTCTAAGGGACCTTTAGTCGTTATGAACTCTAAATTGAGCTTGTTTCATTCTCGATGGGGGTCGCTAACTGCTTCAAGAATTTTATAACAAAAAACGAACCAGTTAGGGACGCCAATAGTGCTTTGTCCTGGTAGTCAGTGAACTGGAAGTGGTACGAAACGTCAGGAGTTCGATCTCAGGATTGAAAAATCATTTTATCAGTTTGTCTATCACCCGATGAAGTTCAAAGAGATTCGACGCAGATGACTATAGAACTTGGGGCAATTCGAAAATCATCGATTCATTTTCATCAAGCGGCGAAGTTGGTATTGTAAAATGTGAAGCACGCAAATGACAAATCCGAAGAAGAAGGAGATGAATCATGATTCGCTTATCCAAGGTCGGGATTTCAACCTTCGACTAAAGCCAAATCTAGGATGAGTTTTTGATCTTGCCCACTCGACAAAACCCATCTCCACTGAAAATGGGGGCAAACCATTCCTACATCTGGAAAGCATGTCGAAGCCGAAGACATCAAATTCATCGTTTGATCCGTGGGGCAAGTCCCCGAAGCAATAGTTATCATCCGCAGAGCGTAATGGAATCCATCCTTTCAATGTAAAACACATTTGGCCGCGGAGCCACCCATTTGGTAAAAAGAACGTATCGTTCCTAAATGATTTTCAATCAGATGCGGGGATAATGTTCTCTCATTTTCCTCTCAGGTGATGAACAGAGATGAGGCACCCAAGAAGCCATGCATTCAAATAACAAAACAGTGCATGAAACACGCCCAAAAAGATGAATGAATCTCCTCCGACGTAAATCCTCGAGGTGGATTCGTTGCCCAACCAGACGAAGAAATCATGGCCACAAGCTTGAGGGCCGGCTTCTACAATCCGCACATTGGCATGCAGAATGGAATTCAAATCAAGAGTAAAGTAGTATCGTCCCAATTTGTTTTGAATTTGGAAACCCAAAATAATGCTTAATATTTATCCTTGGCAGGAGCTCGCCATCAGGGCAGACATGTAAGTTTCATTTTTCTCCAAAAACCAAGAAGTCGAAAGAACTTTAGAACACCCAACAATCTTGTGTTACTATGTGAAGTGCAGATTTTCACAACCCTTGTACACTCGTTGGAGCATATGACCAAGGGTAAGATGTATCGTTCCAATTTTTGTAAAGTTTTAGAATATACAATGACATATCCCTTTTATATCTCCAGGATCTCCAGCCTCGATGGGCAGGTAAGTATCCCTTTTCCCAATTCATTGGAGATTAAAAACTTTCAGAATTAATTCGATTCTCACATCTAAAAAGACATAGAATTCTTACTTCATTGACATTCATGTTTTAAAACATGAGATTGTCTGAACATGAATTACACATGTATGGTGCATCATAAAATCCCTTTGAAGGATAAATCTTGATGAAATGAAATGAATTTTTCCAATAAGAGTCGTTTGAACTGTTCAAAAGGGTATTTTCTCATAAGAGAAGCGAGCCTAATCCAAACACGTCCCATACACACTTGAGAGATGAGGAGATTGGAAATGATAGCGAAACCTTAACCTATGGATATAAGGGTCATTCGCAACGATTACATGGATCGAGATGACAGAGGCATTTATTTCTTCATTCCAAACACTACAGATGCCCATTGAGAACCCCATTGAACGGCGATTTTCATTCTCAACCCTGTCAAGAACCACCCCACATTGGGGCAAATGAAGGTTAGTCCAACAGTATCAGAAAGTAAACGGTTAGAAATTTTCTTGCTCGGACTAACATAAATCTTTGTGTGTTGTTTATATGATAATCCAAGTGTCATAGGATGACGAGAATGATTCATTTCTCTATCCTACACACTGTTATCCTTTGCACAACCATGTTGAGCCAGCAAATTCATTTCATCAACCTATTGGTGATCATTGCATATTCCAAAGCAAAGGCAACATCACTCTAGGAATGGAAGCGTGCCAAAGTTTAAGTTGCATATCTAGCATGATTGCCGAAAATCCTAGCTCCAAAAGAAAAGAAAAACACGGGATTAAAAAAAAGGGGAAAAGAAAAATCCCTAGACATCAAGAAAAAGCAAAGTGCCTGGTAAAAAGCAAGGCTGATGTCTATTCAAAATATCCCAAGTAAAGTCTAGAGAGACGATGAAAAGACCCTGCAAAGGAGTTAGATCAAGATGACTACTCTCCAAATGTTGTCGTGCTCAAATTGCAAACACACAAACAGACGGTCTCTTAATGTAACAAGAGACGCTTTTAAACATCCTTGTGCGCTCTAAAAGAGGAGTGTACACTTCAAGAAATGGAGATGTTCTTCGAAGGACATGTGGCAAATTTGCAATGATCACCAATGTCAAACCCTTCACAATTTCTGGGCAAAAAATAAGCCTTTTTCGATCCCCAATCCTTCCAATGTTACAACCCTGAAGTAGTCTTATCTGACTAAGACACTTGGGTTAATGTATAACTTAGCTCAAAGAAGTACGAGCAAGACTATTTCTTTCTCATTTTGCAGGGTTCTTGACTTGTAAACCCGGATCAGATAGTGAAAAATTTCGTTCAACGGCCTTGACTCAAAAGTGAGTCCCCCTTGGAAACCGATATCCAAGCCTAACACTACGGTCCCGTGAAAGACCTCCTGATCGGTCGAAATGTATGCGTTGCGAATGATCCTGAAACCCAGGCACATGTCGGTAGGAAATTGAGCACTTTCCCTATTAAAGATCATTATCACAGAGCAGTGAGGAGCCTTCTTGGGTGAGAAATACTCCAATGGATGTTTTGAGCAAACTCTTTTTGAAATTTTCAAATTGTTTGATCTAGAGTTTCCGTGCAAGGAATTTATGATCACATCTGTATATGACAGGAATGTTTTGGATAACCTCCAACAATCAAAATGCACATTTCATGACTAAAACTTAAGTCGTAGAATTTTGTCAGTTAGACAATTATTGTCTTCCCAAAGATTACTAATATCTTCTTGGCGAGGAAAATTTTTTCAGGTCTAAGCTTTCTGCAGGACTTTTGGCCACCCCAAAGACTGGGTGCGTCATCCTTAGGTGAAGCCTTTTAGTAGGCAAATCTTTTCTAAGACCGATCTACAGAATGATCGAGTCTCCGACTAGCCCCGAAGAGCGGGTACGTCATCCTTTGATTCATATCAATTTGGAATCTCATAAATGGTAGAAACCGCCTGAAGGGTCAACTCAATGGTAGAAACCGCCTGAAGGGTCAATCAATGGTAGAAACCGCCTGAAGGGTCAACACAATGGTAGAAACCGCCTGAAGGGTCAATGTATGGTAGAAACCGCCTGAAGGGTCAATGTATGGTAGAAACCGTCTGAAGGGTCAACCAATGGTAGAAACCGCCTGAAGGGTCAACTCAATGGTAGAAACCGCATGAAGGGTCAATGAATGGTAGAAACCGCCTGAAGGGTCAAAGGACTGGTAGAGACCGCCTGAAGGATCAACCCAATGGTCCGATCCACCATACGGATCAAAACCTTGATGAATCCCGAACGCGGGAGGAGTCGTTTTCCCTAATAAGCCTTACATTAGGCAAGCCATTTCTAGTTTAGTCCACCACACGGATCAAAACCCTTGGCAAATTCCCAAATGTGGGATGCGTCTTCCTTAGGTTCCTATCAGTTAGGAATCCCATTATGGTTTGACCTACCATACAGGTCAGAGCTTAACATCCCCAGGACACTCCGATGACAAGTCCTTAGGAATCTACTTGAACCCATCAGACACAGCAAATGCCGCAAGCATTAGGCAGGTAAGGGGCGGGGAAGTCTATCTACTCCTTAACTTTCTTACATCATATCAGGGAATTGAATGAGCACATCTCTTTTTAAGGAAAAGCACACATTGATGGGCATGAAAATTGGATGTCATGATTTCTTTTCTTTTCCCAGTCGAGTTGATCGGAACACAGGTGTCACCTTGTCTTTGAGAGAAACCTCTGACGAAATTCCTCTCAAAGAGGGGCAGCTGTTGACACCTGATTTTTGATCAGTCTTTCATAGTTTATTTTTTAAAAATTCATAAAAAATCTATAAAAAGTTAAAAAAATTAAAAAATCATCTTTGGTAGCCTTGACCAAGTTAAAGGAACCATTTTTGATAAAAAAATAATTTTTCATATTTTTTAATATTTTTTAATATTTTCCAAAAATAGAAAAATACATGAAAATGAAGAAAAATAGCGTTCGATGTCGTAAAAATATAGAAAAATAGTCAATATTTTTATTTTAATTTCTTTTACATTTTGAACTCATAAATAGTCAAAATTTAAGTTCAATTGCATGTGTTTCTTCACGACGCATAGAGTTGAATTTGGCAAAAAAATGTCATTCGAGTATTTTAATTTGTAAATTTCTACATCTTTTTTAGTCTTGACGTCCAATTAGATCGACCACCATCTACAATAAATGCCCCTTGCTGAATATTTTCGTTTTTGTTTCACATGATTTTATGGTGTAAAACGCCGAGTGGATCCCCAAATATAATCGGGTCGGCATGAGCTCGATAGCTCGTCCAAGACCAAACCAGGGCACGGCGAACCCCATGTGAGTACTCTCGAACTCCTTCGATGCTTCCTAATGCTTTTCTTAGGTTAGATCGTGTGTAGAATGGCTAGGACAGCTAAATCATTCTTGAGCTGTGATTGATAAATAGGACCTTACTAGGAATGCCATGTGATTTATTTCCATATCTAGATTCCTTAAGTTGGGCATTTTATTACTGATTGTGATTGCTAGGATAATCACTCTTATCTACATGAATTTCTAGATTTAGGGTTCATACCTTACTCATCCGCATGAATCTCAGGCTAGAAAATTCAGTCAATTTAGGTACCGAAAGGGCGTCAACTCTGACAGTTGGTGTAACTAAGTCCCCGAAACCATTTCTCTGGTTCTCGCAGAATTGAATAGAAACTCCCAACTATTCGATTGGGTGGTCCAATCATACCCTAAAAAAATGATTGGTGGCGACTCCATGGCATGCACACTTAGCATATGTCACTAGACCACATTGAAAGTCGATCACGCATACCTCCGTTGCGATTTGGGTAATGGGCCTTGGGAGAGGCCCGCGTCCAACCAGACAGGACGGCCCATTAGCCCTCGAGAGCCCGACAACCTCAAGAGGGTCGCGACACATAGTCATGAAAAAAATTCAATGAATGTATTACGAGGTTGGAGGTTATCCAAAACACCTTGCAACATACGGGAGTGATCAAAAGTTCCTTGCGGGGAAAGTTTGGATCAAACAATCTGAAATTACCAAAAGAGTTTGGTTAAAATGTCCAACGGAGTATTCTCATCAAAGAGGACTTCTCACCGTTTTGAGGTAATGGTCTTTTACCAAGAATGCACTCGAACTTCCTATCAAACCTGCGCCTAGGGTTCAGGATCATTCGCAGTGAATACACCTCGATCGATCAGGAGGACTTCCAAGGGACCGTAATGTTGGGCTTGGTCAACGGTTTTCAAAGAGGGACTTGCGTGCAAGTCAAGGCTTTCGAAGAGAAGTCTTCAACGTCTGCTCCAGGTTTACGAGTCAAGAAACCTGCGAAATGAGAAAGAAATAATCTTGCTCGAACTTCTTCGAGCTAAGCTTAGACATTAAACCCTATGTCAATCCAAGTGCCTTAATCAGAAAAGGCTTTTCAGGGTTGTAACGTAGGTAGGATTTGGGACCAAAAAAGGCTTGTTTTTGGCTTAGAATATGCGAAGGGCCTAACATTGATGATCACTGCAGGTTTGCCGCCGATCTTGTCCCTTCTCGTCCAAAGAGCGTCTTTAGTCTTTGAAGTGCATATTTGTCTTTAGAGAACGTCTCTCTCATGTCAAGACGGCGTCAACATCTTGTCTACACTTTCGTCATCTGAGTGTGACATGATTTGGGAGCATCTTTCGCAGTCTAGCTCCCTTGGAATTTTTCTTTTACGATCAGATCTCACTAGTGACCTATACAAAGGTATCATGCCACCTTTTGGCATTTACAAGATCAAACACATGATTCACAAGTGTACAAGTATTTGGATGGGCATTGGCCTTGCTTTTACCAGGCACTTTGCTTTTTCTTGATGCCCAAGATTAAATTTTTCTCTCTTCTTTCTTTTTGAGATCCCATCTTTTCTTTTCTTTTGGGGATCAGAATTTTCAAATGAATGTGCTAGATGTATAGCTTGAATCTCAGCACTCGAACATTAATCTAGGAATTTTTCACAAATCCTGTGTTTTGAACTCTTCCGCTCTTGAAGTGACGTCGTTTCCACCTTGGAATATGCAATGATCACCAACGGGTTTGTGAAATGAACGTATAGGCTCAATTGGGCAGTGCAAAGGGTAAAAGTGTATAGGATAGAGAAACGAATGCTTTTCGTCATCCTAAAGCACTTGAATTACCATAGAAGTTAAAATGACAAGCAACACACGAAGATTGATGCAAGTCTGAGCAAGAGAACTTCTAACCATTTACCTCCTAATACTGCTGGACGTACCTCCAGTTTGCCCCACTGTGGGGTGGTTCTCGACAGGGGTATAGAATGAAACCGTCGTTCAAAGGGCTATCAACGGTCATCTGTAGTGTTTATGATAGAGAAACGAATGCCTCCGTCGTCTGGATCCATGTAATCACTGCGAATAACCCCTACTTCCGTAGGTCAAGGTCTCGCTGTCCTTACCACTCCATTCATCTCTCAAGTGTGTATAGGACGTGTTTGGATCCAGGTTGCCTTTTATCTGAGGACACATCCTTTTAAACAGTTCAAAACAACTATTGTTGGAAAAGTTCATTTTGCTTTCTCCAAAACTTACCCTCCAATGGGATTTATGATGCACAATGTATATTTCAACCATGTTTAGATAACCTCCAAGTTTAAACATGAGTGCCCATGCTATGACTGTGAGAATTTTGCATTTTTATTGACATGATAATTGAATGCATGCTAGATTCCATGAAGCCTTTCAAATTCTAGCAATAAGGATTCTGACAGTCTTGAAAACCTAAAAGATTGGGAGAGGAATACTTACCTGCCCAGCGCGGCTAGGGATTCCTGAAAAATTCAAGAGGAATATGTCAGTGTATGTTCTCGAATTTCAGAAAATTAGAACGATACGTCTTACCCTTGATCATGTATTCCAACATGAGTGTATAGACTTGTGAAAGTCTGCATTTTTCTTAACAACACAAGATGGTTAAGTGTTCTAAAACATCTTGAAATTCTCAGTTTTTGAAGAGAAAGGACTTGCACCTGACTATTGCGACAGTAAGTCCTCTAGATCATGTATTCCAATTTATCGCGGCCTTGCTCCCTTGGGTCCTGCAACATTGAACACATGCTAATGTATGCATGGATGCATGAGGTGCTTATGCAACGACTATCATGAAGAGTATGCTTAATTCGGGATAAGTCGTATGATCGGAATCTGATTTTATTTCACGGGTAATATCTCTTCACAGCATCTGAATTTACAGGGTGTCCCAATTCTTCTCCTTCGGAGTTTACAAGAATCAATGCTCCTCCCGTGAGAATTTTCTTGATAATGTAAGGGCCTTCGTAATTCGGAGTGAATTTTCCTCCTGGATGGGTAGTACTCGGCAAAACTTTTCTAATTACCAAGTCATCTACTTCGAAATTCCTGATCTTGACCTTTCGATTGAATGCCCTGGCTACCCTTTTCTGGTAGGTTTGTTCGTGGCAAATGGCTTTAAGACGTTTCTCGTCTATCAAATTCAGCTGTTCATATCTGTGTTTGAAATATTCTGACTCCGAGAGTTTATTTTCGGATAAGATTCTCAAAGAGGAAATCTTAACTTCCACTGGTAGAACTGCTTCCATTCCGTACACCAGACCATAGGGAGTTGCACCTGTGGAAGTTCTGATTGACGTTCGGTAAGCCATTAGGGCGAAGGGCAGCCTTTCATGCCAATCCCTATAGTTTTCTGCTGTCTTAGCCAAGATTCTTTTGATATTTTTGTTGGCTGCTTCCACTGCCCCATTCATCTGTGGGCGGTAAGGAGATGAATTCAGATGTCGGATGCTAAAGTGATCCAGCAGATCATCGACAATCTTGTTGTTCAGGTTAGACCCATTATCTGTGATGATTGCTTGAGGGGTGCCATACCGGGATATGATATCTCTTTTGACGAATCTTGCCACATTTCTTGCAGTGACATTCTTGTAAGAGCTGGCTTCTACCCATTTGGTGAAGTAATCAATCGCTACCAAGATGAAGCGATGACCATTTGAAGCCACCGGATTAATAGGTCCTATCATGTCTATCCCCCACATAGAGAAAGGCCAAACTTCGGACATTTGGTGCAGTTCGCTTGGGGGTGTATTGATCTTATCCCCGTATATTTGGCATTGGTGGCATGACCGGACGTGCTGACAGCAGTCTGATTCGATGGTCATCCAATAATAGCCAAGCCGCATGATCTTCCGGGCGAGGAGGTGGCCGTTCATGTGAGGCCCACACACACCTTCATGGATCTCTTTTATGAGGACATTTGCTTCTTTGGCATCTACACATCTTAACAGAGTAGAATCAAACGATCTCTTATACAGGATTTGTCCATTGAGGAAGAACTTGCTGGCCATCTTGGTTATGTATTTTCGGTCTCCTGACTGGCATCCTTCAGGGAATTCCCCTTTCAAGAGGTAATTCCTGATGTCACAGTACCATGGCTCTCCATCAGATTCTTCTTTGATTAGCATACAATAAGCCGGCTTTTCAACAATGCCGATCCTCAGAGGTTCTACATCCAACCCTTCAGTCGTTTGTAACATCGAGGCTAGGGTGGCTAACGCATCGGCAAATTGATTGTGAGATCTTGACAGGTATTCGAATGACACCTCTTCGAACTTGAGTATCAATTCTTCAAGGTATTCGTGATAAGGGATGAGCTTTGCATCTTTCGTCTTCCACTCCCTCTGTGTTTGTAGAATAATGAGCATGGAGTCTCCAAAGACTTGTAACCTAGGTATCTCCATAGAAAGGGCCAGTCGTAGACCCAGAATGCATGCCTCATATTCTGAAATGTTGTTGGTACAAGGGAAAGTTATCTTTGCCGCGACAGGGTAATGTTGACCATCTGGGGATATCAGTACTGCCCCAGTGCCTGCCCCTGATAGGTTAACAGCACCATCGAAATACATGATCCACTTATCCTCTGCTAAGTTCAGAATTCGGCCTTCTGTGTACGCTACTTCAGGGGACTCACCGCTTGACGGGCTTTCTGCCAGCATGTCAGCTATAGCTCTCCCTTTTACCGACTTCTATGGGGAACACTTGATGTCAAATTCAGACAACATTACTTGCCACTTCGCTAATTTCCCAATTAGAGCGGGTTTCTCCAGGAGGTATTTGACAGGATCGTTCTCTGTTATGAGCTGAATGTGATGATGTAGGGTATACTGCCTTAGTCTTCGTAGTACCCATACTGCTGCTACGCAGGCCCTTTCAACTGGTATATATTTTGCTTCAGATGGCGTGAATTTCTTACTCAGGTAATAAATGGCCCTCTCTTTTCCGTCTATCGGGCTTGTCTGGGCAAGTAAGGCTCCCAAGGACTCTTGTCGTATGGTCAGGTATAAGGTCAATGGGTGACCAGGAATTGGTGGCACAAGCACCGATGGTGTGATCAAATAGTTTTTGATCATTTGGAATGCCTTGCTGCACTCGGCGACCCATGTTATTTTCGCGCCTTTCTTAAGCAATTTGAAGATTGGCTTAGCCACATCAGATAGCTGATTGATGAACCTAGCAATATAGTTCAATCTCCCTAGAAGGCTTCTCACTTCTTTTACTGTGGATGGAGTTGATAAATCGTGGATGGCCTGGATTTTTGAGGGATCAATCTCAATGCCCCTGTTGCTGACTATGAACCCAAGGAGTTTCCCGGATCTTGCCCCAAACACGCATTTGTTAGGGTTCAGCTTTAACTTGTATTTGCGCAGGCGCTCAAATAATTTTCTTAATACCTGTATGTGATCTTGTCCTTTCTTGGATTTAGCGATCATGTCATCAACATATACTTCAATCTCTTTGTGGATCATATCATGGAATAATGTGACCATAGCCTTCTGGTAGGTAGCCCCGGCGTTTTTCAATCCAAAGGGCATGACTCTGTAGCAAAAATTCCCCCATGGTGTGGTAAATGCAGTCTTGGGTTTGTCTTCTTGTTTCATGGAGATTTGGTTGTATCCCGAGAATCCATCCATGAATGAGAATAATTCATAACCTGCTGTACTATCCACCAATACATCAATGTGGGGGAGTGGAAAATCATCTTTTGGGCTTGCTCTATTCAGATCTCGGTAATCTACGCAGATCCGAACTTTTCCGTCTTTCTTCATGACGAGGACTATATTTGCAACCCAGTCTGAATATGGGATAGCTTCAATGAAGCCTACCCTAAGGAGTTTCATGACTTCTTCCTTAATCTTGTCTTCTAACTCGGCTTTCATCCGCCTACTGCCTTGTTTGACAGGTTTGATGCCAGGATCCGTGGGCAATGCATGATCCACAATCTTAGGATCAAGGCCTGGCATATCCGCGTAAGACCATGCGAAGATGTCTTGATATTCTTTTAGTAGCTTGGTGAACTCGAGCCTTTCATCACGGGATAGGTGTCCGCCGATCTTGACCTCTTTGACGTTCACGGTGTCTCCCAAATTAATGACAATTGGTTCTTCTGAGGTAGGAGGCTTTGATTCTTCAAAGGTGTTCCAATCCCTACGGATAGACGCGTAATCCTCGTCTTCATCTTCCTCAATGTTATAGGAGTGGTTAATGGAGGGATCCGAATTTTGTAACAACCTGGTATGCATGTTTGAGATGATATGCCTGAAATGTCATGAGTATGGTTAGTTTGTGCTCAGTAAAAATGACATGCATGCTTATGTAAAGTCTTTTTTGAAAAAGTTTTTCGAAATAGATGTAGGTACAGATGGGACTAATCCTCATGTCATTGGATATCCCGGTCCCTTGAAAATCTTTTGAAGATTAGGAATCATATGGCAAATCAGGCCTCAAGCTTCTATATGGAAGACCATTATCATCATCGGGCTGATTCGTGGTTCCATATGTCCTTAACAAAACATGCGTGGTTTTATTGAATGCGAAATGGGCCGCGTTACAAGATGTGCTATTTGGACCAACGGCCGGAGATCCAAAGGCGTTTTCTTATGCGTTCAATAAGGAAAGAAAATACAGTGAAATGCAGAAAGTTCTAAACACAGTATTTAAAGATGAAGGAAGAGTCTATTTACTCAGAAGAAGTGGCTTCACTGTCCAACCACTCCATGATGACATTTACAGAGTCATCTTCGAGAAAAGGATTTGTCAGATCTGGTTCCATCGGCGAAGGGATACCCTCTTCAGATAGCCATTTGGAGTTCTGGTCGAAATAGGTATTTAAGGGATTCTTGAACATTCGAGACCTTCCCTTCCAGGTTGGAGAACCGATGAATGAGCTATTCGGGCTGTTTTCGCCTCCACGGCGTCCCAGGCTCTTGCCTCGGCCTCGGCCTGTTGCTTTCGGGACAGAATCATTCATGGGATACTTCTGGTACCCCAAGCCCATTTTATGTGGATTAGCCTTCAACTGTAGCGGGGCATTTATACCCTGATTATGTTTGCCTAGGCCTTTTTCAGGATTGAACCCGTATGCCAGCAGCATCTTAGCTGGTAGAAGACTGGCTTCTGAGATGTAAGGAGTTCTCAACTTCGATCCTACTGGGGTATGAACTGTTGCTACCAACTCTAGGGAGTGATAGCTCGCTTCAGTTTTCTCTTCAGGCTCAATATAGGGAATGGCACTGCTCTGGTATGCCTGGAGGTCGACTTCCCCATGTACGGTAATTACCTTCCCATCTACAACGAAACGTACTTTTTGGTGCAGGCTCGAAGGGACAGCTCCTGCTGTATGGATCCAAGGTCTTCCTAGCAGGAATCCAAATGCACTGGGTAGATCCATTACTTGAAAGTTTATAGAGAACTTTGTCGGGCCGATGAATACGTCAAGCTCGATCTCTCCCTCTACAGTCTTCCTCATGCCGTCGAATGCTCTTACAGCTGTCTTGGATGCCTTGACCATCTCTTCATTGATTCCCAGCCTCCTTATGGTAGCCAAAGGACAGATGTTAAAGGCTGATCCGTTATCGATCAATATGTGTGCCACTCTTTTGCCGTTACATTGGGCAGAGATGTATAAAGCTTTGTTGTGCCCCCTTCCTTCCATGGGGAAGTCCTCGTCAGAGAAGCTCAACTGGTCTTTTAAGAGAATTGCCCCTACAAAGTCCCCTAGTTGGACCTCATTAATTGTTTCAGGGACATGTACTTCATTGAGTACCTTCAATAGTGCGTTCTTGTGCTTCTCTGAATTGATGAATAGGTCTAACAGGGATATCTGAGCGGGCATCTTCCTCAGCTGCTCTATCACTTCAAACTCACTGGTTTTGATGATCGATACGAGCTTTTCGGCATCTTCCTTTGAGACATCTCTTTTTTCGGATTCACCCTCTCTGGGGGCATAAAATCTTCCAGACCTCATTATTGCATCTACTTGTGTGGTCCCATAGTCCCAATGAACAGCTTTGGGATCATACTCTTCTACTGGGGGGACTTTTATCGTTACAGTTGTCTGATGAGGTATCTCTGGTCCTGACGTGTCGCTTTCTTCCTCCTGAGGCAATTGAATTACGACAGGCCTCACTGGGCAATCTTCTACCTTGCCCAGGCTATCCAGCTCATCCAATCTGATCACCACGGCCGTGGCTACTTCGATCATCAATATGGCGTTGTCGAGTTCTTCCATACTGTTTGAGGTTTCTGGTTGAGAGAGATCATCCATACCTCCCCATCCGTCCGGTATGATGTCTTCAATCTTCTGATAAAAGCTGGTAGGGGCCGAATATTTCACCTTGAAATTGTATCCTCCAGAATCTTGACCCAGGTTGTCTATAATTTCGCTCTTCTCAAGTGCGTCAACCATAAATTTGAGGTATGCTAGACTTCTCCTCCTGGCTTCTATTTCGTCTTCTTCAAATTCTTCTTCTGATTGAGTGGCCGGCCCCAGATCGTTTGCCAATTTCTCACGTGAGGTACCACAGGTGCTACTCTGTTCAGCTGTGATCAAGAAGTGGTTTCCTTTCAAAGATAGAGATGCTTCAATCCCTTCGAATTCTTCATCAGTAATGTCGGACATTATCCCCAAGCTCTTCATCTTGTTGATACACAACTTCCTTTAGTCGGTTGATATCTCCCCCTCTTTTGGGTATGATGAAGCGGTTGTTAGCAGGTTGGCCAGCTTAGGCACATCTACCTTCAGTTTAAGGTAGTCCTCTTCTTCTTCAGTGAATATTGCCCCTACTGTTTGGTGATCTGGCAACGGATTTTCTTGCACATTTGGGGCTGCATTGTCAAATTTCAAAATCTGACTATCAATTAGGGCTTGCACTTTCAGCTTCAGGACATAGCAGTTATCCACATTATGCCCTCTTTCGCCCATATGGTAGGCACAGGTCTGGCTCTCATCAAAGCCAGGATATCTTGCGGGGTTTGCCCTAGGTGGTTCTTTTGCCACCAAGTGTTGCTCCAGCAGCATCGGGAGTAGCTTGGATAAAGGTCTCGGGAGCTGAGAGAATTGTCTCTGGGGTTGCTTTCTTCTAGGCTCTTGTACCTTTGGCGCTGACCAGGATGATCCGCCTTTGGCCTGATTAGAATTGCCAAATGGCTTTAACTTGTGGGGATCTGGTATAAATGCTATGTCCAGTCCGGCTTCTCTCTCCTTTCTCAGAGGATACTGCTTCCTAGTAAGAGCTTCCTGAGGCCTTCTTTCTCTCAAGGCCCATTCCAGCCTCTCAGCAACCTTAATCAGGTGTGCGAATGTCTGACATCCAGAAGTGTTCAGTCTGTCAAAGTACTCGTAGGGGAGTGCTTTTAGGAATAAGTCGATCAGCTCCTCTTCTGGGATTGAAGGCTTTACTTGGGTAGCCAAGGCTCGCCACCTCTGAGCATATGTCCTGATCGATTCGCCCCTCGCTTTTGAAGTTCGTAGGAGGTCTTCTCTTGTTGGGGCTGTAGCCGTGTTAAATTTGTACTGTCTGAGGAAGTCTTCTGCAAGGTCCTCCCATCCGTCATAATCCTCTAAGTCTAGCTCAATAAACCAAGCCAGAGCGGCGCCAGCCAAACTCTCTTGGAATGTGTTCATCAACAACGGAATGTAATCCGAGTAGTGCGCCATCTTGCGCAGGTAGTACTTGAGGTGGGCACGGGGACAGCCTGTCCCGTTGTATTTTCTCACGAACTCTGGCTCCCTATAGTCAGGAGGAGTCTCTATTTTAGCAAAATGAGATATTTTGTCGAAGCGGGCCAGCTCATAGCCTTGACTGCTCAGGCATTCTTCGATCTTGGCCAATCTCTTAGCCTCTGCCTCTGTCTTCACAGTTTGTTTTCCCTTCTCCTCTTTTTCAAGGTTGATGACAACAGGCGAGGCTTTTTGTTGTGCCCGACTATTTGGTTCATGAACGTTTTCCTTTGTATGTTGGGTATCCCTTGTTGCTTCTTTATCTGTTACATCAGGTACCATGGAAGGGCCTGAGTTGTTCTGATTGTGGGCGGTTATCTGTCTAGCTTGGTTGGTCTCCAGCATGGCCTTAATGTCAGCCATCATAGTTGCCAGGGCAGTCATCTGAGATTCCAACATGCCTACGCGCGGAGTCAATTCCTGCTGTTCCATTCTCGTCTTTAGGCGGGTACGGAAACGATGCGTTGGCAATTCCGTAATGAGAGTGTACCTGTTTAAAAAGATCTCTGTGAGTGCTTCGCTTATTTAGCAAAAAGAAGCAGCTAATTCTTTTAGTTGCATGCTTCTTGTCAGTAGATGAGAAAAAGGGCTACTTTGTGAGCCTTAGCCTCATGTAAGTAGTTCTTTTAATCATTTCCCGACAAGAACTCATGGAATTAAAAGAAGCGTAATTTCTGACGATAGTTTTTTATGCATTTGCAAAACATGTTCACATTCATACTCATGTGTCTAAGATAGTATTCCACAGAAATGAGAATGTATGAGAAGGCATCACAATGCTTGCTTATTTTACACTTGACAGAATAGTCTATTCAAGTCTAGGACGTTTGAAGCCTAAGGCATCCTCATCATCCCAGTATAGATTCCCTTCTTCAGCTTGGGGCTCTTCGTCTTCTGAACATGACAGTGGTCCCAGGTTTTCGGGTATGTAGGGCTCTATTCCAGGTACGTACGGCACGATGTATTCAGGTATGTAGGGCTCGACAAGGCTTCGTCGGATCGCTTTGAAATGTTGAATGTATTCTGTGGTGGCTCTATGAGTGTTTTCTTCTCGAGTCATGTCTTCTGGCCAACTTATTTCTTCAGCCTGGGAATTCTTCAAGGAGTGTATGATGGATGCCACCTTGGCTTCAAATTGTTTCTTCTCCTCCTCCGTGAGGGTCTGGTTTGGTAAGTCAAAGGAAAAGACACCAGGTCGCGGTGAAGAAGGGATCTCCTGAAGTGCTCCAAACTGTCGAATCACCCTCCTTGGATAGTATGCAGTTGCGCCCGTGAATCCTAGCAAGGGGACTGGGCTTCCGTCATCGCAGGTCAATCTGACTTTGCTCAGCGTCGGCAACCTTAGCCGCCATCGGAGTTGCTCAGGTTTTAGGACTTTGAGGAAGTTCTTCCATTCTACAAAGTTAAACTTAGGAACACGTGTATGGGTTCTAGCAAATGTTTTAAGAGGGTGTACATTGGGGCTGATTTCAGTGAAACCCATGCGGATGTGGAATTGTCTGATATGGGATGTGAACCACAGATACAGCAGATCACTATAAGCTCTAAAGATTCCCTTTTTGCTTTTCTTGAAACGATTTAGGGAGAGGAAGGTTTCGGCAAGGAGGATGTTTGAGTAATCCCACCCACAACAGACTTGCCTAGCTACTATAGCCATGATAGGGTCGAAGGTGACAGTTGAGATTGGGAATAGCACAAAGCTAAAGAATGCCAAGATAAAGGCTCTACCAGATTTGGTTCCTTTAGAAGCAGGAAGGCGGGAAAATCGGTCTATAAGGAAGGATAGGGAAACTCTTCCAGAATTGCTTTTCGCATCTACTTTGACTTCATTTAGGTTTGTGTCAAGGAATTTAGCTACCTGACTTAGGGGTTCAAGTCCTATAGGGGGTCGGACGAGCGTAGGGGTGAATTCAACTCCAATGACAGCGCTGTATTCCTCGATAGTGGGAGTGATCTCTAATCCTTCCATGCAAAATGTAGCGGTGGTAGGATCCCAGTAGAGCGCCATGGCTTGAATAAAGGCAGGTTGGCACTCAATCTTCAGTAGGTCCAGTAGGTATCCTAGTCGTGACTCCGCATACTTCTGGCTGGCTTCGCCCATGCCATCCCACCATGATTGGAGTTCAGCTCGGGGGATCTTGAACACTTGAATATCATTCTTTCCCATCAAGTCTAAAATATGCAAATGATTTTAAAAGGTCAATCGCCAGAAATTACTTTAAATGTATGAACATGCAGATGTCATGAAGCATGCATGAGCTAACTTGATTGCATAGTTCAATTTGAAGAAATGGAGATTAGGATCCTTTTTCAGGTCTTGAAAGCCTGACTCAAAGCCTAATTTGCATTTCAGGGAAGTGAATTATGCAATTTAGTCAGGTTTACTCAGTGACTAAAGGGAACAGCAATGTCACGTTCCATTGGTCAACACATCAAAGGAGCAAAGTGGGATGTACTCTTATTACAGTCAAGATGTCTAATAAAAGAACGGTAAAGAAAGGTTTTTCAAACAAGAAAGCCATAAAAGACAATGGAACGTGAGGGTCTAGATCACTCTTTCTTTAGAAGTCTACCCAAATGACAGTCGGTCAGGAATTCTCCTTTAATCTAGGGTAGGGGAGTTATCTTCAGTGGTTTGGTCGAGAGGTTGTAGTTCCTCCGGCCACTTTCTAGTCCAGGGTACGATGACTTCGGGAGCCTTCTCGGGTTCCACTTTTTTGAGTGTGATGCGCCTTGGCTTGGTCTTGATCGCAGGGCGTCTCTTCCTACCCCAAGAAGTAATCATGGGTATGTTCCCTTTGGCCAGCAATTCAGCCTTCCTGCGAGCGTACGCTTCCCTAGCCAGCTGGTTGCGACGTTGTCTCTTCATCTCCAAATAATCCTTCATCATTTCGTCTGCTTGTCGCTTGAATCTGAGGTTATCAGCATAGTAGCGGGTTTGACAGTCCTCAGCATACCCCAGCTTACGCCCAGTCAGTTCCCGACCATACACGAATCTAGTAAAGTGTAGCCTCGTGTTTGGTCCGGGGCGAGTAACTTTTCTCAAGTACTCGAAGGTCACCAACTCCGTCGAGCTCTTAGGGAACAGCGACATCCTACCCCATAATCATTGTTGTTCTCATTAGTCACCCGAGTAATCTTCATGATGCGAATGCATATGGATGTATACAATGTATGAGTTATGTCATGAAGCAGGAAATAAAGTACGTTTAGAGATAAATGTCTTACCAACCACACTTTGGGGGACGTGGAATGCCCCCTGTATCAATGGGTGGTTTTAGGTATACCAACCATCCATGGACATGCGCATGCGACAAGTGGGTATACTCTAAAAAAGAAAACCGAAAGTCAGGTGAGGAACCTACGGCTCAGGTTCCCACGATCCACACGAGGCAGATTCCTCCCCAAGGGTACCTACCCAAGAGGGCTAGATATCGCCAATGCAGATGGTAGGCGGGAACGAATACGAAAGTCTCAAGTGCCATCAAACACAAGATCCTTTTCGCATCCTTTCCCTATCTAAGGTAACCTAAGGGTGGTTGCAGTCGGGGTTTGACCGCCAGTGTGTGCGATGTGTCGTGATCATCACAATGCAAAGTCATGCATAGCAGTTTGTATCAAACACCGCTTCAGTAAATGCATAAAGTAAACATACATTCCCAACTTCAACCTGCAGGAAAGATGTCAACAATCACGCCACCCCTTATTTCTCCAATCTGCAAAAACATCTAACACAATGGTTAGCATACGTACCTCACCTTCGAGAGCATCTGCAGAAAATAATGTCAGATAAACCAAACAACTTTTTAATCGGCTCAAGTCCTTTGGTCTGCGAAACCAGAGATTCTGGGTTCGATCCCCAGCGGAGTCGCCAGTCTGTCGCGACCTTCTCCCGGAGGCTCGGAGGCGGGAGCGGGCTAATGGGCTGCCCGATCGCTGGCTTGATCGGACGCAGGCCTCTCCCAAGGTCCATTACCCAAGTCGCAACTGCTGGATATACGTGGTCGACCTTCAGTGTGGTCTAGTGACATGTGATGAGTGTACATGCCAAGGAGTCGCCACCAATCGTTTCATGGAGGGTACGATCGGAAAACCCTATCGAATAGTTGGGAGTGATCTATTCGATTCTGCGGAAACCAGAGAAGTGGGTTCGGGGACTTAGTTACGCCAACTATCAGAGTTGACGCCCTTTCGGTACCTAAGCTGAATGGTTTATCTGATCCTAGGATTTCATACAGACGAGTGGGGTACTGATTCTAAATTTAGGAGTTCATGCAGATGGGAATTTACTATCATATTAATCACAATCAATAGAAATAAGTGCGTAAATCAAGGATCCAGTACATGCGGATAAAACACATGAAATCAGCATGGCATCCCTAATAAGGCCCTATTAGCCTAGAGAATTATCAATCAAGGCTTAGGAGTGATTTGGACATGATTCGCCCATGAAGGGCAGAATCGTAATTTTGAATGATTCGGGGAAATTTTACCCTTAAAAGGGGAAATTCTGTCATTTTTAGATGAATTGGGAAGTCAGAAGACCAAGGAAATAGGATTGGCCATCAATCCAATCCATTTCCTATTTTTCGGGAATTTCCAGGATTTTTCTGGAATTTAAAAGGGATTTTACCCTTGGAGGGGTAAAATCATCATTTTAGACAAAGTTGAGAACTGAAAATCTCAAACATTAGGGTTAGTCGTCCACCTGACCCAAACACTGACTTCAAGCAATTTTCAGAACTCGATTGAGACAAGAAAGACAATTTTCCCATTGAAGGGCAAAATTGTCATTTCAGAGGGAATGATAAGATTCGAAAATCTCAGCAAAGGATTCGCCACCTAATTGGCCCTGTCCTAATATAGGCATTTTCGACCAATCTCGAAATACAAGGCAAGGACGAATTACCCCTAAAGGGCATTGTCGTCAATTCTTGGAAGAACAGATAAGAAACCCAAAAAAATAGGGTTGACCAGCTGTCTGTGGTCAATCCTCGATTTTTTGGGGATTTCTGAATGTCTAGGATTTTTCCTAATTTTTCCACATTTTTTGGAATTTTCTGGAATTTTCTAGCATTTTTTAGGATTTTCTGAAATTTTTCCGATTTTTTTTTTTAAAATCATTTTTTGATTTTTTTATTTAAAAAAA
Organism: Rhodomyrtus psidioides; assembly: GCA_021437785.1. Classification (NCBI taxonomy): domain Eukaryota; kingdom Viridiplantae; phylum Streptophyta; class Magnoliopsida; order Myrtales; family Myrtaceae; genus Rhodomyrtus; species Rhodomyrtus psidioides. Next base: position 4,019,675 of record JAILYB010000071.1, on the reverse strand, counting down.
GAATATTATCCGGGCCGGGTCGAGTGACCCGGCCCACGGCCCGCGGGTGACCGGCCCGGCCCGGATCCGGGCCCGCGCCGCGCCTAAAACGACGCCGCTTCAGACCTCCCGCTCAAATACTGATTTCCCGCCCAAACTTGAACCAGCGGCCCTGATTGCGCCAAGTGGCAGGCTATGGACGGCCTGATCTCCATGATGAAACCGACGGCTGTGATTCCACCACGCGTTGATGTACGAGCGGCTTGATCTTCACGATGTATCAACGGACCGGATTGAAATGCTTGATCGAACTACAGCCGTCCGATCTAAGGGTTTTTTAATTTCTGAAAATCATTTTTAATTTCCGAAAAAAGCGAGATCGCGACACGTGGCGCGCCTACCACCGTCCGATCATTTTATTAATCGGTTATAACCGAACGTGCTGACGTGGCTGCCACGTGGGCGCCACGTCAGCGACACGTGTGCGTTGACTGGTCAACTTTCGTTGACCAGTCAACCGGCCCGCCGAAGAAGACGACCGGCGCCGGCTCTGTTTCGCCGGCGCCTCGTCGGAATACGTTTTCTCCACCTACAGGTCACCAAAGCTCGCGAAACCAACGCCATTCGACTCATCTCGTTCTCCTTTACAACATATCGAAGCCTTGATATAGCAAAATCAAAGTTGAACAACTCACCAACCTAGGCCGGAGCTAATTTCCGACGAAAGTCCGCCCTAGCCATTTCTAGCGATATCCGAGCCTATCAATCAATCAGGAAGCATCGTGGGAGATCGAGGAGACTTACCTGGCCATCAGGGAAGGTCGACGTAGCTCGAGGCGAGCTCTCGAGCTCATATCCAGTCGCGGATAGGTGGAGGTCGACGCGAGGTTTTACACGCTGTTTCGAGGGCCTCGGTGGATGTGAGTCGATCCAACGCGTTCTCTAGGTTGAGGCGAGGCTAATGGGGGCGGCGGCGTCGAACGACGTTGTCTAGATCGCCAAGGATCCGAGCTCGAATCTCTCGAGCTCGGAGCTTCAATGGCCGCAGCGCTCTCACTTTCTCTCTCTCTCTCTCTCTCTCTCTCTCTCTCTCTCTCTCTCTCTCTCTCTCTCTCTCTCTCTGTGTCTGTCTCTCTCCTGCGCGAACAGACTTCTCCTTCTCTCTGTTCGTTCTCCCCTCTTCCCAGCGAACTGATCCCCCCTTTTTAAACCGAATTCGTTTCAGTTATGGTACCCGAAGTCTGTTGTTCAGATTCGGTTTTACACCCACTAGCTTCGTCTTGTACGCGCGACGCCAGTTCTTGCCAGTTGGAGGCCGGATCAGTGTGGATGAATCACTGGCGTCGAATCGTGGCTTGGGTATGTGGATTGGAGTTGCAATTTCAGCCTTGCCTCCCTCGGGTTCCTCTGTGCGCGCGAAGAAGGAGAACAAAGTTGTTCTTACTTTCGGGTTGGTCAACCGGGTTGACTGGGTCGGTCAACCCGACCCAGTTGACCCGGTTCTACTTTCTTTGTTTAAATTAGACGTCTATATGTGCCAAGATCGCAAAATTGACGTTAAAATTGGGTTCCATGGCACATACTCCATCTAGAAGATGTAAATTATGGCTAAATTGGTTTTAATTTGTGTGAAAACCCCAAATTTAAGGCAAGATTCAAAATCGATTTTCGTCAAATTGAGGGCCCTAATGGGCGAATCGACCTCAATTGGACTGACCGTTAGATTTAGGGGATCGAATACTATAGGGGGGAAACTTTGGGGTTCAATGGGTGCCCCTCAAAAAAAGTTTAATTTCAGAATTGGCATTATAGGGACTAAAATGAAAAGATTTTTTTGTGTAATTAGGTCCCTAAAGCCAAAATTGATCAAATTGGCACACAATTGAACCCAATTGAAATGTCGGGCAATCAAGTTGAATGTCAAGACTCGTAAAATGCAAAAAAAATTGCAAATAAAAAGACTCAAAACGTATTTTTTGGCAAATTTAACCTTGTGCGTTACAAAGAAACACACAAAATTAAACTTTAATTTCAACTATTGATGAGGTCAAAATGACAAGGGATTTAAAAGAAAAATATTGACTATTTTCCTATATTTTTGTGACCTCAAATTCTATTTTTGTTGATTTTTCTAGTATTTTTCTATTTTCTAAAAATACTAAAAAATGTGAAAAATATGAAAAATTATTTTTTGGTCAAGAATGGTTCCTTGGGCTTGGCCAAGGCCACCAAAGTTGATTTTGTAATTTTTTGACTTTTTATGAATTTTTTTGTGATTTTTCAAAAAATAAAATTGAAAAAGGACTTGGTCAAAAATCAGGTGTCAACAATTAGAAGGATCAGTTTTTTAGCAAGGTACGGAATGTATCATCAAATATTCAAATGTGATTCTATAAAATCTAGTTTTGTTCAATATTAATAATCGTGATTCATAATATCACACGTTAATCAACCAAAGAAAGGTTCAATAACTAAAAGAAAGATCGATTATTTGGAATCCTTGCTCTCTTCAAACAGTGAATGATATAAATAAGAAACGCTTATGACACATCGTTTAGCTTAGCTTATTTATGTTCTTTCTTAGATTATATTATTTTATATTAATCTACATTAATTCATTTTAAAAGAAAATGAAAATAGAGCGAATATTTTTTTGAAATTTAAAAATGAATATATTATTAATTACGTAAAGATTACATTAATAAGCATAAATGAAGAGCGATCAATTTATTTATTTTTATTATCCTTGTTCTTGAATTAGAAAGCACTCCTTTTGTTCCTAGATAGCTTCTTTCAAAAGGGTTTCTTCTGCTTCAGTGAATGCTTTAAAGAAGATATAATTTCTTGGAATTGAGGCTTATTTTTGTTATCCTTATTCCTGAATTAGAAAGCATTCCTTCTGTTTCATTATTTATGTGTAATAATTATTACACATTATACCACATCTTTTGATCATTGTACTTTATTCCCTCTTTTTTTATTTTCAATATTTCTATGCTAGACTCATTATACCTTATCTTTTGTAGGGAGGAAGGGATCCATAGAGTTTTTATGTCCAAATTAAGGTCACGTTTTTTAATGTGTGCATATATCAATTGAAATATGAATAGTTTCACTAACTTTGCTATTTGCCTTGTTGCATGGATGAAGTACTTCGATGATCGTGGGTTCCATTCCCAGCTTGTTTCATCTTATTCATTTTGTTTCGTTGCTAATTTAACGAATTCTTTTGAATTATATATGATATATTTTTCTTGCTAATTTTAAGAAGCTTTACATTTTTGTTAAATATGTATTGAATTTTATGCACTCAGACTGGTTCATCACCCAAAAGTAGAGAAAAAATGAGATTTGGTTCGTGACGCGAAGAGTTGGGCCGGGGGCAAAGCCATATTTTCCTTCTCGGTTTAGCGACGAAAACATATTTTCCTCTCTAATTAGCGACGAAAAATGATACTCGTCGCTAATTTCTCGTTCCCGCTCCTTTTGAAACATGGCGCTTTGTTAAAATTTTCCGGGCCGACTATTTGCGATGAAATAGCGACGAAGGTGAAGAATTCGTCGCTAATTTTAGCGACGAATAAGTGGTTCGTCGCTAATGAGCGACGAAGTGATGTATTCGTCGCCAATTTTACCTTCACTATTTAGCGATGAACGCCAGTTTTCGTCGCTAAATTTTCCATTCCCGCTCATTTGAAGACTTGGCGCTTTTTTTCCAGGGGCCGCTCATCTATAAAGTTTCCCCACTCTTGTCCTTCCACTCGCCACTTGTTCTCTCTTCTCTCCCTCAGCGTCGATGCCAGCCCCTCCGCGGTCGACTCCGCCGTCCTCTCCATCGTCAAGCCTGGAGCCTCGAGTTCAACGACTTCGTCCTCCTCCACCAGCTCAACCTCGGCCTACCCCACGAGCTCTAAATCCATGGTGATGTCTTCTATGTTCAGCACCCGCGTCGCCGACGAGCACCGCTCCGCTTCCTCCAAGTCATCGGCATCGTCCTCGGCCTCTCCGCCCCCGGCGACTCTGGCCCAACCAGGGCTTCTTCGGCCACCTCTCTGACTACCTCAACTCCACCTATGGCTCTCTCTCAGACCGCGACAACAACCTCATCCTCTCCAACCGCCTACGGCTCGGCCACTTCGTCTACGTCGACCGCTTCATCCTCACCCCCAACTCCCCCGTCCTCTCTAGTTCATCGCATGTTCTCGTCTGGGCTGCGCCGGAGTCTCTCAGTCTTGAGAGCAAAAGAAAAAAAAAAAGAAACACCTCGTCGGAGCTCCCAGTTCTGCGAAAATTTAAGACAAAATAGCGACGAACGATTTTTTGACGTCTCGTCACTAATTGGTGACGAAAAGGACGTGTCGTCGCTAATTTTTTAAAATAAAAAATAATATATTCAATATAGAGACGAATAAAATTTTCGTCGCTGTTGGCACCTAAATTTTTATCAGCCTTTATTTATTTGTTTATTTTGAAAAATTCATAGAAAACCCATAAAAAGTAAAAAAAAAAAAATTAAAATTAAAATAAAAGAAAGTTGAATTTGTCCGAAAATTGCTATTTGAGTCTTTTTATCCCGGATTTTTGTATATATATATACATATTTTAGAATCTTGACTTTCAATTGGATTGCCGCGCATTTCAATTTTGTTCAGTTACGTGCTGATTTGCTCATTTTAAGCTGAATCTGAAGAGAATTGCTAAACTGGGTCAGCTAGATTGAGCCGATTCGACCCATTCAACCCAGTTGAATAAGGCCGCAACAGAAATTTTCACATTGCTCGTCCTCTTCGCGTCGACGATTCGAGAGGAAGAGCCAATGGCATCGCTCATAAATAATAAAAAGAATGGAGCAGAATTGGCCGACAAAAAGAGAAAAGATGAGGTATCTCCCTCTTGGTGGAGACAGATCCATCGGGAAAACAAAAGAGAGAATAAGAAAGAAAGAGGCGATTGTGAAAAGCGTGGTCAAGGCCATGGATTGAACAAAGAAATAATAAAAAAAGAAGAAGAGAAAGCTAGAGCTGGCTTGGGGGGGTCTTTTTCTTTTCCTCTTCAATGGTGGTCCGGCGGAGGCGGGGAGAGGATTTCTTCAGTTCCACCGAACACCCACAGCCGGTCCAACTCTCCCTTGACCATCATACGTTACCTCCAGCCACCACCGCACGCCGTCGACGCCGCGAGCAGACAGGAAAGTCGCCAAGGGGGGCCACTTTTATCGAAGATATGGCAGATTTTGGAGACGAAGGGCGTCGCTCATGTTCTGAGCATACGAGGGGAGTTTCAATTTGACTCCCCATGGAGATCGTGGAGTTTTCAAAGCCAAATTCTTTTTTCCTCCATCATGGCTATATGTAACGTTAATTTTTCCTCCATATTGACTCTTCTTTGTTTTTTCTTTTTGCTTAGGGGATGCCATTCAAAATTGTCATACACGGCATGGAGAGGAGGTCACGTTCAAAGGGGACTAGGAGAAAGAGAAGAAGAGGAAGTTGATCTCAGATTCTGAGCCTTGGGAGTTTTCATCCTTCTTCGCCAAATCCACTACCAACAAGAGGCAAAGAAAGAGGGGGTATATCGAGGATTTCATGAAGAAAAAAAAGGGAAGTCTTTCATGGAAGAGACGAAAAAGAGAGAAGCACTTTGTAGATTAACTCCAATGGCGCTAAGGCAGGAACAATATCAAAAGGGAGTCGTCATTTTTTTTAGCTTCTTTTTACTCTAACATACTCCCATGAAGCTTTTCTTTCTAAGGAATCACGCATCTGCCCGTAGTCAGATGATTTCTTCGACTTTCACGAGCCCTTCGTGGAATCGATGATGGCACGCACACCCTTGAGGACCCGGGTTGTCCTGACTCGCCAACACAGTTGCCTTCTCGCTAATCAAGGGTGACTTTGTCGCTATTTTGCGCTTACTATCCAGGACTAGCATGTTTTTGTGGTTATTCAGTATTGTTTTATTGCTGTTTCAGTGTAAAAACAGTGTTGTCCAGCTCGGTTTTTGCTTACAATTCGATGCAGAAATTTTCTGCAGATTTTACTACTGTTTAGGGGGCTGTTTCGCTGCTGCCCACGTCCAAAAACAGACTTTATACTTACCTTCTAAGTGCAGAATTTTCGTTACAAGTTGAGGGATCAATTCGCTGCTGTTGGGAGTTCAATTTGCTGCTCGTGACCAAAAAAATATCACTGTTTTTGGACAATTTCACTAACTATTCAGAGCAGGTTTTGCCCGCTGTCCACGATCAATTTTACTGCTATTGACGCATGATTTCTTCACTATTTTGTGCAGAATTTTAGGTGGATTCCTACTCAAATCATTGCTGCAAATTAAGCCTTGACGGAGCTACAAAAATCATTTTTTTGAACTCTTCGAGGCGTGCAAAATCCCATTGGGCGGACCTACTAAATTTGCTCGTTCGTCAATTTTCTTGGGTTCAGAGTTCCAACTAGGTGTGGAAAGACCGCTCAACAATTCCACTGAGGCAAAATCAGTCCATATGCATGTCCAGACCCGAAGGAAGATCGCACCTTCATCGCAAGCACGGACGAATCGAACCATCCGAGACGTCTTGAGATTCCCAACATCCATCGAGACACCAAATCAGTCCACAGTGAAGAGACACAGAAACACACTTGAGGATCCCTGATTCATGCAAAAGCAAGAAGGAATTTCATGCACACTTGCAAAGCTATCGAATCACCATGATTTCTTTGAGTTCTTAGTGTTGTCTTTGCAGGTTTTGAGGCGTGCCCAACAAAGTCGGGGTCAAATCGATGCACGTAACGTGAGGTCCTCATAAAAAAACTCATATACACGGGAAAAGCATCTCTCTTTATCTATTGGAGGTCTTCATACGCACTCTAGAGGCTGATCGGCACATTCAATCTCAAATCAAGGAGAGGGATATCGTCCATGTTCAAGGCAATAAAAGAATAATGATTTTTTTTTTGTCTCTTCTTCTTTGCAGGTCTTGTCCGCAAAATCCACTAAGATCGCAAGCCTTACTTGACGAACCAAGAGCACAGATTCCCTTAGCCGTTCGGTCCATCGCTTGAAGCTTGGTGTGCAATTCGGTTCCTAAGGTTCAAATTAGGTGATGCGTACGGAGACGGTCACCCGCTGGAAGTCCGGCGTCTGAAGACCAATATCTAATCAGGTATATTTTGCGTATTCGGTTCATATATCAAAGTTATTTTTCTAAAATATTGACATTATAGATTTGAGTTGCATGTATTTATTTCAGTCTAATGATTAGATTATTTATTTTGGTTAAGTGTTGTATGTCGTCAAAGAAAATATTTTTTTTTTTTGAAAATATTAATAATAGTAATAAAAAATTCAAAAATTAATAATAAAAAAATAGAAAATCATAAAAAATTCAAAAAAAATTCAAAAAATTCAGAAAAATTCCAGGAAAATCCCCAAAAATAGGAAATGGCCACAGTCAATTGGCCAAGGCTCATCCCGGGTGTTTTGAACCCGATCATTCTTAAAAATGACGATTTCGCCCTTTGGGCGAATCGTCTTCCAAAAATTGACGATTTTGCCCTCCGGGCTAAATCGCCTCCAAATCTTCCCATTTTACCCCTAGTCCGAAGTCACACCTTCCTTAAGCCTTTATGGTTACACTAGGAAGCCATTGATCTGAATTGATGTGTATTGAAGTGATTTATTTATGTACTTGGTTGCGCTTTCCTTGATTGTGATTGATAGGAATAGTCTTCCAATCTGCATGAAACCCTGAATCAAACCTACCCCACCCAAAATTGCGCCTGCATGAATTCTCAGCCAGGAAAATCACTCGCGTTAGGTACCGAAAGGGCGTTGGTAATGACACCAGCGTAACCAAGTCCCCGAACCCAAAATCTCTGGTTCCGCAGAACTGATCGATCTCTCCCAATCGATCAGTAAGGTTTCCGGTCTACCCTCCAAGAAAGACCGGTGGCGACTCCAAATGCATGCACAATTTGCACATGTCACCACGACCACACTGAAGGTCGAAAGCGATCGACTCTTATCGTCGAATCCTTTGAAAAATACTCCCGCCGCGATTTGGTATGGGCCTGGGAGGGCCCGCGCCGATCCGATACCCTCGATCGGTAATCCATTAGCCGCGTCCGCTTTTCGGACGGGTCGCGACAGCTGGCGACTCCGCTGGGGAGGTTTGTTCTAGAACCCATGGTTCTAGACCTCAAGTGGACTTAGGCCGTAATTAAAACGTTGAGTGATTTTTCTAACCCTGCATTCGCTCTTGAAGGTGAGGTAAGTCCGCTTATGGTATGTGTTATATGATTTTGCAGACTGGAGAAATAAGGGGTGTAGTCTGTGATTAACATTGTCTTATGCAGGTTTGGCGTAGGAATGTATGTTGTGTGAATGATTTGAAGTGCTGATTGATAAACTGTTGCGCGTGACTTGCACTGTGATGATCACGACACGTGGACACACACAACCGTGCCTAAAACCCCGGGCGCCGCCTTTAGGAACACAATAGAAGGAATTGAAAATGGAATCTCCGTGAGGAAAAACACGGGGTAATCCACTTTTCAATTCCGCTCACTTCGAACTATGGATCGAGTCCCAATGCAACGATAGCTGTGCAATGGAATCGGCTCTTTCTAGAACTCGAAGTGGGAACCTTAACCTTAGGTGCCAAACCCTATGATTTTTAGAAGTTCACCATCACTTGTCTCATGCGCATGTCTTTGGGTGGTTGGTACACCTAAAACCGCACATAAGTCGATGAGTTTGGTTGGTAAGACTTTCTATCCCTCAAATCTATTACAGTTCATATAAATATAGGCATTTCATTCATTGCATTCTGGTGATTAGATTAAATGCCATTTCAAGGATAGATGTGTGTGTTTTTCCCAAACGTCCTTGATAGAAGACGAAGAGGATGATATCCCATGACAAGCACCGAGTGAGCAACAAAGGAGCCTACTATGGACATTATTGAGATATCGTCCAATGAAGATGACGAGTTGGGGCAAGTGATCCGGAAGTCACAGATCGAACTTGGGGCATCCTTAAACGTTAGGATCACATTCCTTTGTTTCATTTTCCATTACTAGTCCTCTTGTATAGGGTTTATTTTTATCGAGGCTTTCTCTATCTCACCCCTTAGAGTGATTGTATTAGGGATCTATTGGTGTACACATTTAGATGGAACTTGGTTGTATTTCTTTTGACAGGTCATGGGAATGTGATGGTGGCATTTTCTCTAATCATCCGAATACTCCCAAGTCAAGTTTATAATTCCTTTAGAGGAAATTAAAATTGGAAATCTTGCACGACCTTTTTGGTCGTATAGGGTAATCCAACCCCAATTTCGCTAGAAGGAATTATACACTTGAATTGGTCCATGCATGTTTTACGTCGCTGGTAATCCACGATAATTGATCGAGAATATCGGCGTTGTTTTGAATTTAATGACGAGATAAATGTCCAAACTACTTTCGTTCTTAGCGAACGACCTTAATTTGGATGCCATATCTTCAATTGAATTTAAAACGCGTTATTATGTCTTGCACTTTTGAGTAAGTCATTTCTCTCGAAATTAATCAAAAGCGATTATCGTGAATTACGTTCCTTTCAATAGTATGCTTTCTTTCGAGGAATATTGATAAAAACTTTTCGCACAAGATTAAAACCCTTGTAAAAGTTCTTGTCCTTATTAATCACAAGCAAGCATAAGATTGAAAGGGGTCTATGCTTTCTTTTTCAAATTATTCCTTCTGATTCTGTCTTTTTATTTGCAGGTGAAAAACAAGTAGTATAGAGAAATCTTTTCTTGGACAAATCTGCAACTATTCTTCCATCTGATCATGAGCGAGTTATAAAATCAAGACGTATTTGCTCGGCTTATTGCTATTATGGTTCGGCTCACTCAAGTTGAAGATGTTTGGATGCTCGAAGAAATGAACCATACAGAAGTTAAAACACACACACGAGAACTTTCATTTATTTTGCTCAGCGGAGGGTTTTCAGAAGCAGGTCATACAAGTCGGGGTGGAAAAGTAAAGCCAAAGTGAGCCCTAATTAACGACACAAAGGATCCCAACTGACCCTCCATGTTATTAATGCTCTGCTCATACTCCCAGCTCCGCATGTTGTGGTCGGCAAGCCTGAGGAGAAGACTTCTGCATTCTCCCTTAACTTCGGCGACCTTGGCCTCGTGTTCTTCGGTGACTACTTCCAGGTCCCGAACCAGTCCATTCCCGCGAGCTATGTCCTCGGTTATCTTGTCGAGCCGTTCTTCCTGCCAGTCGCTCTGAAGCCTCAACAGGACGTTGCGGCGGTCATGCTCGCCGGTGGTCAGGGATATGGCCAATTGATCCACCAGATTTCTCCTCTCGCGAAGCAACGTCGCGACCCGCTCATTAGCAAACTCGACGGCCTTTTTGTAACTATCAACCAGATAGTTGGTCAGCACCAAATGATCAGATCGATCCTCATAACGAGCCCGCAAGACGCGAGCCACGAGAACCTCCCGATTAGCAACACGATAGGCCTCTAAGGAGTGTGCAAAGAGAGTCGGGAAAGTTCTATATTCCCTCCCCAGTGTAGTACCTTCAAGAGAAGTGGTATCAAGGTCCTCGAGCAGGACACAGATTGAATCCTCGGTTGCAGAATGATCGGTTATGTGCGCGTAACCGCGACCCAGTAGGTTGTAAAGCTTTTCCCACTGGGCCAAGACATCAGTTGAAAAAGTGCGTACGTGAGAGGAGGCCATTTGCGTTGGGTTGGCTTGAGAATAAGACGAGTTTAACAGAGAGATTAGAAGGAAGAAGCTGATTATGCGAGAACGTTAACCTTCCATACATTAATTCCTCATTTTATAGCAACTCGAGGATGATGAAGGGTCTCAGTAATAATGCTGGTGGAGCCCAGTTAGGGGGTAAAGCAGGAGGTCCCCTCACGAGAACCATTGGATTCGTTTCGGTCCGCGATTTCCAGCTCATCATTTAAAAGATGTAAAAGATTTGTCGGGATCACCATTATTAGAGTTAGGTGGGAGGTAAGCGCAACTATCGAAGAGAGCCCTAACAGGATTTGGCAGTCCCATCACGTTGAAAAGCTAAGCGAGAAATTCAAGGTCTTGAGGGGGAACGTTTGCCTAATGATGCTTGAAGAGCGTCTCCTGAACATGCAAAGTCACTCGAAGAAAACTTTATAGGGAGTGAGCATACAGGAGAGAGTGGAGAACTCTGAGTGGGCAAGAACCAATCAAACATTTCTCAATCCAACATATTTAAGAGGTTACTGTCAGCTGCTAGAGGCGACTGACTCAAAAATCTCAGAAATTGAACCACAGAGGGATCTCGAAGATTCCAAGATCAAGTCTAACGCCAAAACCATGGAGCCCAACACTTCTGGCAACGGAAATCAAGATCACGGCGACGACGACAACGACATCCACGATGCTCAACTCGGGAAAAGAAGACGTCCTCACCAATACTCTCAGGAGGAAACCCAAATGCTGGAAACCCTTTTCAGTAAAAGCCATTACATGAAAAAGAAGTGGAGAATTGAATTGAGCCGGGAGTTGGGGATTAATCAGTCGAGGATCCAGTTTTGGTTTCAAAATAGGAGATCCAAATCGAGGGCTCAACGCAAACGTCAGGTGGTCGAGATTTTAAAGGAAGAAAACCAAAAGCTGCGAACAGAAAACATGAGGTATGAAAAAGCTCTCAATATTACCGTTTGCCCTCATTGCGATAACCTCATCGCTCGCGGTAAGATATTCCCCGATGAGCCTCACGTAATGATTGAAGACGTTCATTTACCACCTTACTCCCTCGGGGCATCTCCTGCTCAACCAGATTTTGCCGGAGTCACGCAGGAGCAGGATGATCCTACGAAGATGATACAAATACCTCCTGGGGGATGGGATTTGCATCGCTTTGATTGGAGTTACAGTTTCAAGGAGCTGGATGTTACCGCCGACCAGCTCAAAGCATATCAGCCTCATGCACAACAATTTTCGATAGGGTCGGGTCCTGCTGGAGATGAGTTAATCAGTCGTCAAGCCATCGATGCAATTTTGGGCCACGATAAGAGGAGGTTCGCTTGGCCCCCTGAACTGCATTCCAGATTCCTAGACGTGGTTCACCAAATGGGGATCGATTCAGCAACTCCGACGCGCATATTTAAGGCCATGAATGTACCGGGGCTTAGTAAGGAGCTGGTCAGGAATCACCTTGCTGCCTACAGAAAGCTATTAAAACAACGTCGAGCGGAGCTAAACCGGGAGGAATCCGTCTCGAGCTCAAAAGCTAGGGGCGACCGCCATTGTAATGCTCAGGCATCAAGAGATACCCGGCCAAATCTAAGCATCAATCAAGCTAGCAACCCGACCACCGGCAAATTGAAAGCTGATCAGAATGTCCTCCCGGGCCATTTCAACACTTCTCAAGAGCGCGTGTCACAAGTACAGCGAGTGCACACTCCTCCATTCGAGCAGCAGTCGGCTGGTGCTCTGCCTGCCGCTGGTCAACCCACGACAGACGATTTCTTCGATGAGGGGCTCGATACCTTGTTCAATCAGTGGGAAGCTGGCATGCTTGGATAGCCATGATCTAGCACCTGACTCGGGGCACGATGGGTCGGTCACCACGAACACCCATAGAAAGAAGAACATGTTCACGAGTAGATCACTCATTTTATCCGTTGTAAAGTTCCTACGGGAACATTTTTCTTTAATGACTATAGTTAATTCTATATTAAAACCAACGCTATCGACGAACATCGTCATGCTCAGTTGTGATGACCCCTTGTTAGATTAAGTCTGAAACCAGAGACGGTCTTTAAAATTTTGAGTGGCCACGAACTCATTCCTCACCAAGCGCCCGGGATGCTGAAATGAAGAGTAACAGCATGCACAGGGAAAATGTCACTTTCGTTTGAACGATGAAAAGGGGTTGAGAGAAGGTCATAGCGTTAATTCCCATGGAGCTAAATGAATTAAACGGAGTCATTAATTGCGGGTCCACCGCTGCTCCCCACGTTCTCGGGCCTAGCAAATCATAAAAGGCGCCGAAAGATTGTAGACCCACCACTTTGAAGACTGAACTAGGGGACGAGCGCAATACTCGATGAAACCGAATCAATGCAAGAGAGTTTGTGATCCTATCACGAGGAAAAAGAAAGGGGAATACAGACGATGAGTAATTGCAGAATCTCGGGAGGAGCGCTTGCTTGTTGGTCTTCATATGCAGCCTGAAGGATGGTTTCAGGACACGCACAATCACTTGAGAAAATTTCTAGAGTGAGCAAACACGTAAGAGCGAATTGAGAAAGCTGAGTGAACTAGATCAGCCCGAGATACCCCGATCCATCATGTTTAAAAGTTATTCCCATCTGCTAGAAACGCCCGACCTGGACATTTCTGAGCACGAACTACTGGGAGACTTTGAAGATCCTGGAGCTGAATCCTGCCCGAAGGCCATAGAAACTGACTCCTCCAGCGATGAAATTCTAGGTTTCAGCTACGAAGAAGGAGTATACAATGATGACCGGAGTCGAAAAAGGAAGCAACTACAACGCCACACTCCAGGCCAAATCCGAGAGCTTGAAGCTTTCTTCAATGAATGCCCCACTCCAAGCAGACAACAGAAAATGGAGTTGAGCCGAAAGATAGGATTGGAGCTTTCGAAGGTCAAGTTTTGGTTCGCCAACAAACGAACCCGGGTGAAACAGCAATACGCAGACCATGAGCTACTGGTCCTAAAGGAGGAGAATGAGAAGCTTCAAGCTGAAAGCGCGAGATATAAGGAAGCTCTGACCAAGGCCACCTGCCTTAATTGTGGTAATCCCGTTGTCCTCGGCGAGGTGTTCCTCGATGAACCATCCTTGTTGACGAATAACGCTCAGCTGTTACCGTATTCTCCACAGCATTTTCCGACACAGCCAGATACCGCCGGAGATCTGCATGAGCAAGTCAACACCATAGGATCAACACCAACATCCTCTGAGAAATGGGATATGAATCGTCACAGGGGGAGTTCTCTCAATGACGAACTCGCTGTCGCAGCCAGCCAATCCAAAGTCGGTGAGTCCCTCCCCGGACAACTTTTGAAACGACTAGATCCCGTAGAGAATAGCTACCGAAGTATTGACGATATTTTGGGTGATAAAAGAACAAGGTTTTACTGGACCTATGAACTTCACACCAAATTTGTTGATGCAATTCGAGAGCTGGGAGTTGATTCGGCTAGCCCACTACGCATACTCGAGATTATGAATGTGCCGGGGCTCTCTAGAATTAACGTCGAGCCTCACCTCAAGTACTATAGGAGATTGCTAAGGGATGGAAGGATAGCGTTAAACCATCATAAAGCCAGTTGGAGCTCAAGTTCCGGGCAGAGTTACAACCACGATGATTGGAGGGCCGAGAGCACCCAACCGCGTTTCAGCAATGACGGGACCAGCAGTCGTGTCAGCGACTCCTCTAACCCAAATCAGAATGCTCCGCCGAGCTATCTCAATACTCCTCAAGAGTATATACCACAGTTCCAGCACATAGGGATTCCTCAGTTTGAGCGCGATTCGGTCATTAATGCTGTCCCTGAAGCGGATCTGGCATTGGTAGAGAGTGCACATATAAACCTGCCGGTCATTGGAGGAAGTTCCAATTCGAGGGATCAAATTGCTCATGGCGAGAGCAAAGAGAGGAATCCCTCACCTGCAGTCGACGACACCCAATATGGGCACCGAGGGCTAGAAAGAACAGGCGATTTCCTTGATAAGGAGCTGGACACTTGGATCAATACTCTTCAGGAATGTATGTCTCGACCCCAACAGGGCAATGATGAAGGTTCCAGCTCAAAGACTCCAGTCCCTCACAATGAAGGCGATGAAAGAAATCTGCCCCCAACAATTGTTGATACCCAACTTGAACATCAATGGCTCGAAGACCCGAGCAATTTCCTTGGCGATGAGTTCAATCTTTGGCTCGATCAATTTGGAGCCGGAGGGCCATCGCAGTGGTGACGCAAGGCAGGTGACCAAACGTCTGATGCAAGGCATGGTTACTCGATGAAAAATGCTTAGACGAAAGGGGTGGAACACTCCTATTGAATATGTTGTTGATCGCACTGTAAGGTTCCCACGGGAACATCTTTCATTAATGTCTAGAACTAATTGCGCGTGAGTGTCAACATCACCCTTTGAGCATCTTCAAGCCGAAGGCCGTGGATTAATCACTTAATCCGTGGAGCAAGTTCCATGAACCATAATTATCACCCGCTGAGCATAATGGGATCTACCCCTTCAACACGAAATACGTTTGGCCGCGAAGCCACCTATTTGGTAAAACGATGTATCGTTCCTAAACGATCTTCAATCGAATACCGAAGTAATGTATTCTTTCTTTTCCTTCTCAGATGATAAACATGGATAAATCACTCAATGAGTCATGCGTTCAAATAGCAGAACAGACGCTGCCCAGCTGGGGGCAGATGAACCATTGATGTTACAAACACTCCAAGCATGGATATGCGGATTTGATAGAGGTTGTTCATATCAATACGCAACATCAGAATGGGATGAAAATCAAGAGTAAAGTTGCATCGTCCCAATTTGTCTTGAATTTGGGAATATGAATTAACACTTATTTTTTATCCTTGACAGGGGAATCGCCTTGGAGACGAATGAGTTTTTACATCCCACATACTACCTGTTAGGGTACATGAGGGTAGGATGTATCGTTTCAATTTTCAAAAAATTCGCGAACATACAATGATATGCTTCTTTTACATTTTCAGGGATCTCCAGCCACGGTGGACAGGTAGGTATCCATTTCCCCCAATCCATTGAAGATGTTAAACCAAAAACACAGAGAGAAAAAGAAAAAAGCTTTCAAAATCTGATGTCTAGAAAAGACATGGAATTCTAACTTCATTGGCATTCATGTTTTGAAACATGAGGTTGTCTGAACATGCATTGTGCACCATAAAATCCCCTTGACGGGTAAAATTTTTGGGAAAGCGAAAGAGATTTTTCCAATCAAAAGTTGTTCAAAACTCTCAAAAGGATGTTTCCTCAAAAGAGAGGCAAGCTCAAATCCAAACACATCCTACATACACTTGAGAGATGAGTGGAGCGAATCAAATAGTAAAATCTGGACCTACGGAGGTAGGGACCATTCGCAGCGATTACATGGATTGGGACGACGGAGGCGTTCGTTTCATATCATAAACACTACAGGTGACCGTTGACAACCCACTTGAACGGCGGTTTTCATTCTTAACCCTGTCAAGAACCACCCCACACCGGGGCAAAAGGGAAGTAAGTCCAACAGCATCAGGAGAAAATGGTTAGAAATTTTCTTGCTCGGACTAACATTAATCTTTGTGTGTTGTTTATATGGTAATCCAAGTGCCATAGGATGACGAGAAGCATTCATTCTCTATCCCACACACCATATCCTTTGCACAGCCAAGTTGAGCCTGCGAATTCATTTCATAAATCCCTGTTGGTGATCATGGGATGTTTCAAGATAGAAACTGCATCACTCCAAGAACGGAAGAAATCAAGAGATGGGATTTATAGAAAAATCTCATATCGGCGTTTAAATGTGCTATGATTCAAGTTGTATATCTAGCACAATTTTCTGAACATCGTAGTTCCAAAGGAAAAGAAAAGGCGGGATTTCAACAAAAAATCCCCAGCATCAAGAAAAAGCAAAGTGCCTGGTAAAAACAAGACCGATGCTCGTGTAAGTCATTTGATTGATCTGCAATGAAGCCGGATGGGAAAAGAAGAAATCCCCGAAGGAGCCAAATTCCAAAAGGCTGCTCGCCAAATGGTGTCAAGCGCAGAATAAAGGCGCAAAAGAGAAAGGACAGGTAGCAAATCTGCAATGATCACCGATGTCAAACTCTCCAAGAATTTTGGGCCAAGAACAAGCCTTTTTCGGTCCCCAATCCTACCAACATCATAACCCTGAAACAGTCTTCCCTGACTAAGGCACTTGGGTTAACATATAGCTTAGCTCGAAGAGGTGCGAGCAAGACTATTTCTTTCTCATTTTGCAGGGTTCTTGACTTGTAAACCCGGAGCAGATGGTGAAAACTTTCGTTCAACGGCCTTGACTCAAAGTGAGTCCCCCTTGAAGACCAATATCCAAGCCCAACATTACGGTCCTGTGGAAGACCTCCCGACCGATCGGAATGTATGCGCTGCGAATGATCCTAAAACCTAGGCACAGGTTAGTAGGAAGTTGAGCGCATTCCTTACAAAAGACCATTATCACAGAGCGGTGGGGAGCCCTCTTGGATGAGAAATTCTCCAATAGATGTTTTGAACAAACTCTTTTTGGAAATTTCAAATTGTTGATCCCAATTTGCCGCAAGGAATTTGTGATCGCATCTGTATGTTGCAGGAATGTTTTGGATAACCTCCAGCATCAAAATGCACATTTCACGATTAAAACTTAAGTCATACGGTTTTGTCAAATGGACAGCCGTGGTCTTCCCAAAGATTACTAACGTTTTCTTGGTGAGGAAAAATCTTTCAGACTCAAGCTTCTGCAGGACACGTGGAGAACCCTCGTCATGAGATCCCTTTTCAAAATCGAGCAGTCTCATCGGACGTGGAGAACCCTCGTCATGAGATCCCTTTTCAAAATTTAGGCAGTCTCATTGGACGTGGAGAACCCTCGTCATGAGACCCCTTTTCAAAACTCAATCAATCTCATCGAGCGTGGAGAACCCTCGTCATGAGACCCCTTTTCAAAGCAAAACAAAGGTAGATACCGCCTGAAGGGTCAACTCAAGGTAGAAACCGCCAGAAGGGTCAAACCATGGTAGATACCGCCTGAAGGGTCAACACAATGGTAGATACCGCCGGAAGGGTCAACTCGAGGTAGATACCGCCATAAGGGTCAACCCAACGGTCCGATCCACCATACGGATCGAAACTTTCACTAATTCCAAAATGTTGAAGAAGTTGTTTTCCTAGGTAAGCCTTATTGTAGGCGAACCGCTTATGGTCTAATCCACCATACGGATTAAAGTCCTTGGCAAATTCCCTAAGAAAGAATGCGCCTTCCTTAGGTTCCTACCAGTTAGGAATTCCATCATGGTATGGCCTACCATACAGGTCAGAGCTTAATCTCCCTAGGATATCCTGAATGATGAGTCCTAGATGTCTGCTTGAAAGTTGTCGCAACCGGCAGCATCCGACAGGTGAGCTTCAGGTAAGCCTCTCTCACTCCGGCCCATGTTCGAATGGTTAGAGCAAACCATGGATCAATTTGAGTTTTTATCATGAGCCTTAAGGATTCAATGTCGTAGCATTTCTTCTCTCATTTTCCCAGT
Organism: Rhodomyrtus psidioides; assembly: GCA_021437785.1. Lineage (NCBI taxonomy): Eukaryota > Viridiplantae > Streptophyta > Magnoliopsida > Myrtales > Myrtaceae > Rhodomyrtus > Rhodomyrtus psidioides. The sequence continues at coordinate 4,001,370 of JAILYB010000071.1, read as the reverse complement.
CGAGTCGGTTAGGAATCAGGTGCCACCTTATCTTTGAGAGAAACCTCTGACGAGATTCCTCTTAAAGAGGGGCAGCTGTTGGCACCTAAATTTTTATCAGCCTTTATTTATTTGTTTATTTTGAAAAATTCATAGAAAACCCATAAAAAGTAAAAAAAAAAAATTAAAATTAAAATAAAAGAAAGTTGAATTTGTCCGAAAATTGCTATTTGAGTCTTTTTATCCCGGATTTTTGTATATATATATATATATACATATTTTAGAATCTTGACTTTCAATTGGATTGCCGCGCATTTCAATTTTGTTCAGTTACGTGCTGATTTGCTCATTTTAAGCTGAATCTGAAGAGAATTGCTAAACTGGGTCAGCTAGATTGAGCCGATTCGACCCATTCAACCCAGTTGAATAAGGCCGCAAAAGAAATTTTCACATTGCTCGTCCTCTTCGCGTCGACGATTCGAGAGGAAGAGCCAATGGCATCGCTCATAAATAATAAAAAGAATGGAGCAGAATTGGCCGACAAAAAGAGAAAAGATGAGGTATCTCCCTCTTGGTGGAGACAGATCCATCGGGAAAACAAAAGAGAGAATAAGAAAGAAAGAGGCGATTGTGAAAAGCGTGGTCAAGGCCATGGATTGAACAAAGAAATAATAAAAAAAGAAGAAGAGAAAGCTAGAGCTGGCTTGGGGGGGGGGGGGTCTTTTTCTTTTCCTCTTCAATGGTGGTCCGGCGGAGGCGGGGAGAGGATTTCTTCAGTTCCACCGAACACCCACAGCCGGTCCAACTCTCCCTTGACCATCATACGTTACCTCCAGCCACCACCGCACGCCGTCGACGCCGCGAGCAGACAGGACAGTCGCCAAGGGGGGCCACTTTTATCGAAGATATGGCAGATTTTGGAGACGAAGGGCGTCGCTCATGTTCTGAGCATACGAGGGGAGTTTCAATTTGACTCCCCATGGAGATCGTGGAGTTTTCAAAGCCAAATTCTTTTTTCCTCCATCATGGCTATATGTAACGTTAATTTTTCCTCCATATTGACTCTTCTTTGTTTTTTCTTTTTGCTTAGGGGATGCCATTCAAAATTGTCATACACGGCATGGAGAGGAGGTCACGTTCAAAGGGGACTAGGAGAAAGAGAAGAAGAGGAAGTTGATCTCAGATTCTGAGCCTTGGGAGTTTTCATCCTTCTTCGCCAAATCCACTACCAACAAGAGGCAAAGAAAGAGGGGGTATATCGAGGATTTCATGAAGAAAAAAAAGGGAAGTCTTTCATGGAAGAGACGAAAAAGAGAGAAGCACTTTGTAGATTAACTCCAATGGCGCTAAGGCAGGAACAATATCAAAAGGGAGTCGTCATTTTTTTTAGCTTCTTTTTACTCTAACATACTCCCATGAAGCTTTTCTTTCTAAGGAATCACGCATCTGCCCGTAGTCAGATGATTTCTTCGACTTTCACGAGCCCTTCGTGGAATCGATGATGGCACGCACACCCTTGAGGACCCGGGTTGTCCTGACTCGCCAACACAGTTGCCTTCTCGCTAATCAAGGGTGACTTTGTCGCTATTTTGCGCTTACTATCCAGGACTAGCATGTTTTTGTGGTTATTCAGTATTGTTTTATTGCTGTTTCAGTGTAAAAACAGTGTTGTCCAGCTCGGTTTTTGCTTACAATTCGTTGCAGAAATTTTCTGCAGATTTTACTACTGTTTAGGGGGCTGTTTCGCTGCTGCCCACGTCCAAAAACAGACTTTATACTTACCTTCTAAGTGCAGAATTTTCGTTACAAGTTGAGGGATCAATTCGCTGCTGTTGGGAGTTCAATTTGCTGCTCGTGACCAAAAAAATATCACTGTTTTTGGACAATTTCACTAACTATTCAGAGCAGGTTTTGCCCGCTGTCCACGATCAATTTTACTGCTATTGACGCATGATTTCTTCACTATTTTGTGCAGAATTTTAGGTGGATTCCTACTCAAATCATTGCTGCAAATTAAGCCTTGACGGAGCTACAAAAATCATTTTTTTGAACTCTTCGAGGCGTGCAAAATCCCATTGGGCGGACCTACTAAATTTGCTCGTTCGTCAATTTTCTTGGGTTCAGAGTTCCAACTAGGTGTGGAAAGACCGCTCAACAATTCCACTGAGGCAAAATCAGTCCATATGCATGTCCAGACCCGAAGGAAGACCGCACCTTCATCGCAAGCACGGACGAATCGAACCATCCGAGGCGTCTTGAGATTCCCAACATCCATCGAGACACCAAATCAGTCCACAGTGAAGAGACACGGAAACACACTTGAGGATCCCTGATTCATGCAAAAGCAAGAAGGAATTTCATGCACACTTGCAAAGCTATCGAATCACCATGATTTCTTTGAGTTCTTAGTGTTGTCTTTGCAGGTTTTGAGGCGTGCCCAACAAAGTCGGGGTCAAATCGATGCACGTAACGTGAGGTCCTCATAAAAAAACTCATATACACGGGAAAAGCATCTCTCTTTATCTATTGGAGGTCTTCATACGCACTCTAGAGGCTGATCGGCACATTCAATCTCAAATCAAGGAGAGGGATATCGTCCATGTTCAAGGCAATAAAAGAATAATAATTTTTTTTTGTCTCTTCTTCTTTGCAGGTCTTGTCCGCAAAATCCACTAAGATCGCAAGCCTTACTTGACGAACCAAGAGCACAGATTCCCTTAGCCGTTCGGTCCATCGCTTGAAGCTTGGTGTGCAATTCGGTTCCTAAGGTTCAAATTAGGTGATGCGTACGGAGACGGTCACCCGCTGGAAGTCCGGCGTCTGAAGACCAATATCTAATCAGGTATATTTTGCGTATTCGGTTCATATATCAAAGTTATTTTTCTAAAATATTGACATTATAGATTTGAGTTGCATGTATTTATTTCAGTCTAATGATTAGATTATTTATTTTGGTTAAGTGTTGTATGTCGTCAAAGAAAATATTTTTTTTTTGAAAATATTAATAATAGTAATAAAAATTCAAAAATTAATAAAAAAATAGAAAATCATAAAAAATTCAAAAAAAATTCAAAAAATTCAGAAAAATTCCAGGAAAATCCCCAAAAATAGGAAATGGCCACAGTCAATTGGCCAAGGCTCATCCCGGGTGTTTTGAACCCGATCATTCTTAAAAATGACGATTTCGCCCTTTGGGCGAATCGTCTTTCAAAAATTGACGATTTTGCCCTCCGGGCTAAATCGCCTCCAAATCTTCCCATTTTACCCCTAGTCCGAAGTCACACCTTCCTTAAGCCTTTATGGTTACACTAGGAAGCCATTGATCTGAATTGATGTGTATTGAAGTGATTTATTTATGTACTTGGTTGCGCTTTCCTTGATTGTGATTGATAGGAATAGTCTTCCAATCTGCATGAAACCCTGAATCAAACCTACCCCACCCAAAATTGCGCCTGCATGAATTCTCAGCCAGGAAAATCACTCGCGTTAGGTACCGAAAGGGCGTTGGTAATGACACCAGCGTAACCAAGTCCCCGAACCCAAAATCTCTGGTTCCGCAGAACTGATCGATCTCTCCCAATCGATCAGTAAGGTTTCCGGTCTACCCTCCAAGAAAGACCGGTGGCGACTCCAAATGCATGCACAATTTGCACATGTCACCACGACCACACTGAAGGTCGAAAGCGATCGACTCTTATCGTCGAATCCTTTGAAAAATACTCCCGCCGCGATTTGGTATGGGCCTGGGAGGGCCCGCGCCGATCCGAGACCCTCGATCGGTAATCCATTAGCCGCGTCCGCTTTTCGGACGGGTCGCGACAGTCGCTATATTAGAATATCAATAAAAAAAGAAAATATACAAATTAGCGACGAAAATCAAAATTCGTGGCTAAAATTGGCGACGAACACAAATTCATCGCCAATAAAATTAGTGACGACCAAAGCTATTTGTCACTAAATTTTGCGACGAAAAAGGCATTTCGTCGCTAAATTTAGCGACTAAAAATGCAATTCATCGCTAAAGTTCCGTTAATTGGCCATAAAGTTCCGTTACAACTAGCGACGAAATGAACAATTCGTCGCTAACTTTAGCGACGAATAGCAGTGTTCGACGCTAATTTCATTGACGAATAGCGACGAACAAAGCAACGAATTTTATTTGGTCGCTAATTCAACGAATTTAGGGACGAAAAAATAAACTCGTCGATAACACGGCGTCACGAATTTAGCGATGAAAATAAATTTCGTCGCTAATTTGTGACGAATTTTGTGACGAAAACATGTTCGTAGCTAATTTACGACGAACAATTTCGTCACAAATTAGCGACGAACTTGTTTCCGTCACAAAATTCGTCACAAATTAGCGACGAAATTTTAAATTGTCGTCGCTAAATTTTGCGATGCCGTGGTATTGACGAAATTTTTTTCGTCGCCATTTTTCGTCGCAAATTCTTTTAGCGACGAATTTTGTCAAATTTCCGTCGCTATTTTCCGTCACTAAATGCATGTTTTTTTGTAGTGAATACACAAACAACAACAAGCATCATTTTATGTTACCATGGCATCAAATCTCATCACTCAAGTCAATTACACATCACCAAGCCAAGTAACGCCATCACTTCTTCCCAGCCACCATTTGATTCAAGCCCGCGTTTAATACGCCTCAGGCTAGGTCCACGTCATTACGCTTCAGACCACCTCATTTCTCAATCCCGTGTCATATAGGCACCTCAGGATGATTCACAGCTTTTCAACCCCGTGTCATATAGGCACATCAGGGTATTACTCAACTTTCCAACCCCGTGTCATATAGGCACCTCAAGGTGTTTCACAACGTTCGACCCGCGATTAAATCTTCTCAGGTTACCACAGGCTTCTCGACATGCCAAGACTCATCACAATCAAGATTTCAAGATCAAATACAAACTCTTGCATTGAGTCAATAATCTAGCGCATGCGAGACAATCAGTTTCAACAGTCAGAAGTGGTGAACGCGCATCACATGAACGCTTGACTTTTATCATGAACATTCATCAAGCATTCAAACAAATGACTCATCACATGAACGCGCATGAGACATTTTCACCATAACTCACAATAAACTAGCATAATTCCCAACCAATTCACTCAATCGAGTCCAATCCTACTAGCCAAGGTTTAGGAACTCCTTACCTCAAGCTCAATTCAACAAAATTCACTCCTCAAGCACTTCGATTAATCAGCCTCAGCAATTTCCAGAACAGGGCAGCAACAATCCTAATGAAAATCGATCAATTCGTCAATTTTTCTTCGCCCAATCCTCAAACCACGAGACATAAACCTCAATAACACAACAATAGACGTCCTAGCACGTTTCAACGATGAAAATAAGTCTCAAATCCAACATGAGCAGCCCTCACAATCTCAACAAAACATAACCGAAATAGGGTACCCCATGTTCTGTTCCAATCCAGCTCAATCAGTCCCAAACTCAACCCAACTCCTCAATTTATCCATAATTATCCTTGCTAACACCAAGTTCTATGTAATAAGGGGCCTCACCGAAAATTTCAGCTCAAGGCGACACCAATTGGACCTTGAAAGGCACCAACTCCTTCTGGTCTGCAGATGGACAGATTCTGTCCTTCAAATACCACAATGGATCGAGGTCAAGATGTTACCCAATTTCGCCCAAAATTTGACAGCAACATAATATATAAGTCTACTAGGCGTCCACAAAAGTTGAACTTAAAATTAGTTCATTGGGGGGTCTAACTAAACACAAACCGAAGCCTACCTTCTCTTGAGTCAGTTTCCGTCGACTCGCGGGAGATTGGCCGGCCGGAGTTCCACAGGTGGCCAATCGACGCGATTCCACTTGGAGAAGTTCGGAAGAGGATGATCTTCGCGGTGATGGGTGGCTCGCAAGCTGGTTGACAGCGGTTGAAGAGTTAGGCGATGATGAAGAGGACGAAAATTTCTGGTCGTGCAGGGTGCTGTTCTGGGCTTGCAAGAGAGGAAAGTAGAGAAGATGGTGGTGCTGCTGGTGCTGTGCTCGTGAATGGCAGATGAGGGAGGGGAAAGTGATTTGTTCTCATCCAAAAATCCTCTAGAAGCTAGCTTAGGTGTTGTGGTTAATTAATGAATCACCAGGGTTTAATGACACTTGGAGTTTCTACATAATATCTCACTTTTTCTTCCAATTTTGCCCCTTAGGATTCGGCCGCTGCATTGGAGGAAGATCAAATGACAAAAATACCCTTGACCAAAATAATAAAGCAAGGTCGACACTCCAGGGGCAAAATCGTCTTTTTACACTCTTCGTCCGAAAATCCATTTTTCCGCTAATTTTCATCATCAATTAGGCGTCGTCCAATCCGAATTTATTATTACAAATCTTCATTTCCATTTTTCCATTTTCGATATCCCAAATCGTGATCGATTTCTCTTCGTCTGTAATTTCAATTTATCTCGAACTAACGGACGGCTTTTGCGAACGTTACGCGTATCGACTCTGTGATTCTCATCACACTTAGAAAAATTCAAACCACGGCTATCTTGGTTGTCATGTAATCGCGAGGGTCTATTACTAGTCCCGACGGCCGCGATCGTCATAAATCGATTTAGGAAAAATTCGCAAATCATACGTTGGTTAAGCGGCATCACCCGCGTTCCAATCGTATAACATTAGCAATGAATTCCTTAATCGTTCTCTAATCGGCCTCAGTTCTAAATATCCCTCGACAATCCTTATGGTCAAAAATGCCGTTTTCGTGTCGAATTTCCTAGGTCCACGTACCTCGTCGCGCGTTAGCCTTTCCCCTTCGGTTAGTTAACTCATGATTGATCAGGTCGGAGCGAGATATAACTGAAATACTTCGATGGATATCTTACAGTAAAAGGTTTCGGAATGACAGGAAAATCAGACTGTCACAGCGGCGACCGACCGGAGACCGGCGGTGGCGGCGACCGACGGCGGCCGGTTACCGGCGACTGCGGCCGGCCAACGACCAGAGATCAGCGGCGGTGGCAACGATCGGCCTGCGGCGACGGCCGCCCCCGCGAGAATGACTTCTAAATGGGAGAAGTAAAAATTTTTTACTTCTCCAAGTTAACCAAAAATCTTGCCAGAAGTGAAAAATCTTGCGAGAAGTCACTTTTTTTACCAAACGAATTTCTACTTCGGTAGTGTTTTTATCAAACGAATTTCCTTGCCAAATCGACTTCTGGCGGGGAAATTGAGAAATTGGCAAGATTTCATGCGCTACCTAAATATCTTTGGAGTAGTGCGTCTCCTTTGCAAAGTGAGTTTCAGCTGCTCTCGTTCCAATTCTTCCATGCTGGGCTGTAATCTTAACTGGTCGTGACCAAGAAACCACCGGTTTCGCTTGGTGGGTCGGGAATGCACGACTTATCAATTTATCCGGTAAACTGTTGGGGGCTCATGTAGCCCATGCCGGATTAATCGTATTATTCAACCATTTCATTATACCAAGTTCAATGTTAGCCAGATTAGTCAACACTTATATGTTTCGATGCAACAACAAGCTGATGTTATTTGTAACAAGTAGTTTTGTTAGTTGGTTTTGACTCCTCCATTCAATTTGTTATCGAAATTTGAATCGGAAAATATTTTCAGAATCATGCATATCTTTATTTGCATATTTGATTGATTTTTTTATTATTTGAAAATCCAAAGAAAGATTTAAAAATGTAAGGTTTATTAAAAATCTTATCTCAAAAATTCAATTGCCTTAGATAGATAAGATTCTTAAAAATCTTGTCTCATAGGATAGGCATTCATTTAGAAAGATATGGTTTATTAGAAACCATATCTAATAGAATTAGGTGCATTAAATTTAATTTGCATATTAGATATAGATTGCATCTTCTTCTTAACACATTTAGACTTAGGATTATATCAAAGATTTTCTAGATAATTTTAGGATTTAGTTTGAATTATTTCCTAGACATTTAGGATATTCTTCGTTTAGGATAGTTTTAATTTCATTAATAACTAATCCCGAAATTCATTCAAAAATACCAAAAATATCTTGTGTATATGCATTCATATAGTTTAGAATATTCCATGTCATACCTGTAGATTACGCATTTTATTTTATATGCACGTCATATAGGTTAAAATGTGTAATTGCCATGTCGTATTTTTTTTTATGTCATTTGCCATGTCATATGCCATATCATTTGCATGTATGCTATGTCATTTGCCGTGTCATGAATTTTATCATGTCACATTTGCATGTCATTTAGAATCATGTATATGTTCATTCACAGAGTTTGCATGTCTAGATTCATGAATCTAGTTTATATGTTCAAGTCATTTAGCCTAATATTGCATGTCACTTAGGTTAAATTCATAACATTTTCGCATGCCATTTAGATTAGGTTAATTTAGTCAATTCGCATGTTCCTTAATTGGAATCGCACGTAATTCTAGTTGAATTAATTTTTTTGCGTGTCATTAGAGTTAGGACATTATAATAAATGTTTACATGCCAGTCTCATGTCATTTAGTCTTAGATTGCATCATTAGTGTTTAGGCTGCAGTATCCAAGAACGTTTTCTTTTCCTTATCCTTGCAATTTATTTAATGCTTTGATTATTTGGTGTTAAATAATGTTTGCGCACCTGCATGATCACCTCATATGTTAGGGCTTAATTCAGCGTGGCTGCTTAAATATTTTTCATTGGGCATTAATAAAAATATTAGCATAACCAAGTCCTCGAATTCAATGAATCTTTAGTTCGTGGGAATAAAGTCTTTCTACCGGTAGTTTATTTAAGTGTCTAATCAGCCTACCATAAAATGATTAGTGGCGACTCAAAAAAAAAAACTTGCATGAAATCGAATCTTAAGTTGCGATTTGGTAGAGCTTGGGAGAGCTCGTATAAGGTTAATTGATCTTATTAACTTCATAATTCATTAGCCTAAAAATCCAATTTTTAGGTCAAGACAGTCAACTCTCTCTATGTTAAAAAAAATAAAAAACTCTCTATGTTTAATAAAGAAAAAACACGGAGAAGCCTTCCTGTTGTCCGAGGAGAAAACTAAATAATCAAGTTGAACTAAATTTGTTGGCGAAACCACCTAGCTAAGTTTGGATGCATATGATCATGTTAATAAAATTGTCTAATACCATTTAACAGGAAAAAGTACCATAAAAATCCTAAACCTATTGCATTTAACATAATTTAGTCCTAAACCTTTTACTCGTGCCAATGTAGTCATAACCTAGAGCCAATCCAATCATTTCAGCTAATTTTTGGCCAAATATTGCTGACCTGGGTCGGCCTTGATTGGGATTTGGCGAGGCCGCCCTTGCCGGGGCATGGGCGTCGCCTAGCGAGGCCGGCGTTAACAAAAACTAACTCAAGTTAAATTTGTTAGAGGTGTATTAGTTCAGTGTTTTCTGTTGCAAAAAAATAGTTTAAGATAAATTTATCACACATATGTCATTTTGAAATTTTTTGTCATATTAACCTTTTTTTTTTGGGTCCGTTGGTCAGAAAATGGTCCTCCGTTGAAACGCTGAAATTTGAAGAGATAATGCCGTTTAGTACGACCCAATGATGCCAGAGAACCGTAATCACAGAACAGTACAATGGCTGAACGAGTTTAATATCTCTGGGGGCTTGTGTTTTATGCAACCTTTGAAGTTTAAATCGAAAAGATGCACCTTTTCTGAATCAACCCTTTCGCATTAGTTCAGTCTACACATTAGATTCAAAAGAAATTTTTTTAAAAAAAAGAAAGATGTCAAGTAAATTTCTCGTGTCACTCTTCTAGAGAAGCGGAACCCACATTTCTTCTAGAGAATCTCCTAGCTATTGAATTTGTGCGGTAGTGGGGAAATAGCTACCAAGTCAACATTTGTGCATTTATCTATACAAATAAAAATTACAAAGCACATAAACTTGCTAAATACTAAAAACTCAAAAAGAATTGAAATGGTAATAAGGTACGGCTAACCGTAACTCCTTAAGACAATTGATTTCTGCCAACGGTACTGAACAGTTTAATGAGCTTCGCCTCACTCTGTATTAGCACTATACGAACAGAACTCTGTCAAAGACTTCCCGAAATTGGCATACTTAGAGTATGGGAAAACTAGAGGAGTACTTTGAGGAGTTTTTCTTAAAGTTCTACATTTGAACTAACGAGACATGTCTATTTATAGACAGGAAAAATAGGGCTAATCGAAAGGAGGTGAACCCAAGAGTGACTTTGATCGGTTATGCTCGCACAAGTTTGAGTGATTAACCCTACATATAGTTACAACACTAAATTCAAAAACTGCAGCGGAACGAAAAGTCACATGACTTAAAAAGGCGTAACTGCTGCAGAAACTGATGAAGAGACAACTCATTAAAGTTGAGTCATTAAACTTAACAGTACAACGGGCATCCTATCTCAAAGACAATGAAGGAAATCAAGAAGCGTGATGCGAGATTATGTGTGCGCGTGTGCCCTGTGAAGAGATGACATGTTGTTCCGGGAGCACATAATGCCAATAGCACGAGGGCAAGAAATCCATTGATGATTTTTAGTGCGTGGTGGGTGCCAACTTAAACTGATTATCTGTTCGCAGGATTTAAGCGGATTTCGGCACTTGCAGCTCTGTGGTACTGGCAAAGGGAAAGAAAGAAAAAAACTTAGTTCTACAGTTTTCTTTGATAACTGACTTAGCAGTTTGATGTTTAAAAGTCGGTGAATGTAGATTTCCGGACATTCCCAACACGTCGTTCTTCCGAATTTGCTCAACCTAATATTGCCAAATTAATAGATATAAATTCCCTCTTGAATGTGGAGCAGAACTCATCCCTTTCCTGTCACACCCCAAATCCTACAATGACCTGGGAAATGACACGGCCGTCCTTGTACCTAAAGAACGCAGCCTCATATAGAAATCAACATATACTTGTTATCAAATATGTGTATATCCTACTATGTATACATATAGACATCTGACTAAACATAAAGTTGATTCATTCATTAGAGTTTCTACAATCTTCAAAGATATTTATATCTCACCGTTCAGCTAAACTCGACAACTAAAAACATACATATTTACAATCCCTTTCAGATCATACCCAAAATCCAACTCCCAAAAGTCCCCGATGTTTGCGCTCTCGTTCTACTTGCTGCCGGCTGAAGAACCTGAAAGGATTGGGAATGAAAGTGGGATGAGCAACCACAGCTCAGTGAGTAGTACATATCTCTTCTAAGCAGATCGAGCATTCACTATGCACATATAATAATAACATATGTCACAGAAATATTCTGTTAATCAATAAAAATCATAACAAAAATCAATGGTCAAGTCCATTGATTAATCTCAAATCACATATCGATGGTCCATCCATCGACAAATCTCAAATCACATGTCAATGGTCAATTCCATTGACCAATCTCATGCTCAAATATCTAACCATGGTCACGTATAACGCCTCGTGACAAGACGACCAAGATTCCCCCCTTGGCAAGGTCCCCACCTATATCAGCCGGTGGTTCGGCCCCAAAGGATATCCTAACTAGTATGCGCATACCCAAAAACCCTTCACTAGGTTCACAGCGATATTGAGCATCAAAACTAATATCTGCGAATAATCCACAAATCCCATCTAGAAATCATTTTGCGAACCAAAATATATTCCACAATCATTTTTGATAAACCAGGTTCAGAAATCAATCACACTTTTCACAATTCATTTCGTAACATATTTCTCAAATAGTTCGCAAGTATCAAAATGCAGTAATTGTCCGATCCAGATTTTAATGCAACAAATATGCCTTTGGCATTCATAGTATATCAAATATGTACTGTTTTCAAGATATGACTTTATAAATTCATAGAAGAGATAAGCACCACTCACCTGATATAGCCTAACTCTGATCTTGATAACTAATTTAGGCCCACGAACTCGAGTCCTATCAGTTTAGCGAAAATCGGTATCACAGTCAAATAAAAATGCTATCGTAACTACGAATCCACTAAGATAAGCTTATTCGCTAATCAAACTATTTCTACGAATTAACAAAACGCTAATCTGAATCGCATAAACTAAACTATCCGTAACGCGGAGCCTAAACGTAGCGTAACTTCGAAAACTATTCCGGCGATATGAACGAGGGGCTTGAATTCTTACTAAATGTTGAAGAACGCAATTAATTCGGCTTGATTCTGGAGTTAGACGGATTTTCTTCCTATTTTTTCTCCTCCTTTTCTCTGCGTTTTCTCCGCTTCTATACTAATGGCTGAAGAGAGCTCTCTCTCTCTCTCTCTCTCTCTCTCTCTTTATATCTTCCTGGCCGAGCATTTGAAGTGGTGGGGGTGTGTGTGTCTCTTTTTTTTTATATATAATTTGTTGACTAGTCAACAGGCTACATGTCACAGTAAGGCCAAAGCGCAAGGTCCAACTGTGCATGTGTCCGCATATTACAGTCTACCCTCCTTATAAGAAATTTCGTCCTCAAAATTTGAGCTTACCTCGACAATTGAATAAGTTAGGGTACTTGTGCCTTGCCTCTTCCTCGAGTTCCCAAGTAGCTTCTCTTTCAGTATGGTTTTCCCATTGTATCTTTACATAGGGAATAGTCCGGTGTCGCAATACTTGATCCTTCCTATCGATGATACGAATGGGCCTCTCCTCATAAGTCAAATTCTCCTTCAATCTCAAAGGGGTAAAATCTAGTACGTGTTCTGGATTCGGCACATATTTCCGCAACAGAGATACGTAAAACGCATCATGCACTCCTAAGCAACTTCACCAACCCTTTCTAATATAAGAAATGGTCCCACGTATCTTGGACTCAATTTGCCACGCGTGCCAAATCTCATAACACCTTTCATGGGAGAAACCTTGAGGAATACATGGTCTCCTATATCAAATTCCACATTACACCTTTTAAGATCTGCATAACTTTTCTGGCGACTTTGAGCCGTTTTGATGTGCTCCCTAATCAACTTGACTTTCTCTTCTGACTGCTGAATAAACTCTGGACCAGTTAGTCTCTTCCCACCAACATCATCCCAACAAATAGGAGTTTTACACTTTCGACCATATAAAGCCTCAAAAGGTGCCATCTTAATGCTGGAATGATAACTGTTATTATAAGAAAACTCTGCCAAATGTAAGTGTTCATCCCAAGAACCACCAAAGTCGATGACGCAAGATCTTAACATATCCTCTAATGTGTGAATAGTTCTCTCTGACTGCCCATCTGTCTATGGGTGAAAAGCTGTACTAAAGTTGAGTTTAGTGCCCAAGGTTCCTTGCAAGCTCTTCCAAAAGTTGGATACAAATCTAGGATCTCTGTCAGAAACAATACTCACTGGAACTCCGTGAAGCTTCACTATTTCATTGACGTATTGCTTTGCTAAACTTTCCAGTGAAAGACCAAATCGATATGATAAAAAGTGAGCAGATTTAGTTAATCGATCAACAATCACTCATATAGCATTCTTACCACTTGGTGTCCTCGGTAAACCAACAACAAAATCCATGGTGATATGCTCCCACTTCCATTTGGGTACTTCAAGTGGGTGTAATTGTCCACCAGGTTTCTGATGTTCAATTTTTACTTGTTGACAAATTAGATATTGATCGACAAATTTCACGACATCTTTCTTCATATTAATCCACCAAAAATTCTCTCTCAAATCTCGATACATTTTAGTGCTTCCCGGATGGATTGAGAATCTAGTACTGTGAGCTTCTTGTAATATCTCCTTTTTCAATTCTGAATCATCAAGAATACATAATCGTCCACGAAACCCCAAAGATCCATCTACGTGAACGTTAAAATCTGTATGACCATTAGCCTCTACGCCTTCTCTAATTTTCTGCAATTGAGGGTCTTAATTCTGTTTAGACTTGATTCTGTCAATCAATATTGGCTGCACTCGAATATTAGCCAATCGAGAACCAAGCTGATGTATCAATACTTCCAAGTTCAATTTTCTCATATCTTCAAGGATAAACCTTTTAGTAGTGAGCAGCACTGCCATATTTCCAAAAGATTTACGACTTAAGGCATATGCTACCACATTAACCTTACCTGGATGGTAATTGATAGATATATCATAATCTTTCAAAAGTTCTAACCATCTCCTTTGCCTCATGTTTAGTTCCTTCTGAGTGAAAATATACTTCAGGCTTTTGTGATCCGTAAATACTTCACATTTCTCCCCATACAAGTAGTGCCGCCATATTTTCAAAGCAAAAACAACTGCTGCCAACTCTAGATCATGAGTGGAGTAATTCTTCTCATGCGGTTTTAACTGTCTAGAGGCATAGTCAATAACTTTATCACTTTGCATAAGAACACAACCTAAACCTTCTTTAGAAGCATCACAATAAATTGTGAAGCCACCAATTCCTAAAGGCAACGTCAATATAGGAGCTGATACCAATCGTCTTTTTAACTCTTGGAAACTATGTTCACAATGATCAGACCACACAAATTTAACTCCCTTCTGAGTTAACCGAGTAAGTGGACCGGCAATTTTAGAGAATCCCTCCACAAATCGTCTATAATAGTCAGCTAGCCCAAGGAAACTTCTCACTTTTGCAACATTAGTAGGATGGTTCCATTGAACAACTGCTTCAACTTTCTTTGGGTCAACTGACATGCCATTTTTCGAAATTACATGACCCAAGAACTCTATATGGTCAAGCCAGAAGTCGCATTTACTAAACTTAGCATACAACTTCTTTTTACGTAGGGTCTGCAGGACAAACCTCAAGTGTCGCTCATGTTCTTCCAAATTCCTTGAATAGACTAAAATATCATCGATGAACACCACTATAAATCTGTCTAGATTTTCCTTGAATATCCTATTCATCATATCCATGAAAGCAGCAGGCGCATTTGTTAATCCAAAAGGCATGACAAGAAATTCGTAATGGCCATATCTTGTTCTAAAAGCTGTTTTAGGCACATCACTCGTTTTTATCTTCAACTGATGATACCCAGAACGAAGGTCGATCTTAGAGAATACCTTTGATCCTTGAAGCTGGTCAAACAAATCATCAATCCGAGGTAAAGGATATTTATTCTTGATCGTGACCTTGTTAAGTTCTCGGTAGTTTATGTAAAGTCTCATGCTACCGTCTTTCTTTTTCACAAACAAGACTGGAGTTCCCCAAGGTGAAACACTAGGTCTGATGAAACCCTTATCCAAAAGCTCTTGAAGTTGGGTTTTCAACTCTTTCAATTCGACAGGTGCCATTCGGTATGGTGCCTTAGAAATAGGTGTTGTGCCAAGCATCAATTCTATACATAATTCAATTTCTCTATCAGGAGGTAGGCCTGATAAATCCTCAGGAAATACATCTGGAAACTCTTTGACTACATGAATGTCTTCTAGTTTTACAGTATCCACTCTTGTATCTTTTACACAAGCCAGATAACCACAACAACCCTTTCTCAAAAGTTTTCTCGCTTGCATGGATGAAATTAATGCAGGAAAAGTACCCTTACAACTTCCCGAAAAATAGAATTCAGGTTGATTTGGAATTCGAAAGAGCACTTTCTTCAAAAAATAATCTACCGTAGCATGATATGTGGATAACCAATCCATTCCTAGTATAACATCAAAATCCCGCATATTCAACTCCACTAAATCTATAGGCAATGCAGCGCTGTTTATCTGGAGTTCACAACCCTTGAACACACGATCGGCAATTAGGAAACTACCAGTAGGAGTATTAACACATAGTTCACATTCGAGAGACTCAGGCAATACATTAAGCTTTCTTGCAAATTCAGTAGAAATAAAGGAATGTGTAGCGCCTGGATCAAATAACGCATATGTATATTGTGAGGTAACAAAAATATTACCTGCAACAACTGGATTAGATGCCGCTGCATCTTCCTCCGTCATAGCAAAAACTTTTCCTATTGTCTAATGTTTTTGCTGATTTTTCGGTAGTTTATTAATTAAAGGCGCATCCCTCTGCATGGAACAATTGCTTGCTATGTGTCTCGGTTTCCCACACAGATAACATGATCTACTATCAACTGTAGCATCCCTTTGTGCACGACAATCTCGCTGCTTGTGTCCCACTTTCCCACATAAAAAGCATGCTCCAATTTTTCTGTAACACTCATCCCTGTGATATTTTCCACATGTATTACAATGTTTCTGAGTTCTAAACTTCCTCGATTGACTACTACCACTTCGCATATTACTGCCACTTGTATGGCTCTCTTGAGTGACACTGAACTTGGACCTCTTTTGTTGGTGAACACCAGTTGTGTCACGCTCCAAATGGTCTTGTTCTACCCTGATTACTCGCTCTAAGACATCATTGTATGTCGTCAATGCAAGAGGTGTAAGCTTAGATCGAATATCAGGTCGAAGCCCCCTTTGAAAATGTTCAGCTCGTACTTTTTCATCAGCTATAACAGTTTTGGCAAATCTACTCAACTGATTAAAGTGACCTGCGTACCTCATAACAATAGAATTGCCCTGAGATATTTGCATAAAGTCACTCTTCATCTTCATTTGGAAGGACTACGGAAAGAATTGAGCAAAGAATTTCTCAGTGAAGTCTTTCCAAGATACTATAGCATTCTCATCCCCTAAAGTTGGTCGTGTCCCTTCTCACCAATACTGAGCTTTACCTATTAGACACTGACTAGCAAAATCAACCTTTCGATTTTCATGAACTCTATCAGCTTTGAATATACCTTTCATCCTTCTAACCCATCCTTCAGTTACAAAAGGATCATGCTTCCCATCATAGGTGGGTGGATTTGTTTTCCCGAATTGAGCATATGTACATTCTTTATTATCTTCAGATTTACCCGTTTCACTTTTGGAGTTCTTGAAATCACGTTGCAATTCAAGCACTACTTGACAAATCCCAGATAAATCATTTTCAGTAATAGGTCGATATGGCTCATCCCTTACTTTCTGCAAATCTGAACTTCTTTCAGAATCTTCTTCTTGTCTATTCGTTGATGCCATGCTTCGAGAATCTTCTGACATATTTCTAATATCAGAGGTACCACTTCGCTTGCCTTTAATGTTCTTACAAAATGAAGCTAGCGTTTCTGAGTCAGAACCCATGATTACCTGAACCTACAATAAAATATAACCTTAACTAGTGAAAAATTATTTTACTGGAAACTATCACACAATCTCACCACATCCCCGAAAATCTACCCCCAAACAGATCATAACTTAAGCTCTGATACCAACATTTGTCACACCCCAAATCCTACAATGACCTGGGAAATGACACGGCCGTCCTTGTACCTAAAGGACGCAGCCTCATATAGAAATCAACATAGACTTGTTATCAAATATGTGTATATCCTACTATGTATACATATAGATATCTGACTAAACATAAAGTTGATTCCTTCATCAGAGTTTCTACAATCCTTAAAGATATTTATATCTCACCGTTCAGCTAAACTCGACAACTAAAAACATACATATTTACAATCCCTTCTCAGATCATACCCAAAATCCAACTCCTAAAAGTCCCCGACGTTTGCGCTCTCGTTCTACTTGCCGCCGACTGAAGAACCTGAAAGGATTGGGAAGGAAAGTGGGATGAGCAACCACAGCTCAGTGAGTAGTACATATCTCTTCTAAGCAGATCGAGCATTCACTATGCACATATAATAATAACATATGTCACAGAAATATTCTGTTAATCAATAAAAATCATAACAAAAATCAATGGTCAAGTCCATTGATTAATCTCAAATCACATACCGATGGTCCATCCATCGATAAATGGGCATTACCGACATCCGGTATTAATTAAGCTTGCATGTGATTGTTATCCATAACTTATAACTCACCAATCAGAGATATGGCTGAAGAAACTTCCGCCCTTGCAAAATTGGCTCATCGAGTGGCGTCTCGAATGGTGTATCGGCCTTCAATGAGCAGGCTTAAGCGACCGACATAAGTTTTATCACTAAACTTTGCAAATCAACTTTGCTAACTAATCGATGATATCGATAATCGTAACATCATCCCGTTCACGTAGGCAAACTTAGAAATGGCAACATGGCGAACAAACGGTTTCTGTCCGTGAATGCCGTACAATATTGTGTAGGAGACCAAAAGACAACTTCCCACGCACAAAACCTTATAGGCAGCCGGTGCCCCTGTCCATTATGTTGGGAGTAGGGTAGACGGATTTGGCTTTGAAGTTTGTGGTGGCGGTGTTGCAACTCGATGACTGTGGCCACGGAGGAGCGACGGAGCAAAGTCAGCAGCTATGGAATGAAGAAGAAGAAAGACGAAAGGGCAAAAAGGAACTAGTATGAAAAAAGAAAAAGAAAAAGACGCGACATTTTCACACCTAGTCAGACTGTAGACGTCGCTAATAATTTTGTGACATGGCGCGTGAGTCTGTCAATGAGGGAAATTTAGAATGTGGAGATACTTGTTAGGCAAATGAAAGTCCAAGCACTTGCACTGTTATTATCTGAAAAATGGCGGCAAGCGTCTATGTTGTCCATCATAAACGAAATCAAAGATGCACCATGTGAGGTTTTAGACTCAGGCACCACTGATAGAATTCAGTATCCAAAACTGGAATAAAGTCCCGAGTCTATGCCTTTTCTTCGACCGAACATATTCTAGAATGGAATCCTGGTGAATGGAAAGGATCTCTTGAGACTGACGGGGAAAGCACTGATCAAAAGATGGAGGAACCTAAAGAGATTTGAAGTTAGGATCAAGAATAACCTGCCATCCTCGAGGTTGTCCAAAAATTGACAAGAGAGCTTGCCTTACTCTTCCAACTCCTGAACACCATCGAAGCGGGTAATGTACGTCTGGGGACGATAGTCGAAGAAACTGGGAGCTTTGACAGTAGGGGCCATTGGAGTCGGCGGAAAAGAGAGAACTTTGGTTGAAATCTGGAATTTGAAACGAGAAAAACATGGGAGCAAGCGTTGAAAACGTCAGAGTAGGCAAAAGATGAAGATGGAAAGGTGAAATCTTTGCTCTGAAGTCCGAGGATGCTGTCGACATCCTCTCTCTTGTCGTGGAAGCTGCTTTGCTTGCCGGAAGATACTTCCACAAGCCCTGAATCTCTGTCCGCGTTCAAATGGATATGCTAGCTCGGATCCTTTCACTCACTTCACGGTCTCCCCTTTCTTCTTTAACTTTTTTCTACCTGCTGTGTATCTCTCTCTGTCTGTTCTTGTTCTGTAAAGTGTCCCTGTTTTGCTTTCCCGCAGAAGGGGAAGAGTAATGGACACTGACTATGGAGTTCAATTTTAATTCCCTAAACATGAACCTATAGTGGCCATGGAGCTTAAAACCCAAGATCTGAGTACAAGTTTAGAACGCCAAATAATAAGAATCGCACATCCTGGACTGTGCTTCTGTACAGTAACTAATGCTAACAATCTCATTACCGAGGAACAAATTTGATTTTATCATAAGGGCGGTCACAAAAGGCATTTAATTTTCGTCAACAAACAGCTTTTTGGCATCTAGTCAGCAATAAAAGAATTTCGAACAGAAAATATTGAACATTGACTCAGTTCGTTGCAAATCTTGAGGCTCCCCATGTTCGCCCTGTGTCTCTCAGGTTAGGGTGTTCATAACGAAGTTGCTGTTGTCAAGAGTCAATCCTCCGTCAAATCCGGAGCTGGATGGATACACAATCTCAAGCTGCTTGAATTATCAAGAACCATAATTACAAGTCGCGTCCTTCATAAATTGCAACCATTCAAATAGCTGCTTCAAAAACTGAAAAACTCTCCCTAGGAAGGCCTTTGACAGCTCCTGCAAATTGGTGCATCATCCTGAGATCAACTTGTCAACCACCGAATCGATTACTACCAAATCAGGTCGCAAGATGCCACTGGGGGATCTCCATCGTCCAGAGGAGTCTTGACACCAAAATTCTCACAAAGCATAAACAACGTCCAGCTCTCCCTTCATTCTGGTGCCAAAACAGAGAGTCCATTTACACAGTCACTTCATTCTTAATCTCATATCAGAACAAGATTAAAATGACGTTGTTTTTTTGGTCGTACATAGCATGCTATAGAATATCTTGCACTGGCGGAACAAACCCACATTGCATAGCGTAAAAATTTCTACTGCATGAATGAATAAAACATAATATCTAGAGCTGATTTTTCCAGGCGGGATGAATTTGATCGATATTCTGCCTCCGGTCAAATTCGACGCGTAACTCTCATCAAGAATCCAAAGTGGCCAGGGAATCTTGCGCATATAATATAGCAGTGTATCAAAAACACGTTAATGACTTACCACGAAGAGAATTCTTAAGGGACTGAGATAACTGAAGTTGAGGGGTTTCCTGGTGAGTACATATGGCTTATTTGAAGCAACTGTACTTCCGTTTGAGCAACCTCACGGATAAGATGAAATCAAAAGCATCTGCATAGACGAATAAACATAACCACATAGATGTCAAGAGAGGAGGCAAATCATTCTTCAAACTCAGTCCTCGAGAAAATTACAACTCACATTTGTTTGGGACAGTCATCGATAGCTTATCCAGGATGAGCAATCTTACTCGATGGCTGTGACATCTGATGTGCTCAGAAGGTATTCTGATGACTGCTGGCATCATCAAGAGAGTGGTTTCTCCGAAGCATCATGTCATCCTAGTCCACCAGCTTCCTTGGCGCTTGAATCAGATAAGACAAAACAATTTTTATGTGATGGGAAAGGAAAGAAAAAAAAAATAATCCATTTTTTCATCGGTGATTAAATATGAAACCTCCTCGTTCGAATGTTGCTGATTCATTTAAACGTTGCTAAATCCTTCTATTTTTCCTTGCGAATGTATTATTGACTCCTCGCACAATACAGAGCACGATATCCCTGAACCATCGGGCTTCCAAGACCAGCATTCCTTGAACTACATAAAAGACAAAAGTAGAAGAATAGCGGGCTATCAAGTAGGAAATGCTGATGAAATTTGGCAATGCATCTCGACAGTGAATGGTGTGACCTGCTTCATTTACCTTTCACATCGTTCCGGACACTGACCAAAGTCCTCGGCTCAACAGAGCATTCTTTTCATGGAACAATTGTTTCTATCTGCCGCAGTAGCGCAATGAACGTATGAAATTCCGATAATTTGCATTGCTGAACTCCTTTGTGTTTAGACGCCTTGATTCCTGGAGCTCTGTGATCTCAACAAGTTCATGCGAGATTGACCCCCATCATTTCATTCAATCTTGCGAAATTTGACAGATGGGGGCAATTTGCTGAGGCTTGGAGTTGAGTCCCTCATCTGTTCACATATTCGACTTTGTCCAGTCCCTGAACATGACTGAGCTTCGAGCATCCTCGAATGTCCAAATATTGCAGGCGATCGAAGCCCGAGAGGTCTGGTAATGTTGCAATGGAGGTGCACCCCTCGATATCCAATTTTCTCAAGATCTTCAAACTTTCAAGGCCTTTGATTTCGACTAGATTGTGGCATTCGTAAAGAGTCAAATACTCCAGATGTGTTAATCGTGAAACGTCCGGTCTTTCAAGGGACCGACAGTGGCATACATGCAGCTCTTCCAAGTTTTTCAGTTTGCCAAGGCCTCGAAATTGGTGATCTTTCAGTATTGGAGCATCAGAGTTAGAGAACCTATTTATACAAAAGGATCTCAAAGACTCTAGATGTTGAAGGCCGTCAAGGTTGGACAACTTCTGGCATCCAGATACACTTAGTTGTGCTAAGGATTTTAATGCTTCCAAACCCCTGATTTCTGTCAGCTTATTGCAGCAATCGAGATATAATGATAGCAAGAGTCCCAAACTTGACAAACTGGGCAACTCGCTCAAGCTATCGCACTGGGAGACATGAAGCTCCAATATTCCTGAGGGAAGCTCTGGCATGGAGTTCAACAATCTGCAACACTTAACAGTGAGCTCTTTTAGGTGGATTAGATGAGAAAGTTGAGGCAATGTGTCATCCTGACAGGTGACTCCCAAAACTGTTAAAGAGGCAGGAAACTCTGGCAGCAACCGAAGATCGAAACAACGAGTTAACACAAGGTGTTGCAGCGAAGGCAGTTTACTGATGCTTTGTGGCAGAAATTGGAGCATGTCGCAGTCGTTTAAGTCAAGAATCTCGAGACAAGAAAGCTTATCGAATGCGTCTGGGAAGCCAGAAACACGTGTTGATATTAATTGAAGGATCCTCAGTGAAGACAACCCATCTATAGGGATTTCCCCTTCCAGACTATAGCATCTTGTGGCATCTAATTCTTCGAGGTTGCCCAACTTGCTAATACTCGGTGGTAAACTACTCAATCTCTCAATGTCAGAAATGTTCAAAATTTTCAATTTAGTCAGCCGTTCCAAATTTCCAATTGAGAGAGCGTTATCAAATTGGGAACCTCTCGGATCTTCCGCTCCGCCAAATGACAAGCGCTGCAGTGATTCGCATTTATAGGCATTAAGCACCTCCAGCTTCTTCAAGAAACCTATACATGGAGGAATTTCCTCTATAGCATTCTCGCCTATGTAAAGTTCCTTCAGTTCTTCCAAATTGCCCATTTCTTGGGGTAGCCTTTTGAGTTTCTTACATCCCTGCAAGTTCAAAAAAATGAGGCCCTTTGCTTCTCCGATAGAAGGGTGAACTCGCTTCAGCTTATGGCATCCTTCGAGGATTAACATCTCTAAATTTCGGAAGGGTGAAAGATCGGGAGTAGCTTTTAAACGATGGCAACCTTTAAGAACTAGAGCTTTCAACTGCTTCGCCACCTGCAAAATAAAATGATTGATAAATTTTTTCTACATATGAATATAAGTCACTAGAAACAAAAGACAAGAAGAGATGCTCTCTATCTGACCTTGAGATGACTCCAACCTTCCCAATGCTCCGAAATGTCACTTTTTGATAGATCAAGTATGACTAATTTCTCTAGACGAAAACTAGCGGGCACGAATGCAGGACATCCCGTCCACGTGAGCCATCTTAACTTAGGAAGCAAGCTTTTGGAATCTCCAATCAGTTTAGCATCAGCCACAGCAAGGAGCCTTAAGTTTGGCAGCGTCTCAAATTGCTCAGTCCTGAATTCACTCTGCGAGCTGTCTTCGTCGCTGTCTCCATCAAGCCAAAGGGCCTGAACGCGACCTTTTTGAATTCCCTTCACAAATTTTGCATCAAATCAGCAAACGCTGGACCCATTATCGCTTTGCCTTCATTCTATAGTTGTGAAGCTGACGCAGATCATACCAGATTTTATCATATATGTGATTATTTGTTTTTCTATGACGAAATCCTTCCCTTCTTTTGTTTATGCTATTTGCTCCTTTTGCTTTTTCCTTCTCTTATCCGATTAGAGGAGCAATGCAAAAGGTCATTTCAAGGGAAAAAAACACGATGGCTACATCGAATCACGACTTAGAATCAATCAATACTAACACCAAGTGCACAGCTTGTGCAGCACAAGTAACCACTCAGCAGCAGGGAGTTTATTGTTTAACCCAAAAGTTTTTTTCCCCCTATTTTCAACTCGGGAGAAAATGTCTACCATGTATAGATGCTAAGCACATAACTTCGGAATCACATCAACGAAATAATATAAGTAGAATAATCTGGGCCATGAGGTCTAACGATTCATTCCAATCATGAGAATTCATGTCAAAAGAGAGTACAAAAAAGAAATAGAAGTAACAATTACCTTATTTCCCTGAAGTACTTCCAAAGCTTCATCACGGACCCACAGCCTACTTCGCTTGATAGGCTCATCATAATCTTCTTGACGAACAATTTCCCTACCCAAGTCTCTCAGTTGGTCGTGCATTTTTAACTTTCCATCATCTCCAATTTTTATTAGTGACATAAAACACAATGTTTCAATCCCCATCTCCGGAAAAAAACTACAGGCATCCCACATGTTGGATGCCATTCTCAAGTCATCTCCAATGAAGAAACAAGCCATATCCAAAAATATCTGCTTTTCCTCATGGTTTAATGCTTCATAACTAATCCTTAGCTTCTCTTGTACTTTTCTCATGTGGTATTCTCTTTAACTTATTCAATGCGTCTTGCCAAAATGCTTCTTTTCGCCCATGCAAAAATGAACCTATGACTTCGAGAGCTAGGGGAAGCCCTCCGGTAGTGGACACGATAGAACGAGAGAGAGATTCAAATTCACACGGAGGAGAGTCCCTCATAAAGGCATGTCTACTAAACAAGATCAAGGACTCATGCTCAGCAATTTCCTTGAGTTCGTACTTGTAGTTCACCACATCATCATCAAGAATGGAACTTGTTCTTGTGGTAATTATTATCCTACTTCCCATCTCAAACCAGTCATGTTTCCCAACCAAAGCTTTAATCTGATCGATGTGATCCACATCATCTAGAAGAAGTAGGACTTTCTTATATTTAAATCTAGGTTCCATGATCCTGATTCCTTCATCCGCATTAGACACTTGATTGTCCATTTTCAATATATCAGATATTAATTGATTATGCAAACACGAGATCCCCTTGCGCCGTGAGGATTCTCGAATATCTAAAATGAAACTATGATGTTGAAATTGGTCATAGAGCTTCTTGTAGACAACCTTTGCTAAAGTAGTCTTACCGATGCCCCCCATTCCATGAATACCGACAATTTGGGTGGCGTTGGGTTTATCATTCAGCAGTCTCAAGATATCCTCCATAGCAATATCGATTCCGACAAGTTGTTCGTTAACAACCGGTTGAAAGGCCTTCTTTAACTCACTCGAAACTTTTTTGACGACCATTCTCACCAGTTCTCCTTCGCGGCTGTTTATAAAGCATTCAAGCTAAAATGCATTAGAAGAACACTCATCTCCTTTTTTACCTCATTATCACAACACTACAGCATATAGGAGTCAAAAAAGGAAGAAAACAAAAAAAAAAAAAAGCAAGCACGAGTTGAGAAACAGACGAATGTATAGCTAGCTGGACAAGCAAAAGACCCTGATGAAAAAAAGTAAACAAGGCTTTGATTGAAAATGAATTACCCGCTAGCGGTTCTCTCCGATTCCCAACCCTTTAGGGAAGCCACTTCTTGGAGTGCTTGTTCCCATTTTGCAACAACTCCCTCCACATACTTCCCACTTAAACGGGAGAAAGTCTTTCCAAAGCTTTCTTTTTGGTATCGCACATGGGCTGGTTCAACCCGGTAAAATATGGGCAAGACAACGTGCTCACCTCTCTTCATGCACTCTATCATCTCAACGAGCACTTGAAGGCACCACTTGCTCGAAGCGTAGTTCGGAGAGAGGATCGGGATCGAGATCGAGATCTTACTGTTATTAATGGCTTGGTAAAGGCTGTTGCCGATCTTCTCACCTTCGCGAAGCTCGTAGTCGTCTCTGAACACGCGGATTCCAGCATCGACAAGGCTGTTGTAGAGGTGATCCACGATGGTTTTCCGAGTGTCCTTTCCGCTGAAGCTCAAGAAAACGTCGTAGTTGTCACTTCCCGCCGAAGTGGCGGACGAGCTAGATGCGCCGGTATCATCAACATTTCGAAGGGCGTTCTTCTTGTTGCTCTTGACAAAATTGTATACGAGCACAGAGAGAAGAATCGACCCAACCAACACTGCAAAAGAAAGCCCAAACACTACTGGATCACGATTCATTTTAACTTCCTTCGATGATTCTTGAACCGATCTTTCTATGAATATCAGAGAACAAAATGCCTCTATTCGGGTAGCCCAACTAGAAGACCGTTCAGAGCTGAGCTGCTTTCAAGATGCACATGGATCTTGAGGGAAAAAGGTAGACAAACTAATAGAAAATGACCGGATTTACTCGTCCCGCAAACCACCCACCCTCGCTGTCGATATGGACCACTGTTTACTGTTTAGCAGGTACCAATTTTTAACTCGTCACTGCAGGTTCCAGATCCCAAATATTGCAAGAGAAATGATTATGTAAACTGTCTAACCTACTATGTTGTTAACAGTATATTCAAGTTCACAAAAAATAAATAATAAATAATCAAAAATTATTTTGAGATTCATTCGTTCCATAATTTATGGCGCACAACATGATGTTCCTCACAGTCATCCAAAAACTGTTATGCTAGCGAAACTCGTATTGCAAAGTGAGTTCTAGCTGTTCTTGTTCTGGTTCTTACAGGCTGGGCCCCAAATCTCTAGGAGGTAAAAAAAAAAAAAAACTGTATAAGAAAACCACTTAAAATAAACAAATAACAATAACAGCAATAATAACGACAATAATACCACGACATTTGGAATTAGTGCTGCGACCGAAAACATTTTAAATTCCTCATCACACCTTTTATAAAATATCAATCAGTTCTGGACCACCAGGCTGGATCATTTTCTTAATCGAGTGGCTCCCGTAACGCGGTTTTCGCAATGCAAAGACAAATTATATGGCGTGGGAAAAGAAAGAGATGTTATAAGCACAAAAGAGCGCATATTCCGCTACGCTAATGACCCGTCGATTATGCTGCCTGATCTGTTGAATAGCTAGTTTTAATTTAATGAATCATTATTAAGTGTCATGTCCTTGCCCCTAACCACTAGCATAGGATAGGATATTATATTAGTTATTATTCAATGGACGGCAGTACAAAATTGCGCCCCGGATTTGATGTACTCGTAAGACTCGATCAAATCCGAAATGTTTAAGCGCACCCGATGAAATAGTCAAATTTTCGATCGTAATCTATTTTTATTTATTTATTAAATTATGGTTTTGGTGAAGATTATAATCTGACCCGAATGGACCCCCCCGGAAAAAGACTCTCACGCCGTGTATTTGGTGAACTTTTATGAAATGTTTAATTTTGTATCAGTAAGGGCTTTATACTCAGACTTTATGGAAGAGCGCGCTACGGTTCGTTGTTTCTTAGATATCCAAGAGATTAAGCTAGAACCCAAAAAAATAGCTACCCTCCATTTGACTTGTAGGAAAAGTATACTTTTAGTACCAAAAGTTGTGTACGGAGACCAATTATTTTTTAAAAACGATCACTTAAGTGCCAACTTCTTTTAGAAACGATAACTTTAGTGCCAACTCTGATATGCTACGTCAGTTTAAATAATAATAATAAAAACGACACGTGTCGAATTTTCAGCAAGTCACATCAGCTTAAATCAGAGTTAGCACTGAAGTGATCATTTTTTTTAAAAAAAGTTGGCACTAAAGTGATCTGTTTGAAACTTTTTGGCACTAAAATGATCTCCGTACATAATTTTTGGCACTAAAAGTGTACTTTTGCCGTTGATTTCTTGTCATCAGAGCTGCCAGCCTAATTCGTATAAAAAAAGGCTTGCAAGCGAGTATCATTGCATCGGG
The DNA here is from genome assembly GCA_021437785.1 of Rhodomyrtus psidioides. Lineage (NCBI taxonomy): Eukaryota > Viridiplantae > Streptophyta > Magnoliopsida > Myrtales > Myrtaceae > Rhodomyrtus > Rhodomyrtus psidioides. Next base: position 3,974,107 of record JAILYB010000071.1, on the reverse strand, counting down.
AAAGAAACAAACCATATGACCTTATATGTTTGAGATAACTCAAGATGTGGGTGCAAAAGCCGGTTCGCTAGATGTCCATTGAAGAATTTGCCCGCCGTCGCCGGAGAGGCGGTCTCCCTAACCGAAGTGGCGGCCGTCCGCCGGAGAGGCGGCCCCCCTAACCGGAGTGGCGAAGAGGCGATTAGGTGTGGCAAAGAGGCGGACAAGGAGTGGCAAAGAGGGAGGTGGCTTGAGCAATGGATAAGAGAAATCCTATCGTGCTCTATCCCACACCTCCCCTAGGATTATTTTATCCCCCTATATCCTCTTATATCCCCTCTGTATCCTATCCTAGATAACTACCAAACACAAGATAAAATAAAACATATCCTATCTTGAGTTTTATCTGGTCAACCAAACGAAGCCATATTGATTGAGAGATCGTGTTTTAGAAATAACTGACAATACTATGAGACTGTGAGGCTAGCGGCTTCCACCAAAAAAAAAAATCTAATCTAACAAGGAAATTAGCTATTTTAGGAAAAATTGAACTACTAGATACCATCCGTAATATCTAATAAAATTTCTAACAATATTCTTTACTAGGGAATTCTCTAATATCCATAATTATACTTGAATATTCCCCTCAAGCTCCAGCTTGCATGTGAGAGACGCAACTTTCTTCTAAAGTGATTACTAAGCGTTATGTAAGCCTGAACATCACGAAGCTCCCAGCACCATCAAATGTCGAGATACAAGAGCTGCTACCATGCATGACAATTTGACAGTACCGTTATTATTTCTGATCTCACGATTTTTCAATTAATGAGTGCTTTATGAGAAAAGTGCGGTGATGGTATGTGTGAATCTACTGTCAGAAATAATGACAATGCTCTTAGACTGTTAGGGAAGCATTTCCTATCGAGGTATTTCAGATTATATCGAAGCAGGAGAGGTCTAGTAATGTTTTAATGGATATGCACACCGTGGATATCCAATTCTTCTAAGTTTGTGAATAGATGTGCAAGGCCGTCAGGTTAGACAACTTCTCGCATCTTGATACAATTAGTTTTACTAAGGATTTTAATGCTTCCAGACCCTTGATTTCGGTCAGCTCTCGGCACGAATTGAGATCTAATTTTGACAAAAATTCCAAACTTGACAAACTTGGTAACTCTTTCAACTTACGACAATCGTGGACATGAAGCTCCAATAATCCCGATGGAAGCTTCGGCATGGATTCCAGCAATCGGCAATCCACAACAGCAAGCACTTTTAGATGGATTAAATGAATAGCACATGTGCCTGCAAAGGCTCCGCTGTTTCACAATTTTAGTAATTATCTTTTCATTCACAAGCCAACTCTAATTATTGCTCTGAGGTTCCGGGGGAGAAGATTGTGGGGTGGGGGGAAGAAATGTACTCATGTTGGCTATAATATCAACATTCGCTTTTATGGGAAAAAAAAAAGTGCATCGATAGAAGGGGTCGTATCGTTGTGACATTGAGACCGTTGCAGATGACTATTTGAGCAAGGAATGCAGCCAAAGCTTACTGAACTGCACGGCCAAAATTAAGAACTCCGGAGGGCGAATGCCAAGCCAGGGATCTGGTTGACGTCCTCTCTCTTGTCGTGGAAGCTGCTTTACTTGCTGGAAGATGACTCCACAAGGGCTGAATCTCTGTTCTCGTTGACAAACAGCTTATCGGCATCTAGTCAGCAGCTGTCCTAGCTATCAAAGTACGTTCTCTCAGTCTCAGGCACAAAAGAATTTGGAATGGAAATTCTGAGACTCCGCATATGCGTCCTCTGTTTCTAACGTCAGGATGTTTAATCTTCAGCATTAGGAATCACATTTATGGTTGATATTTTCCTCAATTTCATAACGAAATTGCTGTCAAGTGTTAATCCTTCAACAAATCAGAAGTTGGTTGGATATCAAACTACCTGAATTGTCAAGAACAATAAATATGGATCGCAAACTTCATAAACTGCATCAGTTCAAATAGCTGCTTCAAAAACAGAAAGACTACATACCTAAGAAAGGCATTAACAGCTCCTGCAAATTTGTGGGCACATCATGAGATAAACTTGTTAACCACCGAATTGATTACTACCAAATTATGCCGCATGGTGCCATTTACGAATCACCATCTATCGGAGCAGTCTTGACACCAAAACTCTCACAAAGCAAGAACAACGTCCAGCTCTGCCTTCATTCTGGTGCCAAAACAAACAGTTCATGTAGACAGTCACTTCATTCTTAATCTCACATCAGAACTACCTCCCCATATGGTTCTCTTCGGTTTACATATCCACAATTCAAATGACATTGTATCTTTCGACGTACAGAGCATGCCATAGTATATCTTGCCATTTCATAAGAGTACATATGGCTTATTTGCTAGTGATAGTCATCGATAGCTTGTCCAGGATGAGCAATCTTACTTGATGGCTCATGACATCTGTATGTCCTTAGAAGGCATTCTGACGAGAGTTGTTTTGTCCGAAGCATCATGTCATACTCCTCCATCACCTTCTCCGTTCTTTGAATCACGTAAGAGAAGGAAGATCATATCCTGTCGTCATGGAAAATGGTTGAATTGAACCTAATCATTCTTATGTAATGGGAAAGGAGAAAAAAGAATATAATCCATCTTTTTATTCAGTGATTAAATATCAAACCTCCTCCTTCGTATGTTGCTAGTGTCAAATAGAGAAAATCTGAGTCGGCTAAAATATTTAATAATGGGAGAAATTCGGAACTATTGACAATCTATTGAAGTGCTACACTTGTACAATTTGGAAAAGGTCGGTAATTTAATGATTTATCAAAACATTGATAAATCCTTCTACTCTTCCTTGTGAAAGTATTATTGACTACTCCAACGATCCAGAGTCTCCATTCCTTGAACTACTTAAAAGGACAAAAGCATAACAGCCGACTATCAAGAAAATGGTGCTGTTAAGTTGGAAATGCTGATGAACAGTGTGACCTGCTTTATTTACCTTTCAAAGCTAAACGCGAATCGTTCCGGAAATTGTGACCCGTCGGAGCAGTCTTTTCATGGACCAGTTGTTTCTCTCTGCTGCAGTAGAACAATGAACGTATGAAGATCCGATAAGTTGCATCGCGGGACATCTATTAGAGTGTAAACGCCTTGATTCCAGGAGCTCTGTGGTCTCCACCAGATCATGCGAGATTGACGCCCAGCATTTCATTCAATCTTGCCAAATTCGACAGATGTGGACAATTTGCTGAGGCTCGGAGCTGAATCCCTTATTTTTTCACATTCGGGACTTTCTCCAGTCCCTGAACATCATCAAGCTTCCAGCACCCTCTAATATTCAAATCTCTCCGGTAATGCTTCAATGGAATTGCAACCCTCGAAGACCAACACTTCCAAGTTTTTCAATCTTCCAAGGCCTTTGATTTCAACTAGATTGTGGCATTTGTAAAGGCTTAATTGCTTCAGAAGTGTTAATTGCGAAAGCTCCAGTATTACAAGGGACTGACAGCCCCACACCTGCAGCTCTTCCAAGTTGTTCAATTTGTCAAGGCCTCTAACTTTGACTACGGGTAGAAGAGCATCATATGACTTAAATACCAAACTCAAATTCAAGGATCACAAAGATGCTAGATGTTCAAGGCCTTTGATTTCGACTAGATTTTGGCATTCGAGAGCACGTAATCGCTTCAAACGTGTTAATTGCGAAAGGTCCGGTCTTTGTCGCGACCTAAAAATTAAGGCTAATGGATTATCAGGTTAATTTTAATGACTAACCTAATACGGACTCTCCCAAGCCCTACCAAATCGCAACTTGAATTAATCAGAATGATTTAGAATTTGGAGTCGCCACTAATCATTTTTGGTAGGTTGATTAGAAACCTAAGTAAAATAGCGGGAGAACCATTTTACTTCTACGAACCAGAGATTGTGGATTCGGGGACTTGGTTACACTAGTTAATTAAAACTAATGCCCTTTCGGTACCTTAATTCCATATAAGATGTCCTAAATTGACGATTCAGATTGAATCAATTTGAAGTTCAGAAAATGTAATTCTTTTTTTTTGGATTTTTACTTTTTATATGCAACGCATGAATGAAAATGAATGCAATGACGTGAAATTATCTAAATGATAGATGATATGCAAAGCATGCAAATTTAAGGTCGAATTGCCTTACATACAAAAGTTAACTAATCAAATTTAAAACATGCAAATGACATGGCATAGAAATACAGTAATGCAAATGCAATAAAGATTCTCGAAAAAATGATGATGCATGGGCATATGAAAATATGATGAATGACATGGCAATAGATGAACATATTTTTTGTCTTTTCTTTTAAAATTTTTAGGCAAAGGGAATATGCATGAAAAGATATTTAGAAAATATGGAATGCAATGAGTGGTATTCGAAAATATGATATGCAAGATATGCAGGAGATAATGCAAAAATAAAGATAAGATATGCGTGACATTAAAGATATTCTATCCTAAATTACAAGAGATATGCAAGATGACAAGATATGCATCAGATACAATTTTGGATATGACTTTTTGCTCCTCTTTCCTCTTTGAAATTTTCGACAACAATGGAGATATCTTAGAGGTTTTGTTATCTTGACTTAACTGCCTAAAGTTAAAATAAGACTTCTAGGAAATCTCATCTTCCTAAAAAAAATCAATTAGATATGATTTCTAGGAAACCATATCTTACTAAAAGTGTTTTTAGGAGTTTTCAGAATATGACAATTCAAGTCAAGAAAACATATCCATCCACATAGATAAGGAAAGACAATCAAGATCATATCCCTTTTTATTTTTTTGAAAAAATTCAGCCTTGCAATTTGAGATTGATTTTCTGAAGGTAGCGGATCGGACCTAAACGGCGATAGGTCAGATCGACTAAATCCATGATTTATGACAAAAATTAAGTTTTGAAATTATGCTCGAGTTATGGTTCGAGCTGGCCATTTGTCTCTTGGGGACCTCCTCAACGGGTCACCATGAGTCGGTAAAAATAATCTCTCCCGACCTTCTCAGGAAGGTCTCATAGTATCAAGACGAGAGATGCCTCTTGGGACCTCCTCAACGGGTCACCATGAGACGGTAGAATGTCTCTTGCGACCTCCTCAACGGGTCAGCATGAGTCGGTAAGGTGTCTCTTGCGATCTCCTCAACGGGTCAGCATGAGTCGGTAAAAATAATCTCTCGCGACCTTCTTTGGAAGGTCTCATCGTATCAAGACGAGAGTTGCCACTTGGGACCTCCTCAACGAGTCACCATGAGGCGGTAAAATGTCTCTTGCGACCTCCTCAACGGGTCAACATGAGTCGGTAAAAATGATCTCTCGCGACCTTCTTAGGAAGGTCTCATCGTATCAAGATGAGAGTTGCCACTTGGGACCTCCTCAACGGGTCACCATGAGGCGGTAAAATGTCTCTTGCGACCTCCTCAATGGGTTAACATGAGTCGGTAAAATAATCTCTCGCGACCTTCTTCAGAAAGTCTCATCGTATCAAGACGAGAGTTGCCTCTTGGGACCTCCTCAACGGGTCACCATGAGGCGGTAGAAATAATCTCTTGCCACCTTCTCAAACAGGTCTCACCGTATCTAGACAAGAGATAATGTATCATTTGAATTTGATCAGTATGAATACAAAATGGTGTCATGCCTGAAAAATTGTCAGTGTGATCATCAGGGGGATACGACTAGAGTCGACTTTAAAAGGGTTAAAAAAAAACTCACCTGGGTTTTCCGAGCAATGAGTAAGCGATGGATAGGCTGACTGCATCATACCTGTCCATTCTCTTAAAAAGGATGATGATATGCATAAGCTCAATGTTAATGCAACATCATATGCTAGAAAAATTCGTGAGCTTTTGCTTGCATTAAAGAGCTTCACTGGGGATTTGTCAATAAGAAAAACCTGTTTGACCTTTCTGATAATTCTGACCAACTTGAATAAGGAATTTTAATTAGAAAGGACTTTCACTCACTCTCTTAAAGAGGTTCAGATTGAAGATATACTTACTTGAGGATTTGAGGGGTTACCTGGCAGGGGATTACCTGGTAGGTATTACCAGCAAGGTTCGTTGATTTTATGACCTTCGAACGAATTTAGAGATCTCGAGAGGTAATTCGAACATCGTGATTGTGCTACCCGCCAGACAGTATCAGAGGTGACATGTGCAAACATAATTGTTGAAATTTCATTAATGAAATCATGCAAAATTACTCTGTCAATCTTGTATTATGCATTTCTTGAGCTCTTGTCAAAGACGATTAAAGTGTGTGTTTCGTTCATGACGTGATTCATGCATAACCATTCTGCCAAGTTTGCATTACCAATTTTGTTCAGGGAGGTTATCACATTGTGAGTACCTCGAATATAATATGAAAGGAGATTTCAGTCCGAAAGAGCTTTCTCTCACTCTCAAGGAAAGTTGTTTATCCTGACTGCAGGATTCAAGAGAATTCACTCAATCTTACCCATCACATTCGACAAGGGTCTGAGTAATCTCGCAATCAGTACGGCCGAGCGGATCTGGAGGCCTTGATAAGGACCATAATGAGGGTCGGGTCAAAGGTTTTCAAATGGGACTCTAGTCGAGTCAAGGCTTATGAAATGAAATTCTTCATCATTTGCTTCAGGTTTACAAGCCAAGAGCCCTGCAAAAATAAGAGAGAAATAATCTTGCTCGAACTTCTTCGAGCGATGCTTAAAATCATTTAACTCTACGTTAACTCAAGTGCCTTAATTATAAGAGACTTTGAAGGGTTGTAACGTAGGTTAGGATAAGGGACTGAGGAACGGAAAATGCTCTTTTTGGCTCAAAAAATAAATGAGAAGGGCTTGATGTTGGTGATCATTATTGACTCGTCATCGATCTTGGCCGTCAAATGATATCATCATTGCTTGAGAGATGGTAGCCTTATGCTAGAATTGCACTTTGCAAAGAAACCTCTTGGAGCAATCTTCCTTACAACCAAACCGTTGGGGAATTTACAAGGAAGAATACATTTCAATGAGGTTTACAAACTAACATACAAAACTGTACATTCAAAAATGACTTGGGATTTGACTGGGCATTGGCCTTGCTTTTAGTAGGCACTTTGCTTTTTCTGATGCTCTGGATTTTCTGTGGGATCAGCTTTTGCTTTTCTTACTCCCGACTCCCATTTTCCTTTTTTTTTTCTATGAGAAAGCTTATGTTGTTTTTTTTTTCTTTCGAATTTTTCGAGAGAATGCTTGTTTTTTCTGAAGAGAGCTTTTCGACATCTCTCTTTTTTCTTTCTTTTTTTCTTCTTAATTTTTTAGGGAGTGGGCCCTTTTTCAGGCTGAATTTGTTTTTTTGTTTTTTACAATCCCATAATCTTGAACAAGAATAAGCATCACCAAAAAAGGAGTTTATTCAGAAGTTCTCTGTTGACCCGATTCTTCTTCTGTTCTGCTCCTTCGAAAAATGCCACCATCGCCATTAGAATGAGAAAATAATCACCAACCGAGGTTTAAGAAATGAATTTGCAGGCTCAAGTTGGCTATGCAAAGGATATAGTGTGTATGATAGAGAAATGAATGCTCTTCGTCATCCTAAGGCACTTGAATTAAAGTTCAAGCATAAATGCAAAGAAACACCCGAAGATTGACGTTAGTCTGAGCAAAAGAATTTCTAACCATTTACCTCGTGCTGCTGTTGAAATTACCTCGCTCTGCCCAACATGGTGTGGTTCTTGGTAGGGATAAGAAAATGGAACCGCCGCTCAAAAGGGTTAACAATGGTCACCTGTAGTGTTTGGGATAGAGAAATAAATACCTCTGTCATTTCGGCTATCGTACCTTTTGCGAGAAAACCCTTCGCCTTGAGGAATGCGGAATAATATCACTCAACTCACTAGGGTTAAAATGTAGGACATGTATGGAAATGGATTGCCTTTCATCATCCCGTGATGCCCCATTCTGTACATTCGATGCATCACATATAGTTCACGTTCCCTACTCAGAGTTGGTAAATTAAACATGAAGAACAGTCATGCATAAACCTAGGCTATGAGCATTTTCAAGTATATGAACATGGCAATTTCAAGCATTATATCACGTGTCACGAAAATCTATTGCGTTTGCTAAAGAATCTGACATTGCAAGAATAGGTGAGTTGCCCCAGAACATGTACGTGGATCAAATTAGGTCAGGGAATCTAAATCTCGAGTTGAGGATTGGCCCATTTTCGTTTTTGCCCCAGAGCGAGGAACACATGCATGAGTAAGACTTGAGATGCTTTGGTTGCCCTTGTTCAAAGATAATGACCATCATGGTCGGTGCCATGTTTCTGCCAGAAGGAAAGTGTCACCCCTAAAATAATATGAAATAGAGAAATATACTCCATTTTCCATGTCGGGTTCTGCTTTCCCCTATTTCAATCAAGATGGCGTATGGCTTTGCCATCATGCGAGATTGCCCCAAACATGGCCAGTGCTGGGAATTCGATTTCGAGCAATGGCATATGACTTGTTTCTACGTTTAATCATGCATGGAAAAGAATTCATGAATAAGAACCTCAAGAAAATGAAATGAACAAAAGTTCGGGATGTTCTTGATTGTCAATCTGCTTTAGGACATGTTTCCTAGCTTGGCACCTGCAAGAAGGAAAATAAACAGTCATTTCCAATAATGATCAGGCGAGGTGAGAGATACTCCCTTTTGAAATCAAGTCACTTTGGTCTTGCCCCATCTCTTGGCATGGCATGATTAATAGATCAGTCGAGGTTGAGGCATGGATCAGCCTCGCTTGATTGATGGAATAATGTTTGAGCTAGCTGATGTGATGCGATTAATGAATCGATCAAGGGATTTGCGGAGGATTTCCCCAAGGATTTTCATTGGGCTGATGCATGGTCAGAGTTAAGAATCTGCCCTCCGCCCCTGAATTAACTTATGAACCCTCCAATGGATCATCAACCATGGCTTCAATAGATAGCTCCGAGGATTCAAGTGTCATGCTAGGCTCCTCCTCTGGTGCTTCATCAGTCGGCACGGGATCCTTAGATATAGCTGCAATAATAAGTTCATCGAACTAACCAGAGAAATCCAAAAACCCATGATCAACTCCATCTTCGTCCAGAAGTTCATTGATTCTTTCACTTGCAATGACTGCAACCTCAGCTTGATCAGTCATTCTCTTTGCTCTAGATCAAATATTATGGGAGTGTGAAGAATTCATGATATATCACCTCAAAGGAATGATCACACGAAAATTAGTATAATGGGCTAGAATAGTGAGCTGGTCCACGACAACTCTCTAGATTCGATGAGCAAAACAGATATGAGCAACAAACTGAATCAAACAATTTTTCAGTTTCGTCGGCCGTTACGATAGAATGCATATTAATTCTTGTGTTGATCTAAAAATTCTCAAATTTTACGAGCTGATATGGGACACAACAATAAACAACTTTCGTGTTTTGACTTAAGATTGAAAGTGAACCGATCAGTGCAGTTTAAATGCATCTTTGTGAAATTTTTGTCCAGAAAAACTGTTTCATCCGGTCTTTGTTAAATGAACGAAGGACCCCTTTAAAGTGTGAATTAAAATCTGGAATTTTTCAGGTTACTAGTTGAAACATTAACCTACAACTTTCATGCTTCATGGTTCAGCAAAGGAGGTCGTTCATTGGGGTCATTTTGCAAAATGATCTGGAGTCTGAAAAATGTGAGAAATTCCAGCCTGCTCCACTACGGCCATTAATTTCGTATTAAATAGAAAACTTGATGGATTGTCACCAAAATTGTTCACTAAATAGATGAAGATCTCATGGACATTTCTCATTTGAAGCTCAGAGATTGATTCCAACCGAAAAAGTGTGCGAAAATTCAATTAACACTGAGAGGTCAGAATGAAAATAGAATTGAATTACTGACTGAAAGTGACACACCTAATTGCCATGGACCGACCCAAAATATAAGTAAGTAGGAGGATAAGGATTGAAGAGAGTATCACCTTTTGGGACGTCTGAAATGACTAATCATATAGACATGCAGATGAAATGCGATGTGAGGTTTGATTTCTATCTATCAAGGCTTAACAAAGGTGGAGCCCCAAGGATACCCGGATTGAATCACTTTGGCTTGCGATTGAATCGAGGTCCCCCATAGACATCCGGCTCAGCCAAGTAACGACCCGCATCACATGGCGAATGACAGGGGTGATAACTCTTGGCACCGATTTGAAAAGTTTGGGACTCGAAAAGGGTGACTCGGGCCAGATGGTGATGGCCTTAATCAAGTACCATCCTAAGCCTAGCCATTCAGGTCCAATGGCGGGTTGTGTGTGCAAAGTGTGAATGCAAAAATAGTAAAGGCATGCACGACAGTTTAATAGCAATCACCGCTTCAATATAAACCCCCTCAAGCATATGTTCCTACTCCAATCTACAAGAAAAGGATTAGCAAACACTTCACCCCTTATTACTCCAAGCCTGCAAGAACATTTAACACCTTATAAATGAGATTCAACCAAAATCGCCAAAGGCGAGACATCCATGGAATCTTCAATAGGCCTAAGTCCACTAAAGCTTTTAATTTTCCGAAAAAATCATATGAACCAATCTAAGTCTTAATTTTTGAAAAATCAAATTTTCTTCCCCAGCGGAGTCGCCAAGCTGTTGCGACCTAAAAATTAATGCTAATGGATTATCAGGTTAATTTTAATGACTAACCTAATACGGACTCTCCCAAGCCCTACCAAATCGCAACTTGAATTAATCAGAATGATTTAGAATTTGGAGTCGCCACTAATCATTTTTGGTAGGTTGATTAGAAACCTAAGTAAAATAGCGGGAGAACCATTTTACTTCTACGAACCAGAGATTGTGGATTCGGGGACTTGGTTACACTAGTTAATTAAAACTAATGCCCTTTCGGTACCTTAATTCCATATAAGATGTCCTAAATTGACGATTCAGATTGAATCAATTTGAAGTTCATAAAATGTAATTATTTTTTTTGGATTTTTACTTTTTATATGCAACGCATGAATGAAAATGAATGCAATGACGTGAAATTATCTAAATGATAGATGATATGCAAAGCATGCAAATTTAAGGTCGAATTGCCTTACATACAAAAGTTAACTAATCAAATTTAAAACATGCAAATGACATGGCATAGAAATACAGTAATGCAAATGCAATAAAGATTCTCGAAAAAATGATGATGCATGGGCATATGAAAATATGATGAATGACATGGCAATAGATGAACATATTTTTTGTCTTTTCTTTTATAACTTTTCGGCAAAGGGAATATGCATGAAAAGATATTTAGAAAATATGGAATGCAATGAGTGGTATTCGAAAATATGATATGCAAGATATGCAGGAGATAATGCAAAAATAAAGATAAGATATGCGTGACATTAAAGATATTCTATCCTAAATTACATGAGATATGCAAGATGACAAGATATGCATCAGATACAATTTTGGATATGACTTTTTGCTCCTCTTTCCTCTTTGAAATTTTCGACAACAATGGAGATATCTTAGAGGTTTTGTTATCTTGACTTAACTGCCTAAAGTTAAAATAAGACTTCTAGGAAATCTCATCTTCCTAAAAAAAATCAATTAGATATGATTTCTAGGAAACCATATCTTACTAAAAGTTTTTTAGGAGTTTTCAGAATATAACAATTCAAGTCAAGAAAACATATCCATCCACATAGATAAGGAAAGACAATCAAGATCATATCCCTTTTTATTTTTTTGAAAAAATTCAGCCTTGCAATTTGAGATTGATTTTCTGAAGGTAGCGGATCGGACCTAAACGGCGATAGGTCAGATCGACTAAATCCATGATTTATGACAAAAATTAAGTTTTGAAGTTTAGATCAAAAAAGCGATGTCGTTCTTTGAATTGTTTTGAAAAAGTTTCAGTTCTTCTTTTCAAAGGCAAGCAAACATTTAAATCGACATGGAGAAGGACTCTAACCCGACTTGCGGATGATCTTTCCAAATTTGAACTTGACGGAATCGGCTCGGGAAAGATGTTGATCGCACGATGAAAGGTAGCGCATGAACATATTTTACTGGAGGAGGGTTTGCAAATCACGTCGGTTTGCGGCAAAATCTTGTGACCGCTCTCGTGATGGACAATCCATGGCTTTAGGTAAGATCAAGTGGCGTGGAAGAGATTCTTCAATATGGACCTTTTTATTTTTTTCCTGCAATAAACCAAATTTTTGTTTACATTAAACAATATCGCAAAAAAAAAAAGCAATTATCAAATCTGGACAACATCCAAAAAGGACAAATCAACCACCCAAGCTTTTCTTAACCAAATTTTATGAATGTAGAGATCTTTGTCGGGGAAAGAATGAACTAAGCGCAATTCGACTGAAATTGACATAGTTGGACACATCGCCGCGGTCAATGAGAGAGCAACAATTTCTGGATAACTCGTCGTTCGAATGTGATGGCGTCGAGCTAATGTCTGGCAACCTGCAAAATTTAATTAAAAAAGAAGAGAAGATGCGGTGACGTTGGGGATGAGCTGGTTCCTTTGGTGGTCGGCCATCAAGGACTGCTAGTACGTGACCGATTCTCGATGAAGGTAGTAACAACGTAGGGCATGTTCCAACGAACACTGGACTTCATGTTGTTTCTTGAACTCCTGGAATTGTCGGACGTGTCACCAGGGGTACAGAGAGGAAGAGCACTTTAAGGATCTACGTTCATATTCCACCACTTCCTCCTTCACGTCTGTTTCCTCTCACGATTCTACCGTATTTTCAATTCAATTGGCCTCCCCTTTTGTGAAACCTAAGTGCACTATTTATAGTGCAAGTTAGGTTTCTTGCTCACCAACCTAATGCTTGTGGGCTTATGGGCTTTATTCGAAAAAATTGGACAATTAATTAAAGCCCTTTTCAAATTTAATTGAGCGAAATAGGCTGAATTAAATCCAAGAATATGTTTAAACCCCTTCAAATAAATTCGACAGCCCTCTATGCCTTAGTCGAAAATCTCAATCTAAGTCCGGCCCAGTTGCATGTTAGATAGACTCAATTGACTCACTTTGACATTAAATAAAATGACGCGATTGATAGAAAATTAATTATGTCATGCATGAGGAAATTATTTTTTTGCGAGAATTATGACTAACTCTCATTTTGTGCTTAAATGAATGAATTTCTAAAATTCAAAATTTAGGTGTCAACAGTCTTACAAGGGACTGATAGCCCCACACCCACAGCTCTTCCAAGTTTTTCAATTTGTCAAGGCCTCGAGCTTGATCTCGATCATCATTCAATCTTGGGAACGTATCCATCTGTAAGAATCTCAAAGACTGTAGATGTTCAAGATTGTCAAAGCTTGATAACTTAATGCATCTTGACATTGACAATTTTGTTAAGTTTTTTAATGCTTTCAGATCCTTGATTTCTTTCAGCTCGGTGCATGAATCAATAGTTAATTGTGACAAGAATTCCAAATTTGACAAACTCGGTAACTCTTTCAACTCATGACAATCTAGGACAAAAAGCTCCACTATTCCTGAGGGAAGCTCTGGGATGCATTCCAGCAATCCGCAGCCCACAATGGCGAGCGATTTGAGGTGGATTAGATGAGAAAGTTGAGACAATGTGCAATGCTGACAAGTGACTCCCAATGCTGTTAAAGAGGCAGGAAGCTCTGGTAGCGACTGAAGATTGTCACAACTTACTAATTCAAGGTATTGCAGAGAAGGCAGCTTACTGATGCTATGTGGCAGCGATTGAAGCATTTTACAGTCCTGCAAATCAAGTTTCTCAAGACGAGAAAGCTTATCGAATTCATCGGGGAAGCCAGAAACATCTGTCGATCTCAATCAAAGGATCTTCAGTGAAGACAACCCATCTATTGGGATTTCCCCTCCCAGACTCTCGCAATTTGTGGCATCTAGTTCTTCAAGTTTCTCAAGACGAGAGACCTTATTGAAGAAGCCAGAAATGCATGTCGAACTTAATCGAAGAATCTTCAGTGAAGATAACCCATCTATATGAATTTCCCCTCCTAAACCCTGACATTTGGTGGCATCTAATTGTTCAAGGCTGACCAACTTGCCAATAGTACTGGGCAAACTCCTCAATTTCTCACAATTGAGCAATATTCAAAATTTTCAAGTTTTTCAAATCCCTAGTGGATTCAGGTAATTCGCAAATGCCTGATCGTGACAAGTGCAATTGAGCCAACAGTTCCAACTTCCCAATTGAGTTGGAGATATGAAAGGGAGGATGATCAAGCTGGGGATCTTCTGGAATGCCCACTCCTTCTAATGACAAGTCCTGCAATTTCACGAGGGATCCGATGCATTCTGGAAGTCTACATAATTTCGAGCAACCACTCAAGTCAAGGTGCCATAAATTTACCAGATGGCTGATTGAGTCGGGAAGTCTGAGCAGTGACTTGCAATCAGAGGCAACAATTATCTCCAACTTCTTCAAAGAAACTATACATGGAGGAATTTCCTCTATAGCCGTCCCCGCTATGTAAAGTTCCGTCAGTTGTTCCCAATTGCCCATTTCTTGGGGTAGCTTTTGGAGTTTCTGACATCCGCGCACGTCCAAAACAAGGAGGCCCTTGGCTTCTCCAACAGAAGAGTGAATTTGCTCCAGATTACGACATCCTTCGAAGCTTAACATCTCTAAATTTTGGAAGGTTGAGAGATCAGGAGAAACTTTTAAACAATGGCAATTTACAAGAGATAGGGCTTTCAACTGGTTCGCCACCTGCAAGATAAAATGATTTATAAATTTTCGCAGAGAAAATAAAATATCAGAAAGCAAAAGACAGAACAAGATGCTCTCCGTCTGACTTGGAGACGACTCCAACCTTCCCAAAGCTTTGATATGTCCCAATCCGATAAAGAAAGTATCACCAATTTCTCCAGATGAAAACTAGTGAGCACGGATGCAGGACATTTTTTCAACACAAGGAATCGTAACTGAGGAAGCAAGCCTTTGGAATCTCCAATCAGTGTTGCGTTATGCACTTCAAGCAACCTTAAGTTCGGTAGTGTCTCAAATTGCTCCGTTGTGAGTTCCACGTGCGAGGGGTTTTCGCAGAGCGAAATGGCCTGAACGCGATCCTTTTCTTTTCCCTTCACAAAATATTGCATAACAGTGGAGAGGAGGAATCTGCAAAAAAAATATTTAAGATTACCACATTGGATATCGGTTAACCATATCCTTTTACAAGTTAAGGACATCATTGCCTTTTATGAAGTTTGAAATATGTTCATTAATTAATCGTATTTTATATCCATCAACATCAACATTAACAACACCTTTATCCCAAACTACTAGTTAAGGTCGGCGGTCGATGAACCTCAAAGATAAATAAAATAAAAGCAACATCGATCGAGAGAAAAGAAATAAATATGTAAAAATAATAATCAAAAATAAAAATCGTATTTTATATCAATGAACCCCTTAAATATAGATAATCAGTAACCAATTTCGTCATTTCACCTTGATTGTTGAGGCCTTTTCCAATTCTTGTTTAATTTCTGTTTACTGTTTTTTTTTTTCAAAATATCTTCTATGAAAGTGGCTGTCAAATAATGAATTTCGTTGCTCAATATTGTTGTTGATATTTATGTTTTCTATTATTCGCACTTTAGTTACTTTAGTTGTCTCCTATTTTACATATCATTCATTTTTATGCAGTAATTAAGGGGAAAAGACTAATCCTCTTCCAAAAGATTAGATGAAAATATACTTTTACACCTTCTTATAATAATAATAATAATAATAATAATAGCTATGATGAAATGAGAGTTCATGCGGTATTATTAGGTAACAGTTGAAAATTCAAAGATAAGCGCATATCACTTCATATTTTTTGAAGGATTTTTTTTTAGATTTCCCCTCTATTTTAATAAGCGTGATCACTAAATTTTTTCCTTAGTAATTGCAGTTTGACCAGGATTCCATCAAGGATCTAAATGCAGTTTCATTTTCTTTAGTAAATGCACTTTTCTTTTCTTTTTTCAACCCAATAGAAAATGTCTACCTAATCACATCAAGGAATAAGACAAGGAGAGTAATGTCGGCTTTGAGGTCTAGCAATTCATTCCCATTAAGAGAAATCATGTCAAAACAGAGTAGAACAACAATAGAGGTTAAAATTACCTTATTCCTTTGAAGTACTTCCCAAGCTTCCTCCTGAATCCACAACCTACTTCGATTCATAGGTGTGTTGTAATCTTCTTGACGAACAATTTCCCTACCAAGGTCTCTCAATTGGTCATGCATTGTCATTCTTCCATTATCTTCGATTTTTACTAGCGACATCAAACTTAATGTTTCAATTCCCATATTCGGAAAAAAATTGCAAGCCTCCCACATGTAGGATGCAATTGATTGATCATATACAAAGAAGAAACAAGCCATGTCCAAAAATATCTATTTTTCCTCATGGTTTAACGCGTCATAACTTATCCTTAGCTTCTCTTGCACTTTCCCATGTGGTACTTTCCGTAACTTCTCTAACGCATCTTGCCAAAATGATCGGTCTCGCCCACACAAAGAGGAACCTATTACTTCGAGAGCTAGGGGAAGCCCTCCAGTAGTGGACACGACAGCACGAGAGGGAGACTCAAATTCACACGGAGGAGAGTCCCTCAGAAAGGCATGTCTACTAAACAAGATCAAGGACTTATCGTCATCAATTTTCTTGAGTTCGTATAGTGATGTCACCCCAGCATCATCAAGAACAGACCTTATTCTCGTAGTAATTATTATCCTACGTCCCTGCTCAAACCAGTTGTATTTTCCAACCAAAGCTTGGATTTGATCCTTGTCATCCATGTCATCTAGAAGAAGTAGGACTTTCTTACATTTAAATCTTGAATCCATGATCCTGATTCCTTCATCAGTATTAGACACTTGATCGTCTATTTTCAGTATATCGGATATTACTTGATTATGCAAAGATGAAATGCCCTTGCGCCGCGTGGATTCTCGAATATCCGCAATGAAACTGGGATGATGAAACTGGCTGGAGAGCTTATTGTAGATAAATTTGGCTAAAGTTGTCTTACCAATGCCCCCCATTCCATGAATACCAACAATTTGGGTAGCACTAGGGTTATTGTCCAGCAATCTCAAGATATCCTCCACTGCATTATCGATTCCGACAAGTTGTTCAGGAACAACCAACAGAAAGGCCTTCTTTAACTCGCTCGAAACTTTTCGGACCACCATTTTCACCAATTCTCCTTCGTGGCTGTTTACAAAGCGTTCAAGCTAAAATGCATTAGAAGAACGATCATATCCCGTTATACCTCACCATCACAACATTACAACACGTAAGAGTAAAAACGCAAGCACAAGATGAGGAGAACACGAATGTATAGCTTCGTCTACAAGCAAGATCTTGTCGAAAGAAAGTAAAGGAAATACCCGTTAGCAGTTCTCTCTGATTCCCATCCCTTTAGGGAAGCCACTTCTTGGAGCGCTTGCTTCCATTTGGCAACATCTTCTTCCATATACTTCCCACTTAAAAGGGAGAAAGTTTTCCCGAAGCTTTCTATTTGGTATCGCACATGAGCCGGTTCAACCCTGTAAAATATGGGCAAGACAACTTGCCCGGCGCTGTTCATGCACTCTGTCATCTCAACGAGCTCTTGAAGGCACCATTTGCTCGAGGCGTAATTCTGAGAGAGAACCGCGATCGAGATCTTACTGTTCTCAATGGCCCGAAGAAGGTTGGGGCCGATCTCCTCACCTTCGCGAAGCTCATTGTCATCTCTGAACACGTGGATTCCAACATCGACGTGGCCGTTGTAGAGGTGATCCACAATGGTTTTGCGAGTATCCTTGTTGCTGAAGCTCAAAAAGACATCGTAGTTGCCACTTCCCGTCGAAGAGGCAGACGAGCTAGAGACGCCAGTACCATCCGCTTTTCGACGCGTGCACTTCTTGTTGCTCTTGAAAAAATTGTATACGAGCAAAGAGAGAAGAATGGACACAACCAACATAAAAGAAAGCCCAAACACTAGATCCCGCGCCATTGTTACTTCTTCACTAACTCTCGAACCGATTTCTCAGTGAATATCAAGGAACAAAATGACTATTCGGGTTGCCCGACAAGATTACCAGGCAGAACGAAACATACGCGAATAGGAACCAATTTTGAATTAAAAATAGATTTCATATTTTTTTAATTTTTAAAATTTATTTAATTATAAAATACCCAAAAAATTCGAAAAATATCATTTGTGGTCAGAAAAATACACAAATATAGTTGATATTTTTATTTCAATTTCCTCTTCAAGATGGTATTTTTAAATCTAAAAAAGATTAACTTTCTTTTTCGCAACTATTTTTTTATTTTTTTGTTTCTTTTTCTTAATCACTATTTGATTTAATTATTTTCTCTTTTCTTTGTCATCAAATATAATTATTTAATTATTTAATTTAAATGCAAATTGGGAACAAAAATTTTGTGTAGTTACTAAAAGCGTTTCTGTTCCTGGAACAAAAATTTTAGCAGTTACCAAACGCGTTCTGATTCTAAAAAATCATCCGGGAACAGAAATACATGAACAAAAATAAGAAACATGAACATTGCCAAATAGAGCCATTTGTCGTTCGTGAACCATCATATCTTGTTCCACCTCTGCAAAACTGCGACTCCATCAACACTTGACCCACGCCAACAAGGTGTTCGGATCGCCTGTCAAGCTTCCTTCCTGCCAAGGTGTGCCCAGGTCGTTCTCAGCCGTCCGTTGCTTGAATGGACGGCTGCGATTGATGGACGTACAAGAAGTGACAGAAAAACAAAAAGAAAAAAAGAAAAAATGGCCAGCCGCAATTTGATGTGATCATGGCCGTCCGTTGATTGAACGGACAGCCACGATCACATCTTGGCACCCCTGCCCGGATTTCACCCGGGCAGGGGATCCGGATCCCGCCAACAAGACCTCAAATTCATCCGATAAAGTTCCAAGTACTGACTTCTAAGTCGTACACAGTCTTAAAATGAATAGTAAGTGAAGGATTCGTGTTTAGTGAAGGGATAAATAATTGAGCTCTCCCACTCTATCAATGGAGGCGTTGGCTGAGTTGGTGAGATTCCTGAGTCTTAAACAATTAAACTGATGAGGTCCTCGATTTGAATCTCTTTGACCGGTCTTGTGGGCTTATTCGGTGCCATTGGTCTTGTACCCCACCGCCTCGAGGACTTAGTCCATTGCACGTAGAAAATCTCAATTATGAAAATAATAATAATAATAATAATTGAGCTTTTAAATGATCATAGTCATTGTTCAGTATATGTGTGTGTATAATATACGGTGTTCGTTTTGTCTCTATGACAATTATTTCATGCGCCAGTCGACGTTTCGACAATTTCTCCTTCGAGGCAGAGAACTAAGTACCCTCGTTTCCTTCTAAACTTAGAAGATAACTCGAAATAAATGATTACTCTGTCGACGTTTCGACAATTTCTCCTTCGAGGCAGAGAAATAAGTACCCTCGTTTCCTTCTAAACTTAGAAGATAACTCGAAATAAATGATTACTCTGCTATCTATGCTCCGTGTCCGTAGCGTCGATAATAATAAAAGTGCAAGAAGGGAAAGTAAGGAGGATGACATGCGAAGCTTGGCTAATAATTCAAAAGCAATCTCAAAGTGTCGCAGATTTTAGATGTTATTACAGGGAATTCAGAGACTAGAGATGCTTTCAAACTTTTGGCAAATACACCCAGGTGGTTCTACCTCCGTGTTCTAACTCGCACGCTATTGGTGTTCGAAGAATTCAACATCCTCTCACTTTTTAATAAAGAAAGAACATGAAGGAGACTTCCCATGGCGCTCGAGAAGGAAACACAAATTTAGAAAAAAAGTAAGTTGAGCTAGACACCACGGAGCTTTTCCAAGTGAGTTTGAACACATGTGAACGTGTTGACAACATTGCTACGAGCACCTAAAGCGGACACATGATTGATCTAGTCTTACAGGCCAAATTGCACAGCTTTCTGAATTGAGTCTGGCCAAGCATCTAGAAAAAGTTAAGCAAGTCGAGCTAGACCTTCCCACTAAAAAGAAAAAGTTAAGAGCAGCCCCGCTCAAAGGCCAGCGAACGCAGAGAGTCAATTAGAGAGAGCTTTGCGTTTGTGGGACCCCAAAAGAATGACTGGCATCTTGCTTTTTCCCTAATGGATGACCTTTAGAATTAGCATGAGCCACGCTGTTAAAGTTGCTGAGCTTGCGCGAGTCCAAGGAAGATCTGAGAGGTGACCGAGATGGAGATCCTTCGTGCGTAAAGAAATTCTCTTCCCTTTTGCGTTTTGAGACGGAAGCAATTATTACCGTGCTATGCACCAGAATAGACTTGTGAAATAGATTACAATGAGTAATTACTCTAGAATTGTACTAAATCGTAAGGGTAGGATATTGTCATTATGTTTAACATGATTATACGCCCCTTGAACTATGAGGCATACGTTTTTCAGCTCGATTAAACTGGAAATTTCAAGACCAAATTCTTCCAGAGGAATGTTAAGATGGATGTCACTTAGAGAGAGTGCCACACGTCGGCCTCACACCAAAAGCAGTCATTCATTGACAGTGCCACTTTATATTATTTATCTAACAGAGCAGACTCATCGGGTTTGTTTTAGATTTATACCCGGGCAAAATTGATTTTACAAGCTTAATCCTAAGCTCCAAAATATAATGCTTTCTTTTTTCTGCTCAAGCAAATCAACAATTTGCTTTTCATTAACTTATGAAGTTCGATGATAAAAAAAAATTAAGCATTGGACACTACATGTTCTTACTTCTTCTTCTTTCTACTTTTGGTTCAAATGTTCATAGTGCTATTGGATTTGATTTTTTCTTTTTAATTTAGACCACTTATTGTAATGATGAACGGTTTGTTTATGGGAACTCATGTTCCACTTGTCTTAATTTTTCCTGACCAACTGGGTAATTTTTTTTGAAGGAAGCAACACCGCCGAAAATCTGGCATAGTTTAAAAGTTAAAGCAAAAGGGGGAAAATAAATTCCGCCCCGAACCTTTTGTTTTTTTTTGTTGGTCTGAAGCAAACCTCAAACGTTGACTTTTGTCTCAAATATGCTCACGCCTCCAAAAATTGCAACTGATTTTTTCATACCTATCAACATCGGGAGGACGTTGTAGCTCCATACCAAAATGAGGTTGTTGATGAAGTTGAAATGATGAACCTCTAGCAAGCTGGCCTTGATATCGATAATTTTGAAGAACCAGATAACGATTTTTGGATGTTTTGGCATTTATGTGTATAATATGACACTCGTAGTCGTAGGTTACATGCTCACGTTGCAGGGAAAATTTCGTGGGGCAACTTTCATTTTGGTAATGCTCACTAACCCAGTTAACCTTTTCTCGCTCCTCCAACGAAGCTCTCCATCTGACACATTTAATTGAATACATCCTTTGGAGGACTCACTCTTATCATAAGAGTGTTATGTTTTCAATTGCTGTCAAGTGTTAATCCTCCAACAGATTAGGAGTTGATGGATGTAGATTCCGGTGTCTCAAGCTACCGGAACAATCGAGAAAATACTAATAGATTGGAACCTTCATAAACCGCATCAATTCAAATAGCTGCTTCAAAAACTGAAAAATTGTTCCTAAGAAAGGCATTAACAGCTCCCGCAAATTGGTGCAACATCATGAGATCAACTTGTTAACCACTGGATCAATTACTACCAATCATGCCACGAGTTGCCATTGAGGAACTTCCATCTTTCAGAGAGCAATCTCTTCACACCAAAACTCTCTCTAGGCAAGAACATTGTCCAGTTCTGCCTTCATTCTGGTGCCAAATCAAACAGTCTCACATCAGAACCACCTCTACTTATGGTTCTTGTTGGTTCACATGTCCCAGATTAAAAATGGCATTGTTTCTTTCATCCTATATAGCATGCTATAGTATATCTTGCTATTTTGAAGGTCCATATCAAGCATCAGTGGAACGAATCCACATTGTATAGCATAGAAATGCTAATGCTTGAATGAATAAGACATAAAATCTGAAGCTGATTTTTTCAGACTGGATGAATTTGATCTCTATTCAGCCTTCGGTGAAACTAGACACGTAAATCTAATTGAGAATCCAAAATGGCCAGGGAATCTTGTGAAGAGAACATAGCAATGCATCAAAAACATGTTAATGACTTCCCAAGAAAAGAATTCTTAAGGGACTGAGATAACTGAAGTTGAAGGGCTTTCTAAAGAGTACATAAGGCTTATTTGCATTAACTGCTCCTCCATTTGAGCAGTCTCACTGATAAAACCAAATCGAAAGTATCTGCATAGGCAAATAAACATAACCAAATAAATGTCAAGGGAGGAAGCAGATCATTCTTCAACCTCGGTACTTCGAGAAACTTTACAACTCAGATTTGCTAGTGATAGTCATCGATAGCTTATCCAGGATGAACACTCTTGGTTGATGGCCATGACATTCTGTTGACTTGATGTTCCACGGAAGCATCGTGTCATCCTTCTCTATCAGCTTCCCTGGCGCTTGATTCACATAAAAGAAGGAAAACCATACCTTGTCGTCATGGAAATGATTAAATTCGACCTAATCATTTTTATGTAATGGGAAAGGAGACAAAAAGAAAATAATCCATCGTTTACATAGTATGATATCTTGCTACGTCGAAGATCAGAATGAGCATCAGCAGAAAACAAACCCACATTGCATGGCATAAAAAAATTCCAATGCTCGAATGAATAAACCATAAAGTCTGACGCTGATTTTTCCAGACGGGATGAAATTGATGGATAGTCTGCTCTCGGTCATATTCGACGCACTAAATCTCATCAAGAATCCAAAATGGCCAAGGAATCTTGTGAAGAGAATGTAACAGTGGCTCAAAAACATGTTAAATGAAAATATCTGCGTAGGCGAATAAAATAATCAACGTTGTCATCTATTTTGTCCTGAGAAGGGTGTGCATGGATCGTTATTGTCACGCCCCGAACCCGGAGAGCATTTGGACATCACCTTAGGCCACGCCCCTTACTTGATCTTCCAGGATCCTTAAGCCCACTTCTTGTCAACACATTCAATAGGCGGAAGCCAGAAAACACCTCCACACAAAAATAATACTAGATGACTTGAAACAAAAGGGGTACATCCCCACTTAACCACCATGTACAATTTTAAACTCCAAACGCAACAAAAATCCTTATAGTCGCTAGCTATCCTGCATTCAATCAACTCTTACTTCCTTGAAAATTTCCATTCTTGACCAACTGGTGCTTCAAAGCTTGGTACCTGAAAAAAAAAAGATCCCACGACGAGGCGAGACTTACGTCTCAGCGAGTTATCCTAACCCTAAATCAGGCCATCCGTCCCACCGAACTATACCAATCATAGACCCATGCAGTCAATAAGCAAAAACAATACACATAAGCTTCCCATGGTATCATGTTATAATTCCTCAAGCATTTCAAGCAAAGAAACTGTAGTACACGTGACTAAACTTTCGTGCTAGCTTATAATAGATCACTTCATCACTTGAAACAACAGATATTTCACTCACGACCCCGCAATTACATCGCCTCAGGGTGTGCCTCATCTGTCAACCCCGCGATTACCTCGCTTTAGGGTGTTTCACATTTCTCAACCCCGTGTCATATAGGCACCTTAGGA
Organism: Rhodomyrtus psidioides; assembly: GCA_021437785.1. NCBI lineage: Eukaryota > Viridiplantae > Streptophyta > Magnoliopsida > Myrtales > Myrtaceae > Rhodomyrtus > Rhodomyrtus psidioides. Next base: position 3,950,427 of record JAILYB010000071.1, on the reverse strand, counting down.
TATACTTCATAACTCAAAGCCCGCGTTTGGTACGCTTCAGGCTAGGTCCGCGTAATTACGCTTCAGACCGTCTCATTGACAAACCCGCGTAAACGCATCAGGTTTTCAATATCAGCTCAGGCCTGTGTCGACACATATAAATTCTCGTCCCGCGTTTCTTACGCATCAGGACGTTGGCCATTTCCACCCCGCGTCTCAACACCTCAGGGTACATTTCATTGCGCTACCCCGCGATTACTTCGCATCAGGGTATTTCACATTTCCTCAAGGATTTCCGTCACATTTATCATCGAAACAAACATTTAATGACATCTCGTCACGAGGAACTTTAGGCATAGAACATAAAATAAGGTTTGCCACAACCCATCGCGCTTTATTACAAAGTAAGATTTAAAAGTGGTCTCATGCCACCACATAGGCCAACAAGGCACGCTAGAGCTTACGGCATCATTCCTCACCAAAATCATTCGACCTTCATTCAAACAAGTAATACGAGCCAATAAATCCATCAATTTCCCAAATGAACCATTCAGTCGAGTCCGAACGTTCTAATAAAGGGGTAGGGGTCACACACCTTCGTCCGACTAGCAAGTTTCCACCATAAGTCCTTCGGCAAGCTCGGCTCCCAATCAACTTCCTCACTGTCTAAAGCAGGGCAGCAGAACGACTTAGCGACAATCCAACGTTTCAATCAATTTATGCAATCTAGCCCCAATTTCACTCATCGTGGACCTCATTAACAACTCAAGGGACATTCAAGTATGTTCCAACATCACATTTAGAGCACGGTGACACCACAAACAGCCCCCAACGGATCCAAATTTCTCAGAATTAAAACAGGGCAAAGACCGGTTCTGCCTTTCCTTACACAAACAGCCCTCTAATCACCCTTAAGCTTCAAATTATCACCAATTCCTCTTACTAAAACCTCAATCAACATGTTATATAGTCCCACGATGAATTTCGAAGCTAATTAGCACTCCTAAGAATTTCGAACAACTCAATTCATCTCAGTTCATCCGGCGATCAGAATCTGCCTTTAAAACCACCTCAATTAAACTATCGAAACTCAATCGAAACGTAACCAAATCAACGGCCCCAACTCAGTAAACATAGTACTACAAGTCATGTAACTCCCATAAAAATTTCGAAACCAATTGAAGTCTCTAAGGGGTTGAATCATGGCCCTCTCTGAACTAGCTCAAAATCCGCCTGGTTTTCTTTTAAAAATCACTATAAATTAACCAGACCTCGAAAAATCGCAAATCCAATTGGAGCTTATTCAGGACACCTTAAAATAACCTGTGATGGTCGGAGATCGGCCAGACAGTCACCGGAGGGATCGGTCGTACGGACCGAACAGAACGGGCGGAACTGTTCAAAACTGGCAGATTCTGTTCTTCAAACACAGCACCATTTCATTATCAAATCTCAATCAAATTCAACCCAACTTCTACCACAACTCAATATACGTGTGCTCTAGACATCCACAAAGTTTGAGCGAAAGATTCAAATTATTCGAGGTCCTACGGAGTTCAAACAGCAACTTACCTCTAGCTGAAACAGATTCCGTGGACTCGCAGAAGATTGGCCGGCCGGAGCTCCATAGTGGACCAAACACTGTGATTCCGGTTGGAATAGGTCGGCAAGAGATAGGGCTTCAAGGTGGTAGTCGGCTCGGTGGTAGGTGGTCGCCGGTCGGAGCGCTGGACGGTGGTGAAGACGACGGCATTTTCTGGTCGTTCGGGAGCTGTTCTGCTCTAGGAAGAAAAAAATAACGCAGAAGAATGGAAGGAAGAAGGAGATAGTTCACGCCAAATGAGGGGGCAACTGATGACATGAAGTCCAATCCACCTTTACCAAGCTTCTAGAGGTGATAAGGGTTAGTGGATAGTTAAAGACATACTCCCAAAAGTTGACACATGTCTTTGATCTCAATTATCACTAAAATTCATTCCCAATCTGCCCTCCTAGAAATCAGCAGCTCCATGGGGAAGGAAATGACTAAATTGCCCTCCTTGAAATAATAGAGTACGGCCAACACTCTAGGGGCAAAATTGTCTTTTCACACCATTCGTCCGAAAATCCATTTCTTCGTCAATTTTCATCATCGATTAGGCGACGTCCATTCCGAATTGATTGTTACAATTCTTCATTTCCATTTTCAAACTCCGAGACCCCATTCCATGTCTCAAGTCGCGAGGGCGGAAATTTCAGAATGTCACAACTCTTCCCCCCTTAACGAAATTTCGTCCTCGAAATTCGCCATTTTCCCATTATCCAATCTCATGGGGTACCTACGCCTCATCATATCATCACTTTCTCAACTAACTCTTCTCAACTTGGCATTCTCAATTATTTTTTCCGATACAAGTCATCCTTCCTCAGGACTCGTTTTCTACAGTCCTCATCTTGTATTTGCTTTTCTCTTTTCTTACTCAACATTCCTAATTTCTGTCGATGATTCCCTGCGAGCATTCTGATCTTCTTTTCAATTTGCCTATTGATCCACGGGTAACTCACGTATCGCACTGCAACCCTGCTTCTAACACTCCCAGTCAGAAGGCTTTTCCCCTAACATCACCTTAATTCCATGTTCTTTTTCTATCATCATCGTCCCCAAATCATCGTGAGCGTGTACTCTTTAGTACCTCTATCCTTTGGCATAAGAATCCAATTCAAGCGTCCTTTCGTACCGTTAAAGATGCACAAATTTTGATAACTACCCCCGATTGTCCACATTGCACCATAGCTTCCTCGACTTTTCAGGCAATCTCATAATTGAGTCCTTAATAACTCCCCTCCATTACACTCGAGATCCTCCAATGGTTAATTTAATCTGCCCACCTGCAACAGTCATATTTTCTCTTCTTTTTCTTTGAAGTGGTCAACATTTCCAACTCTTGCCGTTCACACGATTGCGAAGTCTTCCTTTACATGAGCAATGTTCCCGTATCCGTAAGTAATTTCGTCTATCGGCGTTGCTTCTTACTAATTCTTCTCGGAAACTACTACCATATTTTCTTAGGGTAGATATAAACTCAAAATCTCCTTCCACCCAAGCAAGGTTTCCCAGGCTCTGTCGCCAAGGCATTCGCAAATTTACTCCAATCATACTCTAAGCATTTCAACTCCCATGACTTTGCTATTACGATATATAAGCAAGACTCATTTTACATCGCCCTGGCATGCCTTAAATCCCCTTTCCACAACACATCCTCAAGATTCTATAGACTCCTTAGACTCCAAGTAGGAACGCCATTATCGGCGTAAACATCAACTTGAATCAAGTTCTCAAAAACTCTATTCACGTCCCTTTTTCATTCGTGTTACATCTCGTCTGTAGCCCATTTCATCAATGGATCAACTTTTGTGGGGAAACCTCCCACAATCTGTCTGAACAATTCCCCAACCTCAGGAAATTTCAACTTCCAGTAACTTACATCGACTCAGTGGTTTCACCCCTTAATCCAATCCTCGAAGGCTCCATGGGGATTCCGTTTCTCAGAAATTCCCCGACTGAGGAATCTCACCTCTTCAGGTCCGCAACTCATGTGCTTCACATTTAGCATACAACGAGCATCTCCTTAAAGTCCCGAAAACATCCGAAAAGTGGTTCATGTTCTCGTGATTCCTCAAGCGAATCCGATTATCGTCTCTACAGATGATAACCAACAATCCCACTATCCCATAGATACTCAATTAAGTTATCATCAGTTCTTTCTACTAGGTGTCGCACTTTTCAAACCGTTCCTCATACTTTTCACTTGGAAACCCAAATCTTGGCTCTCACGGGTTTCCATTACGGTCACCCTCCTTCCTCAGGAAACATTAGTGCTCAGACTTTTCGATTCTTCAATTCTCTCCAATGTGATCTTGTCTCAATTTCACACATTCAATTAAACGCCCACAATATCCTGGAGTTCAACGTTGTATACATGATAATCTCTCGAACTCACTCCCAGGAATCATTCAAGTTTCGCGTCTTCTTTCTTAATCCAGACGCTCCACCTTAATACGGAGACAACTAAGATTTCATCTTCCTCGCACAATAGGGTCTCCTACCCTATGAAGGAAACGGTACACTTCAGTGGTATTCTTTTACTTTGAATCCACCTCGTCCTTCCCATCTCTTAAAGTGTTAATCTTGGAGTTTGTGCCAACAGCAGTACCTCCGCTTCAGGGTTCAAATTTAACCATACCTGACACTCTTCTTCTAGTGGCTTAGTCACCTCAAGTGACAAAATTCCAAAGAGTCGAGGCTCTTCCTCGGTCTCACCAATTTTCATTTCGCACACTCAATTTAATTGCTTCGAGTCACTTTATAATTACCCTCCAAACATTCTTTTCCACTTACTCAACCATCCGCTAGGATTACGAACAGCCAGGACTATCATGTCCATTCACCTTTCTTTTCACCAACGACCATCTCATGGTTCCATCGCCCTTTAAGAAGACACCCTGCTCTTTAAGGGTGATAACTCGTAATGCCACTTCTCGTGGTTCCGTTTCAATCTCAATCATCCTCATTTTAATCCACAATGTCAAACAATCGACATAAATCCTTCTTTAATTTTACCATCACGGTAGAAACAAATTGCCAATTCCTCATGACGAGCCTTACGCCAAGGTAAAAGTCGTTTCTCACAGTTGCGTTTCAGGTTCCATAAGGAACATCTCTTTGTTCATAAACCATGAGCATGAGTTCTCCTGTTCATAGGTCTTCCAATCGTCCACTCCTATCATTACAATCACTTACAGTCCCTCCGACTCAGGAATAACAAATAGCCATAAGGCTTTCAAATTTCCAATCCACTCAGGGATTTCACGTTTCTTATTCGAGGGGTCTTTGACCACTCTTAATACACTTAGGTGACCGTGAGAACTCTATATCACATTGGTTGATTATCCTCTAATCCTTGCAAAACTATCAGGATCCAAACAACCCTTGCTCCCAAGCAACCCCAGGAAAGTACTTTCCGTCGAACAACTCAATAGAGGCAGCTAAGGCAGATATCATACTTTTGAGGAACACTTCCTCTAGTGACCTTTCACCAATTATCAACAGCCTCACAATGCTAAAAAACTACCGGAATCGCTTTTTTTTTTTTTTACAAAACCCTCACTTCAAAGGAAGGCAGTTTCAACTCATTTTCTCCATTGAGCCTTTCTCGACCTCGACCTCGTGGTCAACCTCACAAGCTGTTCGAACTCTTGTGGTTCTTTTCCACGTTCCCCATTTAGAAATGGGTAACCTCAGAGTCACATTTCTCATGACTTTCATCACTTAGTTCAAAAGTACTAGCATCAGTCGTCTCAGCGACTTAGGTACAAGGGCAGCTTCTTCTCGAGCTCGCCTATCTATTCACTTTTCTCATTTCCCCTTAAGTTCTCATGGCCCCTCATTACACTTGGGTCTTGCACGATTAACAGAAATTGAATTATATTCTCTTCCAGTACTCATGCCTCAGTCGCTCACCTTTGCTCAATTCTCCAGATCCATCTCAGTCCTTGGATCTTCTCATATCTCGCACATACGAGCCAAATGCTCCTCTAGCGACCATACTTTGGTCATTCAAACTTATTAGGTTCTTATGCCACTTAAACCACTATGACTCTCTTCAGGAATCCAAGACTTAAGCCATCTGCTCAAGCCTAGCAGTCTCAGGCTGCTCATCTCATAATTCATCACCAGCACTAACTAGTGGCCCGCAGACAACTCTCAACTAGTTGTACGTCATTCAAGGATTCTAAATCATCCTTAAGGAACAATCATGTATCAAGCCAGTCTCAACAAGGCAACTTCTCAATTAACAGCCATCACTAGGCAAGCCTCAACTAGGCTAAAACTCGGCTAGGTCAACACCCAGCAACATTCAGGGCGTTATTTCTATGAGTCAATCGTTCACATTTTAAACATACGGCATTCACCGTCCGCCACAACCACGATAGGCTTTCTCATTCTCAATAGGCATCAGTTCAACGGGGTATAAACTCACCACACGCCATCTAATCTCTCAGTTAGACCCTGGCCAAGCCAATCACATGATGTCCAACATAAAACACGCTTATCAGGCCAATCGCAACATCACTTTTTTTTGCGGTATTTACTGCCGAGCACAAAGCTCTTAATCATGCCTCTCATAGGCATCATTTCGTGTGTCATGCCACTTTCCAATGTTCATTTCGAGAATCAATCCCCATGCCATACATCTCACTTAGCCACAATTGGACTCAACCTGATACCTAGACTTTCCCTTTCAAGTTATGGCATGGGTCATTCCTGCCATTTGCCATCTTAGAAGCCTGCCAGGAGCCGCTCCTTGTCCGGACCTCTCTGTCTCGGCAATCACTCCCCGTCCTCATCAGACCTGGCCGTCGCAGGTTGTCCCAAGTCATACATCTACAGAGAAAGCCCCGCTTCACACGTCTCATACCATGCTTCATGACGGTTTATAGGTATCCCATCAACTTGTCCCATACCAAGCGACAGTTTATTAAGTCCAACGGCGATAAGTTCATGCACGCACTCTCATCAGCTTTCGCTCCATGGCCATAAACACATGCACAACACGTTCGTTCTCACCACTCATCGAGCCACGGTTGTTTCCCAATCAATTTCCATCGCTAGAAGATTTCAAATTCTCCCCAATGATCCTCATCTCTTCCGAATCCGTTTCCTATGTTCAACCATACACTACAAGTTTAGTCACTACTCCAGTCCAATTCACATGTACCCGATCACACTGGCCTTTAGTCAAAGTATTCCTTATCCACTTCCTTATATACACATCTTCTTATACCTTTCTAGGTTGTCCTTGACAATCAATATTCGAAAGTCATCAAGATATTGTGCAATTCAAGTTTGAGTCTACCAATACCAATTATTCCTTTATAGCTCATATTTCCCAAATTGGGCCATTGACAAGCCCCAATCACAATCATATACTTCGATCGACGCTCCATTCTTAAGTTACTCTCTCGTAACCTCAATCCTTAGCTGGTGACTCCACAATCTCTACTCACTTTCTGGTGAGTCTTAACCATATAGTCACTCAGGACCATCCATTAAATCAATACTAAGACCATCAGGATACCTCACCAGTTCAAACCTATAATTCCCCAAGATTCCACAACCCATACTTAATCCTAAGGGTTTCATTATCCAAACGTCCTCAAGTCACCACTCCTTATCACTCCAAGCCTCGACCAAAATGGATCGAGCTAACCTTGCTCTGATACCACTTAAACGTGCATGTCACGCCCCGAACCCAGAGAGCATTTGAACATCACCTTAGGCCACGCCCCTTACTTGATCTTCCAGGATCCTTAGGCCCACTTCTTGTCAACAAATTCAACAGGCGGAAGCCAGAAAACACCTCCACACAAAAATAATACTAGATGACTTGAAACAAAAGGGGTACATCCCCACTTAACCACCATGTACAATTTTATACTCCAAGCGCAACAAAAATCCTTATAGTCGCTAGCTATCCTGCATTCAATCAACTCTTACTTCCTTGAAAATTTCCATTCTTGACCAACTGGTACTTCAAAGCTTGGTACCTGAAAAAAAAGATCCCACGACGAGGTGAGACTTACGTCTCAGCGAGTTATCCTAACCCTAAACCAGGCCATCCGTCCCACCGAACTATACCAATCATAGACCCATGCAGTCAATAAGCAAAAACAATACACATAAGCTTCCCATGGTATCATGTTATAATTCCTCAAGCATTTCAAGCAAAAGAAACTGTAGTACACGTGACTAAACTTTCGTGCTAGCTTATAATAGATCACTTCATCACTTGAAACAATAGATATTTCACTCACGACCCCGCGATTACATCACCTCAGGGTGTGCCTCGTCTCTCAATCCCGCGATTACCTCGCTTTAGGGTGTTTCACATTTCTCAACCCCGTGTCATATAGGCACCTCAGGATATACTTCATAACTCATAGCCCGCGTTTGGTACGCCTCAAGCTAGGTCCGCGTAATTACGCTTCAGACCGTCTCATTGACAAACCCGCGTAAACGCATCAGGTTTTCAATATCAGCTCAGGCCTGTGTCGACACATATAAATTCTCGTCCCGCGTTTCTTACGCATCAGGACGTTGGCCATTTTCACCCCGCGTCTCAATGCCTCAGGGTACATTTCATTGCGCTACCCCGCGATTACTTCGCATCAGGGTATTTCACATTTCATCAGGGATTTCCGTCACATTTATCATCGAAACAAACATTTAATCACATCTCGTCACGAGGAACTTTAGGCATAGAACATAAAATAAGGTTTACCACAACCCATCGCGCTTTATTACAAAGTAAGATTTAAAAGTGGTCTCATGCCACCACATAGGCCAACAAGGCACGCTAGAGCTTACGGCATCATTCCTCACCAAAATCATTCGACCTTCAATCAAACAAGTAATACGAGCCAATAAATCCATCGATTTCCCAAATGAACCATTCAGTCGAGTCCGAACGTTCTAATAAAGGGGTAGGGGTCACTCACCTTCGTCCGACTAGCAAGTTTCCACCATAAGTCCTTCGGCAAGCTCGGCTCCCAATCAACTTCCTCACTGTCCAAAGCAGGGCAGCAGAACGACTTAGCGACAATCCAACGTTTCAATCAATTTATGCAATCTATGTTGGGATTCACGTAACACGTACGGGCAAATAAAAATTAGTAAACGCAGCGGAAATAAATAACAACCCATACATGTATCTCCAGAGGCGTACTTCGTGCATTTCAATCGAAAAATCACAAAGCACCAAAGGGAGTAAATAGACTACCTCTTGTAGCGTGCTTGAAACGGAGGTGTCGGTTCGATGTTCTTCGATCTCAGCCCCACAAGTGTCGGGCCTCTAGTTCAGACACACCACCAATTGACGAACGGTGAGACGACTAATAATTCCACAACAATTGTGCTAGCAATTTGCGGAATCAATATTCCAAACCAATTTACGGAATCAATATTCCGAACTTGGTATATTTTGGTCACTCAAAATTATGAGAATATAGAGAGTGTTTGTGTTCTTCTCTCAAAGCTCTCAAAAATCTGCTCACTCTATAAATGTGCTAACCTTAACCTCAAAACTCTTGCCATCCTTTTATAGCCAAAAACACCTTCCAATAAATTGTATTGTAAAATAGCACTAACAAATAATAAATGCTTTCTAAAAATAGCACTCACAATTTATGATAAATAAATGCCATATAAAAATAGCACTAACAATAGCACTCACAATTTATAAATAGCACTCACATCTTATAATACAAAAATGCTATTTAAAAATAGCACTAATAATTATAAATGCTATCTAACAATAGCACTCACAATTTATAAATAGCACTCACATCTTATAATACAAAAATGCTATTTAAAAATAGCACTAATAATTATAAATGCTATCTAACAATAGCACTCACAATTTATCATAAATAAATGCCATTTAAAATTAGCACTAACAATTATAAATGCTATCTAACAATAGCACTCACAATTTTACAATACAAAAATGCTATTTAAAAATAGCACTAACAAAGGTGTTAAAAATAATAATAACCATTATTATTATTACAAGAGTTAAAGAGGTTACCAAACAGTAAATTACGTATAACGTACAAATACGTAGAGCATACGTGTACATCGTATATACACGTGCAAGTGACCAAAAAGAGAAATAAAATTAAATCTCATTTAATTTTAATTTCAACCCAACTAATTGGTATAATTGCAAACAAATTTGCAATGTCGTCTTTCCATACTCCGTTGTCATGTATTGGTTAAGGTGTGTGACATTCCTAGGTTCATCACCGAGCTGGCAGTAAGACATGCACTAACACATTAGTACTTCCAAGAGAATTGATTGTCCCGATCATCCTCTAGGTCCTACAAGCCATGAGTGACATCTAGCAATATGCCATGGCTACCCAGACAGTGTGAATTCTTTTAAAGAACATTTATGAACCTGTCATCTTTGGCTACAGTGTAATTCAATCCTTCGGTCTAACTATGTCCCGATCGAACAAAGGCCATGGAATATTTGTCAAGCCACCAATTCGATCATATGTACAAATCTAACTTGACATGCATTTATATGAGACATGAACATTTCATTCTCAATCATAACCCCGGCCGAGGATTTCAATGCATTGTTACAATTAGATCACATAGGACATCATACCTTTATTAATAAGGAGACAGATTCCATATTGCGTACACATGTGACTTCGTATGTGCCTGAACTACGACCATCAAGTACAGAGACGAATCAACGACCCGCCAATATGCGCACTTGTGAACCATAGCCATTTATCACACAAGTCAACACTGTACCTCAGGTCTAAGGATTATTTACACAAGACCAAAGCATGAATGATTAGACATTGACCACGCAAAAAGCTTCCATGTCGCTAATCATTCAATATGTGTCACGTTCAGTGAACTTGTCCGATACAAGCACCTATGTTCTAACTCGGATATCGCAATACCCAATGACTTGTGACTCGTCATTCCCTTAAGTATCTGATACTTAATTATGAAGTTAAGAACATACCGACCTCAACAGGATCATTGATATCCATTCAATAATCCATTGATCGGGAACTGTTTTAAAGATTCAGTCTAACCGTAAACCTGTCACACATATTCTCAACGTCTTAAGAATAGGTTCGGCTACAACTGATCTTATGGATTTTATTCATTTATATTTGGACAAATGAATAAACACGTCTTTGCCACTGATAAGAAATCAGAAGTGCAACGGATATACCCAATATGTGACTATTACACAATTGCTTTAGGGCATATCTCTAACAATCTAGCCCCAATTTCACTCATCGTGGACCTCATTAACAACTCAAGGGACATTCAAGTATGTTCCAACATCACATTTAGAGCACGGTGACACCACAAACAGCCCCCAACGGATCCAAATTTCTCAGAATTAAAACAGGGCAAAGACCGGTTCTGCCTTTCCTTACACAAACAGCCCTCTAATCACCCTTAAGCTTCAAATTATCACCAATTCCTCTTACTAAAACCTCAATCAACATGTTATATAGTGCCACGATGAATTTCAAAGCTAATTAGCACTCCTAAGAATTTCGAACAACTCAATTCATCTCAGTTCATCCGGCGATCAGAATCTGCCTTTAAAACCACCTCAATTAAACTATCGAAACTCAATCGAAACGTAACCAAATCAACGGCCCCAACTCAGTAAACATAGTACTACAAGTCATGTAACTCCCATAAAATTTTTGAAATCAATTGAAGTCTCTAAGGGGTTGAATCATGGCCCTCTCTCAACTAGCTCAAAATCCGCCCGGTTTTCTTTCAAAAATCACTATAAATTAACCAGACCTCCAAAAATTGCAAATCCAATTGGAGCTTGTTCAGGACACCTTAAAGTAACCTGTGATGGTCGGAGATCGGCCAGACAGTCACCGGAGGGATCGGTCGTACGGACCGAACAGAACGGGCAGAACTGGTCAAAACTGGCAGATTCTATTCTTCAAACACAGCACCATTTCATTATCAAATCTCAATCAAATTCAACCCAACTTCTACCACAACTCAATATACGTGTGCTCTAGACATCCACAAAGTTTGAGCGAAAGATTCAAATTATTCGAGGTCCTACGGAGTTCAAACAGCAACTTACCTCTAGCTGAAACAGATTCCGTCGACTCGCAGAAGATTGGCCGGCCGGAGCTCCATAGTGGACCAAACACTGTGATTCCGGTTGGAATAGGTCGGCAAGAGATAGGGCTTCAAGGTGGTAGTCGGCTCGGTGGTAGGTGGTCGCCGGTCGGAGCGCTGGACGGCGGTGAAGACGACGGCATTTTCTGGTCGTTCAGGAGCTGTTTTGCTCCAGGAAGAAAACAAAAACGCAGAAGAATGGAAGGAAGAAGGAGATAGTTCACGCCAAATGAGGGGGCAGCTGATGACATGAAGTCCAATCCACCTTTACCAAGCTTCTAGAGGTGATAAGGGTTAGTGGATAGTTAAAGACATACTCCCAAAAGTTGACACATGTCTTTTATCTCAATTATCACTAAAATTTATTCCCAATCTGCCCTCCAAAAAATCAACAGCTCCATGGGGAAGGAAATGACTAAATTGCCCTCCTTGAAATAATAGAGTACGGCCAACACTCTAGGGGCAAAATCGTCTTTTCACACCCTTCGTCCGAAAATCCATTTCTTCGTCAATTTTCATCCTCGATTAGGCGACGTCCAATCCGAATTGATTGTTACAATTCTTCATTTCCATTTTCAAACTCCGAGACCCCATTCCATGTCTCAAGTCGCGAGGGCGGAAATTTCAGAATGTCACAGTTATAACTCATGGGGGAGATCCTATTTATCGCAAGGCCTCTAATCTATGTTTCGTTTATTAGAAAGTATAGAACTCGGTGCTTGACTCCTTGGTTTCTTTCCTTGGCTATGGATGTTGTTGGCGTTGTCATCGTTTCTCAAGTTACTTTGTCTGGGTGGGGTAATAAAGACCGCAAGTTTCAGTACACCAGTTCAGAAAAAAGATGAGGTTAGAGACTTAGGGGTGTCAATGGGCCAGGTTGGGTTTTGGCCCGGCCCGAAGGTGAACAGTACCGAGTTCGAGCCGGCCCAGACGAATTATTTTTTTCATTTTCATTTTTTTAATTAAAATTAATTGAAAAATCTACCAAATGAAAGAATATAAAAAGAAAAAATTAAATTAAATTAAATTAAAGGGAAAATATGAATGTTAAATACTATCCGAGCGTCGAGCCGACTAGGCCCGAGTGCCAAGACCGGGCCGGCCTAACCCGAAAAGGCTCGAAAATCAACTGAAATTTCGTGTCCGCCTGGCCCGGGCCTTTTTGACACCCCTAGTTAGAGTCTCTACTTATGTGATCGTTCATTTGAACTTGTCCATTTGGCATGCCCAGGCTTGGATCACAATGCTTTTGAACTGGCGTTTCTTCAGCCATCTAATGTCCAGATTAATGATTCTCTCGAGATGTGTCAACTTGTGTTCTTTTTCCCTTTAAATAGTTAAAAAGAAGAAAGCTACTCCGGGCTCTATACCTTATGAGAGATCCACTCTTTAGCAAATACACAAGGTACTTATAGCCACAAGAAATTATTTCGGTACGAAATTTACATTTCCGGGATGAATCTTCTGATGGAAACCACGTTCCTTCTCTGACATTTCAGGGAAAGGCTTGACAGAGCAGAGAGGCTCTTGGAACCTGTTCCCATTTTTGGGGCTCTTACAGGTGTTCTTATGTTCCCATGTTGCTTTTATGTTTTTAGTCGGCTAAGGTAAGGCTACTTATCATAGGAAATTGTGCTCATTCATTTTATGATTACTCATGCAGCTAAAGTCATAGAGCTGATTTTCGGAGCCCAAACACGGTATACGTACATGTCCGGGTCATAAGAGCGAAGCCTTAGAAAGCTGTGCTACTCTTTGAGCCGCCTCACCCGCCAGAAATAGATTACGAGGACTGTGTCCACTATCGTCACGAGTTACTGTAAGTTGAGGGACGATGTCTTGGTGAAGAAAATCGACATTTTAATGTTTATGGAAAATAACGAGATAACTATTAGCCGGCGAAGGTCTGCTGGTGATCCGTAATGGTACACTGGTTTCTTGGTTTTGTTGGAAATAGATTTTGCTTCTTAGCTTGGATTGGATCTGGAAGGAAGTTCTCATCGTGCAGACTTCACTGTGGAGTCGGGGTTCAATCATGTTCAATTTGCTTGGGGGGTTGAGGAAGAAAATCTGGTATCCCCTTTACTTTATGCTGTCTACGAATGCTTCTTCCCTTTTGCTTTCTTCCTTGTTTCTTTTCAAGCCAAGCCCTTTCTTTAGAGCCCTGAATACAGAAGAATATTGATAATGGTTGAGTGACATTGTTTCTCTGGTTCAAATGAAGGAATCCTTTAGGTGTTTGAAAGTCCATATTTTCTTGTCTCTCTTTCTTCATTAGTTTGATCTCCTCATCTCTGACCTGTCCCACTTTATTCCTGTCACCGGACTGGTATATGTAGATTTCCAAGTGCTAGATTTTGCTGGTCTCGGCGGAGCCAATCGATTACGGCCACTCATAATGGTGGATCGTATATTTTTATTTTTACATGAAAGATTGAACGCATTGAATTTTTCATCTCAAAGAGCCCACACAACACTTCCCATGCATGTTAAAGGCTTGAAGTAACCGCCGTTTTAGTGATGTGGGTTCTACCGTATTAAGGGATCGACTCTCCATCCGAAAATATGTATCTTTTTATGTAAAATGTGGTACCTCAGATTTTTTTATAGGCTCTCAATGAACGATTGAGATTTGTTCGGGTTGTAGATTCTTCGGGATCTGTACCGGTGCTCAAGGAAGACAATTCACTTTCTACTCTTTTTAAACATGCCGAATAGATATACTAAATTGAATCTAAACCGCCGACGGTGACGAGATTCATGTAAGTCTCGTGTGGGTCTCATTAGATCTAACGGTCTAGACTCAGAAATAAGGTTATGTGCGTGTTTAAATATTGAGTTCGCTGAACACTACCTATAGAAAAAAAAAAAACGAGTAGAGAATGAATGATGTTTCACTCGTCCATTGTCCAATGTAATAGGTAAGGGGGAAAAAAGGATAATAACACAATAATTTATGAATTTTGGTCCATAGTGCAGTGCTCTTCTTCACTTTTGTTATGTTTAATGTGATTCAGTCGTTGGCCGTCATATGTGGCATATCACCAAATTAGTGATCCTATATGACATATTGGGCAAGAAAATAGGTCGGGAGGACTATATTTGGAAATTTCAAGCAAATGTTCAAAACTAAAGTGGAAGAAATGAAAAGTTTAGAGTTAAACTGGAATTCCAGTAATAGATTTAAAATTAATTGGACAATTTCTATTCCGAGGAAGTGACCCTGTGACAGGTCTCCACGCTCGCCGCCTGAAGCATGACGCTTGGATTCAAGCCAGAACAGCGGGTCTCGACATCGATATTTCGAGCTTGTTCTTCATGAAATCGCTTGATATACCACTAGTCGTTGGCCCCCGCATTTGCATGGAAATGGGAAAGTTTTTCACTGGTGAACGATATAGCTTTTACAAGTCTATAGACTTTATACAAGCATGGATTCACATTCATGGCAAAGCATATTGCGGAGTGGATGCAGAGAAAATGGCGCAAGGCCTAATGAGTCAAAAAGAAAGAAAAGACACCAAAATGTCCATGCTGCAAAGGCTATGTTGTTCACAATTTCACTTAATCATCTCTTCATTCTTAAGCCAACTTGTGGGGGGGAAGCAAATGCACTCATGTTGGCTGCAATATCAGATTGTGTGATGGTTTAATTTGATCTTCTAATTCCTAGACGAGGTCGCATCGCCCACATAGATACATTGAAGTTGTGACGTTGAGACCATATGAAGGAACCAAATGCACGGCCAGATTACTATTTGCGCAAGCAGTGCAGCCAAAACTTGCTGAACCGCATGGCCAACTTCAAAAACTCCAGACGGCGAACATCTAAAGGAACCAAATGCCAAGTCGACGATGTTGTCAACAATTCTCTCTCTTGTCATGGAAGCTGCTTTGCTTGCCGGAAGATCAATCCACAAGCCCTGAAACTCTCTCTCTCTTTTGTATCTGCCGTTGGTCTTTGTCAGTTCAAGTTCTGTCTGTCGCAACAAATGGGAAAAAGAATAGAAAGTACAGTAAATTGCCTCTGTTCTCCTTTCCTGTAGAATTGGAAGAGTAATGGATGGCAGAGACAAGAACATAAAGTGGCCGCAGAGTTCAAAATGTAAGATCCGCATACAAATTTACAATGCCAAACCATGCAAATCGAACATACTACTCTATGCTTTATTAACTAATGCTAACTGTTAAATATGTCTTGAATTTTATGCACTCGGTCCGGTTCATTACCTAGCCCGACATATTTTTTGTGCGGCCCAAAAGTGGAGAGAAAATTGAGATTTGGTTCGGGACGCGGAGAGTTGGGCCGATAGACCCAATTCGGAGCAAACGAACAAATCTCCATAAGGGTGTGAATAGATCTCCATGGAGATTCGGGGGCAACGCCCTCGAGAAATTTTTTATTTTTTTTAAGTTTTATTATGTTGCGGCTAGGGTTTATTTGGTAGTATGGCGATTTTTCGTCATCTAAGAGTTTTGTGAGCCGTGTCCTTTTGTTCAGTTGCTGAGAACGATTTTTGTAATCTGTACTCTCCTTGATTATAGTGGAATCTCGTTTTGCCTCGCCCGTGAACGTAGATCGCCTTGATCGAACCACGTAAATTCTTGTGTCCTGTGTTTGTTTTCCGCATTTGTTTCAACACTAACAATATCATGATCAGGGGAACGAACTTGATTTTACCACAAGGGCGACCAGGAAAGACATTTAAATCATTGACAAACAGCTCTTTGGCATCTAATGGGCAGCTGTAATGGCTCTCAAAAAGCGTTCTCTCTAGGACAAAAGAATTTCGAACGGAAATCCTGAGACTCCGCATACACGTCATCTGTTTGTAAATTGCTGTCAAGTTCATCAGGAAATTGCTGTCAAGTGTTAATCCTTCAACAAATCAGGAGTTGGATGGATATAAATTTCTGAGTCTCAAGTTGCCTGAACTGTCGAGAACAACAGTAACAGATTGGAACCTTCATAAACCGCATCAATTCAAATACCTGCTTCAAAAACTGCAAAACTCTCCCTAAGAAAGGCATTAACAGCTCCTGCAAATTGGTGCATCATCCTGTTTTCAACTTGTTAACCACTGAACAACATCCAGTTCTACCTTCATTCTGGTGCCAAAACAAAGAGTCTATTTACAGTCACTTCATTCTTAATCTCACATCAGTAATACATGGTATGCTATAGTATATTTTGCTATTTCAAAGTTCCAGAATGAGCATCGGCAGAACAAATCCACATTGCATTGCATAAAAAATTCTAATGCTCGAATAAACAAGACATAAAGTCTGAAACTGATTTTTCCAGACGGAATGAAATTGATCGATATTCCGCGCTTGGTCATATTCGACATGTAAATCTCATCAAGAACCCAAAGTGGACAGGGAATCTTGTGAAGAGAATATAGCAGTGTACCAAAAACATGTAAATGACTTGACACGAAAAGAATTCTTAAGGGACTGAGATAACTGAAGTAGAGGGGTTTCCTGAAAAGTACATATGGCTTATTTGCAGCAACTATTCTTCCATTTGAGCATCCTCACCGATAAAACGAAATCGAATGTATCTGCGTTTAGGCAAATAAACATAACCAAATAGATGTCAAGGGAGGAAGCAAATCATTCTTCAAACTTGATACTTTGACAAAATTACCACTCAGATTTGCTAGTGATAGTCATTGATAGCTTGTCCAGGATGAGCAATCTTACTTGATGGCTCATGACATCTGTATGTCCTTAGAAGGCATTCTGACGAGAGTTGTTTTGTCCGAAGCATCATGTCATACTCCTCCATCACCTTCTCCGCTCTTTGAATCACGTAAGAGAAGGAAGACCATATCCTGTCGTCATGGAAACTGGTTAAATTGAACCAAATCATTCTTATGTAACGGGAAAGGAGAAAAAAGAATATAATCCATCTTTTAATTCAGTGATTAAATATCAAACCTCCTCCTACGTATGTTGCTAGTATCAAATTGTTAATACATTGAGTAGAGAAAATCTGAGTCGGCGAAAATATTTAATAATGGGAGAAATTCGGAACTATTGACAATCTATTGAAGTGCTACACTTGTACAATTTGGAAAAGGTAGGTAATTTACTGATTTATCAAAACATTGGTAAATCCTTCTACTCTTCCTTGTGAAAGTATTATTGACTGCTCCAACGATCCAGAGTCTCCATTCCTTGAACTACTTAAAAGGACAAAAGCATAACAGCGGACTATCAAGAAAATGGTGTTATCAAGTTGGAAATGCTGATGAACAGTGTGGCCTGCTTTATTTACCTTTCAAAGCTAAACGTGAATCGTTCTGGACATTGTGACCAAAGTACTTGACTCGTCAGAGCAGTCTTTACATGGACCAGTTGTTTCTCTCTGCTGCAGTAGAACAATGAACGTATGAAGATCCGATAAGTTGATTCGCTGGATGTCTTTTAGAGTTTAGACGCCTCAATTCCTGGAGCTCTGTTGTCTCCACCAGATCATGCGAGATTGACCCCCATCATTTCGTTCAATCATGCGAAATTCGACAGATGTGGACAATTTGCTGAGGCTCGGAGTTGAATCCCTCATTTTTCCACATTCGCGACTTTCTCCAGTCCATGAACATCCCGAAGCTTCCAGCACCCTTCAATGTTCAAATATTTCAGATTATAGAAGCATGAGAGGTCTGGTAATGCTTCAATGGATCTGCATCCCCTGATATCCAACAATTCCAAGTCTTTCAATCTTTCAAGGCCTTTGATTTCGACTAGATTTTGGCAGTTGCAAGCAATTAATCGCTTCAAATGTGTTAATTGCGAAAAGTCCGGTCTTACAAGGGACTGATAGCCCCACACCCACAGCTCTTCCAAGTTTTTCAATTTATCAAGGCCTCGAGCTTGATCTCGATCATCATTCAATCTTGGGAACGTATCCATCAGCAAGAATCTCAAAGACTGTAGATGTTCAAGACCGTCAAAGCTGGATAACTTAACGCATCTTGATATTGACAATTTTGTTAAGTTTTTTAATGCTTCTAGATCCTTGATTTCTGTAAGCTTGCTGCACGAATCGATAGTTAATTGTGACAAGAATTCCAAATTTGACAAACTCGGTAACTCTGTCAACCTATCACAATGTCGGACATAAAGACACAATATTCCTGAGGGAAGTTCCGGCATGGATTCCAACAATCCGCAGCCCACAATGCTGAACAATCTTAGGTGGATTAGATGAGAAAGTTGAGGCAATGTGTGATGCTGACAGGTGACTGCCAATTCCTTCAAACAGGCAGGAAGCTCCGGCAGCGACTGAAGATTGGCACACCCAACCAAATTAAGGAGTTGCAGAGAAGGCAGCTTACTGATGCTTTGTGGGAGTGATTGAAGCATTTTGCAGTCTTGCAAATCAAGTTTCTCAAGACGAGAAAGCTTATCGAAGTCATCGGGGAAGCCAGAAACATCTGTCGATCTCAGCCGAAGGATCTTCAGTGAAGACAACCCATCTATTGGGATTTCCCTTGCCAGACTCTTGCAGTTTGTGGCATCTAGTTCTTCAAGTTTCTCAAGACGAGAGACCTTATCGAATAAGCCAGAAACCCATGTCGAACTTAATCGAAGAATCTTCAGTGAAGATAACCCATCTATATGAATTTCCCCTCCTAAACCCTGACATTCGGTGGCATCTATTTGTTCAAGGCTGACCAACTTGCCAATAGTACTAGGCAAACTCCTCAATTTCTCACAACGAGCAACATTCAAAATTCTCAAGTTTTTCAACTCCCCTATGGATTCAGGTAATTCGCAAATGCCTGACTGTGACAAATTCAATTTAGTCAACCGTTCCAGCTTCCCAATTGAGTCGGGCAGTCTGACCAATGATTTGCAACCAGAGGCAACAAGTGTCTCCAAGTCTTTCAATCTTTCAAGGCCTTTGATTTCGAATAGATTTTGGCATTCGTGAGCTCCTAATTGCTTCAAACGTGTTAATTGCGAAAGGTCCGGTCCTACAAGGGACTGATAGCCCCACACCCGCAGCTCTTCCAAGTTTTTCAATTTGTCAAGGCCTCGAGCTTGATCTCGATCATCATTCAATCTTGGGAATGTATCCATCTGCAAGAATCTCAAAGAGTGTAGATGTTCAAGGCCGTCAAAGCTGGATAACTTAACGCATCTTGATATTGACAATTTTGTTAAGTTTTTTAATGCTTCCAGATCCTTGATTTCTGTCAGCTTGCTGCACGAATCAATAGTTAATTGTGACAAGAATTCCAAATTTGACAAACTCGGTAACTCTTTCAACCTATCACAATGTTGGACTAAAAGCTCCAATATTCCTGAGGGAAGTTCCGGCATGGATTCCAGCAATCCGCAGCCCACAATGCTTAACAATCTTAGGTGGATTAGATGAGAAAGTTGAGGCAATGTGTGATGCTGACAGGTGATTGCCAATTCCTTCAAACAGGCAGGAAGCTCCGGCAGCGACTGAAGATTGGCACACCCAATCGAATTAAGGAGTTGCAGAGAAGGCAGCTTACTGATGCTTTGTGGCAGCGATTGAAGCATTTTGCAGTCTTGCAAATCAAGTTTCTCAAGATGAGAAAGCTTATCGAATTCATCGGGGAAGCCAGAAACATCTGTCGATCTCAGCCGAAGGATCTTCAGTGAAGACAACCCATCTATTGGGATTTCCCCTCCCAGACTCTTGCAGTTTGTGGCATCTAGTTCTTCAAGTTTCTCAAGACGAGAGACCTTATTGAATAAGCCAGAAACGCGTGTCGAACTTAATCGAAGGATCTTCAGTGAAGATAACCCATCTATATGAATTTCCCCTCCTAAACCCTGACATTCGGTGGCATCTAATTTTTCAAGGCTGCCCAACTTGCCAATAGTACTAGGCAAACTCCTCAATTTCTCACAATGAGCAATATTCAAAATTTTCAAGTTTTTCAAATCCCCAATGGATTTAGGTAATTCGCAAATGCCTGATCGTGACAAGTCCAATTCAGTCAACCGTTCCAACATCCCAATTGAGCTGGGGACATGAAAGGGAGGATGATCAAGCTGGGAATCTTCTGGAATACCCACTCCTTCTAATGACAAGTACTGCAATTTCACGAGGGATCCGATGCATTCTGGAAGTCTACATAATTTCGAGCAACCACTCAAGTCAAGGTGCCATAAATTTATCAGATGGGTGATGGAGTCGGGAAGTCTGACCAGTGACTTGCAATCAGAGGCAACAATTATCTCCAACTTCTTCGAAGAAACTATACATGTAGGAATTTCCTCTATAGCAGTCTCCCCTATGCAAAGTTTCGTCAGTTCCTCCAAATTGCCGATTTCTTGGGGTAGCTTTTGGAGTTTCTGACATCCGCGCACGTTCAAAAGAAGGAGGCCCTTGGCTTCTCCAACAGAAGAGTGAATTTGCTCCAGATTACGACATCCGTCGAAGATTAATATCTCTAAATTTTGGAAGGTTGAGAGATCAGGAGAAACTTTTAAACAATGGGAATTTTCAAGAGCTAGGGCTTTCAACTGGTTCGCCACCTGAAAGATAAAATGATTTATAAATTTTCGCAGAGAATATAAAATGTCAGAAAGCAAAAAGACAGAACAAGATGCTCTCCGTCTGACCTGGAGACGACTCCAACCTTCCCAAAGCTCTGATATGTCGCAATCGAATAAAAAAAGTGCCACTAATTTCTCCAGATGAAAACTAGTGAGCACGGATGCAGGACATTTTTCGAACGAGAGGAATCGTAACTGAGGAAGCAAGCCTCTGGAATCTCCAATCAGTGTTGCGTTTTGCAATAAAAGGAGCCTTAAGTTCGGTAGTGTCTCAAATTGCTGCGTTGTGAGTTCCACCTGCGAGGGGTTTTCGTCAAGCCAAAGGGCCTGAACGCGATCCTTTTCTTTTCCCTTCACAAATGTTGCATGTCAGTGGAGAGGAGCAATCAACAAAAAAAAATATTTAAGATTATTGCGTTGGATTTCGGTTAACCATATCCTTTTACAAGTTAAGGACATCATTTCCTTTTATATCTATCAACATCAACAACACATTTATTCCAAACTAGTTAAGGTCGGCGGTCGATGAACCTCAAAGATAAATAAAATAAAAGCAACATCGATCGAGAGAAAAGAAATAAATATGTAAAAATAATAAACAAAAATAAAAATCGTATTTTATATCAATGAACCCCTTAAATATAGATAATCAGTAACCAATTTTGTCATTTCACCTTGATTGTTGAGGCCTTTTCCAATTCTTGTTTACTGTTTTTTTTTTCAAAATATCTTCTATGAAAGTGGCTGTCAAATAATGAATTTCGTTGCTCAATATTGTTGTTGATGTCTATGTTTTCTATTACTCGCACTTTAGTTGCTTTAGTTGTCTCCTGTTTTACATATCATTCATTTTTATACAGTAATTAAGGGGAAAAGAGTAATCCTCTTCCAAAAGATTAGATGAAAATATACTTTTACACCTTATAATAACAATAATAATAATAAGAAGTTAATGGCTATGATGAAATGAGAGTTCATGCGGTATTATTAGGTAACAGTTGAAAATTCAAAGATAAGTATCTCTTCAGATTTTTTGAAGGATTTTTTTTTTTTTTTAGATTTCCCCTGTATTTTGATAAGGTGATCACTAAATTTCTTCCTTTAGTAATTGCAGTTTGACCAGGATTCCATCAAGGATCTAAATGCAGTTTCATTTTCTTTAGTAAATGCACTTTCCTTTTCTTTTTTCAACCCAATAGAAAATGTCTACCTAATCACATCAAGGAATAATACAAGGAGAGTAATGTCGGCTATGAGGTCTAGCAATTCATTCCCATTCAGAGAAATCATGTCAAAAGAGAGTAGAACAACAATGGAGGTTAAAATTACCTTATTCCTTTGAAGTACTTGGCAGACTTCCTCCTGAATCCACAACCTACTTCGATTCATAGGTGTGTTGTAATCTTCTTGACGAACAATTTCCCTACCAAGGTCTATCAGTTGGTCATGCATTCTCAAATCTCCATTATCTTCGATTTTTACTAGCGACATCAAACTCAATGTTTCAATCCCCATATTCGGAAGAAAATTGCAAGCCTCCCACATGCAGGATGCAGCTAGTCGATTAAGTCCATTGAAGAAACAAGCGATGTCCAAAAATATCTGTTTTTCCTCATGGTTTAGCACGTCATAACTTATCCTTAGCTTCTCTTGCACTTTCCCATGTGGTGCTTTCTGTAACTTCTCTAACGCATCTTGCCAAAATGCTCGGTCTCGCCCACACAAAGACGAACCTATAACTTCGAGAGCTAGGGGAAGCCCTCCAGTAGTGGACACTACAGCACGAGAGAGAGGCTCAAATTCACACGGAGGAGAGTCCCTCATAAAGGCATGTCTACTAAACAAGATCAAGGACTTATCGTCATCAATTTCCTTGGGTTCGTACGTAGATTTCACCCCAGCATCATCAAGAACGGACCGTATTCTCGTGGTAATTATTATCCTACTTCCCATCTCAAACCAGTCGTGTTTTCCAACCAAAGCTTGGACTTGATCCTTGTCATCCACGTCATCTAGAAGAAGTAGGACTTTCTTACATTTAAATCTTGATTCCATGATCCTGATTCCTTCATCAGTATTAGACACTTGATCGTCCATTTTCAGTATATCGGATATTACTTGATTATGCAAAGATGAAATGCCCTTGCGCCGTGTGGATTCTCGAATATCCGCAATGAAACTACAATGATGAAACTGGCTGGAGAGCTTATTGTAGATAAACTTGGCTAAAGTGGTCTTACCAATGCCCCCCATTCCATGAATACCAACAATTTGGGTAGCACTACGGTTATCGTCCAGCAATCTCAAGATATCCTCCACGGCATTATCGATCCCGACAAGTCGTTCGGGAACAACCAGCAGAAAGGCCTTCTTTAACTCGCTCGAAACTTTTTTGACCACCATTTTCACCAATTCTCCTTCGTGGCTGTTTATAAAGCGTTCAAGCTAAAATGCATTAGAAGAACAATCATATCCTGTTATACCTCACTATCACAACATTACAACACATAAGAGTAAAAACGCAAGCACAAGATAAGGAGAACACGAATGTATAGCTTTGTCTACAAGCAAGATCTTGTTGAAAGAAAGTAAAGGAGATACCCGTTAGCAGTTCTCTCCGATTCCCATCCCTTTAGGGAAGCCAATTCTTGGAGCGCTTGTTTCCATTTCACAACATCTTCTTCCAAATACTTCCTACTTAAACGGGAGAAAGTTTTCCCAAAGCTTTCTCTTTGGTATCGCACATGAGCCGGTTCAACCCGGTAAAATACGGGCAAGACAATTTGCCCGGCGCTCTTCATGCACTCTGTCATCTCAACGAGCTCTTGAAGGCACCATTTGCTCGAAGCGTAATTCTGAGAGAGAATCGCGATCGAGATCTTACTGTTCTTAATGGCCTGGAGAAGGTTGGGGCCGATCTCCTCACCTTCGCGAAGCTCGTTGTCATCTCTGAACACACGGATTCCAACATCGACCAGGCCGTTGTAGAGGTGATCCACGATGGTTTTGCGAGTATCCTTGCCGTTGAAGCTCAAAAAGACATCGTAGTTGTCACTCCCCGTCGAAGTGGCAGACGAGCTAGACGCGCCGGTATCATCAGCTTTTCGGCGCGTGCACTTCTTGTTGCTGTTGAAAAAATTGTATACGAGCACAGAGAGAACTGCAACAGAAAGCCCAAACGCTAGATCCCGCGCCATTGTTACTTCTTCAATAACTCTCGAACCGACCTCTGGGATAACATCAAGGAACAAATGCCTCTATTCGGGTTGCCCAACAAGATTACCAGGCAGAGCTTTGGGTACTTTACACTTCAAAATGACTGGATTTAGTCGTCGCGTGAAGTGGACATCCTCGCTGTCTACGGGGCCCACCGTCTTTTCTCGTCGGGCGACGAGTACAATTTTTTTACTAATCACTGTCGGTTCCGGTCTTTCGGGGCTGGGCCCTGTGCGTGGATCTGAAAAAAACACTGAATAAGAAAATCACTTAAAATAAACAAATAACACAAATGATTAAATTAATACGACCATTACATTAGGGGGAAGATCCGGATCCTCTATCATCATTGAGATCCCCACCCTTCATGTGGGGGGTCCCACTCACATGGAGGATGAGAATTTCAATGGGAAATGAAATCAAACAATACATCCGAAGCAGCGAAACATGAACAGACCCGGACAAGACCCAATTTTTTGAGTATTTACGGTTCAAGTCATGTTTGGGCCGGATAATAGCTTGAGTTGTGGCTGTTTTGGATCTTGGTCAGATCTCGGAATTAACAAACAAGATAGGGAAAAACGAAAAAAAGGACGAATGGAGGAAGAAGAAATCAAATAGGGAGATCTCAACATGGAACTTCTCAGTGAACCTGCGGAGAATCTTCGATTGGAAGCTTGGGAGGCTCGTGGCCAGCTTTGCCACCCCCAACGCCGCAAATCCAGCAAGGGCACACAAGCAGCTCAGTACAGTCCTGTCATTAGCACAAAAGTTTTGAGTTTAACCAAGAGAGAGAGGGAGAGAGGGAAACAGAGAGAGGCCGAGAGGAAACTGCACCCACCAGAGACAAGATCACGGCAACGAAAGCGAAGGGCAAGCCTATCAAGTACCCCAGAGCCCTGCACTCTCCCAATGTTTTCTCCGATCCTTCAAGATACGAGAGTTCGCTTTCAGAAAACAGAGCTGCGTATGATTCTGAGCGGCGATGGAGAGATGAGAGCTTGATGTTATGCAGGCAAAAGAGGAAACGCGTGTCGGAGCTGTAGATTGTTTTAGAGTCAATGGGCGTTTGTTGATAGAGTCTACTTGCTGTGATTGACCATTCTGATATGACAAGCTTCTTCTACGCCTCCATCCTTTTTTTTCTCGGAGCTTTCTCATGGTTTTGGAAATTTCAATGAAGCGTCCGAGACTGCTTCCCTTTATTTAAAGATAATGATACAAATAATCTTAAATTTAATATGTAATATAATTCTTGAACTTTTAATATGATTTCTGAACTTTAATATAATGTGCAACGTGATTCTTTAATTTTTATTTTGATCAATATGGTCTCGGAACTTTTGAAAAATATTTAATTTAGTTCTTGAATTATATGAAAATATTTAATGTAGTCTTTCTATTAATTCAAGTTATGGGACAGCGTTGAACATTTTCTTATATTTCAGATACTAACTTGAAGCGTCCGAAAATGCTTAATTCGTGTTGGAGCTGCATACTATTTTAGAGTCAATAGACGTTTCGATAGAATCTACTTGCCTTGATATCATAAGCTTTTTCTACATCTCCGTCCTTTTTTTCTCAAAGCTTTCTTATGGTTTTGAAAATTTCAAAGAAGCGTCCGAGACTCGCTTTCCTTTATTTAAATGATCTTGATCCCATATACAATGTGGTTTCTTGTTGACACCTAAATTTTGACTACCATTTTTAGTCATTTAATTTTTCATAAAAATCAGGAATTGATTTTAGTTCCTACAAAAAATAATTGAATCACTTTTTTTACGTTCATTTTAGCATGCATTACATTTTTTGGGACTGGTGGCGGAAGCACTTAACTTTATTTAAATTTAAAATATTAGTTTGTGGGCGATTAATCTCGATATTATCATATCTCCAATGTTAAAGGATATGAGCAAATTGATATGATAATATCAAAGATTACCGGGAATATCAGAATATGTGCTTTGAATTAAAATATGAAAGAGATATGGGCAAGAAACCCTAATGTCGTGCATATATATACATACATTGTGGGAAGATTTTGGGAGGCCACTCACAATTTCAATATACGGCTGATTTTAAGGCCACACAAATTAATATACGGCTAGAGAGCTTCACGTAGGGGAGGTCGGCAATTTTTCTCTCACGCACATAACATTCACGAGAAGGTTGATGAGCAATACATGAGAGAGAATCGAAAATTTCAGCAGTCCCAGTCCATAGCCATCCCTGCTTCAGCTTTCATGTTCTTGTGGAGTCCACCATCCTTTGACTTGCAGATTGCGCCGAAGAGAATCAGACCAAGGAAGCTACTGCTTTGCAGGGTTGCTTGGCAACCATCAAGGAGTCCAAGGTGTCTAATAACTCCCCAGCATATCCACGTGCTTCCAGATACCATTCGGTGGTCAACGATTCAGCAAGTTCTCAAAGTCAAACGGATAAAACCAGCCTTCCTTTTATTCCAACACCTCTGTTTAGCGAGCCGTCTTCGAAGAATTGCTGTGGAAACGAGCTATCGCCAAGGAGTCCATCCACAAGCCGCTGTCCAGTTATTTGCGCCATTGTGCAATCTTAGTTTGTGCTTGTGCGAGTGCAGGATTTTTTAGCTCAAAAAGGGGTGTCCTGGGCGGGGTTCGCAGCTTGCACGTATTGAAATTTTGTCATTGACAAGCTACATACACTGGTTTCAATTGTGGTTTGGTCCGAAAATCTCTGCTGCAGTTCCAGAATAATATACTGCTGGTCTGGATTTATTTTGCTGCTGTCCAGCTTGTTTGTCTCTTCAAATCAGCCCCGTTTTCACCCAGCGGATCAAGGTAATGTCGAACACATTTAGGGGTTAATTTGAGCATGTTCTCTAGATGATTGTTTATGTTTCTTCACTGCTGCTTGCTCCCTATTTCTGCGCCTAAGCATGCTGTTTTTGTTCGAAAAATACTTCGTTTTTGCATGTTTCATGTCGTTAACTCGTGCAAATTTTTGTGGGAACTTAACGGGTGAATCCTTGACATCTATGATGACCGTGTCGCATATTTTGGTGCTATAATTGAGGTGAAGATCGAACCCTTTTCTGGAAGTTTATGAATGATTTTTTTTGTTTATCTAAACCTTCGAACATTAATTTTCACAAAAAAATTCTGGATTTGGTTAATCTGACCTATCACCGTTTAGGTCTGATTCGCCATCTTCAGAGAATCGATCTCTAATGGAAAGTTGGTTAAATTTTCGGAAATTGAAAGGGACGACGACACGATCATGATTTCTTTCCTTATCTCGTGGTGAATATTCGGGTGAATGCGTTATCTTGATTGGACTTACCATATTTTTGAAATTTCATGAAGGTTTTTTAATAAGATGTGGTTTCCTAAAAACCCCATCTAATTGATTCTTTTTTAGGAAGGTAAGGTTTCTTAGAAATCTTATCTCATTAAACATCAAGATAATGAAATTCTCGAGATATCCCCTAGTGGTCGAATTTATTGTAAAAAAGGAAAGAGCGAAAAATCACATTCAAGCATACACGGCATATTTTGCATTAATTAGATAGCATATATTCAATCCCGTGCGTATATCATGTCTGCATATTAGGTTAAATAAGATAACATCTTAATTCATTCTTTTTTTTATAAATAAAAAATGCATAAAAATCCAAAAAATTATCTACTACGTCATATTTTTCATGTCACATTTTTGCCCCGTCATTTTGCCATGTCATTTTTGCCATGTCGGTTGCCATGTAATTTTGCCATGTCATGTTGCCATGTCAGTTGCCATGTAATTTTGCCATGTCATGTTGCCATGTCATTCTTCCACGTCGTTTTGCCACGTCATTTTGCCACGTCATTTTTCCACATCATCTACCATGTCATTTTGTCACGTCATTTTCCATGCCATCTCGCTATGCCATTATGCCATGGCATGCATCGTTGCCATGTCATATCATTTCACATGTCATATAGTTAGGTTTCATTAGCATCACATTTATTTTTGTGTGCCCATGCATTCCATGTCATTCATGTAGTGTATCTAAAAGAGAAAATCCTAAAAAAAAAACACCTCATTTGGATTCAAATCAAAAATAAATTCAAATCGTCCATTTAGGACATCTCATGGAATTAAGGTACCGAAAGGGCATTAGTTTTAATTAACTAGTGTAATCAAGTCCCCGAATCCACAATCTCTGGTTCGTAGAAGTAAAATGGTTCTCCCGCTATTTTACTTAGGTTTCTAATCAACCTACCAAAAATGATTAGTGGCGACTCCAAATTCTAAATCACTTCTAATTAATTTAAGTTGCGATTTGGTAGGGCTTGGGAGAGTCCGTATTAGGTTAGTCATTAAAATTAACCTAATAATCCATTAGCCTAAATAAATTAATTTTTAGGTCGCGACAGCTTGGCGACTCCGCTGGGGAACGAAAATTTGATTTTTCGAAAATTAAGACTTAGATTGGTTCATATGAATTTTTCGAAAAATTAAAAGCTTTAGTGGACTTAGGCCTATTGAAGATTCCATGGATGTTTCGCCTTTGGTGATTTTGGTTGAATCTCAATTATGAGGTGTTAAATGTTTTTGCAGATTTGGAGTGATAAGGGGCGAAGTGTTTGCTAACCCATTTTCTGCAGGTTAGAGTAGGAATGTATGTTTGAGGGTTACATTGAAGCGTTGTTCTGATATAAACTCTTGTGCATGTCATCTACCCTTTTGCATTTACACATAGCACACACAACCCGCCATTGGACCTGAATGGCTAGGCTTAGGATGGTATTTGATTAGGGACACTCTGGCCATCACCATCTGGCCTGAGTCTTCCTCTTCAAGTCCCGAACTCTTTCAAATCGGTGCCATGATTCATCGCCCATGTCATTCACCATGTGATACGGGTCGATACTTGGCTGAGCCGGATGTCTACGGGGATCCTGATTCAATCACAAACCAGGGTGGTTCAATCTGGGTATCCTTGGGGCTCCACCTTTGTTAAGCCTTTATAGATAGAAATCGAACCTCACGTCGCATTTCATCTGCATGTCTATGTGATTAGTCATTTCAGACGTCCTAAAAGGTGATACTCTCTTCAATCTTTATCCTCATGCTTACTTATATTTTGGGTCGGTTCATGGCAATTAGGTATGTCACTTTCAGTCAGTAATTCAATTCTATTTTCATTCTGATCTCTCAGTGTTAATTGAATTTTCGTACACTTTTTCGGTTGGAATCAATCTCTAAGCTTCAAATGAAAAATGTCCATGAGATCTTCATCTATTTAGTGAAAAAATTTGGTGACAATCCATCATGTTTTCTATTTAATACAAAATTAATGGCCGTAGTGGAGCAGGCTGGAATTTCTCACATTTTTCAGACTCCAGATCATTTTGCAAAATGACCCCAATGAACGACCTCCTTTGCTGAACCATGAAACATGAAAGTTGTAGGTTAATGTTTAAACTAGTAACCTGAAAAATTATGGATTTTAATTCACACTTTAAAGGGGTCCTTCGTTCATTTAATAAAGACCGGACGAAACAGTTTTCTGGACAAAAATTTCACGAAGATTCATTTAAACTGCACTGATCGGTTCACTTTCAATCTTAAGTCAAAACATGAAAGTTGTTCATCGTTGTGTCCTGTATTAGCTCGTAAAATTTTAGAATTTGTCGATCAACAAAAGAATTAATATGCATTCTATCGTAACGGCTGACGAAACTGAAAAATTGTTTGATTCAGTTTGTTGCTCATATCTATTTTGCTCATCGAGTCTAGAGAGTTGTCGTGGACCGGCTCACTAGTCCAGCCCATTATACTAATCTTTGTGTGATCATTCCTTCAAGGTGATACGTCATGAATTCTTCACACTCCCATAATATTCGATTTGGAGCAAGGAGAAGGACTGGTCAATCTGAGGTCGCAGTCATTACAAGTGAAAGAATCAATGAACTTCTGGATGAAGATGGAGTTGATCATGGGTTTCTGGATCTCTCTGGTTGGTTCGATGATCTTATTATTGCAGCTATATCTGAGGATCCCATGCCGACTGATGAAGCACCAGAAGAGGAGCCTGGCATGGCACTTGAATCCCCGGAGCTACCTGTTAAAGCCATGGTTGATGATCCATTAGAGAGTTCAAAAGTTAATTCAGGGGCAGGGGCAGATTCTAAAATCTGATCATGCATCAGTGAAAATCCTTGGGGAAATCCTCCGTAAATCCCTTGATCGATTCATCAATCGCATCATATCAGCTAGCTCAAACATTATTTCATCAATCAAGCGAGGTCGATCCATGCCTCAACCTCGATTGATCCATTAATCCTGCCATGTCAAAAGATGGGGCGAGACCAAAGTCACTTGATTTCAAAAGGGAGTATCTCTCACCTTGCCTGATCATTATTGGAAATGACTGTCTGTTTTCCTTCTTGCAGGCGCCAAGCTAGGAAACATGTCCTGAAGCAGATCGACAATCAAGAACATCTTGAACTTTTGTTCATTTCATTTTCTTGAGATTCTTATTCATGAATGCTTTTCCATGCAGGATTAAACGTGGAAACAAGTCATATGACATTGCTCGAAATCGAATTCCTAGCATTGGCCATGATTAGGGCAATCTCGCATGATGGCAAAGCCATACGCCATCTTGATTGAAATAGGGGCAAACAGAACCCAACATGGAAAGGGGAGTATATTTCTCTGTTTCACATTATTTTAGGGGTGACACTTTCCTTCTCGCAGGAACATGGCAGCGACCATGATGGTCATTATCTTTGAACAAGGGCAACCAGAGCATCTCAAGTCTTACTCATGCATGTGTTCCTCGCTCTGGGGCAAAAACGAAAATGGGCCAATCCTCAACCCGAGAGTTAGATTCCCTGACCTAATTTGATCCACGTACATGTTCTGGGGCAACTCACCTGTTCTTGCAATGTCAGATTCTTTAGCAAACGCAAGAGATTTTCATGAAATATGATATAATGCTTGAAGTTGCCATGTTGACATGCTTGAAAATTGCTCCACATTGCCTGACTTATGCATAATTATTTTTCATGTTTAATTTACCAACTCTGAGCAGGGAGCATAAGCTATATATGATGCATCGAATGTATAGAATGGGGCATCACGGGATGATGAAAGGCAATCCATTTCCATACATGTCCTACATTTTAACCCCCAGTGAGTTGAGTGGCATTATTCCGCATTCCTCAAGGTGAAGGGTTTTCTCGCAAAAGGTACGATAGCCGAAATGACAGAGGCATTCATTTCTCTATTCCAAACACTACATGTGACCATTGTTAACCCTTTTGAGCGGCGGTTCCATTTCCTATCCCCGTCAAGAACCATCCCATATTGGGCAGAACGAGGTAACTTCAGTAGCGGAACGAGGTAAATGGTTAGAAATTCTCTTGCTCGGACTAACATCAATCTTCGAGTGTTTCTTTGCATTTATGCTCAAACTTTAATTCAAGTGCCTTAGGATGACAAAGAGCATTCATTTCTCTATCATACACACTATATCCTTTGCATAGCCCACTTGAGCCTGCAAATTCATTTCTTAAACCCCGGTTGGTGATCACTTTCTCATTCCAATGGCAATGATGGAATTTTTCCAAGGAGCAGAACCGAAGAAGAATCGGGTCAACAGAGAACTTTTGAATAAACTCGTCTTTTGTAATGCTTATTCTTGTTGAAGATCATGGGATTGTAAAAAAAAGAAGAAGCAAATTCAGCCTGGAAAAAGGGGCCCACTCCAAAAAAAAAAAGAAAGAAAGAAAGAAGAGAGATGTAAAAAAAAAAACATTCTCTTGAAAAAATCGAAAGAAAAAAACAACACAAGTTTTCTCTCAAAAAAAGAAGGAAAATGGGAGTTGGGAGTAAGAAAAGCAAGGGCTGAACTCAAAGAAAATTTGGGGCATGGAAAAAGCAAAGTGCCTATCAAAAGCAAGGCCAATGCCCAGTCAAATCCCAAGTCAATTTTGAATGTACAGTTTTGAATGTTAGTTTGTAAACCTCATTGAAATGTATTCTTCCTTGTAAATTCCCCAACGGTTTGGTTGTAAGGAAGATTGCTCCAAGAGGTTTCTCTGCAAAGTGCAATTCTAGCAGAAGGCTACCATCTCTCAAGCAATGGTGATATCATTTGAAGGCCAAGATCGATGACGAGTCAGTAATGATCACCAACATCAAGCTCTTCTCATTTATTTTCTGAGCCAAAACGAGCCTTTTTCGTTCCTTAGTCCCTTATCCTAACTTACGTTACAACCCTTCAAAGTCTCTTCTGATTAAGGCACTTGAGTTAACATAGAGTTAAATGATTTTAAGCATCGCTCGAAGAAGTTCGGGCAAGATTATTTCTCTCTCATTTTTGCAGGGTTCTTGACTAACCCGAAGCAGATGATGGAGAACTTTATTTCATAAGCCTCGACTCGACTGGAGTCCCATTTGAAAACCATTGGCCCAGCCCTCATTATGGTCCTTATCAAGACCTCCAGATCGGCTCGATCGTACCGATTGCGAGATTACTCAGACCCTTATCGAATGTGATGATGGTAAGATTGAGTGAATTCTCTTGAATCCTGCAGTCAGGATAAACAATTTTCCTTGAGAGTGAAAGAAAGCCCTTTCGGACTGAAATCCCCATTCATATTATATTCGAGGTATTCATAATGTGATAACTGTCGCGACCCGTCCGAAAATCGGACGCGGCTAATGGATTACCGATCGCGGCCCCCCACTCTGAAATGTGGATCGCGGGCCTTAGATCGGCGCGGGCCCTCCCAGGCCCATACCAAATCGCGGCGGGAGTATGTCTTTTGAGGGATTCGACGATAAGAGTAGATCGCTTTCGACCTTCAGTGTGGTCGTGGTGGCATGTGCAGCTTGAGCATGCATTTGGAGTCGCCACCGGTCTTTCTTGGAGGGTAGACCGGAAACCTTACTGACCGATTGGGAGAGATCGATCAATTCTGCGGAACCAGAGATTTTGGGTTCGGGGACTTGGTTACGTCGGTGTCATTACCAACGCCCTTTCGGTACCTAACGCGAGTGATTTTCCTAACTAAGAGTTCATGCAGGCGTAATTTTGGGTGAGATAGGTTTGATTCAGGGTTTCATGCAGATTGGGAGACTAGTCCTATCAAATCACAGTCAATATAATGAAAGCGCAAGTCAAGTGCATAAATAAATTATGTCAATGCACATCAATTTCAATCATTGGCCTCCTAGTATAGCCATAAGGGCTTAGGGAATATGTGATTTAGGGCTAGGGGTAAAATGGGAAGAATCGGGGACAATTAGCCCGAAGGGAAAAATTGTCATTTTTTGGAAGGTTTGGATACCGAATTACCCAAAATATTCCATGGCCAGTTGTTCGTGGCCATTTCCCATTTTTGAGAATTTTTTTGGAATTTCTTGATTTTTCTTCAATTTTTGGAAGACGATTCGCCCAAAGGGCGAAATCGTCATTTTTAAGAAGGTTCGGGGTTCAAAACACCCGGGATGAGACTTGGCCAGTTGTTTGTGGCCATTTCCTATTTTTTGGGATTTTCCTGGATTTTTAGAATTTTTTTGGAAGACGGTTTGCCGGAAGGGCAAAACCGTCATTTTTGAATAGATCGGGGGTCGAAAGACCCGAAACAGGTCGTGGCCAGTTGAATGTGGCCATTTCCTATTTTCTGGAATTTTTTAGAATTTTTCTGAATTTTCCGAATTTTTTGAATTTTTTATGATTTTTCATTTTTTATTGATTTTTTGATTATTTTATTATTTTTTATTATTTTTTTGAATTTTTTTTTTTAAATATTTTCCGGGCCGGGTCAAACCCGGCCCGCGCCTCTCGGGCGCCCGGCCCGACCCTAGGGGTCGACACCGGCCTAAAACGACACCGTTTTATTTTTTTAAACATTTTTCTATTTTTTACAATTTTTTTGATTTTTTATGTATTTTATTTAATTATCCGAAAATTCCCCGGATCGGACGGTCCACGTTGTGCCACGTGGCTTCATCTCGTGCGTCCGATCTTCCACTAGATCGAGCGACCCACAGAGAGCCACGTGGCTCAATAATAGCCGTCGGATCAAAAATTAATTATTTTCATTTTCTAGAAAACCTACAAATCGGACGCTCTAGAACGTGCCACGTGTCACGATCGAGGCCGTTGATTTTATTTTATTTGAAAATACTCGGACCGGACCCACCCGGCTGACGTGGCTGCCTACGTGGCACGCCACGTCGGCCGTTGACCGCTGACCGCCGGCGAAGTCGCCGGAGAAGACGATGAACATTAAAAATTCCGGCGACTTCGCCGGAATTCTCGCCGGAAAATGCAAAACGGCTCCGGATCTTCGAATTTTTTTACCCAAATTGCATCATTCGAATCCTCAAACATTCAGCATCAAAATATAAGCATTTCAACAGCCGGGGACGCATCGGAAATCGGCAAAAAGAACCCCCACAGGTTCGGCTCCGGCGAGGGATTTTCCAAAAATTTTCAACGTTCAAAGCCTACCCCGACCGTTCAGAAAACGTCTAAAAGAGGTTTAGAGACTTACCTCAGCTCGTTTAGAGCTGGAAATCCTCGGGTTCGCGCCGGCACGAGCTCACGGCCGAGACCAAGGCCGGTGGTGGTCGGGCCTCCTCGGCGAACACGGTTTGATGCAACAAAAGGGCACAGCGAGCTTAGAGTCGGTTTTAATGTATGCTTGAGGCTAGACACGCACAAATGGAGCTCGGGAATGCACCGACCGCGGGTTAAAAGAAAAACGTGCAGGCAGACATTTCGTCGAGCACCCGATATGCATTATGGAAACAGGGGTAAAGACGGCGTACCGACCTGTCCGAGGATCGTCGACGACGGTGGATGCTTCGGCGGTGATCAGTGAGGTATGATGAAGGTCCTCGAACTCTCCTCTCGCTGCCTTTCGCTCCAAAAAATCCCCGCCGGCACTCTCGGCCTTGTTTCCCCTTTAAACCCGAGCCTCCCTCTCCGCCGTGGCCGACCGGCCCGTTTTTTGATGCCCTCACGCTTGCAGCAACGAATATTCGTCTGGCAACCTGCTTCCCACGCTCGGCCGCCCGCTTTTTCTTTGAAAAATCGCCGCCCCATCTCGCCCCTGTCCTCCCCTGCCTCACTGTCGGCCACGGTCTGCAACAATGTTGCAGACCCGGTCGGACCGGGTCGGGTCGGGCTGACCCGACCGGCCCGGTTCGACCAATTCGCTCAAATTGAGCCCCGATTCGACCTATTTTCATGAAATTGATGGCATAATCGGACTCCTTGGCACATTTTCTATTCAATAAGGGTATTTTCACGGATCAATTGATTGAAATTTTATGAAAACCCCAAATTGTCCCTAGGATCCGAAAACGAATTTCCCCAAATCGAAGGTCCAAACGATCGAATTATTCAAAATTGAGCCCACCAATGGATTCAGCATGATGAAAACTATAGGGTAGAGGTGTTTAATTTTAATGGGTGTGCCCGTGTGAAATTTAATTTCACAAATTGTAAAACCGGGGACTAAATCGAAAGATTTTTATGCAATTAAGCCCTTTTGGTTAAAATTGATCAAATTGGAGGGCAAATTGACCCAATTGCATTTCAATACTCTAGAATACAATGTCATAGCTTATAAAAACCGAGAATTGAAAATTAAAAGACTCGAAAAGGATTTTTTAGGCCCGGTTCGGGATTAGGTTTGTGAAGGAGATAATTAAAATAAAATTTCTGAATATTTTTGTGTAATTTTCTGACCACGAATGGTATTTTTCCTGATTTTTGGATTATTTTAATAATTAAATAAATTCCAAAAAATATTAAAAAATTCAAAAAATATTTTTTGTTCAAAATTGGTTCCTAAGGTTAGGCTAAGGCTTCCAAAGTTGATTTTGCAATTTTTTTACCTTTTTTGTTATTTTTAATTAATTTTAGAAGTAAAAACTAAAATAAAAGGTGGTCAAAAATCAGGTGTCAACAGCTGCCCCTCTTTGAGAGTGAGCTCGTCAGAGGTTGCTTTCAAAGATAAAATGACACCTGAATATTAACCGACTCAACTGGGGAAAAGAGACGCTATGACATCGGATCCTTAAGTCTTTTGATGAATGCTTAAATTAATCACCGGTTTACTCTTGCAATTCGAGCGTGGGCCTGAGGGAGAGCGGGTTACCTGAAATCTGCCCATTGGGTCCTGCGCATGCGGAGTCTGAGGTTTTATCACTGCGCTCTCAAGATGTCGGAAAAAGGAGGGGCTTGTTCTCCTTTTTTGTTTTCTTCCTTTTTTTGTTTTGTTTTTGTTTTTGTTTTTGTTTTTTTGTTTTGTTTTGTTTTGTTTTTGTTTTTTTTTATAGGCCCTCGTAGCTTCTGACACACTATCCCAGGCTTTA
Organism: Rhodomyrtus psidioides; assembly: GCA_021437785.1. Lineage (NCBI taxonomy): Eukaryota > Viridiplantae > Streptophyta > Magnoliopsida > Myrtales > Myrtaceae > Rhodomyrtus > Rhodomyrtus psidioides. The sequence goes on along the minus strand of JAILYB010000071.1, from coordinate 3,913,583 downwards.
TTCCTCGAAAATCTTTCCGGGCTACTGACAGGAAACACTCACAGAAAGATTTATCGAGCACCCCGAGCTTTGGGGATCCCATGACGCTGACTAGCGGTGTCAGAGGGGATATTTTTGGCTTGAAAAGGGATCCCATGGCGCTGACTAGCGGGGCCAGAGGGGATTTCTCAGTCGGAGGTTTGCTACGTCCGGCGAGACAGTTTGATCTTTTGAAAAGGTTCCCCGGACAGGGGTTCTCCAAGTCCAATGGGATTTCCTGATTTTTTGAAAGGGTTCCCAAAACGGAGGTTTTCCACGTCCGATGGGATTACCTGTTTTTCTGAGAAGGAGTCCCGAGTCGGAGGTTTTCCACGTCCGCTGGGATGGTTTGATCTTTTGAAAAGGTTCCCGGGACAAGGGTTCTCCAAGTCCAAGGAGATTTTCTGATTTTTGAAAAGGGGTCTCATGACGAGGGTTCTCCACGCCTGATGAGATTACTTGTTTTTCTGGGAAGGGTCTCATGACGAGGTTTCTCCACGCCTGACGAGATTACCTGAATTTTGAAAAGGGGTCCCAAGACGAGGTTTCTCCACGTCCGATGAGACTGCCTAAATTTTGAAAAGGGGTCCTAGGACGAGGGTTCTCCACGTCATGCTAAGACTGTTTGATTTTTGAAAAGGGGTCCTAGGACGAGGGTTCTCCACGTCATGCTAAGACTGCCTGATTTTTGAAAGGGTTCCCAAAACGGCGGTTTTCCATGTCCGATGGGATTACTTGGTTTCTACCATGATTTGACCCTTCAGGCGGTTTCTACCTTTGAGTTGACCCTTCAGGCGGTTTCTACCATTGATGTGACCCTTCAGGCGGTATCTACCTTGAGTTGACCCTTAAGGCGGTTTCTACCATGATGTGACCCTTCAGGCGGTATCTACCTTGAGTTGACCCTTAAGGCGGTTTCTACCATGATTTGTTGAGGCGACATTCTGGGAGCTGGGTTCTCCAGGTATCCTGCAGAAGTTCGAGCCTGAAATATTTTTCTTCACCAGGAGAATGTTAGTAATCTCTGGGAAGACGATGGCTGGCCACTTGACGAAGCCGTATGATTCAAGTTTTAGTCATGCAATGTGCATTTTGATGCTGGAGGTTTTCCAAAGCATTCTTGCAACATGCAGATGTGACCACAAATCCCTTGCAAGGAAAATCTGGATCAAATAATTTGAAGATTCCAAAAAGAGTTTGCTCAAAACATCAATTGGAATATTTCTCGCCGAAGAGGTCTTCTCATCTGTCTTGCGATAGTGGTCTTTTATAGGGGACGCACTCAATTCCCTACTGACCTGTGCCTAGGTTTTAGGCTCATTCGCAGCGCATACATTTTGATCGGTCGGGAGGTCTTCTACGGGACCGTAATGCTGGGCTTGGATATTGGTTTTCAAGGGGGACCTGCTTTGGAGTCGAAGCCATTGAATGAAAGTCTTCACCATCTGCTCCGGGTTTACAAGTCAAGAACCCTGCAAAATGAGAAAGAAATAGTCTTGCTCGTACCTCTTCGAGCTAAGCTATATGTTAACCCAAGTGTCTTAGTCAGAGAAGACTGTTTCGGGGTTGTAACATTGGTAGGATTGGGGACCGAAAAAGGCTTATTTTTGGCCCAGAATTTATGAGGGGATTGACATTGGTGATCATTGCAAATTTGTCACCTGTCTTTTCTATTCTGCATCTTCAATTTTTGAGGTGCACGACCGCTTTTGAGGTGTGCACAAATTCTTGTGAAAGCGCCTCTGGCTGCATTGAGAGACTAACAACTCTATCTGCGTCTCTGCTCCGCGCTTGATACCATTTGGAGGAGCGGCCTCTTTGATCTGCGCTTGATGCCGTTTGAGGAGTAGTTTTTGGAATCTGACTCCTTCTGAATTTTTCTTTTCCCCTTTTCAAACAGGTTTCTCTTGGGGATTGATACAAATTGTTCACCCAAGCATCGACCTTGCTTTTACCAGGCACTTTGCTTTTTCTTGATGCTGGGGGCTTTTCTCATCATCTTTTCCTTTTCATTTTTCTTTTGAAATCCCGCTTTTCTCATCTTCAGGAGTTCGTGTTAGACATGTGACCAAAGGTCTAACAACTTTAAGTCTTGAACTCTTCCGTTTCTGAAGTGATGATGCATCCGTCTTGGAATGTGCAATGATCACCAACGGGTTTATGAAATGATTTTGCAGGCTCAACTTGGCTATGCAAAGGATTCGGTGTGTGGGATAGAGAAATGAACGCTTCTCGTCATCCTATGGCACTTGGATTACCATATAAACAACACACAAAGATTGATGTTAGTCCGAGCAAGAAAATTTCTAACCATTTTCTCCTGATGCCGCTGGACTTGCTTTCGTTCTTGCCCCGATGTGGGGTGGTTCTTGACAGGGTTGAGAATGAAAACCGCCGTTCAAAGGGGTTGCCAATAGTCACCTGTAGTGTTTGGGGATATGAAACGAATGCCTCCGTCGTCCCAATCCATGTAACCACTGCGAATGGTCTCTATCTCCGTAGGTCCAGATTTTGCTATCTGATCCGCTCCACTTCTCTCTCAAGTGTATATAGGACGTGTTTGGATTAGGCTTTGCCTCTTATCTTTTGAGAAAACGTCCTTTTGAAAGTTTTGCACAACTTTTGATTGGAAAAATCTCTTTCATCTTCTCCAAAAATTTTACCCGTCAATGGGATTTTATGCTGCACCATGCGTGTTCTAATCATGTTTAGACAACCTCCTGTTTTCAAAACATGAATGTCAATGAAGTTAGAACTCTATGTCTTTTCTAGACATTAGATTCTGAAAACTTTTCTTTTTCTCTTTTTTCTCTTTTTTGTTTTGGGTTGGGGAAAGGGGTACTTACCTGCCCACCGTGGCTGGAGGTCCCTGAAAATGTAGAAGAAACATGTCATTGTATGTTCCCGAATTTTTCAAGAATCGGAACGATACATCCTACCCTTGGTCATGTGCTCCGACCAGTATGCAAGGGTTGTAAAAATCCTGCTTCGCCTTGTTGGCAAACCCCTGTCAAGGACGAGAGTTAGGAGTCAGTTTGTATTCCAAAATTCAAGATAGATTGGAACGATACCGCCTTGTTCTGTTTTGTGTTTTCGTTTGAACACAAACGTGCGGCTTGCAGAAGTTGGCCATCTATCTTGTGGCCATGATTCCTCTCTCTGGTTGGCAATGAATCCTTGTCGAGGATTTGCACAGGAGGAGATCCATTCATGCTCCTGGACGCATCGTACGTCTTTTCCAGGGCTTCTCTTCCTAGCAACCTGTCCCCTGCAACTGATATTTTATTTCGCCCTTATGTCGGCGAGCTGTTTTCTTTCATGACTTTTAGTGTCAACGACCCCTTCACTGATTTGCTTATGGATAGTACCTCTTGACTGCATCGGCGTTTACAGGGTGTCCCAGTTCTTCTCCATCCATGTTTACCAGAATTAAGGCCCCTCCAGGTAGAACCTTCCTAACCACATATGGTCCTTCGTAATTCGGGGTGAACTTGCCCCCTGGGTGTGACACGTTCGGGAGGATCTTCTTGACAACGAGCTCGTCAGCTTCGAACATTCGCGGCCGAACTTTACGGTTGAACGCTCTAGCGACTCTTTTCTGGTATGTTTGGCCATGGCAAATTGCCTGCAGACGCTTCTCGTCTATCAAGTTCAGCTGTTCGTGTCTTTGCTGTACCCACTCCGCCTCACTGAGCTTGACGTGAGACAAAATTCTTAACGATGGGATTTCTGTTTCAATTGGTAGGACCGCTTCCATACCGTACAATAGGGAGTAAGGCGTTGCCCCGGTAGAAGTCCGGATCGAAGTTCGGTACGCCATCAGCGCGTAAGGTAGCCTTTCATGCCAATCACGGTAATTCTCCGCCGTTTTAGCCAATATCTTCTTGATGTTCTTGTTCGCCGCCTCTACTGCTCCATTCATTTGGGGTCGGTAAGGCGATGAATTGAGATGGCGGATGTTGAAACTGTCCAGAAGGTTATCCACCGTTTCGTTGTTCAGGTTCGAGCCATTATCGGTCACGATGGCCTGAGGGGTCCCGTATCTTGAGATGATGTCCCGCTTGATGAATTTAGCCACGTTCTTCGCAGTCACGTTAGCATATGACGCAGCCTCAATCCATTTGGTGAAATAGTCTATTGCCACCAGTATAAATCTGTGTCCATTCGAGGCCTTAGGGTTGATTGGCCCTATCATGTCTATACCCCACATTGAGAAAGGCCAGGCCTCGGACATTTGATGAAGCTCATTTGGGGGCGCATTAATCCTGTCTCCATACACTTGACACTGATGGCATGATCTGACGTGTTGATTACAATCTGACTCCAGTGTCATCCAGAAATAACCTAGTCGCATGATTTTCTTGGCGAGAAGATGGCCGTTCATGTGCGGGCCACATTCCCCCTCGTGTATTTCGATCATAAGCGATCTAGCTTCATTGGCGTCTACACACCTGAGGAGGACTGAGTCATAAGACCTCTTGTAGAGAGTTGGGCCACTAAGGAAAAACTTGCCCGCCATCTTTGCAATGTATTTCCTGTCTCCTGCTTGAGCACCCGGAGGGAATTCCCTTTTGGCCAGGTAGTTCTTTATATCATGATACCACGGTAGGTCCTCGAACCCCTCCTCAATTACCATGCAATGTGCAGGTTCTCGGGTAATGCCTATGCGCAACGGTTCAATATCTATGCCGTTCGCTACTTGAAGCATAGAGGCCAAAGTAGCCAATGCATCTGCGAAGTGATTTTGCGTCCTCGGCAGATATTCGAACTCAATTACTTCGAATTCCTTGATCGTCTCCTCTAGGAATTTATGGTACGGGATGAGCTTGAAGTCCCTAGTTTTCCATTCGCCTTGGGTCTGGAGGATGATTAGCATTGAATCTCCATAGACCTGTAACTTCCGCACTTTCAAGTTTGTGGCGAGCTGCAAACCAAGGATGCATGCTTCATACTCAGCCACGTTATTGGTGCATGGAAATGTCAGCTTTGCGGCCACGGGGTAGTGTTGGCCATCTGGAGATATGAGGACGGCTCCGGTACCTGCCCCAGCTAAATTGACCGCGCCGTCAAAATACATGGTCCATTTGTCGTCCGAGAGTGTCAGAACTTGGCCTTCCGCCTTATTCTCTTCCTCCTCAAGGGCATCGTGGTCTTGGGAATTCTCGGCTAGCATGTCAGCAATGGCTCTCCCTTTTACTGACTTCTGGTTTGAGCTCCTGACATCAAACTCAGAAAGGAGCACCTGCCACTTGGCCAGCTTCCCTATCAATGACGGCTTTTCTAACAAGTATTTGATTGGGTCACTCTCTGTGACTAACTGGATGGTGTGGTGAAGGGTATACTGCCTTAGCCTGCGGAGTACCCAGATTAGCGCGATGCATGTCTTCTCTACCTCCTGGTACCTTGCCTCTGACGCGGTGAACTTCTTGCTTAGGTAATACACAGCTCGCTCTTTGCTATCTTTTGGGTTTGTTTGAGCGAGTAAGGCCCCTAGGGACTCGTCGTGGATAGTGAGGTAAAGGGTTAGGGGGACCCCCGGGACCGGGGGCACCAGTATTGGAGGACTGACCAGATGTCCCTTGATCTCCTCGAAAGCCTGCTGGCACTCGTGATCCCACTTGATTTTGGCATTCTTCTTCAAAAGTTTGAAGAGTGGCTTGGCTGACTCTGAAAGGTGAGATATGAAGCGGGCGATGTAGTTTAATCTTCCCAGGAGGCTCCTTACATCTTTAACTGTTGAAGGGGCCTCAAGGTTGAGGATAGCTTGAACCTTGGTGGGGTCAATCTCGACGCCACGATTGCTAACTATGAACCCCAATAGCTTGCTTGATCTCGCCCCGAATACGCATTTTGCGGGATTCAGCCTCAGCTTGTATTTCCTGAGTCGTTCAAACAATTTCCTTAGTACCAGGGAGTGGTCTTCACCATGTCTGGATTTTGCTATCATATCGTCCACGTACACCTCTATCTCCTTGTGCATCATATCGTGGAATAGGGTAACCATCGCCCTCTGGTAAGTTGCCCCTGCATTCTTCAGGCCGAATGGCATGACTTTATAGCAAAAGGTTCCCCAAGGTGTGATAAACGATGTTTTGGCTTTATCCTGCTCTCTCATGCGGATTTGATTGTAGCCCGAGAAGCCATCCATAAAAGAGAATCGTTCAAATCCGGCTGTGCTGTCTACTAAGACGTCAATGTGCGGCAATGGGAAGTCGTCTTTGGGGCTAGCCCTGTTCAAGTCTCTGTAGTCTACGCAGATTCGGACCTTCCCGTCCTTCTTCATGACGGGGACGATATTAGCGATCCATTCTGGGTAAGCAATCACTTCGATGAACCCCACTTTGAGGAGCTTCATCACCTCCTCTTCAATTTTCTTTGCCAATTCGGGTTTTGTACGCCTGAGGTTCTGCTTCTTGGGCAAGATGCTGGGGTCGGTTGGCAAAGCGTGTTCCACGATACTAGGGTGTAAACCCGGCATATCCGCATATGACCATGCGAAGACATCTTGGTATTCTCGCAGGAGCTCAATTATTCTGGATGCTTCTGTCGGCGGTAGGCTTTCTCCAATCTTCACCTCCTTGATATTCTCTGGAGTCCCTAAATTCACCGAGGTAGTGCCCTCCGCAGTGGGTGGCTTGGAGTCTTCATAGCGTTTCCAATCAACTCTGATTCCCTCCTCGACCCGGTCGTCTTCCTCTCCCTTGATATGGAGGGTAGCTTCCTTTTGAGAGTTGGGATAACTTAACAACCTGCTATGTATGTGTGGAATGGTATGCCTGAAATGTCATGAAGATGGTTAGTTGACATATAATAGATACGGCTCATGGACGATGCAAGAACAAAGATTAAAACTGAAAACGTGAGATGGGGGCTAGTCCTCATATCATTGGACATCCTTGCCTCCCAAGATTTTGAAAACTGGGAGACGTGTGGGAAATCAGGTCTCAGGGCTTTTCTTTTCTTTTCAACTCTTCTTTTCTTTGCATCTTTTCTTTTCTCTCATTTGGATCATCATCGACCTGATTCGTGGTTCCCCCACATCCCGATTTTTGTATTTTATGAGGATTTTTGATGATTTTTTTTTTATTTGATTTTTTATTTGATTTTTTTTGATTTTTTTTGTTTTTATTTTGACGTAAAGACATAAAACAAAGGTGATAGTTCGAGGCATCTGATGTATATTCAGATGCATCAGAGGGGGGTGGAAATTTCTTTACTCAATGACGGACGCGTCGTCGTCGATTCCCTCGATAATGACGTTGACAGAATCTTCCAGGAACAGGCTGGCCAACTGGGGGTCCTCCGTTGTAACGTCCACCTTCTCGTCCTTCAGCCACTTAGATGCCTCATCAAAGAAACGACTCAGGGGAGTTTCGAACATCTTTCCCTTGCCCTTCCATGTACTCGACCCTAGGACGCGGCCGCCACGGCCCCTACCTCTCCCATAACCTTCTGGTCGGAAATGTCGACCCGGTTCTCCTTTATAACCCAGCCCTCGGCGGTTCTTCACTGTCGCCAAGCTAACTGGCTCTTGAATACCTTGGTGGTGCTTGCCTAAACCAAGGCCCGGGATAAAACCATGTCGCGTCAGTATTTTTCCCGCCATGATCGAGGATTTGGAGCAATTTGGCGGCCTCATGGCTGTACCAGCTGGTACATGCATAATGTACATTCTCTCCGCAGCGCGAAAGCTTGATTCTTCTCCGGACGAAGGTTTCACCAATGGGATAGTGTCGATGTGGCTCGTTAAGTGATCAGCCTCTGAGTGTATGGTGATCAGTTTGTCGTGAACGACCATCCGGACCTTCTGGTGTAAGCTGGAGGGCACGGCGCCAGCCGTGTGAATCCAAGGTCTTCCAAGCAAAAACCCAAATGACGCTGGGATATCCATGATTTGGAAATTGATCAGGAACTCTGTTGGGCCCACAAGGACAGGTAGTTCTATCTCTCCAGTTACCTCGCCTTTAGCCCCATCGAAAGCTCGAATGGTGGACTTCGAGGTTTTGATTAAATCTTCTTTCACCCCGAGGCCTCTAAGCGTGCTTAAAGGGCATATGTCGAACGCGGACCCATTATCTATGAGGACTCGAGATACCCGTTTGTCGTGGCACATTGCTGACACGTAGAGAGCCTTGTTATGTCCTCGCCCCTCTGGTGGGAAGTCTTCATCTGAGAATGAGACTTGATCTTTCAAGAGGATTGCCCCCACGAAGTCCTCCAACTGGGCCTCATTGATTGTTTCAGGCACGTGGGCCTCATCCAACACCTTCAAAAGGGCATTTCGATGCTTCTCAGATGTCTTGAAGAGGTCCAAGAGTGAGATTTGCGCGGGCATCTTTCTCAGCTGTTCGACCACCTCGAACTCACTGGTTCTAATGATGGCTAGGACCTGCTTGGCGTCTTCCTCCGTTATCCCCTTCTTTTCAACATCTCCCTCCTTTTGGACTAGGCACCTCCCGGAGCGAGTAATGGCATCTACTTCACTGGTGCCGTAATTCCAATGCACTGCTTTGGGGTTGTAAGCCTCTACTGCGGGGAGCGTAATTACTAAGGGCGTGACCTTGTCTTTGTGAGAACTGCTGGCCTCCCCTGTCGCCTCTACCTCGATGTCACTACGATCTTCTTGTGTAAGGTTGAACTCAGCGAGGTTTATTATCAGCGGGGTCATACCCTCCACCACGCAGATCGATTCAACAGGGCATGATTCCTCTGAGTCGTACGGGTTTCTCCCGAGGTCTATATTGAACACCGCGTTTGCGGTATGGTCAGGTAGTGGATTCTGTTGGATGTTTGGATCTGCTCCATCAAACTTCAGCAAGTCGCTGTCGATAAGGGCCTGTATGTCGTATTGTAGGGCCCGACAATTGTCTATGTTGTGTCCTTTTTCGCCCATGTGATATGCACAAGTTCGACTCTCGTCGAAACCCATGAACCTTGGCGGTGCTGACCTCGGCGGCTTCTTGGCTAACAACCTTGCGTCTAGAAGCTTAGGGAGTAACTTTGACATCGGGACTGGGAGCGGGGTAAAAGAGGGAGGACCCCTTCCTCTTGGTGCTAAGATCCTCTGGGCCGTCCAAGAGGTGTTCCCCTGGGTCGGGGTGGAGTTTTCGAACTTTTTGGCTCTTGGTGGATTGGAAACGAAGGCAACCTCTGCAGTAGATTCTCGTTCTTTCTTTGCGGGGAACGGTCGCTTCGGAGTCACTTCCGGCACACGCCTTTCTCTTATAGCCCACTCGTGTCTTTCCGCCACTTTGATTAAGTGCGCGAAGGTCTGACACCCAGAGGTGTTTAGTTTGTCAAAGTAGTCATACGGCAGCGCTTTCAGAAAGATGTCTACCAACTCTTCCTCCGGGATGTGCGGCTTCACCTGAGTGGCGAGCGCCCTCCACCTTTGGGCGTATAAACGAACGCTTTCAGTCCTCCCTTTCGCGGTCCGCAGTAGGTCCTCTCTGGTTGGAGCAGTCAATGCATTGAACTTATACTGGGATAGAAAGTCTCCTGCAAACTCGTCCCAGTCGTCATATCTTTGTATGTCTAACTCCACGTACCAAGACAGAGCGGCGCCAGCCAGACTCTCTTGGAAGGTATTGATCAGCAATGGCGTGTAGTCTGAGTATTTGGCCATCTTGTACAAGTAGTACTTCAGGTGGGTCTTGGGACAGCCTGTCCCATTATACTTCCTTGAGAAATCCGGCTCCTTGTAGTCCACAGGGACCTCAATCTTGGTGAAAGGCATGATTTTATCGTACTTTGACAACTCAAATCCCTGGCTGGTGAGACATTCCTCGATTTTGGCAATCCTTCTTACTCCCTCATCGACCTTGACAGACTTCTCACTCTGTTTCCCCTCTAGGTTGATGATGACAGGCGGGGCTCTTGGCGGTACGTCAATAGTTGGAGCCTGCTCAGTGCCAGGTGCAGCATTCGTCCCAGCGGGTCCACCTGCGTCGGAACCAGCAGGCGTGCTTGGGTTTGCAGCTTGGTTAAGATCAACTGGCAGAGTGGGCCTGGCGTTAGCCGCGATGAACATGTCCTTCATTTCAGCCAGCATCTGAGTCACTTGGTCTAATCGTGCTTCCAGAGTCCCGAGGCGGGCGTCAACCTGTTCGTGCTCCATACGGGCCTGAGAACGCGCTTGGGCTCGAGTCCTCGTGATTGAGAGTTACCTGGTCGGGAGATTAAAAGTTAGGCTTATGGATACGAGAGATAAATCATGTGCCGCAAAGTGAACGGCGGCCTGATCACGCTGGCGCGGTCTTGCCCCAGTTTGTCAAGGCAAGTATGTCGTTTTGCAAAGAGTAATCCATGATAATTAGGATAAGTTCTTTTTGAAAAGATGCTTGGACAATGCATAAAAAAAAGGCTCCCGGAGGAGTTTGATCACAATGGGAAATGAAAATGCTTGACTATTCTAAACTCGATGGGAGGGCTGGTTCCTCTGTCATCCTCCGATATTGCTGGGAGCCGAGTCTTCAACTCTGGACTTCTTCGCCTTCAGGATAGGCTGGCGGTCCGACGTCTTCCGGTATGTAAGGCTCCACTCCTGGTACATATGGGACGATGTACTCTGGAACATATGGTTCGACTAGGGTCGGCCGGACTCTTTTGAAAGCCCGGATATATTCCTCGGAGGCCCGATGGATGTTCATCTCAGGGTCCAACTGATCCGGCCACTCCACATCCTGAGGCGGGGAGTCTTTCAGTGCCTGTTCTAGGTCATTGATCATCATCTGGAGGCGCGCTTTGGTCCTCTTGGTGATTGGGCCTTGGGGAATGTCGAAGGCGAATTCGTCTGGAGGACTTTGGGGTGGTATCTGCTGCAGCATGCCGAACTGTCTGACGACTCTGATCGGGTAGTATGACACGGCTCCTGTGAAACCCAAGAGAGGAATTGGCCCGCCGGTCTTGGTGGCGATGCGTGCTTTATGCATCTTCGGTCGCCTTAGCCGCCATCGGAGTTGTTCGGGTTCTAATTTTTCTAGGAGTTCGTACCAGTCGTTGAAAGAGCGGTTGGCAATGAGTGATTGGCACTTGAGGAAGGACTGGATAGGGTGGACGTCTTCATCGATTCGAGTGCATCCAGCGCGAAGGTTGAGTTTTTTAAGATGGGAAGTGATCCACAAGAAGAGAAGGCCATTGGAGGCTTGGAAAATGGTTTTCCGGGTGGATTTGGAATCATCCAGTGCGGCCTTATAGCGATTCAGGGATAACAAAGTCTCAGCAAGGATCATATAGGAATAATCCAGTTGGTCACATGCCTGCTGGACTATGTGGACAATGAGAGGGTTGAATGTGGTCCTGGATGTAGGGAATAGCACGAATCCAAAGAAGGCCAGGATGAAGACCCCTCCGGCCCTGTGGCCAGTGTCAGTGGGTAGGTTCGAGTAATTGTCGAACAGGAATGAGAACGGGAACCTGCCAGAGTTGGACTTGAGAATCCTTTCAATCTCGGTGGTCTTGAGCCGAAGGAACTTGGAGAGCAGCTTGGATGGGTCAAGGCCTAAAGGGGGACGGACTAATTGTCCTTTGAATTCGACTCCGATGACGGCTGTATATTCTTCCACTGTGGGTGTGACCTCCAATCCTTCGAAGTTGAATGTTAGTGTGGTGCGATCCCAGAACCGTGCTGCTGCTTGTATCAGTGCCGGTTGGTATTTGATTTCGATGAGGCTAACCAGATGCCCCAGCCTTTGCTTAACATACGCCTGGTTGGTCTTGTTGAGGCGTCCCCACCAAACTAGCAATTCTCTATGCGGGACCGGCAGAATTTGGATATCACCTCTCCCCATCGAGTCTAGAATATGAAAATGCGATTAATTATCCATGGATTACTCGGGCATTAGATTCGTTCAAATCATTATTTACCCGTGATGTGACGAGGGTTGAGTTCCCACATTTGGAGTAAAGGGAATGCCAAATTAGGGTTCCCATACTAATCCCATCAATAGGCATAATGAATTGGACGAAAATAATGATGTTATGCAGATGATATGCTTATGCATGGCGTGGACCACTTCAGTCATACGTCGCATACACCATGAAATGAGGATTAGATCTTCGCACTTGTGTCGAACAAACCAAGTGTGAGTTCTAACAAAAATTTCAAACGGAAGCGACGTATGATTGAAACAGAAAAGTCCGAATGGTTGGGTGAAATTCCAATGTCGCGTTCCGGTATTAAGACGCCTATGAATGACTCGGGAATTAAAGCGCAGGGGATAAGAGGGGGATCCACAGACGGATTCCCTTTACAGACTCAGAAGGCTCAGAAAACTGAATAATTCTAAAACACCTCCGGAAGGCGACCCTAAGGAACCTAAGGAGATGCGCCAAGTCAGGTCGTCGGGTAACGTCGTCCGTCGTCCTTGCTCCGATTAGCTCGGGTCGCCGTCTTCATCAGATGAAATGTCTATAGGGGTGGAAGAGGACGGCTGGCTCTCGAGAGAATCCTCTTCGTCTGATGAGATCTCGATGACCACTAGAGGAGATGTTGGATTTGCTCGTATCCTGCTGAATATGCCCCTTAACTTCAGATAAATGTTCCACATCCTTTCCCTCTCGTACTCGAATTTATGTTCGCGTTCGAGTTGCTCGGCGGACTTGGTGTAGAAGCAGTCTGTTCCTCGGATAAGATTACGTCCAGTAAGTGCCCTCCCCTGGATAAATCGGAAGGAGTGGAATCCATTGAACGTCTCGGTGGCTCGATGACGGATGACACGTCGCTCATACTCAAATACCTCTAGGACCTTGGAGAGATTTGGGGAGACCATCTCCACTTTATCTAAACTGTAGAATGGAATTAGACCCAACCATCGGACTCAATGAATGCAACATGTTGTGCAATAAATACGAAGCTGCAGGTAATTTAAACAATAATGGAAAGACCTTACCATAAGAGGTACCCGATGATTTTTTTTGGTTTTAGGTATACCAACCATCCATATACATGCGCATGAGACAAGTGAGGCTTGACTCTAGAAATCAAAATGGCTTAGGTGAGGAACCTAGAGGCTTCCCTCTATCCGAGTCGATAAATTCGTCCATGAGCGCAATCCACAACAAATGGATAAAAGTCTCGACTTGGATAGTGAGCGGGATCGAATATGGTCAACCCCAGCGCAATCCACGCTAGAGCGTTGCATATCGATCCCTGATCTATGGCTACCTAAAAAGGTGATTTCGCGGCCTGGGTTTGGGCGCTTTGTGCAAAGTGTCGTGATCCTCAAATATGCAGTGAATCATGCGCAACAATTTATATATCAATCAGCGCTTCAAATCATCCATATGACATACATTCCTACGCCTATCCTGCATAAGACAATGTTAATCACAGACTACACCCCTTATCACTCCAATCTGCAAAAACATATAACACCTATCATGAGCGGACTTACCCCACCTTCAAGAGCGCCTGCAAGGTTAGAAATATCACTCAACGTTTTAATTACGGCCTAAGTCCACTTGAGGTCCAGAACCAGGTGTTCTAGAACAAAGTCCCCAGCGGAGTCGCCAGCTGTCGCGACCCGTCCGAAAATCGGACGCGGCTAATGGATTACCGATCGCGGCCCCCCACTCTGAAATGTGGATCGCGGGCCTTAGATCGGCGCGGGCCCTCCCAGGCCCATACCAAATCGCGGCGGGAGTATGTCTTTTGAGGGATTCGACGATAAGAGTCGATCGCTTTCGACCTTCAGTGTGGTCGTGGTGGCATGTGCAGCTTGAGCATGCATTTGGAGTCGCCACCGGTCTTTCTTGGAGGGTAGACCGGAAACCTTACTGACCGATTGGGAGAGATCGATCAATTCTGCGGAACCAGAGATTTTGGGTTCGGGGACTTGGTTACGTCGGTGTCATTACCAACGCCCTTTCGGTACCTAACGCGAGTGATTTTCCTAACTAAGAGTTCATGCAGGCGTAATTTTGGGTGAGATAGGTTTGATTCAGGGTTTCATGCAGATTGGGAGACTAGTCCTATCAAATCACAGTCAATATAATGAAAGCGCAAGTCAAGTGCATAAATAAATTATGTCAATGCACATCAATTTCAATCATTGGCCTCCTAGTATAGCCATAAGGGCTTAGGGAATATGTGATTTAGGGCTAGGGGTAAAATGGGAAGAATCGGGGACAATTAGCCCGAAGGGAAAAATTGTCATTTTTTGGAAGGTTTGGATACCGAATTACCCAAAATATTCCATGGCCAGTTGTTCGTGGCCATTTCCCATTTTTGAGAATTTTTTTGGAATTTCTTGATTTTTCTTCAATTTTTGGAAGACGATTCGCCCAAAGGGCGAAATCGTCATTTTTAAGAAGGTTCGGGGTTCAAAACACCCGGGATGAGACTTGGCCAGTTGTTTGTGGCCATTTCCTATTTTTTGGGATTTTCCTGGATTTTTAGAATTTTTTTGGAAGACGGTTTGCCGGAAGGGCAAAACCGTCATTTTTGAATAGATCGGGGGTCGAAAGACCCGAAACAGGTCGTGGCCAGTTGAATGTGGCCATTTCCTATTTTCTGGAATTTTTTAGAATTTTTCTGAATTTTCCGAATTTTTTGAATTTTTTATGATTTTGAATTTTTTATTGATTTTTTGATTATTTTATTATTTTTTATTATTTTTTTGAATTTTTTTTTTTAAATATTTTCCGGGCCGGGTCAAACCCGGCCCGCGCCTCTCGGGCGCCCGGCCCGACCCTAGGGGTCGACACCGGCCTAAAACGACACCGTTTTATTTTTTTAAACATTTTTCTATTTTTTACAATTTTTTTGATTTTTTATGTATTTTATTTAATTATCCGAAAATTCCCCGGATCGGACGGTCCACGTTGTGCCACGTGGCTTCATCTCGTGCGTCCGATCTTCCACTAGATCGAGCGACCCACAGAGAGCCACGTGGCTCAATAATAGCCGTCGGATCAAAAATTAATTATTTTCATTTTTTAGAAAACCTACAAATCGGACGCTCTAGAACGTGCCACGTGTCACGATCGGGGCCGTTGATTTTATTTTATTTGAAAATACTCGGACCGGACCCACCCGGCTGACGTGGCTGCCTACGTGGCACGCCACGTCGGCCGTTGACCGCTGACCGCCGGCGAAGTCGCCGGAGAAGACGATGAACATTAAAAATTCCGGCGACTTCGCCGGAATTCTCGCCGGAAAATGCAAAACGGCTCCGGATCTTCGAATTTTTTTACCCAAATTGCATCATTCGAATCCTCAAACATTCAGCATCAAAATATAAGCATTTCAACAGCCGGGGACGCATCGGAAATCGGCAAAAAGAACCCCCACAGGTTCGGCTCCGGCGAGGGATTTTCCAAAAATTTTCAACGTTCAAAGCCTACCCCGACCGTTCAGAAAACGTCTAAAAGAGGTTTAGAGACTTACCTCAGCTCGTTTAGAGCTGGAAATCCTCGGGTTCGCGCCGGCACGAGCTCACGGCCGAGACCAAGGCCGGTGGTGGTCGGGCCTCCTCGGCGAACACGGTTTGATGCAACAAAAGGGCACAGCGAGCTTAGAGTCGGTTTTAATGTATGCTTGAGGCTAGACACGCACAAATGGAGCTCGGGAATGCACCGACCGCGGGTTAAAAGAAAAACGTGCAGGCAGACATTTCGTCGAGCACCCGATATGCATTATGGAAACAGGGGTAAAGACGGCGTACCGACCTGTCCGAGGATCGTCGACGACGGTGGATGCTTCGGCGGTGATCAGTGAGGTATGATGAAGGTCCCCGAACTCTCCTCTCGCTGCCTTTCGCTCCAAAAAATCCCCGCCGGCACTCTCGGCCCTGTTTCCCCTTTAAACCCGAGCCTCCCTCTCCGCCGTGGCCGACCGGCCCGTTTTTTGATGCCCTCACGCTTGCAGCAACGAATATTCGTCTGGCAACCTGCTTCCCACGCTCGGCCGCCCGCTTTTTCTTTGAAAAATCGCCGCCCCATCTCGCCCCTGTCCTCCCCTGCCTCACTGTCGGCCACGGTCTGCAACAATGTTGCAGACCCGGTCGGACCGGGTCGGGTCGGGTCTGACCCGACCGGCCCGGTTCGACCAATTCGCTCAAATTGAGCCCCGATTCGACCTATTTTCATGAAATTGATGGCATAATCGGACTCCTTGGCACATTTTCTATTCAATAAGGGTATTTTCACGGATCAATTGATTGAAATTTTATGAAAACCCCAAATTGTCCCTAGGATCCGAAAACGAATTTCCCCAAATCGAAGGTCCAAACGATCGAATTATTCAAAATTGAGCCCACCAATGGATTCAGCATGATGAAAACTATAGGGTAGAGGTGTTTAATTTTAATGGGTGTGCCCGTGTGAAATTTAATTTCACAAATTGTAAAACCGGGGACTAAATCGAAAGATTTTTATGCAATTAAGCCCTTTTGGTTAAAATTGATCAAATTGGAGGGCAAATTGACCCAATTGCATTTCAATACTCTAGAATACAATGTCATAGCTTATAAAAACCGAGAATTGAAAATTAAAAGACTCGAAAAGGATTTTTTAGGCCCGGTTCGGACTGAAATCCCCATTCATATTATATTCGAGGTATTCATAATGTGATAACCTCCCTGAACAAAATTGGTAATGCAAACTTGGCAGAATGGTTATGCATGAACCACATTATGAGTCATTGCACACACGTTATTTCTAAATCATTGCAAACTCGACAGATAGTTGTGCATGATAAATTTCAGCAATTATGTTTGCACATGTCACTTCTGATATTGTCTGACAGGTAGCAATTCCTGATAGTCGAGTTACTTCTCAAAGTCTCGAAATTCATCCAAAGACCATTAAATGAGCAAACCTTACTGGCAAAGGACGGCCAAGTAGTCTTTCAAATCCTCAGGTATGTGATATCTTCAACCTGAACCTTTTCAAGAGAGTGAGTGAAAATCTTTTCTGACTAAAGTTTCTCATTCAACTTGATCAGAATTGTCAAAAGGGTCAGACAGACTTTCTTATTGATAAAATTCTCCAGTGAATCTTTATAATGCTAGCAAAAGCTCACAAAATTTTTCTGGCACATAACATTGCATTTGCAACAATTTATGCATATCATCATCCTTTTTAAGAGAATGGACAGGTATGATCAGTCAGCCTAGCCACCACTTGCTCAGAAAATTCAGGTAAGTCTTCTAAACCCTTTTGAAATCGACTTGAGTTGTACCCCCTATTATGATTGCACTGAGGATTTTTCAAGCATCATACCACTGTGTATTCATGACCGATCCAATTCAGATGATACATCATCTCTTGTCTTGATACGATAAGACCTGCTTGAGAAGGTCACAAAAGATTATTTCTACCACCTCATGGTGACCCGTTGAGGAGGTCCCAAGAGGCAACTCTCGTCTTGATACGGTGAGACTTTCGAAAGAAAGTCGCGAGAGATTATTTTACCGACTCATGCTGACCCGTTGAGGAGGTCGCAAGAGACATCTCTCGTCTTGATACGATGAGACCTTCCAGAGAAGGTCGCGAGAGATTATTTTTACCGACTCATGCTGACCCGTTGAGGAGGTCGCAAGAGACACCTTACCGACTCATGCTGACCCGTTGAGGAGGTTGCAAGAGATATTCTACCGTCTCATGGTGACCCGTTGAGGAGGTCCCAAGAGGCATCTCTCGTCTTGATACGATGAGACCTTCCAGAGAAGGTCGCGAGAGATTATTTTTACCGACTCAAGCTAACCCGTTGAGGAGGTCGCAAGAGACACCTTACCGACTCATGCTGACCCGTTGAGGAGGTTGCAAGAGACATTCTACCGTCTCATGGTGACCCGTTTAGGAGGTCCCAAGAGGCATCTCTCGTCTTGATACGATGAGACCTTCCTGAGAAGGTCGCGAGAGATTATTTTTACTGACTCATGGTGACCCGTTGAGGAGGTCCCCAAGAGACAAATGGCCAGCTCGAACCATAACTCGAGCACATTTTCAAACCTACACAGATCATGCGCTATCCCGCATCAAAGGGAAACCTTTGGTAACGGATAAGGCCCCCAAAACCTAAGATCTACATGTGATCTTAGTTTGTTTTCTCGATTTCACAATGTATGCGCTCTTGTGATTTCGAAAAAACAAATGGCCAGCTCGAACCATAACTCGAGCACATTTTCAAACTCTACACAGATCTCGCGCCGTTTCGCGTCAGAAGGAAACTTCTGGCAACAGATGGGCCAGTACCATAGCATCCTGACAGCCACTGGAGGTCTAGAGGTTAAGGGAATCATTAGCTTATGAGGTATTTGGTAAAACATGTATTTTCATTGGCGATCCATGTGCAGACTTCTTTGATGTGGGATAAGAGGAGTTTTAGCACATGTTATTTATAGGCATTGCATTTCATGCATCATTTCACTTGCATCAAAAATGGGATTTAAAACTCCCGCAAAAAATTTCACCATCATCATTTGCATTTGCAAAATTTAGGTTCCAATTTTAGTCTTTGAGCGAAATCTCTGCGAGCCTCCACTCAAAGAGGGGCAGCTGTTGACACCTAAATTTTGACTACCATTTTTAGTCATTTAATTTTTCATAAAAATCAGGAATTGATTTTAGTTCCTACAAAAAATAATTGAATCACTTTTTTTACGTTCATTTTAGCATGCATTACATTTTTTGGGACTGGTGGCGGAAGCACTTAACTTTATTTAAATTTAAAATATTAGTTTGTGGGCGATTAATCTCGATATTATCATATCTCCAATGTTAAAGGATATGAGCAAATTGATATGATAATATCAAAGATTACCGGGAATATCAGAATATGTGCTTTGAATTAAAATAGGAAAGAGATATGGGCAAGAAACCCTAATGTCGTGCATATATATACATACATTGTGGGAAGATTTTGGGAGGCCACTCACAATTTCAATATACGGCTGATTTTAAGGCCACACAAATTAATATACGGCTAGAGAGCTTCACGTAGGGGAGGTCGGCAATTTTTCTCTCACGCACATAACATTCACGAGAAGGTTGATGAGCAATACATGAGAGAGAATCGAAAATTTCAGCAGTCCCAG
The DNA here is from genome assembly GCA_021437785.1 of Rhodomyrtus psidioides. NCBI lineage: Eukaryota > Viridiplantae > Streptophyta > Magnoliopsida > Myrtales > Myrtaceae > Rhodomyrtus > Rhodomyrtus psidioides. The sequence continues at coordinate 3,894,525 of JAILYB010000071.1, read as the reverse complement.
TCCATAGCCATCCCTGCTTCAGCTTTCATGTTCTTGTGGAGTCCACCATCCTTTGACTTGCAGATTGCGCCGAAGAGAATCAGACCAAGGAAGCTACTGCTTTGCAGGGTTGCTTGGCAACCATCAAGGAGTCCAAGGTGTCTAATAACTCCCCAGCATATCCACGTGCTTCCAGATACCATTCGGTGGTCAACGATTCAGCAAGTTCTCAAAGTCAAACGGATAAAACCAGCCTTCCTTTTATTCCAACACCTCTGTTTAGCGAGCCGTCTTCGAAGAATTGCTGTGGAAACGAGCTATCGCCAAGGAGTCCATCCACAAGCCGCTGTCCAGTTATTTGCGCCATTGTGCAATCTTAGTTTGTGCTTGTGCGAGTGCAGGATTTTTTAGCTCAAAAAGGGGTGTCCTGGGCGGGGTTCGCAGCTTGCACGTATTGAAATTTTGTCATTGACAAGCTACATACACTGGTTTCAATTGTGGTTTGGTCCGAAAATCTCTGCTGCAGTTCCAGAATAATATACTGCTGGTCTGGATTTATTTTGCTGCTGTCCAGCTTGTTTGTCTCTTCAAATCAGCCCCGTTTTCACCCAGCGGATCAAGGTAATGTCGAACACATTTAGGGGTTAATTTGAGCATGTTCTCTAGATGATTGTTTATGTTTCTTCACTGCTGCTTGCTCCCTATTTCTGCGCCTAAGCATGCTGTTTTTGTTCGAAAAATACTTTGTTTTTGCATGTTTCATGTCGTTAACTCGTGCAAATTTTTGTGGGAACTTAACGGGTGAATCCTTGACATCTATGATGACCGTGTCGCATATTTTGGTGCTATAATTGAGGTGAAGATCGAACCCTTTTCTGGAAGTTTATGAATGATTTTTTTTGTTTATCTAAACCTTCGAACATTAATTTTCACAAAAAAATTCTGGATTTGGTTAATCTGACCTATCACCGTTTAGGTCTGATTCGCCATCTTCAGAGAATCGATCTCTAATGGAAAGTTGGTTAAATTTTCGGAAATTGAAAGGGACGACGACACGATCATGATTTCTTTCCTTATCTCGTGGTGAATATTCGGGTGAATGCGTTATCTTGATTGGACTTACCATATTTTTGAAATTTCATGAAGGTTTTTTAATAAGATGTGGTTTCCTAAAAACCCCATCTAATTGATTCTTTTTTAGGAAGGTAAGGTTTCTTAGAAATCTTATCTCATTAAACATCAAGATAATGAAATTCTCGAGATATCCCCTAGTGGTCGAATTTATTGTAAAAAAGGAAAGAGCGAAAAATCACATTCAAGCATACACGGCATATTTTGCATTAATTAGATAGCATATATTCAATCCCGTGCGTATATCATGTCTGCATATTAGGTTAAATAAGATAACATCTTAATTCATTCTTTTTTTTATAAATAAAAAATGCATAAAAATCCAAAAAATTATCTACTACGTCATATTTTTCATGTCACATTTTTGCCCCGTCATTTTGCCATGTCATTTTTGCCATGTCGGTTGCCATGTAATTTTGCCATGTCATGTTGCCATGTCAGTTGCCATGTAATTTTGCCATGTCATGTTGCCATGTCATTCTTCCACGTCGTTTTGCCACGTCATTTTGCCACGTCATTTTTCCACATCATCTACCATGTCATTTTGTCACGTCATTTTCCATGCCATCTCGCTATGCCATTATGCCATGGCATGCATCGTTGCCATGTCATATCATTTCACATGTCATATAGTTAGGTTTCATTAGCATCACATTTATTTTTGTGTGCCCATGCATTCCATGTCATTCATGTAGTGTATCTAAAAGAGAAAATCCTAAAAAAAAAACACCTCATTTGGATTCAAATCAAAAATAAATTCAAATCGTCCATTTAGGACATCTCATGGAATTAAGGTACCGAAAGGGCATTAGTTTTAATTAACTAGTGTAATCAAGTCCCCGAATCCACAATCTCTGGTTCGTAGAAGTAAAATGGTTCTCCCGCTATTTTACTTAGGTTTCTAATCAACCTACCAAAAATGATTAGTGGTGACTCCAAATTCTAAATCACTTCTAATTAATTTAAGTTGCGATTTGGTAGGGCTTGGGAGAGTCCGTATTAGGTTAGTCATTAAAATTAACCTAATAATCCATTAGCCTAAATAAATTAATTTTTAGGTCGCGACATTTCTAAATATTTAATATGATTTCTCAACTTTAACTCAATATGTAACGTGATTTCTAAACTTTTAATTTGATTAATATGATGAACATGTTCAGCTTAGTCTCCTTATATGTTTAATAAGTTATTGATAATTGGAGTTAAAATCTCCCTATATGTTTAATAAAAGACAGAACATGGAGAAGCCTTCCCGTTGCCCGAGAGGGAGGGAGGGGGGAGAGGGCAAGTTGAGCTAAACTTATTGGCGAAACCGCGTAGTTGAGTTTGGACGCATATGATCAATGTTGATAATTTACTAATACCATTTTTAATCCGAACACCTAATTGAGCTACACTTACAGGCCAAGTTGAATAGCTTTCTTTGTTACCAGCCGCTCTAATTGACTCTTTGCACTTGTAGGCCCCTAGAAAATGACGGGACGCCGCCCTAATTGACTCTTGGCGCTTGTAGGCTCCCATGAACCACTGAGGCGGACCAGATTCATATGGACTCTGTATATGCATGGATTCACGTTCATGGGAAAAGTATCATCGGAAGAGGAATGGAAACTCACGATGGCCTTCAATTATAAATTGCAAGAACAAGAACATCAAGTGTCCACAGAAGTTCAGAACCCAAGATCCGAGCACAAATTTAGGACGCCAAATAATGCGAGTCGAACATACCACCCTACATTTCTGCTATACTTCATTTACTAATGCTAACAATATCATGATCAGGGGGAACGAACTTCATTTTACCATAAAGACGACCAAGAAAGTCATTTGGACCATTGACAAACCGCTCTTTGGCATCTAGCCAGCAACAAGTCCTAGCTATCAAAATACGTTCTCTCTGGAGCAAAAGAATTTCTGGATCTCACATCAGAAGCACCTCCACTCCACATATTGTTCTCTTTGATTGATTAAAGTGGCTTTGATTCTTTCGTCTTACATAGCATGCTATAGTACATCTTGCTATTTCCGAGGTCCAAAATGAGCATTGGCAGAACAAATCCACATTGCATAGCTTAAAAGTTCTAATGCTTGAACGAATATAGCACAAAATCTGAAGCTGATTTTTCCAGACGGAATGAACTCGATCGATATCCTGCCTTTTGTCAAATTCGACACATAAATCTCATGAAGAATCCAAAATGGCCGGGGAATCTTGTGAAGAGAATGTAGCAGTGCATCAAAAACAGGTTCAAATTGGGAATCTAGAGATGCTTTCAAATTTCATACATTCCGTGGAGATTCTACCTCTATGTTCTGACTCGAAAGCTATTCACAGTTTGAGAGTCCAACTCTCTCTCTCTCTCTCTCTCTCTATACCCGAGATAAAGAAAAAAAAAAAACATGAATCTTGTCGCTCGAGAAGGAAAAAAAATAAGCAAACTGAACTAGATTTACAAGAAAAGATAGAAAACCAGAGAAACAAATTGGTTATCAGGCACGCTCAGAGTCCTTCCTGGCCAGGACACCAAGTTTTTGTATCTAAGACTAAAATCAAGGAAAAAGAAACAAGGTAAGTTAATAGATCACACTATACTACTTACTAGATTACAAGAAAAGACTTGTGAAATAGATTGCAAGAAATAATTACTCTACAAGTGTACCTGATCGAAATCTCATTTTTACATTTAGGAAAAATTTTACGTCATCCTCATAACTTTGAAGTTGGTGCATACCTGTCTTTAAACTTCATAAAGTTGCATTGCCTTTCACCCAAACCTGAACCTGTGCAATGGTACGCTAATTAACTCCGTCACATGTACTATGAAAGTATCTTTATATATATATATTATTTAATTACGGAATAAGATTAGTGCCGTATTAATCCTGCAGCCATCATGTACCTTATACATAATCTATATTATTTAATTACGGCATAAGATTAGTTCTTGATCCAACTCCTTATCCCACATTTATAAAATATTAATTAGTTCTTGACCCATGCAGATTGTCATTTTAATCGGGCGGCTCCCGTAACGCGGTTTTCACGACGTAAAGACAAATTATATGGCGCATGAAAGAGATATTGTAAGCACTCGAAGGCACATATTCCGCTATGCTAATGGTGCGTCGCTATTGCGATTTCTTAAATCTCCAATTATATTTAATGGATAATTATTGTAGGTCATTTCCTTACCCTAACCACTACCATAGGTCCATAGGATATAATACTACTCATTATTAAACGAACGGCAGTGAATAATTGGGCCACGGATTTGATGTAATTATAATACTCGATCGCGTCCGATTTGATTAAGAGACTACGTGGGGGAACATTTCATGTTGCGCACCCATTAGAATAATTAACTTTGCCATCGTTTTCTAATTATTTTTTTAATAATGGTTTGTGATGTTTATAATCCGACCGAACGAACGGACCCCGGAAGAAGACTATCACGACATGTATTGGATCATGGTGCGTGTGGTTTGGGGGCATGGATGGCGCCTTCCTTTACGTTCGACTTTGGTTCGAAACAAAAGCTTTCCAGATTTGGTCAGCTTTTATGCAATTTTAAAGAGGAAAAATGCACTAAAAGCCCTAAAACTTATCAAAAAAGTGCGATTGAAATTTTAAAATTTATCCAAAGCTTGCGATCAAATTATTGAGTGAAGTCAGTCAAAATTGACTAACGGAAAATGCTGACTTGGCTTTTTCTTTATTTTCTCTCTTCTACGTGGCCGTAAGGTCAACTAAAGCACTAAAACCACGTCGTTTTGATCAAAATCTCAAAATTGTAATCTAAATTTTAGTTAAATTGGGTTAACAAGAAAAAATTGAATTTTTAAAAGAAGTAGAAAAGAAAAAAATTACAGGCGAGGTCCTCCCAACCGCCGCCAAGGCCCAGGCAACCGCCCATCATTGACACCCCATTGGTGACGGGCCGTCACCCTCCTTTTGCCAATGTTTTTTTTTTCCTCTTTTTTTTTATTAATTCTTTTAGCCTTTTTTAGTTTTTCTTTTTCTTTTGGAAAATTTTTAAAAGATTTTTAGCCTAATATGACTAAGATTTGGTGTAAAAATTAGGATTTCGATTAAAACGATGTTGATTTAGTGCTTTAGTTAATCTTAACGTGGTTGTCGGACGAAAACAATAGAAAAAGTTACATTAACATTTTTGGTTAGTCAAATTGGATAGAGTTTAATTGTACCGATTTGATAAGATTTGATTGCACTTTTTGATAATTTTATAACTCAATTGCACTTATCTCTTTTTAATTTTGTAGAGTGAGTTCCGGCTGTTCTTGTTGTACCGTCAACCCAAGTTTTTATTGAAAAAAAAAATTGCATACAAAAGTTTTCTGGATTCGGCTCCAGACCCTAAGGGTGCGCATGAAATCACTTCTGGCCCAAGAATGACTTCTGGCAAGAAAGTTGATTTTTCAGCTTTTGCTTTGGAGTAGAAGTTGAATTTTCATCTTTTGCTTCAGAAGCTGATTTCTCATGGAGAAATGCGTTTGATAACGATTAAAAAAGACAATGTATGAAACATTATTAAAAAAATATCCGATAGTGGCGACCGGCGACGGGCGACGACGGCCGGACGGACGGTCGACGACGGCGACCGACGGCAGCCGGCGACGGCCGACCGGAGACCGGCGGTGGCTGCGACCAACGGCGGCCGGCCGGCTACCGGCAACCGGCTACCGGCAGCCGGCCGACGACCGGAGATCGGCGGCGGTGGGGACGATCGGCCGGCGGCGGCGACCAAGTTGCGGCGGCTGCTGCGACGACCGGCCGGCGACCTGCCGGTGGCGGCGGTGGCGACCGGGCGGCGGCGGCGGCGACCGGCCTGCGGCGACGACCGCCCCTGCGAGAATGACTTCTTAAGGGGAGAAGTAAAAAAATTTTACTTCTCCAAGTTAACCAAAAATCTTGCGAGAAGTAGAAAATCTTGCGAGAAGTCACTTTTTTTACCAAATGAATTTCTACTTCGGCAGTGTTTTTATCAAACAAATTTCCTTGTCAAATCGACTTCTGGTAGGGAAATTGAGAAATTGGCAAGATTTCATGCGCTACCTAAATATCTTTGGAGTAGTGTGTCTCCTTTGCAAAGTGAGTTTCAGCTGCTCTCGTTCCAATTCTTTCATGCTGGGTTGTAATCTTAACTGGTCGTGACCAAGAAACCACCGATTTCGCTTGGTGGGTCGGGAATGCATGACTTATCAATTTATCCGGTAAATTGTTGGGAGCTCATGTAGCCCATGTCGGATTAATCGTATTATTCAACCATTTCATTATACCAAGTTCAATGTTAGCCAGATTAGTCAATATTTATATGTTTCCATGCAACAACAAGCTGATGTTATTTGTAACAAGTAGTTTTGTTAGTTGGTTTTGACTCCTCCATTCATTTTGTTATCGAAATTTGAATCGGAAAATATTTTCAGAATCATGCATATTTTTATTTGCATATTTGATTGATTGTTTTATTATTTGAAAATCCAAAGAAAGATTTAAAAATGTAAGGTTTATTAAAAATCTTATCTCAAAAATTCAATTGCCTTAGATAGATAAGATTCTTAAAAATCTTGTCTCATAGGATAGGCATTCATTTAGAAAGATATGATTTATTAGAAACCATATCTAATAGAATTAGGTGCATTTAATTTACTTTGCATATTAGATATAGATTGCATCTTCTTCTTAACACATTTAGACTTAGGATTATATCAAAGATTTTCTAGATAATTTTAGGATTTAGTTTGAATTATTTCCTAGACATTTAGGATATTCTTCGTTTAGGATAGTTTTAATTTCATTAATAACTAATCCCGAAATTCATTCAAAAATACCAAAAATATCTTGTGTATATGCATTCATATAGTTTAGAATATTCCATGTCATACCTGTAGATTACGCATTTTATTTTATATGCACGTCATATAGGTTAAAATGTGTAATTGCCATGTCATATTTTTTTATGTCATTTGCCATGTCATATGCCATATCATTTGCATGTATGCTATGTCATTTGCCATGTCATGAATTTTGTCATGTCACATTTGCATGTCATTTAGAATCATGTCTATGTTCATTCACATAGTTTGCATGTCTAGATTCATGAATCTAGTTTATATGTTCAAGTCATTTAGCCTAATATTGCATATGATACTTAGGTTAAATTCATAACATTTTCGCATGCCATTTAGATTAGGTTAATTTAGTCAATTCGCATGTTCCTTAGTTGGAATCGCACGTAATTCTAGTTGAATTAATTTTTTGCGTGTCATTAGAGTTAGGACATTTTAATAAATGTTTAAGTCTCATGTCATTTAGTCTTAGATTGCATCATTAGTGTTTAGGCTGCAGTATCCAAGAACGTTTTCTTTTCCTTATCCATGCAATTTATTTAATGCTTTGATTATTTGGTGTTAAATAATGTTTGCGCACCTGCATGATCACCTCATATGTTAGGACTTTAGATTAAATCTAAAATTAATTCAGCGTGTCTGCTTAAATATTTTTCATCGGGCATTAATAAAAATATTAGCATAACCAAGTCCTCGAATTCAATGAATCTTTAGTTCGTGGGATTAAAGTCTTTCCACCGGTAGTTTATTTAGGTGTCTAATCAGCCTACCATAAAATGATTAGTGGCGACTCAAAAAAAAACTTGCATGAAATCGAATCTTAAGTTGCGATTTGGTAGAGCTTGGGAGAGCTCGTATAAGGTTAATTGATCTTATTAACTTCATAATTCATTAGCCTAAAAATCCAATTTTTAGGTCAAGACAGTCAACTCTCTCTATGTTAAAAAAAAAAAAAACCTCTCTATGTTTAATAAAGAAAAAACACGGAGAAGCCTTCCTGTTGTCCGAGGAGAAAACTAAATAATCAAGTTGAACTAAATTTGTTGGCGAAACCACCTAGCTAACTTTGGATGCATATGATCATGTTAATAAAATTGTCTAATACCATTTAACAGGAAAAAGTACCATAAAAATCCTAAACCTATTGCATTTAAGATAATTTAGTCCTAAACCTTTTACTCGTGCCAATATAGTCATAACCTAGAGCCAATCCAATCATTTCAGCTAATTTTTGGCCAAATATTGCTGACCTGGGTCGGCCTTGATTGGGATTTGGCGAGGCCGCCCTTGCCGGGGCATGGGCGACGCCTAGCGAGGCCGGCGTTAACAAAAACTAACTCAAGTTAAATTTGTTAGAGGTGTATTAGTTCAGTGTTTTCTGTTGCAAAAAAAATAGTTTAAGATAAATTTATCACACATATGTCATTTTGAAAATTTTTGTCATATTAACCTTTTTTTTTTGGGTCCGTTGGTCAGAAAATGGTCCTCCGTTGAAACGCTGAAATTTGAAGAGATAATGCCGTTTAGTACGACCCAATGATGCCAGAGAACCGTAATCACAGAACAGTACAATGGCTGAACGAGTTTAATATCTCTAGGGGCTTGTGTTTTATGCAACCTTTGAAGTTTAAATCGAAAAGATGCACCTTTTCTGAATCAACCCTTTCGCATTAGTTCAGTCTACACATTAGATTCAAAAGAAAAATTTTAAAAAGAAAGAAAGATGTCAAGTAAATTTCTCATGTCACTCTTCTAGAGAAGCAGAACCCACATTTCTTCTAGAGAATCTCCTAGCTATTGAATTTGTGCGGTAGTGGGGAAATAGCTACCAAGTCAACATTTGTGCATTTATCTATACAAATAAAAATTACAAAGCACATAAACTTGCTAAATACTAAAAACTCAAAAAGAATTGAAATGGTAATAAGGTACGGCTAACCGTAACTCCTTAAGACAATTGATTTCTGCCAACGGTACTGAACAGTTTAATGAACTTCGCCTCACTCTGTATTAGCACTATACGAACAGAACTCTGTCAAAGACTTCCCGAAATTGGCATACTTAGAGTATGGGAAAACTAGAGGAGTACTTTGAGGAGTTTTTCTTAAAGTTCTACATTTGAACTAACGAGACATGTCTATTTATAGACAGGAAAAATAGGGCTAATCGAAAGGACGTGAACCCAAGAGTGACTTCGATCGGTTATGCTCGCACAAGTTTGAGTGATTAACCCTACATATAGTTACAACACTAAATTCAAAAACTGCAGCGGAACGAAAAGTCACATGACTTAAAAAGGCGTAACTGCTGCAGAAACTGATGAAGAGACAACTCATTAAAGTTGAGTCATTAAACTTAACAGTACAACGGGCATCCTATCTCAAAGACAATGAAGGAAATCAAGAAGCGTGATGCGAGATTATGTGTGCGCGTGTGCCCTGTGAAGAGATGACATGTTGTTCCGGGAGCACATAATGCCAATAGCACGAGGGCAAGAAATCCATTGATGATTTTTAGTGCGTGGTGGGTGCCATCTTAAACTGATTATCTGTTCGCAGGATTTAAGCGGATTTCGGCACTTGCAGCTCTGTGGTACTGGCAAAGGTAAAGAAAGAAAAAAACTTAGTTCTACAGTTTTCTTTTATAACTGACTTAGCAGTTTGATGTTTAAAAGTCGGTGAATGTAGATTTCCGGACATTCCCAACACGTCGTTCTTCCGAATTTGCTCAACCTAATATTGCCAAATTAATAGATATAAATTCCCTCTTGAATGTGGAGCAGAACTCATCCCTTTCCTGTCACACCCCAAATCCTACAATGACCTGGGAAATGACACGGCCGTCCTTGTACCTAAAGGACGCAGCCTCATATAGAAATCAACATAGACTTGTTATCAAATATGTGTATATCCTACTATGTATACATATAGACATCTGACTAAACATAAAGTTGATTCATTCATTAGAGTTTCTACAATCTTCAAAGATATTTATATCTCACCGTTCAGCTAAACTCGACAACTAAAAACATACATATTTACAATCCCTTTCAGATCATACCCGAAATCCAATTCCCAAAAGTCCCCGATGTTTGCGCTCTCGTTCTACTTGCCGCCGACTGAAGAACCTGAAAGGATTGGGAATGAAAGTGGGATGAGCAACCACAGCTTAGTGAGTAATACATATCTCTTTTAAGCAGATCGAGCATTCACTATGCACATATAATAATAACATATGTCACAGAAATATTCTGTTAATCAATAAAAATCATAACAAAAATCAATGGTCAAGTCCATTGATTAATCTCAAATCACATATCGATGGTCCATCCATCGACAAATCTCAAATCACATGTCAATGGTCCATTCCATTGACCAATCTCATGCTCAAATATCTAACCATGGTCACGTATAACGCCTCGTGACAAGACGACCAAGATTCCCCCCTTGGCAAGGTCCCCACCTATATCAGCCGGTGGTTCGGCCCCAAAGGATATCCTAACTAGTATGCGCATACCCAAAAACCCTTCACTGGGTTCACAGCGATATTGAGCATCAAAACTAATATCTGCGAATAATCCACAAATCCCATCCAGAAATCATTTTGCGAACCAAAATATATTCCACAATCATTTCTGATAAACCAGGTTCAGAAATCGATCACACTTTTCACAATTCATTTCGTAACATATTTCTCAAATAGTTCGCAAGTATCAAAATGCAGTAATTGTCCGATCCAGATTTTAATGCAACAAATATGCCTTTGGCATTCATAGTATATCAAATATGTACTGTTTTCAAGATATGACTTTATAAATTCATAGAAGAGATAAGCACCACTCACCTGATATAGCCTAACTCTGATCTCGATAACTAATTTAGGCCCACGAACTCGAGTCCTATCAGTTTAGCGAAAATCGGTATCACAGTCAAATAAAAATGCTATCGTAACTACGAATCCACTAAGATAAGCTTATTCGCTAATCAAACTATTTTTACGAATTAACAAAACGCTAATCTGAATCGCATAAACTAAACTATCCGTAACGCGGAGCCTAAACGTAGCGTAACTTCGAAAACTATTCCGGCGATATGAACGAAGGGCTCGAATTCTTACTAAATGTTGAAGAACGCAATTAATTCGGCTTGATTCTGGAGTTAGACGGATTTTCTTCCTATTTTTTCTCCTCCCTTTCTCTGCGTTTTCTCCGCTTCTGTACTAATGGCCGAAGAGAGCACTCTCTCTCTCTCTCTCTCTCTCTCTCTCTCTCTTGATATCTTCCTGGCCGAGCATTTGAAGCGGTGGGGGTGTGTGTGTCTCTTTTTTTTTATATATAATTTGTTTACTAGTCAACAAGCTACATGTCACAGTAAGGCCAAAGCGCAAGGTCCAACTGTGCATGTGTCCGCATATTACAGTCTACCCTCCTTATAAGAAATTTCGCCCTCGAAATTTGAGCTTACCTCAACAATTGAATAAGTTAGGGTACTTGCGCCTTGCCTCTTCCTCGAGTTCCCAAATAGCTTCTCTTTCAGTATGGTTTTCCCATTGTATCTTTACATAGGGAATAATCCGGTGTCGCAATACTTGATCCTTCCTATCGATGATACGAATGGGCCTCTCCTCATAAGTCAAATTCTCCTTCAATCTCAAAGGGGTAAAATCTAGTACGTGTTCTGGATTCGGCACATATTTCCGCAACAGAGATACGTAAAACACATCATGCACTCCTAAGCAACTTCGCCAACCCTTTCTAATATAAGAAATGGTCCCACGTATCTTGGACTCAATTTGCCACGCGTGCCAAATCTCATAACACCTTTCATGGGAGAAACCTTGAGGAATACATGGTCTCCTATATCAAATTCCACATTACGCCTTTTAAGATCTGCATAACTTTTCTGGCGACTTTGAGCCGTTTTGATGCGCTCCCTAATCAACTTGACTTTCTCTTCTGACTGCTGAATAAACTCTGGACCAGTTAGTCTCTTCCAACCAACATCATCCCAACAAATAGGAGTTCTACACTTTCGACCATATAAAGCCTCAAAAGGTGCCATCTTAATGTTGGAATGATAACTGTTATTATAAGAAAACTCTGCCAAATGTAAGTGTTCATCCCAAGAACCACCAAAGTCGATGACGCAGGATTTCAACATATCCTCTAATGTGTGAATAGTTCTCTCTGACTGCCCATCTGTCTATGGGTGAAAAGCTGTACTAAAGTTGAGTTTGGTGCCCAAGGCTCCTTGCAACCTCTTCCAAAAGTTGGATACAAATCTAGGATCTCTGTCAGAAACAATACTCACTGGAACTCCGTGAAGCTTCACTATCTCATTGACGTATTGCTTTGCTAAACTTTCCAGTGAAAGACCAAATCGATATGATAAAAAGTGAGCAGATTTAGTTAATCGATCAACAATCACCCATATAGCATTCTTACCACTTGGTGTCCTCGGTAAACCAACAACAAAATCCATGGTGATATGCTCCCACTTCCATTTGGGTACTTCAAGTGGGTGTAATTGTCCACCAGGTTTCTGATGTTCAATTTTTACTTGTTGACAAATTAGATATTGATCGACAAATTTCTCGACATCTTTCTTCATATTAATCCACCAAAAATTCTCTCTCAAATCTCGATACATTTTAGTGTTTCCCGGATGGATTGAGAATCTAGTACTGTGAGCTTCTTGTAATATCTCATTTTTCAATTCTGAATCATCAGGAATACATAATCGTCCACGAAACTCCAAAGATCCATCTACGTGAACGTTAAAATCTGTATGACCATTAGCCTCTACGCCTTCTCTAATTTTCTGCAATTGAGGGTCTTAATTCTGTTTAGACTTGATTCTGTCAATCAATATTGGCTGCACTCGAATATTAGCCAATCGAGAACCAAGCTGATGTTTCAATACTTCCAAGTCCAATTTTCTCATATCTTCAAGGATAAACCTTTTAGTAGTGAGCAGCACTGCCATATTTCCAAAAGATTTACGACTTAAGGCATCAGCTACCACATTAGCCTTACCTGGATGGTAATTGATAGATATATCATAATCTTTCAAAAGTTCTAACCATCTCCTCTGCCTCATGTTTAGTTCCTTCTAAGTGAAAATATACTTCAGGCTTTTGTGATCCGTAAATACTTCACATTTCTCCCCATACAAGTAGTGCCGCCATATTTTCAAAGCAAAAACAACTGCTGCCAACTCTAGATCATGAGTGTGGTAATTCTTCTCATGCGGTTTTAACTGTCTAGAGGCATAGGCAATAACTTTATCACTTTGCATAAGAACACAACATAAACCTTCTTTAGAAGCATCACAATAAATTGTGAAGCCACCAATTCCTAAAGGCAACGTCAATATAGGAGTTGATACCAATCGTCTTTTTAACTCATGGAAACTATGTTCACAATGATCAGACCACACAAATTTAACTCCCTTCTGAGTTAACCGAGTAAGTGGACCGGCAATTTTAGAGAATCCCTCCACAAATCGTCTATAATAGTCAGCTAGCCCAAGGAAACTTCTCACTTTTGCAACATTAGTAGGATGGTTCCATTGAACAACTGCTTCAACTTTCTTTGGGTCAACTGACATGCCATTTTTCGAAATTACATGACCCAAGAACTCTATATGGTCAAGCCAGAAGTCGCATTTACTAAACTTAGCATACAACTTCTTTTTACATAGGGTCTGCAGGACAAACCTCAAGTGTCGCTCATGTTCTTCCAAATTCCTTGAATAGACCAAAATATCATCGATGAACACCACTATAAATCTGTCTAGATTTTCCTTGAATATCCTATTAATCATATCCATGAAAGCAGCAGGCGCATTTGTTAATCCAAAAGGCATGACAAGAAATTCGTAATGGCCATATCTTGTTCTAAAAGCAATTTTAGGCACATCACTCGTTTTTATCTTCAACTGATGATACCCAGAACGAAGGTCGATCTTAGAGAATACCTTTGATCCTTGAAGCTGGTCAAACAAATCATCAATCCGAGGTAAATGATATTTATTCTTGATCGTGACCTTGTTAAGTTCTCGGTAGTTTATGCAAAGTCTCATGCTACCGTCTTTCTTTTTCACAAACAAGACTGGAGCTCCCCAAGGTGAAACACTAGGTCTGATGAAACCCTTATCCAAAAGCTCTTGAAGTTGGGTTTTCAACTCTTTCAATTCGACAGGTGCCATTCGGTATGGTGCCTTAGAAATAGGTGTTGTGCCAAGCATCAATTCTATACATAATTCAATTTCTCTATCAGGAGGTAGGCCTAATAAATCCTCAGGAAATACATCTGGAAACTCTTTGACTACATGAATGTCTTCTAGTTTTACAGTATCCACTCTTGTATATTTTACACAAGCCAAATAACCACAACAACCCTTTCTCAAAAGTTTTCTTGCCTGCATGGATGAAATTAATGCAGGAAAAGTACCCTTACAACTTCCCGAAAAATAGAATTCAGGCTGATTTGGAATTCGAAAGAGCACTTTCTTCAAAAAATAATCTACCGTAGCATGATATGTGGATAACCAATCCATTCCTAGTATAACATCAAAATCCCGCATATTCAACTCCACTAAATCTATAGGCAATGCAGCGCTGTTTATCTGGAGTTCACAACCCTTGAACACACGATCGGCAATTAGGAAACTACCAGTAGGAGTATTAACACATAGTTCACATTCGAGAGACTCAGGCAATACATCAAGCTTTCTTGCAAATTCAGTAGAAATAAAGGAATGTGTAGCGCCTGGATCAAATAACGCATATGTATATTGTGAGGTAGCAAAAATATTACCTGCAACAACTGGATTAGATGCCGCTACATCTTCCTCCGTCATAGCAAAAACTTTTCCTATTGTCCTATGTTTTTGCTGATTTTCCGGTAGTTTATTAATTAAAGGCGCATCCCTCCGCATGGAACAATTGCTTGCTATGTGTCCCGGTTTCCCACACAGATAACATGATCTACTATCAACTGTAGCATCCCTTTGTGCACAACAATCTCGCTGCTTGTGTCCCACTTTCCCACATAAAAAGCATGCTCCAATTTTTCTGTAACACTCACCCCTGTGATATTTTCCACATGTATTACAATGTTTCTGAGTTCTAAACTTCCCCGATTGACTACTACCACTTCGCATATTACTGCCACTTGTATGGCTCTCTTGAGTGACACTGAACTTGGACCTCTTTTGTTGGTGAACACCAGTTGTGTCACACTCCAAATGGTCTTGTTCTACCCTGATTGCTCGCTCTAAGACATCATTGTATGTCGTCAATGCAAGAGGTGTAAGCTTAGATCGAATATCAGATCGAAGCCCCCTTTGAAAATGTTCAGCTCGTACTTTTTCATCAGCTATAACAGTTTTGGCAAATCTACTCAACTGATTAAAGTGACCTGCGTACCTCATAACAGTAGAATTGCCCTGAGATATTTGCATAAAGTCACTCTTCATCTTCATTTGGAAGGACTACGGAAAGAATTGAGCAAAGAATTTCTCAGTGAAGTCTTTCCAAGATACTATAGCATTCTCATCCCCTAAAGTTGGTCGTGTCCCTTCCCACCAATACTGAGCTTTACCTATCAGACACTGACTAGCAAAATCAACCTTTCGATTTTCATGAACTCTATCAGCTTTGAATATACCTTTCATCCTTCTAACCCATCCTTCAGCTACAAAAGGATCAGGCTTCCCATCATAGGTGGGTGGATTTGTTTTCCTGAATTGAGCATATGTACATTCTTTATTATCTTCAGATTTACCCGTTTCACTTTTGGAGTTCTTGAAATCACATTGCAATTCAAGCACTACTTGACAAATCCCAGATAAATCATTTTCAGTAATAGGTCGATATGGCTCATCCCTTACTTTTTGCAAATCTGAACTTCTTTCAGAATCTTCTTCTTGTCTATTCGTTGATGCCATACTTCGAGAATCTTCTGACATATTTCTAATATCAGAGGTACCACTTCGCTTGCCTTTAATGTTCTTACGAAATGAAGCTAGCGTTTTTGAGTCAGAACCCATGATTACCTGAACCTACAATAAAATATAACCTTAACTAGTGAAAAATTATTTTACTGGAAACTATCACACAATCTCACCACGTCCCCGAAAATCTACCCCCAAACAGATCATAACTTAAGCTCTGATACCAACATTTCTCACACCCCAAATCCTACAATGACCTGGGAAATGACACGGCCGTCCTTGTACCTAAAGGACGCAGCCTCATATAGAAATCAACATAGACTTGTTATCAAATATGTGTATATCCTACTATGTATACATATAGATATCTGACTAAACATAAAGTTGATTCCTTCATCAGGGTTTCTACAATCCTCAAAGATATTTATATCTCACCGTTCAGCTAAACTCGACAACTAAAAACATACATATTTACAATCCCTTCTCAGATCATACCCAAAATCCAACTCCTAAAAGTCCCCAACGTTTGCGCTCTCGTTCTACTTGCCGCCGACTGAAGAACCTGAAAGGATTGGGAAGGAAAGTGGGATGAGCAACCACAGCTCAGTGAGTAGTACATATCTCTTCTAAGCAGATCGAGCATTCACTATGCACATATAATGATAACATATGTCACAGAAATATTCTGTTAATCAATAAAAATCATAACAAAAATCAATGGTCAAGTCCATTGATTAATCTCAAATCACATACCGATGGTCCATCCATCGATAAATCTCAAATCACATGTCAATGGTCCATCCCATTGGTCAATCTCATGCTCAAATATCTAACCATGGTCACGTATAACGCCTCGTGACAAGACGACCAAGATTCCCCCCTTGGCAAGTCCCCACCTATATCAGCCGGTGGTTCGGCCCCAAAGGATATCCTAACTAGTATGCGCATACCCAAAAACCCTTCACTGGGTTCACAGCGATATTGAACATCAAAACCAATATCTGCGAATAATCCACAAATCCCATCCAGAAACCATTTTGCGAACCAAAATATATTCCACAATCATTTCTGATAAACCAGGTTCAGAAATCGATCACACTTTTCACAATTCATTTCGTAACATATTTCTCAAATAGTTCGCAAGTATCAAAATGCAGTAATTGTCCGATCCAGATTTTAATGCAACAAATATGCCTTTGGCATTCATAGTATATCAAATATGTACTATTTTCAAGATATGACTTTATAAATTCATATAAGAGATAAGCACCACTCACCTGATATAGCCTAACTCTGATCTCAATAACTAATTCAGGCCCACGAACTCGAGTCCTATCAGTTTAGCGAAAATCGGTATCACAGTCAAATAAAAATGCTATCGTAACTACGAATCCACTAAGATAAGCTTATTCGCTAGTCAAACTATTTCTACGAATTAACAAAACGCTAATCCGAATCGCATAAACTAAACTATCCGTAATGCGGAGCCTAAACGTAGCGTAACTTCGAAAACTATTCCGGCGATATGAACGAGGGGCTCGAATTCTTACTAAACGCTGAAGAACGCAATTGATTCGGCTTGATTTTGGAGCCAGACGGATTTTCTTCCTATTTTTTCTCCTCCCTTTCTCTGCGTTTTCTCCGTTTCTGTACTAATGGCTGAAGAGAGCTCTCTCTCTCTCTCTCTCTCTCTCTCTCTCTCTCTCTTTATATATATACATATCTTCCTGGCCGAGCATTTGAAGCGGTGGGGGTGTGTGTGTCTCTTTTTTTTTTTTTAATAATTTGTTGACTAGTCAACAGGCCACATGTCACAGCAAGGCCAAAGTGCAAGGTCCAACTGTGCATGTGTCCGCATATTACATTTCCAATTAATAAAATCAAGTGAGAGAAGGGAGGATGAACTCAATTGATTCGGTAATGATATTAAGGAATGAAAAGTCAAAATCATAGAAAGGGAAGGTATGTTATTAGCGGAGAAAATGGAATTATATACTATCAAAAGAGTAATTTCATGAGTACCAAATATTTCATATTTTCCTACAACCTTGTCGGAGGAAATTCCCTCCGATTATACCTTTGATTGGTAGGTTACAAATTAACACGGGCATTACCGACATCCGGTATTAATTAAGCTTGCATGTGATTGTTATCCATAACTTATAACTCACCAATCAGAGATATGGCTGAAGAAACTTCCGCCCTTGCAAAATTGGCTCATCGAGTGGCGTCTCGAATGGTGTATCGGCCTTCAATGAGCAGGCTTAAGCGACCGACATAAGTTTTATCACTAAACTTTGCAAATCAACTTTGCTAACTAATCGATGATATCGATAATCGTAACATCATCCCGTTCACGTAGGCAAACTTAGAAATGGCAACATGGCGAACAAACGGTTTCTGTCCGTGAATGCCATACAATATTGTGTAGGAGACCAAAAGACAACTTCCCACGCACAAAACCTTATAGGCAGCCGGTGCCCCTGTCCATTATGTTGGGAGTATGGTAGACGGATTTGGCTTTGAAGTTTGTGGTGGCGGTGTTGCAACCCGATGACTGTGGCCACGGAGGAGCGACGGAGCAAAGTCAGCAGCTATGGAATGAAGAAGAAGAAAGACGAAAGGGCAAAAAGGAACTAGTATGAAAAAAAAAAAAAAAGACGCGACATTTTCACCTAGGCGTGGAAATACTTGTTAGGCAAATGAAAGACTGTAGACGTCGCTAATAATTTTGTGACATGGCGCGTGAGTCTGTCAATGAGGGAAATTTAGAATGTGGAGATACTTGTTAGGCAAATGAAAGTCCAAGCACTTGCACTGTTATTATCTGAAAAATGGCGGCAAAGCGTCTATGTTGTCCATCATAAACGAAATCAAAGATGCACCATGTGAGGTTTTAGACTCAGGTACCACTGATAGAATTCAGTATCCAAAACTGGAATAAAGTCCCGAGTCTATGCCTTTTCTTCGACCGAACATATTCTAGAATGGAATCCTGGTGAATGGAAAGGATCTCTTGTGACTGACGGGGAAAGCACTGATCAAAAGATGGAGGAACCTGAAGAGATTTGAAGTTAGGATCAAGAATAACCTGCCATCCTCGAGGTTGTCCAAAAATTGACAAGAGAGCTTGCCTTACTCTTCCAACTCCTGAACACCATCGAAGCGGGTAATGTACGTCTGGGGACGATAGTCGAAGAAACTGGGAGCTTTGACAGTAGGGGCCATTGGAGTTGGCGGAAAAGAGAGAACTTTGGTTGAAATCTGGAATTTGAAACGAGAAAAACATGGGAGCAAGCGTTGAAAACGTCAGAGTAGGCAAAAGATGAAGATGGAAAGGTGAAATCTTTGCTCTGAAGTCCGAGGATGCTGTCGACATCCTCTCTCTTGTCGTGGAAGCTGCTTTGCTTGCTGGAAGATACTTCCACAAGCCCTGAATCTCTGTCCGCGTTCAAATGGATATGCTAGCTCGGATCCTTTCACTCACTTCACGGTCTCCCCTTTCTTCTTTAACTTTTTTCTACCTGCTGTGTATCTCTCTCTGTCTGTTCTTGTTCTGTAAAGTGTCCCTGTTTTGCTTTCCCGCAGAAGGGGAAGAGTAATGGACACTGACTATGGAGTTCAATTTTAATTCCCTAAACATGAACCTATAGTGGCCATGGAGCTTAAAACCCAAGATCTGAGTACAAGTTTAGAACGCCAAATAATAAGAATCGCACATCCTGGACTGTACTTCTGTACAGTAACTAATGCTAACAATCTCATTACCGAGGAACAAATTTGATTTTATCATAAGGGCGGTCACAAAAGGCATTTAATTTTCGTCAACAAACAGCTTTTTGGCATCTAGTCAGCAATATTCCTAGCTATCAAAACCCGTTCTTACTGGAATAAAAGAATTTCGAACAGAAAATATTGAACATTGACTCAGTTCGTTGCAAATCTTGAGGCTCCCCATGTTCGCCCTGTGTCTCTCAGGTTAGGGTGTTCATAACGAAGTTGCTGTTGTCAAGAGTCAATCCTCCGTCAAATCCGGAGCTGGATGGATACACAATCTCAAGCTGCTTGAATTATCAAGATCCATAATTACAAGTCGCGTCCTTCATAAATTGCAACCATTCAAATAGCTGCTTCAAAAACTGAAAAACTCTCCCAAGGAAGGCCTTTGACAGCTCCTGCAAATTGGTGCATCATCCTGAGATCAACTTGTCAACCACCGAATCGATTACTACCAAATCAGGTCGCAAGATGCCACTGGGGGATCTCCATCGTCCAGAGGAGTCTTGACACCAAAATTCTCACAAAGCATAAACAACGTCCAGCTCTCCCTTCATTCTGGTGCCAAAACAGAGAGTCCATTTACACAGTCACTTCATTCTTAATCTCATGTCAGAACAAGATTAAAATGACGTTGTTTTTTTGGTCGTACATAGCATGCTATAGAATATCTTGCACTGGCGGAACAAACCCACATTGCATAGTGTCAAAATTTCTACTGCATGAATGAATAAAACATAATATCTAGAGCTGATTTTTCCAGGCGGGATGAATTTGATCGATATTCTGCCTCCGGTCAAATTCGACGCGTAAGTCTCATCAAGAATCCAAAGTGGCCAGGGAATCTTGCGCATATAATATAGCAGTGTATCAAAAACACGTTAATGACTTACCACGAAGAGAATTCTTAAGGGACTGAGATAACTGAAGTTGAGGGGTTTCCTGGTGAGTACATATGGCTTATTTGAAGCAACTGTACTTCCGTTTGAGCAACCTCACGGATAAGATGAAATCAAAAGCATCTGCATAGACGAATAAACATAACCACATAGATGTCAAGAGAGGAGGCAAATCATTCTTCAAACTCAGTCCTCGAGAAAATTACAACTCACATTTGTTTGGGACAGTCATCGATAGCTTATCCAGGATGAGCAATCTTACTCGATGGCTGTGACATCTGATGTGCTCAGAAGGTATTCTGATGACTGCTGGCATCATCAAGAGAGTGGTTTCTCCGAAGCATCATGTCATCCTAGTCCACCAGCTTCCTTGGCGCTTGAATCAGATAAGAGAAAACAATTTTTATGTGATGGGAAAGGAAGGAAAAAAAAAAAAATCCATCTTTTCATCGGTGATTAAATATGAAACCTCCTCCTTCGAATGTTGCTGATTCATTTAAACGTTGCTAAATCCTTCTATTTTTCCTTGTGAATGTATTATTGACTCCTCGCACAATACAGAGCACGATATCCCTGAACCATCGGGCTTCCAAGACCAGCATTCCTTGAACTACATAAAAGACAAAAGTAGAAGAATAGCGGGCTATCAAGTAGGAAATGCTGATGAAATTTGGCAATGCATCTCGACAGTGAATGGTGTGACCTGCTTCATTTACCTTTCACATCGTTCCGGACACTGACCAAAGTCCTCGGCTCAACAGAGCATTCTTTTCATGGAACAATTGTTTCTATCTGCCGCAGTAGCGCAATGAACGTATGAAATTCCGATAATTTGCATTGCTGAACTCCTTTGTGTTTAGACGCCTTGATTCCTGGAGCTCTGTGATCTCAACAAGTTCATGCGAGATTGACCCCCATCATTTCATTCAATCTTGCGAAATTTGACAGATGGGGGCAATTTGCTGAGGCTCGGAGTTGAGTCCCTCATCTGTTCACATATTTGACTTTGTCCAGTCCCTGAACATGACTGAGCTTCGAGCATCCTCGAATGTCCAAATATTGCAGGCGATCGAAGCCCGAGAGGTCTGGTAATGTTGCAATGGAGGTGCACCCCTCGATATCCAATTTTCTCAAGATCTTCAAACTTTCAAGGCCTTTGATTTCGACTAGATTGTGGCATTCGTAAAGAGTCAAATACTCCAGATGTGTTAATCGTGAAACGTCCGGTCTTTCAAGGGACCGACAGTGGCATACATGCAGCTCTTCCAAGTTTTTCAGTTTGCCAAGGCCTCGAAATTGGTCATCTTTCAGTATTGGAGCATCAGAGTTAGAGAACCTATTTATACAAAAGGATCTCAAAGACTCTAGATGTTGAAGGCCGTCAAGGTTGGACAACTTCTGGCATCCAGATACACTTAGTTGTGCTAAGGATTTTAATGCTTCCAAACCCCTGATTTCTGTCAGCTTATTGCAGCAATCGAGATATAATGATAGCAAGAGTCCCAAACTTGACAAACTGGGCAACTCGCTCAAGTTATCGCACTGGGAGACATGAAGCTCCAATATTCCTGAGGGAAGCTCTGGCATGGAGTTCAACAATCTGCAACACTTAACAGTGAGCTCTTTTAGGTGGATTAGATGAGAAAGTTGAGGCAATGTGTCATCCTGACAGGTGACTCCCAAAACTGTTAAAGAGGCAGGAAACTCTGGCAGCAGCCGAAGATCGAAACAACGAGTTAACACAAGGTGTTGCAGCGAAGGCAGTTTACTGATGCTTTGTGGCAGAAATTGGAGCATGTCGCGGTCGTTTAAGTCAAGAATCTCGAGACAAGAAAGCTTATCGAATGCGTCTGGGAAGCCAGAAACACGTGTTGATATTAATCGAAGGATCCTCAGCGAAGACAACCCATCTATAGGGATTTCCCCTTCCAGACTATAGCATCTTGTGGCATCTAATTCTTCGAGGTTGCCCAACTTGCTAATACTCGGTGGTAAACTACTCAATCTCTCAATGTCAGAAATGTTCAAAATTTTCAAGTTTTTCAAATCCCCTATGGATTCAGGTAATTCCAAAATGCCTGAATATGACAAGTTTAATTTAGTCAGCCGTTCCAAATTTCCAATTGAGAGAGCGTTATCAAATTGGGAACCTCTCGGATCTTCCGCTCCGCCAAATGACAAGCGCTGCAGTGATTCGCATTTATAGGCATTAAGCACCTCCAGCTTCTTCAAGAAACCTATACATGGAGGAATTTCCTCTATAGCAGTCTCGCCTATGTAAAGTTCCTTCAGTTCTTCCAAATTGCCCATTTCTTGGGGTAGCCTTTTGAGTTTCTTA
This sequence comes from Rhodomyrtus psidioides, assembly GCA_021437785.1. Taxonomy (NCBI): domain Eukaryota; kingdom Viridiplantae; phylum Streptophyta; class Magnoliopsida; order Myrtales; family Myrtaceae; genus Rhodomyrtus; species Rhodomyrtus psidioides. The sequence goes on along the minus strand of JAILYB010000071.1, from coordinate 3,871,576 downwards.
CATCCCTGCAAGTTCAAAAAAATGAGGCCCTTTGCTTCTCCGATAGAAGGGTGAACTCGCTTCAGCTTATGGCATCCTTCGAGGATTAACATCTCTAAATTTCGGAAGGGTGAAAGATCGGGAGTAGCTTTTAAACGATGGCAACCTTTAAGAACTAGAGCTTTCAACTGCTTCGCCACCTGCAAAATAAAATGATTGATAAATTTTTGCTACATATGAATATAAGTCACTAGAAACAAAAGACAAGACGAGATGCTCTCTATCTGACCTTGAGATGACTCCAACCTTCCCAATGCTCCGAAATGTCACTTTTTGATAGATCAAGTATGACTAATTTCTCTAGACGAAAACTAGCGGGCACGAATGCAGGACATCCCGTCCACGTGAGCCATCTTAACTTAGGAAGCAAGCTTTTGGAATCTCCAATCAGTTTAGCATCAGCCACAGCAAGGAGCCTTAAGTTTGGCAGCGTCTCAAATTGCTCAGTCCTGAATTCACTCTGCGAGCTGTCTTCGTCGCTGTCTCCATCAAGCCAAAGGGCCTGAACGCGACCTTTTTGAATTCCCTTCACAAATTTTGCATCAAATCAGCTTACACTGGACCCATTATCGCTTTGCCTTCATTCTATAGTTGTGAAGTTGACGCAGATCATACCAGATTTTATCATATATGTGATTATTTGTTTTTCTATGACGAAATCCTTCCCTTCTTTTGTTAATGCTATTTGCTCCTATTGCTTTTTCCTTCTCTTATCCGATTAGAGGAGCAGTGCAAAAGGTCATTTCAAGGGAAAAAAACACGATGGCTACATCGAATCACGACTTAGAATCAATCAATACTAACACCAAGTGCACAACTTGTGCAGCACAAGTAACCACTAAGCAGCAGGGAGTTTATTGTTTAACCCAAAAGTTTTTTTCCCCCCTCTTTTCAACTCGGGAGAAAATGTCTACCATGTATAGATGCTAAGCACATAACTTCGGAATCACATCAACGAAATAATATAAGTAGAATAATCTGGGCCATGAGGTCTAACGATTCATTCCAATCATGAGAATTCATGTCAAAAGAGAGTACAAAAAAGAAGTAGAAGTAACAATTACCTTATTTCCCTGAAGTACTTCCAAAGCTTCATCACGGACCCACAGCCTACTTCGATTGATAGGCTCATCATAATCTTCTTGACGAACAATTTCCCTACCCAAGTCTCTCAGTTGGTCGTGCATTTTTAACTTTCCATCATCTCCAATTTTTATTAGTGACATAAAACACAATGTTTCAATCCCCATCTCCGGAAAAAAATTACAGGCATCCCACATGTTGGATGTCATTCTCAAGTCATCTCCAATGAAGAAACAAGCCATATCCAAAAATATCTGCTTTTCCTCATGGTTTAATGCTTCATAACTAATCCTTAGCTTCTCTTGTACTTTCTCATGTGGTATTCTCTTTAACTTATTCAATGCGTCTTGCCAAAATGCTTCTTTTCGCCCATGCAAAAATGAACCTATGACTTCGAGAGCTAGGGGAAGCCCTCCGGTAGTGGACACGATAGCACGAGAGAGAGATTCAAATTCACACGGAGGAGAGTCCCTCATAAAGGCATGTCTACTAAACAAGATCAAGGACTCATGCTCAGCAATTTCCTTGAGTTCGTACTCGTAGTTCACCACATCATCGTCAAGAATGGAACTTATTCTTGTGGTAATTATTATCCTACTTCCCAACTCAAACCAGTCATGTTTCCCAACCAAAGCTTTAATCTGATCGATGTGATCCACGTCATCTAGAAGAAGTAGGACTTTGTTATATTTAAATCTAGATTCCATGATCCTGATTCCTTCATCCGCATTAGACACTTGATTGTCCATTTTCAATATATCAGATATTAATTGATTATGCAAACACGAGATCCCCTTGCGCCGTGAGGATTCTCGAATATCTAAAATGAAACTATGATGTTGAAATTGGTCATAGAGCTTCTTGTAGACAACCTTGGCTAAAGTAGTCTTACCGATGCCCCCCATTCCATGAATACCGACAATTTGGGTGGCGTTGGGTTTATCATTCAGCAGTCTCAAGATATCCTCCATAGCAATATCGATTCCGACAAGTTGTTCGTTAACAACCGGTTGAAAGGCCTTCTTTAACTCACTCGAAACTTTTTTGACGACCATTCTCACCAGTTCTCCTTCGCGGCTGTTTATAAAGCATTCAAGCTAAAATGCATTAGAAGAACACTCATCTCCTTTTATACCTCATTATCACAACACTACAGCATATAGGAGTCAAAAAAGGAAGGAAAAAAAAAAAAAAAAAGCAAGCACGAGTTGAGAAACTGATGTAGAACAGTTGGCATGCGATTATCTTGATAAATTGGATCGCCAGAAGCCCACGCGGCTTCACCGGTAATTTCGGATCTTGGGACAAACGATCTCGGATCGCGCTCAAAATTGGTCGATTGAAGCAAAACGGCCGTCTAATTCAAAGTCACGGCTTTGCCGTGACATACGATGGATTTTGGTATTCCGGAGTTGTTTAGACCACTTTTTAGGCAGTTTTCTATTTCGCAATTTTAGATTTTTTTTGCATAATTTTCGAGATTTCATTTTGATTCCTTTTAGATAAGATTTGATTTGAGTCGATTAATGTTATCTTTAATTATCTGCATTCCTTTAGGAGTCCTATCTATATATATGGGCGTCCTCTCTTTGTATTAGACAGATTATCATTCAATCAATTTGAGCTTTCTTTTGGAATTCCTTTCCAAGTTACTGTTTCCCTGCGTCATTTGGTATCAGAGCGAGGTTTTTCCTTGTGACGATGACAAAAAACGTGAATAGACAAACCTCCGCAATTGAGGGCGATGAGCCTGTTTCGCGTGAGGAATTTACCCAGTTCGTTGAGGAGAATCGGCAGCTTGCTGAGGAGCATCGACAGTTTGCTGAGGAGACTCGACGGACTCTGCATGACCACCAACGGACGATGCAAGAATTGCTTGCCGCCATCCAACGGTTGTCTGCCAACCCAAACCCTAACCCTGGCGTTCTTCCTGCTGAGCGAATTCATGTCGCTCGTGATCCCGAAGTAGCTGTGGAGCGAAGGGCGAATCCCCAACAAGGACGACGAGGCTATGTCGAGGAATTTGAAGCAGAAGATGAAGTCGAATTCCAATATGCTCCTGTTTGTGGAAACCCTCTATTCAGGGGGGTCCTCGACGAACCTGTTCGTGGGGGTCGTCAGCATGGAAGATATCGACGAGAGCCCGAGCCGTATCAACTAAGGGTCGATCTTCCTACCTTCAATGGTAGCCTAAATATTGAAGATTTTCTGGATTGGCTTTGGGAGGTCGAGAAGTTCTTCGATGCCATGGAAATCGAAGAGGATCGTCAAGTTAAACTTGTGGCGTACAGATTGAAAGCCGGCGCATCAGCCTGGTGGGAACAGACGCAACTCTCCAGGCGCCGACAAGGGAAAGCCCCTATCCGAACTTGGGCTAGCATGAAAGAATTGCTGAAGGATCGGTTTCTTCCTCCTGATTTTGAGCAAGTCTTGTTCCAGCAATTTCAGGCTTGCAAACAAGGGGGTCGGACTGTCCAAGCATACACAGAGGAGTTCCTTAGACTTTCGGCCCGCAATAATCTGGCTGAATCTGAGGGGCAGCAAACTGCTAGGTATGTCAGCGGTCTCAATTTAAATATTCAGGATCGTGTTTCGTTGCATCGTTTGTATTCTGTTGAGGATGCGCAAGAGATGGCTAGGAAGGTTGAGTTGCAGTTGGAGCGAAATAATTATTCTAACAGATCAGGAAACTATAATCCTCGAGGACAATTCGGTCGGGGAAAATCGCAGGAAGGTGCTGAGTCCTCAAACCGGCAATTCATCAATGCAAATCGAAATTCGGGAAGCAATGTTGATGCGCCAAAACCTACTTCAGCCCCTGCGACTAAGGCTCGTGATGTCGCCCCGAATCCCTATGCTAAACCCTATCCAGGAAAGTGCTTCAAGTGTAATGAACCTGGGCACCGTTCTAGTGATTGTCCGCGGCGGAAGATGGCAAATTTGGTCGAACCTGACGATGAGTTTTATGAAGAGGATTGAGGAGACGAAGAAGAGATAGTCGATGAAGAAGGCGAACATGTTAATTGCGTGGTTAGGCGGCTGCTGTTAACACCAAGGAGGGAGGATTCGCAGCGGAACAACCTTTTCCGCACCCGATGCACTATAAGCGGTAAGGTCTGCAATGTTATTATTGACAGTGGAAGTTGCGAAAATATTGTGTCACAAGCACTGGTCGATCATCTCAAACTGAAGACTGAAGCTCACCCCTCGCCCTATACGATCGGATGGATTCGTAAGGGACCAGAATTAAAGGTAACACAGGTTTGTCGTTTACCTATTTCTATTGGGAAAACATACAAGGAAACAATAACCTGTGATGTTGTTGAGATGGATGCATGCCACGTCTTGTTGGGACGGCCATGGCAATATGACGTGGATGTTACTCACCGAGCTCGTGAGAACGTTTATTCATTCGTGTGGGGAAGGACGAAGATTATCCTTCGTCCCTTGGATGAAACTGTTCGTGTTCCACAACCTCTGAAAAAACAGGCTAAGGGTGGTGAGACTGGAGTTTTACTTAATGTTCGTATGAGGAATGGTATGTATTTACTTGTTGATGATGGGTCTAAGCAGAAAACCGTTGAGATTCCAGAAGTCCTGCAGCCTTTACTAAAGGCTTTCTCTGGTATTATTACTGAAGACCTACCTGATGGATTACCACCATTGCGAGACATCCAGCATCAGATTGATTTACTACCCGGCGCTAGTCTACCTAATCTGCCACATTACCGTATGACTCCGAAGGAGAATCAGATCCTAAGAGAGAAGGTGGACGAACTTCTGCGAAAGGGTTTCATCCAAGAAAGCATGAGTCCTTGTGCTGTTCCTGCTTTGCTGACACCGAAGAAAGATGGCAGCATGCGGATGTGTGTGGATAGTCGAGCGATAAATAAAATTACCGTGAGGTACCACTTCCCTATTCCTCGCTTGGATGATATGCTTGACAGGTTGTCTGGATCGGAGATCTTTTCGAAGATCGATTTGAGGAGCGGTTACCATCAGATTCGCATGAGGCCTGGGGATGAATGGAAGACGGCATTCAAAACCAGCGAAGGACTTTATGAATGGTTAGTCATGCCATTCGGGCTTAGCAATGCACCCAGCACTTTTATGCGTCTAATGACGCAAGTCCTTAAGCCTTTCTTGGGCAAGTTTGTGGTGGTTTATTTCGACGATATACTTATCTATAGCCCAGATGAGCAGCAACATGTAGAACACCTTCGAGATGTTTTGCAAGCTTTGGAGGAAAATCAGCTTTATATCAACCTACCTAAATGCAGTTTCATGACGAATCAATTGCTGTTTTTGGGATATATTGTTGGTGCAGATGGGCTTCGAGTTGATGAAGCGAAGGTTGCTGCCATTCAGGATTGGCCTACGCCCAAGACTGTTGGGGAGGTGCGGAGTTTTCATGGACTGGCGACATTCTATCGCAGGTTCATCCGTAATTTCAGTACTATTTTAGCGCCTATTACAGAGTGTCTAAAGAAAGGCCAATTTAGGTGGAGTGAAGAGGTTGAGGCAAGTTTTGCCTTGATAAAAGAAAAGTTATCTACTGCTCCTGTTCTTATTTTGCCGAATTTTGATAAGTTGTTCGAGCTAGATTGTGATGCTTCTGGGGTAGGAATTGGCGCGGTTTTGTCGCAGGAAGGGAAACCAGTTGCTTATTTCAGTGAGAAGTTGAATGAAGTTCGACGACGATGGTCCACCTATGAGCAGGAATTCTATGCAGTAGTTCGGGCTATTAAGCACTGGCAGCCTTATCTTTATCAGCGTGAATTTATATTGAATACTGACCACCAAGCGCTCAAATACATCAAGGGCCAAAAGCATTTAAGCAAGATGCATGAGCGTTGGGTTTCATTCTTGGAGCAATTTAATTTTGTGCTTCGACATAAGGCTGGTCATTTGAATAAAGTGGCTGATGCTTTAAGCCGCCGAGCTGCTTTACTTGTCACCATGACAAATGAAGTAGTGGGTTTTGAAATTTTATGCGACCTTTATGCTGAAGATGAAGATTTTCGAGACACTTGGGCGAAGTGTCAAGCTGCTGGCTCTGCAGGTGATATGATTACTCATGGTAATTTCCTATTTTATGGCAACAGGTTATGTATCCCGCGTAGTTCCCTTCGTGAGAAATTGATTCGGGAATTACATGGGGGGAGCCTTGGAGGACATCTTGGGCGTGATAAGTCCATCGCCTTGGTGGAAGAGCGTTATTTTTGGCCACAATTAAAACGCGATGTGGGGCGTTTTGTACAGAAGTGTCCTGTCTGTCAAGTTGCAAAGGGGCATTCTCAGAACACTGGCCTCTATACACCGTTGCCAGTACCAACTGGACCTTGGGTGGACATATCCATGGATTTTGTTCTGGGACTACCGCGAACACAACGAGGTATGGATTCCGTTTTCGTGATAGTTGATAGATTTTCGAAGATGGCACATTTTATACCATGTAAGAAAACTTCCGATGCTTCTCATGTTGCTGGTCTATTCTTTCGCGAAGTTGTTCGTTTACATGGTGTTCCAAAGACGATCACCTCTGATAGGGATACTAAGTTCCTCAGTCACTTTTGGAGGACTCTGTGGAAATTATTTAGCACTAATTTGCAGTACAGCAGTTCTTTCCATCCTCAGACTGATGGGCAGACCGAGGTAGTTAATCGAACAATGGCAGATATCATTCGTTGCCTTTGTAGCGACACGCCAAAACAGTGGGATCGTTATTTAGCTCCAGCGGAATTTGCTTTCAACAATACAGTTAATCGTTCCACTGGAAAATCACCATTTGAAGTTGTTTATGGCCGTGTACCTCAGCATACACTTGATCTGGTTCCTCTGCCTAAGATTCCTGGTTATAGTGTGGCGGCAGAAAATTTGGCAACAAAAATTGTAGAAGTTCAAGCTGATGTTACACGCCAACTTGCTGAATCCAATGCAAAGTATAAGGAGCATGCTGATAAGCGACGTCGTTCCAAGACTTTTGAAGTTGGCGATGAGGTCATGGTTTTCCTACGCAAGGAGCGATTCCCCGTTGGTACTTACAACAAGCTGAAGAACAGAAAAATCGGTCCTTGCCGCATCACGAAGAAGATCAACGACAATGCCTACATTGTTGATCTACCTGGCGATCTTAATATCTCCCCAACATTCAATGTGGCGGACCTATCCGAGTATCATTCTCCAGACATTCCGCTTTATCCTAATGATAACTCGAGGGCGAGTTCTTCTGAAGATGGGGGGAATGATGTAGAACAGTTGGCATGCGATTATCTTGATAAATTGGATCGCCAGAAGCCCACGCGGCTTCACCGGTAATTTCGGATCTTGGGACAAACGATCTCGGATCGCGCTCAAAATTGGTCGATTGAAGCAAAACGGCCGTCTAATTCAAAGTCACGGCTTTGCCGTGACATACGATGGATTTTGGTATTCCGGAGTTGTTTAGACCACTTTTTAGGCAGTTTTCTATTTCGCAATTTTAGATTTTTTTTGCATAATTTTCGAGATTTCATTTTGATTCCTTTTAGATAAGATTTGATTTGAGTCGATTAATGTTATCTTTAATTATCTGCATTCCTTTAGGAGTCCTATCTATATATATGGGCGTCCTCTCTTTGTATTAGACAGATTATCATTCAATCAATTTGAGCTTTCTTTTGGAATTCCTTTCCAAGTTACTGTTTCCCTGCGTCAGAAACAGACGAATGTATAGCTAGCTGGACAAGCAAAAGACCCTGATGAAAAAAAGTAAACAAGGCTTTGATTGAAAATGAATTACCCGCTAGCGGTTCTCTCCGATGCCCATCCCTTTAGGGAAGCCACTTCTTGGAGTGCTTGTTCCCATTTTGCAACAACTCCCTCCACATACTTCCCACTTAAACGGGAGAAAGTCTTTCCAAAGCTTTCTTTTTGGTATCGCACATGGGCTGGTTCAACCCGGTAAAATATGGGCAAGACAACGTGCTCACCTCTCTTCATGCACTCTATCATCTCAACGAGCTCTTGAAGGCACCACTTGCTCGAAGCATAGTTCTGAGAGAGGATCGGGCTCGAGATCTTACTGTTATTAATGGCTTGGTAAAGGCTGTTGCCGATCTTCTCACCTTCGCGAAGCTCGTCGTCGTCTCTGAACACGTGGATTCCAGCATCGACAAGGCTGTTGTAGAGGTGATCCACGATGGTTTTCCGAGTGTCCTTGCCGCTGAAGCTCAAGAAAACGTCGTAGTTATCACTTCCCATCGAAGTGGCGGACGAGCTAGATGCGCCGGTATCATCAACATTTCGAAGGGCGTTCTTCTTGTTGCTCTTGACAAAATTGTATACGAGCACAGAGAGAAGAATCGACCCAACCAACACTGCAAAAGAAAGCCCAAACACTACTGGATCACGATTCATTTTAACTTCCTTCGATGATTCTTGAACCGATCTTTCTATGAATATCAGAGAACAAAATGCCTCTATTCGGGTAGCCCAACTAGAAGACCGTTCAGAGCTGAGCTGCTTTCAAGATGCACATGGATCTTGAGGGAAAAAGGTAGACAAACTAATAGAAAATGACCGGATTTACTCGTCCCGCAAACCACCCACCCTCGCTGTCGATATGGACCACTGTTTACTGTTTAGCAGGTACCAATTTTTAACTCGTCACTGCAGGTTCCAGATCCCAAATATTGCAAGAGAAATGATTATGTAAACTGTCTAACCTACTATGTTGTTAACAGTATATTCAAGTTCACAAAAAATAAATAATAAATAATCAAAAATTATTTTGAGATTCATTCGTTCCATAATTTATGGCGCACAACATGATGTTCCTCACAGTCATCCAAAAACTGTTATGCTAGCGAAACTCGTATTGCAAAGTGAGTTCTAGCTGTTCTTGTTCTGGTTCTTACAGGCTGGGCCCCAAATCTCTAGGAGGTAAAAAAAAAAAAAAACTGTATAAGAAAACCACTTAAAATAAACAAATAACAATAACAGCAATAATAACGACAATAATACCACGACATTTGGAATTAGTGCTGCGACCGAAAACATTTTAAATTCCTCATCACACCTTTTATAAAATATCAATCAGTTCTGGACCACCAGGCTGGATCATTTTCTTAATCGAGTGGCTCCCGTAACGCGGTTTTCGCAATGCAAAGACAAATTATATGGCGTGGGAAAAGAAAGAGATGTTATAAGCACAAAAGAGCGCATATTCCGCTACGCTAATGACCCGTCGATTATGCTGCCTGATCTGTTGAATAGCTAGTTTTAATTTAATGAATCATTATTAAGTGTCATGTCCTTGCCCCTAACCACTAGCATAGGATAGGATATTATATTAGTTATTATTCAATGGACGGCAGTACAAAATTGCGCCCCGGATTTGATGTACTCGTAAGACTCGATCAAATCCGAAATGTTTAAGCGCACCCGATGAAATAGTCAAATTTTCGATCGTAATCTATTTTTATTTATTTATTAAATTATGGTTTTGGTGAAGATTATAATCTGACCCGAATGGACCCCCCCGGAAAAAGACTCTCACGCCGTGTATTTGGTGAACTTTTATGAAATGTTTAATTTTGTATCAGTAAGGGCTTTATACTCAGACTTTATGGAAGAGCGCGCTACGGTTCGTTGTTTCTTAGATATCCAAGAGATTAAGCTAGAACCCAAAAAAATAGCTACCCTCCATTTGACTTGTAGGAAAAGTATACTTTTAGTACCAAAAGTTGTGTACGGAGACCAATTATTTTTTAAAAACGATCACTTAAGTGCCAACTTCTTTTAGAAACGATAACTTTAGTGCCAACTCTGATATGCTACGTCAGTTTAAATAATAATAATAAAAACGACACGTGTCGAATTTTCAGCAAGTCACATCAGCTTAAATCAGAGTTAGCACTGAAGTGATCATTTTTTTTAAAAAAAGTTGGCACTAAAGTGATCTGTTTGAAACTTTTTGGCACTAAAATGATCTCCGTACATAATTTTTGGCACTAAAAGTGTACTTTTGCCGTTGACTTCTTTGTCATCAGAGCTGCCAGCCTAATTCGTATAAAAAAAGGCTTGCAAGCGAGTATCATTGCATCGGGAAAGAAACAAACCATATGACCTTATATGTTTGAGATAACGCAAGATGTGGGTGCAAAAGCCGGTTCGCTAGATGTCCATTGAAGAATTTGCCCGCCGTCGCCGGAGAGGCGGTCTCCCTAACCGAAGTGGCGGCCGTCCGCCGGAGAGGCGGCCCCCCTAACCGGAGTGGCGAAGAGGCGATTAGGTGTGACAAAGAGGCGGACAAGGAGTGACAAAGAGGGAGGTGGCTTGAGCAATGGATAAGAGAAATCCTATCGTGCTCTATCCCACCCCTCCCCTAGGATTATTTTATCCCCCTATATCCTCTTATATCCCCTCTGTATCATATCCTAGATAACTACCAAACACAAGATAAAAATAAAACATATCCTATCTTGAGTTTTATCCGGTCAACCAAACGAAGCCATATTGATTGAGAGATCGTGTTTTAGAAATAACTGACAATACTATGAGACTGTGAGGCTAGCGGCTTCCACCAAAAAAAAAAAATCTAATCTAACAAGGAAATTAGCTATTTTAGGAAAAATTGAACTACTAGATACCATCCGTAATATCTAATAAAATTTCTAACAATATTCTTGACTAGGGAATTCTCTAATATCCATAATTATACTTGAATATTCCCCTCAAGCTCCAGCTTGCATGTGAGAGACGCAACTTTCTTCTAAAGTGATTACTAAGCGTTATGTAAGCCTGAACATCACGAAGCTCCCAGCACCATCAAATGTCGAGATACAAGAGCTGCTACCATGCATGACAATTTGACAGTACCGTTATTATTTCTGATCTCACGATTTTTCAATTAATGAGTGCTTTATGAGAAAAGTGCGGTGATGGTATGTGTGAATCTACTGTCAGAAATAATGACAATGCTCTTAGACTGTTAGGGAATCATTTCCTATCGAGGTATTTCAGATTATATCGAAGCAGGAGAGGTCTAGTAATGTTTTAATGGATATGCACACCGTGGATATCCAATTCTTCTAAGTTTGTGAATAGATGTGCAAGGCCGTCAGGTTAGACAACTTCTCGCATCTTGATACAATTAGTTTTACTAAGGATTTTAATGCTTCCAGACCCTTGATTTCGGTCAGCTCTCGGCACGAATTGAGATCTAATTTTGACAAAAATTCCAAACTTGACAAACTTGGTAACTCTTTCAACTTACGACAATCGTGGACATGAAGCTCCAATAATCCCGATGGAAGCTTCGGCATGGATTCCAGCAATCGGCAATCCACAACAGCAAGCACTTTTAGATGGATTAAATGAATAGTACATGTGCCTGCAAAGGCTCCGCTGTTTCACAATTTTAGTAATTATCTTTTCATTCACAAGCCAACTCTAATTATTGCTCTGAGGTTCCGGGGGAGAAGATTGTGGGATGGGGGGAAGAAATGTACTCATGTTGGCTATAATATCAACATTCGCTTTTATGGGAAAAAAAAAAGTGCATCGATAGAAGGGGTCGTATCGTTGTGACATTGAGACCGTTGCAGATGACTATTTGAGCAAGGAATGCAGCCAAAGCTTACTGAACTGCACGGCCAAAATTAAGAACTCCGGAGGGCGAATGCCAAGCCAGGGATCTGGTTGACGTCCTCTCTCTTGTCGTGGAAGCTGCTTTACTTGCTGGAAGATGACTCCACAAGGGCTGAATCTCTGTTCTCGTTGACAAACAGCTTATCGGCATCTAGTCAGCAGCTGTCCTAGCTATCAAAGTACGTTCTCTCAGTCTCAGGCACAAAAGAATTTGGAATGGAAATTCTGAGACTCCGCATATGCGTCCTCTGTTTCTAACGTCAGGATGTTTAATCTTCAGCATTAGGAATCACATTTATGGTTGATATTTTCCTCAATTTCATAACGAAATTGCTGTCAAGTGTTAATCCTTCAACAAATCAGAAGTTGGTTGGATATCAAACTACCTGAATTGTCAAGAACAATAAATATGGATCGCAAACTTCATAAACTGCATCAGTTCAAATAGCTGCTTCAAAAACAGAAAGACTACATACCTAAGAAAGGCATTAACAGCTCCTGCAAATTTGTGGGCACATCATGAGATAAACTTGTTAACCACCGAATTGATTACTACCAAATTATGCCGCATGGTGCCATTTACGAATCACCATCTATCGGAGCAGTCTTGACACCAAAACTCTCACAAAGCAAGAACAACGTCCAGCTCTGCCTTCATTCTTGTGCCAAAACAAACAGTTCATGTAGACAGTCACTTCATTCTTAATCTCACATCAGAACTACCTCCCCATATGGTTCTCTTCGGTTTACATATCCACAATTCAAATGACATTGTATCTTTCGACGTACAGAGCATGCCATAGTATATCTTGCCATTTCATAAGAGTACATATGGCTTATTTGCTAGTGATAGTCATCGATAGCTTGTCCAGGATGAGCAATCTTACTTGATGGCTCATGACATCTGTATGTCCTTAGAAGGCATTCTGACGAGAGTTGTTTTGTCCGAAGCATCATGTCATACTCCTCCATCACCTTCTCCGTTCTTTGAATCACGTAAGAGAAGGAAGATCATATCCTGTCGTCATGGAAAATGGTTGAATTGAACCTAATCATTCTTATGTAATGGGAAAGGAGAAAAAAGAATATAATCCATCTTTTTATTCAGTGATTAAATATCAAACCTCCTCCTTCGTTTGTTGCTAGTGTCAAATAGAGAAAATCTGAGTCGGCTAAAATATTTAATAATGGGAGAAATTCGGAACTATTGACAATCTATTGAAGTGCTACACTTGTACAATTTGGAAAAGGTCGGTAATTTAATGATTTATCAAAACATTGATAAATCCTTCTACTCTTCCTTGTGAAAGTATTATTGACTACTCCAACGATCCAGAGTCTCCATTCCTTGAACTACTTAAAAGGACAAAAGCATAACAGCCGACTATCAAGAAAATGGTGCTGTTAAGTTGGAAATGCTGATGAACAGTGTGACCTGCTTTATTTACCTTTCAAAGCTAAACGCGAATCGTTCCGGAAATTGTGACCCGTCGGAGCAGTCTTTTCATGGACCAGTTGTTTCTCTCTGCTGCAGTAGAACAATGAACGTATGAAGATCCGATAAGTTGCATCGCGGGACATCTATTAGAGTGTAAACGCCTTGATTCCAGGAGCTCTGTGGTCTCCACCAGATCATGCGAGATTGACGCCCAGCATTTCATTCAATCTTGCCAAATTCGACAGATGTGGACAATTTGCTGAGGCTCGGAGCTGAATCCCTTATTTTTTCACATTCGGGACTTTCTCCAGTCCCTGAACATCATCAAGCTTCCAGCACCCTCTAATATTCAAATCTCTCCGGTAATGCTTCAATGGAATTGCAACCCTCGAAGACCAACACTTCCAAGTTTTTCAATCTTCCAAGGCCTTTGATTTCAACTAGATTGTGGCATTTGTAAAGGCTTAATTGCTTCAGAAGTGTTAATTGCGAAAGCTCCAGTATTACAAGGGACTGATAGCCCCACACCTGCAGCTCTTCCAAGTTGTTCAATTTGTCAAGGCCTCTAACTTTGACTACTGGTAGAAGAGCATCATATGACTTAAATACCAAACTCAAATTCAAGGATCACAAAGATGCTAGATGTTCAAGGCCGTCCGGGTTGGACAACCTCCTGCATTCTAAATAAGGTGGCAAATGGGTGGGTTGGGTCGGGTTTGGGTCGGGTCGAAGATGGTCCGACCCATATTGACCCATCTGACCCATATTTAATGACCCAAACCCGACCCGACCCGTGACTGACTCATACCGACCCGACCCGTTTTGACCAATATTATCAAAACACAACAATAGTTTAAGAAAATAATATTACTAAAATATTTCCCGACCCCGGTCCCTGCACTGGCCTCGACCTTGGCCCTTGCCCCGGCCCGGGCCCCGTCCCCAGCCCGGGGACACGGCCCTGGCCCCAAGACCCGATCCTGACACCGGTCTCGACCTCGGTCCCAGACCCGAGACCCGACCCCGACCCCGGTCAAGGTCTCGGCCCCGGCTCCGGGGACCCGACCCTGGGGACCCGGCCCCTGCCCCCGCCTCGGGACCCGGCCCTAGGCCCGGGCCATAAACCTGGCCCCGGCCCCGGCTAAGGGATTCGGCCCCGGCCCCTGCCCCCGGACAAGGCCAAGGTCCCGGCCCCGACACCCAACCCCGGCCCCGAGACCCGGCCCTCGGTCCCTGGACTAGGACCCGGCCCCAAACCGGACCCGACCTCGGACCCGGACCCGGGACCTGGCCTCGGGACCTGGCCCCGCGACCCGGCCTTGGCCCCGGGACTCGGACCCGGTCCCACTCTCGACCCCGGGACCCGGCCCTCGGTCTCGCGACCCGGACCCAGACCCGGCCCCGGTCACGGGACCCAACCTCGGACCCGGACTTGGTCCCGGGACCCGGCCTCAGCACCCGACACCGCCCCAGGACCGGAACCCGGTCCCGGCCCCGGGATCCAACCTCGGACTCGGACTCGGCCTCGGGACCCGGACCCGGCCTCAGCACCTGGCCCCTGGATTCGACCTCGGACCCGGCCTCGGGACCCGACCTCGGACCCGGACCAGGCCCCGGGACCCGGACCCTGCCCCGGCCCTGGGACCTGGACTCGGACCCGACCCCAGGAATCGACCTCGGAACCGGCCTCGGACCCGGCCCCGACACCCGGCCGCGGCACCAGACCCCGGTATCGGGACCCGGACCCGGTCCCGGCCCCGGGACTCGGCCCCGAGACCCGGCCCTCGGTCCCGCGACCCGGACCCGACCCCGACCCCGACCTCGAGACCCCACCTCGGACCCGGACTCGGCCTCGGGACCTGGCTCCGGGACCCAGACTCGGACCCAGCCCCACTCTCGGCCCCAGGACCCAGCCCCGGTCACAGCCTCTGTCCCGGCCTTGGGACTCGGCCCCGAGACCCGGACCTGGCCCCGGACCTCGGTCACAGCCCTCGGTCCTGCGACCCGGCCCCGAGACCCGGCCTCCGGACCCGGCCCCGAGACCCGATCCCAGCCCCCGGCCCCGGCCAGGGCCTCGATCCCGGCCTTGGGACCCCGCCCCGAGACCCAGCCCTCGGTCCCGCGACCGGGACTCGGCCCCGGGACCCGACCTCGGACCCGGCCTCGGGACCCTGCCCCGGCACCCGACCCGGCCCCGGGACCCGAACCCGGTCCCGGCCTTGGGTCCCGACCTCGGACCCGGACCCGGCCTCGGGACCCGGCCCAGGCACCCGATCCCTGGACCCGATCCTGGCCCCGACCCCGGCCCCGGACCCGGACCCGGGACACGACCTCGGCCCCGAGACACGACCCCGAGACCAGATCCCGGCCCCGACCCCGGTCTCGGGACCCGGCCCCGGGACCGGACCTCGGACTCGGCCCCGAGACTCGATCCCGGTCCCGGTCCCGGCCCCCGCCCCGGCGCCGAGACCCAATCCTGGGACCCGGCCCGGAGACACGGCCCCGGCCCCGGTCCCAGCCCCGGGACACGGCCCCGGTCACGGCCCCGACCCCCGCTCCCGTCCTTGTCACGCTCCGACTTTCGTCCCGGTCATGGCCCCGAGACCCGGCCCCGGCCCCGGCCCCGGTCACGGACCCTGCTCTGGTCACGGCTCTGGTCCCAGTTACGGCCCAAGCCTCGCTCCCGACCCCCGGCTCCGGCACCCGGCCTCGGCCCCCGACCACGTGACCCAGCCCCGGTCCTAATCCCAGTCCCGGTCCCAAGACCATTTGTAACTTGTGAAAGGATGTTATCAATATGGGTCAATATGGGTCGAAAGTTGATTTAAGTGTGACCCATTGTTGACCCATTTTTAGTGAACCATTTAACATTTAATGACTCATATTATACAAATATGCGTCAAATATGGGTTTGTGACCCATATTCCCACCTCTAATTCTAATACAGATAATTCCTCTAAGTATTTTAATGCTTCCAGATCCTTGATTTCTTTCAGCTCGGTGCATGAATCAATAGTTAACTTTGACAAGGATTTCAAATTTGACAAACTCGGTAACTCTTTCAACTCATGATAATCTAGGACAAAAAGCTCCACTAAACTTGAGGGAAGCTCCGGGATGCATTCCAGCAATCCGCAGCCCACAATGGCGAGCGATCTTAGGTGGATTAGATGAGAAAGTTGAGACAATGTACAATGCTGACAAGTGACTCCCAATGCTGTTAAAGAGGCAAGAAGCTCTGGTAGCGACTCAAGATTGTCACAACTTACTAATTCAAGGTATTGCAGAGAAGGCTGGTTATTGATGCTTTGTGGCAGCGATTGAAGCATTTTACAGTCTCGCAAATCAAGTTTCTCAAGACGAGAAAGCTTATCGAATTCATCGGGGAAGCCAGAAACATCTGTCGATCTCAATCGAAGGATCTTCAGTGAAGACAACCCATCTATTGGGATTTCCCTTCCCAGACTCTCGCAATTTGTGGCAACTAGTTCTTCAAGTTTCTCAAGATGAGAGACCTTAATGAATAAGCCAGAAACGAGTGTCGAACTTAATCGAAGGATCTTTAGTGAAGATAACCCATCTATATGAATTTCCCCTCCTAAACCCTGACATTTGGTGGCATCTAATTGTTCAAGGCTGACCAACTTGCCAATAGTACTAGGCAAACTCCTCAATTTCTCACAATGAGCAACATTCAAAATTCTCAAGTTTTTCAAATCCCCTATGGATTCAGGTAATTCGCAAATGCCTAATCGTGACAAGTCCAATTCAGTCAACCGTTCCAACTTCCCAATTGAGTCGGGAAGTCTGACCAATGATTTGCAACCAGAGGCATCAAGCGTCTCCAAGTCTTTCAATCTTTCAAGGCCTTTGATTTCGACTAGATTTTGGCATTCGAGAGCACGTAATCGCTTCAAACGTGTTAATTGCGAAAGGTCCAGTCTTACAAGGGACTGATAGCCCCACACCCACAGCTCTTCCAAGTTTTTCAATTTGTCAAGGCCTCGAGCTTGATCTCGATCATCATTCAATCTTGGGAACGTATCCATCTGCAAGAATCTCAAAGACTGTAGATGTTCAAGACTGTCAAAGCTTGATAACTTAATGCATCTTGACATTGACAATTTTGTTAAGTTTTTTAATGCTTTCAGATCCTTGATTTCTTTCAGCTCGGTGCATGAATCAATAGTTAATTGTGACAAGAATTCCAAATTTGACAAACTCGGTAACTCTTTCAACTCATGACAATCTAGGACAAAAAGATCCACTATTCCTGAGGGAAGCTCTGGGATGCATTCCAGCAATCCGCAGCCCACAATGGCGAGCGATCTGAGGTGGATTAGATGAGAAAGTTGAGACAATGTGCAATGCTGACAAGTGACTCCCAATGCTGTTAAAGAGGCAGGAAGCTCTGGTAGCGACTGAAGATTGTCACAACTTACTAATTCAAGGTATTGCAGAGAAGGCAGCTTACTGATGCTATGTGGCAGCGATTGAAGCATTTTGCAGTCCTGCAAATCAAGTTTCTCAAGACGAGAAAGCTTATTGAATTCATCGGGGAAGCCAGAAACATCTGTCGATCTCAATCGAAGGATCTTCAGTGAAGACAACCCATCTATTGGGATTTCCCCTCCCAGACTCTCGCAATTTGTGGCATCTAGTTCTTCAAGTTTCTCAAGACGAGAGACCTTAGTGAATAAGCCAGAAATGCATGTCGAACTTAATCGAAGATCTTCAGTGAAGGTAACCCATCTATATGAATTTCCCCTCCTAAACCCTTACATTCGGTGGCATCTAATTGTTCAAGGCTGACCAACTTGCCAATAGTACTAGGCAAACTCCTCAATTTCTCACAATTGAGCAATATTCAAAATTTTCAAGTTTTTCAAATCCCTAGTGGATTCAGGTAATTCGCAAATGCCTGATCGTGATAAGTGCAATTGAGTCAACAGTTCCAACTTCCCAATTGAGCTGGGGATATGAAAGGGAGGATGATCAAGCTGGGGATCTTCTGGAATACCCACTCCTTCTAATGACAAGTCCTGCAATTTCACGAGGGATCCGATGCATTCTGGAAGTCTACATAAATTCGAGCAACCACTCAAGTCAAGGTGCCATAAATTTACCAGATGGCTGATTGAGTCGGGAAGTCTGAGCAGTGACTTGCAATCAGAGGCAACAATTATCTCCAACTTCTTCAAAGAAACTATACATGGAGGAATTTCCTCTATAGCCGTCCCCGCCATGTAAAGTTCCGTCAGTTGTTCCCAATTGCCCATTTCTTGGGGTAGCTTTTGGAGTTTTTGACATCCGCGCACGTCCAAAACAAGGAGGCCCTTGGCTTCTCCAACAGAAGAGTGAATTTGCTCCAGATTACGACATCCTTTGAAGCTTAACATCTCTAAATTTTGGAAGGTTGAGAGATCAGGAGAAACTTTTAAACAATGGCAATTTACAAGAGATAGGGCTTTCAACTGGTTTGCCACCTACAAGATAAAATGATTTATAAATTTTCGCAGAGAAAATAAAATATCAGAAAGCAAAAGACAGAACAAGATGCTCTCCGTCTGACCTGGAGACGACTCCAACCTTCCCAAAGCTCTGATATGTCCCAATCCGATAAACAAAGTATCACCAATTTCTCCAGATGAAAACTAGTGAGCACGGATGCAGGACATTTTTTCAACACGAGGAATCGTAACTGAGGATGCAAGCCTTTGGAATCTCAAATCAGTGTTGCGTTATGCACTTCAAGCAACCTTAAGTTCGGTAGTGTCTCAAATTGCTCCGTTGTGAGTTCCACGTGCGAGGGGTTTTCACAGAGTGAAATGGCCTGAACGCGATCCTTTTCTTTTCCCTTCACAAAATATTGCATAACAGTGGAGAGGAGCAATCAGCAAAAAAAAATATTTAAGATTACCGCATTGGATATCGGTTAAACATATCCTTTTACAAGTTAAGGACATCATTGCCTTTTATGAAGTTTGAAATATGTTCATTAATTAATCGTATTTTATATCCATCAACATCAACATTAACAACACCTTTATCCCAAACAACTAGTTAAGGTCGGCGGTCAATGAACCTCAAAGATAAATAAAATAAAAGCAACATCGATCGAGAGAAAAGAAATAAATATGTAAAAATAATAAACAAAAATAAAAATCGTATTTTATATCAATGAACCCCTTAAATATAGATAATCAGTAACCAATTTTCGTCATTTCACCTTGATTGTTGAGGCCTTTTCCAATTCTTGTTTAATTTCTGTTTACTGTTTTTTTTTCAAAATATATTCTATGAAAGTGGCTGTCAAATAATGAATTTCGTTGCTCAATATTGTTGTTGATATTTATGTTTTCTATTATTCGCACTTTAGTTACTTTAGTTGTCTCCTATTTTACATATCATTCATTTTTATACAGTAATTAAGGGAAAAGAGTAATCCTCTTCCAAAAGATTAGATGAAAATATACTTTTACACCTTATAATAATAATAATAATAATAATAAGTTAATGGCTAGGATGAAATGAGACTTCATGCGGTATTATTAGGTAACAATTGAAAATTCAACGATAAGCGCGTGTCACTTCAGATTTTTTGAAGGTTTTTTTTTTTTTTAGATTTCCCCTCTATTTCAATAAACGTGATCACTAAATTTCTTCCTTAGTAATTGCAGTTTGACCAGGATTCCATCAAGGATCTAAATGCAGTTTCATTTTCTTTAGTAAATGCACTTTTCTTTTCTTTTTTCAACCCAATAGAAAATGTCTACCTAATCACATCAAGGAATAATACAAGGAGAGTAATGTCGGCTATGAGGTCTAGCAATTCATTCCCATTAAGAGAAATCATGTCAAAACAGAGTAGAACAACAATAGAGGTTAAAATTACCTTATTCCTTTGAAGTACTTCCCAAGCTTCCTCCTGAATCCACAACCTACTTCGATTCATAGGTGTGTTGTAATCTTCTTGACGAACAATTTCCCTACCAAGGTCTCTCAATTGGTCATGCATTGTCATTCTTCCATTATCTTCGATTTTTACTAGCGACATCAAACTTAATGTTTCAATCCCCATATTCGGAAAAAAAATTGCAAGCCTCCCACATGTAGGATGCAATTGATCGATCATATACAAAGAAGAATCAAGCCATGTCCAAAAATATCTATTTTTCCTCATGGTTTAACGCGTCATAACTTATCCTTAGCTTCTCTTGCACTTTCCCATGTGGTACTTTCCGTAACTTCTCTAACGCATCTTGCCAAAATGATCGGTCTCGCCCACACAAAGAGGAACCTATAACTTCGAGAGCTAGGGGAAGCCCTCCAGTAGTGGACACGACAGCACGAGAGGGAGACTCAAATTCACACGGAGGAGAGTCCCTCAGAGAGGCATGTCTACTAAACAAGATCAAAGACTTATCGTCATCAATTTTCTTGAGTTCGTATGGTGATGTCACCCCAGCATCATCAAGAACAGACCTTATTCTCGTAGTAATTATTATCCTACTTCCCTGCTCAAACCAGTTGTATTTTCCAACCAAAGCTTGGATTTGATCCTTGTCATCCATGTCATCTAGAAGAAGTAGGACTTTCTTACATTTAAATCTCGATGCCATGATCCTGATTCCTTCATCAGTATTAGACACTTGATCGTCTATTTTCAGTATATCGGATATTACTTGATTATGCAAAGATGAAATGCCCTTGCGCCGCGTGGATTCTCGAATATTCGCAATGAAATTGGGATGATGAAATTGGCTGGAGAGCTTATTGTAGATAAATTTGGCTAAAGTTGTCTTACCAATGCCCCCCATTCCATGAATACCAACAATTTGGGTAGCACTAGGGTTATTGTCCAGCAATCTCAAGATATCCTCCACTGCATTATCGATTCCGACAAGTTGTTCAGGAACAACCAGCAGAAAGGCCTTCTTTAACTCGCTCGAAACTTTTCTTACCACCATTTTCACCAATTCTCCTTCGTGGCTGTTTACAAAGCGTTCAAGCTAAAATGCATTAGAAGAACGATCATATCCCGTTATACCTCACCATCACAACATTACAACACGTAAGAGTAAAAACGCAAGCACAAGATGAGGAGAACACGAACGTATAGCTTCGTCTACAAGCAAGATCTTGTCGAAAGAAAGTAAAGGAAATACCCGTTAGCAGTTCTCTCCGATTCCCATCCCTTTAGGGAAGTCACTTCTTGGAGCGCTTGCTTCCATTTGGCAACATCTTCTTCCATATACTTCCCGCTTAAAAGGGAGAAAGTTTTCCCAAAGCTTTCTATTTGGTATCGCACATGAGCCGGTTCAACCCTGTAAAATATGGGCAAGACAACTTGCCCGGCGCTGTTCATGCACTCTGTCATCTCAACGAGCTCTTGAAGGCACCATTTGCTCGAGGCGTAATTCTGAGAGAGAACCGCGATCGAGATCTTACTGTTCCCAATGGCCCGAAGAAGGTTGGGGCCGATCTCCTCACCTTCGCGAAGCTCATTGTCGTCTCTGAACACGTGGATTCAAACATCGACGAGGCCGTTGTAGAGGTGATCCACGATGGTTTTGCGAGTATCCTTGCTGCTGAAGCTCAAAAAGACATCGTAGTTGCCACTTCCCGTCGAAGTGGCAGACGAGCTAGACGCGCTAGTACCATCCGCTTTTCGACGCGTGCACTTCTTGTTGCTCTTGAAAAAATTGTATACGAGCAAAGAGAGAAGAATGGACACAACCAACACAAAAGAAAGCCCAAACACTAGATCCCGCGCCATTGTTACTTCTTCACTAACTCTCGAACCGATTTCTCAGTGAATATCAAGGAACAAAATGACTATTCGGGTTGCCCGACAAGATTACCAGGCAGAACGAAACATACGCGAATAGGAACCAATTTTGAATTAAAAATAGATTTCATATTTTT
The DNA here is from genome assembly GCA_021437785.1 of Rhodomyrtus psidioides. Classification (NCBI taxonomy): domain Eukaryota; kingdom Viridiplantae; phylum Streptophyta; class Magnoliopsida; order Myrtales; family Myrtaceae; genus Rhodomyrtus; species Rhodomyrtus psidioides. The sequence continues at coordinate 3,849,456 of JAILYB010000071.1, read as the reverse complement.
TTAATTTTTAAAATTTATTTAATTATAAAATACCCACAAAATTCAAAAAATATCATTTGTGGTCAGAAAAATACACAAATATAGTTGATATTTTTATTTCAATTTCCTCTTCAAGATGGTATTTTTAAATCTAAAAAAGATTAACTTTCTTTTTCGCAACTCTTTTTTTATTTTTTTGTTTCTTTTTCTTAATCACTATTTGATTTAATTATTTTCTCTTTTCTTTGTCATCAAATATAATTATTTAATTATTTAATTTAAATGCAAATTGGGAACAAAAATTTTGTGTAGTTACTAAAAGCGTTTCTGTTCCTGGAACAAAAATTTTAGCAGTTACCAAACGCGTTCTGATTCTAAAAAATCATCCGGGAACAGAAACACAGGAACAAAAATAAGAAACAGGAACATTGCCAAACAGAGCCATCTGTCGTTCGTGAACCATCATATCCTGTTCCACCTCTGCAAAACTGCGACTCCATCAAGACTTGACCCACGCCAACAAGGTGTGCGGATCGCCTGTCAAGCTTCCTTCCTGCCAAGGTGTGCCCAGGTCGATCTCAGCCGTCCGTTGATTGAACGGACGGCTGCGATTGATGGACGTACAAGAAGTGACAGAAAAACAAAAAGAAAAAAAGAAAAAATGGCCAGCCGCAATTTGATGTGATCGTGGCCGTCCGTTGATTGAACGGACGGCCACGATCACATCTTGGCACCCCTGCCAGGATTTCACTCGGGCAGGGGATCCGGATCCCACCAACAAGACCTCAAATTCATCCGATAAAGTTCCAAGTACTGACTTCTATGCCGTACACAGTCTTAAAATGAATAGTAAGTGAAGGATTCGTGTTTAGTGAAGGGATAAATAATTGAGCTCTCCCACACTATCAATGGGGGCGTTGGCTGAGTTGGTGAGATTCCTGAGTCTTAAACAATTAAACTGATGAGGCCCTCGATTTGAATCTCTTTGACCATGATCATGGTCATTGTTCAGTATATGTGTGTGTATAATATACGGTGTTCGTTTTGTCTCTATGACAATTATTTCATGCGCCAGTCGATGTTTCGACAATTTCTCCTTCGAGGCAGAGAAATAAGTACCCTCGTTTCCTTCCAAACTTAGAAGATAACTCGAAATAAATGATTACTCTGCTATCTATGCTCCGTGTCCGTAGCGTCGATAATAATAAAAGTGCAAGAAGGGAAAGTAAGGAGGATGACATGCGAAGCTTGGCTAATAATTCAAAAGCAATCTCAAAGTGTCGCAGATTTTAGATGTTATTACAGGGAATCCAGAGACTAGAGATGCTTTCAAACTTTTGGCAAATACACCCAGGTGGTTCTATCTCCGTGTTCTAACTCGCACGCTATTGGTGTTCGAAGAATTCAACTTCCTCTCACTTTTTAATAAAGAAAGAACATGAAGGAGACTTCCCATGGCGCTCGAGAAGGAAACACAAATTTAGAAAAAAAAGTAAGTTGAGCTAGACACCACGGAGCTTTTCCAAGTGAGTTTGAACACATGTGAACGTGTTGACAACATTGCTACGAGCACCTAAAGCGGACACATGATTGATCTAGACTTACAGGTCAAATTGCACAGCTTTCTGAATGAGTCTGGCCAAGCATCTGGAAAAAGTTAAGCAAGTCGAGCTAGACCTTCCCACTAAAAAGAAAAAGTTAAGAGCAGCCCCGCTCAAAGGCCAGCGAACGCAGAGAGTCAATTAGAGAGAGGTTTGTGGGACCCCAAAAGAATGACTGGCATCTTGCTTTTTCCCTAATGGATGACCTTTAGAATTAGCATGAGCCACGCTGTTAAAGTTGCTGAGCTTGCGCGAGTCCAAGGAAGATCTGAGAGGTGACCGAGATGGAGATCCTTCGTGCGTAAAGAAATTCTCTTCCCTTTTGCGTTTTGAGACGGAAGCAATTATTACCGTGCTATGCACCAGAATAGACTTGTGAAATAGATTACAATGAGTAATTACTCTAGAATTGTACTAAATCGTAAGGGTAGGATATTGTCATTATGTTTAACATGATTATACGCCCCTTGAACTATGAGGCATACGTTTTTCAGCTCGATTAAACTGGAAATTTCAAGACCAAATTCTTCCAGGGGAATGTTAAGATGGGTGTCACTTAGAGAGAGTGCCACACGTCGGCCACACACCAAAAGTAGTCATTCATTGACAGTGCCACTTTACATTATTTATCTAACAAAGCGGACTCATCGGGTTTGTTTTAGATTTATACCAGGCAAAATTGATTTTACAAGCTTAATCCTAAGCTCCAAAATATAATGCTTTCTTTTTTCTGCTCAAGCAAATCAACAATTTGCTTTTCATTAACTTATGAAGTTCGATGATAAAAAAAATTAAGCATTCGACACTACATGTTCTTACTTCTTCTTCTTTCTACTTTTGGTTCAAATGTTCATAGTGCTATTGGATTTGATTTTTTTCTTTTTTAATTTAGACCACTTATTGTAATGATGAACGGTTTGTTTATGGGAACTCATGTTCCACTTGTCTTAATTTTTCCTGACCAACTGGTAATTTTTTTGAAGGAAGCAACACCGCCGAAAATCTGGCATAGTTTAAAAGTTAAAGCAAAAGGGGGAAAATAAATTCAGCCCCGAACCTTTTGTTTTTTTTTTGTCTGAAGCAAACCTCAAACGTTGACTTTTGTCTCAAATATGCTCACGCCTCCAAAAATTGCAACTGATTTTTTCATAGCTATCAACATCCGGAGGACGTTGTAGCTCCATACCAAAATGAGGTTGTTGATGAAGTTGAAATGATGAACCTCTAGCTGGCCTTGATATCGATAATTTTGAAGAACCAGATAACGATTTTTGGATGTATTTTGCATTTATGTGTATAATATGACACTCGTAGTCGTAGGTTACATGCTCACGTTGCAGGGAAAATTTCGTGGGGCAGCTTTCATTTTGGTAATGCTCACTAACCCAGTTAACCTTTGCTCGCTCCTCCAACGAAGCTCTCCATCTGACACATTTAATTGAATACATCCTTTGGAGGACTCACTCTTATCATAAGAGTCTTATGTTTTCAATTGCTGTCAAGTGTTAATCCTCCAACAGATTAGGAGTTGATGGATGTAGATTCCGGTGTCTCAAGCTACCGGAACAATCGAGAAAATACTAATAGATTGGAACCTTCATAAACCGCATCAATTCAAATAGCTGCTTCAAAAACTGAAAAATTGTTCCTAAGAAAGGCATTAACAGTTCCCGCAAATTGGTGCAACATCATGAGATCAACTTGTTAACCACTGGATCAATTACTACCAATCATGCCACGAGTTGCCATTGAGGAACCTCCATCTTTCAGAGAGCAATCTCTTCACACCAAAACTCTCTCTAGGCAAGAACATTGTCCAGTTCTGCCTTCATTCTGGTGCCAAATCAAACAGTCTCACATCAGAACCACCTCTACTTATGGTTCTTGTTGGTTCACATGTCCCAGATTAAAAATGGCATTGTTTCTTTCATCCTATATAGCATGCTATAGTATATCTTGCTATTTTGAAGGTCCATATCAAGCATCAGTGGAACGAATCCACAATGTATAGCATAGAAATGCTAATGCTTGAATGAATAAGGTAATGCTAATGCTTGAATGAATAAGACATAAAATCTGAAGCTGATTTTTTCAGACTGGATGAATTTGATCTCTATTCAACCTTCGGTGAAACTAGACACGTAAATCTAATTGAGAATCCAAAATGGCCAGGGAATCTTGTGAAGAGAACATAGCAATGCATCAAAAACATGTTAATGACTTCCCAAGAAAAGAATTCTTAAGGGACTGAGATAACTGAAGTTGAAGGGCTTTCTAAAGAGTACATAAGGCTTATTTGCATTAACTGCTCCTCCATTTGAGCAGTCTCACTGATAAAACCAAATCGAAAGTATCTGCATAGGCAAATAAACATAACCAAATAAATGTCAAGGGAGGAAGCAGATCATTCTTCAACCTCGGTACTTCGAGAAACTTTACAACTCAGATTTGCTAGTGATAGTCATCGATAGCTTATCCAGGATGAACACTCTTCGTTGATGGCCATGACATTCTGTTGACATGATGTTCCACGGAAGCATCGTGTCATCCTTCTCTATCAGCTTCCCTGGCGCTTGATTCACATAAAAGAAGGAAAACCATACCCTGTCGTCATGGAAATGATTAAATTCGACCTAATCATTTTTATGTAATGGGAAAGGAGACAAAAAGAAAATAATCCATCGTTTCTGTAGTGATACATAGTATGATATCTTGCTACGTCGAAGATCAGAATGAGCATCAGCAGAACAAACCCACATTGCATGGCATAAAAAAATTCCAATGCTCGAATGAATAAACCATAAAGTCTGTCGCTGATTTTTCCAGACGGGATGAAATTGATGGATAGTCTGCTCTCGGTCATATTCGACACAGTAAATCTCATCAAGAATCCAAAATGGCCAAGGAATCTTGTGAAGAGAATGTAACAGTGGCTCAAAAACATGTTAATTGAAAATATCTGCATAGGCGAATAAAATAATCAACGTTGTCATCTATTTTGTCCTGAGAAGGGTGTGCATGGATCGTTATAACTCATGGGGGAGATCCTATTTATCGCAAGGCCACTAATCTATGTTTCGTTTATTAGAAAGTATGGAACTCGATGCTTGACTCCTTGGTTTCTTTCGCTGGCCATGGATGTTGTTGGCGTTGTCATCGTTTCTCAAGTTACTTTGTCTGGGTGGGGTAATAAAGACCGCAAGTTTCAGTACACCACTTCAGAAGAAAGATGAGGTTAGAGACTTAGGGGTGTCAATGGGCCAGGTTGGGTCTTGACCGGGCCCGAAGGTGAACAGTACCGAGTTCGGGCCGGCCCAGCCGAATTATTTTTTTCATTTTCATTTTTTTAAATTAAAATTAATTGAAAAATCTACCAAATGAAAGAATATAAAAAGAAAAAATTAAATTAAATTAAATTAAATTAAAGGGAACATATGAATGTTAAAAACTATCCGAGCGTCGGGCCGACTAGGCCCGAGTGCCAAGACCGGGCCGGCCTAACCCGAAAAGGCTCGAAAATCAACTGAAATTTCGTGTCCGCCTGGCCCGGGCCTTTTTGACACCCCTAGTTAGAGTCTCTACTTATGTGATCGTTCATTTGAACTTGTCCATTTGGCATGCCCAGGCTTGGATCACAATGCTTTTGAACTGGCGTTTCTTCAGCCATCTAATGTCCAGATTAATGATTCTCTCGAGATGTGTCAACTTGTGTTCTCTTTCCCTTTAAATAGTTAAAAAGAAGAAAGCTACTTCGGGCTCTATACCTTATGGGAGATCCACTCTTTAGCAAATACACAAGGTACTTATAGCCACCAGAAATTATTTCGGTACGAAATTTACATTTCCGGGATGAATCTTCTGATGGAAACCACGTTCCTTCTCTGACATTTCAGGGAAAGGCTTGACAGAGCATAGAGGCTCTTGGAACCTGTTCCCATTTTTGGGGCTCTTACAGGGGTTCTTATGTTCCCATGCTGCTTTTATGTTTTTAGTCGGCTAAGGTAAGGCTACTTATCATGGGAAATTGTGCTCATTCATTTTGTGATTACCCATGCAGCTAAAGTCATAGAGCTGATTTTCGGAGCCCAAACACAGTATACGTACATGTCCGGCTCATAAGAGCGAAGCCTTAGAAAGCTGTGCTACTCTTTGAGCCGCCTCACCCGCCAGAAATAGATTACGAGGACTGTGTCCACTATCGTCACGAGTTACTGTAAGTTGAGGGACGATGTCCTGGTGAAGAAAATCGACATTTTGATGTTTATGGAAAATAACGCGATAACTATTAGCCGGCGAAGGTCTGCTGGTGATCCGTAATGGTACACTGGATTCTTGGTTTTGTTGGAAATAGATTTTGCTTCTTAGCTTGGATTGGATCTGGAAGGAAGTTCTCATCGTGCGGACTTCACTGTGGAGTCGGGGTTCAATCATGTTCGATCTGCTTGAGGGGTTGAGGAAGAAAATCTGGTATCCCCTTTACTTTATGCTGTCTACGAATGCTTCTTCCCTTTTGTTTTCTTCCTTGTTTCTTTTCAAGCCAAGCCCTTTGTTTAGAGCCCTGCATACAGAAGAATATTGATAATGGTTGAGTGACATTGTTTCTCTGGTTCAAATGAAGGAATCCTTTAGATGTTTGAAAGTCCATATTTTCTTGTCTCTCTTTCTTCATTAGTTTGATCTCCTCCTCTCTGACATGTCCCACTTTATTCCTGTCACCGGACTAGTATATGTAGATTTCCAAGTGCTAGATTTTGCTGGTCTCGGCGGAGCCAATCGATTACGGCCACTCATAATGGTGGATCGTATATTTTTATTTTGGTCGAGCAGTCCTACATTTATTTGCTGCACATTACTCTTTTTACATGAAAGATTGAACGCATTGAATTTTTCATCTCAAAGAGCCCACACAACACTTCCCATGCATGTTAAAGGCTTGAAGTAACCGCCATTTTAGTGATGTGGGTTCTACCGTCTTAAGGGATCGATTCTCCATCCGAAAATATGTATCTTTTTATGTAAAATGTGGTACCTCAGATTTTTTTTATAGGCTCTCAATGAACGATTGAGATTTGTTCGGGTTGTAGATTCTTCGGGATCTGTACCGGTGCTCAAGGAAGACAATTCACTTTCTACTCTTTTTAAACATGCCGAATAGATATACTAAATTGAATCTAAACCGCCGACGGTGACGAGATTCATGTAAGTCTCGTGTGGGTCTCATTAGATCTAACGGTCTAGACTCAGAAATAAGGTTATGTGTGTGTTTAATTATTGAGTTCACTGAACACTACCTATAGAAAAAAAAAAAAACGAGTAGAGAATGAATGATGTTTCACTCGTCCATTGTCCAATGTAATAGGTAAGGGGAAAAAAAGGATAATAACACAATAATTTATGAATTTTGGTCCATTGTGCAGTGCTCTTCTTCACTTTTGTTATGTTTAATGTGATTCAGTCGCTGGCCATCATATGTGGCATATCACCAACTTAGTGATCCTATATGACATATTGGGCAAGAAAATAGGTCGGGAGGACTATGTTTGGAAATTTCAAGCAAATGTTCAAAACTAAAGTGGAAGAAATGAAAAGTTTAGAGTTAAACTGGAATTCCAGTAATAGATTTAAAATTAACTGGACAATTTCTATTCCGAGGAAGTGACCTGTGACGGGTCTCCACGCTTGCCGCCTGAAGCATGACGCTTGGATTCAAGCCAGAACAGCGGGTCTCGGCATCGATATTTCGAGCTTGTTCTTCATGAAATCGCTTGATATACCACTAGTTGTTAGCCCCCGCATTTGCATGGAAATGGGAAAGTTTTTCACTGGTGAACGATATAGCTTTTACAAGTCTATAGACTTTATACAAGCATGGTTTCACATTCATGGCAAAGCATATTGCGGAGTGGATGCAGAGAAAATGGCGCAAGGCCTAATGAGTCAAAAAGAAAGAAGAGACACCAAAATGTCCATGCTGCAAAGGCTATGTTGTTCACAATTTCACTTAATCATCTCTTCATTCTTAAGCCAACTTGTGGGGGGGAAGCAAATGCACTCGTGTTGGCGGCAATATGAGATGGTGTGATGGTTTAATTTGATCTTCTAATTCCTAGACGAGGTCGCATCGCCCACATAGATACATTGAAGTTGTGACGTTGAGACCATCTGAAGGAACCAAATGCACGGCCAGATTACTATTTGAGCAAGCAGTGCAGCCAAAACTTGCTGAACCGCATGGCCAACTTCAAAAACTCCAGAGGGCGAACATCTAAAGGAACCAAATGCCAAGTCGACGATGTTGTCAACAGTTCTCTCTCTTGTCATGGAAGCTGCTTTGCTTGCCGGAAGATCAATCCCCAAGCCCTGAAACTCTCTCTTTTGTATCTGCCGTTGGTCTTTGTCAGTTCAAGTTCTGTCTGTCGCAACAAATGGGAAAAATAATAGAAAGTACTGTAAATTGCCTCTGTTCTCATTTCCTGTAGAATTGGAAGAGTAATGGATGGCAGAGACAAGAACATAAAGTGGCCGCAGAGTTCAAAATGCAAGATCCGCATACAAATTTACAATGCCAAACGATGCAAATCGAACATACTACTCTATGCTTAATTAACTAATGCTAACAATATCATGATCAGGGGAACGAACTTGATTTTACCACAAGGGCGACCAAGAAAGACATTCAAATCATTGACAAACAGCTCTTTGGCATCTAATGGGCAGCTGTAATGGCTATCAAAAAGCGTTCTCTCTAGGACAAAAGAATTTCGAACGGAAATCCTGAGACTCCGCATACACGTCATCTGTTCCTCAATTGCTGTCAAGTTCATCAGGAAATTGCTGTCAAGTGTTAATCCTTCAACAAATCCGGAGTTGGATGGATATAAATTTCAGAGTCTCAAGTTGCCAGAACTGTCGAGAACAACAGTAACAGATTGGAACCTTCATAAACCGCATCAATTCAAATACCTGCTTCAAAAACTGCAAAACTTTCCCTAAGAAAGGCATTAACAGCTCCTGCAAATTGGTGCATCATCCTGTTTTCAACTTGTTGACCACTGAACAACATCCAGTTCTACCTTCATTCTGGGGCCAAAACAAAGAGTCCATTTACAGTCCCTTCATTCTTAATCTCACATCAGTAATACATGGTATGCTATAGTATATTTTGCTATTTCAAAGTTCCAGAACGAGCATCGGCAGAACAAATCCACATTGCATTGCATAAAAAATTCTAATGCTCGAATAAACAAGACAAAGTCTGAAACTGATTTTTCCAGACGGAATGAAATTGATCGATATTCCGCGCTTGGTCATATTCGACATGTAAATCTCATCAAGAACCCAAAGTGGACAGGGAATGTTGTGAAGAGAATATAGCAGTGTACCAAAAACATGTAAATGACTTGACACGAAAAGAATTCTTAAGGGACTGAGATAACCGAAGTAGAGGGGTTTCCTGAAAAGTACATATGGCTTATTTGCAGCAACTATTCTTCCATTTGAGCATCCTCACCGATAAAATGAAATCGAATGTATCTGCGTTTAGGCAAATAAACATAACCAAATAGATGTCAAGGGAGGAAGCAAATCATTCTTCAAACTTGATACTTTGACAAAATTACCACTTAGATTCGCTAGTGATAGTCATCGATAGCTTGTCCAGGATGAGCAATCTTACTTGATGGCTCATGACATCAGTATGTCCTTAGAAGGCATTCTGACGAGAGTTGTTTTGTCCGAAGCATCATGTCACACTCCTCCATCACCTTCTCCGTTCTTTGAATCATGTAAGAGAAGGAAGACCATATCCTGTCGTCATGGAAAATGGTTGAATTGAACCTAATCATTCTTATGTAATGGGAAAGGAGAAAAAAAAATATAATCCATCTTTTTATTCAGTGATTAAATATCAAACCTCCTCCTTCGTATGTTGCTAGTGTCAAATTGTTAATACATTAAGTAGAAAAAATCTGAGTCGGCTAAAATATTTAATAATGGGAGAAATTCGAACTATTGACAATCTATTGAAGTGCTACACTTGTACAATTTGGAAAAGGTAGGTAATTTACTGATTTATCAAAACATTGGTAAATCCTTCTACTCTTCCTTGTGAAAGTATTATTGACTGCTCCAACGATCCAGAGTCTCCATTCCTTGAACTACTTAAAAGGACAAAAGCATAACAGTGGACTATCAAGAAAATGGTGTCATCAAATTGGAAATGCTGATGAATAGTGTGACCTGCTTTATTTGCCTTTCAAAGCTAAATGTGAATACCAAAGTGCTCGACTTGTCGGAGCAGTCTTTTCATGGACCAGTTGTTTCTCTCTGCTGCAGTAGAACAATGAACGTATGAAGATCCAATAAGTTGCATCGCGGGACGTCTTTTAGAGTGTAAACGCCTCGATTCCTGGAGCTCTGTCGTCTCCACCAGATCACGCGAGATTAACGCCCATCATTTCATTCAATCTTGCCAAATTCGACAGATGTGCACAATTTGCTGAGGCTCGGAGCTGAATCCCTTATTTTTTCACATTCGGGACTTTCTCCAGTCCCTGAACATCACCAAGCTTCCAGCACCTTCTAATATTCAAATCTCTCAGGTTATCGAAGGATGAGAGGTCCGGTAATGCTTCAATGGAATTGCAACCCTCGAAGATCAACACTTCCAAGTTTTTCAATCTTCCAAGGCCTTTGATTTCGACTAGATTGTGGCATTCGTAAAGGCTTAATTGCTTCAGATGTGTTAATTGCGAAAGCTCCAGTATTACAAGGGACTGACAGCCCCACACCCGCAGCTCTTCCAAGTTGTTCAATTTGTCAAGGCCTCTAACTTTGACTACTGGTAGAAGAGCATCATATGACTTAAATACCAAACTCAAATTCAAGGATCTCAAAGACGCTAGATGTTCAAGGCCGTCCAGGTTGGACAACCTCCCGCATTCTAATACAGATAATTCCTCTAAGTATTTTAATGCTTCCAGATCCTTGATTTCTGTCAGTGCGGTGCATGAATCAATAGTTAACTTTGACAAGGATTTCAAATTTGACAAACTCGGTAACTCTTTCAACTCATGACAATCTTGGGCAAAAAGCTCCACTATTCCTGAGGGAAGCTCCGGCATGGATTCCAGCAATCCGCAGCCCTTAATGGCGAGACATCTTAGATGGATTAGATGAGAAAGTTGAGGCAATGTGCGATGCTGACAAGTGACTCCCAAAGATGTTAAAGAAGGGGGAAGCTCTGGCAGTAGCGACTGAAGATTGTAACACCCCCTTAAATCAAGGTGTTGCAGAGAAGGCAACTTACTGATGCTTTGTGGCAGCAATTGAAGCATTTTGCAGTCCTGCAAATCAAGTTCCTTTAGACGAGAAAGCTTATCGAATTCATCGGGGAAGCCAGAAACATTTGTCGATCTCAGTCGAAGGATCTTCAGTGAAGACAACCCATCTATTGGGATTTCCCCTCCCAGACTCTTGCAATTTGTTGCATCTAGTTCTTCAAGTTTCTCAAGACGAGAGACCTTATTGAATAAGCCAGAAACGCTTGTCGAACTTAATCGAAGGATCTTTAGTGAAGATAACCCATCTATATGAATTTCCCCTCCTAAACCCTGACATTCGGTGGCATCTAATTGTTCAAGGCTGCCCAACTTGCCAATAGTACTAGGCAAACTCCTCAATTTCTCACAATGAGCAATATTCAAAATTTTCAAGTTTTCCAAATCCCCAATGGATTTAGGTAATTCGCAAATGCTTGATCGTGACAAGTCCAATTCAGTCAACCGTTCCAACTTCCCAATTGAGCTGGGGATATGAAAGGGAGGATGACCAAGCTGGGAATCTTCTGGAATACCCACTCTTTCTAATGACAAGTACTGCAATTTCACGAGGGATGCGATGCATTCTGGAAGTCTACATAATTTCGAGCAACCACTCAAGTCAAGGTGCAATAAATTTACCAGATGGCTGATTGAGTCAGGAAGTCTGACCAGTGACTTGCAATCAGAGGCAACAATTATCTCCAACTTCTTCAAAGAAACTATACATGGAGGAATTTCCTCTATTGCAGTCTCCCCTATGTAAAGTTTCCCCAGTTGTTCCCAATTGCCCATTTCTTGGGGTAGCTTTTGGAGCTTCTTACATCCGCCAAAGCTCAAAAGGAGGAGGCCCTTGGCTTCTCCAACAGAAGAGTGAATTTGCTCCAGATTACGACATCCTTCGAAGCTTAATAACTCTAAATTTTGGAAGGTTGAGATATCAGGAGAAACTTTTAAACAATGGCAATTTACAAGAGCTAGGGCTTTCAACTGGTTTGCCACCTGCAAGATAAAATGATTTATAAATTTTCGCAGAGAATATAAAATATCAGAAAACAAAAGACAGGACAAGATGCTCTCCGTCTGACCTGGAGACGACTCCAACCTTCCCAAAGCTCTGATATGTCGCAATCCGATAAAACAAGATTAACCAATTTCTCCAGATGAAAACTAGTGAGCACGGATGCAGGACATTTACTCAACGAGAGGTATCGTAACTGAGGAAGCAAGCCATTGGAATCTCCAATCAGTGTTGCGTTATCCAATCTAAGGTGCCTTAAGTTCGGTAGTGACTCAAATTGCTCCGCTGTGAGTTCCACGCGCGAGTAGTTTCCGTAGAAAACGAGGGCTTGAACGCGATCCTTTTCTTTTCCCTTCACAAATATTGCATAACAGTGGAGAGGAGCAATCAGTAAAAAAATATTTAAGATTATCGCATTGGATTTCGGTTAATCATATCCTTTTACAAGTTAAGGACATCATTTCCTATCATGAAGTTTGAAATATGTTCATTAATTAATCATATTTTATATCAATCAACATCAACATCAACAATACATTTATCCCAAACTAATTGGGTTCGACGGTCGATGAACCCTAAAAATAAATAAAAGAGCAAAGAGAGTAATGTCGGCTATGAGGTCTAGCAATTCATTCCCATTAAGAGAAATCATGTCAAAAGAGAGTAGAACAACAATGGAGGTTAAAATTACCTTATTCCTTTGAAGTACTTCCCTGGCTTCCTCCTGAATCCACAACCTAGTTCGATTCATAGGTGTGTTGTAATCTTCTTGACGAACAATTTCCCTACCAAGGTCTATCAGTTGGTCATGCATTCTCAAATCTCCATTATCTTCGATTTTTACTAGCGACATCAAACTCAATGTTTCAATCCCCATATTCGGAAGAAAATTGCAAGCCTCCCACATGCAGGATGCAAATAGTCGATCATATCCATTGAAGAAACAAGCGATGTCCAAAAATATCTGTTTTTCCTCATAGTTTAACACGTCATAACTTATCCTCAGCTTCTCTTGCACTTTCCCATGTGGTGCTTTCTGTAACTTCTCTAACGCATCTTGCCAAAATGCTTGGTCTCGCCCACACAAAGACGAACCTATAACTTCGAGAGCTAGGGGAAGCCCTCCAGTAGTGGACACGACAGCACGAGAGAGAGGCTCAAATTCACACGGAGGAGAGTCCCTCATAAAGGCATGTCTACTAAACAAGATCAAGGACTTATCGTCATCAATTTCCTTGGGTTCGTACGTAGATGTCACCCCAGCATCATCAAGAACGGACCTTATTCTCGTGGTAATTATTATCCTACTTCCTTTCTCAAACCAGTTGTGTTTTCCAACCAAAGCTTGGATTTGATCCTTGTCATCCACGTCATCTAGAAGAAGTAGGACTTTCTTACATTTAAATCTTGATTCCATGATGCTGATTCCTTCATCAGTATTAGACACTTGATTGTCCATTTTCAGTATATCGGATATTACTTGATTATGCAAAGATGAAATGCCCTTGCGCCGCGTGGATTCTCGAATATCCGCAATGAAACTACAATGATGAAACTGGCTGGAGAGCTTATTGTAGATAAACTTGGCTAAAGTTGTCTTACCAATGCCCCCCATTCCATGAATACCAACAATTTGGGTAGCACTAGGGTTATCGTCCAGCAATCTCAAGATATCCTCCACGGCATTATCGATTCCGACAAGTTGTTCGGGAACAACCAGCAGAAAGGCCTTCTTTAACTCGCTCGAAACTTTTCTGACCACCATTTTCACCAATTCTCCTTCGTGGCTGTTTATAAATCATTCAAGCTAAAATGCATTAGAAGAACAATCATATCCTGTTATACCTCACCATCACAACATTACAACACGTAAGAGTAAAAACGCAAGCACAAGATGAGAAGAACACGAACGTATAGCTTCGTCTACAAGCAAGATCTTGTTGAAAGAAAGTAAAGGAATTACCCGTTAGCAGTTCTCTCCGATTCCCATCCCTTTAGGGAAGCCACTTCTTGGAGCGCTTGTTTCCATTTCGCAACATCTTCTTTCAAATACTTCCTACTTAAACAGGAGAAAGTTTTCCCAAAGCTTTCTATTTGGTATCGCACATGAGCCGGTTCAACATGGTAAAATATGGGCAAGACAACTCGCCCGGCGCTCTTCATGCACTCCATTATGTGAACGAGCTCTTGAAGGCACCATTTGCTCGAAGCGTAATTCTGAGAGAGAATCGCGATCGAGATCTTACTGTTCTTAATGGCCTGGAGAAGGTTGGGGCCGATCTCCTCACCTTCGCGAAGCTCGTTGTCGTCTCTGAACACGCGGATTCCAACATCGACGAGGCCGTTGTAGAGGTGATCCACGATGGTTTTGCGAATATCCTTGCCGTTGAAGCTCAAAAAGACGTCGTAGTTGTCACTTCCTGTCGAAGTGGCAGACGAGCTAGACGCGCCGGTATCATCCGCTTTTCGATGCGTGCACTTCTTGTTGCTCTTGAAAAAATTGTATACAAGCACAGAGAGAACTGCAACACAAAGCCCAAACACTAGATCCCGCGCCATTGTTACTTCTTCAATAACTCTCGAACCGATCTCTGGGATAATATCAAGGAACAAATGCCTCTATTCGGGTTGCCCAACAAGATTACCAGGCAGAGCTCAGTTTTGGGTACTTTACACTTCAAAATGACTGGATTTAGTCGTCGCATGAAGTGGACATCCTAGCTGTCTACGGGGCCCACCGTCCTGCACCGACGAGTACAATTTTTTTAACTAAACACTGTCGGTTCCAGCTGTTCTTGGGCTGGGCCCTGTGGGCGGGTCTGAAAAAATACTGAATAAGAAAACCACTTAAAATATACAAATAATTAAATTAATACGATCATTACATAGGGTAGAGGTGTCAAAATCAAACAATCCAGAAGCGAAACATGAACCGACCCGGGCAAGACCTGTTATTTTGAGTATTTACGCTCGGGTCGGGTAATGACTTCAATTGTGGCTATCATAAAGATTTGGGGCCGAATCTGTTTTGGGTCTTGATCAGATCTCGGAATTAATAAACAAGATAAGGGAAAAAAAAAAGGGGGGGGGGAGACGAATGGAGGAAGAAGAAATCAAATAGGGAGATCTCAACATGGAAGCTTCCCAGTGAACCTGCGAGAAGGATAATCTTGATTGGAAGCTTGGGGAGGCTCTTGGCCAGCTTCGCCACCCCAACGCAGCAAATCCAGCAAGGGCACAAGCAGCTCAGTACAGTCCTGTCATCAGCACAAAAGTTTTGAGTTTAACCTAGAGAGAGAGAGAGAGAGAGAGGCCGATAGGGAACTGCACCCACCGAAGACAAGATCACGGCGACGAAAGCGAAGGGCAAGCCTATCAAGAACCCCAGAGCCCTGCACTCTCCCAATTTTTTCGCGGATCCTCCAAGACACGAGAGTTCGGTTTCAGAAAACAGAGATGCGTATGATTCTGAGCGGAAGATGGAGAGGTGAGAGCATTATGGAATGGGCTTTCAAAAAAACGAGCCAAACACTCCAGCATTTGCCAAAGGGTCTTTAGACCTCTAAAGATACTTGGGAATGCTGTTCCCAAACGGAGCCTTAGTTGTCGATGGGGCCCACCCGCTTTGATCAGAGACTTTGTCGTTGGTGAACCATCATATCCTGTTCCACCTCTGCGAAACTGCGACTCCATCAACACTTGAGCCACGTCAACAAGACCTCAAATTCATCCGATAAAGTTCCAAGCAGTGACCTCTATGCCGTACGCAGTCTTAAAATGAATAGTAAGTGAAGGATCCATGTTTAGTGAAGTTATAAATAATTGAGCTCCACCAAGAGAGGTGTTGGCTAAATTGATGAGATGTTTGAGCTTTAGTGACGCAGCGTTCAGTGATAGAACAAACAATCAAATCTTGCTTGAAAGAGAAATCTCAAATTTTCAATATCAAAAGTATATTATGTTTGCTCAAGCATCATAAAACACCTTATATAGGTGTTAACCCTAAACCTAACCCTACTAGGATTATAAAACAGCCTTATCCAAAATTACAAAATACCACTAAAATTAACAAATTGTCTAAAAATAAAGATTACATAATATTACGCAATATCACGCAATATTACGTAGATAATATTATGTAAATCGCTGACTGTATCCGCATCATTCTCCCCTGCTAGGAAAAAGATTCGTCCTCGAATCTGGTTCATCTTCGATTCAATCTCTTCAAATTCAATCATGTATCCAAGATCACAAAGTCTGCTTCGCTAGGGACGGCCTCGCCAACGAATCAAATAATACTTCAGTTTCCTATCCCCATACTCAATCCCATTGTATGGAATTTCACCAGTAGCTAATATAGAGAACTTGATCCAAGTAGGAATTGAATCCTTAAGGCTAGATGGCATATCCATGCGAATCTTTACTCGAGGACCATGGGAAATTGCTAGGAAACCATCTGCAATGTCAGGCAAAAAGATCTCCCCGATGCCAATTTCATTCCGAGTTATCGTAAAAGTCCCTGTTTTCTCTATGCCACGGATGAAGTCAGTAAATTCTGCAACCATCCCATGAACCTGTTGAACATAATAAACGAGGGCAATGGTTTGACTGAGAACATTATCAACAGTTCGGATCCCATCAATATTTAAGTACTGTAGCAGAATAAAATCCACTTCCCCTTGCACCCATGTGCTCAATTTTGATCCAGAACAAGAATCTTCAAACGCACTCACTGATGATGTCATCATGATTTGCTATGACCTTCTCCTCCACGATTTTCACCCTCAGTTCCGCATCAATTTTGTTCTGAACGCCTGGCACGACTTCATGCACATTTTCACTTTTGCTTGATATAATGCTAGATGCTTCCTCTGCGGTAATACTAACTTCGGCAGTTGTATTTCCAACCTTTGGAGAATCAGGATTTGCAGTCTTGCTTTCTTCTTCCTGAGTCTCTACTTTCAAAACTTCTTTAACATCCGAAGCTCTTGTTTCATCCTTTTTATCTAAAGGTAGCTCAATTTCTTCACCTGTTATAGTTGGGTTTTCAATCACAGTAATCTCTTGTTCTGTACTCTTAGAGTCGCTTGCTAAAGAATTAGGCTGCAAGTTGATGAAAATTTCACAGCACTTCGTTCCGTCAAACTCTTTACCATGTTTACTGTGGTCACTTTTTGTTCTTTCTGGAGGTCCCATGTCCGAGCAAATACCAGATGCCATATTGGATATTTCATCTAGCTGTTCTTTTTGTGGTATCACCTCTTTCTGTCCGATTTCCATAGCAGCAATATCCCTATTGATACCACTGTCCGGTTCCTTGATTGTATCCTCCTTTCTTGTATTTTTCAAGCCATTACTAAAAGTTCTAGCTGCTTTAATACTAAATTTCGGCTTTTTACCTTCGACGATCTCACACTCGTCAGCATCTCTGACTAACAATTCAACCTTCGTAGCACTTTCTTTTATCCAGTCATCAATAATAGATTCACTAACTCCTCCCGAATCAACAACTGGAAAATCTCGCGAACGCCATGAAAAATCACGATTTTGTTCTAAACCCATCAATTTCTGCTGGAACTGCTCATAGTCGGGTGGAAAGAACTTTTGCTTCAGCAGCCTCTTCATTCTATGCCAAGTTTGAACTCTCTCTTTTCCTTCTAGCTTTCTCGTATTCTGCAATCTCTCCCACCATATAGATGCAGCTCCTTTCAATCTATAAGCTACCAATCTCACATATTTCTCATTAGGGATCTCCATATAATTGAAAAAATTTTCAATACTAGCAATCCAATCCAGAAATTCTTCTATATCAAGACTTCCATCAAAATAAGGTGTATCGACTTTTAATTTAAAGTCGTTACCTTCATGATCGTAGTAGCGTCGTCTGCCATCTCTTCTATCGCGATCGTCGTAATGCCGTCTTCCGTCTCGATATCCCCTTTGAAATCCTTCATAACGATTTCTGCCATCATAACTAGATCGTCCTTCATCGAAAGAATTCTCTGAAAATAAAGGGTTATTCCGCCTGTGGACAAGAACAGGCCTGACAGGGTCACCGCGAGCAAGATCTGCACCCGGCCTTCTGTCGTTCCGCCGATTCCAGTTCACATCAACGCCAAGACCGTCGGATCGATCCGCCAATTTGTCAAATCGTGCTCCGAAACGATCTATGTGTTCCATTAAACGCCGCTCCAAACGTTGCAGCGTGCCGTCCCCATGGATTGGGGCTCCAGTCTTCCGAGCATCGTCGCGAAGACCACCGCCAGTCGCCATAGGCTCTGATACCACCTGACGCAGCGTTCAGCGATAGAACAAACAAGCAAATCTTGCTTGAGAGAGAAATCTCAAATTTTCAATATCAAAAGTATATTCTGTTTGCTCAAACATCATAAAACACCTTATATAGGTGTTAACCCTAAACCTAACCCTACTAGGATTATAAAACAACCTTATCCAAAATTACAAAATACCACTAAAATTAACAAATTGTCTAAAAATAAAGATTACATAATATTACGCAATATCACGCAATATTACGTAGATAATATTATGTAAATCGCCGACTGTATCCGCATCATTTAGATAGCTAAACTGACGAGATTCCCGATTCGAATTTCTCCAATCATGTCTTGGGAGCTTTCTCGATAGCATTAGTCTTATACTATACCACGTCAGTTTTCAAAAAAGCAATCTCAAAGTGTCTGTAGATTTTATATGTTATATTACAGGGAATCTAGAGACTAGAGATGCTTTCCAACCTCAAAGTTCTGGCAAATACACCCAGGTGGTTCTATCTCCGTGTTCTAACTCGCAAGCTATTGGTGTTCGTAGAATTCAACTTCCTCTCTCTTTTTAAAGAAAGAACATGAAGAAGACTTCCCATGGCGCTCGAGAAGGAAACACAAAAATGGAAAAAAGTAAGTTGAGCTAGACACCACGGAGCTTTTCCGAGTGAGTTTGAACACATGTGAACGTGTTGACAACATTGCTACGAGCACCTACGGCGGACACATGATTGATCTAGACTTACAGGCCAAATTGCTCAGCTTTGTGAATGAGTTTGGCCAAGCATTTGGAAAAAGTTAACCAAGCCGAGCTAGAGCTTCCCATTAAAAAGGAAAAGTTAAGAGCAGCCCCGCTCAAAGGCCAGCGAACGCAGAGTCAATTAGAGAGGGCCGCTCTGATTGACTCTGCGTTTGTAGGACCCCCAAAGAATGACTGGCATCTTGCTTTTCCCTAATGGATGACCTTTAGAATTAGTATGAGATCCACTGTTAAGTTGCTGAGCATGAGTGAATCCAAGGAAGATGTGAGAGGTGACCGAGATGGAGATCCTCCGTGGGTAAGGAAATTCTCTCCTCTTTTGCGTTTTCTTTCTAAGATGGAAGCAATTATTACAGTGCTATGCACGAGAATAGACTTGTGAAATAGATTACAAGGAGCAATTACTCTAGAATTGTACTAAATCGTGAGGGTAAGACATTGTCATTATGTTTAACATGATTATACGCCCTTGGACTATGAGGCATACGTTTTTTCAGTTCGGTTAAACTGGAAAATTCAAGACCAAATTCTTCCAGAGAAATGTTAAGATGGATGTCACTTAGAGAGAGTGCCACAAGTCGGCCACACACCAAAAGCAGTCATTCATTGACAGTGCCACTTTACATTTATCTAACAAAGCAGACTCATCGTGTCTGTTTTATATTTATAACCGGGCAAAATTGATTTTATAAGCTTAATCCTAAGCTCCGAAAGATAATGCCATCTTTTTTCTGCACAAGCAAATCAACACTTTGCTTTTCATTAACTTATGAAGTTTGATAATAAAAAAATTAAGCACTGGACACTACATGTTCTTACTTCTTCTTCTTTCAACTTTTGGCTCAAATGTTCTTAGTACTATTGGTTTTGATTTTTTCGTTTTAATGTAGAACACTCATTGTAATTGTAATGATGAACGGTTTATTTATGGAAACTCATGTTCCACTTGTCTTTAATTTTTCCTGACCAATTGGTAATTTTTTTAAAGGAAGCAACACCACAGAAAATGTGACATAGTTTAAAAGTTAAAGCAAAAGTGGGGAAAACAAATTTTGTCCCTATTTTTTTTTTTAGCTGAAACAAACCTCAAACTTTCACTTTAGTCTCAAACATGCTCACGTCTCCAAAAATTGCAACTGATTTTTCATAGTTATCAACATCGGGAGGACATTGTAGCTCCATACCGAAATGAGGTTGTTGATGAAGTTGAAATGGTGAACCTCTAACTGACCTATATCGATAATTTTGAAGAACCAGATAACGATTTTTCGATGTATTTTGCATTTATGTGTATAATATGACACTCGTAGTCGTAGGTTACATGCTCACATTGTAGGGAAAATTTCGTGGGGGGCATGTCAAACCTTGAACCCAAACTTTCATTTTGGTAATGCTCACTAATTCAGTTAACCTTTTCTCATTCCCTCTAACGAAGCTCCTCATCTGACACATTTAATTGAATATATATCCTTTGGAGGACTCACTCTTCTGTTTTTAATTGCTGTCGAGTGTTAATCCGATTTTCGGAGCCCAAACACGGTACACCTACATGTCCGGCTCATAAAAGCGAAGCCTTAGAAAGCTGTGCTACTCTTTGAGCCGCCTCACCCGCCAGAAATAGAATACGAGGACTGTGTCCACTATCGTCACGAGTTACTGTAAGTTGAGGGACGATGTCCTGGGGAAGAAAATCGACATTTTGATGTTTATGGAAAATAACGCGATAACTATTAGCTGGCGAAGGTCTGCTGGAGATCCGCAATTGTACAATGGTTTCTTGGTTTTGTTGGAAATAGATTTTGCTTCTTAGCTTGGATTGCATCTGGAAGGATGTTCTCATCGTGCAGACTTCACTATGAATCATGTTCAATCTGCTTGGGGGGTTGAGGAAGAAAATCTGGTATCCCCTTTACTTTTATGCTGTCTACGAATTCTTCTTCCCTTTAGTTTTCTTCCTTGTTTCCTTTCAAGCCAAGCCCTTTGGTAACGGTTGAGTGACATTGTTTCTCTGGTTCAAATGAAGGAATCCTTTAGATGTTTGAAAGTCCATATTTTCTAGTCTCTCTTTCTTCATTAGTTTGATCTCCTCCTCTCTGACCTGTCCCACTTTATTCCTGTCACCGGACTAGCATATGTAGTTTTCCAAGTGCTAGATTTTACTGGTCTCGTCGGAGCCAATCAATTATGGCCATTGATAATGGTGGATCCTATATTTTTATTTTGGTCGGGCAGTCCTACATTTATTTGCTGCACATTACTCTTTTTACATGAAAATCAAACGCATTGAATTTTTCATCTCAAAGAGCCCACACAACGCTTCCCATGCATATTAAAGGCTTGAAGTAACCGCCGTTTTAGTGATGGGGTTCTACCGTCTCAAGGGATCGATTCTCCATCCGAAAATATGCATCTTCCTATGTCAAATGTGGTACCTCAGATTTTTCATAGGCTCTCATTGAACGATTGAGATTTGTTCGGTTGTAGATTCTCCAAGATTTGTACCAATGCTCAAGGTAGGCAATTGACCTTCTACTCTTTTTAAACATGCCGAGTAGATATACTAAATTGAATCTAAACCACCGACGATGACAAGATTCATGCAAGTCTTGTGTAGGTCTTATTAGATCTAACGGTCTGGAGTCGGAAATAAGGTTATGTGTGTGTTTAAATATCGAGTTCGATGAACACTAGCTGTAGTAGAAAAACGAGTAAAGAATGAATGATGTTTCACTCATCCATTGTCCAAAGTAATAGGTAAGGGGAAAAAAAGGATAATGACATAAATAATTTATGAATTTTGGTCTATTGTGTAATGCTCTTCTTTACGTTTGTTTTGTTTAATGTCGATTCAGTCATCGCTGGCCGTCATATGTGGCATATCACCAAATTAGTGATCCTATATGATATATTGCCCAATCAGTGATTTCCAGGAAAATAGGCCAGGAGGACTATATTTTGAAATTTCGAGCAAATGTTCAAGACTAAATTGGAAGAAATGAAAAGTTTAGAGTTAAATTGGAATTCATGTAATAGATTTAAAACTAATTGGACAATTTCTCTTCCGAGGAAGTGACCCTGTGACCGGTCTCGACGCTTGCCGCATGAAACACGACGCCTGGATTCAAGCTAGAACAGTGGGTCTCGACATCGATATTTCGAGCTTGCTCTTCATGAAAGCGCTTGATATACGACTGGTCTTTGGCCCCCGCATTTGCATGGAAATTTTGGGGAAGGTTTTCACTGTTAAACGATATAGCTTTTACAATTCTGCGAAAGGGCCTAATGAGTCAAGAAGAAAGAAGAGACACCCAAAAGTGTGGTGTAAAAACTTGTGGGGTGTAAAATTAATGTGCCTGCTGCAAAGGCTATGTTGTTTCACAATTTCACTAAATCTTCGGTTCATTCTCAAGCCGACTTGTGGGGGGAGGAAATGCACTCACGTTGGCTGCAATATCAGATTGTGTGATGGCTTAATTTGATCTTTTAATTCCCAGACGAGGTCGTATCGCCCACATAGATACATTGAAGTTGTGACGTTGAGACCATCTGAAGGAACCAAATGAACGGCCAGATTACTATTTGAGCAAGCAGTGCAGCCAAAACTTGCTGAACCGCATGGCCAACTTCAAATACTCCAGAGGGCGAACATCTAAAGGAACCAAATGCCAAGTCGACGATGTTGTCAACAGTCCTCTCTCTGGTCATGGAAGCTGCTTTGCTTGCCGGAAGATCAATCCACAAGCCTTGAAACTCTCTCTTATCTGCTGTTGGTCTTTGTCAGTTCAAGTTCTGTCTGTCGCAACAAATGGGAAAAATAATAGAAAGTACTGTAAATTGCCTCTGTTTTCCTTTCCTGTAGAATTGGAAGAGTAATGGATGGCAGAGACAAGAACATAAAGTGGCCGCAGAGTTCAAAATGTAAGATCCGCATACAAATTTACAATGCCAAACGATGCAAATCGAACATACTACTCTATGCTTAATTAAATAATGCTAACAATATCATGATCAGGGGAACGAGCTTGATTTTACCACAAGGGCGACCAAGAAAGACATTTAAATCATTGACAAACAGCTCTTTGGCCTCTAATGGGCAGCTGTAATGGCTATCAAAAAGCGTTCTCTCTCTAGGACAAAAGAATTTCGAACGGAAATCCTGAGACTCCGCATACACGTCATCTGTTTCTAAATTGCTGTCAAGTTCATCAGGAAATTGCTGTCAAGTGTTAATCCTTCAACAAATCAGGAGTCGGATGGATACAAAATTCCAGAGTCTCAAGCTCAAGCTGCCTGAATTGTCGAGAACAATAGTAACAGATTGGAACCTTCATAAACCGCATCAATTCAAATACCTGCTTCAAAAACTGCAAAACTTCCCCTAAGAAAGGCATTAACAGCTCTCGCAAATTGGTGCATCGTCCTGTTTTCAACTTGTTAACCACTGAACAACATCCAGCTCTGCCTTCATTCTGGTGCCAAAACAAAGAGTCCATTTACAGTCCCTTCATTCTTAATCTCACATCAGTAATACATGGTATGCTATAGTATATTTTGCTATTTCGCTATTTCGAAGTTCCAGAATGAGCATCGGCAGAACAAATCCACATTACATTGCATAAAAATTCTAATACTCGAATGAACAAGACAAAGTCTGAAGCTGATTTTTCCAGACGGGATGAAATTGATCGATATTCCGCACTTGATCATATTCGACATGTAAATCTCATCAAGAATCCAAAGTGGACAGGGGATCTGGTGAAGAGAATATAGCAGTGTACCAAAAACATGCAAATGACTTGCCACGAAAAGAATTCTTAAGGGACTGAGATAACTGAAGTTGAGGGGTTTCCTGAAAAGTACATATGGCTTATTTGCAGCAACTATTCTTCCATTTGAGCATCCTCACCGATAAAACGAAATCGAATATATCTGCATTTAGGCAAATAAACATAACCAAATAGATGTCAGGGAGGAAGCAAATCATTCTTCAAACTCGGTACTTCGACAAAACTACAACTCAGATTTGCCAGTGATAGCCATCGATAGCTTGTCCAGGATGAGCAATCTTACTTGATGGCTCATGACATCTGTATGTCCTTAGAAGGCATTCTGATGAGAGTTGTTTTGTCGGAAGCATCATGTCATACTCCTCCATCACCTTCTCCGTTCTTTGAATCACGTAAGAGAAGGAAGACCATATCCTGTCGTCATGGAAAATGGTTAAATTGAACCTAATCATTCTTATGTAATGGGAAAGGAGAAAAAAGAATATAATACATCTTTTTATTCAGTGATTAAATATCAAACCTCCTCCTTCGTATGTTGCTAGTGTCAAATTGTTAATACATTAAGTAGAGAAAATCTGAGCCAGCGAAAATATTTAATAATGGGAGAAATTCGGAACTATTGACAATCTATTGAAGTGCTACACTTGTACAATTTGGAAAAGGTAGGTAATTTACTGATTTATCAAAACATTGGTAAATCCTTCTACTCTTCCTTGTGAAAGTATTATTGACGGCTCCAACGATCCAGAGTCTCCATTCCTTCAACTACTTAAAAGGACAAAAGCATAACAGCGGACTATCAAGAAAATGGTGTTATCAAGTTGGAAATGCTGATGAACAGTGTGGACTGCTTTATTTACCTTTCAAAGCTAAACGTGAATCGTTCCGGACATTGTGACCAAAGTACTTGACTCGTCGGAGCAGTCTTTACATGGACCAGTTGTTTCTCTCTGCTGCAGTAGAACGATGGACGTATGAAGATCCGATAAGTTGCATCGCTGGATGTCTTTTAGAGTTTAAACGCCTCGATTCCTGGAGCTCTGTGGTATCCACCAGATCATGCGAGATTAACCCCCGTCATTTCGTTCAATCATGCGAAATTCGACAGATGTGGACAATTTGCTAAGGCTCGGAGTTGAATCCCTCATTTTTCCACATTTGCGACTTTCTCCAGTCCTTGAACATCCCGAAGCTTCCAGCACTCTTCGATGTTCAAATATTTCAGATTATCGAAGCATGAGAGGTCTGGTAATGCTTCAATGGATCTGCATCCCCAGATATCCAACAATTCCAAGTCTTTCAATCTTTCAAGGCCTTTGATTTCGACTAGATTTTGGCAGTTGCGAGCAATTAATCGCTTCAAATGTGTTAATTGCGAAACGTCCGGTCTTACAAGGGACTGATAGCCCCACACCTGCAGCTCTTCCAAGTTTTTCAATTTGTCAAGGCCTCGAGCTTGATCTTGATCATCATTCAATCTTGGGAACGTATCCATCTGCAAGAATATCAAAGACTGTAGATGTTCAAAACCGTCAAAGCTGGATAACTTAACGCATCTTGATATTGACAATTTTGTTAAGTTTTTTAATGCTTCCAGATCCTTGATTTCTGTCAGCTCGCCACATGCATTGAGAGTCAATTGTGACAAGAATTCCAAATTTGACAAACTCGGTAACTCTGTCAACCTATCACAATGTCGGACATAAAGACACAATATTCCTGAGGGAAGCTCCGGCGTGGATTCCAGCAATCCGCAGCCCACAATGCGGAACCTTCTTAGGTGGATTAGATGAGAAAGTTGAGGCAATGTGCGATGCTGACATGTGACTCCCACTTCCTTCAAACAGGCAGGAAGCTCTGGCAGTGACTGAAGATTGTCACACCGTAACAAATTAAGGTGTTGCAGAGAAGGCAGCTTACTGATGCTTTGTGGCAGCGATTGAAGCATTTTGCAGTCCTGCAAATCAAGTTTCTCAAGACGAGAAAGCTTATCGAATTCATCGGGGAAGCCAGAAACATCTGTCGATCTCAGTCGAAGGATCTTCAGCGAAGACAACCCATCTATTGGGATTTCCCCTCCCAAACTCTTGCAATTTGCGGCATCTAGTTCTTCAAGTTTCTCAAGACGAGAGACCTTTTTGAATAAGCCAGAAATGCGTGTCGAACTTAATCGAAGGATCTTTAGTGAAGATAACCCATCTATATGAATTTCCCCTCCTAAACCCTGACATTCGGTGGCATCTAATTGTTCAAGGCTTCCCAACTTGCCAATAGTACTAGGCAAACTCCTCAATTTCTCACAACGAGCAATATTCAAAAATTTCAAGTTTTCCAAATCCCCAATGGATTCAGGTAATTCGCAAATGCCTGATCGTGACAAGTTCAATCCAATCAACAGTTTCAACTTCCCAATTGAGCTGGGGATATGAAAGGGAGGATGATCAAGCTGGTGATCTTCTGGAATACGCACTCCTTCTAATAACAAGTACTGCAATTTCAAGAGGGATCCGATGCATTCTGGAAGTCTACATAATTTCGAGCAACCATTCAAGTGAAGGTCCCGTAAATTTACGAGATGGCTGATTGAGTCGGGAAGTCTGACGAGTGACTTGCAATCAAAGGCAACAAGTATATCCAGCTTCTTCAAAGAAACTATACATGGAGGAATTTCCTCTATAGCCATCCCCGCTATGTTAAGTTCCGTCAGTTCTTCCAAATTGCCAATTTCTTGGGGTAGCTTTTGGAGTTTCTGACATCCGCGCACGTTCAAAAGAAGGAGGCCCTTGGCTTCTCCAACAGAAGAGTGAATTTGCTCCAGATTACGACATCCTTGGAAGCTTAACATCTCTAATTTTTGGAAGGTTGAGATATCAGGAGAAACTTTTAAACAAAGGGAATTTAAAAGAGCTAGGGCTTTCAACTGGCTCGCCACCTGCTAGATAAAATGATTTATAAATTTTCTCAGAGAACATAAAATATCAGAAAACAAAAGACAGAACAAGATGCTCTCAGCCTGACCTGGAGACGACTCCAACCTTCCCAATGCTCTGATATGTCGCAATCCGATAAAGCAAGTACCACCAATTTCTCCAGATGAAAACGAGTGAGCACGGATGCAGGACATTTATCCAACGCGAGGAATCGTAACTGAGGAAGCAAGCCTTTGGAATCTCCAATCAGTGTTGCGTTATCCAATAAAAGGTACCTTAAGTTCGGTAGTGTCTCAAATTGCTCCGTTGTGAGTTCCACGCGCGAGGGGTTTTCGTAGAGCGAAAGGGCCTGAACGCGATCCTTTTCTTTTCCCTTCACAAAATATTGCATAACAGTGGAGAGGAGCAATTAGCAAAATAATAATAATAATAATAATAATAATAATAATAATATTAATATTAATATTAAGATTATTTCATTGGATTTCGGTTAACCATATCCTTTCATTCAATCTTGCGAAATTCGACAGATGTGGACACTTTGCTGAGGCTCGGAGCTGAATCCCTCATTTTTTTTCACATTCGCGACTTTCTCCAGTCCCTGAACTGTTGAACATCACCAAGCTTCCAGCACCCTTCGATGTTCAAATATTTCAGATTATCGAAGCATGAGAGGTCCGGTAATGCTTCAATGGATCTACATCCCCTGATATCCAGCACTTCCAAGTCTTTCACTCTTTCAAGGCCCTTGATTTCGACTAGATTTTGGCAGTTGCAAGCAATTAATCGCTTCAAACGTGTTAATTGTGAAAAGTCCGGTCTTACAAGGGACTGATAGCCCCGCACCTGCAGCTCTTCCAAGTTTTTCAATTTGTCAAGGCCTCGAGCTTGATCGCGATCATCATTCAATCTTGGGAACGTATCCATCTGCAAGAATCTCAAAGACTGTAGATGTTCAAGACCGTCAAAGCTGGATAACTTAACGCATCTTGATATTGACAATTTTGTTAAGTTTATTAATGCTTTCATATCCTTGATTTCTGTCAGCTTGCTGCACGAATCGATAGTTAATTTTGACAAGAATTCCAAATTTGACAAACTCGGTAACTCTGTCAACCTATCACAATGTCGGACATAAAGACACAATATTCCTGAGGGAAAATCCGGCATGGATTCCAGCAATCCGCAGCCCACAATGCCGAACCTTCTTAGGTGGATTAGATGAGAAAGTTGAGGCAATGTGTGATGCTGACAGGTGACTCTCAATTCCTTCAAACAGGCAGGAAGCTCTGGCAGTGACTGAAGATTGTCACACCGTAACAAATTAAGGTGTTGCAGAGAAGGCAGCTTACTGATGCTTTGTGGCAGCGATTGAAGCATTTTGCAGTCCTGCAAATCAAGTTTCTCAAGACGAGAAAGCTTATCGAATTCATCGGGGAAGCCATAAACATCTGTCGATCTCAATCGAAGGATCTTCAGTGAAGACAACCCATCAATTGGGATTTCCCCTCCCAGACTCTTGCAATTTGTGGCATCTAGTTCTTCAAGTTTCTCAAGACAAGAGACCTTATTGAATAAGCCAGAAATGCGTGTCGAACTTAATCGAAGGATCTTTAGTGAAGATAACCCATCTATATGAATTTCGCCTCCTAAACCCTGACATTTGGTGGCATCTAATTGTTCAAGGCTGCCCAACTTGCCAATAGTACTAGGCAAACTCCTCAATTTCTCACAATGAGCAATATTCAAAATTTTCAAGTTTTCCAAATCCCCAATGGATTCAGGTAATTCGCAAATGCCCGATCGTGACAAGTTCAATTTAGTCAACAGTTCCAACTTCCCAATTGAGCTGGGGATATGAAAGGGAGGATGATCAAGCTGGGAATCCTCTGGAATACCCAATCCCTCTAATGACAAGTACTGCAATTTCACGAGGGATCTGATGCATTCCGGAAGTCTACATAATTTCGAGCAACGACTCAAGTCAAGGAGCGATAAATTTACCAGATGGCTGATTGAGTCGGGAAGTCTGACCTATGATTTGCAATCATTGGCAGCAAGTATCTCCAACTTCTTCAAAGAAACTATACATGGAGGAATATCCTCTATAGCAGTCCCCACTATGTAAAGTTTCTCCAGTTGTTCCAAATTGCCGATTTCTTGGGGTAGCTTTTGGAGTTTCTGACATCCGCACACGTTCAAAAGAAGGAGGCCCTTGGCTTCTCCAACAGAAGAGTGAATTTGCTCCAGATTACGACATCTTTGGAAGCTTAATATCTCTAAATTTTGGAAGGTTGAGATATCAGGAGAAACTTTTAAACAAAGGCAATTTACAAGAGCTAGGGCTTTCAACTGGTTCGCCACCTGCAAGATAAAATGATTTATAAATTTTCGCAGAGAAAATAAAATATCAGAAAGCAAAAAACAGAACAAGATAGCTCTCCGTCTGACCTGGAGACGACTCCAACCTTCCCAATGCTCTGATATGTCGCAATCCGATAAACAAAGTACCAACAATTTCTCCAGATGAAAACTAGTGAGCACGGATGCAGGACATTTATTCAACTCGAGGAATCGTAAATGAGGAAGCAAGACTCTGGAATCTCCAATCAGTGTTGCGTTATGCACATCAAGGTACCTTAAGTTCGGTAGTGTCTCAAATTGCTCCGTTGTGAGTTCCACGCGCGAGGGGTTTTGGAGGAGCCGAAGGGCCTGAACGCGATCCTTTTCTTTTCCCTTCACAAAATATTGCATAACAGTGGAGAGGAGCAATTAGCAAAATAATAATAATAATAATAATAATAATAATAATAATAATAATAATAATAATAATAATAATATTAAGATTATTTCATTGGATTTCGGTTAACCATATCCTTTTAGGACATCCTTTCCTTTTATGAAGTTTGAAATATGTTCATTAATTAATCGTATTTTATATCCATCAACATCAATATCAACAATACCTTTATCACAAACTAATTGGGGTCGGCGATCGATGAACCCAAAGATAAATAAAATAAAAGCAAGACCGATCGAGAAAAAAGAAATAAATATGTAAAAATAAATAAACAAAAATAAAAATCGTATTTTATATCAATGAACCCCTTAAATATAGATAATCAGTAACCAATTTTCATCATTTCACCTTGATTGTTGAGGCCTTTTCCAATTCTTGTTTAACTCTTGTTTACTGTTTTTTTTTTCAAAATATCTTCTATGAAAGTGGATGTCAAATAATGAATTTCGTTGCTCAATATTGTTGTTGATATTTATGTTTTTTATTATTCGCACTTTAGTTACTTTAGTTGTCTCCTATTTTACATATCACTCATTTTTATACAGTAATTAAGGGGAAAAGAGTAATCCTCTTCCAAAAGATTAGATGAAAATGTACTTTTACACCTTATAATAATAATAAGTTAATGGCTATGATGAAATGAGAGTTCATGTGGTATTATTAGGTAACAGTTGAAAATTCAAGGATAAGCGCGTATCACTTCAGATTTTTTGAAGGTTTTTTTGTAGATTTCCCCTTTATTTTAATAAGCGTGATCACTAAATTTCTTCCTTTAGTAATTGCAGTTTGACCAGGATTCCATCAAGGATCTAAATGCAGTTTCACTTTCCTTAGTAAATGCACTTTTCTTTTCTTTTTTCAACCCAATAGAAAATCTCTACCTACCTTCCTGGTGCAAGCCAGGAGCCCCCAGGGAGAACCTAGTTTGGGGTGATGATTGGTGAGTGCTATAGAAAGGGTATTGGGTCCTCTTGCCCAAGACAAATATTCACATCAAGGAAAATCTCTACCTAATCACATCAAGGAATAATACAAGGAGAGTAATGTCGGCTATGAGGTCTAGCAATTCATTCCCATTAAGAGAAATCATGTCAAAAGAGAGTAGAACAACAATGGAGGTTAAAATTACCTTATTCCTTTGAAGTACTTCTAAGGCTTCCTCATGAAACCACACCCTACTTCGATGCATAGGTGTCTTGTAATCTTCTTGACGAACAATTTCCCTACCAAGGTCCATCAGTTGGTCATGCATTCTCATTTTTCCATTATCGTCGATTTTTACTAGCGACATCAAACTCAATGTTTCAATCCCCATATTCGGAAGAAAATTGCAAGCCTTCCACATGCAGGATGCAACTAGTCGACTACATCCATTGAAGAAACAAGCGATGTCCAAAAATATATGTTTTTCCTCATGGCTTAACCCGTCATAACTTATCCTTAGTTTCTCTTGCACTTTCTCATGTGGTACTTTATGTAACTTCTCTAACGCATCTTGCCAAAATGCTCGGTCTCGCCCACACAAATACGAACCTATAACTTCGAGAGCTAGGGGAAGCCCTCTAGTAGTGGACACGACAGCACGAGAGAGAGACTCAAATTCACATGGAGGAAAGTCCCTCATAAAGGCATGTCTACTAAACAATATCAAGGATTTATCCATAGCAATTCCCTTGGGTTCGTACGTGGATGTCACCCCAGCATCATTAAGAACGGACCTTATTATCGTGGTAATTATTATCCTACTTCCCTTCTCAAACCAGTCGTGATTTCCAATCAAAGCTTTGATCTGATCCTTATCATCCACGTCATCTAGAAGAAGCAGGACTTTCTTACATTTGAATCTAGATTCCATGATCCTGATTCCTTCATCAGTATTAGACACTTGTACGTTCACTTTCAGTATATCAGATATTAATTGATTATGCAAACATGAAATACCCCGGCGCCGCGTGGATTCTCGAATATCCGCAATGAAACTGCGATGATGAAACTGGCCGGAGAGCTTATTGTAGACAAACTTAGCTAAAGTGGTCTTACCGATGCCTCCCATTCCATGAATACCAACAACTCGTGTAGTGCTAAGGTCATCGTCCAGCAATTCCAAGATATCCGCCACAGCGTTATCGATTCCGGCAAGCTGTTCGGGAACAACCAGCTGATACGCCTTCTTCAACTCGCTAAAAACTTTTCTGACGACCATTTTCTCCAATTCTCCTTCGTGGCTGTTCATAAAGCATTGAGCTAAAATGCATTAGAGGTTCAATTATACCCTGTTACGTTAATTATTTTAACACTAAAGCATGTAAGAGTGAAAAAAGCAAGCACGAGTTGAGAAACAGACGAATTTATAGCCTCCAACACAAGCAAGATCCTGTTGAAAGAATATAAACAAGGTTGTCATAGAAAATGAAATACCCGTTGGCAGTTTTCTTCGATTCCCATCCCGTAAGGGAAGCCACTTCTTGGAGTGCTTGTTTCCATTTTGCGATTTCTTCCTCAGAAAACTTCTCACTTAAATGGGAGAACGTCTCTCCAAAGCTCCCTTTTTGGTATCGGACATGGAACGGTTCAACCCGGTAGAAGATAGGAAAGACAACGTGCCCGGCGCTCTTCATGCACTCTGTCATCTCAACGAGCTCTTGAAGGCACCATTTACTCGAAGCATAGTTTCGAGAGAGAATCGGGATCGAGATCTTACTGTTCCTGATGGCCTGAAAAAGGTTGGTGCCGATCTCCTCACCTTCGCTAAGCTCATCGTTGTCTCTGAACACTCGAATTCCAGCATCGACGAGACCGTTGTAGAGGTGATCCCCAAAGGTTTTGCGAGTATCCTTTCCCCTAAAGCTCAAGAATACATCGTAGTTGTCACTGCCCGCCGAAGTGGTGGAGGAACTAGACGCATCGGAATCACCAGCTCTTCGACGTCTGCTCTTCTTGTTGCTTTGGACAGGATTGTGTGGGAGGTTACGTTTCATTTTTACTCCTCGGATGATTCTTGAACCGATTTCTCAGTGAATATCAAGGAACAAAATGCCTGTACTCGGGTTGCCCGACAACATTACCAGGCAGGCGGAGTTGATTTTTGGGTACTTTGCGCTTAAAAAATGACTGGATTTAGTCGTTGAGTGAAGTGGGCTCGCGAACCACCCAACCTCGTTGTCTATGGGGCCCATCGTCTTGCACAGACGAGTACAATTTTTTTTACTAATCACTGTCGGTTCCAGCTGTTCTTGTTGCAGCCTTTCCGGGCTGGGCCTGTGTGTGGGTGTGAAAAAATACTGAATAAGAAAACCACTTAAAATAAACAAATAATACAAATAATTAAATTAATACGATCATTACTGATAGGGGTGTAAAAATCAAACAAAATATCCAGAAGCGAAACATGAACCGACCCGGGCAAGACCTGATTTTTTGAGTATTTACGCTCGGGTCGGGTAATGACTTCAATTCTGGCTATCATAAAGATTTGGGGCCGAGTCTGTTATGGGTCTTGGTCAGATCTCGGAATTAATAAACAAGATAGGGAGAAAAAAAAAAAGAACGAATGGAGGAAGAAGAAATCAAATAGGGAGACCTCAACGTGGAATCATCTCAGTGAACCTGCGGAGATTATTGATTGGAAGCTTGGGGAGGGTCGTGGCCAGCTTCGCCACCCCAACGCAGCAAATCCAGCAAGGGCACAAGCAGCTCAGTACAGTCCTGTCACCAGCACAAAAGTTTTGAGTTTAACCTAGAGAGAGAGAGAGAGAGGGGGGGGGGGGGGGGGGGGATAGGGAACTGCACCCGCCGGAGACAAGATAACGGCGACGAAAGCGAAGGGCAAGCCTATCAAGAACCCCAGAGCCCTGCATTCTCCCAATTTTTTTCTCCGATTCTCCCAGACGGGATGAGTTTGATCGATATTCATAAATCTCATGAAGAATCCAAAATGGCCGGGGAATCTTGTGAAGAGAATGTAGCAGTGCATCAAAAACAGGTTCAAATTGGGAATCTAGAGATCCTTTCAAATTTAATACATTCCGGTGGAGATTCTATCTCTATGTCCCGACTCGAAAGCTATTCACAGTTTGAGAGTCCAACTCTCTCTCTCTCTCTCTCTCTCTCTCTCTCTCTCTCTCTCTCTCTCTCTCTCTACCCGAGATAAAGAAAAAAAAAACATGAATCTTGTCGCTCGAGAAGGAAAAAAATAAGCAAACTGAACTAGATTTACAAGAAAAGATAGAAAACCAGAGAAACAAATTGGTTATCAGGCACGCTCAGAGTCCTTCCTGGCCAGGACACCAAGTTTTTGTATCTAAAAGCAAGGAAAAAGACACAAGGTAAGTTAATAGATCACACTATACTACTTACTAGATTACAAGAAAAGACTTGTGAAATAGATTGCAAGAAATAATTACTCTACAAGTGTACCTGATCGAAATCTCATTTTTACATTTAGGAAAAATTTTACGTCATCCTCATAACTTTGAAGTTGGTGCATACCTGTCTTTAAACTTCATAAAGTTGCATTGCCTTTCACCCAAAGCTGAACCTGTGCAATGGTACGCTAATTAACTCCGTCACATGTACCATGAACGTATCTTTATATATATATAGGAGTATGTGCCGTATTAATCCTGCAGCCATCATGTACCTTTTACATAATCTATATTATTTAATTACGGCATAAGATTAGTTCTTGATCCAACTCCTTATCCGACATTTATAAAATATTAATTAGTTCTTGACCCATGCAGATTGTCATTTTAATCGGGCGGCTCCCGTAACGCGGTTTTCACGACGTAAAGACAAATTATATGGCGCATGAAAGAGATATTGTAAGCACGCGAAGGCACATATTCCGCTATGCTAATGGTGCGTCGCTATTGCGATTTCTTAAATCTCCAATTATATTTAATGGATAATTATTGTAGGTCATTTCCTTACCCTAACCACTACCATAGGATATAATACTACTCATTATTAAACGAACGGCAGTGAATAATTGGGCCACGGATTTGATGTAATTATAATACTCGATCGCGTCCGATTTGATTAAGAGACTACGTGGGGGAACATTTCATGTTGCGCACCCATTAGAATAATTAACTTTGCCATCGTTTTCTAATTATTTTTTTAATAATGGTTTGTGATGTTTATAATCCGACCCGAACGGACCCCCGGAAGAAGACTATCACGACATGTATTGGATCATGCTGCGTGTGGTTTGGGGGCATGGATGGCGCCTTCTTTTACGTAAGACTTTGGTTTGAAACAAAAGCTTTCCAGATTTGGTCAGCTTTTATGCAATTTTAAAGAGGAAAAATGCACTAAAAATCCTAAAATTTATCAAAAAAGTGCGATTGAAATCTTAAAATTTATCCAATGCTTGCGATCAAATTATTGAGTGAAGTCAGTCAAACTTGACTAACGGAAAATGCTGAATTGGCTTTTTCTTTATTTTCTCTCTTCTACGTGGCTGTAAGGTCAACTAAAGCACTAAAACCACGTCGTTTTGATCAAAATCTCAAAATTGTAATCTAAATTTTAGTTAAATTGGGTTAACAAGAAAAAAATTGAATTTTTAAAAGAAGTAGAAAAGAAAAAAATTACAGGCGAGGTCCTCCCAACCGCCGCCAAGGCCCAGGCAACCGCCCATCATTGACACCCCATTGGTGACGGGCCGTCACCCTCCTTTTGCCAATGTTTTTTTTTCCTCTTTTTTTATTAATTCTTTTAGCCTTTTTTAGTTTGTCTTTTTCTTTTGGAAAAATTTTAAAATATTTTTAGCCTAATATGACTAAGATTTGGTGTAAAAATTAGGATTTCGATTAAAACGATGTTGATTTAGTGCTTTAGTTAATCTTAACGTGGTTGTCGGACGAAAACAATAGAAAAAGTTACATTAACATTTTTGGTTAGTCAAATTGGATAGAGTTTAATTGTACCGATTTGATAAGACTTGATTGCACTTTTTGATAATTTTATAACTCAATTGCACTTATCTCTTTTTAATTTTGTAGAGTGAGTTCCGGCTGTTCTTGTTGTACCGTCAACCCAAGTTTTTATTGAAAAAAAAATTGCATACAAAAGATTTCTGGATTCGGCTCCAGACCCTAAGGGTGCGCATGAAATCACTTCTGGCCCAAGAATGACTTCTGGCAAAGAAGTTGATTTTTCAGCTTTTACTTTGGAGTATAAGTTGAATTTTCATCTTCTGCTTCAAAAGTTGATTTCTGATAGAGAAATGCGTTTGATAACGATTAAAAAAGACAATGTATGAAACATTATTAAAAAAATATTATATGGTGGCGACCAGCGGCGGGCGGCGACGACCGGACGGACGATCGACGGCGGCTGTCACGTCCCGCTTCCCTTACGAGAGTGCACATCCGCAACCTGGCGTGATACCTGTCCCAGGAGATCCCTCTAATACGACCAAAGGAAAAGGGACTCTCAACGGAAGGCTTAAAGAAAATAAATCTTCTCCACTTTAAACTCACCCTTATAATAAAATAAGAGAACGAGATGTGGGGGCAAAATAAAAGACCTTTATACCATCAAAACACAAGTCTATACATAAGGGGCTGTGCACTAGTCCACCCATAAGTAAAGGTCAAAACCAAAAAAAAAAAGTGAACAACAGTCAACCACTAAGTCCCGTCAAAAATCGTCATATCCAAAAGGCCCTTCAAAAAGTCAAGCGACTACAAGTATGCTAGGTGGTGCTAGTATCATCAGCTTGCTCCATATCTTCGGCAGGATCACCCAGTCTGATAGAAAGCATCTTTAGGTCCTGTGGTTTGGAAAATATAGTCCCGCGACGGGGTGAGATTTACATCTCAGTAAGACAAGTCCTAATCCTAGGTTAGGCTGACCGTACACTCAGGTAAATGCAAAAATGAATACGATGTACAAACAACCACATAATGCATTCAATGACCATAAACAATCACTACAAAAAAACACAGATTTAGCCACGGACAATTAGTGACGAAAAAAATTCGTCGCTAATTTGCGACGAACATATCGACGGAAAAATAATTCGTCGCTATTTACGACGAAAATAGCGACAAAATAAATTCGTGGCTAATTAGCGACGACATTAGCGACGAACAAAATTCGTCATAAATTAGAGACGAATTTAGTGACGAATTAATTTTCCGTCACTAATTTGCTACTAATTTAGCGACGGCCTTTAATTTTCGTCTCTAAATTAGCGACGAAATATGTTTTCGTCACAAAAAATCGCGACATAATTTAATTTTTCCGAAATTTAGCGACGAACAAAATTCGTCACAAATTAGAGACGAATTTAGTGATGAATTAATTTTTCGTCACTAATTTGCTACGAATTTAGCGACGGCCTTTAATTGTCGTCTCTAAATTAGCGACGAAATATGTTTTCGTCACAAAAAATCGCAACATAATTTAATTTTTCTGAAATTTAGCGACAAACAAAATTCGTCACAAATTAGAGACGAATTTAGTGACGAATTAATTTTCCGTCACTAATTTGCTACGACTTTAGCGACCGAATTTAATTTTCGTCTTTAAATTAGCGACGAAATATGTTTTCGTCACAAAAAATCGCGACATAATTTAATTTTTCCGAAATTTAGCGACGACACCATCTATTCGTCGCTAATTTAGAGACGAAAATTAAATTCGGTCGCTAAATTTTGCGACGAAAAATACATTTCGTCGCAAAATTTTGCGACCAAATTTAATTTTTCCGAAATTTAGTGACGAAAGTCATAAGTAGTCGCTAAATTTGCCACGGAAATCACTTTTCGTCGCTAAAACGAAATAAATAAAATAACAATTATAATAAAAAAATTTGTTATTAAAATTTAGCGACAAACAATCTATTCGTCGCTAATTTAGTGTTTCTTTTTTATTTAATTTTTTATTTTTATTTTTGGTAAATTTAGCGACGAAGAGTGTTGTTCGTCGCTAATTTGAGGAAAATAATATAAAAAGAATTTATTAGCGACGAAACCCTTTGTTCGTCGCTAATTTAGTGTTTCTTTTTTATTTTTATTTTTTGGTAAATTTAGCGACGAACGGTATTGTTCGTCGCTAATTTGAGGAAAAATAATATAAAAGGAATTTATTAGCGACGAAATTGGTTTTTCGTCACTAAAATAATTTTAAAAAAGTGTAATTAGCGATGAAAGCCTTTTTTCGTCTCTAAATATTATTTTTTATTTAAATTAAATTAGTGACACAATGTGAAGGTCGTCGCTAATTAGTTCTTTTTTTTAAAAATTTTCTTTTATCAATTGCTATAAGCTTCGTGAATCATATGTAATTTTTCTATAGCGATGAAAACAATCGTTCGTCGCTAATTGCTATCCTTAATTTATATATTTATTAGATATATAAAGTTGTGAACAAACAAAAAATGGAGATCAACTCATTTTATAAAATATAACTTAGAAAAAAAATTCATCTTTGATGAGATACTAAATAGAGTAGAGTAAGGATCTATTCAAAAATGATTTGGTTTGCATAATATTTGATCACCAAAAATATATATTGTAATTGTGTTATCCACGAAAATGAAATCGATCGATTCTTTCTTCTAATTTTGAAAGATAGATAAGATACTATAAGCGAATAAGAGATGTTGTAAAACAATTAATGAAAATTTCAAAAACATTAGAAGGATCAGTTTTTTAGCAAGGTACGGAATGTATCATCAAATATTCAAATGTGATTCTATAAAATCTAGTTTTGTTCAATATTAATAATCGTGATTCATAATATCACACGTTAATCAACCAAAGAAATGTTCAATAACTAAAAGAAAGATCGATTATTTGGAATCCTTGCTCTCTTTAAACAGTGAATGATATAAATAAGAAACGCTTATGACACATCGTTTAGCTTAGCTTATTTATGTTCTTTCTTAGATTATATTATTTTATATTAATCTACATTAATTCATTTTAAAAGAAAATGAAAATAGAGCGAATATTTTTTTGAAATTTAAAAATGAATATATTATTAATTAAGTAAAGATTACATTAATAAGCATAAATGAAGAGCGATCAATTTATTTATTTTTATTATCCTTGTTCTTGAATTAGAAAGCACTCCTTTTGTTCCTAGATAGCTTCTTTCAAAAGGGTTTCTTCTTCTTCAGTGAATGCTTTAAAGAAGATATAATTTCTTGGAATTGAGGCTTATTTTTGTTATCCTTATTCCTGAATTAGAAAGCATTCCTTCTGTTTCATTATTTATGTGTAATCATTATTACACATTATACCACATCTTTTGATCATTGTACTTTATTCCCTCTTTTTTTATTTTCAATATTTCTATGCTAGACTCATTATACCTTATCTTTTGTAGGGAGGAAGGGATCCATAGAGTTTTTATGTCCAAATTAAGGTCACGTCTTTTAATGTGTGCATATATCAATTGAAATATGAATAGTTTCACTAACTTTGCTATTTGCCTTGTTGCATGGATGAAGTACTTCGATGATCGTGGGTTCCATTCCCAGCTTGTTTCATCTTATTCATTTTGTTTCGTTGCTAATTTAACGAATTCTTTTGAATTATATATGATATATTTTTCTTGCTAATTTTAAGAAGCTTTACATTTTTGTTAAATATGTATTGAATTTTATGCACTCGGACTGGTTCATCACCCAAAAGTAGAGAAAAAATGAGATTTGGTTCGTGACGCGAAGAGTTGGGCCGGGGGCGAAGCCATATTTTCCTTCTCGGTTTAGCGACGAAAACATATTTTCCTCTCTAATTAGCAACGAAAAATGATACTCGTCGCTAATTTCTCGTTCCCGCTCCTTTTGAAACATGGCGCTTTGTTAAAATTTTCCGGGCCGACTATTTGCGATGAAATAGCGACGAAGGTGAAGAATTCGTCGCTAATTTTAGCGACGAATAAGTGGTTCGTCGCTAATGAGTGACGAAGTGATGTATTCGTCGCCAATTTTACCTTCACTATTTAGCGACGAACGCCAGTTTTCGTCGCTAAATTTTCCATTCCCGCTCATTTGAAGACTTGGCGCTTTTTTTCCAGGGGCCGCTCATCTATAAAGTTTCCCCACTCTTGTCCTTCCACTCGCCACTTGTTCTCTCTTCTCTCCCTCAGCGTCGATGCCAGCCCCTCTGCGGTCGACTCCGCCGTCCTCTCCATCGTCAAGCCTGGAGCCTCGAGTTCAACGACTTCGTCCTCCTCCACCAGCTCAACCTCGGCCTACCCCACGAGCTCTAAATCCATGGTGATTGTTGACACCTGATTTTTGATCAGTCTTTCATAGTTTATTTTTTAAAAATTCATAAAAAATCTATAAAAAGTTAAAAAAATTA
Organism: Rhodomyrtus psidioides; assembly: GCA_021437785.1. Lineage (NCBI taxonomy): Eukaryota > Viridiplantae > Streptophyta > Magnoliopsida > Myrtales > Myrtaceae > Rhodomyrtus > Rhodomyrtus psidioides. The sequence continues at coordinate 3,809,649 of JAILYB010000071.1, read as the reverse complement.
AAAAATCATCTTTGGTAGCCTTGACCAAGCTAAAGGAACCATTTTTGATAAAAAAAATAATTTGTCATATTTTTTAATATTTTCCAAAAATAGAAAAATACATGAAAAATGAAGAAAAATAGCGTTCGATGTCGTAAAAATATAGAAAAATAGTCAATATTTTTATTTTAATTTCCTTTTCATTTTGAACTCATAAATAGTCAAAATTCAAGTTCAATTGCATGTGTTTCTTCACGACGCATAGAGTTGAATTTGGCAAAAAAATGTCATTCGAGTATTTTAATTTGTAAATTTCTACATATTTTTTAGTCTTGACGTCCAATTAGATCGACCACCATCTACAATAAATTCCCCTTGCTGAATATTTTCGTTTTTGTTTCACATGATTTCATGGTGTAAAACGCCGAGTGGATCCCCAAATATAATCGGGTCGGCATGAGCTCGATAGCTCGTCCAAGACCAAACCAGGTCACGGCGAACCCCATGTGAGTACTCTCGAACTCCTTCGATGCTTCCTAATGCTTTTCTTAGGTTAGATCGTGTGTAGAATGGCTAGGACAGCTAAATCATTCTTGAGCTGTGATTGATAAATAGGGCCTTACTAGGAATGCCATGTGATTTATTTGCATATCTAGATTCCTTGAGTTGCGCATTTTATTACTGATTGTGATTGCTAGGATAATCACTTCTATCTGCATGAATTTCTAGATTTAGGGTTCATACCTTACTCATCCGCATGAATCTCAGGCTAGAAAATTCAGTCAACTTAGGTACCGAAAGGGCGTCAACTCTGACAGTTGGTGTAACTAAGTCCCCGAAACCATTTCTCTGGTTCTCGCAGAATTGAATAGAAACTCCCAACTATTCGATTGGGTGGTCCAATCACACCCTAAAAAAATGATTGGTGGCGACTCCATGGCATGCACACTTAGCACATGTCACTAGACCACACTGAAAGTCGATCACGCATACCTCCGTTGCGATTTGGGTAATGGGCCTTGGGAGAGGCCCGCGTCCGACCAGACAGGACGACCCATTAGCCCTCGAGAGCCCGACAACCTCAAGAGGGTCGCGACAGACTGGCGACTCCGCTGGGGATTGGTTCTTAACCATTTAGTGGACTTGAGCCGATTAAAAAGTTGATTGATTCTTCTAACCTAATTTTATGCAGATGCTCTCGAAAGTGAGGTGTATATGCTAACGAATGTGTTAGATGTTTTTGTAGACGGGAGAAATAAGGGGTGAAGTGCTTGTTAACTTTGTTTTATGCAGGCAGGAGTTTTGGATGTATGATTGTGTGGATGTTTATATTGAAGCGGTGATTGTTAAATAAAATGCATGTCTATTGCTTTAGCACGACACAATGAATACACACAATTGCGCCTAAAACCCCAGGCGCCCTCTTTAGGAACACAATAGAAGGAATTGAAGATGGAATCTCCGTGAGGAAAAACATGGGGTAATCCACTTTTCAATTCCGCTCACTTCGAACTATGGATTGAGTCCCAATGCAACGATAGTTGTGCAATGGAATCGACTCTTCCCAGAATTCGAGGTGAGAACCTTGGCTTTAGGTACCATGCCCTATCTTTTGATTTTTAGGAGTTTTCCCTCACTTGTCTCATGCGTTTGTCTATGGAAGGTTAGTATACCTAACACTGCAAAAAATACAGAGAAGCTTGATTTTCTCTTAAGTTTGGTTGGTAAGACTTTTCTATCCCTCGAACTTGTTACAGCTCTTAATCATTATATTCATTGCATAATTCCGGTGATTGGATTAAATGCCATTTTGAGGATAGATATGTGTGTTTTCCTCCCAATGTTCTTGATGGAAGATGAAGATGATGTCATCCCATTACGAGCGCCAAGTAGACAAGAAGAGCCTACTATGGACATCATTGAGGTATCATCTAATGAAGATGACGATTTGGAATAGGTGATCCTGAAGTCACGTCTCAAAGATCGAAACTGGGGCATCTCTAAGTATTAAGATCACATTCCTTTGTTTTATTTTTCATTTCTAGCCTTCTTGTATAGGATTTATTTTGCTGAGATCCTCTCTATCTGATCCCTTAGATTGATTGTATTAGGGATCTATTTGTGTTTATATACATTCAGATTGAAATTTGTTGTATTTCTATTGACTTGTCATTGGAATGTGATAGTGGCATTTCTTCTAATCACTCGAATACTCCAAAATCAATTTTATAATTCCTTTGGATGAAATTGAAATTGGAAGTCTTATACAACCTTTTGGCCGTATAGGGCAATACAATCCCAATTTCGCCAGAAGGAACTATAAACTTGAATTGGTTCATGCTTGTTTTGCATCATTGGTGATCCACAATAATTGATCAAGAGTATTCGTGTTTTTCAAATTTAATGAAAAGATAGATATCCAAATTACTCTCGTTCTTAGCAAACAGCTTTAATTTGGATACCGTATCTTCAATTGAATTTAAAACACATCGTAATTGTGTACTTTTGAACATTCCATTGATTTTCTTGGAATTGATCAAAGGCGATTATAGTGAATTACATTCCTTTCAATGATATGCTTTCCTTTGAGGAATATTGATAAAAGCTTTTGCACAAGGCCAAAACCCTTGTAAAAACTCTTATCCCTATTAATCACAAGTAAGCATAAAATTGAAAGGATTTATGCTTTATTTTTCAAATTCTTTCTTCTGATTCTGCCTTTTCATTTGAAACAGGTTAAAAACAAGTAGAGAAGAGAAGTCTTTTTGTGGATAATCGCGGTGGGAGGTTCCTTTATCCGATCATAAGCAAGATTAAAAAATCAAGATGTACACGCTCGAATCATCAATGTCAAAGCGTAGCTTGCCTAGGTTGAGAGTGGTCAGGTGTTCGAGAAAGTCAGCCATACAGAAGTTGAGACACACACATTAGAGCTTTCATTCATTTCGCTCAATCGAGGGACCTTAAAAGCAGATCATACAAATCATCGGGGTGGAAACATAAAACCGCAATGAGCCCTAATTAGTATCACAAAGGAACCTAGTTGGCCCTCCATATTATTGATGCTTTGCTTATACTCACCACCTCGAGACTCGAGATCTGCAAGCTTAAGAAGAAGGCGTTTACATTCCCCTTTAAGATCGGCAACCTTGGTCCCGTGATCTTCGGCGGCTATTTCCAGGTCCCGAACTAGTCCTCTCCCATGGGCTATATCCGCGGTAATGCTGTCAAGCCTTTCTTCCTGCCACTCACATTGAAACTTCAACACGACATTACGACGGTCGTGCTCATAGGTGGTCAGGGATAAGGCCAAGCGCTCCACCAAATTTCCCCTCTCGCGAAGCAACATCGAGACTCGCTTGTTGGCAAACTCAACAGCCTTTCTGTGACTATCGGCCACAAGGTTGGCCAACACCAAGCAGTTGGACCGATCCTCATAGCGAGCTCGCAAAACGTGAGCCACGGTAGCTTTTCGATGAGCGACACGGTAAGTCTCTAAAAATTTTATAAAGAGGGTTGGGAAGATTCTATATTCCCTCTCTAAATTAGTGCCCTCGATGGAGGTGGTGTCTATTTCCACGAGCAAAATACGGATTTCATCTTCAGTTTCTGGGTGATCGGCTATATGAGCATAGCCTCGACCGAGGAGGTTATAGAGTTTTTCCCACTGGGCCAAAATTTCGGCCGAGAAAGCGCGAATAGGAGAGGAGGTCATTTTCGTTGGAGTGAAGGAGAAGAAGATGAGTGTGGTAGAGTGATTAAAATACGAAAAGACAATTATGTAAGAGTGTTAATCTTCTCTGCATTAACTCCTCCTTTTATAGCAACTCGAGAATGAAGAAAGGCATAGCAATAATGCTCGTGGAGCCAAGTTAATTGGGTAAAGCAATGGTGGCTCTTTCGGTGAACCATCAGATCTGTCCCAGTCCGCGATTTCAGGCTTGATAAACCTAAAAAAGTTGTAAAAAGATATGTCGGTGTCACCATATTAAAATTGAACGGGCGTTAAGCGCAACTATCGAAAAAAGTTGCGAAAGGATTTGGCGGTCCCATCATATTAAAAAACTGAGCGGGAGGCGAGCGTAGTTCCACCTTTTTGAAAATAAGTGGGAGACAGACATGGATATCGAGAAAAGGAAATCGATTTGGTGTCCCTCCACGTTGAAAAGAAGAAAGAAGACGACAAAGCGGGAAATACGAAATCTTGGGAGCAACGCTTGCCTGATGATCTTCATCCATGTTTAAAGAACGTTTCATGGGCATACAGAACCACTCAAAAGAAAATTTAGAGAGAGTGAGCATACATGAGAGAGTAGAGAACCCTGAGTGAGCAAAAATTGATCAAACATTTTTCGATCCAACATGTTTGAGGGTTACCATCAGTTGCTAGAGGCGACTGATCCAAAAATCTCAGAAAATGAACTACTGAGAGATCTCGAAGATTCTAGGATGGCGTCTGGTACCAGAACCACAGAACCCAACCCTTTCGGCAACGAAGTTCAGGATCTCAGCAGCGACGACAACAGCAGCAGCGATGGTCAATCCCGGAAAAGGAAACGTCGCCAGTGCCACACTCAGAATGAAATCCAAGAGCTTGAAGCTTTCTTTAGTGAATGCCCTCTCCCGAACATGAAACAAAGAAATGAATTGGGCCAGAAGCTAGGGATGAAACCTTTGAGGGTCAAGTTTTGGTTTCAAAATAAGCGAGCCAAATTGAGGGCTCAACACAGACGTCAAGAACTTGCGATTCTAAAGGAGGAAAACGAAAAGCTTCGAGCGGAGAACATGAGGTATAAGAAAGCTCCCAGCACTATCGCTTGCCTTAATTGCGGTGGCCCTATCACTCTCGGCGAAATGTTCCTTGATAAGCCTTATATGAGGATTGAAAATGCTCATTCACCACCCCACTCCCTCGAACCATCTTCGATACAATCGGATTTTGTTGGAGATATGCATGAACAAATCAATTCTACGAAGTCAATACCGATGCCTTCTAAAGGATGTGATATGCGTCACCATGATTGGAGTTTCCTTAACGATGAGCTTACTATCACGACCGACCAATCCAAAGCTGATGAATTCCCTCCACAACAATTTCCGGCTCGATCAAATCCTACTGGAAATAGGCCAGAGAGCAATAGCCAAGTTGTCAACACTGTTCCGGGTCGCAAGAAGACGAGGGTCAATTGGTCCCCCGAGCTTCATCTCAAGTTCCTTAGTGCGGTTCAGCAACTAGGGATCAACTCAGCATATCCAACGCGCATACTTGAGATCATGAACATACCAGGACTCACTAAAGATGGAGTCGCGAGTCACCTCAAGAGCTACAGAAGGGCGCTAAGACAGCGCCACACAGCACTGAACTTGAAAGAACTCAACTTGTGCCTAAACACTAGGCATGGCTATAACTACAATGCCCATGAAGTAAGAAATACCCTGCCGAATCTAGGCACCGACCAAGCTGGTAGCAGCACCATCGACTACTTGGGCGCTAATCAGAATATTCCCCCGAATCATCTCAGCACCCCTCAAGAGTATATGCCACAAGTGCAGCAGGTACGAACTCCTTGGTTTGAGCAGCAACTTTTCGCTAGTGCTCTTCCTATCCCCGATCAACATATTGCGCCTAGTGTTCAAAGATCTGCCCGGCTTGGGCATATGATTTCGGAAGATCAAGCGGGCGGATGCTCTGAGGATTTTTGTTTCTTCCATTCCCAAATGGAAGGTGCTTTTGATAGTGAACCGATCAATCATCCTCTTATAATCTCGAGCAACGACGAAGGTTCTAGCTCGAAGAATCAGATCGCTCACAACAGAAACAGGAATCCTTCAACGCCAAGCGATGATGGTCAACCCGAATATCAGTTGCTCGAAGAATCAAAAGATTTCCTTGATGAGGAGCTCCATATCTGGATCGATCAGTTTAAAACTGATGGACTTATGAAGTTATGATCCAAAATGACGATTATATGTCTGATTCATGGTGTAACTGGCTGATCACCGAGAATCCTCAAGGGAACTAGGCACATGTGACTGGATGTATCATTAATCTTTCTGTCATAAAGTCTTCCATGCAAGATAATCTTCCTTAATGCCTAGAGTTAATCTGGGGCAGCGATCAGTACTACCTGCGAGCATCATCATGCTTGAGTGCGACAATCCCTTGTTAGATTAGAGTCGAGGCGAATCAATTGAACGCCACGAAGAAAAACATTTAAAGGCTTCACATAGGAAAATGCGAGCAAAAGCCCGAGCGAGCTCAAAGACGGTTAGCTCTGTATCGTTCTAAGGGACCTTTAGACGTTATGAACTCTAAATTGAGCTTGTTTCATTCTCGATGGGGGTCGCTAACTGCTTCAAGAATTTTATAACAAAAAACGAACCAGTTAGGGACGCCAATAGTGCTGTGTCCTGGTAGTCAGTGAAATGGAAGTGGTACGAAACGTCAGGAGTTCGATCTCGGGATTGAAAAATCATTTTATCAGTTGGTCTATCACCCGATGAAGTTCAAAGAGATTCGACGCAGATGACTATAGAACTTGGGGCAATTCGAAAATCATCGATTCATTTTCATCAAGCGGCGAAGTTGGTATTGTAAAATGTGAAGCATGCAAATGACAAATCCGAAGCAGAAGGAGATGAATCATGATTCGCTTATCCAAGGTCGGGATTTCAACCTTCGACTAAAGCCAAATCTAGGATGAGTTTTTGATCTTGCCCACTCGACAAAACCCATCTCCACTGAAAATGGGGGCAAACCATTCCTACATCCGGAAAGCATGTCGAAGCCGAAGACATCAAATTCATCGTTTAATCCGTGGGGCAAGTCCCTGAAGCCATAGTTATCATCCGCAGAGCGTAATGGAATCCATCCTTTCAATGTAAAACGCATTTGGCCGCGGAGCCACCCATTTGATAAAAAGAACGTATCGTTCCTAAATGATTTTCAATCAGATGCGGGGATAATGTTCTCTCATTTTCCTCTCAGGTGATGAACATAGACGAGGTACCCAAGAAGCCATGCATTCAAATAACATAACAGTGCATGAAACACGCCCAAAAAGATGAATGAATCTCCTCCGACGTAAATCCTCGAGGTGGATTCGTTGCCCAACCAGACGAAGAAATCATGGCCACAAGCTTGAGGGCCGGCTTCTACAATCTGCACATTGGCATGCAGAATGGAATTCAAATCAAGAGTAAAGTAGTATCGTCCCAATTTGTTTTGAATTTGGAAACCCAAAATAATGCTTAATATTTATCCTTGGCAGGAGCTCGCCATCAGGGCAGACATGTAAGTTTCATTTTTCTCCAAAAACCAAGAAGTCGAAAGAACTTTAGAACACCTAACAATCTTGTGTTACTATGTGAAGTGCAGATTTTCACAACCCTTGTACACTCGTTGGAGCATATGACCAAGGGTAAGATGTATCGTTCCAATTTTTGTAAAGTTTTAGAATATACGATGACATATCCCTTTTATATTTCCAGGATCTCCAGCCTCGATGGGCAGGTAAGTATCCCTTTTCCCAATTCATTGGAGATTAAAAACTTTCAGAATTAATTCGATTCTCACATCTAAAAAGACATAGAATTCTTACTTCATTGACATTCATGTTTTAAAACATGAGATTGTCTGAACATGAATTACACATGTATGGTGCATCACAAAATCCCTTTGAAGGATAAATCTTGATGAAATGAAATGAATTTTTCCAACAAGAGTCGTTTGAACTGTTCAAAAGGGTATTTTCTCATAAGAGAAGCGAGCCTAATCCAAACACGTCCCATACACACTTGAGAGATGAGGAGATTGGAAATGATAGCGAAACCTTAACCTATGGATATAAGGGTCATTCGCAACGATTACATGGATCGAGATGACAGAGGCATTTATTTCTTCATTCCAAACACTACAGATGCCCATTGAGAACCCCATTGAACGGCGATTTTCATTCTCAACCCTGTCAAGAACCATCCCACATTGGGGCAAATGAAGGTTAGTCCAACAGTATCAGAAAGTAAACGGTTTGAAATTTTCTTGCTCGGACTAACATAAATCTTTGTGTGTTGTTTATATGATAATCCAAGTGTCATAGGATGACGAGAATAATTCATTTCTCTATCCTACACACTGTTATCCTTTGCACGACCAAGTTGAGCCAGCAAATTCATTTCATCAACCTATTGGTGATCATTGCATATTCCAAAGCAAAGGCAACATCACTCTAGGAATGGAAGCGTGCCAAAGTTTAAGTTGCATATCTAGCATGTTGCCGAAAATCCTAGCTCCAAAAGAAAAGAAAAACACGGGATTAAAAAAAGGGGGAAAAGAAAAATCCCTAGCATCAAGAAAAAGCAAAGTGCCTGGTAAAAAGCAAGGCTGATGTCTATTCAAAATATCCCCAGTAAAGTCTAGATATACGATGAAAAGACCCTGCAAAGGAGTCAGATCAAGATGACTACTCTCCAAATGATGTCGTGCTCAAATTGCAAACACACAAACAGACGGTCTCTTAATGTAACAAGAGACGCTTTTAAACATCCTTGTGCGCTCTAAAAGAGGAGTGTACACTTCAAGAAATGGAGATGTTCTTCGAAGGACATGTGGTAAATTTGCAATGATCACCAATGCCAAACCCTTCACAATTTCTGGGCAAAAAATAAGCCTTTTTCGGTCCCCAATCCTTCCAATGTTACAACCCTGAAGCAGTCTTATCTGACTAAGACACTTGGGTTAATGTATAACTTAGCTCAAAGAAGTACGAGCAAGACTATTTCTTTCTCATTTTACAGGGTTCTTGACTTGTAAACCTGGAGCAGATAGTGAAAAATTTCGTTCAACGGCCTTGACTCAAAAGTGAGTCCCCCTTGGAAACCGATATCCAAGCCTAACACTACGGTCCCGTGAAAGACCTCCTGATCAGTCGAAATGTATGCGTTGCGAATGATCCTGAAACCCAGGCACAGGTCGGTAGGAAATTGAGCACTTTTCCTATTAAAGATCATTATCACAGAGCAGTGAGGAGCCTTCTTGGATGAGAAATACTCCAATGGATGTTTTGAGCAAACTCTTTTTGAAATTTTCAAATTGTTTGATCTAGAGTTTCCGTGCAAGGAATTTATGATCACATCTGTATATGGTAGGAATGTTTTGGATAACCTCCAGCAATCAAAATGCACATTTCATGACTAAAACTTAAGTCGTAGAATTTTGTCAGTTAGACAATTATTGTCTTCCCAAAGATTACTAATATCTTCTTGGCGAGGAAAATTTTTTCAGGTCTAAGCTTTCTGCAGGACTTTTGGCCGCCCCAAAGACTGGGTGCGTCATCCTTAGGTGAAGCCTTTTAGTAGGCAAATCTTTTCTAAGACCGATCCATAGAATGATCGAGTCTCCGACTAGCCCCGAAGAGCGGGTACGTCATCCTTTGATTCATATCAATTTGGAATCTCATAAATGGTAGAAACCGCCTGAAGGGTCAACTCAATGGTAGAAACCGCCTGAAGGGTCAATCAATGGTAGAAACCGCCTGAAGGGTCAACACAATGGTAGAAACCGCCTGAAGGGTCAATGTATGGTAGAAACCGCCTGAAGGGTCAACCAATGGTAGAAACCGCATGAAGGGTCAATGAATGGTAGAAACCGCCTGAAGGGTCAAAGGACTGGTAGAGACCGCCTGAAGGATCAACCCAATGGTCCGATCCACCATACGGATCAAAACCTTGATGAATCCCGAACGCAGGAGGATTCGTTTTCCCTAATAAGCCTTACATTAGGCAAGCCATTTCTAGTTTAGTCCACCACACGGATCAAAACCCTTGGCAAATTCCCAAATGTGGGACGCGTCTTCCTTAGGTTCCTATCAGTTAGGAATCCTATTATGGTTTGACCTACCATACAGGTCAGAGCTTAACATCCCCAGGACACTCCGATGACAAGTCCTTAGGAATCTACTTGAACCCATCAGACACAGAAAATGCCGCAAGCATTCGACAGGTAAGGGGCAGGGAAGTCTATCTACTCCTTAACTTTCTTACATCATATCAGGGAATTGAATGAGCACATCTCTTTTTAAGGAAAAGCACACATTGATGGGCATGAAAATTGGATGTCATGATTTCTTTTCTTTTCCCAGTCGAGTCGATCGGAACACAGGTGTCACCTTGTCTTTGAGAGAAACCTCTGACGAAATTCCTCTCAAAGAGGGGCAGCTGTTGACACCTGATTTTTGATCAGTCTTTCATAGTTTATTTTTTAAAAATTCATAAAAAATCTATAAAAAGTTAAAAAAATTAAAAAATCATCTTTGGTAGCCTTGACCAAGCTAAAGGAACCATTTTTGATAAAAAAATAATTTGTCATATTTTTTAATATTTTCCAAAAATAGAAAAATACATGAAAAATGAAGAAAAATAGCGTTCGATGTCGTAAAAATATAGAAAAATAGTCAATATTTTTATTTTAATTTCCTTTTCATTTTGAACTCATAAATAGTCAAAATTCAAGTTCAATTGCATGTGTTTCTTCACGACGCATAGAGTTGAATTTGGCAAAAAAATGTCATTCGAGTATTTTAATTTGTAAATTTCTACATATTTTTTAGTCTTGACGTCCAATTAGATCGACCACCATCTACAATAAATTCCCCTTGCTGAATATTTTCGTTTTTGTTTCACATGATTTCATGGTGTAAAACGCCGAGTGGATCCCCAAATATAATCGGGTCGGCATGAGCTCGATAGCTCGTCCAAGACCAAACCAGGTCACGGCGAACCCCATGTGAGTACTCTCGAACTCCTTCGATGCTTCCTAATGCTTTTCTTAGGTTAGATCGTGTGTAGAATGGCTAGGACAGCTAAATCATTCTTGAGCTGTGATTGATAAATAGGGCCTTACTAGGAATGCCATGTGATTTATTTGCATATCTAGATTCCTTGAGTTGCGCATTTTATTACTGATTGTGATTGCTAGGATAATCACTTCTATCTGCATGAATTTCTAGATTTAGGGTTCATACCTTACTCATCCGCATGAATCTCAGGCTAGAAAATTCAGTCAACTTAGGTACCGAAAGGGCGTCAACTCTGACAGTTGGTGTAACTAAGTCCCCGAAACCATTTCTCTGGTTCTCGCAGAATTGAATAGAAACTCCCAACTATTCGATTGGGTGGTCCAATCACACCCTAAAAAAATGATTGGTGGCGACTCCATGGCATGCACACTTAGCACATGTCACTAGACCACACTGAAAGTCGATCACGCATACCTCCGTTGCGATTTGGGTAATGGGCCTTGGGAGAGGCCCGCGTCCGACCAGACAGGACGACCCATTAGCCCTCGAGAGCCCGACAACCTCAAGAGGGTCGCGACAGTGATGTCTTCTATGTTCAGCACCCGCGTCGCCGACGAGCACCGCTCTGCTTCCTCCAAGTCATCGGCATCGTCCTCGGCCTCTCCACCCCCGGCGACTCTGGCCCAACCAGGGCTTCTTCGGCAACCTCTCTGACTACCTCAACTCCACCTATGGCTCTCTCTCAGACCGCGACAACAACCTCATCCTCTCCAACCGCCTACGGCTCGGCCACTTCGTCTACGTCGACCGCTTCATCCTCACCCCCAACTCCCCCGTCCTCTCTAGGCCATCGCATGTTCTCGTCTGGGCTACGCCGGAGTCTCTCAGTCTTGAGAGCAAAAGAAAAAAAAAAAGAAACACCTCGTCGGAGCTCCCAGTTCTGCGAAAATTTAAGACAAAATAGCGACGAACGATTTTTTGACGTCTCGTCACTAATTGGTGACGAAAAGGACGTGTCGTCGCTAATTTTTTAAAATAAAAAATAATATATTCAATATAGCGACGAATAAAATTTTCGTCGCTATATTAGAATATCAATAAAAAAAGAAAATATACAAATTAGCGACGAAAATCAAAATTCGTGGCTAAAATTGGCGACGAACACAAATTCATCGCCAATAAAATTAGTGACGACCAAAGCTATTTGTCACTAAATTTTGCGACGAAAAAGGCATTTCGTCGCTAAATTTAGCGACTAAAAATGCAATTCGTCGCTAAAGTTCCGTTAATTGGCCATAAAGTTCCGTTACAACTAGCGACGAAATGAACAATTCGTCGCTAACTTTAGCGACGAATAGCAGTGTTCGACGCTAATTTCATTGACGAATAGCGACGAACAAAGCAACGAATTTTATTTGGTCGCTAATTCAACGAATTTAGGGACGAAAAAATAAACTCGTCGATAACACGGCGTCACGAATTTAGCGATGAAAATAAATTTCGTCGCTAATTTGTGACGAATTTTGTGACGAAAACATGTTCGTAGCTAATTTACGACGAACAATTTCGTCACAAATTAGCGACGAACTTGTTTCCGTCACAAAATTCGTCACAAATTAGCGACGAAATTTTAAATTGTCGTCGCTAAATTTTGCGATGCCGTGGTATTGACGAAATTTTTTTCGTCGCCATTTTTCGTCGCAAATTCTTTTAGCGACGAATTTTGTCAAATTTCCGTCGCTATTTTCCGTCACTAAATGCATGTTTTTTTGTAGTGAATACACAAACAACAACAAGCATCATTTTATGTTACCATGGCATCAAATCTCATCACTCAAGTCAATTACACATCACCAAGCCAAGTAACGCCATCACTTCTTCCCAGCCACCATTTGATTCAAGCCCGCGTTTAATACGCCTCAGGCTAGGTCCACGTCATTACGCTTCAGATCACCTCATTTCTCAATCCCGTGTCATATAGGCACCTCAGGATGATTCACAGCTTTTCAACCCCGTGTCATATAGGCACATCAGGGTATTACTCAACTTTCCAACCCCGTGTCATATAGGCACCTCAAGGTGTTTCACAACGTTCGACCCGCGATTAAATCTTCTCAGGTTACCACAGGCTTCTCGACATGCCAAGACTCATCACAATCAAGATTTCAAGATCAAATACAAACTCTTGCATTGAGTCAATAATCTAGCGCATGCGAGACAATCAGTTTCAACAGTCAGAAGTGGTGAACGCGCATCACATGAACGCTTGACTTTTATCATGAACATTCATCAAGCATTCAAACAAATGACTCATCACATGAACGCGCATGAGACATTTTCACCATAACTCACAATAAACTAGCATAATTCCCAACCAATTCACTCAATCGAGTCCAATCCTACTAGCCAAGGTTTAGGAACTCCTTACCTCAAGCTCAATTCAACAAAATTCACTCCTCAAGCACTTCGATTAATCAGCCTCAGCAATTTCCAGAACAGGGCAGCAACAATCCTAATGAAAATCGATCAATTCGTCAATTTTTCTTCGCCCAATCCTCAAACCACGAGACATAAACCTCAATAACACAACAATAGACGTCCTAGCACGTTTCAACGATGAAAATAAGTCTCAAATCCAACATGAGCAGCCCTCACAATCTCAACAAAACATAACCGAAATAGGGTACCCCATGTTCTGTTCCAATCCAGCTCAATCAGTCCCAAACTCAACCCAACTCCTCAATTTATCCATAATTATCCTTGCTAACACCAAGTTCTATGTAATAAGGGGCCTCACCGAAAATTTCAGCTCAAGGCGACACCAATTGGACCTTGAAAGGCACCAACTCCTTCTGGTCTGCAGATGGACAGATTCTGTCCTTCAAATACCACAATGGATCGAGGTCAAGATGTTACCCAATTTCGCCCAAAATTTGACAGCAACATAATATATAAGTCTACTAGGCGTCCACAAAAGTTGAACTTAAAATTAGTTCATTGGGGGGTCTAACTAAACACAAACCGAAGCCTACCTTCTCTTGAGTCAGTTTCCGTCGACTCGCGGGAGATTGGCCGGCCGGAGTTCCACAGGTGGCCAATCGACGCGATTCCACTTGGAGAAGTTCGGAAGAGGATGATCTTCGCGGTGATGGGTGGCTCGCAAGCTGGTTGACAGCGGTTGAAGAGTTAGGCGATGATGAAGAGGACGAAAATTTCTGGTCGTGCAGGGTGCTGTTCTGGGCTTGCAAGAGAGGAAAGTAGAGAAGATGGTGGTGCTGCTGGTGCTGTGCTCGTGAATGGCAGATGAGGGAGGGGAAAGTGATTTGTTCTCATCCAAAAATCCTCTAGAAGCTAGCTTAGGTGTTGTGGTTAATTAATGAATCACCAGGGTTTAATGACACTTGGAGTTTCTACATAATATCTCACTTTTTCTTCCAATTTTGCCCCTTAGGATTCGGCCGCTGCATTGGAGGAAGATCAAATGACAAAAATACCCTTGACCAAAATAATAAAGCAAGGTCGACACTCCAGGGGCAAAATCGTCTTTTTACACTCTTCGTCCGAAAATCCATTTTTCCGCTAATTTTCATCATCAATTAGGCGTCGTCCAATCCGAATTTATTATTACAAATCTTCATTTCCATTTTTCCATTTTCGATATCCCAAATCGTGATCGATTTCTCTTCGTCTGTAATTTCAATTCATCTCGAACTAACGGACGGCTTTTGCGAACGTTACGCGTATCGACTCTGTGATTCTCATCACACTTAGAAAAATTCAAACCACGGCTATCTTGGTTGTCATGTAATCGCGAGGGTCTATTACTAGTCCCGACGGCCGCGATCGTCATAAATCGATTTAGGAAAAATTCGCAAATCATACGTTGGTTAAGCGGCATCACCCGCGTTCCAATCATATAACATTAGCAATGAATTCCTTAATCGTTCTCTAATCGGCCTCAGTTCTAAATATCCCTCGACAATCCTTATGGTCAAAAATGCCGTTTTCGTGTCGAATTTCCTAGGTCCACGTACCTCGTCGCGCGTTAGCCTTTCCCCTTCGGTTAGTTAACTCATGATTGATCAGGTCGGAGCGAGATATAACTGAAATACTTCGATGGATATCTTACAGTAAAAGGTTTCGGAATGACAGGAAAATCAGACTGTCACAGCGGCGACCGACCGGAGACCGGCGGTGGCGGCGACCGACGGCGGCCGGTTACCGGCGACTGCGGCCGGCCAACGACCAGAGATCAGCGGCGGTGGCAACGATCGGCCTGCGGCGACGGCCGCCCCCGCGAGAATGACTTCTAAATGGGAGAAGTAAAAAATTTTTACTTCTCCAAGTTAACCAAAAATCTTGCCAGAAGTGAAAAATCTTGCGAGAAGTCACTTTTTTTACCAAACGAATTTCTACTTCGGTAGTGTTTTTATCAAACGAATTTCCTTGCCAAATCGACTTCTGGCGGGGAAATTGAGAAATTGGCAAGATTTCATGCGCTACCTAAATATCTTTGGAGTAGTGCGTCTCCTTTGCAAAGTGAGTTTCAGCTGCTCTCGTTCCAATTCTTCCATGCTGGGCTGTAATCTTAACTGGTCGTGACCAAGAAACCACCGGTTTCGCTTGGTGGGTCGGGAATGCACGACTTATCAATTTATCCGGTAAACTGTTGGGGGCTCATGTAGCCCATGCCGGATTAATCGTATTATTCAACCATTTCATTATACCAAGTTCAATGTTAGCCAGATTAGTCAACACTTATATGTTTCGATGCAACAACAAGCTGATGTTATTTGTAACAAGTAGTTTTGTTAGTTGGTTTTGACTCCTCCATTCAATTTGTTATCGAAATTTGAATCGGAAAATATTTTCAGAATCATGCATATCTTTATTTGCATATTTGATTGATTTTTTTATTATTTGAAAATCCAAAGAAAGATTTAAAAATGTAAGGTTTATTAAAAATCTTATCTCAAAAATTCAATTGCCTTAGATAGATAAGATTCTTAAAAATCTTGTCTCATAGGATAGGCATTCATTTAGAAAGATATGGTTTATTAGAAACCATATCTAATAGAATTAGGTGCATTAAATTTAATTTGCATATTAGATATAGATTGCATCTTCTTCTTAACACATTTAGACTTAGGATTATATCAAAGATTTTCTAGATAATTTTAGGATTTAGTTTGAATTATTTCCTAGACATTTAGGATATTCTTCGTTTAGGATAGTTTTAATTTCATTAATAACTAATCCCGAAATTCATTCAAAAATACCAAAAATATCTTGTGTATATGCATTCATATAGTTTAGAATATTCCATGTCATACCTGTAGATTACGCATTTTATTTTATATGCACGTCATATAGGTTAAAATGTGTAATTGCCATGTCGTATTTTTTTTTTTATGTCATTTGCCATGTCATATGCCATATCATTTGCATGTATGCTATGTCATTTGCCGTGTCATGAATTTTATCATGTCACATTTGCATGTCATTTAGAATCATGTCTATGTTCATTCACAGAGTTTGCATGTCTAGATTCATGAATCTAGTTTATATGTTCAAGTCATTTAGCCTAATATTGCATGTCACTTAGGTTAAATTCATAACATTTTCGCATGCCATTTAGATTAGGTTAATTTAGTCAATTCGCATGTTCCTTAATTGGAATCGCACGTAATTCTAGTTGAATTAATTTTTTTGCGTGTCATTAGAGTTAGGATATTATAATAAATGTTTACATGCCAATCTCATGTCATTTAGTCTTAGATTGCATCATTAGTGTTTAGGCTGCAGTATCCAAGAACGTTTTCTTTTCCTTATCCTTGCAATTTATTTAATGCTTTGATTATTTGGTGTTAAATAATGTTTGCGCACCTGCATGATCACCTCATATGTTAGGACTTAATTCAGCGTGGCTGCTTAAATATTTTTCATTGGGCATTAATAAAAATATTAGCATAACCAAGTCCTCGAATTCAATGAATCTTTAGTTCGTGGGAATAAAGTCTTTCTACCGGTAGTTTATTTAAGTGTCTAATCAGCCTACCATAAAATGATTAGTGGCGACTCAAAAAAAAAAACTTGCATGAAATCGAATCTTAAGTTGCGATTTGGTAGAGCTTGGGAGAGCTCGTATAAGGTTAATTGATCTTATTAACTTCATAATTCATTAGCCTAAAAATCCAATTTTTAGGTCAAGACAGTCAACTCTCTCTATGTTAAAAAAAATAAAAAACTCTCTATGTTTAATAAAGAAAAAACACGGAGAAGCCTTCCTGTTGTCCGAGGAGAAAACTAAATAATCAAGTTGAACTAAATTTGTTGGCGAAACCACCTAGCTAACTTTGGATGCATATGATCATGTTAATAAAATTGTCTAATACCATTTAACAGGAAAAAGTACCATAAAAATCCTAAACCTATTGCATTTAAGATAATTTAGTCCTAAACCTTTTACTCGTGCCAATGTAGTCATAACCTAGAGCCAATCCAATCATTTCAGCTAATTTTTGGCCAAATATTGCTGACCTGGGTCGGCCTTGATTGGGATTTGGCGAGGCCGCCCTTGCCGGGGCATGGGCGACGCCTAGCGAGGCCGGCGTTAACAAAAACTAACTCAAGTGAAATTTGTTAGAGGTGTATTAGTTCAGTGTTTTCTGTTGCAAAAAAAATAGTTTAAGATAAATTTATCACACATATGTCATTTTGAAATTTTTTGTCATATTAACCTTTTTTTTTGGGTCCGTTGGTCAGAAAATGGTCCTCCGTTGAAACGCTGAAATTTGAAGAGATAATGCCGTTTAGTACGACCCAATGATGCCAGAGAACCGTAATCACAGAACAGTACAATGGCTGAACGAGTTTAATATCTCTAGGGGCTTGTGTTTTATGCAACCTTTGAAGTTTAAATCGAAAAGATGCACCTTTTCTGAATCAACCCTTTCGCATTAGTTCAGTCTACACATTAGATTCAAAAGAATTTTTTTTTAAAAAAAGAAAGATGTCAAGTAAATTTCTCGTGTCACTCTTCTAGAGAAGCGGAACCCACATTTCTTCTAGAGAATCTCCTAGCTATTGAATTTGTGCGGTAGTGGGGAAATAGCTACCAAGTCAACATTTGTGCATTTATCTATACAAATAAAAATTACAAAGCACATAAACTTGCTAAATACTAAAAACTCAAAAAGAATTGAAATGGTAATAAGGTACGGCTAACCGTATCTCCTTAAGACAATTGATTTCTGCCAACGGTACTGAACAGTTTAATGAACTTCGCCTCACTCTGTATTAGCACTATACGAACAGAACTCTGTCAAAGACTTCCCGAAATTGGCATACTTAGAGTATGGGAAAACTAGAGGAATACTTTGAGGAGTTTTTCTTAAAGTTCTACATTTGAACTAACGAGACATGTCTATTTATAGACAGGAAAAATAGGGCTAATCGAAAGGACGTGAACCCAAGAGTGACTTCGATCGGTTATGCTCGCACAAGTTTGAGTGATTAACCCTACATATAGTTACAACACTAAATTCAAAAACTGCAGCGGAACGAAAGTCACATGACTTAAAAAGGCGTAACTGCTGCAGAAACTGATGAAGAGACAACTCATTAAAGTTGAGTCATTAAACTTAACAGTACAACGGGCATCCTATCTCAAAGACAATGAAGGAAATCAAGAAGCATGATGCGAGATTATGTGTGCGCGTGTGCCCTGTGAAGAGATGACATGTTGTTCCGGGAGCACATAATACTAATAGCACGAGGGCAAGAAATCCATTGATGATTTTTAGTGCGTGGTGGGTGCCAACTTAAACTGATTATCTGTTCGCAGGATTTAAGCGGATTTCGGCACTTGCAGCTCTGTGGTACTGGCAAAGGGAAAGAAAGAAAAAAACTTAGTTCTACAGTTTTCTTTGATAACTGACTTAGCAGTTTGATGTTTAAAAGTCGGTGAATGTAGATTTCCGGACATTCCCAACACGTCGTTCTTCCGAATTTGCTCAACCTAATATTGCCAAATTAATAGATATAAATTCCCTCTTGAATGTGGAGCAGAACTCATCCCTTTCCTGTCACACCCCAAATCCTACAATGACCTGGGAAATGACACGGCCGTCCTTGTACCTAAAGAACGCAGCCTCATATAGAAATCAACATATACTTGTTATCAAATATGTGTATATCCTACTATGTATACATATAGACATCTGACTAAACATAAAGTTGATTCATTCATTAGAGTTTCTACAATCTTCAAAGATATTTATATCTCACTGTTCAGCTAAACTCGACAACTAAAAACATACATATTTACAATCCCTTTCAGATCATACCCAAAATCCAACTCCCAAAAGTCCCCGATGTTTGCGCTCTCGTTCTACTTGCCGCCGGCTGAAGAACCTGAAAGGATTGGGAATGAAAGTGGGATGAGCAACCACAGCTCAGTGAGTAGTACATATCTCTTCTAAGCAGATCGAGCATTCACTATGCACATATAATAATAACATATGTCACAGAAATATTCTGTTAATCAATAAAAATCATAACAAAAATCAATGGTCAAGTCCATTGATTAATCTCAAATCACATATCGATGGTCCATCCATCGACAAATCTCAAATCACATGTCAATGGTCAATTCCATTGACCAATCTCATGCTCAAATATCTAACCATGGTAACGTATAACGCCTCGTGAAAAGACGACCAAGATTCCCCCCTTGGCAAGGTCCCCACCTATATCAGCCGGTGGTTCGGCCCCAAAGGATATCCTAACTAGTATGCGCATACCCAAAAACCCTTCACTGGGTTCACAGCGATATTGAGCATCAAAACTAATATCTGCGAATAATCCACAAATCCCATCCAGAAATCATTTTGCGAACCAAAATATATTCCACAATCATTTTTGATAAACCAGGTTCAGAAATCAATCACACTTTTCACAATTCATTTCGTAACATATTTCTCAAATAGTTCGCAAGTATCAAAATGCAGTAATTGTCCGATCCAGATTTTAATGCAACAAATATGCCTTTGGCATTCATAGTATATCAAATATGTACTGTTTTCAAGATATGACTTTATAAATTCATAGAAGAGATAAGCACCACTCACCTGATATAGCCTAACTCTGATCTCGATAACTAATTTAGGCCCACGAACTCGAGTCCTATCAGTTTAGCGAAAATCGGTATCACAGTCAAATAAAAATGTTATCGTAACTACGAATCCACTAAGATAAGCTTATTCGCTAATCAAACTATTTCTACGAATTAACAAAACGCTAATCTGAATCGCATAAACTAAACTATCCGTAACGCGGAGCCTAAACGTAGCGTAACTTCGAAAACTATTCCGGCGATATGAACGAGGGGCTTGAATTCTTACTAAATGTTGAAGAACGCAATTAATTCGGCTTGATTCTGGAGTTAGACGGATTTTCTTCCTATTTTTTCTCCTCCATTTCTCTGCGTTTTCTCCGCTTCTATACTAATGGCTGAAGAGAGCTCTCTCTCTCTCTCTCTCTCTCTATATATATATATATATATCTTCCTGGCCGAGCATTTGAAGTGGTGGGGGTGTGTGTGTCTCTTTTTTTTTATATATATAATTTGTTGACTAGTCAAAAGCTACATGTCACAGTAAGGCCAAAGCGCAAGGTCCAACTGTGCATGTGTCCGCATATTACAGTCTACCCTCCTTATAAGAAATTTCGTCCTCAAAATTTGAGCTTACCTCGACAATTGAATAAGTTAGGGTACTTGTGCCTTGCCTCTTCCTCGAGTTCCCAAGTAGCTTCTCTTTCAGTATGGTTTTCCCATTGTATCTTTACATAGGGAATAGTCCGGTGTCGCAATACTTGATCCTTCCTATCGATGATACGAATGGGCCTCTCCTCATAAGTCAAATTCTCCTTCAATCTCAAAGGGGTAAAATCTAGTACGTGTTCTGGATTCGGCACATATTTCCGCAACAGAGATACGTAAAACGCATCATGCACTCCTAAGCAACTTCACCAACCCTTTCTAATATAAGAAATGGTCCCACGTATCTTGGACTCAATTTGCCACGCGTGCCAAATCTCATAACACCTTTCGTGGGAGAAACCTTGAGGAATACATGGTATCCTATATCAAATTCCACATTACACCTTTTAAGATCTGCATAACTTTTCTGGCGACTTTGAGCCGTTTTGATGTGCTCCCTAATCAACTTGACTTTCTCTTCTGACTGCTGAATAAACTCTGGACCAGTTAGTCTCTTCCCACCAACATCATCCCAACAAATAGGAGTTTTACACTTTCGACCATATAAAGCCTCAAAAGGTGCCATCTTAATGCTGGAATGATAACTGTTATTATAAGAAAACTCTGCCAAATGTAAGTGTTCATCCCAAGAACCACCAAAGTCGATGACGCAAGATCTTAACATATCCTCTAATGTGTGAATAGTTCTCTCTGACTGCCCATCTGTCTATGGGTGAAAAGCTGTACTAAAGTTGAGTTTAGTGCCCAAGGTTCCTTGCAAGCTCTTCCAAAAGTTGGATACAAATCTAGGATCTCTGTCAGAAACAATACTCACTGGAACTCCGTGAAGCTTCACTATTTCATTGACGTATTGCTTTGCTAAACTTTCCAGTGAAAGGCCAAATCGATATGATAAAAAGTGAGCAGATTTAGTTAATCGATCAACAATCACTCATATAGCATTCTTACCACTTGGTGTCCTCGGTAAACCAACAACAAAATCCATGGTGATATGCTCCCACTTCCATTTGGGTACTTCAAGTGGGTGTAATTGTCCACCAGGTTTCTGATGTTCAATTTTTACTTGTTGACAAATTAGATATTGATCGACAAATTTCACGACATCTTTCTTCATATTAATCCACCAAAAATTCTCTCTCAAATCTCGATACATTTTAGTGCTTCCCGGATGGATTGAGAATCTAGTACTGTGAGCTTCTTGTAATATCTCCTTTTTCAATTCTGAATCATCAGGAATACATAATCGTCCACGAAACCCCAAAGATCCATCTACGTGAACGTTAAAATCTGTATGACCATTAGCCTCTACGCCTTCTCTAATTTTCTGCAATTGAGGGTCTTAATTCTGTTTAGACTTGATTCTGTCAATCAATATTGGCTGCACTCGAATATTAGCCAATCGAGAACCAACCTGATGTATCAATACTTCCAAGTTCAATTTTCTCATATCTTCAAGGATAAACCTTTTAGTAGTGAGCAGCACTGCCATATTTCCAAAAGATTTACGACTTAAGGCATATGCTACCACATTAGCCTTACCTGGATGGTAATTGATAGATATATCATAATCTTTCAAAAGTTCTAACCATCTCCTTTGCCTCATGTTTAGTTCCTTCTGAGTGAAAATATACTTCAGGCTTTTGTGATCCGTAAATACTTCACATTTCTCCCCATACAAGTAGTGCCGCCATATTTTCAAAGCAAAAACAACTGCTGCCAACTCTAGATCATGAGTGGAGTAATTCTTCTCATGCGGTTTTAACTGTCTAGAGGCATAGGCAATAACTTTATCACTTTGCATAAGAACACAACCTAAACCTTCTTTAGAAGCATCACAATAAATTGTGAAGCCACCAATTCCTAAAGGCAACGTCAATATAGGAGCTGATACCAATCGTCTTTTTAACTCTTGGAAACTATGTTCACAATGATCAGACCACACAAATTTAACTCCCTTCTGAGTTAACCGAGTAAGTGGACCGGCAATTTTAGAGAATCCCTCCACAAATCGTCTATAATAGTCAGCTAGCCCAAGGAAACTTCTCACTTTTGCAACATTAGTAGGATGGTTCCATTGAACAACTGCTTCAACTTTCTTTGGGTCAACTGACATGCCATTTTTCGAAATTACATGACCCAAGAACTCTATATGGTCAAGCCAGAAGTCGCATTTACTAAACTTAGCATACAACTTCTTTTTACGTAGGGTCTGCAGGACAAACCTCAAGTGTCGCTCATGTTCTTCCAAATTCCTTGAATAGACTAAAATATCATCGATGAACACCACTATAAATCTGTCTAGATTTTCCTTGAATATCCTATTCATCATATCCATGAAAGCAGCAGGCGCATTTGTTAATCCAAAAGGCATGACAAGAAATTCGTAATAGCCATATCTTGTTCTAAAAGCTGTTTTAGGCACATCACTCGTTTTTATCTTCAACTGATGATACCCAGAACGAAGGTCGATCTTAGAGAATACCTTTGATCCTTGAAGCTGGTCAAACAAATCATCAATCCGAGGTAAAGGATATTTATTCTTGATCGTGACCTTGTTAAGTTCTCGGTAGTTTATGTAAAGTCTCATGCTACCGTCTTTCTTTTTCACAAACAAGACTGGAGTTCCCCAAGGTGAAACACTAGGTCTGATGAAACCCTTATCCAAAAGCTCTTGAAGTTGGGTTTTCAACTCTTTCAATTCGACAGGTGCCATTCGGTATGGTGCCTTAGAAATAGGTGTTGTGCCAAGCATCAATTCTATACATAATTCAATTTTTCTATCAGGAGGTAGGCCTGATAAATCCTCAGGAAATACATCTGGAAACTCTTTGACTACATGAATGTCTTCTAGTTTTACAGTATCCACTCTTGTATCTTTTACACAAGCCAGATAACCACAACAACCCTTTCTCAAAAGTTTTCTCGCTTGCATGGATGAAATTAATGCAGGAAAAGTACCCTTACAACTTCCCGAAAAATAGAATTCAGGTTGATTTGGAATTCGAAAGAGCACTTTCTTCAAAAAATAATCTACCGTAGCATGATATGTGGATAACCAATCCATTCCTAGTATAACATCAAAATCCCGCATATTCAACTCCACTAAATCTATAGGCAATGCAGCGCTGTTTATCTGGAGTTCACAACCCTTGAACACACGATCGGCAATTAGGAAACTACCAGTAGGAGTATTAACACATAGTTCACATTCGAGAGACTCAGGCAATACATTAAGCTTTCTTGCAAATTCAGTAGAAATAAAGGAATGTGTAGCGCCTGGATCAAATAACGCATATGTATATTGTGAGGTAACAAAAATATTACCTGCAACAACTGGATTAGATGCCGCTGCATCTTCCTCCGTCATAGCAAAAACTTTTCCTATTGTCCAATGTTTTTGCTGATTTTTCGGTAGTTTATTAATTAAAGGCGCATCCCTCTGCATGGAACAATTGCTTACTATGTGTCCCGGTTTCCCACACAGATAACATGATCTACTATCAACTGTAGCATCCCTTTGTGCACGACAATCTCGCTGCTTGTGTCCCACTTTCCCACATAAAAAGCATGCTCCAATTTTTCTGTAACACTCATCCCTGTGATATTTTCCACATGTATTACAATGTTTCTGAGTTCTAAACTTCCCCGATTGACTACTACCACTTCGCATATTACTGCCACTTGTATGGCTCTCTTGAGTGACACTGAACTTGGACCTCTTTTGTTGGTGAACACCAGTTGTGTCACGCTCCAAATGGTCTTGTTCTACCCTGATTACTCGCTCTAAGACATCATTGTATGTCGTCAATGCAAGAGGTGTAAGCTTAGATCGAATATCAGGTCGAAGCCCCCTTTGAAAATGTTCAGCTCGTACTTTTTCATCAGCTATAACAGTTTTGGCAAATCTACTCAACTGATTAAAGTGACCTGCGTACCTCATAACAGTAGAATTGCCCTGAGATATTTGCATAAAGTCACTCTTCATCTTCATTTGGAAGGACTACGGAAAGAATTGAGCAAAGAATTTCTCAGTGAAGTCTTTCCAAGATACTATAGCATTCTCATCCCCTAAAGTTGGTCGTGTCCCTTCTCACCAATACTGAGCTTTACCTATTAGACACTGACTAGCAAAATCAACCTTTCGATTTTCATGAACTCTATCAGCTTTGAATATACCTTTCATCCTTCTAACCCATCCTTCAGTTACAAAAGGATCATGCTTCCCATCATAGGTGGGTGGATTTGTTTTCCCGAATTGAGCATATGTACATTCTTTATTATCTTCAGATTTACCCGTTTCACTTTTGGAGTTCTTGAAATCACGTTGCAATTCAAGCACTACTTGACAAATCCCAGATAAATCATTTTCAGTAATAGGTCGATATGGCTCATCCCTTACTTTCTGCAAATCTGAACTTCTTTCAGAATCTTCTTCTTGTCTATTCGTTGATGCCATGCTTCGAGAATCTTCTGACATATTTCTAATATCAGAGGTACCACTTCGCTTGCCTTTAATGTTCTTACAAAATGAAGTTAGCGTTTCTGAGTCAGAACCCATGATTACCTGAACCTACAATAAAATATAACCTTAACTAGTGAAAAATTATTTTACTGGAAACTATCACAAAATCTCACCACGTCCCCGAAAATCTACCCCCAAACAGATCATAACTTAAGCTCTGATACCAACATTTGTCACACCCCAAATCCTACAATGACCTGGGAAATGACACGGCCGTCCTTGTACCTAAAGGACGCAGCCTCATATAGAAATCAACATAGACTTGTTATCAAATATGTGTATATCCTACTATGTATACATATAGATATCTGACTAAACATAAAGTTGATTCCTTCATCAGAGTTTCTACAATCCTTAAAGATATTTATATCTCGCCGTTCAGCTAAACTCGACAACTAAAAACATACATATTTACAATCTCTTCTCAGATCATACCCAAAATCCAACTCCTAAAAGTCCCCGACGTTTGCGCTCTCGTTCTACTTGCCGCCGACTGAAGAACCTGAAAGGATTGGGAAGAAAAGTGGGATGAGCAACCACAGCTCAGTGAGTAGTACATATCTCTTCTAAGAAGATCGAGCATTCACTATGCACATATAATAATAACATATGTCACAGAAATATTCTGTTAATCAATAAAAATCATAACAAAAATCAATGGTCAAGTCCATTGATTAATCTCAAATCACATATCGATGGTCCATCCATCGACAAATCTCAAATCACATGTCAATGGTCAATTCCATTGACCAATCTCATGCTCAAATATCTAACCATGGTCACGTATAACGCCTCGTGAAAAGACGACCAAGATTCCCCCCTTGGCAAGGTCCCCACCTATATCAGCCGGTGGTTCGGCCCCAAAGGATATCCTAACTAGTATGCGTATACCCAAAAACCCTTCACTGGGTTCACAGCAATATTGAGCATCAAAACTAATATCTGCGAATAATCCACAAATCCCATCCAGAAATCATTTTGCGAACCAAAATATATTCCACAATCATTTTTGATAAACCAGGTTCAGAAATCAATCACACTTTTCACAATTCATTTCGTAACATATTTCTCAAATAGTTCGCAAGTATCAAAATGCAGTAATTGTCCGATCCAGATTTTAATGCAACAAATATGCCTTTGGCATTCATAGTATATCAAATATGTACTGTTTTCAAGATATGACTTTATAAATTCATAGAAGAGATAAGCACCACTCACCTGATATAGCCTAACTCTGATCTCGATAACTAATTTAGGCCCACGAACTCGAGTCCTATCAGTTTAGCGAAAATCGGTATCACAGTCAAATAAAAATGTTATCGTAACTACGAATCCACTAAGATAAGCTTATTCGCTAATCAAACTATTTCTACGAATTAACAAAACGCTAATCTGAATCGCATAAACTAAACTATCCGTAACGCGGAGCCTAAACGTAGCGTAACTTCGAAAACTATTCCGGCGATATGAACGAGGGGCTTGAATTCTTACTAAATGTTGAAGAACGCAATTAATTCGGCTTGATTCTGGAGTTAGACGGATTTTCTTCCTATTTTTTCTCCTCCCTTTCTCTGCGTTTTCTCCGCTTCTATACTAATGGCTGAAGAGAGCTCTCTCTCTCTCTCTCTCTCTCTCTCTCTCTATATATATATATATATATATATATATATATCTTCCTGGCCGAGCATTTGAAGTGGTGGGGGTGTGTGTGTCTCTTTTTTTTTATATATATAATTTGTTGACTAGTCAAAAGCTACATGTCACAGTAAGGCCAAAGCGCAAGGTCCAACTGTGCATGTGTCCGCATATTACAGTCTACCCTCCTTATAAGAAATTTCGTCCTCAAAATTTGAGCTTACCTCGACAATTGAATAAGTTAGGGTACTTGTGCCTTGCCTCTTCCTCGAGTTCCCAAGTAACTTCTCTTTCAGTATGGTTTTCCCATTGTATCTTTACATAGGGAAGAGTCCGGTGTCGCAATACTTGATCCTTCCTATCGATGATACGAATGGGCCTCTCCTCATAAGTCAAATTCTCCTTCAATCTCAAAGGGGTAAAATCTAGTACGTGTTCTGGATTCGGCACATATTTCCGCAACAGAGATACGTAAAACGCATCATGCACTCCTAAGCAACTTCACCAACCCTTTCTAATATAAGAAATGGTCCCACGTATCTTGGACTCAATTTGCCACGCGTGCCAAATCTCATAACACCTTTCGTGGGAGAAACCTTGAGGAATACATGGTATCCTATATCAAATTCCACATTACACCTTTTAAGATCTGCATAACTTTTCTGGCGACTTTGAGCCGTTTTGATGTGCTCCCTAATCAACTTGACTTTCTCTTCTGACTGCTGAATAAACTCTGGACCAGTTAGTCTCTTCCCACCAACATCATCCCAACAAATAGGAGTTTTACACTTTCGACCATATAAAGCCTCAAAAGGTGCCATCTTAATGCTGGAATGATAACTGTTATTATAAGAAAACTCTGCCAAATGTAAGTGTTCATCCCAAGAACCACCAAAGTCGATGACGCAAGATCTTAACATATCCTCTAATGTGTGAATAGTTCTCTCTGACTGCCCATCTGTCTATGGGTGAAAAGCTGTACTAAAGTTGAGTTTAGTGCCCAAGGTTCCTTGCAAGCTCTTCCAAAAGTTGGATACAAATCTAGGATCTCTGTCAGAAACAATACTCACTGGAACTCCGTGAAGCTTCACTATTTCATTGACGTATTGCTTTGCTAAACTTTCCAGTGAAAGGCCAAATCGATATGATAAAAAGTGAGCAGATTTAGTTAATCGATCAACAATCACTCATATAGCATTCTTACCACTTGGTGTCCTCGGTAAACCAACAACAAAATCCATGGTGATATGCTCCCACTTCCATTTGGGTACTTCAAGTGGGTGTAATTGTCCACCAGGTTTCTGATGTTCAATTTTTACTTGTTGACAAATTAGATATTGATCGACAAATTTCACGACATCTTTCTTCATATTAATCCACCAAAAATTCTCTCTCAAATCTCGATACATTTTAGTGCTTCCCGGATGGATTGAGAATCTAGTACTGTGAGCTTCTTGTAATATCTCCTTTTTCAATTCTGAATCATCAGGAATACATAATCGTCCACGAAACCCCAAAGATCCATCTACGTGAACGTTAAAATCTGTATGACCATTAGCCTCTACGCCTTCTCTAATTTTCTGCAATTGAGGGTCTTAATTCTGTTTAGACTTGATTCTGTCAATCAATATTGGCTGCACTCGAATATTAGCCAATCGAGAACCAACCTGATGTATCAATACTTCCAAGTTCAATTTTCTCATATCTTCAAGGATAAACCTTTTAGTAGTGAGCAGCACTGCCATATTTCCAAAAGATTTACGACTTAAGGCATATGCTACCACATTAGCCTTACCTGGATGGTAATTGATAGATATATCATAATCTTTCAAAAGTTCTAACCATCTCCTTTGCCTCATGTTTAGTTCCTTCTGAGTGAAAATATACTTCAGGCTTTTGTGATCCGTAAATACTTCACATTTCTCCCCATACAAGTAGTGCCGCCATATTTTCAAAGCAAAAACAACTGCTGCCAACTCTAGATCATGAGTGGAGTAATTCTTCTCATGCGGTTTTAACTGTCTAGAGGCATAGGCAATAACTTTATCACTTTGCATAAGAACACAACCTAAACCTTCTTTAGAAGCATCACAATAAATTGTGAAGCCACCAATTCCTAAAGGCAACGTCAATATAGGAGCTGATACCAATCGTCTTTTTAACTCTTGGAAACTATGTTCACAATGATCAGACCACACAAATTTAACTCCCTTCTGAGTTAACCGAGTAAGTGGACCGGCAATTTTAGAGAATCCCTCCACAAATCGTCTATAATAGTCAGCTAGCCCAAGGAAACTTCTCACTTTTGCAACATTAGTAGGATGGTTCCATTGAACAACTGCTTCAACTTTCTTTGGGTCAACTGACATGCCATTTTTCGAAATTACATGACCCAAGAACTCTATATGGTCAAGCCAGAAGTCGCATTTACTAAACTTAGCATACAACTTCTTTTTACGTAGGGTCTGCAGGACAAACCTCAAGTGTCGCTCATGTTCTTCCAAATTCCTTGAATAGACTAAAATATCATCGATGAACACCACTATAAATCTGTCTAGATTTTCCTTGAATATCCTATTCATCATATCCATGAAAGCAGCAGGCGCATTTGTTAATCCAAAAGGCATGACAAGAAATTCGTAATGGCCATATCTTGTTCTAAAAGCTGTTTTAGGCACATCACTCGTTTTTATCTTCAACTGATGATACCCAGAACGAAGGTCGATCTTAGAGAATACCTTTGATCCTTGAAGCTGGTCAAACAAATCATCAATCCGAGGTAAAGGATATTTATTCTTGATCGTGACCTTGTTAAGTTCTCGGTAGTTTATGTAAAGTCTCATGCTACCGTCTTTCTTTTTCACAAACAAGACTGGAGTTCCCCAAGGTGAAACACTAGGTCTGATGAAACCCTTATCCAAAAGCTCTTGAAGTTGGGTTTTCAACTCTTTCAATTCGACAGGTGCCATTCGGTATGGTGCCTTAGAAATAGGTGTTGTGCCAAGCATCAATTCTATACATAATTCAATTTTTCTATCAGGAGGTAGGCCTGATAAATCCTCAGGAAATACATCTGGAAACTCTTTGACTACATGAATGTCTTCTAGTTTTACAGTATCCACTCTTGTATCTTTTACACAAGCCAGATAACCACAACAACCCTTTCTCAAAAGTTTTCTCGCTTGCATGGATGAAATTAATGCAGGAAAAGTACCCTTACAACTTCCCGAAAAATAGAATTCAGGTTGATTTGGAATTCGAAAGAGCACTTTCTTCAAAAAATAATCTACCGTAGCATGATATGTGGATAACCAATCCATTCCTAGTATAACATCAAAATCCCGCATATTCAACTCCACTAAATCTATAGGCAATGCAGCGCTGTTTATCTGGAGTTCACAACCCTTGAACACACGATCGGCAATTAGGAAACTACCAGTAGGAGTATTAACACATAGTTCACATTCGAGAGACTCAGGCAATACATTAAGCTTTCTTGCAAATTCAGTAGAAATAAAGGAATGTGTAGCGCCTGGATCAAATAACGCATATGTATATTGTGAGGTAACAAAAATATTACCTGCAACAACTGGATTAGATGCCGCTGCATCTTCCTCCGTCATAGCAAAAACTTTTCCTATTGTCCAATGTTTTTGCTGATTTTTCGGTAGTTTATTAATTAAAGGCGCATCCCTCTGCATGGAACAATTGCTTACTATGTGTCCCGGTTTCCCACACAGATAACATGATCTACTATCAACTGTAGCATCCCTTTGTGCACGACAATCTCGCTGCTTGTGTCCCACTTTCCCACATAAAAAGCATGCTCCAATTTTTCTGTAACACTCATCCCTGTGATATTTTCCACATGTATTACAATGTTTCTGAGTTCTAAACTTCCCCGATTGACTACTACCACTTCGCATATTACTGCCACTTGTATGGCTCTCTTGAGTGACACTGAACTTGGACCTCTTTTGTTGGTGAACACCAGTTGTGTCACGCTCCAAATGGTCTTGTTCTACCCTGATTACTCGCTCTAAGACATCATTGTATGTCGTCAATGCAAGAGGTGTAAGCTTAGATCGAATATCAGGTCGAAGCCCCCTTTGAAAATGTTCAGCTCGTACTTTTTCATCAGCTATAACAGTTTTGGCAAATCTACTCAACTGATTAAAGTGACCTGCGTACCTCATAACAGTAGAATTGCCCTGAGATATTTGCATAAAGTCACTCTTCATCTTCATTTGGAAGGACTACGGAAAGAATTGAGCAAAGAATTTCTCAGTGAAGTCTTTCCAAGATACTATAGCATTCTCATCCCCTAAAGTTGGTCGTGTCCCTTCTCACCAATACTGAGCTTTACCTATTAGACACTGACTAGCAAAATCAACCTTTCGATTTTCATGAACTCTATCAGCTTTGAATATACCTTTCATCCTTCTAACCCATCCTTCAGTTACAAAAGGATCATGCTTCCCATCATAGGTGGGTGGATTTGTTTTCCCGAATTGAGCATATGTACATTCTTTATTATCTTCAGATTTACCCGTTTCACTTTTGGAGTTCTTGAAATCACGTTGCAATTCAAGCACTACTTGACAAATCCCAGATAAATCATTTTCAGTAATAGGTCGATATGGCTCATCCCTTACTTTCTGCAAATCTGAACTTCTTTCAGAATCTTCTTCTTGTCTATTCGTTGATGCCATGCTTCGAGAATCTTCTGACATATTTCTAATATCAGAGGTACCACTTTGCTTGCCTTTAATGTTCTTACAAAATGAAGCTAGCGTTTCTGAGTCAGAACCCATGATTACCTGAACCTACAATAAAATATAACCTTAACTAGTGAAAAATTATTTTACTGGAAACTATCACAAAATCTCACCACGTCCCCGAAAATCTACCCCCAAACAGATCATAACTTAAGCTCTGATACCAACATTTGTCACACCCCAAATCCTACAATGACCTGGGAAATGACACGGCCGTCCTTGTACCTAAAGGACGCAGCCTCATATAGAAATCAACATAGACTTGTTATCAAATATGTGTATATCCTACTATGTATACATATAGATATCTGACTAAACATAAAGTTGATTCCTTCATCAGAGTTTCTACAATCCTTAAAGATATTTATATCTCGCCGTTCAGCTAAACTCGACAACTAAAAACATACATATTTACAATCTCTTCTCAGATCATACCCAAAATCCAACTCCTAAAAGTCCCCGACGTTTGCGCTCTCGTTCTACTTGCCGCCGACTGAAGAACCTGAAAGGATTGGGAAGGAAAGTGGGATGAGCAACCACAGCTCAGTGAGTAGTACATATCTCTTCTAGGAAGATCGAGCATTCACTATGCACATATAATAATAACATATGTCACAGAAATATTCTGTTAATCAATAAAAATCATAACAAAAATCAATGGTCAAGTCCATTGATTAATCTCAAATCACATACCGATGGTCCATCCATCGATAAATCTCAAATCACATGTCAATGGTCCATTCCATTGACCAATCTCATGCTCAAATATCTAACCATGGTCACGTATAACGCCTCGTGACAAGACGACCAAGATTCCCCCCTTGGCAAGGTCCCCACCTATATCAGTCAGTGGTTCGGCCCCAAAGGATATCCTAACTAGTATGCGCATACCCAAAAACCCTTCACTGGGTTCACAGCGATATTGAGCATCAAAACCAATATCTGCGAATAATCCACAAATCCCATCCAGAAACCATTTTTGCGAACCAAAATATATTCCACAATCATTTTTGATAAACCAGGTTCAGAAATCAATCACACTTTTCACAATTCATTTCGTAACATATTTCTCAAATAGTTCGCAAGTATCAAAATGCAGTAATTGTCCGATCCAGATTTTAATGCAACAAATATGCCTTTGGCATTCATAGTATATCAAATATGTACTGTTTTCAAGATATGACTTTATAAATTCATAGAAGAGATAAGCACCACTCACCTGATATAGCCTAACTCTGATCTCGATAACTAATTTAGGCCCACGAACTCGAGTCCTATCAGTTTAGCGAAAATCGGTATCACAGTCAAATAAAAATGTTATCGTAACTACGAATCCACTAAGATAAGCTTATTCGCTAATCAAACTATTTCTACGAATTAACAAAACGCTAATCCGAATCGCATAAACTAAACTATCAGTAACGCGGAGCCTAAACGTAGCGTAACTTCGAAAACTATTCCGGCGATATGAACGAGGGGCTCGAATTCTTACTAAACGCTGAAGAACGCAATTGATTCGGCTTGATTCTGGAGCCAGACGGATTTTCTTCCTATTTTTTCTCCTCCCTTTCTCTGCGTTTTCTCCGTTTCTGTAATAATGGCCGAAGAGAGCTCTCTCTCTCTCTCTCTATATATATATATATATATATATATATATATATATATATATATATATCTTCCTGGCCGAGCATTTGAAGTGGTGGGGGTGTGTGTGTCTCTTTTTTTTTTATATATATATAATTTGTTGACTAGTCAAAAGCTACATGTCACAGTAAGGCCAAAGCGCAAGGTCCAACTGTGCATGTGTCCGCATATTACATTTCCAATTAATAAAATCAAGTGAGAGAAGGGAGAATGAACTCAATTGATTCGGTAATGATATTAAGGAATGAAAAGTAAAAATCATAGAAAGGGAAGGTATGTTATTAGCGGAGAAAATGGAATTATATACTATCAAAAGAGTAATTTCATGAGTACCAAATATTTCATATTTTCCTACAACCCCGTCGGAGGAAATTCCCTCCGATTATACCTTTGATTGGTAGGTTACAAACACTGGGCATTACCGACATCCGGTATTAATTAAGCTTGCATGTGATTGTTATCCATAACTTATAACTCACCAATCAGAGATATGGCTGAAGAAACTTCCGCCCTTGCAAAATTGGCTCATCGAGTGGCGTCTCGAATGGTGTATCGGCCTTCAATGAGCAGGCTTAAGCGACCGACATAAGTTTTATCACTAAACTTTGCAAATCAACTTTGCTAACTAATCGATGATATCGATAATCGTAACATCATCCCGTTCACGTAGGCAAACTTAGAAATGGCAACATGGCGAACAAACGGTTTCTGTCCGTGAATGCCGTACAATATTGTGTAGGAGACCAAAAGACAACTTCCCACGCACAAAACCTTATAGGCAGCCGGTGCCCCTGTCCATTATGTTGGGAGTAGGGTAGACGGATTTGGCTTTGAAGTTTGTGGTGGCGGTGTTGCAACCCCATGACTGTGGCCACGGAGGAGCGACGGAGCAAAGTCAGCAGCTATGGAATGAAGAAGAAGAAAGACGAAAGGGCAAAAAGGAACTAGTATGAAAAAAGAAAAAGAAAAAGACGCGACATTTTCACCTAGTCAGACTGTAGACGTCGCTAATAATTTTGTGACATGGCGCGTGAGTCTGTCAATGAGGGAAATTTAGAATGTGGAGATGCTTGTTAGGCAAATGAAAGTCCAAGCACTTGCACTGTTATTATCTGAAAAATGGCGGCAAGCGTCTATGTTGTCCATCATAAACGAAATCAAAGATGCACCATGTGAGGTTTTAGACTCAGGCACCACTGATAGAATTCAGTATCCAAAACTGGAATAAAGTCCCGAGTCTATGCCTTTTTCTTCGACCGAACATATTCTAGAATGGAATCCTGGTGAATGGAAAGGATCTCTTGAGACTGACGGGGAAAGCACTGATCAAAAGATGGAGGAACCTAAAGAGATTTGAAGTTAGGATCAAGAATAACCTGCCATCCTCGAGGTTGTCCAAAAATTGACAAGAGAGCTTGCCTTACTCTTCCAACTCCTGAACACCATCGAATCGGGTAATGTACGTCTGGGGACGATAGTCGAAGAAACTGGGAGCTTTGACAGTAGGGGCCATTGGAGTTGGCGGAAAAGAGAGAACTTTGGTTGAAATCTGGAATTTGAAACGAGAAAAACATGGGAGCAAGCGTTGAAAACGTCATAGTAGGCAAAAGATGAAGATGGAAAGGTGAAATCTTTGCTCTGAAGTCCGAGGATGCTGTCGACATCCTCTCTCTTGTCGTGGAAGCTGCTTTGCTTGCCGGAAGATACTTCCACAAGCCCTGAATCTCTGTCCGCGTTCAAATGGATATGCTAGCTCGGATCCTTTCACTCACTTCACGGTCTCCCCTTTCTTCTTTAACTTTTTTCTACCTGCTGTGTATCTCTCTCTGTCTGTTCTTGTTCTGTAAAGTGTCCCTGTTTTGCTTTCCCGCAGAAGGGGAAGAGTAATGGACACTGACTATGGAGTTCAATTTTAATTCCCTAAACATGAACCTATAGTGGCCATGGAGCTTAAAACCCAAGATCTGAGTACAAGTTTAGAACGCCAAATAATAAGAATCGCACATCCTGGACTGTACTTCTGTACAGTAACTAATGCTAACAATCTCATTACCGAGGAACAAATTTGATTTTATCATAAGGGCGGTCACAAAAGGCATTTAATTTTCGTCAACAAACAGCTTTTTGGCATCTAGTCAGCAATAAAAGAATTTCGAACAGAAAATATTGAACATTGACTCAGTTCGTTGCAAATCTTGAGGCTCCCCATGTTCGCCCTGTGTCTCTCAGGTTAGGGTGTTCATAACGAAGTTGCTGTTGTCAAGAGTCAATCCTCCGTCAAATCCGGAGCTGGATGGATACACAATCTCAAGCTGCTTGAATTATCAAGAACCATAATTACAAGTCGCGTCCTTCATAAATTGCAACCATTCAAATAGCTGCTTCAAAAACTGAAAAACTCTCCCTAGGAAGGCCTTTGACAGCTCCTGCAAATTGGTGCATCATCCTGAGATCAACTTGTCAACCACCGAATCGATTACTACCAAATCAGGTCGCAAGATGCCACTGGGGGATCTCCATCGTCCAGAGGAGTCTTGACACCAAAATTCTCACAAAGCATAAACAACGTCCAGCTCTCCCTTCATTCTGGTGCCAAAACAGAGAGTCCATTTACACAGTCACTTCATTCTTAATCTCATATCAGAACAAGATTAAAATGACGTTGTTTTTTTGGTCGTACATAGCATGCTATAGAATATCTTGCACTGGCGGAACAAACCCACATTGCATAGCGTAAAAATTTCTACTGCATGAATGAATAAAACATAATATCTAGAGCTGATTTTTCCAGGCGGGATGAATTTGATCGATATTCTGCCTCCGGTCAAATTCGACGCGTAACTCTCATCAAGAATCCAAAGTGGC
This sequence comes from Rhodomyrtus psidioides, assembly GCA_021437785.1. Lineage (NCBI taxonomy): Eukaryota > Viridiplantae > Streptophyta > Magnoliopsida > Myrtales > Myrtaceae > Rhodomyrtus > Rhodomyrtus psidioides. The sequence continues at coordinate 3,773,646 of JAILYB010000071.1, read as the reverse complement.
CAGGGAATCTTGCGCATATAATATAGCAGTGTATCAAAAACACGTTAATGACTTACCACGAAGAGAATTCTTAAGGGACTGAGATAACTGAAGTTGAGGGGTTTCCTGGTGAGTACATATGGCTTATTTGAAGCAACTGTACTTCCGTTTGAGCAACCTCACGGATAAGATGAAATCAAAAGCATCTGCATAGACGAATAAACATAACCACATAGATGTCAAGAGAGGAGGCAAATCATTCTTCAAACTCAGTCCTCGAGAAAATTACAACTCACATTTGTTTGGGACAGTCATCGATACCTTATCCAGGATGAGCAATCTTACTCGATGGCTGTGACATCTGATGTGCTCAGAAGGTATTCTGATGACTGCTGGCATCATCAAGAGAGTGGTTTCTCCGAAGCATCATGTCATCCTAGTCCACCAGCTTCCTTGGCGCTTGAATCAGATAAGACAAAACAATTTTTATGTGATGGGAAAGGAAAGAAAAAAAAAATAATCCATTTTTTCATCGGTGATTAAATATGAAACCTCCTCGTTCGAATGTTGCTGATTCATTTAAACGTTGCTAAATCCTTCTATTTTTCCTTGCGAATGTATTATTGACTCCTCGCACAATACAGAGCACGATATCCCTGAACCATCGGGCTTCCAAGACCAGCATTCCTTGAACTACATAAAAGACAAAAGTAGAAGAATAGCGGGCTATCAAGTAGGAAATGCTGATGAAATTTGGCAATGCATCTCGACAGTGAATGGTGTGACCTGCTTCATTTACCTTTCACATCGTTCCGGACACTGACCAAAGTCCTCGGCTCAACAGAGCATTCTTTTCATGGAACAATTGTTTCTATCTGCCGCAGTAGCGCAATGAACGTATGAAATTCCGATAATTTGCATTGCTGAACTCCTTTGTGTTTAGACGCCTTGATTCCTGGAGCTCTGTGATCTCAACAAGTTCATGCGAGATTGACCCCCATCATTTCATTCAATCTTGCGAAATTTGACAGATGGGGGCAATTTGCTGAGGCTTGGAGTTGAGTCCCTCATCTGTTCACATATTCGACTTTGTCCAGTCCCTGAACATGACTGAGCTTCGAGCATCCTCGAATGTCCAAATATTGCAGGCGATCGAAGCCCGAGAGGTCTGGTAATGTTGCAATGGAGGTGCACCCCTCGATATCCAATTTTCTCAAGATCTTCAAACTTTCAAGGCCTTTGATTTCGACTAGATTGTGGCATTCGTAAAGAGTCAAATACTCCAGATGTGTTAATCGTGAAACGTCCGGTCTTTCAAGGGACCGACAGTGGCATACATGCAGCTCTTCCAAGTTTTTCAGTTTGCCAAGGCCTCGAAATTGGTGATCTTTCAGTATTGGAGCATCAGAGTTAGAGAACCTATTTATACAAAAGGATCTCAAAGACTCTAGATGTTGAAGGCCGTCAAGGTTGGACAACTTCTGGCATCCAGATACACTTAGTTGTGCTAAGGATTTTAATGCTTCCAAACCCCTGATTTCTGTCAGCTTATTGCAGCAATCGAGATATAATGATAGCAAGAGTCCCAAACTTGACAAACTGGGCAACTCGCTCAAGCTATCGCACTGGGAGACATGAAGCTCCAATATTCCTGAGGGAAGCTCTGGCATGGAGTTCAACAATCTGCAACACTTAACAGTGAGCTCTTTTAGGTGGATTAGATGAGAAAGTTGAGGCAATGTGTCATCCTGACAGGTGACTCCCAAAACTGTTAAAGAGGCAGGAAACTCTGGCAGCAACCGAAGATCGAAACAACGAGTTAACACAAGGTGTTGCAGCGAAGGCAGTTTACTGATGCTTTGTGGCAGAAATTGGAGCATGTCGCAGTCGTTTAAGTCAAGAATCTCGAGACAAGAAAGCTTATCGAATGCGTCTGGGAAGCCAGAAACACGTGTTGATATTAATTGAAGGATCCTCAGTGAAGACAACCCATCTATAGGGATTTCCCCTTCCAGACTATAGCATCTTGTGGCATCTAATTCTTCGAGGTTGCCCAACTTGCTAATACTCGGTGGTAAACTACTCAATCTCTCAATGTCAGAAATGTTCAAAATTTTCAAGTTTTTCAAATCCCCTCTGAATTCAGGTAATTCCAAAATGCCTGAATATGACAAGTTCAATTTAGTCAGCCGTTCCAAATTTCCAATTGAGAGAGCGTTATCAAATTGGGAACCTCTCGGATCTTCCGCTCCGCCAAATGACAAGCGCTGCAGTGATTCGCATTTATAGGCATTAAGCACCTCCAGCTTCTTCAAGAAACCTATACATGGAGGAATTTCCTCTATAGCAGTCTCGCCTATGTAAAGTTCCTTCAGTTCTTCCAAATTGCCCATTTCTTGGGGTAGCCTTTTGAGTTTCTTACATCCCTGCAAGTTCAAAAAAATGAGGCCCTTTGCTTCTCCGATAGAAGGGTGAACTCGCTTCAGCTTATGGCATCCTTCGAGGATTAACATCTCTAAATTTCGGAAGGGTGAAAGATCGGGAGTAGCTTTTAAACGATGGCAACCTTTAAGAACTAGAGCTTTCAACTGCTTCGCCACCTGCAAAATAAAATGATTGATAAATTTTTGCTACATATGAATATAAGTCACTAGAAACAAAAGACAAGACGAGATGCTCTCTATCTGACCTTGAGATGACTCCAACCTTCCCAATGCTCCGAAATGTCACTTTTTGATAGATCAAGTATGACTAATTTCTCTAGACGAAAACTAGCGGGCACGAATGCAGGACATCCCGTCCACGTGAGCCATCTTAACTTAGGAAGCAAGCTTTTGGAATCTCCAATCAGTTTAGCATCAGCCACAGCAAGGAGCCTTAAGTTTGGCAGCGTCTCAAATTGCTCAGTCCTGAATTCACTCTGCGAGCTGTCTTCGTCGCTGTCTCCATCAAGCCAAAGGGCCTGAACGCGACCTTTTTGAATTCCCTTCACAAATTTTGCATCAAATCAGCAAACGCTGGACCCATTATCGCTTTGCCTTCATTCTATAGTTGTGAAGCTGACGCAGATCATACCAGATTTTATCATATATGTGATTATTTGTTTTTCTATGACGAAATCCTTCCCTTCTTTTGTTTATGCTATTTGCTCCTTTTGCTTTTTCCTTCTCTTATCCGATTAGAGGAGCAATGCAAAAGGTCATTTCAAGGGAAAAAAACACGATGGCTACATCGAATCACGACTTAGAATCAATCAATACTAACACCAAGTGCACAGCTTGTGCAGCACAAGTAACCACTCAGCAGCAGGGAGTTTATTGTTTAACCCAAAAGTTTTTTTCCCCCTATTTTCAACTCGGGAGAAAATGTCTACCATGTATAGATGCTAAGCACATAACTTCGGAATCACATCAACGAAATAATATAAGTAGAATAATCTGGGCCATGAGGTCTAACGATTCATTCCAATCATGAGAATTCATGTCAAAAGAGAGTACAAAAAAGAAATAGAAGTAACAATTACCTTATTTCCCTGAAGTACTTCCAAAGCTTCATCACGGACCCACAGCCTACTTCGCTTGATAGGCTCATCATAATCTTCTTGGCGAACAATTTCCCTACCCAAGTCTCTCAGTTGGTCGTGCATTTTTAACTTTCCATCATCTCCAATTTTTATTAGTGACATAAAACACAATGTTTCAATCCCCATCTCCGGAAAAAAACTACAGGCATCCCACATGTTGGATGCCATTCTCAAGTCATCTCCAATGAAGAAACAAGCCATATCCAAAAATATCTGCTTTTCCTCATGGTTTAATGCTTCATAACTAATCCTTAGCTTCTCTTGTACTTTTCTCATGTGGTATTCTCTTTAACTTATTCAATGCGTCTTGCCAAAATGCTTCTTTTCGCCCATGCAAAAATGAACCTATGACTTCGAGAGCTAGGGGAAGCCCTCCGGTAGTGGACACGATAGAACGAGAGAGAGATTCAAATTCACACGGAGGAGAGTCCCTCATAAAGGCATGTCTACTAAACAAGATCAAGGACTCATGCTCAGCAATTTCCTTGAGTCCGTACTTGTAGTTCACCACATCATCATCAAGAATGGAACTTGTTCTTGTGGTAATTATTATCCTACTTCCCATCTCAAACCAGTCATGTTTCCCAACCAAAGCTTTAATCTGATCGATGTGATCCACATCATCTAGAAGAAGTAGGACTTTCTTATATTTAAATCTAGATTCCATGATCCTGATTCCTTCATCCGCATTAGACACTTGATTGTCCATTTTCAATATATCAGATATTAATTGATTATGCAAACACGAGATCCCCTTGCGCCATGAGGATTCTCGAATATCTAAAATGAAACTATGATGTTGAAATTGGTCATAGAGCTTCTTGTAGACAACCTTTGCTAAAGTAGTCTTACCGATGCCCCCCATTCCATGAATACCGACAATTTGGGTGGCGTTGGGTTTATCATTCAGCAGTCTCAAGATATCCTCCATAGCAATATCGATTCCGACAAGTTGTTCGTTAACAACCGGTTGAAAGGCCTTCTTTAACTCACTCGAAACTTTTTTGACGACCATTCTCACCAGTTCTCCTTCGCGGCTGTTTATAAAGCATTCAAGCTAAAATGCATTAGAAGAACACTCATCTCCTTTTATACCTCATTATCACAACACTACAGCATATAGGAGTCAAAAAATGAAGGAAAAAAAAAAAAAAAAAGCAAGCACGAGTTGAGAAACAGACGAATGTATAGCTAGCTGGACAAGCAAAAGACCCTGATGAAAAAAAGTAAACAAGGCTTTGATTGAAAATGAATTACCCGCTAGCGGTTCTCTCCGATGCCCATCCCTTTAGGGAAGCCACTTCTTGGAGTGCTTGTTCCCATTTTGCAACAACTCCCTCCACATACTTCCCACTTAAACGGGAGAAAGTCTTTCCAAAGCTTTCTTTTTGGTATCGCACATGGGCTGGTTCAACCCGGTAAAATATGGGCAAGACAACGTGCTCACCTCTCTTCATGCACTCTATCATCTCAACGAGCTCTTGAAGGCACCACTTGCTCGAAGCGTAGTTCTGAGAGAGGATCGGGCTCGAGATCTTACTGTTATTAATGGCTTGGTAAAGGCTGTTGCCGATCTTCTCACCTTCGCGAAGCTCGTCGTCGTCTCTGAACACGTGGATTCCAGCATCGACAAGGCTGTTGTAGAGGTGATCCACGATGGTTTTCCGAGTGTCCTTGCCGCTGAAGCTCAAGAAAACGTCGTAGTTATCACTTCCCATCGAAGTGGCGGACGAGCTAGATGCGCCGGTATCATCAACATTTCGAAGGGCGTTCTTCTTGTTGCTCTTGACAAAATTGTATACGAGCACAGAGAGAAGAATCGACCCAACCAACACTGCAAAAGAAAGCCCAAACACTACTGGATCACGATTCATTTTAACTTCCTTCGATGATTCTTGAACCGATCTTTCTATGAATATCAGAGAACAAAATGCCTCTATTCGGGTAGCCCAACTAGAAGACCGTTCAGAGCTGAGCTGCTTTCAAGATGCACATGGATCTTGAGGGAAAAAGGTAGACAAACTAATAGAAAATGACCGGATTTACTCGTCCCGCAAACCACCCACCCTCGCTGTCGATATGGACCACTGTTTACTGTTTAGCAGGTACCAATTTTTAACTCGTCACTGCAGGTTCCAGATCCCAAATATTGCAAGAGAAATGATTATGTAAACTGTCTAACCTACTATGTTGTTAACAGTATATTCAAGTTCACAAAAAATAAATAATAAATAATCAAAAATTATTTTGAGATTCACTCGTTCCATAATTTATGGCGCACAACATGATGTTCCTCACAGTCATCCAAAAACTGTTATGCTAGCGAAACTCGTATTGCAAAGTGAGTTCTAGCTGTTCTTGTTCTGGTTCTTACAGGCTGGGCCCCAAATCTCTAGGAGGTAAAAAAAAAAAAAAACTGTATAAGAAAACCACTTAAAATAAACAAATAACAATAACAGCAATAATAACGACAATAATACCACGACATTTGGAATTAGTGCTGCGACCGAAAACATTTTAAATTCCTCATCACACCTTTTATAAAATATCAATCAGTTCTGGACCACCAGGCTGGATCATTTTCTTAATCGAGTGGCTCCCGTAACGCGGTTTTCGCAATGCAAAGACAAATTATATGGCGTGGGAAAAGAAAGAGATGTTATAAGCACAAAAGAGCGCATATTCCGCTACGCTAATGACCCGTCGATTATGCTGCCTGATCTGTTGAATAGCTAGTTTTAATTTAATGAATCATTATTAAGTGTCATGTCCTTGCCCCTAACCACTAGCATAGGATAGGATATTATATTAGTTATTATTCAATGGACGGCAGTACAAAATTGCGCCCCGGATTTGATGTACTCGTAAGACTCGATCAAATCCGAAATGTTTAAGCGCACCCGATGAAATAGTCAAATTTTCGATCGTAATCTATTTTTATTTATTTATTAAATTATGGTTTTGGTGAAGATTATAATCTGACCCGAATGGACCCCCCGGAAAAAGACTCTCACGCCGTGTATTTGGTGAACTTTTATGAAATGTTTAATTTTGTATCAATAAGGGCTTTATACTCAGACTCTATGGAAGAGCGCGCTACGGTTCGTTGTTTCTTAGATATCCAAGAGATTAAGCTAGAACCCAAAAAAATAGCTACCCTCCATTTGACTTGTAGGAAAAGTATACTTTTAGTACCAAAAGTTGTGTACGGAGACCAATTATTTTTTAAAAACGATCACTTAAGTGCCAACTTCTTTTAGAAACGATAACTTTAGTGCCAACTCTGATATGTTACGTCAGTTTAAATAATAATAATAAAAACGACACGTGTCGAATTTTCAGCAAGTCACATCAGCTTAAATCAGAGTTAGCACTGAAGTGATCATTTTTTTAAAAAAAAGTTGGCACTAAAGTGATCTGTTTGAAACTTTTTGGCACTAAAATGATCTCCGTACATAATTTTTGGCACTAAAAGTCTACTTTTGCCGTTGACTTCTTGTCATCAGAGCTGCCAGCCTAATTCGTATAAAAAAAGGCTTGCAAGCGAGTATCATTGCATCGGGAAAGAAACAAACCATATGACCTTATATGTTTGAGATAACTCAAGATGTGGGTGCAAAAGCCGGTTCGCTAGATGTCCATTGAAGAATTTGCCCGCCGTCGCCGGAGAGGCGGTCTCCCTAACCGAAGTGGCGGCCGTCCGCCGGAGAGGCGGCCCCCCTAACCGGAGTGGCGAAGAGGCGATTAGGTGTGGCAAAGAGGCGGACAAGGAGTGGCAAAGAGGGAGGTGGCTTGAGCAATGGATAAGAGAAATCCTATCGTGCTCTATCCCACACCTCCCCTAGGATTATTTTATCCCCCTATATCCTCTTATATCCCCTCTGTATCCTATCCTAGATAACTACCAAACACAAGATAAAATAAAACATATCCTATCTTGATCTTTATCTGGTCAACCAAACGAAGCCATATTGATTGAGAGATCGTGTTTTAGAAATAACTGACAATACTATGAGACTGTGAGGCTAGCGGCTTCCACAAAAAAAAAAAATCTAATCTAACAAGGAAATTAGCTATTTTAGGAAAAATTGAACTACTAGATACCATCCGTAATATCTAATAAAATTTCTAACAATATTCTTTACTAGGGAATTCTCTAATATCCATAATTATACTTGAATATTCCCCTCAAGCTCCAGCTTGCATGTGAGAGACGCAACTTTCTTCTAAAGTGATTACTAAGCGTTATGTAAGCCTGAACATCACGAAGCTCCCAGCACCATCAAATGTCGAGATACAAGAGCTGCTACCATGCATGACAATTTGACAGTACCGTTATTATTTCTGATCTCACGATTTTTCAATTAATGAGTGCTTTATGAGAAAAGTGCGGTGATGGTATGTGTGAATCTACTGTCAGAAATAATGACAATGCTCTTAGACTGTTAGGGAAGCATTTCCTATCGAGGTATTTCAGATTATATCGAAGCAGGAGAGGTCTAGTAATGTTTTAATGGATATGCACACCGTGGATATCCAATTCTTCTAAGTTTGTGAATAGATGTGCAAGGCCGTCAGGTTAGACAACTTCTCGCATCTTGATACAATTAGTTTTACTAAGGATTTTAATGCTTCCAGACCCTTGATTTCGGTCAGCTCTCGGCACGAATTGAGATCTAATTTTGACAAAAATTCCAAACTTGACAAACTTGGTAACTCTTTCAACTTACGACAATCGTGGACATGAAGCTCCAATAATCCCGATGGAAGCTTCGGCATGGATTCCAGCAATCGGCAATCCACAACAGCAAGCACTTTTAGATGGATTAAATGAATAGTACATGTGCCTGCAAAGGCTCCGCTGTTTCACAATTTTAGTAATTATCTTTTCATTCACAAGCCAACTCTAATTATTGCTCTGAGGTTCCGGGGGAGAAGATTGTGGGATGGGGGGAAGAAATGTACTCATGTTGGCTATAATATCAACATTCGCTTTTATGGGAAAAAAAAAAGTGCATCGATAGAAGGGGTCGTATCGTTGTGACATTGAGACCGTTGCAGATGACTATTTGAGCAAGGAATGCAGCCAAAGCTTACTGAACTGCACGGCCAAAATTAAGAACTCCGGAGGGCGAATGCCAAGCCAGGGATCTGGTTGACGTCCTCTCTCTTGTCGTGGAAGCTGCTTTACTTGCTGGAAGATGACTCCACAAGGGCTGAATCTCTGTTCTCGTTGACAAACAGCTTATCGGCATCTAGTCAGCAGCTGTCCTAGCTATCAAAGTACGTTCTCTCAGTCTCAGGCACAAAAGAATTTGGAATGGAAATTCTGAGACTCCGCATATGCGTCCTCTGTTTCTAACGTCAGGATGTTTAATCTTCAGCATTAGGAATCACATTTATGGTTGATATTTTCCTCAATTTCATAACGAAATTGCTGTCAAGTGTTAATCCTTCAACAAATCAGAAGTTGGTTGGATATCAAACTACCTGAATTGTCAAGAACAATAAATATGGATCGCAAACTTCATAAACTGCATCAGTTCAAATAGCTGCTTCAAAAACAGAAAGACTACATACCTAAGAAAGGCATTAACAGCTCCTGCAAATTTGTGGGCACATCATGAGATAAACTTGTTAACCACCGAATTGATTACTACCAAATTATGCCGCATGGTGCCATTTACGAATCACCATCTATCGGAGCAGTCTTGACACCAAAACTCTCACAAAGCAAGAACAACGTCCAGCTCTGCCTTCATTCTTGTGCCAAAACAAACAGTTCATGTAGACAGTCACTTCATTCTTAATCTCACATCAGAACTACCTCCCCATATGGTTCTCTTCGGTTTACATATCCACAATTCAAATGACATTGTATCTTTCGACGTACAGAGCATGCCATAGTATATCTTGCCATTTCATAAGAGTACATATGGCTTATTTGCTAGTGATAGTCATCGATAGCTTGTCCAGGATGAGCAATCTTACTTGATGGCTCATGACATCTGTATGTCCTTAGAAGGCATTCTGACGAGAGTTGTTTTGTCCGAAGCATCATGTCATACTCCTCCATCACCTTCTCCGTTCTTTGAATCACGTAAGAGAAGGAAGATCATATCCTGTCGTCATGGAAAATGGTTGAATTGAACCTAATCATTCTTATGTAATGGGAAAGGAGAAAAAAGAATATAATCCATCTTTTTATTCAGTGATTAAATATCAAACCTCCTCCTTCGTTTGTTGCTAGTGTCAAATAGAGAAAATCTGAGTCGGCTAAAATATTTAATAATGGGAGAAATTCGGAACTATTGACAATCTATTGAAGTGCTACACTTGTACAATTTGGAAAAGGTCGGTAATTTAATGATTTATCAAAACATTGATAAATCCTTCTACTCTTCCTTGTGAAAGTATTATTGACTACTCCAACGATCCAGAGTCTCCATTCCTTGAACTACTTAAAAGGACAAAAGCATAACAGCCGACTATCAAGAAAATGGTGCTGTTAAGTTGGAAATGCTGATGAACAGTGTGACCTGCTTTATTTACCTTTCAAAGCTAAACGCGAATCGTTCCGGAAATTGTGACCCGTCGGAGCAGTCTTTTCATGGACCAGTTGTTTCTCTCTGCTGCAGTAGAACAATGAACGTATGAAGATCCGATAAGTTGCATCGCGGGACATCTATTAGAGTGTAAACGCCTTGATTCCAGGAGCTCTGTGGTCTCCACCAGATCATGCGAGATTGACGCCCAGCATTTCATTCATCTTGCCAAATTCGACAGATGTGGACAATTTGCTGAGGCTCGGAGCTGAATCCCTTATTTTTTCACATTCGGGACTTTCTCCAGTCCCTGAACATCATCAAGCTTCCAGCACCCTCTAATATTCAAATCTCTCCGGTAATGCTTCAATGGAATTGCAACCCTCGAAGACCAACACTTCCAAGTTTTTCAATCTTCCAAGGCCTTTGATTTCAACTAGATTGTGGCATTTGTAAAGGCTTAATTGCTTCAGAAGTGTTAATTGCGAAAGCTCCAGTATTACAAGGGACTGACAGCCCCACACCTGCAGCTCTTCCAAGTTGTTCAATTTGTCAAGGCCTCTAACTTTGACTACGGGTAGAAGAGCATCATATGACTTAAATACCAAACTCAAATTCAAGGATCACAAAGATGCTAGATGTTCAAGGCCTTTGATTTCGACTAGATTTTGGCATTCGAGAGCACGTAATCGCTTCAAACGTGTTAATTGCGAAAGGTCCGGTCTTTGTCGCGACCTAAAAATTAAGGCTAATGGATTATCAGGTTAATTTTAATGACTAACCTAATACGGACTCTCCCAAGCCCTACCAAATCGCAACTTGAATTAATCAGAATGATTTAGAATTTGGAGTCGCCACTAATCATTTTTGGTAGGTTGATTAGAAACCTAAGTAAAATAGCGGGAGAACCATTTTACTTCTACGAACCAGAGATTGTGGATTCGGGGACTTGGTTACACTAGTTAATTAAAACTAATGCCCTTTCGGTACCTTAATTCCATATAAGATGTCCTAAATTGACGATTCAGATTGAATCAATTTGAAGTTCAGAAAATGTAATTCTTTTTTTTGGATTTTTACTTTTTATATGCAACACATGAATGAAAATGAATGCAATGACGTGAAATTATCTAAATGATAGATGATATGCAAAGCATGCAAATTTAAGGTCGAATTGCCTTACATACAAAAGTTAACTAATCAAATTTAAAACATGCAAATGACATGGCATAGAAATACAGTAATGCAAATGCAATAAAGATTCTCGAAAAAATGATGATGCATGGGCATATGAAAATATGATGAATGACATGGCAATAGATGAACATATTTTTTGTCTTTTCTTTTAAAATTTTTAGGCAAAGGGAATATGCATGAAAAGATATTTAGAAAATATGGAATGCAATGAGTGGTATTCGAAAATATGATATGCAAGATATGCAGGAGATAATGCAAAAATAAAGATAAGATATGCGTGACATTAAAGATATTCTATCCTAAATTACAAGAGATATGCAAGATGACAAGATATGCATCAGATACAATTTTGGATATGACTTTTTGCTCCTCTTTCCTCTTTGAAATTTTCGACAACAATGGAGATATCTTAGAGGTTTTGTTATCTTGACTTAACTGCCTAAAGTTAAAATAAGACTTCTAGGAAATCTCATCTTCCTAAAAAAAATCAATTAGATATGATTTCTAGGAAACCATATCTTACTAAAAGTTTTTTTAGGAGTTTTCAGAATATGACAATTCAAGTCAAGAAAACATATCCATCCACATAGATAAGGAAAGACAATCAAGATCATATCCCTTTTTATTTTTTTGAAAAAATTCAGCCTTGCAATTTGAGATTGATTTTCTGAAGGTAGCGGATCGGACCTAAACGGCGATAGGTCAGATCGACTAAATCCATGATTTATGACAAAAATTAAGTTTTGAAATTATGCTCGAGTTATGGTTCGAGCTGGCCATTTGTCTCTTGGGGACCTCCTCAACGGGTCACCATGAGTCGGTAAAAATAATCTCTCCCGACCTTCTCAGGAAGGTCTCATAGTATCAAGACGAGAGATGCCTCTTGGGACCTCCTCAACGGGTCACCATGAGACGGTAGAATGTCTCTTGCGACCTCCTCAACGGGTCAGCATGAGTCGGTAAGGTGTCTCTTGCGATCTCCTCAACGGGTCAGCATGAGTCGGTAAAAATAATCTCTCGCGACCTTCTTTGGAAGGTCTCATCGTATCAAGACGAGAGTTGCCACTTGGGACCTCCTCAACGAGTCACCATGAGGCGGTAAAATGTCTCTTGCGACCTCCTCAACGGGTCAACATGAGTCGGTAAAAATGATCTCTCGCGACCTTCTTAGGAAGGTCTCATCGTATCAAGACGAGAGTTGCCACTTGGGACCTCCTCAACGGGTCACCATTAGGCGGTAAAATGTCTCTTGCGACCTCCTCAATGGGTTAACATGAGTCGGTAAAATAATCTCTCGCGACCTTCTTCAGAAAGTCTCATCGTATCAAGACGAGAGTTGCCTCTTGGGACCTCCTCAACGGGTCACCATGAGGCGGTAGAAATAATCTCTTGCCACCTTCTCAAACAGGTCTCACCGTATCTAGACAAGAGATAATGTATCATTTGAATTTGATCAGTATGAATACAAAATGGTGTCATGCCTGAAAAATTGTCAGTGTGATCATCAGGGGGATACGACTAGAGTCGACTTTAAAAGGGTTAAAAAAAAACTCACCTGGGTTTTCCGAGCAATGAGTAAGCGATGGATAGGCTGACTGCATCATACCTGTCCATTCTCTTAAAAAGGATGATGATATGCATAAGCTCAATGTTAATGCAACATCATATGCTAGAAAAATTCGTGAGCTTTTGCTTGCATTAAAGAGCTTCACTGGGGATTTGTCAATAAGAAAAACCTGTTTGACCTTTCTGATAATTCTGACCAACTTGAATAAGGAATTTTAATTAGAAAGGACTTTCACTCACTCTCTTAAAGAGGTTCAGATTGAAGATATACTTACTTGAGGATTTGAGGGGTTACCTGGCAGGGGATTACCTGGTAGGTATTACCAGCAAGGTTCGTTGATTTTATGACCTTCGAACGAATTTAGAGATCTCGAGAGGTAATTCGAACATCGTGATTGTGCTACCCGCCAGACAGTATCAGAGGTGACATGTGCAAACATAATTGTTGAAATTTCATTAATGAAATCATGCAAAATTACTCTGTCAATCTTGTATTATGCATTTCTTGAGCTCTTGTCAAAGACGATTAAAGTGTGTGTTTCGTTCATGACGTGATTCATGCATAACCATTCTGCCAAGTTTGCATTACCAATTTTGTTCAGGGAGGTTATCACATTGTGAGTACCTCGAATATAATATGAAAGGAGATTTCAGTCCGAAAGAGCTTTCTCTCACTCTCAAGGAAAGTTGTTTATCCTGACTGCAGGATTCAAGAGAATTCACTCAATCTTACCCATCACATTCGACAAGGGTCTGAGTAATCTCGCAATCAGTACGGCCGAGCGGATCTGGAGGCCTTGATAAGGACCATAATGAGGGTCGGGTCAAAGGTTTTCAAATGGGACTCTAGTCGAGTCAAGGCTTATGAAATGAAATTCTTCATCATTTGCTTCAGGTTTACAAGCCAAGAGCCCTGCAAAAATAAGAGAGAAATAATCTTGCTCGAACTTCTTCGAGCGATGCTTAAAATCATTTAACTCTACGTTAACTCAAGTGCCTTAATTATAAGAGACTTTGAAGGGTTGTAACGTAGGTTAGGATAAGGGACTGAGGAACGGAAAATGCTCGTTTTGGCTCAAAAAATAAATGAGAAGGGCTTGATGTTGGTGATCATTATTGACTCGTCATCGATCTTGGCCGTCAAATGATATCATCATTGCTTGAGAGATGGTAGCCTTATGCTAGAATTGCACTTTGCAAAGAAACCTCTTGGAGCAATCTTCCTTACAACCAAACCGTTGGGGAATTTACAAGGAAGAATACATTTCAATGAGGTTTACAAACTAACATACAAAACTGTACATTCAAAAATGACTTGGGATTTGACTAGGCATTGGCCTTGCTTTTAGTAGGCACTTTGCTTTTTCTGATGCTCCGGATTTTCTGTGGGATCAGCTTTTGCTTTTCTTACTCCCGACTCCCATTTTCCTTTTTTTTTTTCTATGAGAAAGCTTATGTTGTTTTTTTTTTCTTTCGAATTTTTCGAGAGAATGCTTGTTTTTTCTGAAGAGAGCTTTTCGACATCTCTCTTTTTTCTTTCTTTTTTTCTTCTTAATTTTTTAGGGAGTGGGCCCTTTTTCAGGCTGAATTTGTTTTTTTGTTTTTTACAATCCCATAATCTTGAACAAGAATAAGCATCACCAAAAAAGGAGTTTATTCAGAAGTTCTCTGTTGACCCGATTCTTCTTCTATTCTGCTCCTTCGAAAAATGCCACCATCGCCATTAGAATGAGAAAATAATCACCAACCGAGGTTTAAGAAATGAATTTGCAGGCTCAAGTGGGCTATGCAAAGGATATAGTGTGTATGATAGAGAAATGAATGCTCTTCGTCATCCTAAGGCACTTGAATTAAAGTTCAAGCATAAATGCAAAGAAACACCCGAAGATTGACGTTAGTCTGAGCAAAAGAATTTCTAACCATTTACCTCGTGCTGCTGTTGAAATTACCTCGCTCTGCCCAACATGGTGTGGTTCTTGGTAGGGATAAGAAAATGGAACCGCCGCTCAAAAGGGTTAACAATGGTCACCTGTAGTGTTTGGGATAGAGAAATAAATACCTCTGTCATTTCGGCTATCGTACCTTTTGCGAGAAAACCCTTCGCCTTGAGGAATGCGGAATAATATCACTCAACTCACTAGGGTTAAAATGTAGGACATGTATGGAAATGGATTGCCTTTCATCATCCCGTGATGCCCCATTCTGTACATTCGATGCATCACATATAGTTCACGTTCCCTACTCAGAGTTGGTAAATTAAACATGAAGAACAGTCATGCATAAACCTAGGCTATGAGCATTTTCAAGTATATGAACATGGCAATTTCAAGCATTATATCACGTGTCACGAAAATCTATTGCGTTTGCTAAAGAATCTGACATTGCAAGAATAGGTGAGTTGCCCCAGAACATGTACGTGGATCAAATTAGGTCAGGGAATCTAAATCTCGAGTTGAGGATTGGCCCATTTTCGTTTTTGCCCCAGAGCGAGGAACACATGCATGAGTAAGACTTGAGATGCTCTGGTTGCCCTTGTTCAAAGATAATGACCATCATGGTCGGTGCCATGTTTCTGCCAGAAGGAAAGTGTCACCCCTAAAATAATATGAAATAGAGAAATATACTCCATTTTCCATGTCGGGTTCTGCTTTCCCCTATTTCAATCAAGATGGCGTATGGCTTTGCCATCATGCGAGATTGCCCCAAACATGGCCAGTGCTGGGAATTCGATTTCGAGCAATGGCATATGACTTGTTTCTACGTTTAATCCTGCATGGAAAAGAATTCATGAATAAAAACCTCAAGAAAATGAAATGAACAAAAGTTCGGGATGTTCTTGATTGTCAATCTGCTTTAGGACATGTTTCCTAGCTTGGCACCTGCAAGAAGGAAAATAAACAGTCATTTCCAATAATGATCAGGCGAGGTGAGAGATACTCCCTTTTGAAATCAAGTCACTTTGGTCTTGCCACATCTCTTGGCATGGCATGATTAATAGATCAGTCGAGGTTGAGGCATGGATCAGCCTCGCTTGATTGATGGAATAATGTTTGAGCTAGCTGATGTGATGCGATTAATGAATCGATCAAGGGATTTGCGGAGGATTTCCCCAAGGATTTTCATTGGGCTGATGCATGGTCAGAGTTAAGAATCTGCCCTCCGCCCCTGAATTAACTTATGAACCCTCCAATGGATCATCAACCATGGCTTCAATAGATAGCTCCGGGGATTCAAGTGTCATGCTAGGCTCCTCCTCTGGTGCTTCATCAGTCGGCACGGGATCCTTAGATATAGCTGCAATAATAAGTTCATCGAACTAACCAGAGAAATCCAAAAACCCATGATCAACTCCATCTTCGTCCAGAAGTTCATTGATTCTTTCACTTGCAATGACTGCAACCTCAGCTTGATCAGTCATTCTCTTTGCTCTAGATCAAATATTATGGGAGTGTGAAGAATTCATGATATATCACCTCAAAGGAATGATCACACGAAAATTAGTATAATGGGCTAGAATAGTGAGCTGGTCCACGACAACTCTCTAGATTCGATGAGCAAAACAGATATGAGCAACAAACTGAATCAAACAATTTTTCAGTTTCGTCGGCCGTTACGATAGAATGCATATTAATTCTTGTGTTGATCTAAAAATTCTCAAATTTTACGAGATGATATGGGACACAACAATAAACAACTTTCGTGTTTTGACTTAAGATTGAAAGTGAACCGATCAGTGCAGTTTAAATGCATCTTTGTGAAATTTTTGTCCAGAAAAACTGTTTCATCCGGTCTTTGTTAAATGAACGAAGGACCCCTTTAAAGTGTGAATTAAAATCTGGAATTTTTCAGGTTACTAGTTGAAACATTAACCTACAACTTTCATGCTTCATGGTTCAGCAAAGGAGGTCGTTCATTGGGGTCATTTTGCAAAATGATCTGGAGTCTGAAAAATGTGAGAAATTCCAGCCTGCTCCACTACGGCCATTAATTTCGTATTAAATAGAAAACTTGATGGATTGTCACCAAAATTGTTCACTAAATAGATGAAGATCTCATGGACATTTCTCATTTGAAGCTCAGAGATTGATTCCAACCGAAAAAGTGTGCGAAAATTCAATTAACACTGAGAGGTCAGAATGAAAATAGAATTGAATTACTGACTGAAAGTGACACACCTAATTGCCATGGACCGACCCAAAATATAAGTAAGTAGGAGGATAAGGATTGAAGAGAGTATCACCTTTTGGGACGTCTGAAATGACTAATCATATAGACATGCAGATGAAATGCGATGTGAGGTTTGATTTCTATCTATCAAGGCTTAACAAAAGTGGAGCCCCAAGGATACCCGGATTGAATCACTTTGGCTTGCGATTGAATCGAGGTCCCCCATAGACATCCGGCTCAGCCAAGTAACGACCCGCATCACATGGCGAATGACAGGGGTGATAACTCTTGGCACCGATTTGAAAAGTTTGGGACTCGAAAAGGGTGACTCGGGCCAGATGGTGATGGCCGAAGTGCCCTTAATCAAGTACCATCCTAAGCCTAGCCATTCAGGTCCAATGGCGGGTTGAGTGTGCAAAGTGTGAATGCAAAAATAGTAAAGGCATGCACGACAGTTTAATAGCAATCACCGCTTCAATATAAACCCCCTCAAGCATATGTTCCTACTCCAATCTACAAGAAAAGGATTAGCAAACACTTCACCCCTTATTACTCCAAGCCTGCAAGAACATTTAACACCTTATAAATGAGATTCAACCAAAATCGCCAAAGGCGAGACATCCATGGAATCTTCAATAGGCCTAAGTCCACTAAAGCTTTTAATTTTCCGAAAAAATCATATGAACCAATCTAAGTCTTAATTTTTGAAAAATCAAATTTTCTTCCCCAGCGGAGTCGCCAAGCTGTTGCGACCTAAAAATTAATGCTAATGGATTATCAGGTTAATTTTAATGACTAACCTAATACGGACTCTCCCAAGCCCTACCAAATCGCAACTTGAATTAATCAGAATGATTTAGAATTTGGAGTCGCCACTAATCATTTTTGGTAGGTTGATTAGAAACCTAAGTAAAATAGCGGGAGAACCATTTTACTTCTACGAACCAGAGATTGTGGATTCGGGGACTTGGTTACACTAGTTAATTAAAACTAATGCCCTTTCGGTACCTTAATTCCATATAAGATGTCCTAAATTGACGATTCAGATTGAATCAATTTGAAGTTCATAAAATGTAATTATTTTTTTTGGATTTTTACTTTTTATATGCAACGCATGAATGAAAATGAATGCAATGACGTGAAATTATCTAAATGATAGATGATATGCAAAGCATGCAAATTTAAGGTCGAATTGCCTTACATACAAAAGTTAACTAATCAAATTTAAAACATGCAAAGGACATGGCATAGAAATACAGTAATGCAAATGCAATAAAGATTCTCGAAAAAATGATGATGCATGGGCATATGAAAATATGATGAATGACATGGCAATAGATGAACATATTTTTTGTCTTTTCTTTTATAACTTTTCGGCAAAGGGAATATGCATGAAAAGATATTTAGAAAATATGGAATGCAATGAGTGGTATTCGAAAATATGATATGCAAGATATGCAGGAGATAATGCAAAAATAAAGATAAGATATGCGTGACATTAAAGATATTCTATCCTAAATTACATGAGATATGCAAGATGACAAGATATGCATCAGACACAATTTTGGATATGACTTTTTGCTCCTCTTTCCTCTTTGAAATTTTCGACAACAATGGAGATATCTTAGAGGTTTTGTTATCTTGACTTAACTGCCTAAAGTTAAAATAAGACTTCTAGGAAATCTCATCTTCCTAAAAAAAATCAATTAGATATGATTTCTAGGAAACCATATCTTACTAAAAGTTTTTTAGGAGTTTTCAGAATATAACAATTCAAGTCAAGAAAACATATCCATCCACATAGATAAGGAAAGACAATCAAGATCATATCCCTTTTTATTTTTTTGAAAAAATTCAGCCTTGCAATTTGAGATTGATTTTCTGAAGGTAGCGGATCGGACCTAAACGGCGATAGGTCAGATCGACTAAATCCATGATTTATGACAAAAATTAAGTTTTGAAGTTTAGATCAAAAAAGCGATGTCGTTCTTTGAATTGTTCTGAAAAAGTTTCAGTTCTTCTTTTCAAAGGCAAGCAAACATTTAAATCGACATGGAGAAGGACTCTAACCCGACTTGCGGATGATCTTTCCAAATTTGAACTTGACGGAATCGGCTCGGGAAAGATGTTGATCGCACGATGAAAGGTAGCGCATGAACATATTTTACTGGAGGAGGGTTTGCAAATCACGTCGGTTTGCGGCAAAATCTTGTGACCGCTCTCGTGATGGACAATCCATGGCTTTAGGTAAGATCAAGTGGCGTGGAAGAGATTCTTCAATATGGACCTTTTTATTTTTTTCCTGCAATAAACCAAATTTTTGTTTACATTAAACAATATCGCAAAAAAAAAAGCAATTATCAAATCTGGACAACATCCAAAAAGGACAAATCAACCACCCAAGCTTTTCTTAACCAAATTTTATGAATGTAGAGATCTTTGTCGGGGAAAGAATGAACTAAGCGCAATTCGACTGAAATTGACATAGTTGGACACATCGCCGCGGTCAATGAGAGAGCAACAATTTCTGGATAACTCGTCGTTCGAATGTGATGGCATCGAGCTAATGTCTGGCAACCTGCAAAATTTAATTAAAAAAGAAGAGAAGATGCGGTGACGTTGGGGATGAGCTGGTTCCTTTGGTGGTCGGCCATCAAGGACTGCTAGTACGTAACCGATTCTCGATGAAGGTAGTAACAACGTAGGGCATGTTCCAACGAACACTGGACTTCATGTTGTTTCTTGAACTCCTGGAATTGTCGGACGTGTCACCAGGGGTACAGAGAGGAAGAGCACTTTAAGGATCTACGTTCATATTCCACCACTTCCTCCTTCACGTCTGTTTCCTCTCACGATTCTACCGTATTTTCAATTCAATTGGCCTCCCCTTTTGTGAAACCTAAGTGCACTATTTATAGTGCAAGTTAGGTTTCTTGCTCACCAACCTAATGCTTGTGGGCTTATGGGCTTTATTCGAAAAAATTGGACAATTAATTAAAGCCCTTTTCAAATTTAATTGAGCGAAATAGGCTGAATTAAATCCAAGAATATGTTTAAACCCCTTCAAATAAATTCGGCAGCCCTCTATGCCTTAGTCGAAAATCTCAATCTAAGTCCGGCCCAGTTGCATGTTAGATAGACTCAATTGACTCACTTTGACATTAAATAAAATGACGCGATTGATAGAAAATTAATTATGTCATGCATGAGGAAATTATTTTTTTGCGAGAATTATGACTAACTCTCATTTTGTGCTTAAATGAATGAATTTCTAAAATTCAAAATTTAGGAGTCAACAGTCTTACAAGGGACTGATAGCCCCACACCCACAGCTCTTCCAAGTTTTTCAATTTGTCAAGGCCTCGAGCTTGATCTCGATCATCATTCAATCTTGGGAACGTATCCATCTGCAAGAATCTCAAAGACTGTAGATGTTCAAGATTGTCAAAGCTTGATAACTTAATGCATCTTGACATTGACAATTTTGTTAAGTTTTTTAATGCTTTCAGATCCTTGATTTCTTTCAGCTCGGTGCATGAATCAATAGTTAATTGTGACAAGAATTCCAAATTTGACAAACTCGGTAACTCTTTCAACTCATGACAATCTAGGACAAAAAGCTCCACTATTCCTGAGGGAAGCTCTGGGATGCATTCCAGCAATCCGCAGCCCACAATGGCGAGCGATCTGAGGTGGATTAGATGAGAAAGTTGAGACAATGTGCAATGCTGACAAGTGACTCCCAATGCTGTTAAAGAGGCAGGAAGCTCTGGTAACGACTGAAGATTGTCACAACTTACTAATTCAAGGTATTGCAGAGAAGGCAGCTTACTGATGCTATGTGGCAGCGATTGAAGCATTTTACAGTCCTGCAAATCAAGTTTCTCAAGACGAGAAAGCTTATCGAATTCATCGGGGAAGCCAGAAACATCTGTCGATCTCAATCAAAGGATCTTCAGTGAAGACAACCCATCTATTGGGATTTCCCCTCCCAGACTCTCGCAATTTGTGGCATCTAGTTCTTCAAGTTTCTCAAGACGAGAGACCTTATTGAAGAAGCCAGAAATGCATGTCGAACTTAATCGAAGAATCTTCAGTGAAGATAACCCATCTATATGAATTTCCCCTCCTAAACCCTGACATTCGGTGGCATCTAATTGTTCAAGGCTGACCAACTTGCCAATAGTACTAGGCAAACTCCTCAATTTCTCACAATTGAGCAATATTCAAAATTTTCAAGTTTTTCAAATCCCTAGTGGATTCAGGTAATTCGCAAATGCCTGATCGTGACAAGTGCAATTGAGCCAACAGTTCCAACTTCCCAATTGAGTTGGAGATATGAAAGGGAGGATGATCAAGCTGGGGATCTTCTGGAATGCCCACTCCTTCTAATGACAAGTCCTGCAATTTCACAAGGGATCCGATGCATTCTGGAAGTCTACATAATTTCGAGCAACCACTCAAGTCAAGGTGCCATAAATTTACCAGATGGCTGATTGAGTCGGGAAGTCTGAGCAGTGACTTGCAATCAGAGGCAACAATTATTTCCAACTTCTTCAAAGAAACTATACATGGAGGAATTTCCTCTATAGCCGTCCCCGCTATGTAAAGTTCCGTCAGTTGTTCCCAATTGCCCATTTCTTGGGGTAGCTTTTGGAGTTTCTGACATCCGCGCACGTCCAAAACAAGGAGGCCCTTGGCTTCTCCAACAGAAGAGTGAATTTGCTCCAGATTACGACATCCTTCGAAGCTTAACATCTCTAAATTTTGGAAGGTTGAGAGATCAGGAGAAACTTTTAAACAATGGCAATTTACAAGAGATAGGGCTTTCAACTGGTTCGCCACCTGCAAGATAAAATGATTTATAAATTTTCGCAGAGAAAATAAAATATCAGAAAGCAAAAGACAGAACAAGATGCTCTCCGTCTGACTTGGAGACGACTCCAACCTTCCCAAAGCTTTGATATGTCCCAATCCGATAAAGAAAGTATCACCAATTTCTCCAGATGAAAACTAGTGAGCACGGATGCAGGACATTTTTTCAACACGAGGAATCGTAACTGAGGAAGCAAGCCTTTGGAATCTCCAATCAGTGTTGCGTTATGCACTTCAAGCAACCTTAAGTTCGGTAGTGTCTCAAATTGCTCCGTTGTGAGTTCCACGTGCGAGGGGTTTTCGCAGAGCGAAATGGCCTGAACGCGATCCTTTTCTTTTCCCTTCACAAAATATTGCATAACAGTGGAGAGGAGGAATCAGCAAAAAAAATATTTAAGATTACCGCATTGGATATCGGTTAACCATATCCTTTTACAAGTTAAGGACATCATTGCCTTTTATGAAGTTTGAAATATGTTCATTAATTAATCGTATTTTATATCCATCAACATCAACATTAACAACACCTTTATCCCAAACTACTAGTTAAGGTCGGCGGTCGATGAACCTCAAAGATAAATAAAATAAAAGCAACATCGATCGAGAGAAAAGAAATAAATATGTAAAAATAATAATCAAAAATAAAAATCGTATTTTATATCAATGAACCCCTTAAATATAGATAATCAGTAACCAATTTCGTCATTTCACCTTGATTGTTGAGGCCTTTTCCAATTCTTGTTTAATTTCTGTTTACTGTTTTTTTTTTCAAAATATCTTCTATGAAAGTGGCTGTCAAATAATGAATTTCGTTGCTCAATATTGTTGTTGATATTTATGTTTTCTATTATTCGCACTTTAGTTACTTTAGTTGTCTCCTATTTTACATATCATTCATTTTTATGCAGTAATTAAGGGGAAAAGACTAATCCTCTTCCAAAAGATTAGATGAAAATATACTTTTACACCTTCTTATAATAATAATAATAATAATAATAATAGCTATGATGAAATGAGAGTTCATGCGGTATTATTAGGTAACAGTTGAAAATTCAAAGATAAGCGCATATCACTTCAGATTTTTTGAAGGATTTTTTTTTAGATTTCCCCTCTATTTTAATAAGCGTGATCACTAAATTTTTTCCTTAGTAATTGCAGTTTGACCAGGATTCCATCAAGGATCTAAATGCAGTTTCATTTTCTTTAGTAAATGCACTTTTCTTTTCTTTTTTCAACCCAATAGAAAATGTCTACCTAATCACATCAAGGAATAAGACAAGGAGAGTAATGTCGGCTTTGAGGTCTAGCAATTCATTCCCATTAAGAGAAATCATGTCAAAACAGAGTAGAACAACAATAGAGGTTAAAATTACCTTATTCCTTTGAAGTACTTCCCAAGCTTCCTCCTGAATCCACAACCTACTTCGATTCATAGGTGTGTTGTAATCTTCTTGACGAACAATTTCCCTACCAAGGTCTCTCAATTGGTCATGCATTGTCATTCTTCCATTATCTTCGATTTTTACTAGCGACATCAAACTTAATGTTTCAATTCCCATATTCGGAAAAAAATTGCAAGCCTCCCACATGTAGGATGCAATTGATTGATCATATACAAAGAAGAAACAAGCCATGTCCAAAAATATCTATTTTTCCTCATGGTTTAACGCGTCATAACTTATCCTTAGCTTCTCTTGCACTTTCCCATGTGGTACTTTCCGTAACTTCTCTAACGCATCTTGCCAAAATGATCGGTCTCGCCCACACAAAGAGGAACCTATTACTTCGAGAGCTAGGGGAAGCCCTCCAGTAGTGGACACGACAGCACGAGAGGGAGACTCAAATTCACACGGAGGAGAGTCCCTCAGAAAGGCATGTCTACTAAACAAGATCAAGGACTTATCGTCATCAATTTTCTTGAGTTCGTATAGTGATGTCACCCCAGCATCATCAAGAACAGACCTTATTCTCGTAGTAATTATTATCCTACGTCCCTGCTCAAACCAGTTGTATTTTCCAACCAAAGCTTGGATTTGATCCTTGTCATCCATGTCATCTAGAAGAAGTAGGACTTTCTTACATTTAAATCTTGAATCCATGATCCTGATTCCTTCATCAGTATTAGACACTTGATCGTCTATTTTCAGTATATCGGATATTACTTGATTATGCAAAGATGAAATGCCCTTGCGCCGCGTGGATTCTCGAATATCCGCAATGAAACTGGGATGATGAAACTGGCTGGAGAGCTTATTGTAGATAAATTTGGCTAAAGTTGTCTTACCAATGCCCCCCATTCCATGAATACCAACAATTTGGGTAGCACTAGGGTTATTGTCCAGCAATCTCAAGATATCCTCCACTGCATTATCGATTCCGACAAGTTGTTCAGGAACAACCAACAGAAAGGCCTTCTTTAACTCGCTCGAAACTTTTCGGACCACCATTTTCACCAATTCTCCTTCGTGGCTGTTTACAAAGCGTTCAAGCTAAAATGCATTAGAAGAACGATCATATCCCGTTATACCTCACCATCACAACATTACAACACGTAAGAGTAAAAACGCAAGCACAAGATGAGGAGAACACGAATGTATAGCTTCGTCTACAAGCAAGATCTTGTCGAAAGAAAGTAAAGGAAATACCCGTTAGCAGTTCTCTCTGATTCCCATCCCTTTAGGGAAGCCACTTCTTGGAGCGCTTGCTTCCATTTGGCAACATCTTCTTCCATATACTTCCCACTTAAAAGGGAGAAAGTTTTCCCGAAGCTTTCTATTTGGTATCGCACATGAGCCGGTTCAACCCTGTAAAATATGGGCAAGACAACTTGCCCGGTGCTGTTCATGCACTCTGTCATCTCAACGAGCTCTTGAAGGCACCATTTGCTCGAGGCGTAATTCTGAGAGAGAACCGCGATCGAGATCTTACTGTTCTCAATGGCCCGAAGAAGGTTGGGGCCGATCTCCTCACCTTCGCGAAGCTCATTGTCATCTCTGAACACGTGGATTCCAACATCGACGTGGCCGTTGTAGAGGTGATCCACAATGGTTTTGCGAGTATCCTTGCTGCTGAAGCTCAAAAAGACATCGTAGTTGCCACTTCCCGTCGAAGTGGCAGACGAGCTAGAGACGCCAGTACCATCCGCTTTTCGACGCGTGCACTTCTTGTTGCTCTTGAAAAAATTGTATACGAGCAAAGAGAGAAGAATGGACACAACCAACATAAAAGAAAGCCCAAACACTAGATCCCGCGCCATTGTTACTTCTTCACTAACTCTCGAACCGATTTCTCAGTGAATATCAAGGAACAAAATGACTATTCGGTTGCCCGACAAGATTACCAGGCAGAACGAAACATACGCGAATAGGAACCAATTTTGAATTAAAAATAGATTTCATATTTTTTTAATTTTTAAAATTTATTTAATTATAAAATACCCAAAAAATTCGAAAAATATCATTTGTGGTCAGAAAAATACACAAATATAGTTGATATTTTTATTTCAATTTCCTCTTCAAGATGGTATTTTTAAATCTAAAAAAGATTAACTTTCTTTTTCGCAACTATTTTTTTATTTTTTTGTTTCTTTTTCTTAATCACTATTTGATTTAATTATTTTCTCTTTTCTTTGTCATCAAATATAATTATTTAATTATTTAATTTAAATGCAAATTGGGAACAAAAATTTTGTGTAGTTACTAAAAGCGTTTCTGTTCCTGGAACAAAAATTTTAGCAGTTACCAAACGCGTTCTGATTCTAAAAAATCATCCGGGAACAGAAATACAGGAACAAAAATAAGAAACATGAACATTGCCAAATAGAGCCATTTGTCGTTCGTGAACCATCATATCTTGTTCCACCTCTGCAAAACTGCGACTCCATCAACACTTGACCCACGCCAACAAGGTGTGCGGATCGCCTGTCAAGCTTCCTTCCTGCCAAGGTGTGCCCAGGTCGATCTCAGCCGTCCGTTGCTTGAATGGACGGCTGCGATTGATGGACGTACAAGAAGTGACAGAAAAACAAAAAGAAAAAAAGAAAAAATGGCCAGCCGCAATTTGATGTGATCATGGCCGTCCGTTGATTGAACGGACAACCACGATCACATCTTGGCACCCCTGCCCGGATTTCACCCGGGCAGGGGATCCGGATCCCGCCAACAAGACCTCAAATTCATCCGATAAAGTTCCAAGTACTGACTTCTATGTCGTACACAGTCTTAAAATGAATAGTAAGTGAAGGATTCGTGTTTAGTGAAGGGATAAATAATTGAGCTCTCCCACTCTATCAATGGGGGCGTTGGCTGAGTTGGTGAGATTCCTGAGTCTTAAACAATTAAACTGATGAGGTCCTCGATTTGAATCTCTTTGACCGGTCTTGTGGGCTTATTCGGTGCCATTGGTCTTGTACCCCACCGCCTCGAGGACTTAGTCCATTGCACGTAGAAAATCTCAATTATGAAAATAATAATAATAATAATAATTGAGCTTTTAAATGATCATAGTCATTGTTCAGTATATGTGTGTGTATAATATACGGTGTTCGTTTTGTCTCTATGACAATTATTTCATGCGCCAGTCGACGTTTCGACAATTTCTCCTTCGAGGCAGAGAACTAAGTACCCTCGTTTCCTTCTAAACTTAGAAGATAACTCGAAATAAATGATTACTCTGTCGACGTTTCGACAATTTCTCCTTCGAGGCAGAGAAATAAGTACCCTTGTTTCCTTCTAAACTTAGAAGATAACTCGAAATAAATGATTACCCTGCTATCTATGCTCCGTGTCCGTAGCGTCGATAATAATAAAAGTGCAAGAAGGGAAAGTAAGGAGGATGACATGCGAAGCTTGGCTAATAATTCAAAAGCAATCTCAAAGTGTCGCAGATTTTAGATGTTATTACAGGGAATTCAGAGACTAGAGATGCTTTCAAACTTTTGGCAAATACACCCAGGTGGTTCTACCTCCGTGTTCTAACTCGCACGCTATTGGTGTTCGAAGAATTCAACATCCTCTCACTTTTTAATAAAGAAAGAACATGAAGGAGACTTCCCATGGCGCTCGAGAAGGAAACACAAATTTAGAAAAAAAGTAAGTTGAGCTAGACACCACGGAGCTTTTCCAAGTGAGTTTGAACACATGTGAACGTGTTGACAACATTGCTACGAGCACCTAAAGCGGACACATGATTGATCTAGTCTTACAGGCCAAATTGCACAGCTTTCTGAATTGAGTCTGGCCAAGCATCTAGAAAAAGTTAAGCAAGTCGAGCTAGACCTTCCCACTAAAAAGAAAAAGTTAAGAGCAGCCCCGCTCAAAGGCCAGCGAACGCAGAGAGTCAATTAGAGAGAGCTTTGCGTTTGTGGGACCCCAAAAGAATGACTGGCATCTTGCTTTTTCCCTAATGGATGACCTTTAGAATTAGCATGAGCCACGCTGTTAAAGTTGCTGAGCTTGCGCGAGTCCAAGGAAGATCTGAGAGGTGACCGAGATGGAGATCCTTCGTGCGTAAAGAAATTCTCTTCCCTTTTGCGTTTTGAGACGGAAGCAATTATTACCGTGCTATGCACCAGAATAGACTTGTGAAATAGATTACAATGAGTAATTACTCTAGAATTGTACTAAATCGTAAGGGTAGGATATTGTCATTATGTTTAACATGATTATACGCCCCTTGAACTATGAGGCATACGTTTTTCAGCTCGATTAAACTGGAAATTTCAAGACCAAATTCTTCCAGAGGAATGTTAAGATGGATGTCACTTAGAGAGAGTGCCACACGTCGGCCTCACACCAAAAGCAGTCATTCATTGACAGTGCCACTTTATATTATTTATCTAACAGAGCAGACTCATCGGGTTTGTTTTAGATTTATACCCGGGCAAAATTGATTTTACAAGCTTAATCCTAAGCTCCAAAATATAATGCTTTCTTTTTTCTGCTCAAGCAAATCAACAATTTGCTTTTCATTAACTTATGAAGTTCGATGATAAAAAAAAATTAAGCATTGGACACTACATGTTCTTACTTCTTCTTCTTTCTACTTTTGGTTCAAATGTTCATAGTGCTATTGGATTTGATTTTTTCTTTTTAATTTAGACCACTTATTGTAATGATGAACGGTTTGTTTATGGGAACTCATGTTCCACTTGTCTTAATTTTTCCTGACCAACTGGGTAATTT
This sequence comes from Rhodomyrtus psidioides, assembly GCA_021437785.1. Taxonomy (NCBI): domain Eukaryota; kingdom Viridiplantae; phylum Streptophyta; class Magnoliopsida; order Myrtales; family Myrtaceae; genus Rhodomyrtus; species Rhodomyrtus psidioides. The sequence goes on along the minus strand of JAILYB010000071.1, from coordinate 3,745,552 downwards.
TTTTTGAAGGAAGCAACACCGCCGAAAATCTGGCATAGTTTAAAAGTTAAAGCAAAAGGGGGAAAATAAATTCCGCCCCGAACCTTTTGTTTTTTTTTGTTGGTCTGAAGCAAACCTCAAACGTTGACTTTTGTCTCAAATATGCTCACGCCTCCAAAAATTGCAACTGATTTTTTCATACCTATCAACATCGGGTGGACGTTGTAGCTCCATACCAAAATGAGGTTGTTGATGAAGTTGAAATGATGAACCTCTAGCAAGCTGGCCTTGATATCGATAATTTTGAAGAACCAGATAACGATTTTTGGATGTTTTGGCATTTATGTGTATAATATGACACTCGTAGTCGTAGGTTACATGCTCACGTTGCAGGGAAAATTTCGTGGGGCAACTTTCATTTTGGTAATGCTCACTAACCCAGTTAACCTTTTCTCGCTCCTCCAACGAAGCTCTCCATCTGACACATTTAATTGAATACATCCTTTGGAGGACTCACTCTTATCATAAGAGTGTTATGTTTTCAATTGCTGTCAAGTGTTAATCCTCCAACAGATTAGGAGTTGATGGATGTAGATTCCGGTGTCTCAAGCTACCGGAACAATCGAGAAAATACTAATAGATTGGAACCTTCATAAACCGCATCAATTCAAATAGCTGCTTCAAAAACTGAAAAATTGTTCCTAAGAAAGGCATTAACAGCTCCCGCAAATTGGTGCAACATCATGAGATCAACTTGTTAACCACTGGATCAATTACTACCAATCATGCCACGAGTTGCCATTGAGGAACCTCCATCTTTCAGAGAGCAATCTCTTCACACCAAAACTCTCTCTAGGCAAGAACATTGTCCAGTTCTGCCTTCATTCTGGTGCCAAATCAAACAGTCTCACATCAGAACCACCTCTACTTATGGTTCTTGTTGGTTCACATGTCCCAGATTAAAAATGGCATTGTTTCTTTCATCCTATATAGCATGCTATAGTATATCTTGCTATTTTGAAGGTCCATATCAAGCATCAGTGGAACGAATCCACATTGTATAGCATAGAAATGCTAATGCTTGAATGAATAAGACATAAAATCTGAAGCTGATTTTTTCAGACTGGATGAATTTGATCTCTATTCAGCCTTCGGTGAAACTAGACACGTAAATCTAATTGAGAATCCAAAATGCCAGGGAATCTTGTGAAGAGAACATAGCAATGCATCAAAAACATGTTAATGACTTCCCAAGAAAAGAATTCTTAAGGGACTGAGATAACTGAAGTTGAAGGGCTTTCTAAAGAGTACATAAGGCTTATTTGCATTAACTGCTCCTCCATTTGAGCAGTCTCACTGATAAAACCAAATCGAAAGTATCTGCATAGGCAAATAAACATAACCAAATAAATGTCAAGGGAGGAAGCAGATCATTCTTCAACCTCGGTACTTCGAGAAACTTTACAACTCAGATTTGCTAGTGATAGTCATCGATAGCTTATCCAGGATGAACACTCTTGGTTGATGGCCATGACATTCTGTTGACTTGATGTTCCACGGAAGCATCGTGTCATCCTTCTCTATCAGCTTCCCTGGCGCTTGATTCACATAAAAGAAGGAAAACCATACCTTGTCGTCATGGAAATGATTAAATTCGACCTAATCATTTTTATGTAATGGGAAAGGAGACAAAAAGAAAATAATCCATCGTTTACATAGTATGATATCTTGCTACGTCGAAGATCAGAATGAGCATCAGCAGAAAACAAACCCACATTGCATGGCATAAAAAAATTCCAATGCTCGAATGAATAAACCATAAAGTCTGACGCTGATTTTTCCAGACGGGATGAAATTGATGGATAGTCTGCTCTCGGTCATATTCGACGCACTAAATCTCATCAAGAATCCAAAATGGCCAAGGAATCTTGTGAAGAGAATGTAACAGTGGCTCAAAAACATGTTAAATGAAAATATCTGCGTAGGCGAATAAAATAATCAACGTTGTCATCTATTTTGTCCTGAGAAGGGTGTGCATGGATCGTTATTGTCACGCCCCGAACCCGGAGAGCATTTGGACATCACCTTAGGCCACGCCCCTTACTTGATCTTCCAGGATCCTTAAGCCCACTTCTTGTCAACACATTCAATAGGCGGAAGCCAGAAAACACCTCCACACAAAAATAATACTAGATGACTTGAAACAAAAGGGGTACATCCCCACTTAACCACCATGTACAATTTTAAACTCCAAACGCAACAAAAATCCTTATAGTCGCTAGCTATCCTGCATTCAATCAACTCTTACTTCCTTGAAAATTTCCATTCTTGACCAACTGGTACTTCAAAGCTTGGTACCTGAAAAAAAAAAGATCCCACGACGAGGCGAGACTTACGTCTCAGCGAGTTATCCTAACCCTAAATCAGGCCATCCGTCCCACCGAACTATACCAATCATAGACCCATGCAGTCAATAAGCAAAAACAATACACATAAGCTTCCCATGGTATCATGTTATAATTCCTCAAGCATTTCAAGCAAAGAAACTGTAGTACACGTGACTAAACTTTCGTGCTAGCTTATAATAGATCACTTCATCACTTGAAACAACAGATATTTCACTCACGACCCCGCGATTACATCGCCTCAGGGTGTGCCTCATCTGTCAACCCCGCGATTACCTCGCTTTAGGGTGTTTCACATTTCTCAACCCCGTGTCATATAGGCACCTTAGGATATACTTCATAACTCAAAGCCCGCGTTTGGTACGCTTCAGGCTAGGTCCGCGTAATTACGCTTCAGACCGTCTCATTGACAAACCCGCGTAAACGCATCAGGTTTTCAATATCAGCTCAGGCCTATGTCGACATATATAAATTCTCGTCCCGCGTTTCTTACGCATCAGGACGTTGGCCATTTCCACCCCGCGTCTCAACACCTCAGGGTACATTTCATTGCGCTACCCCGCGATTACTTTGCATCAGGGTATTTCACATTTCCTCAAGGATTTCCGTCACATTTATCATCGAAACAAACATTTAATGACATCTCGTCACGAGGAACTTTAGGCATAGAACATAAAATAAGGTTTGCCACAACCCATCGCGCTTTATTACAAAGTAAGATTTAAAAGTGGTCTCATGCCACCACATAGGCCAACAAGGCACGCTAGAGCTTACGGCATCATTCCTCACCAAAATCATTCGACCTTCATTCAAACAAGTAATACGAGCCAATAAATCCATCAATTTCCCAAATGAACCATTCAGTCGAGTCCGAACGTTCTAATAAAGGGGTAGGGGTCACACACCTTCGTCCGACTAGCAAGTTTCCACCATAAGTCCTTCGGCAAGCTCGGCTCCCAATCAACTTCCTCACTGTCTAAAGCAGGGCAGCAGAACGACTTAGCGACAATCCAACGTTTCAATCAATTTATGCAATCTAGCCCCAATTTCACTCATCGTGGACCTCATTAACAACTCAAGGGACATTCAAGTATGTTCCAACATCACATTTAGAGCACGGTGACACCACAAACAGCCCCCAACGGATCCAAATTTCTCAGAATTAAAACAGGGCAAAGACCGGTTCTGCCTTTCCTTACACAAACAGCCCTCTAATCACCCTTAAGCTTCAAATTATCACCAATTCCTCTTACTAAAACCTCAATCAACATGTTATATAGTCTCACGATGAATTTCGAAGCTAATTAGCACTCCTAAGAATTTCGAACAACTCAATTCATCTCAGTTCATCCGGCGATCAGAATCTGCCTTTAAAACCACCTCAATTAAACTATCGAAACTCAATCGAAACGTAACCAAATCAACGGCCCCAACTCAGTAAACATAGTACTACAAGTCATGTAACTCCCATAAAAATTTCGAAACCAATTGAAGTGTCTAAGGGGTTGAATCATGGCCCTCTCTCAACTAGCTCAAAATCCGCCTGGTTTTCTTTTAAAAATCACTATAAATTAACCAGACCTCCAAAAATCGCAAATCCAATTGGAGCTTGTTCAGGACACCTTAAAATAACCTGTGATGGTCGGAGATCGGCCAGACAGTCACCGGAGGGATCGGTCGTACGGACCGAACAGAACGGGCGGAACTGTTCAAAACTGGCAGATTCTATTCTTCAAACACAGCACCATTTCATTATCAAATCTCAATCAAATTCAACCCAACTTCTACCACAACTCAATATACGTGTGCTCTAGACATCCACAAAGTTTGAGCGAAAGATTCAAATTATTCGAGGTCCTACGGAGTTCAAACAGCAACTTACCTCTAGCTGAAACAGATTCCGTGGACTCGCAGAAGATTGGCCGGCCGGAGCTCCATAGTGGACCAAACACTGTGATTCCGGTTGGAATAGGTCGGCAAGAGATAGGGCTTCAAGGTGGTAGTCGGCTCGGTGGTAGGTGGTCGCCGGTCGGAGCGCTGGACGGTGGTGAAGACGACGGCATTTTCTGGTCGTTCGGGAGCTGTTCTGCTCTAGGAAGAAAAAAATAACGCAGAAGAATGGAAGGAAGAAGGAGATAGTTCACGCCAAATGAGGGGGCAACTGATGACATGAAGTCCAATCCACCTTTACCAAGCTTCTAGAGGTGATAAGGGTTAGTGGATAGTTAAAGACATACTCCCAAAAGTTGACACATGTCTTTGATCTCAATTATCACTAAAATTCATTCCCAATCTGCCCTCCTAAAAATCAGCAGCTCCATGGGGAAGGAAATGACTAAATTGCCCTCCTTGAAATAATAGAGTACGGCCAACACTCTAGGGGCAAAATTGTCTTTTCACACCATTCGTCCGAAAATCCATTTCTTCGTCAATTTTCATCATCGATTAGGCGACGTCCATTCCGAATTGATTGTTACAATTCTTCATTTCCATTTTCAAACTCCGAGACCCCATTCCATGTCTCAAGTCGCGAGGGCGGAAATTTCAGAATGTCACAACTCTTCCCCCCTTAACGAAATTTCGTCCTCGAAATTCGCCATTTTCCCATTATCCAATCTCATGGGGTACCTACGCCTCATCATATCATAACTTTCTCAACTAACTCTTCTCAACTTGGCATTCTCAATTATTTTTTCCGATACAAGTCATCCTTCCTCAGGACTCGTTTTCTACAGTCCTCATCTTGTATTTGCTTTTCTCTTTTCTTACTCAACATTCCTAATTTCTGTCGATGATTCCCTGCGAGCATTCTGATCTTCTTTTCAATTTGCCTATTGATCCACGGGTAACTCACGTATCGCACTGCAACCCTGCTTCTAACACTCCCAGTCAGAAGGCTTTTCCCCTAACATCACCTTAATTCCATGTTCTTTTTCTATCATCATCGTCCCCAAATCATCGTGAGCGTGTACTCTTTAGTACCCTATCCTTTGGCATAAGAATCCAATTCAAGCGTCCTTTCGTACCGTTAAAGATGCACAAATTTTGATAACTACCCCCGATTGTCCACATTGCACCATAGCTTCCTCGACTTTTCAGGCAATCTCATAATTGAGTCCTTAATAACTCCCCTCCATTACACTCGAGATCCTCCAATGGTTAATTTAATCTGCCCACCTGCAACAGTCATATTTTCTCTTCTTTTTCTTTGAAGTGGTCAACATTTCCAACTCTTGCCGTTCACACGATTGCGAAGTCTTCCTTTACATGAGCAATGTTCCCGTATCCGTAAGTAATTTCGTCTATCGGCGTTGCTTCTTACTAATTCTTCTCGGAAACTACTACCATATTTTCTTAGGGTAGATATAAACTCAAAATCTCCTTCCACCCAAGCAAGGTTTCCCAGGCTCTGTCGCCAAGGCATTCGCAAATTTACTCCAATCATACTCTAAGCATTTCAACTCCCATGACTTTGCTATTACGATATATAAGCAAGACTCATTTTACATCGCCCTGGCATGCCTTAAATCCCCTTTCCACAACACATCCTCAAGATTCTATAGACTCCTTAGACTCCAAGTAGGAACGCCATTATCGGCGTAAACATCAACTTGAATCAAGTTCTCAAAAACTCTATTCACGTCCCTTTTTCATTCGTGTTACATCTCGTCTGTAGCCCATTTCATCAATGGATCAACTTTTGTGGGGAAACCTCCCACAATCTGTCTGAACAATTCCCCAACCTCAGGAAATTTCAACTTCCAGTAACTTACATCGACTCAGTCGTTTCACCCCTTAATCCAATCCTCGAAGGCTCCATGGGGATTCCGTTTCTCAGAAATTCCCCGACTGAGGAATCTCACCTCTTCAGGTCCGCAACTCATGTGCTTCACATTTAGCATACAACGAGCATCTCCTTAAAGTCCCGAAAACATCCGAAAAGTGGTTCATGTTCTCGTGATTCCTCAAGCGAATCCGATTATCGTCTCTACAGATGATAACCAACAATCCCACTATCCCATAGATACTCAATTAAGTTATCATCAGTTCTTTCTACTAGGTGTCGCACTTTTCAAACCGTTCCTCATACTTTTCACTTGGAAACCCAAATCTTGGCTCTCACGGGTCTCCATTACGGTCACCCTCCTTCCTCAGGAAACATTAGTGCTCAGACTTTTCGATTCTTCAATTCTCTCCAATGTGATCTTGTCTCAATTTCACACATTCAATTAAACGCCCACAATATCCTGGAGTTCAACGTTGTATACATGATAATCTCTCGAACTCACTCCCAGGAATCATTCAAGTTTCGCGTCTTCTTTCTTAATCCAGACGCTCCACCTTAATACGGAGACAACTAAGATTTCATCTTCCTCGCACAATAGGGTCTCCTACCCTATGAAGGAAACGGTACACTTCAGTGGTATTCTTTTACTTTGAATCCACCTCGTCCTTCCCATCTCTTAAAGTGTTAATCTTGGAGTTTGTGCCAACAGCAGTACCTCCGCTTCAGGGTTCAAATTTAACCATACCTGACACTCTTCTTCTAGTGGCTTAGTCACCTCAAGTGACAAAATTCCAAAGAGTCGAGGCTCTTCCTCGGTCTCACCAATTTTCATTTCGCACACTCAATTTAATTGCTTCGAGTCACTTTATAATTACCCTCCAAACATTCTTTTCCACTTACTCAACCATCCGCTAGGATTACGAACAGCCAGGACTATCATGTCCATTCACCTTTCTTTTCACCAACGACCATCTCATGGTTCCATCGCCCTTTAAGAAGACACCCTGCTCTTTAAGGGTGATAACTCGTAATGCCACTTCTCGTGGTTCCGTTTCAATCTCAATCATCCTCATTTTAATCCACAATGTCAAACAATCGACATAAATCCTTCTTTAATTTTACCATCACGGTAGAAACAAATTGCCAATCCCTCATGACGAGCCTTACGCCAAGGTAAAAGTCGTTTCTCACAGTTGCGTTTCAGGTTCCATAAGGAACATCTCTTTGTTCATAAACCATGAGCATGAGTTCTCCTGTTCATAGGTCTTCCAATCGTCCACTCCTATCATTACAATCACTTACAGTCCCTCCGACTCAGGAATAACAAATAGCCATAAGGCTTTCAAATTTCCAATCCACTCAGGGATTTCACGTTTCTTATTCGAGGGGTCTTTGACCACTCTTAATACACTTAGGTGACCGTGAGAACTCTATATCACATTGGTTGATTATCCTCTAATCCTTGCAAAACTATCAGGATCCAAACAACCCTTGCTCCCAAGCAACCCCAGGAAAGTACTTTCCGTCGAACAACTCAATAGAGGCAGCTAAGGCAGATATCATACTTTTGAGGAACACTTCCTCTAGTGACCTTTCACCAATTATCAACAGCCTCACAATGCTAAAAAACTACCGGAATCGCTTTTTTTTTTTTTTTACAAAACCCTCACTTCAAAGGAAGGCAGTTTCAACAACTCATTTTCTCCATTGAGCCTTTCTCGACCTCGACCTCGTGGTCAACCTCACAAGCTGTTCGAACTCTTGTGGTTCTTTTCCACGTTCCCCATTTAGAAATGGGTAACCTCAGAGTCACATTTCTCATGACTTTCATCACTTAGTTCAAAAGTACTAGCATCAGTCGTCTCAGCGACTTAGGTACAAGGGCAGCTTCTTCTCGAGCTCGCCTATCTATTCACTTTTCTCATTTCCCCTTAAGTTCTCATGGCCCCTCATTACACTTGGGTCTTGCACGATTAACAGAAATTGAATTATATTCTCTTCCAGTACTCATGCCTCAGTCGCTCACCTTTGCTCAATTCTCCAGATCCATCTCAGTCCTTGGATCTTCTCATATCTCGCACATACGAGCCAAATGCTCCTCTAGCGACCATACTTTGGTCATTCAAACTTATTAGGTTCTTATGCCACTTAAACCACTATGACTCTCTTCAGGAATCCAAGACTTAAGCCATCTGCTCAAGCCTAGCAGTCTCAGGCTGCTCATCTCATAATTCATCACCAGCACTAACTAGTGGCCCGCAGACAACTCTCAACTAGTTGTACGTCATTCAAGGATTCTAAATCATCCTTAAGGAACAATCATGTATCAAGCCAGTCTCAACAAGGCAACTTCTCAATTAACAGCCATCACTAGGCAAGCCTCAACTAGGCTAAAACTCGGCTAGGTCAACACCCAGCAACATTCAGGGCGTTATTTCTATGAGTCAATCGTTCACATTTTAAACATACGGCATTCACCGTCCGCCACAACCACGATAGGCTTTCTCATTCTCAATAGGCATCAGTTCAACGGGGTATAAACTCACCACACGCCATCTAATCTCTCAGTTAGACCCTGGCCAAGCCAATCACATGATGTCCAACATAAAACACGCTTATCAGGCCAATCGCAACATCACTTTTTTTTGCGGTATTTACTGCCGAGCACAAAGCTCTTAATCATGCCTCTCATAGGCATCATTTCGTGTGTCATGCCACTTTCCAATGTTCATTTCGAGAATCAATCCCCATGCCATACATCTCACTTAGCCACAATTGGACTCAACCTGATACCTAGACTTTCCCTTTCAAGTTATGGCATGGGTCATTCCTGCCATTTGCCATCTTAGAAGCCTGCCAGGAGCCGCTCCTTGTCCGGACCTCTCTGTCTCGGCAATCACTCCCCGTCCTCATCAGACCTGGCCGTCGCAGGTTGTCCCAAGTCATACATCTACAGAGAAAGCCCCGCTTCACACGTCTCATACCATGCTTCATGACGGTTTATAGGTATCCCATCAACTTGTCCCATACCAAGCGACAGTTTATTAAGTCCAACGGCGATAAGTTCATGCACGCACTCTCATCAGCTTTCGCTCCATGGCCATAAACACATGCACAACACGTTCGTTCTCACCACTCATCGAGCCACGGTTGTTTCCCAATCAATTTCCATCGCTAGAAGATTTCAAATTCTCCCCAATGATCCTCATCTCTTCCGAATCCATTTCCTATGTTCAACCATACACTACAAGTTTAGTCACTACTCCAGTCCAATTCACATGTACCCGATCACACTGGCCTTTAGTCAAAGTATTCCTTATCCACTTCCTTATATACACATCTTCTTATACCTTTCTAGGTTGTCCTTGACAATCAATATTCGAAAGTCATCAAGATATTGTGCAATTCAAGTTTGAGTCTACCAATACCAATTATTCCTTTATAGCTCATATTTCCCAAATTGGGCCATTGACAAGCCCCAATCACAATCATATACTTCGATCGACGCTCCATTCTTAAGTTACTCTCTCGTAACCTCAATCCTTAGCTGGTGACTCCACAATCTCTACTCACTTTCTGGTGAGTCTTAACCATATAGTCACTCAGGACCATCCATTAAATCAATACTAAGACCATCAGGATACCTCACCAGTTCAAACCTATAATTCCCCAAGATTCCACAACCCATACTTAATCCTAAGGGTTTCATTATCCAAACGTCCTCAAGTCACCACTCCTTATCACTCCAAGCCTCGACCAAAATGGATCGAGCTAACCTTGCTCTGATACCACTTAAACGTGCATGTCACGCCCCGAACCCAGAGAGCATTTGAACATCACCTTAGGCCACGCCCCTTACTTGATCTTCCAGGATCCTTAGGCCCACTTCTTGTCAACAAATTCAACAGGCGGAAGCCAGAAAACACCTCCACACAAAAATAATACTAGATGACTTGAAACAAAAGGGGTACATCCCCACTTAACCACCATGTACAATTTTATACTCCAAGCGCAACAAAAATCCTTATAGTCGCTAGCTATCCTGCATTCAATCAACTCTTACTTCCTTGAAAATTTCCATTCTTGACCAACTGGTACTTCAAAGCTTGGTACCTGAAAAAAAAGATCCCACGACGAGGTGAGACTTACGTCTCAGCGAGTTATCCTAACCCTAAACCAGGCCATCCGTCCCACCGAACTATACCAATCATAGACCCATGCAGTCAATAAGCAAAAACAATACACATAAGCTTCCCATGGTATCATGTTATAATTCCTCAAGCATTTCAAGCAAAAGAAACTGTAGTACACGTGACTAAACTTTCGTGCTAGCTTATAATAGATCACTTCATCACTTGAAACAATAGATATTTCACTCACGACCCCGCGATTACATCACCTCAGGGTGTGCCTCGTCTCTCAATCCCGCGATTACCTCGCTTTAGGGTGTTTCACATTTCTCAACCCCGTGTCATATAGGCACCTCAGGATATACTTCATAACTCATAGCCCGCGTTTGGTACGCCTCAAGCTAGGTCCGCGTAATTACGCTTCAGACCGTCTCATTGACAAACCCGCGTAAACGCATCAGGTTTTCAATATCAGCTCAGGCCTGTGTCGACACATATAAATTCTCGTCCCGCGTTTCTTACGCATCAGGACGTTGGCCATTTTCACCCCGCGTCTCAATGCCACAGGGTACATTTCATTGCGCTACCCCGCGATTACTTCGCATCAGGGTATTTCACATTTCATCAGGGATTTCCGTCACATTTATCATCGAAACAAACATTTAATCACATCTCGTCACGAGGAACTTTAGGCATAGAACATAAAATAAGGTTTACCACAACCCATCGCGCTTTATTACAAAGTAAGATTTAAAAGTGGTCTCATGCCACCACATAGGCCAACAAGGCACGCTAGAGCTTACGGCATCATTCCTCACCAAAATCATTCGACCTTCAATCAAACAAGTAATACGAGCCAATAAATCCATCGATTTCCCAAATGAACCATTCAGTCGAGTCCGAACGTTCTAATAAAGGGGTAGGGGTCACTCACCTTCGTCCGACTAGCAAGTTCCCACCATAAGTCCTTCGGCAAGCTCGGCTCCCAATCAACTTCCTCACTGTCCAAAGCAGGGCAGCAGAACGACTTAGCGACAATCCAACGTTTCAATCAATTTATGCAATCTAGCCCCAATTTCACTCATCGTGGACCTCATTAACAACTCAAGGGACATTCAAGTATGTTCCAACATCACATTTAGAGCACGGTGACACCACAAACAGCCCCCAACGGATCCAAATTTCTCAGAATTAAAACAGGGCAAAGACCGGTTCTGCCTTTCCTTACACAAACAGCCCTCTAATCACCCTTAAGCTTCAAATTATCACCAATTCCTCTTACTAAAACCTCAATCAACATGTTATATAGTGCCACGATGAATTTCAAAGCTAATTAGCACTCCTAAGAATTTCGAACAACTCAATTCATCTCAGTTCATCCGGCGATCAGAATCTGCCTTTAAAACCACCTCAATTAAACTATCGAAACTCAATCGAAACGTAACCAAATCAACGGCCCCAACTCAGTAAACATAGTACTACAAGTCATGTAACTCCCATAAAATTTTTGAAATCAATTGAAGTCTCTAAGGGGTTGAATCATGGCCCTCTCTCAACTAGCTCAAAATCCGCCCGGTTTTCTTTCAAAAATCACTATAAATTAACCAGACCTCCAAAAATTACAAATCCAATTGGAGCTTGTTCAGGACACCTTAAAGTAACCTGTGATGGTCGGAGATCGGCCAGACAGTCACCGGAGGGATCGGTCGTACGGACCGAACAGAACGGGCAGAACTGGTCAAAACTGGCAGATTCTATTCTTCAAACACAGCACCATTTCATTATCAAATCTCAATCAAATTCAACCCAACTTCTATCACAACTCAATATACGTGTGCTCTAGACATCCACAAAGTTTGAGCGAAAGATTCAAATTATTCGAGGTCCTACGGAGTTCAAACAGCAACTTACCTCTAGCTGAAACAGATTCCGTGGACTCGCAGAAGATTGGCCGGCCGGAGCTCCATAGTGGACCAAACACTGTGATTCCGGTTGGAATAGGTCGGCAAGAGATAGGGCTTCAAGGTGGTAGTCGGCTCGGTGGTAGGTGGTCGCCGGTCGGAGCGCTGGACGGCGGTGAAGACGACGGCATTTTCTGGTCGTTCAGGAGCTGTTTTGGTCCAGGAAGAAAACAAAAACGCAGAAGAATGGAAGGAAGAAGGAGATAGTTCACGCCAAATGAGGGGGCAGCTGATGACATGAAGTCCAATCCACCTTTACCAAGCTTCTAGAGGTGATAAGGGTTAGTGGATAGTTAAAGACATACTCCCAAAAGTTGACACATGTCTTTTATCTCAATTATCACTAAAATTTATTCCCAATCTGCCCTCCAAAAAATCAACAGCTCCATGGGGAAGGAAATGACTAAATTGCCCTCCTTGAAATAATAGAGTACGGCCAACACTCTAGGGGCAAAATCGTCTTTTCACACCCTTCGTCCGAAAATCCATTTCTTCGTCAATTTTCATCCTCGATTAGGCGTCGTCCAATCCGAATTGATTGTTACAATTCTTCATTTCCATTTTCAAACTCCGAGACCCCATTCCATGTCTCAAGTCGCGAGGGCGGAAATTTCAGAATGTCACAGTTATAACTCATGGGGGAGATCCTATTTATCGCAAGGCCTCTAATCTATGTTTCGTTTATTAGAAAGTATAGAACTCGGTGCTTGACTCCTTGGTTTCTTTCCTTGGCTATGGATGTTGTTGGCGTTGTCATCGTTTCTCAAGTTACTTTGTCTGGGTGGGGTAATAAAGACCGCAAGTTTCAGTACACCAGTTCAGAAAAAAGATGAGGTTAGAGATTTAGGGGTGTCAATGGGCCAGGTTGGGTCTTGGCCCGGCCCGAAGGTGAACAGTACCGAGTTCGAGCCGGCCCAGACGAATTATTTTTTTCATTTTCATTTTTTTAATTAAAATTAATTGAAAAATCTACCAAATGAAAGAATATAAAAAGAAAAAATTAAATTAAATTAAATTAAAGGGAAAATATGAATGTTAAAAACTATCCGAGCGTCGAGCCGACTAGGCCCGAGTGCCAAGACCGGGCCGGCCTAACCCGAAAAGGCTCGAAAATCAACTGAAATTTCGTGTCCGCCTGGCCCGGGCCTTTTTGACACCCCTAGTTAGAGTCTCTACTTATGTGATCGTTCATTTGAACTTGTCCATTTGGCATGCCCAGGCTTGGATCACAATGCTTTTGAACTGGCGTTTCTTCAGCCATCTAATGTCCAGATTAATGATTCTCTCGAGATGTGTCAACTTGTGTTCTTTTTCCCTTTAAATAGTTAAAAAGAAGAAAGCTACTCCGGGCTCTATACCTTATGAGAGATCCACTCTTTAGCAAATACACAAGGTACTTATAGCCACCAGAAATTATTTCGGTACGAAATTTACATTTCCGGGATGAATCTTCTGATGGAAACCACGTTCCTTCTCTGACATTTCAGGGAAAGGCTTGACAGAGCAGAGAGGCTCTTGGAACCTGTTCCCATTTTTGGGGCTCTTACAGGTGTTCTTATGTTCCCATGTTGCTTTTATGTTTTTAGTCGGCTAAGGTAAGGCTACTTATCATAGGAAATTGTGCTCATTCATTTTATGATTACTCATGCAGCTAAAGTCATAGAGCTGATTTTCGGAGCCCAAACACGGTATACGTACATGTCCGGGTCATAAGAGCGAAGCCTTAGAAAGCTGTGCTACTCTTTGAGCCGCCTCACCCGCCAGAAATAGATTACGAGGACTGTGTCCACTATCGTCACGAGTTACTGTAAGTTGAGGGACGATGTCTTGGTGAAGAAAATCGACATTTTAATGTTTATGGAAAATAACGAGATAACTATTAGCCGGCGAAGGTCTGCTGGTGATCCGTAATGGTACACTGGTTTCTTGGTTTTGTTGGAAATAGATTTTGCTTCTTAGCTTGGATTGGATCTGGAAGGAAGTTCTCATCGTGCAGACTTCACTGTGGAGTCGGGGTTCAATCATGTTCAATTTGCTTGGGGGGTTGAGGAAGAAAATCTGGTATCCCCTTTACTTTATGCTGTCTACGAATGCTTCTTCCCTTTTGCTTTCTTCCTTGTTTCTTTTCAAGCCAAGCCCTTTCTTTAGAGCCCTGCATACAGAAGAATATTGATAATGGTTGAGTGACATTGTTTCTCTGGTTCAAATGAAGGAATCCTTTAGGTGTTTGAAAGTCCATATTTTCTTGTCTCTCTTTCTTCATTAGTTTGATCTCCTCATCTCTGACCTGTCCCACTTTATTCCTGTCACCGGACTGGTATATGTAGATTTCCAAGTGCTAGATTTTGCTGGTCTCGGCGGAGCCAATCGATTACGGCCACTCATAATGGTGGATCGTATATTTTTATTTTTACATGAAAGATTGAACGCATTGAATTTTTCATCTCAAAGAGCCCACACAACACTTCCCATGCATGTTAAAGGCTTGAAGTAACCGCCGTTTTAGTGATGTGGGTTCTACCGTATTAAGGGATCGACTCTCCATCCGAAAATATGTATCTTTTTATGTAAAATGTGGTACCTCAGATTTTTTTATAGGCTCTCAATGAACGATTGAGATTTGTTCGGGTTGTAGATTCTTCGGGATCTGTACCGGTGCTCAAGGAAGACAATTCACTTTCTACTCTTTTTAAACATGCCGAATAGATATACTAAATTGAATCTAAACCGCCGACGGTAACGAGATTCATGTAAGTCTCGTGTGGGTCTCATTAGATCTAACGGTCTAGACTCAGAAATAAGGTTATGTGCGTGTTTAAATATTGAGTTCACTGAACACTACCTATAGAAAAAAAAAAAAACGAGTAGAGAATGAATGATGTTTCACTCGTCCATTGTCCAATGTAATAGGTAAGGGGGAAAAAAGGATAATAACACAATAATTTATGAATTTTGGTCCATAGTGCAGTGCTCTTCTTCACTTTTGTTATGTTTAATGTGATTCAGTCGTTGGCCGTCATATGTGGCATATCACCAAATTAGTGATCCTATATGACATATTGGGCAAGAAAATAGGTCGGGAGGACTATATTTGGAAATTTCAAGCAAATGTTCAAAACTAAAGTGGAAGAAATGAAAAGTTTAGAGTTAAACTGGAATTCCAGTAATAGATTTAAAATTAATTGGACAATTTCTATTCCGAGGAAGTGACCCTGTGACAGGTCTCCACGCTCGCCGCCTGAAGCATGACGCTTGGATTCAAGCCAGAACAGCGGGTCTCGACATCGATATTTCGAGCTTGTTCTTCATGAAATCGCTTGATATACCACTAGTCGTTGGCCCCCGCATTTGCATGGAAATGGGAAAGTTTTTCACTGGTGAACGATATAGCTTTTACAAGTCTATAGACTTTATACAAGCATGGATTCACATTCATGGCAAAGCATATTGCGGAGTGGATGCAGAGAAAATGGCGCAAGGCCTAATGAGTCAAAAAGAAAGAAAAGACACCAAAATGTCCATGCTGCAAAGGCTATGTTGTTCACAATTTCACTTAATCATCTCTTCATTCTTAAGCCAACTTGTGGGGGGGAAGCAAATGCACTCATGTTGGCTGCAATATCAGATTGTGTGATGGTTTAATTTGATCTTCTAATTCCTAGACGAGGTCGCATCGCCCACATAGATACATTGAAGTTGTGACGTTGAGACCATATGAAGGAACCAAATGCACGGCCAGATTACTATTTGCGCAAGCAGTGCAGCCAAAACTTGCTGAACCGCATGGCCAACTTCAAAAACTCCAGACGGCGAACATCTAAAGGAACCAAATGCCAAGTCGACGATGTTGTCAACAATTCTCTCTCTTGTCATGGAAGCTGCTTTGCTTGCCGGAAGATCAATCCACAAGCCCTGAAACTCTCTCTCTCTTTTGTATCTGCCGTTGGTCTTTGTCAGTTCAAGTTCTGTCTGTCGCAACAAATGGGAAAAAGAATAGAAAGTACAGTAAATTGCCTCTGTTCTCCTTTCCTGTAGAATTGGAAGAGTAATGGATGGCAGAGACAAGAACATAAAGTGGCCGCAGAGTTCAAAATGTAAGATCCGCATACAAATTTACAATGCCAAACCATGCAAATCGAACATACTACTCTATGCTTTATTAACTAATGCTAACTGTTAAATATGTCTTGAATTTTATGCACTCGGTCCGGTTCATTACCTAGCCCGACATATTTTTTGTGCGGCCCAAAAGTGGAGAGAAAATTGAGATTTGGTTCGGGACGCGGAGAGTTGGGCCGATAGACCCAATTCGGAGCAAACGAACAAATCTCCATAAGGGTGTGAATAGATCTCCATGGAGATTCGGGGGCAACGCCCTCGAGAAATTTTTTATTTTTTTTAAGTTTTATTATGTTGCGGCTAGGGTTTATTTGGTAGTATGGCGATTTTTCGTCATCTAAGAGTTTTGTGAGCCGTGTCCTTTTGTTCAGTTGCTGAGAACGATTTTTGTAATCTGTACTCTCCTTGATTATAGTGGAATCTCGTTTTGCCTCGCCCGTGAACGTAGATCGCCTTGATCGAACCACGTAAATTCTTGTGTCCTGTGTTTGTTTTCCGCATTTGTTTCAACACTAACAATATCATGATCAGGGGAACGAACTTGATTTTACCACAAGGGCGACCAGGAAAGACATTTAAATCATTGACAAACAGCTCTTTGGCATCTAATGGGCAGCTGTAATGGCTCTCAAAAAGCGTTCTCTCTAGGACAAAAGAATTTCGAACGGAAATCCTGAGACTCCGCATACACGTCATCTGTTTGTAAATTGCTGTCAAGTTCATCAGGAAATTGCTGTCAAGTGTTAATCCTTCAACAAATCAGGAGTTGGATGGATATAAATTTCTGAGTCTCAAGTTGCCTGAACTGTCGAGAACAACAGTAACAGATTGGAACCTTCATAAACCGCATCAATTCAAATACCTGCTTCAAAAACTGCAAAACTCTCCCTAAGAAAGGCATTAACAGCTCCTGCAAATTGGTGCATCATCCTGTTTTCAACTTGTTAACCACTGAACAACATCCAGTTCTACCTTCATTCTGGTGCCAAAACAAAGAGTCTATTTACAGTCACTTCATTCTTAATCTCACATCAGTAATACATGGTATGCTATAGTATATTTTGCTATTTCAAAGTTCCAGAATGAGCATCGGCAGAACAAATCCACATTGCATTGCATAAAAAATTCTAATGCTCGAATAAACAAGACATAAAGTCTGAAACTGATTTTTCCAGACGGAATGAAATTGATCGATATTCCGCGCTTGGTCATATTCGACATGTAAATCTCATCAAGAACCCAAAGTGGACAGGGAATCTTGTGAAGAGAATATAGCAGTGTACCAAAAACATGTAAATGACTTGACACGAAAAGAATTCTTAAGGGACTGAGATAACTGAAGTAGAGGGGTTTCCTGAAAAGTACATATGGCTTATTTGCAGCAACTATTCTTCCATTTGAGCATCCTCACCGATAAAACGAAATCGAATGTATCTGCGTTTAGGCAAATAAACATAACCAAATAGATGTCAAGGGAGGAAGCAAATCATTCTTCAAACTTGATACTTTGACAAAATTACCACTCAGATTTGCTAGTGATAGTCATTGATAGCTTGTCCAGGATGAGCAATCTTACTTGATGGCTCATGACATCTGTATGTCCTTAGAAGGCATTCTGACGAGAGTTGTTTTGTCCGAAGCATCATGTCATACTCCTCCATCACCTTCTCCGCTCTTTGAATCACGTAAGAGAAGGAAGACCATATCCTGTCGTCATGGAAACTGGTTAAATTGAACCAAATCATTCTTATGTAACGGGAAAGGAGAAAAAAGAATATAATCCATCTTTTAATTCAGTGATTAAATATCAAACCTCCTCCTACGTATGTTGCTAGTATCAAATTGTTAATACATTGAGTAGAGAAAATCTGAGTCGGCGAAAATATTTAATAATGGGAGAAATTCGGAACTATTGACAATCTATTGAAGTGCTACACTTGTACAATTTGGAAAAGGTAGGTAATTTACTGATTTATCAAAACATTGGTAAATCCTTCTACTCTTCCTTGTGAAAGTATTATTGACTGCTCCAACGATCCAGAGTCTCCATTCCTTGAACTACTTAAAAGGACAAAAGCATAACAGCGGACTATCAAGAAAATGGTGTTATCAAGTTGGAAATGCTGATGAACAGTGTGGCCTGCTTTATTTACCTTTCAAAGCTAAACGTGAATCGTTCTGGACATTGTGA
Organism: Rhodomyrtus psidioides; assembly: GCA_021437785.1. Taxonomy (NCBI): domain Eukaryota; kingdom Viridiplantae; phylum Streptophyta; class Magnoliopsida; order Myrtales; family Myrtaceae; genus Rhodomyrtus; species Rhodomyrtus psidioides. The sequence continues at coordinate 3,726,980 of JAILYB010000071.1, read as the reverse complement.
CCAAAGTACTTGACTCGTCAGAGCAGTCTTTACATGGACCAGTTGTTTCTCTCTGCTGCAGTAGAACAATGAACGTATGAAGATCCGATAAGTTGATTCGCTGGATGTCTTTTAGAGTTTAGACGCCTCAATTCCTGGAGCTCTGTTGTCTCCACCAGATCATGCGAGATTGACCCCCATCATTTCGTTCAATCATGCGAAATTCGACAGATGTGGACAATTTGCTGAGGCTCGGAGTTGAATCCCTCATTTTTCCACATTCGCGACTTTCTCCAGTCCATGAACATCCCGAAGCTTCCAGCACCCTTCAATGTTCAAATATTTCAGATTATAGAAGCATGAGAGGTCTGGTAATGCTTCAATGGATCTGCATCCCCTGATATCCAACAATTCCAAGTCTTTCAATCTTTCAAGGCCTTTGATTTCGACTAGATTTTGGCAGTTGCAAGCAATTAATCGCTTCAAATGTGTTAATTGCGAAAAGTCCGGTCTTACAAGGGACTGATAGCCCCACATGTCGCGACCCTCTCCCGGAGCTCGGAGGCGGGAACGGGCTAATGGGCCGCCCGATCGCTGGCTTGATCGGACGCGGGCCTCTCCCAAGGTCCATTACCCAAATCGCAACTGCTGGATATACGTGGTCGACCTTCAGTGTGGTCTAGTGACATGTGATGAGTGTACATGCCAAGGAGTCGCCACCAATCGTTTCGTGAAGGGTACGATCGGAAACCCTATCGAATAGTTGGGAGTGATCTATTCGATTCTGCGGAAACCAGAGAAGTGGGTTCGGGGACTTAGTTACGCCAACTGTCAGAGTTGACGCCCTTTCGGTACCTAAGCTGGATGGTTTATCTGATCCTAGGATTTCATACAGATGAGTGGGGTACAGATCCTAAATCTAGGAGTTCATGCAGATGGGAAATACTACCCTATCACTCACAACCAATAGAAATAAGTGCGCAAATCAAGGATCCAGTACATGCGGATAAAACACATGAAATCAGCATGATATCCCTAATGAGGCCCTATTAGCCTAGAGAAATATCAATCAAGGCTTAGGAGTGATTTGGACATGATTCGCCCATGAGGGGCAAAATCGTAATTTTGAACAATTTGGGGATAATTCCCCCTAAAAAGGACAAATTCGTCATTTTTGGCGAATTGGAGAGTCAAAGGACGGGGAAATAGGATTGGCCATCAATCCAATCCATTTCCTATTTTTCGGGATTTTTCAGAATTTTTCTGAAATTTAAAAGTGATTTTACCCTTGGAGGGGTAAAGTCGTCATTTTGGACAATGATGAGAACTGAAAATCTCAAATATTAGGGTTGGTCGTCCACCTGACCCAAACCCTAACTTCAAGCAATTTTCAGAACTCGATTGAGACAAGAAAGACGATTTTCCCTTTAAAGGGCAAAATCGTCATTTTGAGAAAAGAGGCGGGACTTGAAAACCCAAACCTAAGAATTGGTCGTCTAATCGACTCTAATTCTCACCTTGGTATTATCGGCCTTTTCTAGCATGCACAGCAGAGGCGACTTACCCCTAAAGGGTAATGTCGTCAAGTCTCGAAAAATTGGATAAGAAACCCCAAAAATAGGGTTGACCAGTTGTCTGTGGTCAACCCTCGATATTTGGGGATTTCTGGGTGTCTAGGATTTTTCACAAATTTTTCCACATTTTTTGGAATTTTCTGGCATTTTCTAGCATTTTTTTTGGATTTTCTGAAATTTTTCCGATTTTTTTTATTTTTAAAATCATTTTCGAATTTTTTTATTTAAAAAATGTTATCCGGGCCGGGTCGGGTGACCCGGCCCGCGGCCCACGGCGACCGGCCCGGCTCGGACCCGGCCCGGCGCGAAAACGACGCCGTTTCCACCTTCCCGCTCAGTTATTCGAATTCCCGCCTAAGCTTGAATTGAGGGCTCTGATTGTGCCACATGTCGACGCACGGACGGTCTGATTTAATCAGAGCAATCGACGGTCACGATTGAAAGACAAGATTAAATCCTGACCGTTCGATCCACATCATTTTTCTATTTTCGAAAATCATTTTTGTTTTCAAAAAAAACGAGATCGCGACACGTGGCACGTCTACCACCGTCGGATCAAGTTTGTTTTTTTTGTTATTCGGTTTTAACCGAATGCGCTGACGTGGCTGCCACGTGGGCGCCACGTCAGCGCCACATGGGCGTTGACCAGTCAACTTTCGTTGACTGGTCAACAGGGCCGCCGGGGAAGACGACCGGCGCCGGCTCTGTTTCGCCGGCGCCTCGTCGGAGGCCTTTTTCTCCTCGCTCAGACCACGAAAATTCGCGAAATCAACTGCAAACGACTCGTCTCGCCGAGCTCTTCCACATATACCACACTTCACATAGCAGAACCAAGTTCGACTAACCTGCCATCCTAGGCCGGAGCTAATCTCCGGCAAGAGTCCCCCTTAGCCATTTCTGACGATATCTAACCTGCCAAATCCTTCAAGAAGCATCATAAGAGTTCAAGAAAACTTACCCGGCCATTGCGAGGCTTCGGTTTCGCTCGGGTTTAGCTCTCAAGCTCTCGACAGGTTCGGGCGGTCGGAGGTCAGACTCGGCGATTCCGGCGTCGAAAAGACATGGGATCAAAAGAGAAAATGCTCAGAAAGGCGAGATAAGGCGATTGCAACAAAAATCGTGGCAAATGATCGACTCTAGCTTGAGTTGCCATTGGAGGCCGAGAGGAAGCTCGAAGGAAGACCTCACCTATTTCGGCGATGAAATGCGACACCGCTCGGTTCTAGAGATTCCTCGGGGCGTCACGAAGCTCGGAGGATATACCCGAAGCTTCGGTTTCTCGCCGCCCGCCGTGGCCGAGCCTTTGAAGCTCGCGGCTTCCTTTCTCTCTCTCTCTCTCTTTCTCTCTGCCTCGCTCCCTCGGCTCTCTGCTGTTGCGCGAACAGACTTGCCCCACCCTTCTTTCGCCTTCTCTTTTTTTTGTTCTTCGTTCCTCTAACCAACTCCTTTTTGCCAACCCACCACTCAACTAATCTCTCAACTGATCCCATCTCCCTCTTTTTTTTTCGTTTTTGTGCGAAGGCCTGAAGAACAGAACAATTCTGTTCTTTCTTCTAAGCTGGTCAACCGGGTTGACTGGGTCGGTCAACCCGACCCAGTCGACCCGGTTCTAATCTTTTGTTCAAAATTAGATGTCCATATGTGCAAAGATCACAAAATTAACACCAAAATTGGGTTCCATGGCACAGACTCTACCTAGAAATGTGATTTTCATGACAAATTCCTTTTCAATTGATTGAAAACCCCAAATGTGGAGTAGGATCCGAATTTGATTTTTGTCAAATTGAGGGTCCTAATGGGCAAATTGACCTTAATTGTGCCCGCTATTAGATTCAGGGGATCGAATACTATAGGGAGGAAGTATTGGGATTCTATGGGTGTCCCTCAGAAAAGTTTAATTTCAAAATTGGCATAATAGGGACTAAAATGAAAAGATTTTTATGCAATTAGGTCCCTAAGGCCAAAATTGATCAAATCAATGCACAATTTAACCAAATTGAAATGTCCGGCAATCAAAATGAATGTCAACACTTGGAAAATGCAAAAGTTTGCAAATAAAAAGACTCAAAACATATTTTTTGACAAATTTAACCCTGTGTGTTACAAAGAAACACACAAAATTAAACTTGAATTTCGACTCATGATGAGGTCAAAATGACAAGGGATTTAAAAGAAAAATATTGACTATTCTCCTATATTTTTGTGACCTCAAATTCTATTTTTGTTGATTTTTCTAGTATTTTCCTATTTTCTAAAAATACTAAAAAATGTGAAAAATATGAAAAATTATTTTTTGGTCAAGAATGGTTCCTTGGGCTTGGCCAAGGCCACCAAAGTTGATTTTGTAATTTTTTGACTTTTTATGAATTTTTTGTGATTTTTTCAAAAATAAAACTGAAAAAGACTTGGTCAAAAATCAGGTGTCAACAGCTGCCCCTCTTTGAGAGGAATCTCGTGAGAGGTTTCTCTCAAAGACAAGTGACACCTGAATCTAGAACAACTCGACTGGGGAAAAGAGAAACGAATCCTGACATTCAATCTTTCTTGCTTTGCTGGTAAACGCTCTGCTTGTTCTGCTCTGGCTACTGTGAGAGAGAAAGTAGAGAGACCCACCTGTTACTTACCTGTTGATCGCCTGTCTGATGCTCGTGCGGCCTGCGCGATGTATAACGGGTTCAAGAGAATACTTAGGGACTCGTCTTTTGAGTATCCTAGGGCGGTTAAACTCTAGCCTGTATGGTAGGCCGTACCAGAATGGGATTCCTATACTTGACAGGAATCAGTGAATGACACACCCAGTCTCTTAGGGATTATCAGGGTTTTGATCCGTATGGTGGATCAGACCATGAATAGGACTCCTTTCTGCTAGGAACCTATGGATGACGCACCCAGTCTCTTAGGGATTGTCAGGGGTTTTGATCCGTATGGTGGATCAGACCATGAATAGGAATTTTGATCCGTATGGTGGATCAGACCATGAATAGGACTCCTGTCTGTTAGGAACCTATGGATGACGCACCCAGTCTCTTAGGGATTGTCAGGGGTTTTGATCCGTATGGTGGATCAGACCATGAATAGGGATTTTGATCCGTATGGTGGATCAGACCATGAATAGGACTCCTGTCTGTTAGGAACCTATGGATGACGCACCCAGTCTCTTAGGGATTGTCAGGGGTTTTGATCCGTATGGTGGATCAGACTATGAATAGGGATTTTGATCCGTATGGTGGATCAGACCATGAATAGGACTCCTGTCTATTAGGAACCTATGGATGACGCACCCAGTCTCTTAGGGATTGTCAGGGTTTTGATCCGTATGGTGGATCAGACCATGAATAGGACTCCTTTCTGCTAGGAACCTATGGATGACGCACCCAGTCTCTTAGGGATTGTCGAACATTTTGATCCGTCAGGGGGATCGGGCCGAGAATAGGATTCCTCTCTATTAGGAACTTATGGATGACGCACCCAGTCTCTTAGGGATTGTCGAACATTTTGATCCGTCAGGGGGATCAGGCCGAGAATAGGATTCCTTTCTGCTAGGAACCTATGGATGACGCACCCAGTCTCTTAGGGATTGTCGAACATTTTAATCCGTCAGGGGGATCAGGCCGAGAATAGGATTCTTTTCTGCTAGGAACCTATGGATGACGCACCTAGTCTCTTAGGGATTGTCGAACATTTTGATCCTATATTCTAAGGAATTAACTAGGATTTATACAAATGAGGTGTGCCTAACCTTGAGGCTTTACCAAATGGGCTATTCTGGGTTTAGGGGTTACCTAGAACCTCACAGAAAGCAGATTTTGACAACAGTTTTTTTATCCTATATTCTAAGGAATTAACTAGGATTCGTACAAGTGAGGTGTGCCTAACCTTTAGGCTTCACCAAATGAGCTATTCTGGGTTTAGGGGTTACCTAGAACCTCACAGAAAGCTGATCTTGAAAATTGTCCTTTCGACATGCAATGCGTTATTCTGGGATTTGGGGATTCCAAGTATCCTGCAGAAAACTTAAACCTGCAAAAGCTTTGATAAGATTCTTCTGGGATCTAGGGGCTACCTGAGATCTCATAGAAAGACTATCTTGAATGTTGTCCTTTCGACATTGAAGGTGACATTCTGGGATCTGGGAGCTCCAGGTATCCTGCAGAAAGTTCCAACCTGTAACACTGGGATCTCACACAGGGAGATAATTTCAAACATTGTCCTTTTGACATGTGCGGTGACATTCTGGGACCTGGGAGCTCCAGGCATCCTGCAGAAAGGTCAAACCTGTAAATTTGAAATCTCACAGAGGGATGATTTCGGAGATTGTCCTTTTGACATTGAAGGTGACATTCTGGGATCTGGGGACTCCAGGTATCCTGCAGAAAGCTTAAACCTGTAAATTTGAAATCTCACAGAGGGATGATTTCGGAGATTGTCCTTTTGACATTTGAGGTGACATTCTGGGATCTGGCAGCTCCAGGTATCCTGTAAATTTGAAATCTCGCAGAGGGATGATTTCGGAGATTGTCCTTTTGACATTGGAGGTGACATTCTGGGATCTGGGAGCTCCAGGTATCCTGCAGAAAGATCAAACCTGTAAATTTGAAATCTCGCAGAGGGATAATTTCGGAGATTGTCCTTTTGACATTGGAGGTGACATTCTGGGATCTGGGAGCTCCAGATATCCTGCAGAAAGTTCCAACCTGTAACACTGGGATCTCACACAGGGAGATAATTTCAAACATTGTCCTTTTGACATTGGAGGTGACATTCTGGGATCTGGGAGCTCTAGGTATCCTGCAGAAAGATCAAACCTACAAAATTGTTCATAAGAATGTGTTTTCCTGAGATATGGAATTACCAGGGATCTTGCAGGAAAATAAACTTGAAAGCTCTTCTTCACAGAGCAAGGCATCCTTCTAGAATCTGGGGTTACCATGATTCCTATAGAAGTTTAACCAAGAACAATAACATTCTAGAATATGGGGCTACCAAGAATCTGTCAGAAGCTCAGGCATATAAACTCTCATTCTTAGAGAAATGTGTTATTCTGAGACCTGGGGTTACCAGGGGTCCTGCAGAAGTTTAAACTTGAAATATATTCTTCACAAAAGAAGTAGCATTCTGAGGTCTGGGGATACCAGGGGTCCTACAGAAGCTTGAACATGTAAACTCTTTCTTACCAAGAGAGGTTGTGTTCTTCTGAGGTTTGGGATTGCCAGGAATTCTGCAGAAGTTTAGACATGTTAAACGTTTCCCACCAAGAGTGATACGAGCCATTTTAGGAGCTGAAGTCATCAAGAGTCTTGCAGAAGCTCCAATCTGAAAATTTTCTTACCAAAGGCACATCAATGGTCTTTAAGTGATATCCGATGTCAAACTGACAGTACTTTATGACTTATATCGTAGTCATGAAAAAATTTCAATGAATGCATTACGATGCTGGAGGTTATCCAACACCTTGCAACATACGGAAGCGATCAAAAATTCCTTGTAGGGAAAGTTTGAATCAAACAATCTGAAATTACCAAAAGAGTTTGGTTAAAATGTCCAACGGAGTATTCTCATCAAAGAGGACTTCTCACCGTTTTGGGGTAATGGTCTTTTACCAAGAATGCACTCGAACTTCCTATCAAACCTGCGCCTAGGGTTCAGGATCATTCGCAGTGAATACACCTCGATCGATCAGGAGGACTTCCAAGGGACCGTAATGTTGGGCTTGGTCAACGGTTTTCAAAGGGGACTTGTGTGCAAGTCAAGGCTTTTGGAGAGAAGTCTTCAATATCTGCTCCAGGTTTACAAGTCAAGAAACCTGCAAAATGAGAAAGAAATAATCTTGCTCGAACTTTTTCGAGCTAAGCTTAGACATTAAACCCTATGTCAATCCAAGTGCCTTAATCAGAAAAGGCTTTTCAGGGTTGTAACGTAGGTAGGATTGGGGACCAAAAAAAGCTTCTTTTTGGTTCAGAATATGCGAAGGGTCTAACATTGGTGATCACTGCAGGTTTGCCGTCGATCTTGTCCCTTCTGATTCAAAGAGCGTCTTCAGTCTTTGAAGTGTATTGATAGTCTTTGAAGAGCATTGTCAGCCTTTGAAGCGCACGTTTGTCTTTAGAGAACATATCTCTTTCATGTTGAGACTGTGTCAACATCTTGTCTACACTTTTATCATCTGAGTGTGACATAATCTGGGAGTATCCCTTGCTGTCCAGCTCCCTTGGGATTTTCTTTTACAATCAGATCTCACTAGTGACCTATACAAAGGTATCATGCCATCTTTTGGCATTTACAAGATCAAACACCTAATTCACAAGTGTACAAGTATTTGGATGGGCATTGGCCTTGCTTTTACCAGGCACTTTGCTTTTTCTTGATGCCCAGGATCGGATTTTTTTTTTCTTTCATCTTTTGTCGAGATCCCACCTTTTCTTTTCTTTTCTTTTGGGGATCAGAAGTTTCAAATGAGTGTGCTAGATGTACAACTTGAATCTTAGCACTCAAACATTAATCTATGAATTTTTCACAAATCCTGTGTTTCGAACTCTTCCGCTCTTGAAGGGACGTTGCTTCCGTCTTGAAATATGCAATGATCACCAACGGGTTTGTGAAATGAACGTATAGGCTCAACTGGGCTGTGCAAAGGGTAGAAGTGTATAGGATAGAGAAATTAATGCTTTTCGTCATCCTAAAGCACCTGAATTACCATAGAAGTTAAAATGACAAGCAACACACGAAGATTGATGCAAGTCTGAGCAAGAGAACTTCTAACCATTTACCTCCTGATACCGCTGGACGTACCTCCAATTTGCCCCACTGTGGGGTGGTTCTTGACAGGGGTGAAGAATGAAACCGCCGTTCAAAGGGTTATCAATGGTCACCTGTAGTGTTTATGATAGAGAAACGAATGCCTCCGTCTTCTCAATCCATGTAATCACTGCGAATAACCTCTACTTCCGTAGGTCAAGGTCTCGCTATCCTTACCACTCCACTCATCTCTCAAGTGTGTATAGGACGTGTTTGGATTCAGGTTGCCTCTTGTCTGAGGAAACATCCTTTTAAACAGTTCTAAACAACTCTTGTTGGAAAAGTTCATTTTGCTTTCTCCAAAACTTACCCTCCAAGGGGATTTATGATGCACAATGTAAGTTTCAGTCGTGTTCAGATAACCTCCAGATCTAAACATGAATGCCAATGACGTGATTGTGAGAATTTTGCGTCTTTCATACATGAGCTTTGAATGTATGCTAGATTCCAAAAAGCCTCCCAATTTTAGCAATAAGGACTCTGACAGTCTTAAAAAACCTAAAAGATTGGGAAAGGAATACTTACCTGCCCAGCGCGGCTAGAGATTCCTGAGAAACATAAAAGGAATATGTCAGTGTATGCTCTCGAATTTCAGAAAATTAGAACGATACACCTTACCCTTGATCATGCACTCCAATGGAAGTGGATAGATTCATGAAAATCTGCATTTTTCTTAACAACACAGGGTGGTTAAGAGTTCTAAAATTTCTTAAAACTCTCAGTCTTTGAAGAGAAAGGATGTGCACCTGACCACCACGACGTTAGGTCTTCTTGATCATGCATTCTCATCTGAACGCCAATGCGCAGATTACATAAATCAGCCATTTTGACCTATGGCGATGACGCCTTCATCTGATTGGGGCAATGAATCCTGCTTGATGGCTTCATTCATCTTTGGAACGTGCCCCATGTCATTTTTCAAAGTTCCTTATTCAAGGAAAAATAAATTCTCATCAAGATGTATGTCAAAGCATGTAGTGTGGAAGCGATACTTTTTACTCTCCACTCGATCTTATAGCCAAAGATCATTTCTTGAATGCTTGACTTCCGAAGCTGTTATCTCCAAAGATCATCTCGCCTTGAAGTTGAGTCGGCGAGTTCTTTCCTTCTGAGTCCTTTTGAATGCCAATAATTTTCTGTTGAAATTAGGGCAAATTCATATTAGGAGAAAGATCATTTGAAGATCAAATTAGAACGACACAAAGTCACCCTTCACTCAAGTTTGTATCTTGAGGTTTAACTCTGATGTGAACGACTCTTCTATCACGTTCATTAATCCTGTTGGGAATGAAATGCCACTTTTTCCTCCAGTTGCGTAGATGATTCGCTTGCCCCAGTTAGGCATGACTTGTCATGGCTAGGTAATCCTTGCCCCAGTCAAATGGTTCTATTCATTTTTGCATTTTCATGCGATCCCTTATCCAGTTTGGATTATCTCTTACTTGGATCTTCACTTGACTTTTCACCTTTGAAGTGTCATCCTTCCAATGCTTGAGAAAGTCGTTTGCTTCATGCATCTTTGTCACTTGCGACCATCCTTGTGATGTTCTCCTCTTCTTTGGACCCATGATAATGTCCTAATGGCGTATTCTGCCACAGAAAGAAATGGTTTTGCATTAGCAAATGCAAGAAAAAAGGAGTAAATTGGATACGACACCCAACTACCCTTCTTTTGTCAATTGTCGACATTTATCTCTTGATTGAGTCCATTCCAATATTGTATGCTGATATGAACAACATTCGTTAAATCCCTCCATCCACGCTTGAAGGTGTTGATAACATCAACAACTCATTTGCCCCAGTTGGGCGACGTTTATCTTGGCCAAATGCCTTAGCATTTTTCATATCATTTGACGATTTCCAATCCTATTTGAAGAGGTCTTTGTACCTGTACATGAAGCAATGAGTATTCATCCATGTTTAACTTTATATAAATCACCAAGGAACGTGATACTCCCTTTAAGGTATTTGCATTTCCGTTGATCAAGGAAGTCGTCTCTTTCGGTTGCTTTGCCCCGGTAGGGCATGTCTTGACATTTGTCGTCTCTGGGCTTGATAACTTGCTCCAATATGCTATCTTGGTGGCACATGAGAATCTTGCCCCCAGCTTGGTCTCTTGACAGGAAAGGAGGGGTTTGCCCTAATGAACCTTCTTTGCTGGTTCTGGTTGTTTATCTCAACCATCTGAATCTTCGATCACTTTTATCTACCTCTTGGTAGCTCGACATCTTTGAAATTTGTCGCATGACATCTTAACGACCTTCTTAGTAGTTCTGTGAACTTGAGTCTTTCATCTCGGGATAAATGTCCACCGATCTTGATTTCTTTGATATTTTCAGTATCCCCCAAATTAACAGTAACCGGCTCTTCTGAAGAAGGAGGCGTTGATTCTTCAAAGGCATTCCATTCTCTGCGGATAGACGCGTAACCTTCATCATCGTCTTCTTCCTCTGTCCCATAGTCCCAGTGGACTGCTTTAGGATTGTACTCTTCTATTGGAGGGACTTGTACAGTTATTGTCGTTTGATAAGACGTCCTTGGTTCAGCTGTGCCGTCTTCTTGCTCTTCCGGCAATCGAATCAAAATAGGCTTGACTAGGCAAACTTCTACCTTATTCAAGCTATCAAGCTCTTCTAGTTTAATTACCACAGTCGTAGCGGTTTCAATCATTGACACAATGTTGTCAAAGTCCCTTAAGGAGATTTCGTCTCTCGGTCGACAATGTCGGTCGTCGTCACTTAGTATTGCTGATATCGCAGATCTCAGGTATTCTCTTTTTCCTTCGAATAATTCAGCTAAACCCTGCTGTTGATCATTTGATCTCTCTGTTTCGGCATACTGCTTTGTGTCAAGCTTAGTAACCCTCACTTGGTCAAGTGATGACTCAGGCTCTTTCGAAAAAGGTTTTTCTGGTCAAACGGGATCATCCATGCCTCCCCATCTGTCTGGTATAATATCCTCCATTATCTGATAGCAGCTAGGGGGAGCAGAGTACTCCACTTTAAGGTTGTATCCTTCAGAGTCCTGATCCAGGTTGTCTATAATTTCACCTATTTCAGGTGCGTTAGCCATGAATCTGCAATCTGCTAGACTTCACCTCTTTGGCTTTCAGTTCGTCCTCTTCGAATTCTTCTTCTGACTGAATGACCGGCCCAAGACTGTCTACCAGATTCTTGTGTGGGATGTCCCAGGTGCTACCTTACTCAGTTTTGATTACGAAGTGGCTTCCTTCCAAAGATAGAGAAGCTTCGACTCCTTCGAATTCTTTATCGGTAATATCGGACATTATCCCCAAGCTCATCATCTTGGCGATACATAGCCTCTTTACGTCAGCAGAGATCTCCCCTCCTTTTGGGTATAGCGAAGTGACCGCCAGTATGTTGGTCAGCTTAGGTATGTCCACCTTCAGCTGGAGATGGTTTTCCTCATTTTTAGTGAATATTGCCCCAATTGCTTGATGATCAGGGAGAGGGTTTCCTTGTACGTTTGGAGCCACGTTGTCAAATTCCAGAATCTGACTTGTCAATCTAAGCTTGTACCTCCAGCTTAAGGATATAGCAGTCATCCACATTATGTCCCATTTCGTCCATATGGTAGACACAAGTCTGGCTCTTGTCAAAATCAGGATACTTAACCGGATTTGCCCTAGGTGGTTCCTTTGCCACCAAATGTTGTTCTAGCAGCATCGAGAGTAGCTTGGATAAAGGCCTCGGGAGCTGAGAGAACTGCTTTTGGGGTTGCCTCTTTCTGGGCCTTGCCCTTTTGGTGTTGACCAGGATGATCCTCCTTTGGTTTGATTGGAATTGCCAAACGGCTTGGGCTTGTGGGGATCTGGTATAAACGCTATGTCCAGTCCGGCTTCTCTCTCCTTTCTCAAGGGATACTGCTTCCTAGTAGGAGCTTCATGAGACCTCTTTTCTTTTAAGGCCCATTCGAGCCTTTCAGCCACCTTTATCAAGTGTGCGAAGGTCTGACATCCTAAGGCGTCTAACCATCTCTGGGCATATGTTCTAATCAACTAGCCCCTTGTCTTCGAGGTTCACAACAAATCTTCTCTTGTTGTAGCCGTGTTGAATTTATACTGTCTGAGGAAGTCCTCTGCAAGATCTTTCCACCCGTCATATTCTTCTAGGTCCAGCTCGATGAACTAAACCAGAGCGGCGCCAGCTAGACTCTCTTGGAACGCGTTCATCAGTAATGGAACATAGTCTGAATACTGCGCCATCTTGTGCAGATAATATTTGAGGTGAGTGCGAGGACATCCTGTCCCTTTATACTTCCTCATGAAGTCTGGTTCCTTGTAGTCAGGAGGGGTCTCCACCTCGGCGAAGCGAGATATTTTGTCTAAACGGGCCAACTCATAGCCCTAGCTGCTTAACCATTCTTTAATCTTGGTTGATCTCTTAGCCTCCACTTCGGCTTTTTACAGTCTGGTTCCCCTTTTCTTTCTTCTTGGGGTTGACAACAACAACAGGGGGTGCTTTTTGTTGTGACGGGGTATTCGGCTCACGAATATCCTCCTCTTGTACATTGAGTATTTCCCGCCGTTTCTTTATCAGCTATATCTGGTGCAAGTGATGGACTTGAGTTGTTAGGGACTACTGTCTGTCTGGCTTGGGAGGCTTCCAGCATTGCCTTAATACCAGCCATCATACTATTTGATATTTCCCTATCAAAGGAAAGAAGGTTCGTGTCTGAACAGCATACAAAGTGGGCAATTGGAATTGATACAATTTACCCTTCGTTCCTCGGGTCTTGGCATTTCCCTTTCCTTTGGATTCTTTTGCCTTGACCTGTCGACATCGTTCAAGGAAGAATATGCATATAAATGATGCATGCATGATATGTAAGATGCAAGTGATCTAAGATGATTCTTGTTTGCAACGAAAAATGGATTCGTGCCTTTCATTCTTGTTCACAGAAAGTATCTCTTCATTAAGCATGTCAATCTATAAAGTTTGAATTCTTTCTTTTCGAATGCTCTTTTCAAAGAGACTTCTAATTGTTAAGAAACTTTTTCAAGTTTTCTAGAGAATTTTGCTCACAAATTGAGCCATTATGACGCTCTTGAAATCATTTATCTTAAATGCATGTGTGAGATGATATGAGAAATGGGTACTCCCTGTTCTGTCATTTTGAAGTCGTTGCTTCTTGGGTGTCTTGACTCTGTTCATCACCTGAGAGGAAAAAGATAGGAAATATTATTCTCACATCTGATTGAAACTTATTTAGGAACGATACGTCCTTTTCTATCAAGAGGGATGACTCGGCATCGTTCTTCTTGGAAGGGTTGTTGCTATGGCGAAGCCCTCTTTGTATTCGATGAATGGATTTTATTCCATTATGTTCCATGAGTGATAACCATTGTTTCAGGGACTCGTCCCATGTATCACCATGATGAATCTGATGCCTTCGGCTTCGGCATGCTTTCTGGATAGGGAAATGATTTGCCTCTAGCAACTGAGTACTCCACCTTGAGTTAGCTGATTTAGCCATATGAAGCCCCATTGTATCGCGCTAACGCCTTCCCTGTTGGTTGAGTCAATCACTTCCATGTCAGGTGATTTTGACGTTTGACATTCTTCAATCTATTCTGACACATGTCTTCGACTATCATTCTCTTGAAGTGTTGCTTCACGAATAAGCACTCGATTTTCTTCATCCCCTTTTGTGGTCGAGTGATCATCAATCTCATGATGAGAAACACGAGTGTTTGTACTCCTTGAGACATGCTTCAATTGGCGATCGTGTCATGTCAAATTGGCCTCCAGTTTTGAGGGTCCACAATTGAGTCTTTTTTAAAGGGACAAATGTCGACCTTACGCAATCCTTTTGTTTCACCTACATGTCGTGAGGAAGGAAAACGTCAATTGTTTGCACAAAAAGCTCCAATTGAAACGATCACAGATTTACTATCCCCAGAGTATATTTCCCCAGCTCTCATCATCTTGATCATTAGAGGTGAAGGAATGTTCATTAACGATCCCCACTCATTTTTTATAATCACCTGCAAATGTGAATAACCATGTCATTGTTTAAACAAATCAATTTAATTTGGAACGAATACACCATTTTCAACTTAGAGAGGTCGATCCAAATCAGGCATGCCCCATTTTCATGTTGTCTTGTTCTGGGCTTATTATTGTCGATCCATCTTATTTTGGAAACCCCATGGGTGGCTCTTGATGAAGACGCAACTCCTTTCATGTTACAGGGAAAATAAGCCTCGCATCATTGGCCTTCAGTCGTTTTGACCTGTTGGCAAAAGAAATAACCAAACAAGTCAAGTATAACACTCGAAGTTTTTATTGGAACGATTACAGTTTTACCATCGTTCGATCACATCTCGCATGCGATTAGATGAAGGAATCTTCAATAAATGTATGTCATGTATAACCTGTCAGAAAGGAGACACACTTAGCATTTTACATAGCAAAGACATCTCTCAATGAGGTCGCCTCTTATAATGAAAGCAAGGCGACAATACATATCCCATAATCCCTATTTACGGGCATCTGATGTCCGCCAAGATTTCAAGATAAGAGGATACGTCATTAAAAGATCGATCCATGGTCATCAATCAAACACCCATTTAATTCCAAACGTTTAATACGCAAATGGGGGCATTAATCTTGAAAGATTGTTTTGTCACATTTTTCTAGTAAAAATCATGTGATCATTGTTTTAAGAAATCACTATACAAAATGTGATTGCAAACATGGCTTTAACTTTGTGCCCCAAAATCTTGCATTGTAAGAATTTTAGACAAAAAGAAATGCCATCTTAATCCATGATTGAAAATTTGGATGAACCATCTATTCCGTAGGGACGGCTTAGAAGTGTTCCCACTTTTGTATCTAAAATTCATCATAAAAAATTTTCATTTGTAAACTCAAACACTCAGGGCATTCGGTTGATTTCCATGAATTTTCTATCATGAAATTTCACTAGGAAGTGAACAAGTAGAGAGAGAAGTCATACTTACAGTGATCGGCGAGATTTTTTTTTTTTTTTTTTTTTTGGTTTTAGGTATACCAACCTCTCATAGACATGCGCATGAGACAAGTGGGGGGCTATACTCTAAAAATCGAAAATCAGGTGAGGAACCTATGGCTCAGGCTCCCACGATCCACATGAGGCAGATTCCTCCCCAAGGGTACCTACCCAAGAGGGCTAGATATCGCCAATGCAGATGGCAGACGGGAACGAATACGAAAGTCTCAAGTGCCATCAAACACAAGATCCTTTTCGCATCCCTTCCCTATCTAAGATAACCTAGAGGTGGTTGCAGTCGGGGTTTGACCGCCAGTGTGTGCAATGTGTCGTGATCATCACAATGCAAGGTCATGCACAGCAGTTTGTATCAAAACACCGCTTCAGTATGTGCATAAAAATAAACATACATTCCCAACTCCAACCTGCAGGAAAGATGTCAACAATCACGCCACCCCTTATTTCTCCAATCTGCAAAAACATCTAACACAATGGTTAGTGTACGTACCTCACCTTCGAGAGAATCTGCAGAAAACAAGGTCAGATAAACCAAACAACTTTTTAATCAGCTCAAGTCCTCTGGAATTCGTAACCAGAGATTCTGGTTTTAGAATAGTCCCCAGCGGAGTCGCCAGTCTGTCGCGACCCTCTCCCGGAGCTCGGAGGCGGGAACGGGCTAATGGGCCGCCCGATCGCTGGCTTGATCGGACGCGGGCCTCTCCCAAGGTCCATTACCCAAATCGCAACTGCTGGATATACGTGGTCGACCTTCAGTGTGGTCTAGTGACATGTGATGAGTGTACATGCCAAGGAGTCGCCACCAATCGTTTCGTGAAGGGTACGATCGGAAACCCTATCGAATAGTTGGGAGTGATCTATTCGATTCTGCGGAAACCAGAGAAGTGGGTTCGGGGACTTAGTTACGCCAACTGTCAGAGTTGACGCCCTTTCGGTACCTAAGCTGGATGGTTTATCTGATCCTAGGATTTCATACAGATGAGTGGGGTACAGATCCTAAATCTAGGAGTTCATGCAGATGGGAAATACTACCCTATCACTCACAACCAATAGAAATAAGTGCGCAAATCAAGGATCCAGTACATGCGGATAAAACACATGAAATCAGCATGATATCCCTAATGAGGCCCTATTAGCCTAGAGAAATATCAATCAAGGCTTAGGAGTGATTTGGACATGATTCGCCCATGAGGGGCAAAATCGTAATTTTGAACAATTTGGGGATAATTCCCCCTAAAAAGGACAAATTCGTCATTTTTGGCGAATTGGAGAGTCAAAGGACGGGGAAATAGGATTGGCCATCAATCCAATCCATTTCCTATTTTTCGGGATTTTTCAGAATTTTTCTGAAATTTAAAAGTGATTTTACCCTTGGAGGGGTAAAGTCGTCATTTTGGACAATGATGAGAACTGAAAATCTCAAATATTAGGGTTGGTCGTCCACCTGACCCAAACCCTAACTTCAAGCAATTTTCAGAACTCGATTGAGACAAGAAAGACGATTTTCCCTTTAAAGGGCAAAATCGTCATTTTGAGAAAAGAGGCGGGACTTGAAAACCCAAACCTAAGAATTGGTCGTCTAATCGACTCTAATTCTCACCTTGGTATTATCGGCCTTTTCTAGCATGCACAGCAGAGGCGACTTACCCCTAAAGGGTAATGTCGTCAAGTCTCGAAAAATTGGATAAGAAACCCCAAAAATAGGGTTGACCAGTTGTCTGTGGTCAACCCTCGATATTTGGGGATTTCTGGGTGTCTAGGATTTTTCACAAATTTTTCCACATTTTTTGGAATTTTCTGGCATTTTCTAGCATTTTTTTTGGATTTTCTGAAATTTTTCCGATTTTTTTTATTTTTAAAATCATTTTCGAATTTTTTTATTTAAAAAATGTTATCCGGGCCGGGTCGGGTGACCCGGCCCGCGGCCCACGGCGACCGGCCCGGCTCGGACCCGGCCCGGCGCGAAAACGACGCCGTTTCCACCTTCCCGCTCAGTTATTCGAATTCCCGCCTAAGCTTGAATTGAGGGCTCTGATTGTGCCACATGTCGACGCACGGACGGTCTGATTTAATCAGAGCAATCGACGGTCACGATTGAAAGACAAGATTAAATCCTGACCGTTCGATCCACATCATTTTTCTATTTTCGAAAATCATTTTTGTTTTCAAAAAAAACGAGATCGCGACACGTGGCACGTCTACCACCGTCGGATCAAGTTTGTTTTTTTTGTTATTCGGTTTTAACCGAATGCGCTGACGTGGCTGCCACGTGGGCGCCACGTCAGCGCCACATGGGCGTTGACCAGTCAACTTTCGTTGACTGGTCAACAGGGCCGCCGGGGAAGACGACCGGCGCCGGCTCTGTTTCGCCGGCGCCTCGTCGGAGGCCTTTTTCTCCTCGCTCAGACCACGAAAATTCGCGAAATCAACTGCAAACGACTCGTCTCGCCGAGCTCTTCCACATATACCACACTTCACATAGCAGAACCAAGTTCGACTAACCTGCCATCCTAGGCCGGAGCTAATCTCCGGCAAGAGTCCCCCTTAGCCATTTCTGACGATATCTAACCTGCCAAATCCTTCAAGAAGCATCATAAGAGTTCAAGAAAACTTACCCGGCCATTGCGAGGCTTCGGTTTCGCTCGGGTTGAGCTCTCAAGCTCTCGACAGGTTCGGGCGGTCGGAGGTCAGACTCGGCGATTCCGGCGTCGAAAAGACATGGGATCAAAAGAGAAAATGCTCAGAAAGGCGAGATAAGGCGATTGCAACAAAAATCGTGGCAAATGATCGACTCTAGCTTGAGTTGCCATTGGAGGCCGAGAGGAAGCTCGAAGGAAGACCTCACCTATTTCGGCGATGAAATGCGACACCGCTCGGTTCTAGAGATTCCTCGGGGCGTCACGAAGCTCGGAGGATATACCCGAAGCTTCGGTTTCTCGCCGCCCGCCGTGGCCGAGCCTTTGAAGCTCGCGGCTTCCTTTCTCTCTCTCTCTCTCTTTCTCTCTGCCTCGCTCCCTCGGCTCTCTGCTGTTGCACGAACAGACTTGCCCCACCCTTCTTTCGCCTTCTCTTTTTTTTGTTCTTCGTTCCTCTAACCAACTCCTTTTTGCCAACCCACCACTCAACTAATCTCTCAACTGATCCCATCTCCCTCTTTTTTTTTCGTTTTTGTGCGAAGGCCTGAAGAACAGAACAATTCTGTTCTTTCTTCTAAGCTGGTCAACCGGGTTGACTGGGTCGGTCAACCCGACCCAGTCGACCCGGTTCTAATCTTTTGTTCAAAATTAGATGTCCATATGTGCAAAGATCACAAAATTAACACCAAAATTGGGTTCCATGGCACAGACTCTACCTAGAAATGTGATTTTCATGACAAATTCCTTTTCAATTGATTGAAAACCCCAAATGTGGAGTAGGATCCGAATTTGATTTTTGTCAAATTGAGGGTCCTAATGGGCAAATTGACCTTAATTGTGCCCGCTATTAGATTCAGGGGATCGAATACTATAGGGAGGAAGTATTGGGATTCTATGGGTGTCCCTCAGAAAAGTTTAATTTCAAAATTGGCATAATAGGGACTAAAATGAAAAGATTTTTATGCAATTAGGTCCCTAAGGCCAAAATTGATCAAATCAATGCACAATTTAACCAAATTGAAATGTCCGGCAATCAAAATGAATGTCAACACTTGGAAAATGCAAAAGTTTGCAAATAAAAAGACTCAAAACATATTTTTTGACAAATTTAACCCTGTGTGTTACAAAGAAACACACAAAATTAAACTTGAATTTCGACTCATGATGAGGTCAAAATGACAAGGGATTTAAAAGAAAAATATTGACTATTCTCCTATATTTTTGTGACCTCAAATTCTATTTTTGTTGATTTTTCTAGTATTTTCCTATTTTCTAAAAATACTAAAAAATGTGAAAAATATGAAAAATTATTTTTTGGTCAAGAATGGTTCCTTGGGCTTGGCCAAGGCCACCAAAGTTGATTTTGTAATTTTTTGACTTTTTATGAATTTTTTGTGATTTTTTCAAAAATAAAACTGAAAAAGACTTGGTCAAAAATCAGGTGTCAACACCACACCCACAGCTCTTCCAAGTTTTTCAATTTATCAAGGCCTCGAGCTTGATCTCGATCATCATTCAATCTTGGGAACGTATCCATCAGCAAGAATCTCAAAGACTGTAGATGTTCAAGACCGTCAAAGCTGGATAACTTAACGCATCTTGATATTGACAATTTTGTTAAGTTTTTTAATGCTTCTAGATCCTTGATTTCTGTAAGCTTGCTGCCCGAATCGATAGTTAATTGTGACAAGAATTCCAAATTTGACAAACTCGGTAACTCTGTCAACCTATCACAATGTCGGACATAAAGACACAATATTCCTGAGGGAAGTTCCGGCATGGATTCCAACAATCCGCAGCCCACAATGCTGAACAATCTTAGGTGGATTAGATGAGAAAGTTGAGGCAATGTGTGATGCTGACAGGTGACTGCCAATTCCTTCAAACAGGCAGGAAGCTCCGGCAGCGACTGAAGATTGGCACACCCAACCAAATTAAGGAGTTGCAGAGAAGGCAGCTTACTGATGCTTTGTGGGAGTGATTGAAGCATTTTGCAGTCTTGCAAATCAAGTTTCTCAAGACGAGAAAGCTTATCGAAGTCATCGGGGAAGCCAGAAACATCTGTCGATCTCAGCCGAAGGATCTTCAGTGAAGACAACCCATCTATTGGGATTTCCCTTGCCAGACTCTTGCAGTTTGTGGCATCTAGTTCTTCAAGTTTCTCAAGACGAGAGACCTTATCGAATAAGCCAGAAACCCATGTCGAACTTAATCGAAGAATCTTCAGTGAAGATAACCCATCTATATGAATTTCCCCTCCTAAACCCTGACATTCGGTGGCATCTATTTGTTCAAGGCTGACCAACTTGCCAATAGTACTAGGCAAACTCCTCAATTTCTCACAACGAGCAACATTCAAAATTCTCAAGTTTTTCAACTCCCCTATGGATTCAGGTAATTCGCAAATGCCTGACTGTGACAAATTCAATTTAGTCAACCGTTCCAGCTTCCCAATTGAGTCGGGCAGTCTGACCAATGATTTGCAACCAGAGGCAACAAGTGTCTCCAAGTCTTTCAATCTTTCAAGGCCTTTGATTTCGAATAGATTTTGGCATTCGTGAGCTCCTAATTGCTTCAAACGTGTTAATTGCGAAAGGTCCGGTCCTACAAGGGACTGATAGCCCCACACCCGCAGCTCTTCCAAGTTTTTCAATTTGTCAAGGCCTCGAGCTTGATCTCGATCATCATTCAATCTTGGGAATGTATCCATCTGCAAGAATCTCAAAGAGTGTAGATGTTCAAGGCCGTCAAAGCTGGATAACTTAACGCATCTTGATATTGACAATTTTGTTAAGTTTTTTAATGCTTCCAGATCCTTGATTTCTGTCAGCTTGCTGCACGAATCAATAGTTAATTGTGACAAGAATTCCAAATTTGACAAACTCGGTAACTCTTTCAACCTATCACAATGTTGGACTAAAAGCTCCAATATTCCTGAGGGAAGTTCCGGCATGGATTCCAGCAATCCGCAGCCCACAATGCTTAACAATCTTAGGTGGATTAGATGAGAAAGTTGAGGCAATGTGTGATGCTGACAGGTGATTGCCAATTCCTTCAAACAGGCAGGAAGCTCCGGCAGCGACTGAAGATTGGCACACCCAACCGAATTAAGGAGTTGCAGAGAAGGCAGCTTACTGATGCTTTGTGGCAGCGATTGAAGCATTTTGCAGTCTTGCAAATCAAGTTTCTCAAGATGAGAAAGCTTATCGAATTCATCGGGGAAGCCAGAAACATCTGTCGATCTCAGCCGAAGGATCTTCAGTGAAGACAACCCATCTATTGGGATTTCCCCTCCCAGACTCTTGCAGTTTGTGGCATCTAGTTCTTCAAGTTTCTCAAGACGAGAGACCTTATTGAATAAGCCAGAAACGCGTGTCGAACTTAATCGAAGGATCTTCAGTGAAGATAACCCATCTATATGAATTTCCCCTCCTAAACCCTGACATTCGGTGGCATCTAATTTTTCAAGGCTGCCCAACTTGCCAATAGTACTAGGCAAACTCCTCAATTTCTCACAATGAGCAATATTCAAAATTTTCAAGTTTTTCAAATCCCCAATGGATTTAGGTAATTCGCAAATGCCTGATCGTGACAAGTCCAATTCAGTCAACCGTTCCAACATCCCAATTGAGCTGGGGACATGAAAGGGAGGATGATCAAGCTGGGAATCTTCTGGAATACCCACTCCTTCTAATGACAAGTACTGCAATTTCACGAGGGATCCGATGCATTCTGGAAGTCTACATAATTTCGAGCAACCACTCAAGTCAAGGTGCCATAAATTTATCAGATGGGTGATGGAGTCGGGAAGTCTGACCAGTGACTTGCAATCAGAGGCAACAATTATCTCCAACTTCTTCGAAGAAACTATACATGTAGGAATTTCCTCTATAGCAGTCTCCCCTATGCAAAGTTTCGTCAGTTCCTCCAAATTGCCGATTTCTTGGGGTAGCTTTTGGAGTTTCTGACATCCGCGCACGTTCAAAAGAAGGAGGCCCTTGGCTTCTCCAACAGAAGAGTGAATTTGCTCCAGATTACGACATCCGTCGAAGATTAATATCTCTAAATTTTGGAAGGTTGAGAGATCAGGAGAAACTTTTAAACAATGGGAATTTTCAAGAGCTAGGGCTTTCAACTGGTTCGCCACCTGAAAGATAAAATGATTTATAAATTTTCGCAGAGAATATAAAATGTCAGAAAGCAAAAAGACAGAACAAGATGCTCTCCGTCTGACCTGGAGACGACTCCAACCTTCCCAAAGCTCTGATATGTCGCAATCGAATAAAAAAAGTGCCACTAATTTCTCCAGATGAAAACTAGTGAGCACGGATGCAGGACATTTTTCGAACGAGAGGAATCGTAACTGAGGAAGCAAGCCTCTGGAATCTCCAATCAGTGTTGCGTTTTGCAATAAAAGGAGCCTTAAGTTCGGTAGTGTCTCAAATTGCTGCGTTGTGAGTTCCACCTGCGAGGGGTTTTCGTCAAGCCAAAGGGCCTGAACGCGATCCTTTTCTTTTCCCTTCACAAATGTTGCATGTCAGTGGAGAGGAGCAATCAACAAAAAAAAATATTTAAGATTATTGCGTTGGATTTCGGTTAACCATATCCTTTTACAAGTTAAGGACATCATTTCCTTTTATATCTATCAACATCAACAACACATTTATTCCAAACTAGTTAAGGTCGGCGGTCGATGAACCTCAAAGATAAATAAAATAAAAGCAACATCGATCGAGAGAAAAGAAATAAATATGTAAAAATAATAAACAAAAATAAAAATCGTATTTTATATCAATGAACCCCTTAAATATAGATAATCAGTAACCAATTTTGTCATTTCACCTTGATTGTTGAGGCCTTTTCCAATTCTTGTTTACTGTTTTTTTTTTCAAAATATCTTCTATGAAAGTGGCTGTCAAATAATGAATTTCGTTGCTCAATATTGTTGTTGATGTCTATGTTTTCTATTACTCGCACTTTAGTTGCTTTAGTTGTCTCCTGTTTTACATATCATTCATTTTTATACAGTAATTAAGGGGAAAAGAGTAATCCTCTTCCAAAAGATTAGATGAAAATATACTTTTACACCTTATAATAACAATAATAATAATAAGAAGTTAATGGCTATGATGAAATGAGAGTTCATGCGGTATTATTAGGTAACAGTTGAAAATTCAAAGATAAGTATCTCTTCAGATTTTTTGAAGGATTTTTTTTTTTTTTTAGATTTCCCCTGTATTTTGATAAGGTGATCACTAAATTTCTTCCTTTAGTAATTGCAGTTTGACCAGGATTCCATCAAGGATCTAAATGCAGTTTCATTTTCTTTAGTAAATGCACTTTCCTTTTCTTTTTTCAACCCAATAGAAAATGTCTACCTAATCACATCAAGGAATAATACAAGGAGAGTAATGTCGGCTATGAGGTCTAGCAATTCATTCCCATTCAGAGAAATCATGTCAAAAGAGAGTAGAACAACAATGGAGGTTAAAATTACCTTATTCCTTTGAAGTACTTCGCAGACTTCCTCCTGAATCCACAACCTACTTCGATTCATAGGTGTGTTGTAATCTTCTTGACGAACAATTTCCCTACCAAGGTCTATCAGTTGGTCATGCATTCTCAAATCTCCATTATCTTCGATTTTTACTAGCGACATCAAACTCAATGTTTCAATCCCCATATTCGGAAGAAAATTGCAAGCCTCCCACATGCAGGATGCAGCTAGTCGATTAAGTCCATTGAAGAAACAAGCGATGTCCAAAAATATCTGTTTTTCCTCATGGTTTAACACGTCATAACTTATCCTTAGCTTCTCTTGCACTTTCCCATGTGGTGCTTTCTGTAACTTCTCTAACGCATCTTGCCAAAATGCTCGGTCTCGCCCACACAAAGACGAACCTATAACTTCGAGAGCTAGGGGAAGCCCTCCAGTAGTGGACACTACAGCACGAGAGAGAGGCTCAAATTCACACGGAGGAGAGTCCCTCATAAAGGCATGTCTACTAAACAAGATCAAGGACTTATCGTCATCAATTTCCTTGGGTTCGTACGTAGATTTCACCCCAGCATCATCAAGAACGGACCGTATTCTCGTGGTAATTATTATCCTACTTCCCATCTCAAACCAGTCGTGTTTTCCAACCAAAGCTTGGACTTGATCCTTGTCATCCACGTCATCTAGAAGAAGTAGGACTTTCTTACATTTAAATCTTGATTCCATGATCCTGATTCCTTCATCAGTATTAGACACTTGATCGTCCATTTTCAGTATATCGGATATTACTTGATTATGCAAAGATGAAATGCCCTTGCGCCGTGTGGATTCTCGAATATCCGCAATGAAACTACAATGATGAAACTGGCTGGAGAGCTTATTGTAGATAAACTTGGCTAAAGTGGTCTTACCAATGCCCCCCATTCCATGAATACCAACAATTTGGGTAGCACTACGGTTATCGTCCAGCAATCTCAAGATATCCTCCACGGCATTATCGATCCCGACAAGTCGTTCGGGAACAACCAGCAGAAAGGCCTTCTTTAACTCGCTCGAAACTTTTTTGACCACCATTTTCACCAATTCTCCTTCGTGGCTGTTTATAAAGCGTTCAAGCTAAAATGCATTAGAAGAACAATCATATCCTGTTATACCTCACTATCACAACATTACAACACATAAGAGTAAAAACGCAAGCACAAGATAAGGAGAACACGAATGTATAGCTTTGTCTACAAGCAAGATCTTGTTGAAAGAAAGTAAAGGAGATACCCGTTAGCAGTTCTCTCCGATTCCCATCCCTTTAGGGAAGCCAATTCTTGGAGCGCTTGTTTCCATTTCACAACATCTTCTTCCAAATACTTCCTACTTAAACGGGAGAAAGTTTTCCCAAAGCTTTCTCTTTGGTATCGCACATGAGCCGGTTCAACCCGGTAAAATACGGGCAAGACAATTTGCCCGGCGCTCTTCATGCACTCTGTCATCTCAACGAGCTCTTGAAGGCACCATTTGCTCGAAGCGTAATTCTGAGAGAGAATCGCGATCGAGATCTTACTGTTCTTAATGGCCTGGAGAAGGTTGGGGCCGATCTCCTCACCTTCGCGAAGCTCGTTGTCATCTCTGAACACACGGATTCCAACATCGACCAGGCCGTTGTAGAGGTGATCCACGATGGTTTTGCGAGTATCCTTGCCGTTGAAGCTCAAAAAGACATCGTAGTTGTCACTCCCCGTCGAAGTGGCAGACGAGCTAGACGCGCCGGTATCATCAGCTTTTCGGCGCGTGCACTTCTTGTTGCTGTTGAAAAAATTGTATACGAGCACAGAGAGAACTGCAACAGAAAGCCCAAACGCTAGATCCCGCGCCATTGTTACTTCTTCAATAACTCTCGAACCGACCTCTGGGATAACATCAAGGAACAAATGCCTCTATTCGGGTTGCCCAACAAGATTACCAGGCAGAGCTTTGGGTACTTTACACTTCAAAATGACTGGATTTAGTCGTCGCGTGAAGTGGACATCCTCGCTGTCTACGGGGCCCACCGTCTTTTCTCGTCGGGCGACGAGTACAATTTTTTTACTAATCACTGTCGGTTCCGGTCTTTCGGGGCTGGGCCCTGTGCGTGGATCTGAAAAAAACACTGAATAAGAAAATCACTTAAAATAAACAAATAACACAAATGATTAAATTAATACGACCATTACATTAGGGGGAAGATCCGGATCCTCTATCATCATTGAGATCCCCACCCTTCATGTGGGGGTCCCACTCACATGGAGGATGAGAATTTCAATGGGAAATGAAATCAAACAATACATCCGAAGCAGCGAAACATGAACAGACCCGGACAAGACCCAATTTTTTGAGTATTTACGGTTCAAGTCATGTTTGGGCCGGATAATAGCTTGAGTTGTGGCTGTTTTGGATCTTGGTCAGATCTCGGAATTAACAAACAAGATAGGGAAAAACGAAAAAAAGGACGAATGGAGGAAGAAGAAATCAAATAGGGAGATCTCAACATGGAACTTCTCAGTGAACCTGCGGAGAATCTTCGATTGGAAGCTTGGGAGGCTCGTGGCCAGCTTTGCCACCCCCAACGCCGCAAATCCAGCAAGGGCACACAAGCAGCTCAGTACAGTCCTGTCATTAGCACAAAAGTTTTGAGTTTAACCAAGAGAGAGAGGGAGAGAGGGAAACAGAGAGAGGCCGAGAGGAAACTGCACCCACCAGAGACAAGATCACGGCAACGAAAGCGAAGGGCAAGCCTATCAAGTACCCCAGAGCCCTGCACTCTCCCAATGTTTTCTCCGATCCTTCAAGATACGAGAGTTCGCTTTCAGAAAACAGAGCTGCGTATGATTCTGAGCGGCGATGGAGAGATGAGAGCTTGATGTTATGCAGGCAAAAGAGGAAACGCGTGTCGGAGCTGTAGATTGTTTTAGAGTCAATGGGCGTTTGTTGATAGAGTCTACTTGCTGTGATTGACCATTCTGATATGACAAGCTTCTTCTACGCCTCCATCCTTTTTTTTCTCGGAGCTTTCTCATGGTTTTGGAAATTTCAATGAAGCGTCCGAGACTGCTTCCCTTTATTTAAAGATAATGATACAAATAATCTTAAATTTAATATGTAATATAATTCTTGAACTTTTAATATGATTTCTGAACTTTAATATAATGTGCAACGTGATTCTTTAATTTTTATTTTGATCAATATGGTCTCGGAACTTTTGAAAAATATTTAATTTAGTTCTTGAATTATATGAAAATATTTAATGTAGTCTTTCTATTAATTCAAGTTATGGGACAGCGTTGAACATTTTCTTATATTTCAGATACTAACTTGAAGCGTCCGAAAATGCTTAATTCGTGTTGGAGCTGCATACTATTTTAGAGTCAATAGACGTTTCGATAGAATCTACTTGCCTTGATATCATAAGCTTTTTCTACATCTCCGTCCTTTTTTTCTCAAAGCTTTCTTATGGTTTTGAAAATTTCAAAGAAGCGTCCGAGACTCGCTTTCCTTTATTTAAATGATCTTGATCCCATATACAATGTGGTTTCTTGTTGACACCTAAATTTTGACTACCATTTTTAGTCATTTAATTTTTCATAAAAATCAGGAATTGATTTTAGTTCCTACAAAAAATAATTGAATCACTTTTTTTACGTTCATTTTAGCATGCATTACATTTTTTGGGACTGGTGGCGGAAGCACTTAACTTTATTTAAATTTAAAATATTAGTTTGTGGGCGATTAATCTCGATATTATCATATCTCCAATGTTAAAGGATATGAGCAAATTGATATGATAATATCAAAGATTACCGGGAATATCAGAATATGTGCTTTGAATTAAAATAGGAAAGAGATATGGGCAAGAAACCCTAATGTCGTGCATATATATACATACATTGTGGGAAGATTTTGGGAGGCCACTCACAATTTCAATATACGGCTGATTTTAAGGCCACACAAATTAATATACGGCTAGAGAGCTTCACGTAGGGGAGGTCGGCAATTTTTCTCTCACGCACATAACATTCACGAGAAGGTTGATGAGCAATACATGAGAGAGAATCGAAAATTTCAGCAGTCCCAGTCCATAGCCATCCCTGCTTCAGCTTTCATGTTCTTGTGGAGTCCACCATCCTTTGACTTGCAGATTGCGCCGAAGAGAATCAGACCAAGGAAGCTACTGCTTTGCAGGGTTGCTTGGCAACCATCAAGGAGTCCAAGGTGTCTAATAACTCCCCAGCATATCCACGTGCTTCCAGATACCATTCGGTGGTCAACGATTCAGCAAGTTCTCAAAGTCAAACGGATAAAACCAGCCTTCCTTTTATTCCAACACCTCTGTTTAGCGAGCCGTCTTCGAAGAATTGCTGTGGAAACGAGCTATCGCCAAGGAGTCCATCCACAAGCCGCTGTCCAGTTATTTGCGCCATTGTGCAATCTTAGTTTGTGCTTGTGCGAGTGCAGGATTTTTTAGCTCAAAAAGGGGTGTCCTGGGCGGGGTTCGCAGCTTGCACGTATTGAAATTTTGTCATTGACAAGCTACATACACTGGTTTCAATTGTGGTTTGGTCCGAAAATCTCTGCTGCAGTTCCAGAATAATATACTGCTGGTCTGGATTTATTTTGCTGCTGTCCAGCTTGTTTGTCTCTTCAAATCAGCCCCGTTTTCACCCAGCGGATCAAGGTAATGTCGAACACATTTAGGGGTTAATTTGAGCATGTTCTCTAGATGATTGTTTATGTTTCTTCACTGCTGCTTGCTCCCTATTTCTGCGCCTAAGCATGCTGTTTTTGTTCGAAAAATACTTCGTTTTTGCATGTTTCATGTCGTTAACTCGTGCAAATTTTTGTGGGAACTTAACGGGTGAATCCTTGACATCTATGATGACCGTGTCGCATATTTTGGTGCTATAATTGAGGTGAAGATCGAACCCTTTTCTGGAAGTTTATGAATGATTTTTTTTGTTTATCTAAACCTTCGAACATTAATTTTCACAAAAAAATTCTGGATTTGGTTAATCTGACCTATCACCGTTTAGGTCTGATTCGCCATCTTCAGAGAATCGATCTCTAATGGAAAGTTGGTTAAATTTTCGGAAATTGAAAGGGACGACGACACGATCATGATTTCTTTCCTTATCTCGTGGTGAATATTCGGGTGAATGCGTTATCTTGATTGGACTTACCATATTTTTGAAATTTCATGAAGGTTTTTTAATAAGATGTGGTTTCCTAAAAACCCCATCTAATTGATTCTTTTTTAGGAAGGTAAGGTTTCTTAGAAATCTTATCTCATTAAACATCAAGATAATGAAATTCTCGAGATATCCCCTAGTGGTCGAATTTATTGTAAAAAAGGAAAGAGCGAAAAATCACATTCAAGCATACACGGCATATTTTGCATTAATTAGATAGCATATATTCAATCCCGTGCGTATATCATGTCTGCATATTAGGTTAAATAAGATAACATCTTAATTCATTCTTTTTTTTATAAATAAAAAATGCATAAAAATCCAAAAAATTATCTACTACGTCATATTTTTCATGTCACATTTTTGCCCCGTCATTTTGCCATGTCATTTTTGCCATGTCGGTTGCCATGTAATTTTGCCATGTCATGTTGCCATGTCAGTTGCCATGTAATTTTGCCATGTCATGTTGCCACGTCATTCTTCCACGTCGTTTTGCCACGTCATTTTGCCACGTCATTTTTCCACATCATCTACCATGTCATTTTGTCACGTCATTTTCCATGCCATCTCGCTATGCCATTATGCCATGGCATGCATCGTTGCCATGTCATATCATTTCACATGTCATATAGTTAGGTTTCATTAGCATCACATTTATTTTTGTGTGCCCATGCATTCCATGTCATTCATGTAGTGTATCTAAAAGAGAAAATCCTAAAAAAAAACACCTCATTTGGATTCAAATCAAAAATAAATTCAAATCGTCCATTTAGGACATCTCATGGAATTAAGGTACCGAAAGGGCATTAGTTTTAATTAACTAGTGTAATCAAGTCCCCGAATCCACAATCTCTGGTTCGTAGAAGTAAAATGGTTCTCCCGCTATTTTACTTAGGTTTCTAATCAACCTACCAAAAATGATTAGTGGCGACTCCAAATTCTAAATCACTTCTAATTAATTTAAGTTGCGATTTGGTAGGGCTTGGGAGAGTCCGTATTAGGTTAGTCATTAAAATTAACCTAATAATCCATTAGCCTAAATAAATTAATTTTTAGGTCGCGACAGCTTGGCGACTCCGCTGGGGAACGAAAATTTGATTTTTCGAAAATTAAGACTTAGATTGGTTCATATGAATTTTTCGAAAAATTAAAAGCTTTAGTGGACTTAGGCCTATTGAAGATTCCATGGATGTTTCGCCTTTGGTGATTTTGGTTGAATCTCAATTATGAGGTGTTAAATGTTTTTGCAGATTTGGAGTGATAAGGGGCGAAGTGTTTGCTAACCCATTTTCTGCAGGTTAGAGTAGGAATGTATGTTTGAGGGTTACATTGAAGCGTTGTTCTGATATAAACTCTTGTGCATGTCATCTACCCTTTTGCATTTACACATAGCACACACAACCCGCCATTGGACCTGAATGGCTAGGCTTAGGATGGTATTTGATTAGGGACACTCTGGCCATCACCATCTGGCCCGAGTCTTCCTCTTCAAGTCCCGAACTCTTTCAAATCGGTGCCATGATTCATCGCCCATGTCATTCACCATGTGATACGGGTCGATACTTGGCTGAGCCGGATGTCTACGGGGATCCTGATTCAATCACAAACCAGGGTGGTTCAATCTGGGTATCCTTGGGGCTCCACCTTTGTTAAGCCTTTATAGATAGAAATCGAACCTCACGTCGCATTTCATCTGCATGTCTATGTGATTAGTCATTTCAGACGTCCTAAAAGGTGATACTCTCTTCAATCTTTATCCTCATGCTTACTTATATTTTGGGTCGGTTCATGGCAATTAGGTATGTCACTTTCAGTCAGTAATTCAATTCTATTTTCATTCTGATCTCTCAGTGTTAATTGAATTTTCGTACACTTTTTCGGTTGGAATCAATCTCTAAGCTTCAAATGAAAAATGTCCATGAGATCTTCATCTATTTAGTGAAAAAATTTGGTGACAATCCATCATGTTTTCTATTTAATACAAAATTAATGGCCGTAGTGGAGCAGGCTGGAATTTCTCACATTTTTCAGACTCCAGATCATTTTGCAAAATGACCCCAATGAACGACCTCCTTTGCTGAACCATGAAACATGAAAGTTGTAGGTTAATGTTTAAACTAGTAACCTGAAAAATTCTGGATTTTAATTCACACTTTAAAGGGGTCCTTCGTTCATTTAATAAAGACCGGACGAAACAGTTTTCTGGACAAAAATTTCACGAAGATTCATTTAAACGGCACTGATCGGTTCACTTTCAATCTTAAGTCAAAACATGAAAGTTGTTCATCGTTGTGTCCTGTATTAGCTCGTAAAATTTTAGAATTTTTCGATCAACACAAGAATTAATATGCATTCTATCGTAACGGCTGACGAAACTGAAAAATTGTTTGATTCAGTTTGTTGCTCATATCTATTTTGCTCATCGAGTCTAGAGAGTTGTCGTGGACCGGCTCACTAGTCCAGCCCATTATACTAATCTTTGTGTGATCATTCCTTCAAGGTGATACGTCATGAATTCTTCACACTCCCATAATATTCGATTTGGAGCAAGGAGAAGGACTGGTCAATCTGAGGTCGCAGTCATTACAAGTGAAAGAATCAATGAACTTCTGGATGAAGATGGAGTTGATCATGGGTTTCTGGATCTCTCTGGTTGGTTCGATGATCTTATTATTGCAGCTATATCTGAGGATCCCATGCCGACTGATGAAGCACCAGAAGAGGAGCCTGGCATGGCACTTGAATCCCCGGAGCTACCTGTTAAAGCCATGGTTGATGATCCATTAGAGAGTTCAAAAGTTAATTCAGGGGCAGGGGCAGATTCTAAAATCTGATCATGCATCAGTGAAAATCCTTGGGGAAATCCTCCGTAAATCCCTTGATCGATTCATCAATCGCATCATATCAGCTAGCTCAAACATTATTTCATCAATCAAGCGAGGTCGATCCATGCCTCAACCTCGATTGATCCATTAATCATGCCATGTCAAAAGATGGGGCGAGACCAAAGTCACTTGATTTCAAAAGGGAGTATCTCTCACCTTGCCTGATCATTATTGGAAATGACTGTCTGTTTTCCTTCTTGCAGGCGCCAAGCTAGGAAACATGTCCTGAAGCAGATCGACAATCAAGAACATCTTGAACTTTTGTTCATTTCATTTTCTTGAGATTCTTATTCATGAATGCTTTTCCATGCAGGATTAAACGTGGAAACAAGTCATATGACATTGCTCGAAATCGAATTCCTAGCATTGGCCATGATTAGGGCAATCTCGCATGATGGCAAAGCCATACGCCATCTTGATTGAAATAGGGGCAAACAGAACCCAACATGGAAAGGGGAGTATATTTCTCTGTTTCACATTATTTTAGGGGTGACACTTTCCTTCTCGCAGGAACATGGCAGCGACCATGATGGTCATTATCTTTGAACAAGGGCAACCAGAGCATCTCAAGTCTTACTCATGCATGTGTTCCTCGCTCTGGGGCAAAAACGAAAATGGGCCAATCCTCAACCCGAGAGTTAGATTCCCTGACCTAATTTGATCCACGTACATGTTCTGGGGCAACTCACCTGTTCTTGCAATGTCAGATTCTTTAGAAAACGCAAGAGATTTTCATGAAATATGATATAATGCTTGAAGTTGCCATGTTGACATGCTTGAAAATTGCTCCACATTGCCTGACTTATGCATAATTATTTTTCATGTTTAATTTACCAACTCTGAGCAGGGAGCATAAGCTATATATGATGCATCGAATGTATAGAATGGGGCATCACGAGATGATGAAAGGCAATCCATTTCCATACATGTCCTACATTTTAACCCCCAGTGAGTTGAGTGGCATTATTCCACATTCCTCAAGGTGAAGGGTTTTCTCGCTGTCGCGACCCTCTCGAGATTCGCCATGGGCTCTCGAGGGCTAATGGGCCGTCCAGTCTGGTCGGACGCGGGCCTCTCCCAAGGCCCGTTACCCAAATCGCAACGGAGGTATACGTAGTCGACCTTCAGTGTGGTCTAGTGATATGTGCTAAGTGTGCATGCCATGGAGTCGCCACCAATCATTTTTTTGGAGGGTATGATTGGACCACCCTATTGAATAGTCGGGAGTTTCTATTCAATTCTGCGATAACCAGGGAAATGGGTTCGGGGACTTAGTTACGTCAACTATCAGAGTTGACGCCCTTTCGGTACCTAAGTTGACTGAGTTTTCTGACTTAAGATTTCATACAGATGAGTGGGGTACGAGTCCTAAATCTAGGAGTTCATGCAGATAGGAATGACTATCCTAGCAATCACAATCAATAATAAAGTGCACAAATCAATGAATTCAAATGTACAAATAAATCACATGGCATTCCTAATAAGGCCATATTGGCCTAGAGAAGCATCAATCAGGCTTAGGAATGATTTAGACATGATTTTGCCCATCAGGGGCAAAATCGTAATTTTGAGACAAAGGGGACAATTTGCCCAAAAAGGACAAAATCATCATTTCGGAATGAATCCGGAGTCAAAACAGGTTTGGTCACTCAATTGACCCATTTCCTATTTTTTGGCAATTTTCGTGATTTTCGGGAATTTTAGAAACCGATTTACCATTCGAATGGTAAAATCGTCATTTTCTAAAAATGGAAATGAAATGTGGAAATCTTAGACATAAGGTTTAACCACCCATCTGGCCCATCACCAAATTCTAAGCAATTTCCACAATTCATCAGAATATCAAAGACGATTTACCCTTTGAGGGGTGAAATCGCCATTTTGGATTAAATGGGAGAAAATCCCAAAAATGAAAACAAATCAATTTTTTGTCATTTTCAGCCTTGGACAATTTTTAGAATTTTTCTGCAATTTTTTCTCAATTTTTTTGTTTTTCTTTAATTTTTCCATTTTTTTGGCATTTTTGATTTATTAATATTTTTTTATATTTTCAGAAAATATTTTAACAAAAAGCATGTCTTTGACAATAGATAACACTCAACCAGATAAATAAGCTAACCACTAGACTGAAACAAATACATACAAATCAAGTCTATAAATGCAATATTTTAGAAAAATAATCCTGATATACAGATCGGGTACGTAAAACATACCGGATTGGACACCGGCCTTCAATCGCCCAGCCTCAGCCTGCGACCATCCCCATGCCCGTTACCTGTCGATCGCCATTAGAATGTCGATAGTCAATTTCACAAATTAAGATTAAAAAAATAAAAAAAATTTAAAAAAATAAAAAATTGGACACTGTTCATGCACTGTTCCGACACTGTTCGGACACTGTTCCGACACTGTTCGGACACTGTTCGGACACGGCTCCGACACGTCCGACACGCCCGGACACGTCCGGACACGCTCCGACACGTCCGGAAACGTTCCGACGCGTCCGGACACGTTCCGACGACGGGGTGGTGACCCGAGGCTGTTTCTGGGCTCCACCAGCGGCGCGTAGGCTCCATAAGCTCCGAGGGAGGAGGTAGGACTCCGGGGCTGTCGCCGGAGGCGATAGCGCGCTTTGGCGATGACGGATTTGGCCCGATCCGAAACAATCCCAAACCAAACTCCGAAACGGGTGGAGGCCGGAGGTCTTGGGTTGTTCACGGCGGCTTTGAGGTACGACGGCTAGCGACGACGGCGGAAGGGGGGGTTCCATTTTAGGCGTCCACGAAGAAGAAGAAAAGAAATGGAAGAAGAAGCTACGGGAGAGGAAGGAGAAGAAGAAGAAGAGGAGGCGACGGATGATGAGGGGGAGGGGGGAAGAGTAAAATAATAATAAAAATAAAATAATAATAATATAATAATATAATAAAATACTAAAAAGTAAAAATAATAATAATATAATCAAAAGCGAAGACAAAATGATTAGTCCCCTTTTCCTTTTAAATGATGATGTTTTCACTCCTTTTCCTTTTAATCATTATTAATATTTTTGCCAAATTCAATTTTATGGTGATCAGAGAACACCTAAAATCGAACCTGAATTTTACTATTTTATGAGGTCCTAAAGTAAAGAAAATTAAAAATAAAAATACCGACTATTTGTATATATTTTTGTGACCTCGAATACTACTTTTTTTTTATTTTCTTTTTATTTTTATATTTTTCGAAAATAATAATAATAAAAAAATATGAAAAAATATTTTTTTTTATCCAAAATGGTCCCTTTAGCTTGGCCAAGGCTACCAAAGTTGATTTTGTAATTTTTCAGCTTTTTATGGATTTTCTATGAATTTTCGAAAAATAAAGGAAAAAAAGTTGATCAAAATTTAGGTGTCAACAGTTGCCCCTCTTTGAGAGGAATCTCGTCAGAGGAATCCCCTCAGAGGTTTCTCTCAAAGACAAGGTGACACCTGAGTCCTGATCGACTCGACTCGTGAAACTAAAGGAAAAGGAGTCATGATATCCAGTTTTTCATGCTTGTCGATGTATGCTCTTTATTGAAGGGGGAAACATTTATTTGACATGAGAGAGTGAGATAATAGAGAGACATACCTGCCACTTACCTGTTCGATGTTTGTGCGATTTTCGCGGTGTTTGATGGATTCAAGAGAATTTCTAGAAACTCGTTACTAGAGTATCCTAGAGAGGTTAAGCTCTGACCCGTATGGTAGGTCAAACCATAATGGGATTCCTAACTGATAGGAATCTAAGGAAGACGCATCCCACATTTGGGAATTTGCCAAGGGTTTTGATTCGTATGGTGGATCGGACCATTGAGTTGACCATTTAAGTGATTTTTACTATTGGGTTGACCCTTCAGGCGGTTTCTACCGTTGTGTTAACCCTTCAGGCGGTTTCTACCATTGGTTGACCCTTCAGGCGGTTTCTACCTTTGGTTTGACCCTTCAGGCGGTATCTACCTTTGGTTGACCCTTCAGGCGGTTTCTACCTTTGAGTTGACCCTTCAGGCGGTTTCTACCTTGGTTTGACCATTTAGGCGGTTTCTACCTTGATTTGACCCTTCAGGCGGTTTCTACCTTGTGTTGACCCTTCAGGCGGTTTCTACCTTGTGTTGACCCTTCAGGCGGTTTCTACCTTTGATTTGACCCTTCAGGCGGTATCTACCTTCATTTGACCCTTCAGGCGGTATCTACCTTTGTTTTGGTTTGAAAAGGGGTCTCATGACGAGGGTTCTCCACGTCCGATGAGACTGTTTGATATTTGAAAAGAGGTCCTAGGACGAGGGTTCTCCACGTCATGCCAGGACTGTTTGATATTTTTGAAAAAGGGATCCTAGGACGAGGGTTCTCCACGTCAAGCTAGGACTGCTTGATTTTTGAAAATGGGTCTCATGACGAGGGTTCTCCACATCCGATGAGACCGCCTAAATTTTGAAATGGGATCACATCCTCACCCCTTCTTTTGAAAGATCCCGAAATTTGTCGGGAATTCAGTTTTGAAGCAGTGAAAGATTTTATTTTGACAAAACTTCAGTGGAGTCTGTTGAGACGACATTCTGGAAGC
Source organism: Rhodomyrtus psidioides (assembly GCA_021437785.1). Lineage (NCBI taxonomy): Eukaryota > Viridiplantae > Streptophyta > Magnoliopsida > Myrtales > Myrtaceae > Rhodomyrtus > Rhodomyrtus psidioides. The sequence goes on along the minus strand of JAILYB010000071.1, from coordinate 3,690,809 downwards.
TGTGTTCTCCAGGTATCCTGTAGAAAGTTCAAACCTGCGTGCTCCACTCCACGGAGCAAATGTTTTTCTGGGATTTGGGGTTTCCAAGAATCCTGCAGAAGTTCGAGCCTGGAAGATATTTCTTCACCAAGAAAACGTTAGTAATCTTTGGGAAGGCCACGGCTGTCCATTTGACAAAACCGTATGTTTTAAGTTTTAATCATGAAATGTGCATTTTGATGCTGGAGGTTATCCAAAGCATTCTTGCAATATGCAAATGTGATCACAAATCCCTTGGACGGAAAATCTGGATCAACAGTTTGAAAATTCCAAAAAGAGTTTGTTCAAAACATCAATTGGAATATTTCTCGACAATGAGGTCTTCTCACCTGTTTTGCGATAGTGGTTTTTTTTTTTTTGTAGGGGATGCACTCAATTCCCTACTAACCTGTGCCTAGGTTTTAGGCTCATTCGCAGCGCATACATTTTGATCGGTCGGGAGGTCTTCCACGTGACCGTAATGTTGGGCTTGGTTCTTGATCTTCAAGGGGGACTCACTTTTGAGTCAAGGCCATTGAACAAAAATTTTCACCATCTGCTCCGGGTTTACAAGTCAAGAACCCTGCAAAATGAGAAAGAAATAATCTTGCTCGTACTTCTTCGAGCTAAGCTATATATTAACCCAAGTGTCTTAGTCAGAGAAGACTGTTTCGGGGTTGTAACATTGGTAGGATTGGGGACCGAAACAGGCTTATTTTTGGCCCAGAATTCGTGACGGGTTTGACATTGGTGATCATTGCTGATTTGCCACCTGTCCTTTCTTTTCTGCATCTTTAGCCTTTGAGGCGCGCAACCTATCTCGCGATGTGCACCAGCTCTTTAAAGAGCGTCTCTTGTTGCATTCAGAGACTGACTCTTTCTATGTCTTTGTTCTGCGCTTGATAGCATTTGGGGAGCAGTCCTTTTGGATTTGGCTCCTTCAGGGATTTCCCCTTTTCCCATCCAGCTTCATTGCGGACCAATTAAACAACTAGCACGAGCATCGGCCTTGCTTTTATGAGGCACTTTGCTTTTTCTTGATGCCGGGGATTTTTCTCATTTTCATTTTTGAAATCCCCCTTTTTCTCATCTTCATGGGATCATGTTAGACATATAGTCTAAACATGCTTTAAATATCAGTCCGAGAATTCTCTTCGTAATCCCTGAGTCTTGAACTCTTCCATTTTTGAAGTGGTGCGACATCCGTCTTGGAATGATCACCAATGGGTTCATGAAATGAATTTGCAGGCTCAACTTGGCTGTGCAAATGATACAGTGTATGGGATAAAGAATGAATGCTTCTCGTCATCCTATGGCACTTGGATTACCATATAAACAACACACAAAGATTAATTAGTCCGAGCAAGAAAATTTCTAACCATTTTCTCCTGACGCTGCTGGACTTACTTCCTTTTTGCCCCGGTGTGGGGTGGTTCTTGACAGGGTTAAGAATGAGAACCGCCGTTCAAATGGGTTATCAACGGTCACCTGTAGTGTTTGGGGGATATGAAACGAATGCCTCCGTCGTCCCAACCCATGTAATCGCTGCAAATTGTCCTTACCCCCGTAGACCCAGATTTTGTTATCTGCTCACTTCACTCATCTCTCAAGTGTGTATTGGACATGTTTGGATTAGGATTCGCCTCTCGTCTGAGAAAACACCCTTAAACGGTTTGAACAATTTTTATTGGAAAAATTCTTTTTGTTTTCTCCGAAAAATTTCCTCCCAATGGGGCTTTATGATGCACATGCATGTTTCATTCATGTTCAGACAACCTCCCAACTTCAACTGTGGATGTCTATGAGTTTAAAAATTCGATGCCTCTTTTCAGACATAATGATTGAAAGAGTCCTAACACTTTTTTTTATCTTCAACGACTTGGGGAAAAGGGATACTTACCTACCCGCCGTGGCTGGAGATCCCTGAAAATGCGGAAGAAACATGTTATTGTACGTTCATGAATTTTTCAATAAATTAGAACGATACATCTTACCCTTGGTCATGTGTTCCATTGGGTAATACACGGGATGTGAAAACCTGTTTCGCCTTGATGGCGAGCCCCTGTCAAAGAAGGGAATTAGGTGTCAGTTTGCGTTCCAAAATTCAAGACAAATTGGAACGATACCGCCTTGTTCTTGTTTTGTGTTTCCGTTTGAACACAAACGCGCGGCTTGCATAATTTGGCCCTCTATCTTGTGTCCTTGATCTCCCATCTGGTTGGGCGACGAATCCTTCTCAAGAATTTGTCCCAGAGAAGATCCATTTGTGTTTTTGGGCGCACTCCAGCGCCATTCTTCAAGGTTCCTTTTATTCAAGGAAAAAAAGAAGATTTTATCAAAATGCATGTCAAAGCATGTGACGTAGGAGCGATACTTTTTACCATCCACTAGGTCTTATAATCAAAGACCATCTCCTGGAATCCTGACTTCTAAGGCCAATGATTCTATTCGCCTCCCTGTTAGCGCGCTATTTTCATTTGAGGCTTTCAGCGCCAACAACTTCCTTTAAAATGAGTAAAAACTCACGTTAGGCATGTGGTCTTGGAAGATCAAATTGGAACGATACAAGGTTACCGTTCACCCAAATTCGTATCTTGGGGTTTGATTCTGATGCGGACGACTCTGTTATTGCGTCTATTGACTTTGTCAGAGGAGAGACGTCCTGAGATAAAAAGAATGGAGAAAAACTTATCCCCAGATCTGATTAAAAATCAATTAGGAACGATACGTCCTTTCACCAAACGAGTGGCTCTGCGGCCCAATGTGTTTTGCACTGAAGGGACGAATTCCACTATGCTCCACGGGTTTGGGGAATTTGCCCACATTTTCGATAGAAATGAGCCTTATCAAGATGTATACAATACAAATAGATCCCTAATACAATCAATCTACGGGACGAGATATAGAGGATCTCAGCAAAATTAATTTTATACAAGAGGACTAAGAATGTCAAATCAATCAAATGAATGTGGCCCGAACACTTGGAGATGCCCCAGTTCCAATCTTCGAGATGTGACTCCAGGATCACCGATTTTTTTTTAGGTGGTTTTAGATATACCAACCATCTAAAGACATGCACATGAGACAAGGGAGGATAAAACTTCTAAAAATCAAAGGATTTGGCACCTAAGGTCAAGGTTCCCACCTCGAGTTCTAGAAAGAGCCGATTCCATTGCACAGCTATCGTTGCATTGGGACTCGATCCATAGTTCGAAGTGAGCGGAATTGAAAAGTGGATTACCCCGTGTTTTTCCTCACGGAGATTCCATTTTCAATCCCTTCTATTGTTTTCCTATAGGCGGCGCCCGGGGTTTTAGGCGCGGTTGTGTGTATTTTCGGTGTCGTGCTAAAGCGATAAACATGCATCTTATTTAACAATCACCGCTTCAATATAAAACATACACACAATCATTCATTCCTACGCCCAACCTGCATAAAACAGAGTTAACAAGTACTCCACCCCTTATTTCTCCAATCTGCAAAAACATTTAACACCTCAAGGGTTAAAGTACGTACCTCACCTTGAAGAGCATCTGCATAAAACATGTTAGAAAAATCAATCACCTTTTTAATCGGCTCAAGTTCTCTAAAGTCCCCAGCGGAGTCGCCAGTCTGTCGCGACCCTCTCGAGATTCGCCATGGGCTCTCGAGGGCTAATGGGCCGTCCAGTCTGGTCGGACGCGGGCCTCTCCCAAGGCCCGTTACCCAAATCGCAACGGAGGTATACGTAGTCGACCTTCAGTGTGGTCTAGTGATATGTGCTAAGTGTGCATGCCATGGAGTCGCCACCAATCATTTTTTTGGAGGGTATGATTGGACCACCCTATTGAATAGTCGGGAGTTTCTATTCAATTCTGCGATAACCAGGGAAATGGGTTCGGGGACTTAGTTACGTCAACTATCAGAGTTGACGCCCTTTCGGTACCTAAGTTGACTGAGTTTTCTGACTTAAGATTTCATACAGATGAGTGGGGTACGAGTCCTAAATCTAGGAGTTCATGCAGATAGGAATGACTATCCTAGCAATCACAATCAATAATAAAGTGCACAAATCAATGAATTCAAATGTACAAATAAATCACATGGCATTCCTAATAAGGCCATATTGGCCTAGAGAAGCATCAATCAGGCTTAGGAATGATTTAGACATGATTTTGCCCATCAGGGGCAAAATCGTAATTTTGAGACAAAGGGGACAATTTGCCCAAAAAGGACAAAATCATCATTTCGGAATGAATCCGGAGTCAAAACAGGTTTGGTCACTCAATTGACCCATTTCCTATTTTTTTGGCAATTTTCGTGATTTTCGGGAATTTTAGAAACCGATTTACCATTCGAATGGTAAAATCGTCATTTTCTAAAAATGGAAATGAAATGTGGAAATCTTAGACATAAGGTTTAACCACCCATCTGGCCCATCACCAAATTCTAAGCAATTTCCACAATTCATCAGAATATCAAAGACGATTTACCCTTTGAGGGGTGAAATCGCCATTTTGGATTAAATGGGAGAAAATCCCAAAAATGAAAACAAATCAATTTTTTGTCATTTTCAGCCTTGGACAATTTTTAGAATTTTTCTGCAATTTTTTCTCAATTTTTTTGTTTTTCTTTAATTTTTCCATTTTTTTGGCATTTTTGATTTATTAATATTTTTTTATATTTTCAGAAAATATTTTAACAAAAAGCATGTCTTTGACAATAGATAACACTCAACCAGATAAATAAGCTAACCACTAGACTGAAACAAATACATACAAATCAAGTCTATAAATGCAATATTTTAGAAAAATAATCCTGATATACAGATCGGGTACGTAAAACATACCGGATTGGACACCGGCCTTCAATCGCCCAGCCTCAGCCTGCGACCATCCCCATGCCCGTTACCTGTCGATCGCCATTAGAATGTCGATAGTCAATTTCACAAATTAAGATTAAAAAAATAAAAAAAATTTAAAAAAAATAAAAAATTGGACACTGTTCATGCACTGTTCCGACACTGTTCGGACACTGTTCCGACACTGTTCGGACACTGTTCGGACACGGCTCCGACACGTCCGACACGCCCGGACACGTCCGGACACGCTCCGACACGTCCGGAAACGTTCCGACGCGTCCGGACACGTTCCGACGACGGGGTGGTGACCCGAGGCTGTTTCTGGGCTCCACCAGCGGCGCGTAGGCTCCATAAGCTCCGAGGGAGGAGGTAGGACTCCGGGGCTGTCGCCGGAGGCGATAGCGCGCTTTGGCGATGACGGATTTGGCCCGATCCGAAACAATCCCAAACCAAACTCCGAAACGGGTGGAGGCCGGAGGTCTTGGGTTGTTCACGGCGGCTTTGAGGTACGACGGCTAGCGACGACGGCGGAAGGGGGGGTTCCATTTTAGGCGTCCACGAAGAAGAAGAAAAGAAATGGAAGAAGAAGCTACGGGAGAGGAAGGAGAAGAAGAAGAAGAGGAGGCGACGGATGATGAGGGGGAGGGGGGAAGAGTAAAATAATAATAAAAATAAAATAATAATAATATAATAATATAATAAAATACTAAAAAGTAAAAATAATAATAATATAATCAAAAGCGAAGACAAAATGATTAGTCCCCTTTTCCTTTTAAATGATGATGTTTTCACTCCTTTTCCTTTTAATCATTATTAATATTTTTGCCAAATTCAATTTTATGGTGATCAGAGAACACCTAAAATCGAACCTGAATTTTACTATTTTATGAGGTCCTAAAGTAAAGAAAATTAAAAATAAAAATACCGACTATTTGTATATATTTTTGTGACCTCGAATACTACTTTTTTTTTATTTTCTTTTTATTTTTATATTTTTCGAAAATAATAATAATAAAAAAATATGAAAAAATATTTTTTTATCCAAAATGGTCCCTTTAGCTTGGCCAAGGCTACCAAAGTTGATTTTGTAATTTTTCAGCTTTTTATGGATTTTCTATGAATTTTCGAAAAATAAAGGAAAAAAAGTTGATCAAAATTTAGGTGTCAACACTCGCAAAAGGTACGATAGCCGAAATGACAGAGGCATTCATTTCTCTATTCCAAACACTACATGTGACCATTGTTAACCCTTTTGAGCGGCGGTTCCATTTCCTATCCCCGTCAAGAACCATCCCATATTGGGCAGAACGAGGTAACTTCAGTAGCGGAACGAGGTAAATGGTTAGAAATTCTCTTGCTCGGACTAACATCAATCTTCGAGTGTTTCTTTGCATTTATGCTCAAACTTTAATTCAAGTGCCTTAGGATGACAAAGAGCATTCATTTCTCTATCATACACACTATATCCTTTGCATAGCCCACTTGAGCCTGCAAATTCATTTCTTAAACCCCGGTTGGTGATCACTTTCTCATTCCAATGGCAATGATGGAATTTTTCCAAGGAGCAGAACCGAAGAAGAATCGGGTCAACAGAGAACTTTTGAATAAACTCGTCTTTTGTAATGCTTATTCTTGTTGAAGATCATGGGATTGTAAAAAAAAGAAGAAGCAAATTCAGCCTGGAAAAAGGGGCCCACTCCAAAAAAAAAAAGAAAGAAAGAAAGAAGAGAGATGTAAAAAAAAAACATTCTCTTGAAAAAATCGAAAGAAAAAAACAACACAAGTTTTCTCTCAAAAAAAGAAGGAAAATGGGAGTTGGGAGTAAGAAAAGCAAGGGCTGAACTCAAAGAAAATTTGGGGCATGGAAAAAGCAAAGTGCCTATCAAAAGCAAGGCCAATGCCCAGTCAAATCCCAAGTCAATTTTGAATGTACAGTTTTGAATGTTAGTTTGTAAACCTCATTGAAATGTATTCTTCCTTGTAAATTCCCCAACGGTTTGGTTGTAAGGAAGATTGCTCCAAGAGGTTTCTCTGCAAAGTGCAATTCTAGCAGAAGGCTACCATCTCTCAAGCAATGGTGATATCATTTGAAGGCCAAGATCGATGACGAGTCAGTAATGATCACCAACATCAAGCTCTTCTCATTTATTTTCTGAGCCAAAACGAGCCTTTTTCGTTCCTTAGTCCCTTATCCTAACTTACGTTACAACCCTTCAAAGTCTCTTCTGATTAAGGCACTTGAGTTAACATAGAGTTAAATGATTTTAAGCATCGCTCGAAGAAGTTCGGGCAAGATTATTTCTCTCTCATTTTTGCAGGGTTCTTGACTAACCCGAAGCAGATGATGGAGAACTTTATTTCATAAGCCTCGACTCGACTGGAGTCCCATTTGAAAACCATTGGCCCAGCCCTCATTATGGTCCTTATCAAGACCTCCAGATCGGCTCGATCGTACCGATTGCGAGATTACTCAGACCCTTATCGAATGTGATGATGGTAAGATTGAGTGAATTCTCTTGAATCCTGCAGTCAGGATAAACAATTTTCCTTGAGAGTGAAAGAAAGCCCTTTCGGACTGAAATCCCCATTCATATTATATTCGAGGTATTCATAATGTGATAACCTCCCTGAACAAAATTGGTAATGCAAACTTGGCAGAATGGTTATGCATGAACCACATTATGAGTCATTGCACACACGTTATTTCTAAATCATTGCAAACTCGACAGATAGTTGTGCATGATAAATTTCAGCAATTATGTTTGCACATGTCACTTCTGATATTGTCTGACAGGTAGCAATTCCTGATAGTCGAGTTACTTCTCAAAGTCTCGAAATTCATCCAAAGACCATTAAATGAGCAAACCTTACTGGCAAAGGACGGCCAAGTAGTCTTTCAAATCCTCAGGTATGTGATATCTTCAACCTGAACCTTTTCAAGAGAGTGAGTGAAAATCTTTTCTGACTAAAGTTTCTCATTCAACTTGATCAGAATTGTCAAAAGGGTCAGACAGACTTTCTTATTGATAAAATTCTCCAGTGAATCTTTATAATGCTAGCAAAAGCTCACAAAATTTTTCTGGCACATAACATTGCATTTGCAACAATTTATGCATATCATCATCCTTTTTAAGAGAATGGACAGGTATGATCAGTCAGCCTAGCCACCACTTGCTCAGAAAATTCAGGTAAGTCTTCTAAACCCTTTTGAAATCGACTTGAGTTGTACCCCCTATTATGATTGCACTGAGGATTTTTCAAGCATCATACCACTGTGTATTCATGACCGATCCAATTCAGATGATACATCATCTCTTGTCTTGATACGATAAGACCTGCTTGAGAAGGTCACAAAAGATTATTTCTACCACCTCATGGTGACCCGTTGAGGAGGTCCCAAGAGGCAACTCTCGTCTTGATACGGTGAGACTTTCGAAAGAAAGTCGCGAGAGATTATTTTACCGACTCATGCTGACCCGTTGAGGAGGTCGCAAGAGACATTCTACCGTCTCATGGTGACCCGTTGAGGAGGTCGCAAGAGACATCTCTCGTCTTGATACGATGAGACCTTCCAGAGAAGGTCGCGAGAGATTATTTTTACCGACTCATGCTGACCCGTTGAGGAGGTCGCAAGAGACACCTTACCGACTCATGCTGACCCGTTGAGGAGGTTGCAAGAGACATTCTACCGTCTCATGGTGACCCGTTGAGGAGGTCCCAAGAGGCATCTCTCGTCTTGATACGATGAGACCTTCCAGAGAAGGTCGCGAGAGATTATTTTTACCGACTCAAGCTAACCCGTTGAGGAGGTCGCAAGAGACACCTTACCGACTCATGCTGACCCGTTGAGGAGGTTGCAAGAGACATTCTACCGTCTCATGGTGACCTGTTGAGGAGGTCCCAAGAGGCATCTCTCGTCTTGATACGATGAGACCTTCCTGAGAAGGTCGCGGGAGATTATTTTTACTGACTCATGGTGACCCGTTGAGGAGGTCCCCAAGAGACAAATGGCCAGCTCGAACCATAACTCGAGCACATTTTCAAACCTACACAGATCATGCGCTATCCCGCATCAAAGGGAAACCTTTGGTAACGGATAAGGCCCCCAAAACCTAAGATCTACATGTGATCTTAGTTTGTTTTCTCGATTTCACAATGTATGCGCTCTTGTGATTTCGAAAAAACAAATGGCCAGCTCGAACCATAACTCGAGCACATTTTCAAACTCTACACAGATCTCGCGCCGTTTCGCGTCAGAAGGAAACTTCTGGCAACAGATGGGCCAGTACCATAGCATCCTGACAGCCACTGGAGGTCTAGAGGTTAAGGGAATCATTAGCTTATGAGGTATTTGGTAAAACATGTATTTTCATAGGCGATCCATGTGCAGACTTCTTTGATGTGGGATAAGAGGAGTTTTAGCACATGTTATTTATAGGCATTGCATTTCATGCATCATTTCACTTGCATAAAAAATGGGAATTAAAACTCCCGCAAAAAATTTCACCATCATCATTTGCATTTGCAAAATTTAGGTTCCAATTTTAGTCTTTGAGCGAAATCTCTGCGAGCCTCCACTCAAAGAGGGGCAGCTGTTGACACCTAAATTTTGACTACCATTTTTAGTCATTTAATTTTTCATAAAAATCAGGAATTGATTTTAGTTCCTACAAAAAATAATTGAATCACTTTTTTTACGTTCATTTTAGCATGCATTACATTTTTTGGGACTGGTGGCGGAAGCACTTAACTTTATTTAAATTTAAAATATTAGTTTGTGGGCGATTAATCTCGATATTATCATATCTCCAATGTTAAAGGATATGAGCAAATTGATATGATAATATCAAAGATTACCGGGAATATCAGAATATGTGCTTTGAATTAAAATAGGAAAGAGATATGGGCAAGAAACCCTAATGTCGTGCATATATATACATACATTGTGGGAAGATTTTGGGAGGCCACTCACAATTTCAATATACGGCTGATTTTAAGGCCACACAAATTAATATACGGCTAGAGAGCTTCACGTAGGGGAGGTCGGCAATTTTTCTCTCACGCACATAACATTCACGAGAAGGTTGATGAGCAATACATGAGAGAGAATCGAAAATTTCAGCAGTCCCAGTCCATAGCCATCCCTGCTTCAGCTTTCATGTTCTTGTGGAGTCCACCATCCTTTGACTTGCAGATTGCGCCGAAGAGAATCAGACCAAGGAAGCTACTGCTTTGCAGGGTTGCTTGGCAACCATCAAGGAGTCCAAGGTGTCTAATAACTCCCCAGCATATCCACGTGCTTCCAGATACCATTCGGTGGTCAACGATTCAGCAAGTTCTCAAAGTCAAACGGATAAAACCAGCCTTCCTTTTATTCCAACACCTCTGTTTAGCGAGCCGTCTTCGAAGAATTGCTGTGGAAACGAGCTATCGCCAAGGAGTCCATCCACAAGCCGCTGTCCAGTTATTTGCGCCATTGTGCAATCTTAGTTTGTGCTTGTGCGAGTGCAGGATTTTTTAGCTCAAAAAGGGGTGTCCTGGGCGGGGTTCGCAGCTTGCACGTATTGAAATTTTGTCATTGACAAGCTACATACACTGGTTTCAATTGTGGTTTGGTCCGAAAATCTCTGCTGCAGTTCCAGAATAATATACTGCTGGTCTGGATTTATTTTGCTGCTGTCCAGCTTGTTTGTCTCTTCAAATCAGCCCCGTTTTCACCCAGCGGATCAAGGTAATGTCGAACACATTTAGGGGTTAATTTGAGCATGTTCTCTAGATGATTGTTTATGTTTCTTCACTGCTGCTTGCTCCCTATTTCTGCGCCTAAGCATGCTGTTTTTGTTCGAAAAATACTTCGTTTTTGCATGTTTCATGTCGTTAACTCGTGCAAATTTTTGTGGGAACTTAACGGGTGAATCCTTGACATCTATGATGACCGTGTCGCATATTTTGGTGCTATAATTGAGGTGAAGATCGAACCCTTTTCTGGAAGTTTATGAATGATTTTTTTTGTTTATCTAAACCTTCGAACATTAATTTTCACAAAAAAATTCTGGATTTGGTTAATCTGACCTATCACCGTTTAGGTCTGATTCGCCATCTTCAGAGAATCGATCTCTAATGGAAAGTTGGTTAAATTTTCGGAAATTGAAAGGGACGACGACACGATCATGATTTCTTTCCTTATCTCGTGGTGAATATTCGGGTGAATGCGTTATCTTGATTGGACTTCCATATTTTTGAAATTTCATGAAGGTTTTTTAATAAGATGTGGTTTCCTAAAAACCCCATCTAATTGATTCTTTTTTAGGAAGGTAAGGTTTCTTAGAAATCTTATCTCATTAAACATCAAGATAATGAAATTCTCGAGATATCCCCTAGTGGTCGAATTTATTGTAAAAAAGGAAAGAGCGAAAAATCACATTCAAGCATACACGGCATATTTTGCATTAATTAGATAGCATATATTCAATCCCGTGCGTATATCATGTCTGCATATTAGGTTAAATAAGATAACATCTTAATTCATTCTTTTTTTTATAAATAAAAAATGCATAAAAATCCAAAAAATTATCTACTACGTCATATTTTTCATGTCACATTTTTGCCCCGTCATTTTGCCATGTCATTTTTGCCATGTCGGTTGCCATGTAATTTTGCCATGTCATGTTGCCATGTCAGTTGCCATGTAATTTTGCCATGTCATGTTGCCACGTCATTCTTCCACGTCGTTTTGCCACGTCATTTTGCCACGTCATTTTTCCACATCATCTACCATGTCATTTTGTCACGTCATTTTCCATGCCATCTCGCTATGCCATTATGCCATGGCATGCATCGTTGCCATGTCATATCATTTCACATGTCATATAGTTAGGTTTCATTAGCATCACATTTATTTTTGTGTGCCCATGCATTCCATGTCATTCATGTAGTGTATCTAAAAGAGAAAATCCTAAAAAAAAAACACCTCATTTGGATTCAAATCAAAAATAAATTCAAATCGTCCATTTAGGACATCTCATGGAATTAAGGTACCGAAAGGGCATTAGTTTTAATTAACTAGTGTAATCAAGTCCCCGAATCCACAATCTCTGGTTCGTAGAAGTAAAATGGTTCTCCCGCTATTTTACTTAGGTTTCTAATCAACCTACCAAAAATGATTAGTGGTGACTCCAAATTCTAAATCACTTCTAATTAATTTAAGTTGCGATTTGGTAGGGCTTGGGAGAGTCCGTATTAGGTTAGTCATTAAAATTAACCTAATAATCCATTAGCCTAAATAAATTAATTTTTAGGTCGCGACATTTCTAAATATTTAATATGATTTCTCAACTTTAACTCAATATGTAACGTGATTTCTAAACTTTTAATTTGATTAATATGATGAACATGTTCAGCTTAGTCTCCTTATATGTTTAATAAGTTATTGATAATTGGAGTTAAAATCTCCCTATATGTTTAATAAAAGACAGAACATGGAGAAGCCTTCCCGTTGCCCGAGAGGGAGGGAGGGGGGAGAGGGCAAGTTGAGCTAAACTTATTGGCGAAACCGCGTAGTTGAGTTTGGACGCATATGATCATGTTGATAATTTACTAATACCATTTTTAATCCGAACACCTAATTGAGCTACACTTACAGGCCAAGTTGAATAGCTTTCTTTGTTACCAGCCGCTCTAATTGACTCTTTGCACTTGTAGGCCCCTAGAAAATGACGGGACGCCGCCCTAATTGACTCTTGGCGCTTGTAGGCTCCCATGAACCACTGAGGCGGACCAGATTCATATGGACTCTGTATATGCATGGATTCACGTTCATGGGAAAAGTATCATCGGAAGAGGAATGGAAACTCACGATGGCCTTCAATTATAAATTGCAAGAACAAGAACATCAAGTGTCCACAGAAGTTCAGAACCCAAGATCCGAGCACAAATTTAGGACGCCAAATAATGCGAGTCGAACATACCACCCTACATTTCTGCTATACTTCATTTACTAATGCTAACAATATCATGATCAGGGGGAACGAACTTCATTTTACCATAAAGACGACCAAGAAAGTCATTTGGACCATTGACAAACCGCTCTTTGGCATCTAGCCAGCAACAAGTCCTAGCTATCAAAATACGTTCTCTCTGGAGCAAAAGAATTTCTGGATCTCACATCAGAAGCACCTCCACTCCACATATTGTTCTCTTTGATTGATTAAAGTGGCTTTGATTCTTTCGTCTTACATAGCATGCTATAGTACATCTTGCTATTTCCGAGGTCCAAAATGAGCATTGGCAGAACAAATCCACATTGCATAGCGTAAAAGTTCTAATGCTTGAACGAATATAGCACAAAATCTGAAGCTGATTTTTCCAGACGGAATGAACTCGATCGATATCCTGCCTTTTGTCAAATTCGACACATAAATCTCATGAAGAATCCAAAATGGCCGGGGAATCTTGTGAAGAGAATGTAGCAGTGCATCAAAAACAGGTTCAAATTGGGAATCTAGAGATGCTTTCAAATTTCATACATTCCGTGGAGATTCTACCTCTATGTTCTGACTCGAAAGCTATTCACAGTTTGAGAGTCCAACTCTCTCTCTCTCTCTCTCTCTCTATACCCGAGATAAAGAAAAAAAAACATGAATCTTGTCGCTCGAGAAGGAAAAAAAATAAGCAAACTGAACTAGATTTACAAGAAAAGATAGAAAACCAGAGAAACAAATTGGTTATCAGGCACGCTCAGAGTCCTTCCTGGCCAGGACACCAAGTTTTTGTATCTAAGACTAAAAGCAAGGAAAAAGAAACAAGGTAAGTTAATAGATCACACTATACTACTTACTAGATTACAAGAAAAGACTTGTGAAATAGATTGCAAGAAATAATTACTCTACAAGTGTACCTGATCGAAATCTCATTTTTACATTTAGGAAAAATTTTACGTCATCCTCATAACTTTGAAGTTGGTGCATACCTGTCTTTAAACTTCATAAAGTTGCATTGCCTTTCACCCAAACCTGAACCTGTGCAATGGTACGCTAATTAACTCCGTCACATGTACTATGAAAGTATCTTTATATATATATTATTTAATTACGGAATAAGATTAGTGCCGTATTAATCTTGCAGCCATCATGTGGCTTATACAATTGAATCTATATTATTTAATTGCGGAATAAGATTTGTTCTTGATCCAATTCCTTATCCGACATTTATAAAATATCAATTAGTTCTTGACCCATGCAGATTATCATTTTAATCGAGCGGCTCCCGTAACGCGGTTTTCACGACGTAAAGACAAATTATATGGCGCAGGAAAGAGATATTGTAAGCACGGGAAGGCACATATTCCGCTATGCTAATGGTGCGCGGCTATTGCGATTTCTTAAATCTCCAATTATATTTAATGGATAATTATTGTAGGTCATTTCCTTACCCTAACCACTACCATAGGATATAATACTACTCATTATTAAACGAACGGCAGTGAATAATTGGGCCACGGATTTGATGTAATTATAATACTCGATCGCGTCCGATTTGATTAAGCGACTACGTGGGGGAACATTTCATGTTGCGCACCCATTAGAATAATTAACTTTGCCATCGTTTTCTAATTATTTTTTTAATAATGGTTTGTGATGTTTATAATCCGACCGAACGAACGGACCCCGGAAGAAGACTATCACGACATGTATTGGATCATGGTGCGTGTGGTTTGGGGGCATGGATGGCGCCTTCCTTTACGTTCGACTTTGGTTCGAAACAAAAGCTTTCCAGATTTGGTCAGCTTTTATGCAATTTTAAAGAGGAAAAATGCACTAAAAGCCCTAAAACTTATCAAAAAAGTGCGATTGAAATTTTAAAATTTATCCAATGCTTGCGATCAAATTATTGAGTGAAGTCAGTCAAAATTGACTAACGGAAAATGCTGACTTGGCTTTTTCTTTATTTTCTCTCTTCTACGTGGCCGTAAGGTCAACTAAAGCACTAAAACCACGTCGTTTTGATCAAAATCTCAAAATTGTAATCTAAATTTTAGTTAAATTGGGTTAACAAGAAAAAATTGAATTTTTAAAAGAAGTAGAAAAGAAAAAAATTACAGGCGAGGTCCTCCCAACCGCCGCCAAGGCCCAGGCAACCGCCCATCATTGACACCCCATTGGTGACGGGCCGTCACCCTCCTTTTGCCAATGTTTTTTTTTTCCTCTTTTTTTTTATTAATTCTTTTAGCCTTTTTTAGTTTGTCTTTTTCTTTTGGAAAATTTTTAAAAGATTTTTAGCCTAATATGACTAAGATTTGGTGTAAAAATTAGGATTTCGATTAAAACGATGTTGATTTAGTGCTTTAGTTAATCTTAACGTGGTTGTCGGACGAAAACAATAGAAAAAGTTACATTAACATTTTTGGTTAGTCAAATTGGATAGAGTTTAATTGTACCGATTTGATAAGATTTGATTGCACTTTTTGATAATTTTATAACTCAATTGCACTTATCTCTTTTTAATTTTGTAGAGTGAGTTCCGGCTGTTCTTGTTGTACCGTCAACCCAAGTTTTTATTGAAAAAAAAAATTGCATACAAAAGTTTTCTGGATTCGGCTCCAGACCCTAAGGGTGCGCATGAAATCACTTCTGGCCCAAGAATGACTTCTGGCAAGAAAGTTGATTTTTCAGCTTTTGCTTTGGAGTAGAAGTTGAATTTTCATCTTTTGCTTCAGAAGATGATTTCTCATGGAGAAATGCGTTTGATAACGATTAAAAAAGACAATGTATGAAACATTATTAAAAAAATATCCGATAGTGGCGACCGGCGACGGGCGACGACGGCCGGACGGACGGTCGACGACGGCGACCGACGGCAGCCGGTGACGGCCGACCGGAGACCGGCGGTGGCTGCGACCAACGGCGGCCGGCCGGCTACCGGCAGCCGGCCGACGACCGGAGATCGGCGGCGGTGGGGACGATCGGCCGGCGGCGGCGACCAAGTTGCGGCGGCTGCTGCGACGACCGGCCGGCGACCTGCCGGTGGCGGCGGTGGCGACCGGGCGGCGGCGGCGGCGACCGGCCTGCGGCGACGACCGCCCCTGCGAGAATGACTTCTTAAGGGGAGAAGTAAAAAAATTTTACTTCTCCAAGTTAACCAAAAATCTTGCGAGAAGTAGAAAATCTTGCGAGAAGTCACTTTTTTTACCAAATGAATTTCTACTTCGGCAGTGTTTTTATCAAACAAATTTCCTTGTCAAATCGACTTCTGGTAGGGAAATTGAGAAATTGGCAAGATTTCATGCGCTACCTAAATATCTTTGGAGTAGTGTGTCTACTTTGCAAAGTGAGTTTCAGCTGCTCTCGTTCCAATTCTTTCATGCTGGGTTGTAATCTTAACTGGTCGTGACCAAGAAACCACCGATTTCGCTTGGTGGGTCGGGAATGCATGACTTATCAATTTATCCGGTAAATTGTTGGGAGCTCATGTAGCCCATGTCGGATTAATCGTATTATTCAACCATTTCATTATACCAAGTTCAATGTTAGCCATATTAGTCAATATTTATATGTTTCCATGCAACAACAAGCTGATGTTATTTGTAACAAGTAGTTTTGTTAGTTGGTTTTGACTCCTCCATTCATTTTGTTATCGAAATTTGAATCGGAAAATATTTTCAGAATCATGCATATTTTTATTTGCATATTTGATTGATTGTTTTATTATTTGAAAATCCAAAGAAAGATTTAAAAATGTAAGGTTTATTAAAAATCTTATCTCAAAAATTCAATTGCCTTAGATAGATAAGATTCTTAAAAATCTTGTCTCATAGGATAGGCATTCATTTAGAAAGATATGATTTATTAGAAACCATATCTAATAGAATTAGGTGCATTTAATTTACTTTGCATATTAGATATAGATTGCATCTTCTTCTTAACACATTTAGACTTAGGATTATATCAAAGATTTTCTAGATAATTTTAGGATTTAGTTTGAATTATTTCCTAGACATTTAGGATATTCTTCGTTTAGGATAGTTTTAATTTCATTAATAACTAATCCCGAAATTCATTCAAAAATACCAAAAATATCTTGTGTATATGCATTCATATAGTTTAGAATATTCCATGTCATACCTGTAGATTACGCATTTTATTTTATATGCACGTCATATAGGTTAAAATGTGTAATTGCCATGTCATATTTTTTTATGTCATTTGCCATGTCATATGCCATATCATTTGCATGTATGCTATGTCATTTGCCATGTCATGAATTTTGTCATGTCACATTTGCATGTCATTTAGAATCATGTCTATGTTCATTCACATAGTTTGCATGTCTAGATTCATGAATCTAGTTTATATGTTCAAGTCATTTAGCCTAATATTGCATATGATACTTAGGTTAAATTCATAACATTTTCGCATGCCATTTAGATTAGGTTAATTTAGTCAATTCGCATGTTCCTTAGTTGGAATCGCACGTAATTCTAGTTGAATTAATTTTTTGCGTGTCATTAGAGTTAGGACATTTTAATAAATGTTTACATGCCAGTCTCATGTCATTTAGTCTTAGATTGCATCATTAGTGTTTAGGCTGCAGTATCCAAGAACGTTTTCTTTTCCTTATCCATGCAATTTATTTAATGCTTTGATTATTTGGTGTTAAATAATGTTTGCGCACCTGCATGATCACCTCATATGTTAGGACTTTAGATTAAATCTAAAATTAATTCAGCGTGTCTGCTTAAATATTTTTCATCGGGCATTAATAAAAATATTAGCATAACCAAGTCCTCGAATTCAATGAATCTTTAGTTCGTGGGATTAAAGTCTTTCCACCGGTAGTTTATTTAGGTGTCTAATCAGCCTACCATAAAATGATTAGTGGCGACTCAAAAAAAAACTTGCATGAAATCGAATCTTAAGTTGCGATTTGGTAGAGCTTGGGAGAGCTCGTATAAGGTTAATTGATCTTATTAACTTCATAATTCATTAGCCTAAAAATCCAATTTTTAGGTCAAGACAGTCAACTCTCTCTATGTTAAAAAAAAAAAAAACTCTCTATGTTTAATAAAGAAAAAACACGGAGAAGCCTTCCTGTTGTCCGAGGAGAAAACTAAATAATCAAGTTGAACTAAATTTGTTGGCGAAACCACCTAGCTAACTTTGGATGCATATGATCATGTTAATAAAATTGTCTAATACCATTTAACAGGAAAAAGTACCATAAAAATCCTAAACCTATTGCATTTAAGATAATTTAGTCCTAAACCTTTTACTCGTGCCAATATAGTCATAACCTAGAGCCAATCCAATCATTTCAGCTAATTTTTGGCCAAATATTGCTGACCTGGGTCGGCCTTGATTGGGATTTGGCGAGGCCGCCCATTATACTAATCTTTGTGTGATCATTCCTTCAAGGTGATACGTCAAGTAAATTTCTCGTGTCACTCTTCTAGAGAAGCGGAACCCACATTTCTTCTAGAGAATCTCCTAGCTATTGAATTTGTGCGGTAGTGGGGAAATAGCTACCAAGTCAACATTTGTGCATTTATCTATACAAATAAAAATTACAAAGCACATAAACTTGCTAAATACTAAAAACTCAAAAAGAATTGAAATGGTAATAAGGTACGGCTAACCGTAACTCCTTAAGACAATTGATTTCTGCCAACGGTACTGAACAGTTTAATGAGCTTCGCCTCACTCTGTATTAGCACTATACGAACAGAACTCTGTCAAAGACTTCCCGAAATTGGCATACTTAGAGTATGGGAAAACTAGAGGAGTACTTTGAGGAGTTTTTCTTAAAGTTCTACATTTGAACTAACGAGACATGTCTATTTATAGACAGGAAAAATAGGGCTAATCGAAAGGAGGTGAACCCAAGAGTGACTTTGATCGGTTATGCTCGCACAAGTTTGAGTGATTAACCCTACATATAGTTACAACACTAAATTCAAAAACTGCAGCGGAACGAAAAGTCACATGACTTAAAAAGGCGTAACTGCTGCAGAAACTGATGAAGAGACAACTCATTAAAGTTGAGTCATTAAACTTAACAGTACAACGGGCATCCTATCTCAAAGACAATGAAGGAAATCAAGAAGCGTGATGCGAGATTATGTGTGCGCGTGTGCCCTGTGAAGAGATGACATGTTGTTCCGGGAGCACATAATGCCAATAGCACGAGGGCAAGAAATCCATTGATGATTTTTAGTGCGTGGTGGGTGCCATCTTAAACTGATTATCTGTTCGCAGGATTTAAGCGGATTTCGGCACTTGCAGCTCTGTGGTACTGGCAAAGGTAAAGAAAGAAAAAAACTTAGTTCTACAGTTTTCTTTGATAACTGACTTAGCAGTTTGATGTTTAAAAGTCGGTGAATGTAGATTTCCGGACATTCCCAACACGTCGTTCTTCCGAATTTGCTCAACCTAATATTGCCAAATTAATAGATATAAATTCCCTCTTGAATGTGGAGCAGAACTCATCCCTTTCCTGTCACACCCCAAATCCTACAATGACCTGGGAAATGACACGGCCGTCCTTGTACCTAAAGGACGCAGCCTCATATAGAAATCAACATAGACTTGTTATCAAATATGTGTATATCCTACTATGTATACATATAGACATCTGACTAAACATAAAGTTGATTCATTCATTAGAGTTTCTACAATCTTCAAAGATATTTATATCTCACCGTTCAGCTAAACTCGACAACTAAAAACATACATATTTACAATCCCTTTCAGATCATACCCGAAATCCAATTCCCAAAAGTCCCCGATGTTTGCGCTCTCGTTCTACTTGCCGCCGACTGAAGAACCTGAAAGGATTGGGAATGAAAGTGGGATGAGCAACCACAGCTTAGTGAGTAGTACATATCTCTTCTAAGCAGATCGAGCATTCACTATGCACATATAATAATAACATATGTCACAGAAATATTCTGTTAATCAATAAAAATCATAACAAAAATCAATGGTCAAGTCCATTGATTAATCTCAAATCACATATCGATGGTCCATCCATCGACAAATCTCAAATCACATGTCAATGGTCCATTCCATTGACCAATCTCATGCTCAAATATCTAACCATGGTCACGTATAACGCCTCGTGACAAGACGACCAAGATTCCCCCCTTGGCAAGGTCCCCACCTATATCAGCCGGTGGTTCGGCCCCAAAGGATATCCTAACTAGTATGCGCATACCCAAAAACCCTTCACTGGGTTCACAGCGATATTGAGCATCAAAACAAATATCTGCGAATAATCCACAAATCCCATCCAGAAATCATTTTGCGAACCAAAATATATTCCACAATCATTTCTGATAAACCAGGTTCAGAAATCGATCACACTTTTCACAATTCATTTCGTAACATATTTCTCAAATAGTTCGCAAGTATCAAAATGCAGTAATTGTCCGATCCAGATTTTAATGCAACAAATATGCCTTTGGCATTCATAGTATATCAAATATGTACTGTTTTCAAGATATGACTTTATAAATTCATAGAAGAGATAAGCACCACTCACCTGATATAGCCTAACTCTGATCTCGATAACTAATTTAGGCCCACGAACTCGAGTCCTATCAGTTTAGCGAAAATCGGTATCACAGTCAAATAAAAATGCTATCGTAACTACGAATCCACTAAGATAAGCTTATTCGCTAATCAAACTATTTTTACGAATTAACAAAACGCTAATCTGAATCGCATAAACTAAACTATCCGTAACGCGGAGCCTAAACGTAGCGTAACTTCGAAAACTATTCCAGCGATATGAACGAGGGGCTCGAATTCTTACTAAATGTTGAAGAACGCAATTAATTCGGCTTGATTCTGGAGTTAGACGGATTTTCTTCCTATTTTTTCTCCTCCCTTTCTCTGCGTTTTCTCCGCTTCTGTACTAATGGCCGAAGAGAGCACTCTCTCTCTCTCTCTCTCTCTCTCTCTCTCTCTCTCTCTCTCTCTCTCTCTCTCTCTCTCTCTCTCTCTCTCTCTCTCTCTCTCTCTTGATATCTTCCTGGCCGAGCATTTGAAGCGGTGGGGGTGTGTGTGTCTCTTTTTTTTTATATATAATTTGTTTACTAGTCAACAAGCTACATGTCACAGTAAGGCCAAAGCGCAAGGTCCAACTGTGCATGTGTCCGCATATTACAGTCTACCCTCCTTATAAGAAATTTCGCCCTCGAAATTTGAGCTTACCTCAACAATTGAATAAGTTAGGGTACTTGCGCCTTGCCTCTTCCTCGAGTTCCCAAATAGCTTCTCTTTCAGTATGGTTTTCCCATTGTATCTTTACATAGGGAATAGTCCGGTGTCGCAATACTTGATCCTTCCTATCGATGATACGAATGGGCCTCTCCTCATAAGTCAAATTCTCCTTCAATCTCAAAGGGGTAAAATCTAGTACGTGTTCTGGATTCGGCACATATTTCCGCAACAGAGATACGTAAAACACATCATGCACTCCTAAGCAACTTCGCCAACCCTTTCTAATATAAGAAATGGTCCCACGTATCTTGGACTCAATTTGCCACGCGTGCCAAATCTCATAACACCTTTCATGGGAGAAACCTTGAGGAATACATGGTCTCCTATATCAAATTCCACATTACGCCTTTTAAGATCTGCATAACTTTTCTGGCGACTTTGAGCCGTTTTGATGCGCTCCCTAATCAACTTGACTTTCTCTTCTGACTGCTGAATAAACTCTGGACCAGTTAGTCTCTTCCAACCAACATCATCCCAACAAATAGGAGTTCTACACTTTCGACCATATAAAGCCTCAAAAGGTGCCATCTTAATGTTGGAATGATAACTGTTATTATAAGAAAACTCTGCCAAATGTAAGTGTTCATCCCAAGAACCACCAAAGTCGATGACGCGGGATTTCAACATATCCTCTAATGTGTGAATAGTTCTCTCTGACTGCCCATCTGTCTATGGGTGAAAAGCTGTACTAAAGTTGAGTTTGGTGCCCAAGGCTCCTTGCAACCTCTTCCAAAAGTTGGATACAAATCTAGGATCTCTGTCAGAAACAATACTCACTGGAACTCCGTGAAGCTTCACTATCTCATTGACGTATTGCTTTGCTAAACTTTCCAGTGAAAGACCAAATCGATATGATAAAAAGTGAGCAGATTTAGTTAATCGATCAACAATCACCCATATAGCATTCTTACCACTTGGTGTCCTCGGTAAACCAACAACAAAATCCATGGTGATATGCTCCCACTTCCATTTGGGTACTTCAAGTGGGTGTAATTGTCCACCAGGTTTCTGATGTTCAATTTTTACTTGTTGACAAATTAGATATTGATCGACAAATTTCTCGACATCTTTCTTCATATTAATCCACCAAAAATTCTCTCTCAAATCTCGATACATTTTAGTGTTTCCCGGATGGATTGAGAATCTAGTACTGTGAGCTTCTTGTAATATCTCATTTTTCAATTCTGAATCATCAGGAATACATAATCGTCCACGAAACTCCAAAGATCCATCTACGTGAACGTTAAAATCTGTATGACCATTAGCCTCTACGCCTTCTCTAATTTTCTGCAATTGAGGGTCTTAATTCTGTTTAGACTTGATTCTGTCAATCAATATTGGCTGCACTCGAATATTAGCCAATCGAGAACCAAGCTGATGTTTCAATACTTCCAAGTCCAATTTTCTCATATCTTCAAGGATAAACCTTTTAGTAGTGAGCAGCACTGCCATATTTCCAAAAGATTTACGACTTAAGGCATCTGCTACCACATTAGCCTTACCTGGATGGTAATTGATAGATATATCATAATCTTTCAAAAGTTCTAACCATCTCCTCTGCCTCATGTTTAGTTCCTTCTAAGTGAAAATATACTTCAGGCTTTTGTGATCCGTAAATACTTCACATTTCTCCCCATACAAGTAGTGCCGCCATATTTTCAAAGCAAAAATAACTGCTGCCAACTCTAGATCATGAGTGGGGTAATTCTTCTCATGCGGTTTTAACTGTCTAGAGGCATAGGCAATAACTTTATCACTTTGCATAAGAACACAACATAAACCTTCTTTAGAAGCATCACAATAAATTGTGAAGCCACCAATTCCTAAAGGCAACGTCAATATAGGAGTTGATACCAATCGTCTTTTTAACTCTTGGAAACTATGTTCACAATGATCAGACCACACAAATTTAACTCCCTTCTGAGTTAACCGAGTAAGTGGACCGGCAATTTTAGAGAATCCCTCCACAAATCGTCTATAATAGTCAGCTAGCCCAAGGAAACTTCTCACTTTTGCAACATTAGTAGGATGGTTCCATTGAACAACTGCTTCAACTTTCTTTGGGTCAACTGACATGCCATTTTTCGAAATTACATGACCCAAGAACTCTATATGGTAAAGCCAGAAGTCGCATTTACTAAACTTAGCATACAACTTCTTTTTACATAGGGTCTGCAGGACAAACCTCAAGTGTCGCTCATGTTCTTCCAAATTCCTTGAATAGACCAAAATATCATCGATGAACACCACTATAAATCTGTCTAGATTTTCCTTGAATATCCTATTAATCATATCCATGAAAGCAGCAGGCGCATTTGTTAATCCAAAAGGCATGACAAGAAATTCGTAATGGCCATATCTTGTTCTAAAAGCAATTTTAGGCACATCACTCGTTTTTATCTTCAACTGATGATACCCAGAACGAAGGTCGATCTTAGAGAATACCTTTGATCCTTGAAGCTGGTCAAACAAATCATCAATCCGAGGTAAATGATATTTATTCTTGATCGTGACCTTGTTAAGTTCTCGGTAGTTTATGCAAAGTCTCATGCTACCGTCTTTCTTTTTCACAAACAAGACTGGAGCTCCCCAAGGTGAAACACTAGGTCTGATGAAACCCTTATCCAAAAGCTCTTGAAGTTGGGTTTTCAACTCTTTCAATTCGACAGGTGCCATTCGGTATGGTGCCTTAGAAATAGGTGTTGTGCCAAGCATCAATTCTATACATAATTCAATTTCTCTATCAGGAGGTAGGCCTAATAAATCCTCAGGAAATACATCTGGAAACTCTTTGACTACATGAATGTCTTCTAGTTTTACAGTATCCACTCTTGTATATTTTACACAAGCCAGATAACCACAACAACCCTTTCTCAAAAGTTTTCTCGCTTGCATGGATGAAATTAATGCAGGAAAAGTACCCTTACAACTTCCCGAAAAATAGAATTCAGGCTGATTTGGAATTCGAAAGAGCACTTTCTTCAAAAAATAATCTACCGTAGCATGATATGTGGATAACCAATCCATTCCTAGTATAACATCAAAATCCCGCATATTCAACTCCACTAAATCTATAGGCAATGCAGCGCTGTTTATCTGGAGTTCACAACCCTTGAACACACGATCGGCAATTAGGAAACTACCAGTAGGAGTATTAACACATAGTTCACATTCGAGAGACTCAGGCAATACATCAAGCTTTCTTGCAAATTCAGTTGAAATAAAGGAATGTGTAGCGCCTGGATCAAATAACGCATATGTATATTGTGAGGTAGCAAAAATATTACCTGCAACAACTGGATTAGATGCCGCTACATCTTCCTCCGTCATAGCAAAAACTTTTCCTATTGTCCTATGTTTTTGCTGATTTTCCGGTAGTTTATTAATTAAAGGCGCATCCCTCCGCATGGAACAATTGCTTGCTATGTGTCCCGGTTTCCCACACAGATAACATGATCTACTATCAACTGTAGCATCCCTTTGTGCACGACAATCTCGCTGCTTGTGTCCCACTTTCCCACATAAAAAGCATGCTCCAATTTTTCTGTAACACTCACCCCTGTGATATTTTCCACATGTATTACAATGTTTCTGAGTTCTAAACTTCCCCGATTGACTACTACCACTTCGCATATTACTGCCACTTGTATGGCTCTCTTGAGTGACACTGAACTTGGACCTCTTTTGTTGGTGAACACCAGTTGTGTCACACTCCAAATGGTCTTGTTCTACCCTGATTGCTCGCTCTAAGACATCATTGTATGTCGTCAATGCAAGAGGTGTAAGCTTAGATCGAATATCAGATCGAAGCCCCCTTTGAAAATGTTCAGCTCGTACTTTTTCATCAGCTATAACAGTTTTGGCAAATCTACTCAACTGATTAAAGTGACCTGCGTACCTCATAACAGTAGAATTGCCCTGAGATATTTGCATAAAGTCACTCTTCATCTTCATTTGGAAGGACTACGGAAAGAATTGAGCAAAGAATTTCTCAGTGAAGTCTTTCCAAGATACTATAGCATTCTCATCCCCTAAAGTTGGTCGTGTCCCTTCCCACCAATACTGAGCTTTACCTATCAGACACTGACTAGCAAAATCAACCTTTCGATTTTCATGAACTCTATCAGCTTTGAATATACCTTTCATCCTTCTAACCCATCCTTCAGCTACAAAAGGATCAGGCTTCCCATCATAGGTGGGTGGATTTGTTTTCCTGAATTGAGCATATGTACATTCTTTATTATCTTCAGATTTACCCGTTTCACTTTTGGAGTTCTTGAAATCACATTGCAATTCAAGCACTACTTGACAAATCCCAGATAAATCATTTTCAGTAATAGGTCGATATGGCTCATCCCTTACTTTTTGCAAATCTGAACTTCTTTCAGAATCTTCTTCTTGTCTATTCGTTGATGCCATACTTCGAGAATCTTCTGACATATTTCTAATATCAGAGGTACCACTTCGCTTGCCTTTAATGTTCTTACGAAATGAAGCTAGCGTTTTTGAGTCAGAACCCATGATTACCTGAACCTACAATAAAATATAACCTTAACTAGTGAAAAATTATTTTACTGGAAACTATCACACAATCTCACCACGTCCCCGAAAATCTACCCCCAAACAGATCATAACTTAAGCTCTGATACCAACATTTGTCACACCCCAAATCCTACAATGACTTGGGAAATGACACGGCCGTCCTTGTACCTAAAGGACGCAGCCTCATATAGAAATCAACATAGACTTGTTATCAAATATGTGTATATCCTACTATGTATACATATAGATATCTGACTAAACATAAAGTTGATTCCTTCATCAGGGTTTCTACAATCCTCAAAGATATTTATATCTCACCGTTCAGCTAAACTCGACAACTAAAAACATACATATTTACAATCCCTTCTCAGATCATACCCAAAATCCAACTCCTAAAAGTCCCCAACGTTTGCGCTCTCGTTCTACTTGCCGCCGACTGAAGAACCTGAAAGGATTGGGAAGGAAAGTGGGATGAGCAACCACAGCTCAGTGAGTAGTACATATCTCTTCTAAGCAGATCGAGCATTCACTATGCACATATAATGATAACATATGTCACAGAAATATTCTGTTAATCAATAAAAATCATAACAAAAATCAATGGTCAAGTCCATTGATTAATCTCAAATCACATACCGATGGTCCATCCATCGATAAATCTCAAATCACATGTCAATGGTCCATCCCATTGGCCAATCTCATGCTCAAATATCTAACCATGGTCACGTATAACGCCTCGTGACAAGACGACCAAGATTCCCCCCTTGGCAAGTCCCCACCTATATCAGCCGGTGGTTCGGCCCCAAAGGATATCCTAACTAGTATGCGCATACCCAAAAACCCTTCACTGGGTTCACAGCGATATTGAACATCAAAACCAATATCTGCGAATAATCCACAAATCCCATCCAGAAACCATTTTGCGAACCAAAATATAGTCCACAATCATTTCTGATAAACCAGGTTCAGAAATCGATCACACTTTTCACAATTCATTTCGTAACATATTTCTCAAATAGTTCGCAAGTATCAAAATGCAGTAATTGTCCGATCCAGATTTTAATGCAACAAATATGCCTTTGGCATTCATAGTATATCAAATATGTACTATTTTCAAGATATGACTTTATAAATTCATATAAGAGATAAGCACCAGTCACCTGATATAGCCTAACTCTGATCTCAATAACTAATTCAGGCCCACGAACTCGAGTCCTATCAGTTTAGCGAAAATCGGTATCACAGTCAAATAAAAATGCTATCGTAACTACGAATCCACTAAGATAAGCTTATTCGCTAGTCAAACTATTTCTACGAATTAACAAAACGCTAATCCGAATCGCATAAACTAAACTATCCGTAATGCGGAGCCTAAACGTAGCGTAACTTCGAAAACTATTCCAGCGATATGAACGAGGGGCTCGAATTCTTACTAAACGCTGAAGAACGCAATTGATTCGGCTTGATTTTGGAGCCAGACGGATTTTCTTCCTATTTTTTCTCCTCCCTTTCTCTGCGTTTTCTCCGTTTCTGTACTAATGGCTGAAGAGAGCTCTCTCTCTCTCTCTCTCTCTCTCTCTCTCTCTCTCTCTCTTTATATATATACATATCTTCCTGGCCGAGCATTTGAAGCGGTGGGGGTGTGTGTGTCTCTTTTTTTTTTTAATAATTTGTTGACTAGTCAACAGGCCACATGTCACAGCAAGGCCAAAGTGCAAGGTCCAACTGTGCATGTGTCCGCATATTACATTTCCAATTAATAAAATCAAGTGAGAGAAGGGAGGATGAACTCAATTGATTCGGTAATGATATTAAGGAATGAAAAGTCAAAATCATAGAAAGGGAAGGTATGTTATTAGCGGAGAAAATGGAATTATATACTATCAAAAGAGTAATTTCATGAGTACCAAATATTTCATATTTTCCTACAACCTTGTCGGAGGAAATTCCCTCCGATTATACCTTTGATTGGTAGGTTACAAATTAACACGGGCATTACCGACATCCGGTATTAATTAAGCTTGCATGTGATTGTTATCCATAACTTATAACTCACCAATCAGAGATATGGCTGAAGAAACTTCCGCCCTTGCAAAATTGGTTCATCGAGTGGCGTCTCGAATGGTGTATCGGCCTTCAATGAGCAGGCTTAAGCGACCGACATAAGTTTTATCACTAAACTTTGCAAATCAACTTTGCTAACTAATCGATGATATCGATAATCGTAACATCATCCCGTTCACGTAGGCAAACTTAGAAATGGCAACATGGCGAACAAACGGTTTCTGTCCGTGAATGCCATACAATATTGTGTAGGAGACCAAAAGACAACTTCCCACGCACAAAACCTTATAGGCAGCCGGTGCCCCTGTCCATTATGTTGGGAGTATGGTAGACGGATTTGGCTTTGAAGTTTGTGGTGGCGGTGTTGCAACCCGATGACTGTGGCCACGGAGGAGCGACGGAGCAAAGTCAGCAGCTATGGAATGAAGAAGAAGAAAGACGAAAGGGCAAAAAGGAACTAGTATGAAAAAAAAAAAAAAAAGACGCGACATTTTCACCTAGGCGTGGAAATACTTGTTAGGCAAATGAAAGACTGTAGACGTCGCTAATAATTTTGTGACATGGCGCGTGAGTCTGTCAATGAGGGAAATTTAGAATGTGGAGATACTTGTTAGGCAAATGAAAGTCCAAGCACTTGCACTGTTATTATCTGAAAAATGGCGGCAAAGCGTCTATGTTGTCCATCATAAACGAAATCAAAGATGCACCATGTGAGGTTTTAGACTCAGGTACCACTGATAGAATTCAGTATCCAAAACTGGAATAAAGTCCCGAGTCTATGCCTTTTCTTCGACCGAACATATTCTAGAATGGAATCCTGGTGAATGGAAAGGATCTCTTGTGACTGACGGGGAAAGCACTGATCAAAAGATGGAGGAACCTGAAGAGATTTGAAGTTAGGATCAAGAATAACCTGCCATCCTCGAGGTTGTCCAAAAATTGACAAGAGAGCTTGCCTTACTCTTCCAACTCCTGAACACCATCGAAGCGGGTAATGTACGTCTGGGGACGATAGTCGAAGAAACTGGGAGCTTTGACAGTAGGGGCCATTGGAGTTGGCGGAAAAGAGAGAACTTTGGTTGAAATCTGGAATTTGAAACGAGAAAAACATGGGAGCAAGCGTTGAAAACGTCAGAGTAGGCAAAAGATGAAGATGGAAAGGTGAAATCTTTGCTCTGAAGTCCGAGGATGCTGTCGACATCCTCTCTCTTGTCGTGGAAGCTGCTTTGCTTGCCGGAAGATACTTCCACAAGCCCTGAATCTCTGTCCGCGTTCAAATGGATATGCTAGCTCGGATCCTTTCACTCACTTCACGGTCTCCCCTTTCTTCTTTAACTTTTTTCTACCTGCTGTGTATCTCTCTCTGTCTGTTCTTGTTCTGTAAAGTGTCCCTGTTTTGCTTTCCCGCAGAAGGGGAAGAGTAATGGACACTGACTATGGAGTTCAATTTTAATTCCCTAAACATGAACCTATAGTGGCCATGGAGCTTAAAACCCAAGATCTGAGTACAAGTTTAGAACGCCAAATAATAAGAATCGCACATCCTGGACTGTACTTCTGTACAGTAACTAATGCTAACAATCTCATTACCGAGGAACAAATTTGATTTTATCATAAGGGCGGTCACAAAAGGCATTTAATTTTCGTCAACAAACAGCTTTTTGGCATCTAGTCAGCAATATTCCTAGCTATCAAAACCCGTTCTTACTGGAATAAAAGAATTTCGAACAGAAAATATTGAACATTGACTCAGTTCGTTGCAAATCTTGAGGCTCCCCATGTTCGCCCTGTGTCTCTCAGGTTAGGGTGTTCATAACGAAGTTGCTGTTGTCAAGAGTCAATCCTCCGTCAAATCCGGAGCTGGATGGATACACAATCTCAAGCTGCTTGAATTATCAAGATCCATAATTACAAGTCGCGTCCTTCATAAATTGCAACCATTCAAATAGCTGCTTCAAAAACTGAAAAACTCTCCCTAGGAAGGCCTTTGACAGCTCCTGCAAATTGGTGCATCATCCTGAGATCAACTTGTCAACCACCGAATCGATTACTACCAAATCAGGTCGCAAGATGCCACTGGGGGATCTCCATCGTCCAGAGGAGTCTTGACACCAAAATTCTCACAAAGCATAAACAACGTCCAGCTCTCCCTTCATTCTGGTGCCAAAACAGAGAGTCCATTTACACAGTCACTTCATTCTTAATCTCATGTCAGAACAAGATTAAAATGACGTTGTTTTTTTGGTCGTACATAGCATGCTATAGAATATCTTGCACTGGCGGAACAAACCCACATTGCATAGTGTCAAAATTTCTACTGCATGAATGAATAAAACATAATATCTAGAGCTGATTTTTCCAGGCGGGATGAATTTGATCGATATTCTGCCTCCGGTCAAATTCGACGCGTAAGTCTCATCAAGAATCCAAAGTGGCCAGGGAATCTTGCGCATATAATATAGCAGTGTATCAAAAACACGTTAATGACTTACCACGAAGAGAATTCTTAAGGGACTGAGATAACTGAAGTTGAGGGGTTTC
The DNA here is from genome assembly GCA_021437785.1 of Rhodomyrtus psidioides. Lineage (NCBI taxonomy): Eukaryota > Viridiplantae > Streptophyta > Magnoliopsida > Myrtales > Myrtaceae > Rhodomyrtus > Rhodomyrtus psidioides. The sequence goes on along the minus strand of JAILYB010000071.1, from coordinate 3,660,527 downwards.
CTGGTGAGTACATATGGCTTATTTGAAGCAACTGTACTTCCGTTTGAGCAACCTCACGGATAAGATGAAATCAAAAGCATCTGCATAGACGAATAAACATAACCACATAGATGTCAAGAGAGGAGGCAAATCATTCTTCAAACTCAGTCCTCGAGAAAATTACAACTCACATTTGTTTGGGACAGTCATCGATAGCTTATCCAGGATGAGCAATCTTACTCGATGGCTGTGACATCTGATGTGCTCAGAAGGTATTCTGATGACTGCTGGCATCATCAAGAGAGTGGTTTCTCCGAAGCATCATGTCATCCTAGTCCACCAGCTTCCTTGGCGCTTGAATCAGATAAGAGAAAACAATTTTTATGTGATGGGAAAGGAAGGAAAAAAAAAAAATCCATCTTTTCATCGGTGATTAAATATGAAACCTCCTCCTTCGAATGTTGCTGATTCAAACGTTGCTAAATCCTTCTATTTTTCCTTGTGAATGTATTATTGACTCCTCGCACAATACAGAGCACGATATCCCTGAACCATCGGGCTTCCAAGACCAGCATTCCTTGAACTACATAAAAGACAAAAGTAGAAGAATAGCGGGCTATCAAGTAGGAAATGCTGATGAAATTTGGCAATGCATCTCGACAGTGAATGGTGTGACCTGCTTCATTTACCTTTCACATCGTTCCGGACACTGACCAAAGTCCTCGGCTCAACAGAGCATTCTTTTCATGGAACAATTGTTTCTATCTGCCGCAGTAGCGCAATGAACGTATGAAATTCCGATAATTTGCATTGCTGAACTCCTTTGTGTTTAGACGCCTTGATTCCTGGAGCTCTGTGATCTCAACAAGTTCATGCGAGATTGACCCCCATCATTTCATTCAATCTTGCGAAATTTGACAGATGGGGGCAATTTGCTGAGGCTCGGAGTTGAGTCCCTCATCTGTTCACATATTTGACTTTGTCCAGTCCCTGAACATGACTGAGCTTCGAGCATCCTCGAATGTCCAAATATTGCAGGCGATCGAAGCCCGAGAGGTCTGGTAATGTTGCAATGGAGGTGCACCCCTCGATATCCAATTTTCTCAAGATCTTCAAACTTTCAAGGCCTTTGATTTCGACTAGATTGTGGCATTCGTAAAGAGTCAAATACTCCAGATGTGTTAATCGTGAAACGTCCGGTCTTTCAAGGGACCGACAGTGGCATACATGCAGCTCTTCCAAGTTTTTCAGTTTGCCAAGGCCTCGAAATTGGTCATCTTTCAGTATTGGAGCATCAGAGTTAGAGAACCTATTTATACAAAAGGATCTCAAAGACTCTAGATGTTGAAGGCCGTCAAGGTTGGACAACTTCTGGCATCCAGATACACTTAGTTGTGCTAAGGATTTTAATGCTTCCAAACCCCTGATTTCTGTCAGCTTATTGCAGCAATCGAGATATAATGATAGCAAGAGTCCCAAACTTGACAAACTGGGCAACTCGCTCAAGTTATCGCACTGGGAGACATGAAGCTCCAATATTCCTGAGGGAAGCTCTGGCATGGAGTTCAACAATCTGCAACACTTAACAGTGAGCTCTTTTAGGTGGATTAGATGAGAAAGTTGAGGCAATGTGTCATCCTGACAGGTGACTCCCAAAACTGTTAAAGAGGCAGGAAACTCTGGCAGCAACCAAAGATCGAAACAACGAGTTAACACAAGGTGTTGCAGCGAAGGCAGTTTACTGATGCTTTGTGGCAGAAATTGGAGCATGTCGCGGTCGTTTAAGTCAAGAATCTCGAGACAAGAAAGCTTATCGAATGCGTCTGGGAAGCCAGAAACACGTGTTGATATTAATCGAAGGATCCTCAGCGAAGACAACCCATCTATAGGGATTTCCCCTTCCAGACTATAGCATCTTGTGGCATCTAATTCTTCGAGGTTGCCCAACTTGCTAATACTCGGTGGTAAACTACTCAATCTCTCAATGTCAGAAATGTTCAAAATTTTCAAGTTTTTCAAATCCCCTATGGATTCAGGTAATTCCAAAATGCCTGAATATGACAAGTTTAATTTAGTCAGCCGTTCCAAATTTCCAATTGAGAGAGCGTTATCAAATTGGGAACCTCTCGGATCTTCCGCTCCGCCAAATGACAAGCGCTGCAGTGATTCGCATTTATAGGCATTAAGCACCTCCAGCTTCTTCAAGAAACCTATACATGGAGGAATTTCCTCTATAGCAGTCTCGCCTATGTAAAGTTCCTTCAGTTCTTCCAAATTGCCCATTTCTTGGGGTAGCCTTTTGAGTTTCTTACATCCCTGCAAGTTCAAAAAAATGAGGCCCTTTGCTTCTCCGATAGAAGGGTGAACTCGCTTCAGCTTATGGCATCCTTCGAGGATTAACATCTCTAAATTTCGGAAGGGTGAAAGATCGGGAGTAGCTTTTAAACGATGGCAACCTTTAAGAACTAGAGCTTTCAACTGCTTCGCCACCTGCAAAATAAAATGATTGATAAATTTTTGCTACATATGAATATAAGTCACTAGAAACAAAAGACAAGACGAGATGCTCTCTATCTGACCTTGAGATGACTCCAACCTTCCCAATGCTCCGAAATGTCACTTTTTGATAGATCAAGTATGACTAATTTCTCTAGACGAAAACTAGCGGGCACGAATGCAGGACATCCCGTCCACGTGAGCCATCTTAACTTAGGAAGCAAGCTTTTGGAATCTCCAATCAGTTTAGCATCAGCCACAGCAAGGAGCCTTAAGTTTGGCAGCGTCTCAAATTGCTCAATCCTGAATTCACTCTGCGAGCTGTCTTCGTCGCTGTCTCCATCAAGCCAAAGGGCCTGAACGCGACCTTTTTGAATTCCCTTCACAAATTTTGCATCAAATCAGCTTACACTGGACCCATTATCGCTTTGCCTTCATTCTATAGTTGTGAAGTTGACGCAGATCATACCAGATTTTATCATATATGTGATTATTTGTTTTTCTATGACGAAATCCTTCCCTTCTTTTGTTAATGCTATTTGCTCCTATTGCTTTTTCCTTCTCTTATCCGATTAGAGGAGCAGTGCAAAAGGTCATTTCAAGGGAAAAAAACACGATGGCTACATCGAATCACGACTTAGAATCAATCAATACTAACACCAAGTGCACAACTTGTGCAGCACAAGTAACCACTAAGCAGCAGGGAGTTTATTGTTTAACCCAAAAGTTTTTTTCCCCCCTATTTTCAACTCGGGAGAAAATGTCTACCATGTATAGATGCTAAGCACATAACTTCGGAATCACATCAACGAAATAATATAAGTAGAATAATCTGGGCCATGAGGTCTAACGATTCATTCCAATCATGAGAATTCATGTCAAAAGAGAGTACAAAAAAGAAGTAGAAGTAACAATTACCTTATTTCCCTGAAGTACTTCCAAAGCTTCATCACGGACCCACAGCCTACTTCGATTGATAGGCTCATCATAATCTTCTTGACGAACAATTTCCCTACCCAAGTCTCTCAGTTGGTCGTGCATTTTTAACTTTCCATCATCTCCAATTTTTATTAGTGACATAAAACACAATGTTTCAATCCCCATCTCCGGAAAAAAACTACAGGCATCCCACATGTTGGATGCCATTCTCAAGTCATCTCCAATGAAGAAACAAGCCATATCCAAAAATATCTGCTTTTCCTCATGGTTTAATGCTTCATAACTAATCCTTAGCTTCTCTTGTACTTTCTCATGTGGTATTCTCTTTAACTTATTCAATGCGTCTTGCCAAAATGCTTCTTTTCGCCCATGCAAAAATGAACCTATGACTTCGAGAGCTAGGGGAAGCCCTCCGGTAGTGGACACGATAGCACGAGAGAGAGATTCAAATTCACACGGAGGAGAGTCCCTCATAAAGGCATGTCTACTAAACAAGATCAAGGACTCATGCTCAGCAATTTCCTTGAGTTCGTACTCGTAGTTCACCACATCATCGTCAAGAATGGAACTTATTCTTGTGGTAATTATTATCCTACTTCCCAACTCAAACCAGTCATGTTTCCCAACCAAAGCTTTAATCTGATCGATGTGATCCACGTCATCTAGAAGAAGTAGGACTTTGTTATATTTAAATCTAGATTCCATGATCCTGATTCCTTCATCCGCATTAGACACTTGATTGTCCATTTTCAATATATCAGATATTAATTGATTATGCAAACACGAGATCCCCTTGCGCCGTGAGGATTCTCGAATATCTAAAATGAAACTATGATGTTGAAATTGGTCATAGAGCTTCTTGTAGACAACCTTTGCTAAAGTAGTCTTACCGATGCCCCCCATTCCATGAATACCGACAATTTGGGTGGCGTTGGGTTTATCATTCAGCAGTCTCAAGATATCCTCCATAGCAATATCGATTCCGACAAGTTGTTCGTTAACAACCGGTTGAAAGGCCTTCTTTAACTCACTCGAAACTTTTTTGACGACCATTCTCACCAGTTCTCCTTCGCGGCTGTTTATAAAGCATTCAAGCTAAAATGCATTAGAAGAACACTCATCTCCTTTTATACCTCATTATCACAACACTACAGCATATAGGAGTCAAAAAATGAAGGAAAAAAAAAAAAAAAAAGCAAGCACGAGTTGAGAAACAGACGAATGTATAGCTAGCTGGACAAGCAAAAGACCCTGATGAAAAAAAGTAAACAAGGCTTTGATTGAAAATGAATTACCCGCTAGCGGTTCTCTCCGATGCCCATCCCTTTAGGGAAGCCACTTCTTGGAGTGCTTGTTCCCATTTTGCAACAACTCCCTCCACATACTTCCCACTTAAACGGGAGAAAGTCTTTCCAAAGCTTTCTTTTTGGTATCGCACATGGGCTGGTTCAACCCGGTAAAATATGGGCAAGACAACGTGCTCACCTCTCTTCATGCACTCTATCATCTCAACGAGCTCTTGAAGGCACCACTTGCTCGAAGCGTAGTTCGGAGAGAGGATCGGGATCGAGATCGAGATCTTACTGTTATTAATGGCTTGGTAAAGGCTGTTGCCGATCTTCTCACCTTCGCGAAGCTCGTTGTCGTCTCTGAACACGCGGATTCCAGCATCGACAAGGCTGTTGTAGAGGTGATCCACGATGGTTTTCCGAGTGTCCTTTCCGCTGAAGCTCAAGAAAACGTCGTAGTTGTCACTTCCCGCCGAAGTGGCGGACGAGCTAGACGCGCCGGTATCATCAACATTTCGAAGGGCGCTCTTCTTGTTGCTCTAGACAAAATTGTATACGAGCACAGAGAGAAGAATCGACCCAACCAACACTGCAAAAGAAAGCCCAAACACTAATGACTCGTCGATTACGCTGCCCGATCTGTTGAATCGCTAGTTTTGATTTAATGAATCATTATTAGGTGTCATGTCCTTGCCCCTAACCACTAGCATTAGGATATTATATTAGTTACTATTCAATGGACGGCAGTACAAACTTGCGCCCCGGATTTGATGTACTCATAAGACTCGATCACATCCGAAATGTTTAAGCGCACCCGATGCAATAGTCAAATTTTCGATCGTAATCTATTTTTTTATTAATTAAATTACGGTTTTGGTGAAGATTATAATCTGACCCGAATGGACCCCCCGGAAAAAGACTCTCACGCCGTGTATTTGGTGAACTTTTATGAAATGTTTAATTTTGCAAAGTGAGTTCCAGCTATTCTTCTTCCAATTCTTCCAGGCTGGGCTCTGTGTCCCTTATCTTAAAATAAAATAAATAATAATACGACGATTACGTATACATGGAGAGCTTGTATTTCTAGACTAGACTTTCGTGCCATAAATGAATAATGCCTGTTTAGTGATGGTAGAACTAATTGAGCTCCCAAATAGTTATGTTCACTGTTCAATTTGTCTGTGCTCTTTCATGATATGTAGTACATGGTGTTCGCTTTGTCTGTACGATGTTTACTTGGTATTGAATTAGAAATCGTAATTTTCATTAAGCTGAAAATGGGTATTTATATATACCCAAGAGTATATTCTAGAAGATTTACTAACAAAAGGAAAATACATAAAATAGAAAACTACGATCCCAAATCAATTAAACCGATTGCACGATCTTTAATTGATATCAAAAGATACGATTCTGAATCTCCTAAAATTGATAACACAATATTCGGCTGATACACCCCCTCAAATGGAAGAGTCGAGATGGCAAATCTTCAACTTGTCTCGTAAAAATTCAAAACGTGCTGTAAGAAGGGCTTTGGTGAGAGCATCGGCCAATTGATCCGCTATGGAGATAAATAGCTCATTGATGTGTCGTTTGGCGACACGATCACGGACAAAGTGGAAGTCAATTTCAACATGTTTGGTACGAGCATGAAAAATCAGATTAACAGACAGATAAGTGGCACCAATGTTATCGCACCAAAGGATGGGAAGACCTTGAAGAGGGAACCCAAGCTCTTGAAAGAGTGACTCAAGCCAAATGAGTTCAGCTGCAGCATCAGTAAGGGCTTTATACTCAGAATCTGTGGAAGAGCGCGCTACGGTTCGTTGTTTCTTAGAGATCCAAGAGATTAAGCTAGAACACAATAAAATAGCTACCCTCCAGTTGTCTTGTGGGAAAAGTACACTTTTAGTACCAAAAGTTGTGTACGGAGACCAATTATTTTTTAAAAACGATCACTTAAGTGCCAACTTCTTTTAGAAATGATAACTTTAGTACCAACTTTGATATGCCACATCAGTTTAAATAATAATAAAAACGACACGTGTCGGATTTTCGGCAAGTCACATCAGCTTAAATCAGAGTTATCACTGAAGTGATCGTTTTTAAAAGAAGTTGGCACTTAAGTGATCGTTTTTAAAAAAAAAGTTAGCACTAAAGTGATATGTTTGAAACTTTTTAGCACTAAAATGATCTCCGTACATAATTTTTGGCACAAAAAGTGTACTTTTGCCGTTGACTTCCTATCATCAGAGTTGCCAGCCTAATTCGTATCGAAAAAGGCTTGCAAGCGAGTATCATTGCATCGGGAAAGAAACAAACCATATGACCTTATATGTTTGAGATAACGCAAGATGTGGATGCAAAAGCCGGTTCGCTAGATGTCCATTGAAGAATTTGCCTGCCGTCGCCGGAGAGGCGGTCTCCCTAACCGAAGTGGCGGCCGTCCGCTGGAGAGGCGGCCCCCCTAACCGGAGTGGCGAAGAGGTGATTAGGTGTGGCAAAGAGGCGGACAAGGAGTGGCAAAGAGAGAGGTGGCTTGAGCAATAGATAAGAGAAATCCTATCATGCTCTATCCCACCCCTCCCATAGGATTATTTTATCCCCCTATATCCTCTTATATCCCCTCTGTATCCTATCCTAGATAACTACCAAACACAAGATAAAATAAAACATATCCTATTTTGAGTTTTATCCGGTCAACCAAACGAAGCCATATTGATTGAGAGATCGTGTGTTAGAAATAACTGACAATACTATCAGACTGTGAGGCTAGTAGCTTCCACAAAAAAAAAAAAAAATCTAATCTAACAAGGAAATTAGCTATTTTAGGAAAAATTGAACTACTAGATACCATCCGTAATACCTAATAAAATTTCTAACAATATTCTTTACTAGGGAATTCTCTAATATCCATAATTATACTTGAATATTCCCCTCAAGCTCCAGCTTGCATGTGAGAGACGCAACTTTCTTCTAAAGTGATTACTAAGCGTTATGTAAGCCTGAACATCACGAAGCTCCCAGCACCATCAAATGTCGAGATACAAGAGCTGCTACCATGCATGACAATTTGACAGTACCGTTATTATTTCTGACCTCACGATTTTTTAATTAAAGAGTGCTTTATGAGAAAAGTGCGGTGATGGTATGTGTGAATCTACTGTCAGAAATAATGACAATGCTCTTAGACTGTTAGGGATTATATCGAAGCAGGAGAGGTCTAGTAATGTTTTAATGGATATGCACACCGTGGATATCCAATTCTTCTAAGTTTGTGAATAGATGTGCAAGGCCGTCAGGTTAGACAACTTCCCGCATCTTGATACAATTAGTTTTACTAAGGATTTTAATGCTTCCAGACCCTTGATTTCGGTCAGCTCTCGGCACGAATTGAGATCTAATTTTGACAAAAATTCCAAACTTGACAAACTTGGTAACTCTTTCAACTTACGACAATCGTGGACATGAAGCTCCAATAATCCCGATGGAAGCTTCGGCATGGATTCCAGCAATCGGCAATCCACAACAGCAAGCACTTTTAGATGGATTAAATGAATAGTACATGTGCCTGCAAAGGCTCCGCTGTTTCACAATTTTAGTAATTATCTTTTCATTCACAAGCCAACTCTAATTATTGCTCTGAGGTTCCGGGGGAGAAGATTGTGGGGTGGGGGGAAGAAATGTACTCATGTTGGCTATAATATCAACATTCGCTTTTATGGGAAAAAAAAAAGTGCATCGATAGAAGGGGTCGTATCGTTGTGACATTGAGACCGTTGCAGATGACTATTTGAGCAAGGAATGCAGCCAAAGCTTACTGAACTGCACGGCCAAAATTAAGAACTCCGGAGGGCGAATGCCAAGCCAGGGATCTGGTTGACGTCCTCTCTCTTGTCGTGGAAGCTGCTTTACTTGCTGGAAGATGACTCCACAAGGGCTGAATCTCTGTTCTCGTTGACAAACAGCTTATCGGCATCTAGTCAGCAGCTGTCCTAGCTATCAAAGTACGTTCTCTCAGTCTCAGGCACAAAAGAATTTGGAATGGAAATTCTGAGACTCCGCATATGCGTCCTCTGTTTCTAACGTCAGGATGTTTAATCTTCAGCATTAGGAATCACATTTATGGTTGATATTTTCCTCAATTTCATAACGAAATTGCTGTCAAGTGTTAATCCTTCAACAAATCAGAAGTTGGTTGGATATCAAACTACCTGAATTGTCAAGAACAATAAATATGGATCGCAAACTTCATAAACTGCATCAGTTCAAATAGCTGCTTCAAAAACAGAAAGACTACATACCTAAGAAAGGCATTAACAGCTCCTGCAAATTTGTGGGCACATTATGAGATAAACTTGTTAACCACCGAATTGATTACTACCAAATTATGCCGCATGGTGCCATTTACGAATCACCATCTATCGGAGCAGTCTTGACACCAAAACTCTCACAAAGCAAGAACAACGTCCAGCTCTGCCTTCATTCTTGTGCCAAAACAAACAGTTCATGTAGACAGTCACTTCATTCTTAATCTCACATCAGAACTACCTCCCCATATGGTTCTCTTCGGTTTACATATCCACAATTCAAATGACATTGTATCTTTCGACGTACAGAGCATGCCATAGTATATCTTGCCATTTCATAAGAGTACATATGGCTTATTTGCTAGTGATAGTCATCGATAGCTTGTCCAGGATGAGCAATCTTACTTGATGGCTCATGACATCTGTATGTCCTTAGAAGGCATTCTGACGAGAGTTGTTTTGTCCGAAGCATCATGTCATACTCCTCCATCACCTTCTCCGTTCTTTGAATCACGTAAGAGAAGGAAGATCATATCCTGTCGTCATGGAAAATGGTTGAATTGAACCTAATCATTCTTATGTAATGGGAAAGGAGAAAAAAGAATATAATCCATCTTTTTATTCAGTGATTAAATATCAAACCTCCTCCTTCGTTTGTTGCTAGTGTCAAATAGAGAAAATCTGAGTCGGCTAAAATATTTAATAATGGGAGAAATTCGGAACTATTGACAATCTATTGAAGTGCTACACTTGTACAATTTGGAAAAGGTCGGTAATTTAATGATTTATCAAAACATTGATAAATCCTTCTACTCTTCCTTGTGAAAGTATTATTGACTACTCCAACGATCCAGAGTCTCCATTCCTTGAACTACTTAAAAGGACAAAAGCATAACAGCCGACTATCAAGAAAATGGTGCTGTTAAGTTGGAAATGCTGATGAACAGTGTGACCTGCTTTATTTACCTTTCAAAGCTAAACGCGAATCGTTCCGGAAATTGTGACCCGTCGGAGCAGTCTTTTCATGGACCAGTTGTTTCTCTCTGCTGCAGTAGAACAATGAACGTATGAAGATCCGATAAGTTGCATCGCGGGACATCTATTAGAGTGTAAACGCCTTGATTCCAGGAGCTCTGTGGTCTCCACCAGATCATGCGAGATTGACGCCCAGCATTTCATTCAATCTTGCCAAATTCGACAGATGTGGACAATTTGCTGAGGCTCGGAGCTGAATCCCTTATTTTTTCACATTCGGGACTTTCTCCAGTCCCTGAACATCATCAAGCTTCCAGCACCCTCTAATATTCAAATCTCTCCGGTAATGCTTCAATGGAATTGCAACCCTCGAAGACCAACACTTCCAAGTTTTTCAATCTTCCAAGGCCTTTGATTTCAACTAGATTGTGGCATTTGTAAAGGCTTAATTGCTTCAGAAGTGTTAATTGCGAAAGCTCCAGTATTACAAGGGACTGACAGCCCCACACCTGCAGCTCTTCCAAGTTGTTCAATTTGTCAAGGCCTCTAACTTTGACTACTGGTAGAAGAGCATCATATGACTTAAATACCAAACTCAAATTCAAGGATCACAAAGATGCTAGATGTTCAAGGCCGTCCGGGTTGGACAACCTCCTGCATTCTAAATTATGGGTGGGTTGGGTCGGGTCGGGTTTGGGTCGGGTCGAAGATGGTCCGACCCATATTGACCCATCTCACCTATATTTAATGACACAAACCCGACCCGACCCGTAACTGACTCATATCGACCCGACCTCGGACCCGGACTCGGCCCCGGGACCCGGCCTCGGGACCCGGACCCGGCCTCAGCACCCGGCCTCGGCCCCTGGATCCGACCTCGGACCCGGACCCGGCCCCGGGACCCGGACCCGACCCCAGGAATCGACCTCGGAACCGACCTCGGACCCGGCCGCGGCACCAGACCCCGGTACCCTGCCCCGAGACCCGGCCCTCGGTCCCGAGACCCGGACCCAACCCCGAGATCCCACCTCGGACCCAGACTTGGCCTCGGGACCTGGCCCCGGGACCCAGACTCGGACCCGGCCCCACTCCCGGCCCCAGGACCCGGCCCCGGCCCCGGTCACAACCTCGGTCCCGGCCTTGGGACTCGGCCCCGAGACCCAGACCTGGCCCCGGAACCCGGACCCGACCCCAGGAATCGACCTCGGAACCGGCCTCGGACCCGGCCGCGGCACCAGACCCCGGTACCCTGCCCCGAGACCCGGCCCTCGGTCCAGAGACCCGGACCCGACCCCGAGATCCCACCTCGGACCCAGACTTGGCCTTGGGACCTGGCCCCGGGACCCAGACTCGGACCCGGCCCCACTCCCGGCCCCAGGACCTGGCCCCGGCCCCGGTCACAGCCTTGGTCCCGTCTTGGGACCCGGCCCCGGCCTCGGTCACAGCCTCGGTCCCGGCCTTGGGACTCGGCCCCGGGACCCGACCTCGGACCCGGCCACGGGACCCTGCCCCGACACCCGACCCGGCCCCGGGACCCTAACCCGGTCCCGGCCCCAGGTCCCGACCTCGGACCCGGACCCGGCCCAGGCACCCGACCCCTGGACCCTGTCCCGGCCCCGGCTCCGGCCCCGACCCCGACCCCGACCTTGGACCCGGGACACGACCCCGGCCCCGAGTCCTGGCCCCGAGACACTGCCCCGAGACCCGATCCCGGCCCCGACCCCGACCTCGGGACCCGGCCCCGGGACCGGACCTCGGACTCGGCCCCGAGACTCGATCCCGGCCCCCGCCCCGGCGCCGAGACCCAATCCTGGGACCCGGCCGGAAGACACGGCCCCGGTCACGGCCCCGACCCCCGCTCCCGTCCCTGTCACGCTCCGACCTTTGTCCTGGTCATGGCCCGGGACCCGGCCCCGGCCTCAAGACCTGGCTCCGGTCTCGGTCCCGGTCACGGCCCAAGCCTCGCTCCCAACCCCCGGCTCCGGCACCCGGCCTCGGCCCCCGACCTCATGACCCATCCCCGGTCCTAATCCCGGTCCCGGTCCCAGTCCCAGGACCATTTGTAACTTGTGAAAGGATGTTATCAATATGGGTCGAAAGTGGGTCAATATGGGTCGAAAGTTGATTTAAGTGTGACTCATTGTTGACCCATTTTTAGCGAACCATTTAAAATTTAATGACCCATATTATACAAATATGGGTCAAATATGGGTTTGTGACCCATATTGCCACCTCTAATTCTAATACAGATAATTCCTCTAAGTATTTTAATGCTTCCAGATCCTTGATTTCTTTCAGCTCGGTGCATGAATCAATAGTTAACTTTGACAAGGATTTCAAATTTGACAAACTCGGTAACTCTTTCAACTCATGACAATCTAGGACAAAAAGCTCCACTATTCCTGAGGGAAGCTCCGGGATGCATTCCAGCAATCCGCAGCCCACAATGGCGAGCGATCTTAGGTGGATTAGATGAGAAAGTTGAGACAATGTACAATGCTGACAAGTGACTCCCAATGCTGTTAAAGAGGCAAGAAGCTCTGGTAGCGACTCAAGATTGTCACAACTTACTAATTCAAGGTATTGCAGAGAAGGCTGGTTACTGATGCTTTGTGGCAACGATTGAAGCATTTTGCAGTCCTGCAAATCAAGTTTCTCAAGATGAGAAAGCTCATCGAATTCATCGGGGAAGCCAGAAACATCTGTCGATCTAAATCGAAGGATCTTCAGTGAAGACAACCCATCTATTGGGATTTCCCTTCCCAGACTCTCGCAATTTGTGGCAACTAGTTCTTCAAGTTTCTCAAGACGAGAGACCTTATTGATAAGCCAGAAACGAGTGTCGAACTTAATCGAAGGATCTTTAGTGAAGATAACCCATCTATATGAATTTCCCCTCCTAAACCCTGACATTTGGTGGCATCTAATTGTTCAAGGCTGACCAACTTGCCAATAGTACTAGGCAAACTCCTCAATTTCTCACAATGAGCAACATTCAAAATTCTCAAGTTTTTCAAATCCCCTATGGATTCAGGTAATTCGCAAATGCCTGATCGTGACAAGTCCAATTCAGTCAACCGTTCCAACTTCCCAATTTAGTCGGGAAGTCTGACCAATGATTTGCAACCAGAGGCATCAAGCGGCTCCAAGTCCTTCAATCTTTCAAGGCCTTTGATTTCGACTAGATTTTGGCATTCGAGAGCACGTAATCGCTTCAAACGTGTTAATTGCGAAAGGTCCGGTCTTACAAGGGACTGATAGTCCCACACCCACAGCTCTTCCAAGTTTTTCAATTTGTCAAGGCCTCGAGCTTGATCTCGATCATCATTCAATCTTGGGAACGTATCCATTTGCAAGAATCTCAAAGACTGTAGATGTTCAAGACTGTCAAAGCTTGATAACTTAATGCATCTTGACATTGACAATTTTGTTAAGTTTTTTAATGCTTTCAGATCCTTGATTTCTTTCAGCTCGGTGCATGAATCAATAGTTAATTGTGACAAGAATTCCAAATTTGACAAACTCGGTAACTCTTTCAACTCATGACAATCTAGGACAAAAAGCTCCACTATTCCTGAGGGAAGCTCTGGGATGCATTCCAGCAATCCGCAGCCCACAATGGCAAGCGATCTTAGGTGGATTAGATGAGAAAGTTGAGACAATGTGCAATGCTGACAAGTGACTCCCAATGCTGTTAAAGAGGCTGGAAGCTCTGGTAGTGACTGAAGATTGTCACAACTTACTAATTCAAGGTATTGCAGAGAAGGCAGCTTACTGATGCTATGTGGCAGCGATTGAAGCATTTTGCAGTCCTGCAAATCAAGTTTCTCAAGACGAGAAAGCTTATCGAATTCATCGAGGAAGCCAGAAACATTTGTCGATCTCAATCGAAGGATCTTCAGTGAAGACAACCCATCTATTGGGATTTCCCCTCCCAGACTCTCGCAATTTGTGGCATCTAGTTCTTCAAGTGCATCTAGTTCTTCAAGTTTCTCATGACGAGAGACCTTATTGAATAAGCCAGAAATGCATGTCGAACTTAATCGAAGAATCTTCAGTGAAGATAACCCATCTATATGAATTTCCCCTCCTAAACCCTGACATTCGGTGGCATCTAATTGTTCAAGGCTGACCAACTTGCCAATAGTACTAGGCAAACTCCTCAATTTCTCACAATTGAGCAATATTCAAAATTTTCAAGTTTTTCAAATCCCTAGTGGATTCAGGTAATTCACAAATGCCTGATTGTAACAAGTGCAATTGAGTCAACAGTTCCAACTTCCCAATTGAGCTGGGGATATGAAAGGGAGGATGATCAAGCTGGGGATCTTCTGGAATACCCACTCCTAATGACAAGTCCTGCAATTTCACGAGGGATCCGATGCATTCTGGAAGTCTACATAATTTCGAGCAACCACTCAAGTCAAGGTGCTATAAATTTACCAGATGGCTGATTGAGTCGGGAAGTCTGAGCAGTGACTTGCAATCAGAGGCAACAATTATCTCCAACTTCTTCAAAGAAACTATACATGGAGGAATTTCCTCTATAGCCGTCCCCGCTATGTAAAGTTCCGTCAGTTGTTCCCAATTGCCCATTTCTTGGGGTAGCTTTTGGAGTTTCTGACATCCGTGCACGTCCAAAACAAGGAGGCCCTTGGCTTCTCCAACAGAAGAGTGAATTTGCTCCAGATTACAACATCCTTCGAAGCTTAACATCTCTAAATTTTGGAAGGTTGAGAGGTCAGGAGAAACTTTTAAACAATGGCAATTTACAAGAGATAGGGCTTTCAACTGGTACGCCACCTGCAAGATAAAATGATTTATAAATTTTCGCAGAGAAAATAAAATATCAGAAAGCAAAAGACAGAACAAGATGCTCTCCGTCTGACCTGGAGACGACTCCAACCTTCCCAAAGCTCTGACATGTCCCAATCCGATAAACAAAGTATCACCAATTTCTCCAGATGAAAACTAGTGAGCACGGATGCAGGACATTTTTTCAACACGAGGAATCGTAACTGAGGAAGCAAGCCTTTGGAATCTCCAATCAGTGTTGTGTTATGCACTTCAAGCAACCTTAAGTTCCGTAGTGTCTCAAATTGCTCCGTTGTGAGTTCCACGTGCGAGGGGTTTTCGCAGAGCGAAATGGCCTGAACGCGATCCTTTTCTTTTCCCTTCACAAAATATTGCATAACAGTGGAGAGGAGCAATCAGCAAAAAAAATATTTAAGATTACCGCATTGGATATCGGTTAACCATATCCTTTTACAAGTTAAGGACATCATTGCCTTTTATGAAGTTTGAAATATGTTCATTAATTAATCGTATTTTATATCCATCAACATCAACATTAACAACACCATTATCCCAAACTACTAGTTAAGGTCGGCGGTCGATGAACCTCAAAGATAAATAAAATAAAAACAATATCGATCGAGAGAAAAGAAATAAATATGTAAAAATAATAAACAAAAATAAAAATCGTATTTTATATCAATGAACCCCTTAAATATAGATAATCAGTAACCAATTTTCGTCATTTCACCTTGATTGTTGAGGCCTTTTCCAATTCTTGTTTAATTTCTGTTTACTGTTTTTTTTTTCAAAATATCTTCTATGAAAGTGGCTGTCAAATAATGAATTTCGTTGCTCAATATTGTTGTTGATATTTATGTTTTCTATTATTCGCACTTTAGTTACTTTAGTTGTCTCCTATTTTACATATCATTCATTTTTATACAGTAATTAAGGGGAAAAGAGTAATCCTCTTCCAAAAGATTAGATGAAAATATACTTTTACACCTTATAATAATAATAATAATAATAATAAGTTAATGGCTAGGATGAAATGAGACTTCATGCGGTATTATTAGGTAACAATTGAAAATTCAAGAATAAGCGCGTGTCACTTCAGATTTTTTGAAGGATTTTTTTTTTTTTATAGATTTCCCCTCTATTTCAATAAACGTGATCACTAAATTTCTTCCTTTAGTAATTGCAGTTTGACCAGGATTCCATCAAGGATCTAAATGCAGTTTCATTTTCTTTAGTAAATGCACTTTTCTTTTCTTTTTTCAACCCAATAGAAAATGTCTACCTAATCACATCAAGGAATAATACAAGGAGAGTAATGTCGGCTATGAGGTCTAGCAATTCATTCCCATTAAGAGAAATCATGTCAAAACAGAGTAGAACAACAATAGAGGTTAAAATTACCTTATTCCTTTGAAGTACTTCCCAAGCTTCCTCCTGAATCCACAACCTACTTCGATTCATAGGTGTGTTGTAATCTTCTTGACGAACAATTTCCCTACCAAGGTCTCTCAATTGGTCATGCATTGTCATTCTTCCATTATCTTCGATTTTTACTAGCGACATCAAACTTAATGTTTCAATCCCCATATTCGGGAAAAAATTGCAAGCCTCCCACATGTAGGATGCAATTGATCGATCATATACAAAGAAGAAACAAGCCATGTCCAAAAATATCTATTTTTCCTCATGGTTTAACGCGTCATAACTTATCCTTAGCTTCTCTTGCACTTTCCCATGTGGTACTTTCCGTAACTTCTCTAACGCATCTTGCCAAAATGATCGGTCTCGCCCACACAATGAGGAACCTATAACTTCGAGAGCTAGGGGAAGCCCTCCAGTAGTGGACACGACAGCACGAGAGGGAGACTCAAATTCACACGGAGGAAAGTCCCTCAGAAAGGCATGTCTACTAAACAAGATCAAGGACTTATCGTCATCAATTTTCTTGAGTTCGTATGGTGATGTCACCCCAGCATCATCAAGAACAGACCTTATTCTCGTAGTAATTATTATCCTACTTCCCTGCTCAAACCAGTTGTATTTTCCAACCAAAGCTTGGATTTGATCCTTGTCATCCATGTCATCTAGAAGAAGTAAGACTTTCTTACATTTAAATCTTGATTCCATGATCCTGATTCCTTCATCAGTATTAGACACTTGATCGTCTATTTTCAGTATATCGGATATTACTTGATTATGCAAAGATGAAATGCCCTTGCGCCGCGTGGATTCTCGAATATCCGCAATGAAACTAGGATGATGAAACTGGCTGGAGAGCTTATTGTAGATAAATTTGGCTAAAGTTGTCTTACCAATGCCCCCCATTCCATGAATACCAACAATTTGGGTAGCACTAGGGTTGTTGTCCAGCAATCTCAAGATATCATCCACTGCATTATCGATTCCGACAAGTTGTTCAGGAACAACCAGCAGAAAGGCCTTCTTTAACTCGCTCGAAACTTTTCTGACCACCATTTTCACCAATTCTCCTTCGTGGCTGTTTACAAAGCGTTCAAGCTAAAATGCATTAGAAGAATGATCATATCCCGTTATACCTCACCATCACAACATTACAACACGTAAGAGTAAAAACGCAAGCACAAGATGAGGAGAACACGAACGTATAGCTTCGTCTACAAGCAAGATCATGTCCAAAGAAAGTAAAGGAAATACCCGTTAGCAGTTCTCTCCGATTCCCATCCCTTTAGGGAAGCCACTTCTTGGAGCGCTTGCTTCCATTTGGCAACATCTTCTTCCATATACTTCCCACTTAAAAGGGAGAAAGTTTTCCCAAAGCTTTCTATTTGGTATCGCACATGAGCCGGTTCAACCCTGTAAAATATGGGCAAGACAACTTGCCCGGCGCTGTTCATGCACTCTGTCATCTCAACGAGCTCTTGAAGGCACCATTTGCTCGAGGCGTAATTCTGAGAGAGAACCGCGATCGAGATCTTACTGTTCTCAATGGCCCGAAGAAGGTTGGGGCCGATCTCCTCACCTTCGCGAAGCTCATTGTCGTCTCTGAACACGTGGATTCCAACATCGACGAGGCCGTTGTAGAGGTGATCCACGATGGTTTTGCGAGTATCCTTGCTGCTGAAGCTCAAAAAGACATCGTAGTTGCCACTTCCCGTCGAAGTGGCAGACGAGCTAGACGCGCCAGTACCATCCGCTTTTCCACGCGTGCACTTCTTGTTGCTCTTGAAAAAATTGTATACGAGCAAAGAGAGAAGAATGGACACAACCAACACAAAAGAAAGCCCAAACACTAGATCCCGCGCCATTGTTACTTCTTCACTAACTCTCGAACCGATTTCTCAGTGAATATCAAGGAACAAAATGACTATTCGGGTTGCCCGACAAGATTACCAGGCAGAACGAAACATACGCGAATAGGAACCAATTTTGAATTAAAAATAGATTTCATATTTTTTTAATTTTTAAAATTTATTTAATTATAAAATACCCAAAATATTTGAAAAATATCATTTGTGGTCAGAAAAATACACAAATATAATTGATATTTTTATTTCAATTTCCTCTTCAAGATGGTATTTTTAAATCTAAAAAAGATTAACTTTCTTTTTCGCAACTCTTTTTTTATTTTTTTGTTTCTTTTTCTTAATCACTATTTGATTTAATTATTTTCTCTTTTCTTTGTCATCAAATATAATTATTTAATTATTTAATTTAAATGCAAATTGGGAACAAAAATTTTGTGTAGTTACTAAAAGCGTTTCTGTTCCTGGAACAAAAATTTTAGCAGTTACCAAACGCGTTCTGATTCTAAAAAATCATCCGGGAACAGAAATACAGGAACAAAAATAAGAAACTGGAACATTGCCAAACAGAGCCATCTGTCGTTCGTGAACCGTCATATCCTGTTCCACCTCTGCAAAACTACGACTCCATCAACACTTGACCCACGCCAACAAGGTGTGCGGATCGCCTGTCAAGCTTCCTTCCTGCCAAGGTGTGCCCAGGTCGATCTCAGCCGTCCGTTGATTGAACAGACGGTTGCGATTGATGGACGTACAAGAAGTGACAGAAAAACAAAAAGAAAAAATGGCCAGCCGCAATTTGATGTGATCGTGGCCGTCCGTTGATTGAACGGACGGCCACGATCACATCTTGGCACCCCTGCCCGGATTTCACCCGGGCAGGGGATCCGGATCCCGCCAACAAGACCTCAAATTCATCCGATAAAGTTCCAAGTACTGACTTCTATGTCGTACACAGTCTTAAAATGAATAGTAAGTGAAGGATTCGTGTTTAGTGAAGGGATAAATAATTGAGCTCTCCCACTCTATCAATGGGGGCGTTGGCTGAGTTGGTGAGATTCTTGAGTCTTAAACAATTAAACTGATGAGGTCCTCGATTTGAATCTCTTTGACCGGTCTTGTGGGCTTACTCGGTGCCATTGGTCTTGTACCCCACCACCTCGAGGACTTAATCCATTGCACGTAGAAAATCTTGATTATGAAAATAATAATAATAATAATAATTGAGCTTTTAAATGATCATAGTCATTGTTCAGTATATGTGTGTGTATAATATACGGTGTTCGTTTTGTCTCTATGACAATTATTTCATGCGCCAGTCGACGTTTCAACAATTTCTTCTTCGAGGCAGAGAAATAAGTACCCTCGTTTCCTTCTAAACTTAGAAGATAACTCGAAATAAATGATTACTCTGCTATCTATGCTCCGTGTCCGTAGCGTCGATAATAATAAAAGTGCAAGAAGGGAAAGTAAGGAGGATGACATGCGAAGCTTGGCTAATAATTCAAAAGCAATCTCAAAGTGTCGCAGATTTTAGATGTTATTACAGGGAATTCAGAGACTAGAGATGCTTTCAAACTTTTGGCAAATACACCCAGGTGGTTCTACCTCCGTGTTCTAACTCGCACGCTATTGGTGTTCGAAGAATTCAACTTCCTCTCACTTTTTAATAAAGAAAGAACATGAAGGAGACTTCCCATGGCGCTCGAGAAGGAAACACAAATTTAGAAAAAAAGTAAGTTGAGCTAGACACCACGGAGCTTTTCCAAGTGAGTTTGAACACATGTGAACGTGTTGACAACATTGCTACGAGCACCTAAAGCGGACACATGATTGATCTAGACTTACAGGTCAAATTGCACAGCTTTCTGAATTGAGTCTGGCCAAGCATCTGGAAAAAGTTAAGCAAGTCGAGCTAGACCTTCCCACTAAAAAGAAAAAGTTAAGAGCAGCCCCGCTCAAAGGCCAGCGAACGCAGAGAGTCAATTAGAGAGAGCTTTGCGTTTGTGGGACCCCAAAAGAATGACTGGCATCTTGCTTTTTCCCTAATGGATGACCTTTAGAATTAGCATGAGCCACGCTGTTAAAGTTGCTGAGCTTGCGCGAGTCCAAGGAAGATCTGAGAGGTGACCGAGATGGAGATCCTTCGTGCGTAAAGAAATTCTCTTCCCTTTTGCGTTTTGAGACGGAAGCAATTATTACCGTGCTATGCACCAGAATAGACTTGTGAAATAGATTACAATGAGTAATTACTCTAGAATTGTACTAAATCGTAAGGGTAGGATATTGTCATTATGTTTAACATGATTATACGCCCCTTGAACTATAAGGCATACGTTTTTCAGCTCGATTAAACTGGAAATTTCAAGACCAAATTCTTCCAGGGGAATGTTAAGATGGATGTCACTTAGAGAGAGTGCCACACGTCGGCGGCCACACACCAAAAGCAGTCATTCATTGACAATGCCACTTTACATTATTTATCTAACAAAGCAGACTCATCGGGTTTGTTTTAGATTTATACCCGGGCAAAATTGATTTTACAAGCTTAATCCTAAGCTCCAAAATATAATGCTTTTTTTTTTCTGCTCAAGCAAATCAACAATTTGCTTTTCATTAACTTATGAAGTTCGATGATAAAAAAAAAATTAAGCATTGGACACTACATGTTCTTACTTCTTCTTTTTCTACTTTTGGTTCAAATGTTCATAGTGCTATTGGATTTGATTTTTTCTTTTTAATTTAGACCGCTTATTGTACTGATGAACGGTTTGTTATGGGAACTCATGTTCCACTTGTCTTCAATTTGTTATTGACCAATTGGTAATTTTTTAAAGGAAGCAACACCACCGAAAATCGGGCATAGTTTAAAAGTTAAAGCAAAAGGGGAAAAATAAATTCCGCCCCGAACCTTTTTTTTTTTGTTGGTCTGAAGCAAACCTCAAACGTTGACTTTAGTCTCAAACATGCTCACGCCTCCAAAAATTGCAACTGATTTTTTCATAGCTATCAACATCGGGAGGACGTTGTAGCTCCATACCAAAATGAGGTTGTTGATGAAGTTGAAATGATGAACCTCTAGCTGGCCTTGATATCGATAATTTTGAAGAACCAGATAACGATTTTTGGATGTTTTGGCATTTATGTGTATAATATGACACTCGTAGTCGTAGGTTACATGCTCACGTTGCAGGGAAAATTTCGTGGGGCAACTTTCATTTTGGTAATGCTCACTAACCCAGTTAACCTTTTCTCGCTCCTCCAACGAAGCTCTCCATCTGACACATTTAATTGAATACATCCTTTGGAGGACTCACTCTTATCATAAGAGTGTTATGTTTTCAATTGCTGTCAAGTGTTAATCCTCCAACAGATTAGGAGTTGATGGATGTAGATTCCGGTGTCTCAAGCTACCGGAACAATCGAGAAAATACTAATAGATTGGAACCTTCATAAACCGCATCAATTCAAATAGCTGCTTCAAAAACTGAAAAATTGTTCCTAAGAAAGGCATTAACAGCTCCCGCAAATTGGTGCAACATCATGAGATCAACTTGTTAACCACTGGATCAATTACTACCAATCATGCCACGAGTTGCCATTGAGGAACCTCCATCTTTCAGAGAGCAATCTCTTCACACCAAAACTCTCTCTAGGCAAGAACATTGTCCAGTTCTGCCTTCATTCTGGTGCCAAATCAAACAGTCTCACATCAGAACCACCTCTACTTATGGTTCTTGTTGGTTCACATGTCCCAGATTAAAAATGGCATTGTTTCTTTCATCCTATATAGCATGCTATAGTATATCTTGCTATTTTGAAGGTCCATATCAAGCATCAGTGGAACGAATCCACATTGTATAGCATAGAAATGCTAATGCTTGAATGAATAAGGAAATGCTAATGCTTGAATGAATAAGACATAAAATCTGAAGCTGATTTTTTCAGACTGGATGAATTTGATCTCTATTCAGCCTTCGGTGAAACTAGACACGTAAATCTAATTGAGAATCCAAAATGGCCAGGGAATCTTGTGAAGAGAACATAGCAATGCATCAAAAACATGTTAATGACTTCCCAAGAAAAGAATTCTTAAGGGACTGAGATAACTCAAGTTGAAGGGCTTTCTAAAGAGTACATAAGGCTTATTTGCATTAACTGCTCCTCCATTTGAGCAGTCTCACTGATAAAACCAAATCGAAAGTATCTGCATAGGCAAATAAACATAACCAAATAAATGTCAAGGGAGGAAGCAGATCATTCTTCAACCTCGGTACTTCGAGAAACTTTACAACTCAGATTTGCTAGTGATAGTCATCGATAGCTTATCCAGGATGAACACTCTTGGTTGATGGCCATGACATTCTGTTGACTTGATGTTCCACGGAAGCATCGTGTCATCCTTCTCTATCAGCTTCCCTGGCGCTTGATTCACATAAAAGAAGGAAAACCATACCCTGTCGTCATGGAAATGATTAAATTCGACCTAATCATTTTTATGTAATGGGAAAGGAGACAAAAAGAAAATAATCCATCGTTTACATAGTATGATATCTTGCTACGTCGAAGATCAGAATGAGCATCAGCAGAAAACAAACCCACATTGCATGGCATAAAAAAATTCCAATGCTCGAATGAATAAACCATAAAGTCTGACGCTGATTTTTCCAGACGGGATGAAATTGATGGATAGTCTGCTCTCGGTCATATTCGACGCACTAAATCTCATCAAGAATCCAAAATGGCCAAGGAATCTTGTGAAGAGAATGTAACAGTGGCTCAAAAACATGTTAATTGAAAATATCTGCGTAGGCGAATAAAATAATCAACGTTGTCATCTATTTTGTCCTGAGAAGGGTGTGCATGGATCGTTATAACTCATGGGGGAGATCCTATTTATCGCAAGGCCTCTAATCTATGTTTCGTTTATTAGAAAGTATAGAACTCGGGGCTTGACTCCTTGGTTTCTTTCCTTGGCTATGGATGTTGTTGGCGTTGTCATCGTTTCTCAAGTTACTTTGTCTGGGTGGGGTAATAAAGACCGCAAGTTTCAGTACACCACTTCAGAAAAAAGATGAGGTTAGAGACTTAGGGGTGTCAATGGGCCAGGTTGGGTCTCGGCCCGGCCCGAAGGTGAACAGTACCGAGTTTGGGCCGGCCCAGATGAATTATTTTTTTCATTTTCATTTTTTTTAATAAAATTAATTGAAAAATCTACCAAATGAAAGAATATAAAAAGAAAAAATTAAATTAAATTAAATTAAAGGGAAAATATGAATGTTAAAAACTATCCGAGCGTCGGGCCGACTAGGCCCGAGTGCCAAGACCGGGCCGGCCTAACCCGAAAAGGCTCGAAAATCAACTGAAATTTCGTGTCCGCCTGGCCCGGGCCTTTTTGACACCCCTAGTTAGAGTCTCTACTTATGTGATCGTTCATTTGAACTTGTCCATTTGGCATGCCCAGGCTTGGATCACAATGCTTTTGAACTGGCGTTTCTTCAGCCATCTAATGTCCAGATTAATGATTCTCCCGAGAGGTGTTCTTATGTTCCCATGTTGCTTTTATGTTTTTAGTCGGCTAAGGTAAGGCTACTTATCATGGGAAATTGTGCTCATTCATTTTATGATTACTCATGCAGCTAAAGTCATAGAACTGATTTTCGGAGCCCAAACACGGTATACGTACATGTCCGGCTCATAAGAGCGAAGCCTTAGAAAGCTGTGCTACTCTTTGAGCCGCCTCACCCGCCAGAAATAGATTACGAGGACTGTGTCCACTATCGTCACGAGTTACTGTAAGTTGAGGGACGATGTCTTGGTGAAGAAAATCGACATTTTGATGTTTATGGAAAATAACGAGATAACTATTAGCCGGCGAAGGTCTGCTGGTGATCCGTAATGGTACACTGGTTTCTTGGTTTTGTTGGAAATAGATTTTGCTTCTTAGCTTGGATTGGATCTGGAAGGAAGTTCTCATCGTGCAGACTTCACTGTGGAGTCGGGGTTCAATCATGTTCAATTTGCTTGGGGGGTTGAGGAAGAAAATCTGGTATCCCCTTTACTTTATGCTGTCTACGAATGCTTCTTCCCTTTTGCTTTCTTCCTTGTTTCTTTTCAAGCCAAGCCCTTTCTTTAGAGCCCTACATACAGAAGAATATTGATAATGGTTGAGTGACATTGTTTCTCTGGTTCAAATGAAGGAATCCTTTAGATGTTTGAAAGTTCATATTTTCTTGTCTCTCTTTCTTCATTAGTTTGATCTCCTCCTCTCTGACTTGTCCCACTTTATTCCTGTCACCGGACTAGTATATGTAGATTTCCAAGTGCGAGATTTTGCTGGTCTCGGCGGAGCCAATCGATTACGGCCACTCATAATGGTGGATCGTATATTTTTATTTTGGTCGAGCAGTCCTACATTTATTTGCTGCACATTACTCTTTTTACATGAAAGATTGAACGCATTGAATTTTTCATCTCAAAGAGCCCACACACAACACTTCCCATGCATGTTAAAGGCTTGAAGTAACCGCCGTTTTAGTGATGTGGGTTCTACCGTCTTAAGGGATCGATTCTCCATCCGAAAATATGTATCTTTTTATGTAAAATGTGGTACCTCAGATTTTTTTATAGGCTCTCAATGAACGATTGAGATTTGTTTGGGTTGTAGATTCTTCAGGATCTGTACCGGTGCTCAAGGAAGACAATTCACTTTCTACTCTTTTTAAACATGCCGAATAGATATACTAAATTGAATCTAAACCGCCGACGGTGACAAGATTCATGTAAGTCTCGTGTGGGTCTCATTAGATCTAACGGTCTAGACTCAGAAATAAGGTTATGTGTGTGTTTAAATATTGAGTTCGCTGAACAATACCTATAGAAAAAAAAAAAAAAACGAGTAGAGAATGAATGATGTTTCACTCGTCCATTGTCCAATGTAATAGGTAAGGGGGAAAAAAAGGATAATAACACAATAATTTATGAATTTTGGTCCATTGTGCAGTGCTCTTCTTCACTTTTGTTATGTTTAATGTGATTCAGTCGCTGGCTGTCATATGTGGCATATCACCAAATTAGTGATCCTACATGACATATTGGGCAAGAAAATAGGTCAGGAGGACTATATTTGGAAATTTCAAGCAAATGTTCAAAACTAAAGTGGAAGAAATGAAAAGTTTAGAGTTAAACTGGAATTCCAGTAATAGATTTAAAATTAATTGGACAATTTCTATTCCGAGGAAGTGACCCTTTTCTTGCCGGAAGATCAATCCACAAGCCCTGAAACTCTCTCTCTTTTGTATCTGCCGTTGGTCTTTGTCAGTTCAAGTTCTATCTGTCGAAACAAATGGGAAAAAGAATAGAAAGTACAGTAAATTGCCTCTGTTCTCCTTTCCTGTAGAATTGGAAGAGTAATGGATGGCAGAGACAAGAACATAAAGTGGCCGCAGAGTTCAAAATGTAAGATCCGCATACAAATTTACAATGCCAAACGATGCAAATCGAACATACTACTCTATGCTTAATTAACTAATGCTAACTGTTAAATATGTCTTGAATTTTATGCACTCGGTCCGGTTCATTACCTGACCCGACATATTTTTTGTGCGGCCCAAAAGTGGAGAGAAAATTGAGATTTGGTTCGTGACGCGGAGAGTTGGGCCGATAGACCCAATTCGGAGAAAACGAACAAATCTCCATAAGGGTGCGAATAGATCTCCATGGAGATTCGGGGGCAACGCCCTCGAGAAATTTTTTTTTTTTTGGGTTTTATTATGTTGCAGCTAGGGTTTATTTGGTAGTATGGCGATTTTTCGTCATCTGAGAGTTTTGTGAGCCTTGTCCTTTTGTTCAATCGCTGAGAACGATTTTTGTAATCTGTACTCTCCTCGATTATAGTGGAATCTTGTTTTGCCTCGCCCGTGGACGTAGATCGCCTTGATCGAACCACGTAAATTATTGTGTCCTGTGTTTGTTTTCCGCATTTGTTTCAACACTAACAATATCATGATCAGGGGAACGAACTTGATTTTACCACAAAGGCGACCAGGAAAGACATTTAAATCATTGACAAACAGCTCTTTGGCATCTAATGGGCAGCTGTAATGGCTATCAAAAAGCGTTCTCTCTAGGACAAAAGAATTTCGAACGGAAATCCTGAGACTCCGCATACACGTCATCTGTTTCTAAATTGCTGTCAAGTTCATCAGGAAATTGCTGTCAAGTGTTAATCCTTCAACAAATCAGGAGTTGGATGGATATAAATTTCTGAGTCTCAAGTTGCCTGAACTGTCGAGAACAACAGTAACAGATTGGAACCTTCATAAACCGCATCAATTCAAATACCTGCTTCAAAAACTGCAAAACTCTCCCTAAGAAAGGCATTAACAGCTCCTGCAAATTGGTGCATCATCCTGTTTTCAATTTGTTAACCAGTGAACAACATCCAGTTCTACCTTCATTCTGGTGCCAAAACAAAGAGTCCATTTACAGTCACTTCATTCTTAATCTCACATCAGTAATATATGGTATGCTATAGTATATTTTGCTATTTCAAAGTTCCAGAATGAGCATCGGCAGAACAAATCCACATTGCATTGCATAAAAAATTCTAATGCTCGAATAAACAAGACATAAATTCTGAAACTGATTTTTCCAGACGGAATGAAATTGATCGATATTCCGCGCTTGGTCATATTCGACATGTAAATCTCATCAAGAACCCAAAGTGGACAGGGAATCTTGTGAAGAGAATATAGCAGTGTACCAAAAACATGTAAATGACTTGACACGAAAAGAATTCTTAAGGGACTGAGATAACTGAAGTAGAGGGGTTTCCTGAAAAGTACATATGGCTTATTTGCAGCAACTATTCTTCCATTTGAGCATCCTCACCGATAAAACGAAATCGAATGTATCTGCGTTTAGGCTAATAAACATAACCAAATAGATGTCAAGGGAGGAAGCAAATCATTCTTCAAACTTGATACTTTGACAAAATTACCACTCAGATTTGCTAGTGATAGTCATTTATAGCTTGTCCAGGATGAGCAATCTTACTTGATGGCTCATGACATCTGTATGTCCTTAGAAGGCACTCTGACGAGAGTTGTTTTGTCCGAAGCATCATGTCATACTCCTCCATCACCTTCTCCGTTCTTTGAATCACGTAAGAGAAGGAAGACCATATCCTGTCGTCATGGAAACTGGTTAAATTGAACCTAATCATTCTTATGTAACGGGAAAGGAGAAAAAAGAATATAATCCATCTTTTAATTCAGTGATTAAATATCAAACCTCCTCCTACGTATGTTGCTAGTATCAAATTGTTAATACATTAAGTAGAGAAAATCTGAGTCGGCGAAAATATTTAATAATGGGATAAATTCGGAACTATTGACAATCTATTGAAGTGCTACACTTGTACAATTTGGAAAAGGTAGGTAATTTACTGATTTATCAAAACATTGGTAAATCCTTCTACTCTTCCTTGTGAAAGTATTATTGACTGCTCCAACGATCCAGAGTCTCCATTCCTTGAACTACTTAAAAGGACAAAAGCATAACAGCGGACTATCAAGAAAATGGTGTTATCAAGTTGGAAATGCTGATGAACAGTGTGGCCTGCTTTATTTACCTTTCAAAGCTAAACGTGAATCGTTCTGGACATTGTGACCAAAGTACTTGACTCGTCGGAGCAGTCTTTACATGGACCAGTTGTTTCTCTCTGCTGCAGTAGAACAATGAACGTATGAAGATCCAATAAGTTGATTTGCTGGATGTCTTTTAGAGGTTAGATGCCCCAATTCCTGGAGCTCTGTTGTCTCCACCAGATCATGCGAGATTGACCCCCATCATTTCGTTCAATCATGCGAAATTCGACAGATGTGGACAATTTGCTGAGGCTCGGTGTTGAATCCCTCATTTTTCCACATTCGCGACTTTCTCCAGTCCATGAACATCCCGAAGCTTCCAGCACCCTTCAATGTTCAAATATTTCAGATTATAGAAGCATGAGAGGTCTGGTAATGCTTCTGTTGAAAGGGTAGTCTAGTCTTTTCCATAGTTAGTGAGCCCTAGTGCTTACTATATATATATATATATATATATATATATATGATGATGTATTTTGATTTTTCAAGAGAGGATTATATTTTTCAACATGGTATCAGAGCCCACATCGTAAATCCTCAATTACCACCGCCTACGGCTACCACCATCGTCGACTACCCTGAAGCCCGAAGTCGCACAAGGCCGGCGATCTCATCTCGGCGTCGCACGAGGCCGGCGACCGCCGCCTGGCTCCGGCAACTCAGATCTGAGGTCGCTCGGCTCCAGTAAACCAGATCTGAAGTCGCCCAAGCCAGGCGGACTTAATTCCGGCGCCGACTGACGTTGTCTAGGTCCGGGAGCACTCCAGGCGACCCATTCGACGCCCTCTGACATCAATCGACGAGGAGCGGCTTCCACAGGTTGTCGCTGTTGAAGTGGAATAAAAAAAAAAACTACGAAGACCTTACCGAAACCGTGAGCTGTTCTTCTTCTTCCCCAATTTTTCTCTGATTCCAAGTTCGGGAATTCAGTCGCATGACCTCCTTGGAATAATTGATTGGAAGTGTGTGGAATGGAGCTCTCGAAGCCACTGCCCGTTGCTGTTGCTAGAATTTCAGGTTTTTGTTTTTGGTGTTATTCTGATTGCAAACACCAGTAGAGGATCGGGGGTGGTTTTGTTTGGTATTCGTGAATTTTGCCAGATGATAAAGAGTCCATTGATGGATTGATGAGCTGTTGCCTCTAAATCAATACTCCATACAAGTATTTGTCTTGTGCAAATTACCACTTAAGTTGCTACCACAGAACATTAACAAGGAAGCACCACAGTTGAATCTGGATTTTCCATAGAAGTCGGTATTCCATAGACACCGAGTCCCACTGCTGGTTGTTGAAGTTTTCTCGCAATGGTTGATTATTAGGCTTGTAACGCCCCATGTTTGTGCTTCTATTCTGATGAGTTATTGCATTTGGTGGTAATTGGTGATAATTAATTCGTTTGGTGCACAAGGTGCAAATTTCTGTTAAGTTCACTTTTTATATTATTATTATTGAGTCATGGCTGACAATTCTGGAAACACGGATACTAGCCACACTAATCTGAAGTTGACCTCTGTTAAGCTCGATGGGACAAATTACCCTTCTTGGTCTATGGCAGTTGAAACATATCTTTTGGCCACCAAACAACTGAGTTATCTGACTTCATCTCCACCAACAGATAAAACAAAGATAGATGATTGGCGCTCTGGTGATGCTGCTATTCGGACATTGTTATGGAATACTATGGATTCCAAGATTAGTCCTCAGTTTATGCGGTGCACAACAGCCAAAGCTATTTGGGACAAATGTGCTCTTATGTTTTCAGGTCGCGATAATATGACCCGTGTTTGTGATGTGTGGGAGGAGTTGTTTGACCTACGTATTGGAGACATGTCTGCATCTGATTACTATTCCAGGTTCACTACCCTTTGTGAAAAATTGGATACATATTTGCCTGTCACTGATGACATTAGAGAGTTAACCAAGCGCCAACAAGATATGAGAGTTGTGTTATTTCTCCGAGGACTTGGTCCTACTCATTCATCTTTTCGACAACAGATTATTTCCCAGGGTACTCTTCCATCAGTAGATGAGGTTTTTTCTCGGGTCCTTCGATGTGTGCCTGACTCATTCTCATCTACACCTATGGCAAGTGCTATGATCTCTCAGCCTTTTGGGGGTCATCGAGGCCGTGGACGTGGCCCTCGGGGCCGTGGTAGGTCTGTTTTTTCATTAGGTCGTGGCCGAGATGGTGGTAGGGGTTCTCGTTTTTGCAACCATTGTCAGCGAGCTGGTCATACTGAGCCTTATTGCTATATCCTACATCCTGAGTTTCGTCCACGAGCTGCTTATGCCGAAGCAGCAGAATCCCCAGTACAGAAGCTTCCTGACCAGTCACAGGAGTCATCTAGTACCATTATGCTAACTCGCACCGAGTACGAGTCCTTAGTGCGTCCCACCCAGGTGGTCGATTCCTCTACTCCTACAGCTACTTTGGCACAGACTTCTTCAGGTAGTCCATCTTGTTTACTCTCGTCTGCGCCCACTTCCTGGGTTGTAGACTCAGGCGCCTCAAATCATATGACTGGTAATTCTAAGTTATTATCTGATATTACTTCTATGTCATCTAGTTCAGTTACACTTGCTGATGGTTCACAGTCACATATTACTGGTCAAGGAAATGTAACATTGGGTCCCTCTCTTACTCTTTCATCTGTTTATCATTTTCCAGCTTTCCCATATAACTTGCTCTCTGTTAGTTCTCTTACTCGAGATTTGAATTGTTCCGTAACTTTTACTTCCACTCATTGCATCTTTCAGGATCAGAGGACCGGACGGATGATTGGTGGAGGGCATGAATCCAATGGGCTGTACTATCTGAACAAGGACCTTATTGCTGCGGCTGCTCAAAAGAAATCTGCTTCTACTTTATTTCATCTGCATTGTCGTATGGGTCATCCACCTCGACATTCTTCGTCATTTTTCACATGTTTCTGAATCTATGAGTCCTATCCAGTGTGATGCTTGCCAATTTGGCAAACACCATCGGGTGTCATTTCCTTCTCGTGTCCAGCATCGTGCGTCGAGTCCTTTTGAGTTGGTCCATTCTGATGTTTGGGGACCGTGTCGTGTCAGTGATATGTCTGGTTAAAAATATTTTGTTACATTCGTGGATGATTATTCTCGAGTGACGTGGTTATATTTAATAAAAGATCGCACTGAAGTTTTTTCTTGTTTTCGTATGTGTTACTTTGAAATTCTCAATCAATATCATGTTTCTATTAAATGTTTGCGTTCTGATAATGCCAAAGAATATATGGCTGTTTCTTCTGGCTTTCGATCATTTCTTATATCTCATGGAATTTTGCATCAGACTTCTTGTTCCTACACTTCCCAACAGAATGGGGTGGCTGAACGAAAAAATCGTCATCTCCTTGATGTGGCCCGTTGCCTCCTTTTTCATATGAACCTCCCCAAAATGTACTGGGGGCATGCTGTTCTTACAGCGTGTTATCTCATAAATCGTCTTCCATCCTCAGTGCTTCACGGGGGCGTACCTTTCTCAACTATCAATCCAAAAAATCCACTTTTTACTTTACCTCTTCGTGTATTTGGATGTGTCTGTTTTGTACATCGTCTTACTCCCGGCCATGATAAACTCGATTCACGAGCTGAAAAGTGTGTGTTTCTTGGATATTCTAGAACTCAGAAAGGATATAAGTGTTATTGTCCGGTTAGTCGGCGGTTGTATGTCTCAGCAGATGTCACTTTCTTTGAGGACAAGTCATATTACTCTCCTACGGCAGGCCTTTCTGACGATGTTCTATCTTTAACCATGACTCCACTACCACCTATTCCCTTGGCGAGTCTGCCTGAATCGTCATCGTTTACTTTTCAGTTTGCTGACAAGACTTATCAACGGCGCCGACCTGTTCAACATGAGGTAGTACAGTCGTCGCCTACATTGGATATGCATGATTCTCCACCAAACAATGTCCCATCTTCTGATCCACCAGCTACCTCTGAGCTTGCTTCTACTAGTGATATTCCCATAGCATTGCGCAAAGGTACACGTTCTTGTGTTGGTCAACCCAATCCTCGATTTACTCCCTATAGTGGATTGTCTTGTCATACACATACTCGTTATCCTCTTTCTCAATTTGTATCCTACGATTGTCTTTCTCCTCAATACTCCTCGTTTGTTGCTTCTTTGTCTGATGTGTCTGTGCCAAGTACCGTTGTAGAGGCTTTTGCTCATCCAGGTTGGCGACGGGCTATGGAGGATGAAATGCAGGCGTTACAGGATAATGGGACATGGCTACTTACATCTTTACCCGCAAGAAAGCAGGCTGTGGGGTGCCGTTGGGTTTTCACAGTGAAGTTTCACCCAGATGGCACTGTTGAGCGTCTGAAGGCACGTCTAGTTGCCAAAGGTTACACCCAGACCTATGGAGTTGATTATGATGATACATTCTCTCCTGTAGCAAAGATGCCTTCCGTTCGTGTTTTCATCTCTCTTGCTGTCCATTATGGTTGGACTCTTCACCAACTTGATGTAAAGAATGCGTTTCTTCATGGAGACTTAACAGAGGAGGTTTATATGGAGCAACCGCCGGGGTTCGTTGCTCAGGGGGAGTCTACTAGTGTTTGTCGCTTGCGCAAGGCATTATATGGGTTGAAGCAGTCTCCTCGTGCTTGGTTTGGTCGTTTCAGTGATGCAGTTACTCGGTTTGGTTTGCAACGTTCCACTGTTGATCATTCTGTCTTTAGCACTACTTCCCATGCTGGGTGTGTTCTCCTTATCGTGTATGTAGACGATATTATCATTACTGGTAGTGATTCTTTGGGCATAAAAAAATTGAAGCAGTTCTTACAGGCAGAGTTTAGCACAAAAGACATGGGTTGTTTGCGGTATTTCTTGGGCATTGAAGTGGCCTACTCACGTGATAGTATCTCATTATCACAGCGGAAATATGTACTCGACATTCTCAGTGATGTTGCTTTTCTTGGAGCGAAGCCTGTTAATACTCCCATGGATCCTAATGTGAAGCTTGACATAGAACATGGTGAACTACTTCATGATCCAAGTAAGTACCGGAGACTAGTGGGTAAACTCAATTACCTAACTGTTACCCGACCAGATATCTCTTTTGCTGTTAGTGTTGTTAGTCAATTTATGAGTAGTCCTCGTACTACACATTGGGAGGCAGTGTTACGTATAGTTAAGTACTTGAAGGGAGCACCAGGAAAAGGGTTATTATTCAAGAATCATAGGCATCTTGATGTTGTTGGCTACTCTGATGCTGATTGGGCTGGTTGTCCTTTTGATAGGCGATCAACTTCTCGTTATTGTGTATTCCTGGGAGGCAACCTCGTTAGTTGGAAAAGTAAGAAACAACATGTGGTGTCTCGCTCGAGTGCTGAGGCTGAATATCGGGCCATGGCTCATGTGACTAGTGAGTTGATTTGGTTGAGGATGTTATTATCTGAACTTAGTATGTCATCTTCAGCTCCCTCAGTTCTATGTTGCGATAACCAGTCAGCTATGTATATTGCTTCAAATCCAGTTTTCCATGAGCGCACGAAGCATATTGAAGTAGATTGTCATTTTGTGAGAGAAAAGATTCAAGACAAAAGCATAGCACTTCAATACACACGGACTGAAGACCAACTTGCTGATCTTTTCACTAAGTCATTGCAGAGCAGCAGGGTAATTACTTTGTGTAACAAGTTGGGGCTCTTTGATGTTTATGCCCCAACTTGAGGGGGAGTGTTGAAAGGGTAGTCTAGTCTTTTCCATAGTTAGTGAGCCCTAGTGCTCACTATATATATATATATATATATGATGATGTATTTTGATTTTTCAAGAGAGGATTATGTTTTTCAACAGCTTCAATGGATCTGCATCCCCTGATATCCAACAATTCCAAGTCTTTCAATCTTTCAAGGCCTTTGATTTCGACTAGATTTTGGCAGTTGCAAGCAATTAATCGCTTCAAATGTGTTA
Source organism: Rhodomyrtus psidioides (assembly GCA_021437785.1). NCBI lineage: Eukaryota > Viridiplantae > Streptophyta > Magnoliopsida > Myrtales > Myrtaceae > Rhodomyrtus > Rhodomyrtus psidioides. The sequence goes on along the minus strand of JAILYB010000071.1, from coordinate 3,626,848 downwards.
ATTGCGAAAAGTCCGGTCTTACAAGGGACTGATAGCCCCACACCCACAGCTCTTCCAAGTTTTTCAATTTGTCAAGGCCTCGAGCTTGATCTCGATCATCATTCAATCTTGGGAACGTATCCATTAGCAAGAATCTCAAAGATTGTAGATGTTCAAGACCGTCAAAGCTTGATAACTTAACGCATCTTGATATTGACAATTTTGTTAAGTTTTTTAATGCTTCTAGATCCTTGATTTCTGTAAGCTTGCTGCACGAATCGATAGTTAATTGTGACAAGACTTCCAAATTTGACAAACTCGGTAACTCTGTCAACCTATCACAATGTCGGACATAAAGACACAATATTCCTGAGGGAAGTTTCGGCATGGATTCCAGCAATCCGCAGCCCACAATGCTGAACAATCTTAGGTGGATTAGATGAGAAAGTTGAGGCAATGTGTGATGCTGACAGGTGACTGCCAATTCCTTAAAACAGGCAGGAAGCTCCGGCAGCGACTGAAGATTGGCACACCCAACCAAATTAAGGAGGTGCAGAAAAGGCAGCTTACTGATGCTTTGCGGCAGCGATTGAAGCATTTTGCAGTCCTGCAAATCAAGTTTCTCAAGACGAGAAAGCTTATCGAAGTCATCGGGGAAGCCAGAAACATCTGTCGATCTCAGCCGAAGGATCTTCAGTGAAGACAACCCATCTATTGGGATTTCCCTTGCCAGACTCTTGCAGTTTGTGGCATCTAGTTCTTCAAGTTTCTCAAGACAAGAGACCTTATTGAATAAGCCAGAAACGCATGTCGAACTTAATCGAAGAATCTTCAGTGAAGATAACCCATCTATATGAATTTCCCCTCCTAAACCCCGACATTCGGTGGCATCTAATTGTTCAAGGCTGACCAACTTGCCAATAGTACTAGGCAAACTCCTCAATTTCTCACAACGAGCAACATTCAAAATTCTCAAGTTTTTCAAATCCCCTATGGATTCAGGTAATTCGCAAATGCCTGATTGTGACAAATTCAATTCAGTCAACCGTTCCAGCTTCCCAATTGAGTCGGGAAGTCTGACCAATGATTTGTAACCAGAGGCAACAAGTGTCTCCAAGTCTTTCAATCTTTCAAGGCCTTTGATTTCGACTAGATTTTGGCATTCGCGAGCTCCTAATTGCTTCAAATGTGTTAATTGCGAAAAGTCCGGTCTTACAAGGGACTGATAGCCCCACACCCACAGCTCTTCCAAGTTTTTCAATTTGTCAAGGCCTCGAGCTTGATCTCGATCATCATTCAATCTTGGGAACGTATCCATCAGCAAGAATCTCAAAGACTGTAGATGTTCAAGACCGTCAAAGCTGGATAACTTAACGCATCTTGATATTGACAATTTTGTTAAGTTTTTTAATGCTTCTAGATCCTTGATTTCTGTAAGCTTGCTGCACGAATCGATAGTTAATTGTGACAAGAATTCCAAATTTGACAAACTCGGTAACTCTTTCAACCTATCACAATGTTGGACTAAAAGCTCCAATATTCCTGAGGGAAGTTCCGGCATGGATTCCAGCAATCCGCAGCCCACAATGCTTAACAATCTTAGGTGGATTAGATGAGAAAGTTGAGGCAATGTGTGATGCTGACAGGTGATTGCCAATTCCTTCAAACAGGCAGGAAGCTCCGGCAGCGACTGAAGATTGGCACACCCAACCAAATTAAGGAGTTGCAGAGAAGGCAGCTTACTGATGCTTTGTGGCAGCGATTGAAGCATTTTGCAGTCTTGCAAGTCAAGTTTCTCAAGACGAGAAAGCTTAACGAATTCATCGGGGAAGCCAGAAACATCTGTCGATCTCAGCCGAAGGATCTTCAGTGAAGACAACCCATCTATTGGGATTTCCCCTCCCAGACTCTTGTAGTTTGTGGCATCTAGTTCTTCAAGTTTCTCAAGACGAGAGACCCTATTGAATAAGCCAGAAACGCGTGTCGAACTTAATCGAAGGATCTTCAGTGAAGATAACCCATCTATATGAATTTCCCCTCCTAAACCCTGACATTCGGTGGCATCTAATTTTTCAAGGCTGCCCAACTTGCCAATAGTACTAGGCAAACTCCGCAATTTCTCACAATGAGCAATATTCAAAATTTTCAAGTTTTTCAAATCCCCAATGGATTTAGGTAATTCGCAAATGCCTGATCGTGACAAGTCCAATTCAGTCAACCGTTCCAACTTCCCAATTGAGCTGGGGATATGAAAGGGAGGATGATCAAGCTGGGAATCTTCTGGAATACCCACTCCTTCTAATGACAAGTACTGTAATTTCACGAGGGATCCGATGCATTCTGGAAGTCTACATAATTTCAAGCAACCACTCAAGTCAAGGTGCCATAAATTTACCAGATGGGTGATGGAGTCGGGAAGTCTGACCAGTGACTTGCAATCAGAGGCAACAATTATCTCCAACTTCTTCCAAGAAACTATACATGGAGGAATTTCCTCTATAGCAGTCTCCCCTATGCAAAGTTTCGTCAGTTCCTCCAAATTGCCGATTTCTTGGGGTAGCTTTTGGAGTTTCTGACATCCGCGCACGTTCAAAAGAAGGAGGCCCTTGGCTTCTCCAACAGAAGAGTGAATTTGCTCCAGATTACGACATCCGTCGAAGATTAATATCTCTAAATTTTGGAAGGTTGAGAGATCAGGAGAAACTTTTAAACAATGGGAATTTTCAAGAGCTAGGGCTTTCAACTGGTTCGCCACCTGAAAGATAAAATGATTTATAAATTTTCGTAGAGAATATAAAATATCAAAAAGCAAAAAGACAAAACAAGATGCTCTCCGTTTGACCTGGAGACGACTCCAACCTTCCCAAAGCTCTGATATGTCGCAATCGAATAAAAAAAGTGCCACTAATTTCTCCAGATGAAAACTAGTGAGCACGGATGCAGGACATTTTTCGAACGAGAGGAATCGCAACTGAGGAAGCAAGCCTCTGGAATCTCCAATCAGTGTTGCGTTTTCCAATAAAAGGAGCCTTAAGTTCGGTAGTGTCTCAAATTGCTGCGTTGTGAGTTCCACGTGCGAGGGGTTTTCGTCGAGCGAAAAGGCCTGAACGCGATCCTTTTCTTTTCCCTTCACAAATGTTGCATGTCAGTGGAGAGGAGCAATCAACAAAAAAAAAATATTTAAGATTATTGCGTTGGATTTCGGTTAACCATATCCTTTTACAAGTTAAGGACATCATTTCCTTTCATATCTATCAATATCAACAACACATTTATTCCAAACTAGTTGAGGTCGGCGGTCGATGAACCCCAAAGATAAATAAAATAAAACCAACACCGATCGAGGAAAAAGAAATAAATATATAAAAATAAATAAACAAAAATAAAAATCGTATTTTATATCACTGAACCCCTTAAATATAGATAATCAGTAACCAATTTTCCAATTCATGTTTAATTCTTGTTTACTGTTTTTTTCTTCAAAATATCTTCTATGAAGAGGGGTTTATAGTTTTGTAATATAGATAATCAGTAACCAATTTTGTCATTTCACCTTGATTGTTGAGGCCTTTTCCAATTCTTGTTTACTGTTTTTTTTTCAAAATATCTTCTATGAAAGTGGCTGTCAAATAATGAATTTCGTTGCTCAATATTGTTGTTGATGTCTATGTTTTCTATTACTCGCACTTTAGTTGCTTTAGTTGTCTCCTGTTTTACATATCATTCATTTTTATACAGTAATTAAGGGGAAAAGAGTAATCCTCTTCCAAAAGATTAGATGAAAATATACTTTTTTTTGTAAGGAAAAATATTTTTTTTGGTAAGGGAAAAGAAGAAGAAGAAGAATGGCTATGATGAAATGAGAGTTCATGCGGTATTATTAGGTAACAGTTGAAAATTCAAGGATAAGCGTGTATCACTTTAGATTTTTTGAAGGATTTTTTTTAGATTTCCCCTCTATTTTAATAAGCGTGATCACTAAATTTCTTCCTTTAGTAATTGCAGTTTGAACAGGATTCCATCAAGGATCTAAATGCAGTTTCATTTTCTTTAGTAAATGCACTTTCCTTTTCTTTTTTCAACCCAATAGAAAATGTCTACCTAATCACATCAAGGAATAATACAAGGAGAGTAATGTCGGCTATGAGGTCTAGCAATTCATTCCCATTCAGAGAAATCATGTCAAAAGAGAGTAGAACAACAATGGAGGTTAAAATTACCTTATTCCTTTGAAGTACTTCGCAGACTTCCTCCTGAATCCACAACCTACTTCGATTCATAGGTGTGTTGTAATCTTCTTGACGAACAATTTCCCTACCAAGGTCTATCAGTTGGTCATGCATTCTCAAATCTCCATTATCTTCGATTTTTACTAGCGACATCAAACTCAATGTTTCAATCCCCATATTCGGAAGAAAATTGCAAGCCTCCCACATGCAGGATGCAGCTAGTCGATTAAGTCCATTGAAGAAACAAGCGATGTCCAAAAATATCTGTTTTTCCTAATGGTTTAACACGTCATAACTTATCCTTAGCTTCTCTTGCACTTTCCCATGTGGTGCTTTCTGTAACTTCTCTAACGCATCTTGCCAAAATGCTCGGTCTCGCCCACACAAAGACGAACCTATAACTTCGAGAGCTAGGGGAAGCCCTCCAGTAGTGGACACTACAGCACGAGAGAGAGGCTCAAATTCACACGGAGGAGAGTCCCTCATAAAGGCATGTCTACTAAACAAGATCAAGGACTTATCGTCATCAATTTCCTTGGGTTCGTACGTAGATGTCACCCCAGCATCATCTAGAACGGACCTTGTTCTCGTGGTAATTATTATCCTACTTCCCATCTCAAACCAGTCGTGTTTTCCAACCAAAGCTTGGACTTGATCCTTGTCATCCACGTCATCTAGAAGAAGTAGGACTTTCTTACATTTAAATCTTGATTCCATGATCCTGATTCCTTCATCAGTATTAGACACTTGATCGTCCATTTTCAGTATATCGGATATTACTTGATTATGCAAAGATGAAATGCCCTTGCGCCGCGTGGATTCTCGAATATCTGCAATGAAACTACAATGATGAAACTGGCTGGAGAGCTTATTGTAGATAAACTTGGCTAAAGTTGTCTTACCAATGCCCCCCATTCCATGAATACCAACAATTTGGGTAGCACTAGGGTTATCGTCCAGCAATCTCAAGATATCCTCCACGGCATTATCGATCCCGACAAGTCGTTCGGGAACAACCAGCAGAAAGGCCTTCTTTAACTCGCTCGAAACTTTTTTGACCACCATTTTCACCAATTCTCCTTCGTGGCTGTTTATAAAGCGTTCAAGCTAAAATGCATTAGAAGAACAATCATATCCTGTTATACCTCACTATCACAACATTACAACACATAAGAGTAAAAACGCAAGCACAAGATAAGGAGAACACGAATGTATAGCTTTGTCTACAAGCAAGATCTTGTTGAAAGAAAGTAAAGGAGATACCCGTTAGCAGTTCTCTCCGATTCCCATCCCTTTAGGGAAGCCAATTCTTGGAGCGCTTGTTTCCATTTCACAACATCTTCTTCCAAATACTTCCTACTTAAACGGGAGAAAGTTTTCCCAAAGCTTTCTCTTTGGTATCGCACATGAGCCGGTTCAACCCGGTAAAATACGGGCAAGACAATTTGCCCGGCGCTCTTCATGCACTCTGTCATCTCAACGAGCTCTTGAAGGCACCATTTGCTCGAAGCGTAATTCTGAGAGAGAATCGCGATCGAGATCTTACTGTTCTTAATGGCCTGGAGAAGGTTGGGGCCGATCTCCTCACCTTCGCGAAGCTCGTTGTCATCTCTGAACACACGGATTCCAACATCGACCAGGCCGTTGTAGAGGTGATCCACGATGGTTTTGCGAGTATCCTTGCCGTTGAAGCTCAAAAAGACATCGTAGTTGTCACTTCCCGTCGAAGTGGCAGACGAGCTAGACGCACCGCTATCATCCGCTTTTCGGCGCGTGCACTTCTTGCTCCTCTTGACAAAATTGTATACGAGCAAAGAGAGAAGAATGGACACAACCAACACAAAAGAAAGCCCAAACACTAGATCCCGCGCCATTGTTACTTCTTCAATAACTCTGGAACCGATCTCTGGGATAATATCAAGGAACAAATGACTCTATTCGGGTTGCCCAACAAGATTACCAGGCAGAGTTTTGGGTACTTTACACTTCAAAATGACTGGATTTAGTCGTCGCGTGAAGTGGACATCCTCGCTGTCTACGGGGCCCACCGTCTTTTCTCGTCCGGCGACGAGTACAACTTTTTTACTAATCACTGTCGGTTCCGGTCTTTCGGGGCTGGGCCCTGTGCGTGGATCTGAAAAAAAAAACACTGAATAAGAAAACCATTTAAAATAAACAAATAACACAAATGATTAAATTAATACGACCATTACATGTACATAATAAGTAGGGGTGTCAAAATCAAACAATACATCCGAAGCAGCGAAACATGAACAGACCCGGACAAGACCCAATTTTTTGAGTATTTACGGTTCAATTCATGTTTGGGCCGGATAATAGCTTGAGTTCTGGCTGTCATAAAGATTTCGGGCCGAGTCTGTTTTGGATCTTGGTCAGATCTCGGAATTAATAAACAAGATAGGGAAAAACGAAAAAAAAGGACGAATGGAGGAAGAAGAAATCAAATAGGGAGATCTCAACCTGGAACTTCTCAGTGAACCTGCGGAGAATCTTCAATTGTAAGCTTGGGGAGGCTCGTGGCCGGCTTTGCCACCCCAACGCAGCAAATCCAGCAAGGGCACACAAGCAGCTCAGTACAGTCCTGTCATTAGCACAAAAGTTTTGAGTTTAACCTAGAGAGAGAGAGAGGGAGAGAGGGAAACAGAGAGAGGCCGATAGGAAACTGCACCCACCAGAGACAAGATCACGGCAACGAAAGCGAAGGGAAAGCCTATCAAGTACCCCAGAGCCCTGCACTCTCCCAATTTTTTCTCCGATCCGCCAAGATACGAGAGTTCGCTTTCAGAAAACAGAGCTGCGTATGATTCTGAGCGGCGATGGAGAGATGAGAGCTTGATGTTATGCAGGCAAAAGAGGAAACGCGTGTCGGAGCTGTAGATTGTTTTAGAGTCAATGGACGTTTGTTGATAGAGTCTACTTGCCGTGATTGACCATTCTGATATGAGAAGCTTCTTCTAGGCCTCCATCCTTTTTTTCTCAGAGCTTTCTCATGGTTTTGGAAATTTTGAAGAAGAACCGGACACTAGCTCTGAATTTTAACTCAATATGTAATATGGCCCTTGAACTTTTATTTTGACTAATTTAATCCCTGAATTTTCAAAATATGTTTAACATAGTCCCTTGATTGTGAAAAAGATGTTCAATTTTAGGACGGTTTTGAACATTTTCTTATATTTCAGAGACTAAGTTGGACGTATTCTAAAAATTCGAAGATCACATTGAGCAAGTTAAAGTTCAGAGAACACATTACATATTGGGCTAAAGTCTATGGACCATATAGACCAAAATAAAAGTTCAGAAATCACATTGCACATTGGGTAAAGTTTAGAGATCATCCTTCTTCCTTTATTTAAATACATGTTGATATTGTGTTGCATCTTAATAAACTGATGAAACATGAAACCCGATTCGATCGGGCCATTTTGGAGTAAGTCTTCAGTGTTTCAAGTCCTGTTTAGGTCGAATCAAGCACATTCCTCTATTGTTTTGGGTCGGGTTGGGTATCATGGAAACACGACTCGACCCGTTGACACCCCTACGTAACAGAGCTTATGTTTCTAGACTTAAATGGCTGATACGTGTTAAGTGGTGAATTGGATATAATGATGGCATAAATAATTAAGCTCTAATAAATATAGTCATTGTTCAATTTGTCTGTGCCTTTTCATGATATATAATACACGATGCTCATTTTGTCTATATGATATTTTTGCGGAGTGAAAACTCACTTTTTGCGACCATGTAGAGCCTAGCTTTTTTTCGCAATTTATACATCTAGACAGAGGGAAAGCATAGTGGTTTCCTTGTAAATTAGGAAGATTATGGCATATGAAAGAAAGAATCTCACCCGTCCTATCTAGAGAAATAGAATGTCTTTGCCCTTGCTGCCCTTTTTGCCTTTAATAATAAGGGCTTTGGCTTCAAAAGTTTCACTACGCACCTCAGTCCTTACTCTTTCGATCTCGGATTTCCGGTGTATGTAGTCAATTCCCGGCTTTTCGATCTTCATAGCCTTCTGTTTCAAACTTCGACGCTGTAAACTAACTCCTTACCTTCTCACCTTACTAATTATAGCGCTAGATTACTCGACTATTTTGGATGGTTCTGAACTCGAGGTACAATCACTTGGCTCTCTCTGCGCCATATTCATAGCGTCGCTGATAAAGAGGAAGGAGGGAAAGCCGGAGGCGAGGCAGAAGGATGAAGAAGTGGGAGATAGAGCTTTTGACTAATAATTCAAGACAACCTATCAAAGCATCATCCATTTCATATGTCCGCATTGGGAATCTAGAGTTGGCTTCAAGAGTTTCAGGAGACAGCTTTCAGGCAAATACAGCTAGCGTCGATTCTACCTCTATGTTCTAACTCGTACCCTATTGATAATTTCAAGACTTAAACTCTCTCTCTCTCTCTCTCTCTCTCTCTCTCTCTTTGACAAAGAAAGAACATGGAGAAGCCTTCCCGTTGCCCGACGATGGCGAAAAAAAAAAGCCAGTTGAACTAGACTTATTTGCAAAACCGCGTAGTTGAGTTTGGACACAAATGATGGCGAGGGAGAAAGGAGACAAATCAATAGAAAATGAATAGTACAATTATTCAAGACGTGCTGCTGGGTCGGGAGGGCAAAGGTAGACAAGTCAATGAAAAATCAACCGTACGTTGCCTTTCTTCTGGGCAAGTGGGATTTAGCTGTCGATGGGGCCCACCGGCTTTGATCAGAGACTATGTCGTTGGTGAAGCATCATATCATGTTCCACCTCTGCGAAACTGCGACTCCATCAACACTTGACCCACGTCAACAAGACCTCAAATTCATCCGATAAAGTTCCAAGGACTGACCTCTATGCCGTACGCAGTCTTAAAATGAATAGTAAGTGAAGGATCCATGTTTAGTGAAGGTATAAATAATTGAGCTCCACCAACGAAGTATTGGTTGAGTTGATGATATCTTTGAGTTTTAGACAGTTAAATTGATGAGGTTCTCGATTCGAATCTCTCCAATCATGTCTTAGGAGCTTTCCCGATAGCATTAGTCTTATACTCTACCACGTCAATTTTCAAAAAAGCAATCTCAAAGTGGCTGTAGATTTTATATGTTATTACAGGGAATCTAGAGACTAGAGATGCTTTCCAACCTCAAAGTTCTGGCAAAGACACCCAGGTGGTTCTACCTCCGTGTTCTAACTCGCAAGCTATTGGTGTTCGGAGAATTCAACTTCCTCTTGCTTTTTAAAGAAAGAACATGAAGAAGACTTCCCATGGCGCTCGAGAAGGAAACACAAAAATGGAAAAGAGTAAGTTGAGCTAGACACCACGGAGCTTTTCTGAGTGAGTTTGAACACATGTGAACATGTTGACAACATTGCTACGAGAACCTACGGCGGACACATGATTGATCTAGACTTACAGGCCAAATTGCACAGCTTTGTAAATGAGTTTGGCCAAGCATCTGGAAAAAGTTAAGCAAGTCGAGCTAGGGCTTCCCATTAAAAAGGAAAAGTTAAGAGCCGTCCCGCTCAAAGGCTAGCGAACGCAGAGAGTCAATTAGAGAGGGCCGCTCTGATTGACTCTGCGTTTGTAGGACCCCCAAAGAATGACTGGCATCTTGCTTTTTCCCTATTGGATGACCTTTAGAATTAGGAAGTCTGAGATCCACTGTTAAGTTGCTGAGCATGAGCGAATCCAAGGAAGATCTGAGAGGTGACCGAGCTGGAGATCCTCCGTGGGTAAGGAAATTCTCTCCTCTTTTGCGTTTTCTTTCTAAGATGGAAGCAATTATTACAGTGCTATGCACGAGAATAGACTTGTGAAATAGATTACAAGGAGCAATTACTCTAGAATTGTACTAAATCGTGAGGGTAAGACATTGTCATTATGTTTAACATGATTATACGCCCCTTGGACTATGAGGCATACGTTTTTTCAGTTTGGTTAAACTAGAAAATTCAAGACCAAATTCTTCCAGAGAAATGTTAAGATGGATGTCACTTAGAGAGAGTGCCACAAGTCGGCCACACACCAAAAGCAGTCATTCATTGACAGTGCCACTTTACATTTATCTAACAAAGCAGACTCATCGTGTCTGTTTTATATTTATAACCGGGCAAAATTGATTTTATAAGCTTAATCCTAAGCTCCGAAAGATAATGCCATCTTTTTTCTGCACAAGCAAATCAACACTTTGCTTTTCATTAACTTATGAAGTTTGATAATAAAAAAATTAAGCACTGGACACTACATGTTCTTACTTCTTCTTCTTTCAACTTTTGGCTCAAATGTTCTTAGTACTATTGGTTTTGATTTTTTCGTTTTAATGTAGAACACTCATTGTAATTGTAATGATGAACGGTTTATTTATGGAAACTCATGTTCCACTTGTCTTTAATTTTTCCTGACCAATTGGTAATTTTTTTAAAGGAAGCAACACCACAGAAAATGTGACATAGTTTAAAAGTTAAAGCAAAAGGGGGGAAAACAAATTTTGTCCCGAACCTTTTTTTTTTTATATGAAACAAACCTCAAACTTTCACTTTAGTCTCAAACATGCTCACGCCTCCAAAAATTGCAACTGATTTTTTCATAGTTATCAACATCGGGAGGACGTTGTAGCTCCATACCAAAATGAGGTTGTCGATGAAGTTGAAATGGTGAACCTCTAACTGACCTATATCGATAATTTTGAAGAACCAGATAACGATTTTTCGATGTATTTTGCATTTATGTGTATAATATGACACTCGTAGTCGTAGGTTACATGCTCACATTGTAGGGAAAATTTCGTGGGGGGCATGTCAAACCTTGAACCCAAACTTTCATTTTGGTAATGCTCACTAATTCAGTTAACCTTTTCTCATTCCCTCTAACGAAGCTCCTCATCTGACACATTTAATTGAATATATATCCTTTGGAGGACTCACTCTTCTGTTTTTAATTGCTGTCGAGTGTTAATCCGATTTTCGGAGCCCAAACACGGTACACCTACATGTCCGGCTCATAAAAGCGAAGCCTTAGAAAGCTGTGCTACTCTTTGAGCCGCCTCACCCGCCAGAAATAGAATACGAGGACTGTGTCCACTATCGTCACGAGTTACTGTAAGTTGAGGGACGATGTCCTGGTGAAGAAAATCGACATTTTGATGTTTGTGGAAAATAACGCGATAACTATTAGCTGGCGAAGGTCTGCTGGAGATCCGCAATTGTACAATGGTTTCTTGGTTTTGTTGGAAATAGATTTTGCTTCTTAGCTTGGATTGCATCTGGAAGGATGTTCTCATCGTGCAGACTTCACTATGAATCATGTTCAATCTGCTTGGGGGGTTGAGGAAGAAAATCTGGTATCCCCTTTACTTTTATGCTGTCTACGAATTCTTCTTCCCTTTAGTTTTCTTCCTTGTTTCCTTTCAAGCCAAGCCCTTTGGTAACGGTTGAGTGACATTGTTTCTCTGGTTCAAATGAAGGAATCCTTTAGATGTTTGAAAGTCCATATTTTCTAGTCTCTCTTTCTTCATTAGTTTGATCTCCTCCTCTCTGACCTGTCCCACTTTATTCCTGTCACCGGACTAGCATATGTAGTTTTCCAAGTGCTAGATTTTACTGGTCTCGTCGGAGCCAATCAATTATGGCCATTGATAATGGTGGATCCTATATTTTTATTTTGGTCGGGCAGTCCTACATTTATTTGCTGCACATTACTCTTTTTACATGAAAATCAAACGCATTGAATTTTTCATCTCAAAGAGCCCACACAACGCTTCCCATGCATATTAAAGGCTTGAAGTAACCGCCGTTTTAGTGATGGGGTTCTACCGTCTCAAGGGATCGATTCTCCATCCGAAAATATGCATCTTCCTATGTCAAATGTGGTACCTCAGATTTTTCATAGGCTCTCATTGAACGATTGAGATTTGTTCGGTTGTAGATTCTCCAAGATTTGTACCAATGCTCAAGGTAGGCAATTGACCTTCTACTCTTTTTAAACATGCCGAGTAGATATACTAAATTGAATCTAAACCACCGACGATGACAAGATTCATGCAAGTCTTGTGTAGGTCTTATTAGATCTAACGGTCTGGAGTCGGAAATAAGGTTATGTGTGTGTTTAAATATCGAGTTCGATGAACACTAGCTGTAGTAGAAAAACGAGTAAAGAATGAATGATGTTTCACTCATCCATTGTCCAAAGTAATAGGTAAGGGGAAAAAAAGGATAATGACATAAATAATTTATGAATTTTGGTCTATTGTGTAATGCTCTTCTTTACGTTTGTTTTGTTTAATGTCGATTCAGTCATCGCTGGCCGTCATATGTGGCATATCACCAAATTAGTGATCCTATATGATATATTGCCCAATCAGTGATTTCCAGGAAAATAGGCCAGGAGGACTATATTTTGAAATTTCGAGCAAATGTTCAAGACTAAATTGGAAGAAATGAAAAGTTTAGAGTTAAATTGGAATTCATGTAATAGATTTAAAACTAATTGGACAATTTCTCTTCCGAGGAAGTGACCCTGTGACCGGTCTCGACGCTTGCCGCATGAAACACGACGCCTGGATTCAAGCTAGAACAGTGGGTCTCGACATCGATATTTCGAGCTTGCTCTTCATGAAAGCGCTTGATATACGACTGGTCTTTGGCCCCCGCATTTGCATGGAAATTTTGGGGAAGGTTTTCACTGTTAAACGATATAGCTTTTACAATTCTGCGAAAGGGCCTAATGAGTCAAGAAGAAAGAAGAGACACCCAAAAGTGTGGTGTAAAAACTTGTGGGGTGTAAAATTAATGTGCCTGCTGCAAAGGCTATGTTGTTTCACAATTTCACTAAATCTTCGGTTCATTCTCAAGCCGACTTGTGGGGGGAGGAAATGCACTCACGTTGGCTGCAATATCAGATTGTGTGATGGCTTAATTTGATCTTTTAATTCCCAGACGAGGTCGTATCGCCCACATAGATACATTGAAGTTGTGACGTTGAGACCATCTGAAGGAACCAAATGAACGGCCAGATTACTATTTGAGCAAGCAGTGCAGCCAAAACTTGCTGAACCGCATGGCCAACTTCAAATACTCCAGAGGGCGAACATCTAAAGGAACCAAATGCCAAGTCGACGATGTTGTCAACAGTCCTCTCTCTGGTCATGGAAGCTGCTTTGCTTGCCGGAAGATCAATCCACAAGCCCTGAAACTCTCTCTTATCTGCTGTTGGTCTTTGTCAGTTCAAGTTCTGTCTGTCGCAACAAATGGGAAAAATAATAGAAAGTACTGTAAATTGCCTCTGTTTTCCTTTCCTGTAGAATTGGAAGAGTAATGGATGGCAGAGACAAGAACATAAAGTGGCCGCAGAGTTCAAAATGTAAGATCCATACAAATTTACAATGCCAAACGATGCAAATCGAACATACTACTCTATGCTTAATTAAATAATGCTAACAATATCATGATCAGGGGAACGAGCTTGATTTTACCACAAGGGCGACCAAGAAAGACATTTAAATCATTGACAAATAGCTCTTTGGCCTCTAATGGGCAGCTGTAATGGCTATCAAAAAGCGTTCTCTCTCTAGGACAAAAGAATTTCGAACGGAAATCCTGAGACTCCGCATACACGTCATCTGTTTCTAAATTGCTGTCAAGTTCATCAGGAAATTGCTGTCAAGTGTTAATCCTTCAACAAATCAGGAGTCGGATGGATACAAAATTCCAGAGTCTCAAGCTCAAGCTGCCTGAATTGTCGAGAACAATAGTAACAGATTGGAACCTTCATAAACCGCATCAATTCAAATACCTGCTTCAAAAACTGCAAAACTTCCCCTAAGAAAGGCATTAACAGCTCTCGCAAATTGGTGCATCGTCCTGTTTTCAACTTGTTAACCACTGAACAACATCCAGCTCTGCCTTCATTCTGGTGCCAAAACAAAGAGTCCATTTACAGTCCCTTCATTCTTAATCTCACATCAGTAATACATGGTATGCTATAGTATATTTTGCTATTTCGCTATTTCGAAGTTCCAGAATGAGCATCGGCAGAACAAATCCACATTACATTGCATAAAAATTCTAATACTCGAATGAACAAGACAAAGTCTGAAGCTGATTTTTCCAGACGGGATGAAATTGATCGATATTCCGCACTTGATCATATTCGACATGTAAATCTCATCAAGAATCCAAAGTGGACAGGGGATCTGGTGAAGAGAATATAGTAGTGTACCAAAAACATGCAAATGACTTGCCACGAAAAGAATTCTTAAGGGACTGAGATAACTGAAGTTGAGGGGTTTCCTGAAAAGTACATATGGCTTATTTGCAGCAACTATTCTTCCATTTGAGCATCCTCACCGATAAAACGAAATCGAATATATCTGCATTTAGGCAAATAAACATAACCAAATAGATGTCAGGGAGGAAGCAAATCATTCTTCAAACTCGGTACTTCGACAAAACTACAACTCAGATTTGCCAGTGATAGCCATCGATAGCTTGTCCAGGATGAGCAATCTTACTTGATGGCTCATGACATCTGTATGTCCTTAGAAGGCATTCTGATGAGAGTTGTTTTGTCGGAAGCATCATGTCATACTCCTCCATCACCTTCTCCGTTCTTTGAATCACGTAAGAGAAGGAAGACCATATCCTGTCGTCATGGAAAATGGTTAAATTGAACCTAATCATTCTTATGTAATGGGAAAGGAGAAAAAAGAATATAATACATCTTTTTATTCAGTGATTAAATATCAAACCTCCTCCTTCGTATGTTGCTAGTGTCAAATTGTTAATACATTAAGTAGAGAAAATCTGAGCCAGCGAAAATATTTAATAATGGGAGAAATTCGGAACTATTGACAATCTATTGAAGTGCTACACTTGTACAATTTGGAAAAGGTACGTAATTTACTGATTTATCAAAACATTGGTAAATCCTTCTACTCTTCCTTGTGAAAGTATTATTGACGGCTCCAACGATCCAGAGTCTCCATTCCTTCAACTACTTAAAAGGACAAAAGCATAACAGCGGACTATCAAGAAAATGGTGTTATCAAGTTGGAAATGCTGATGAACAGTGTGGACTGCTTTATTTACCTTTCAAAGCTAAACGTGAATCGTTCCGGACATTGTGACCAAAGTACTTGACTCGTCGGAGCAGTCTTTACATGGACCAGTTGTTTCTCTCTGCTGCAGTAGAACGATGGACGTATGAAGATCCGATAAGTTGCATCGCTGGATGTCTTTTAGAGTTTAAACGCCTCGATTCCTGGAGCTCTGTGGTATCCACCAGATCATGCGAGATTAACCCCCGTCATTTCGTTCAATCATGCGAAATTCGACAGATGTGGACAATTTGCTAAGGCTCGGAGTTGAATCCCTCATTTTTCCACATTTGCGACTTTCTCCAGTCCTTGAACATCCCGAAGCTTCCAGCACTCTTCGATGTTCAAATATTTCAGATTATCGAAGCATGAGAGGTCTGGTAATGCTTCAATGGATCTGCATCCCCAGATATCCAACAATTCCAAGTCTTTCAATCTTTCAAGGCCTTTGATTTCGACTAGATTTTGGCAGTTGCGAGCAATTAATCGCTTCAAACGTGTTAATTGCGAAACGTCCGGTCTTACAAGGGACTGATAGCCCCACACCTGCAGCTCTTCCAAGTTTTTCAATTTGTCAAGGCCTCGAGCTTGATCTTGATCATCATTCAATCTTGGGAACGTATCCATCTGCAAGAATATCAAAGACTGTAGATGTTCAAGACCGTCAAAGCTGGATAACTTAACGCATCTTGATATTGACAATTTTGTTAAGTTTTTTAATGCTTCCAGATCCTTGATTTCTGTCAGCTCGCCACATGCATTGAGAGTCAATTGTGACAAGAATTCCAAATTTGACAAACTCGGTAACTCTGTCAACCTATCACAATGTCGGACATAAAGACACAATATTCCTGAGGGAAGCTCCGGCGTGGATTCCAGCAATCCGCAGCCCACAATGCGGAACCTTCTTAGGTGGATTAGATGAGAAAGTTGAGGCAATGTGCGATGCTGACAGGTGACTCCCACTTCCTTCAAACAGGCAGGAAGCTCTGGCAGTGACTGAAGATTGTCACACCGTAACAAATTAAGGAGTTGCAGAGAAGGCAGCTTACTGATGCTTTGTGGCAGCGATTGAAGCATTTTGCAGTCCTGCAAATCAAGTTTCTCAAGACGAGAAAGCTTATCGAATTCATCGGGGAAGCCAGAAACATCTGTCGATCTCAGTCGAAGGATCTTCAGCGAAGACAACCCATCTATTGGGATTTCCCCTCCCAAACTCTTGCAATTTGCGGCATCTAGCTTCAAGTTTCTCAAGACGAGAGACCTTTTTGAATAAGCCAGAAATGCGTGTCGAACTTAATCGAAGGATCTTTAGTGAAGATAACCCATCTATATGAATTTCCCCTCCTAAACCCTGACATTCGGTGGCTTCCCAACTTGCCAATAGTACTAGGCAAACTCCTCAATTTCTCACAACGAGCAATATTCAAAAATTTCAAGTTTTCCAAATCCCCAATGGATTCAGGTAATTCGCAAATGCCTGATCGTGACAAGTTCAATCCAATCAACAGTTTCAACTTCCCAATTGAGCTGGGGATATGAAAGGGAGGATGATCAAGCTGGTGATCTTCTGGAATACCCACTCCTTCTAATAACAAGTACTGCAATTTCAAGAGGGATCCGATGCATTCTGGAAGTCTACATAATTTCGAGCAACCATTCAAGTGAAGGTCCCGTAAATTTACGAGATGGCTGATTGAGTCGGGAAGTCTGACGAGTGACTTGCAATCAAAGGCAACAAGTATATCCAGCTTCTTCAAAGAAACTATACATGGAGGAATTTCCTCTATAGCCATCCCTGCTATGTTAAGTTCCATCAGTTCTTCCAAATTGCCAATTTCTTGGGGTAGCTTTTGGAGTTTCTGACATCCGCGCACGTTCAAAAGAAGGAGGCCCTTGGCTTCTCCAACAGAAGAGTGAATTTGCTCCAGATTACGACATCCTTGGAAGCTTAACATCTCTAATTTTTGGAAGGTTGAGATATCAGGAGAAACTTTTAAACAAAGGGAATTTAAAAGAGCTAGGGCTTTCAACTGGCTCGCCACCTGCTAGATAAAATGATTTATAAATTTTCTCAGAGAACATAAAATATCAGAAAACAAAAGACAGAACAAGATGCTCTCAGCCTGACCTGGAGACGACTCCAACCTTCCCAATGCTCTGATATGTCGCAATCCGATAAAGCAAGTACCACCAATTTCTCCAGATGAAAACGAGTGAGCACGGATGCAGGACATTTATCCAACGCGAGGAATCGTAACTGAGGAAGCAAGCCTTTGGAATCTCCAATCAGTGTTGCGTTATCCAATAAAAGGTACCTTAAGTTCGGTAGTGTCTCAAATTGCTCCGTTGTGAGTTCCACGCGCGAGGGGTTTTCGTAGAGCGAAAGGGCCTGAACGCGATCCTTTTCTTTTCCCTTCACAAAATATTGCATAACAGTGGAGAGGAGCAATTAGCAAAATAATAATAATAATAATAATAATAATAATAATATTAATATTAAGATTATTTCATTGGATTTCGGTTAACCATATCCTTTCATTCAATCTTGCGAAATTCGACAGATGTGGACACTTTGCTGAGGCTCGGAGCTGAATCCCTCATTTTTTTTCACATTCGCCACTTTCTCCAGTCCCTGAACTATTGAACATCACCAAGCTTCCAGCACCCTTCGATGTTCAAATATTTCAGATTATCGAAGCATGAGAGGTCCGGTAATGCTTCAATGGATCTACATCCCCTGATATCCAACACTTCCAAGTCTTTCACTCTTTCAAGGCCCTTGATTTCGACTAGATTTTGGCAGTTGCAAGCAATTAATCGCTCCAAACGTGTTAATTGTGAAAAGTCCGGTCTTACAAGGGACTGATAGCCCCGCACCTGCAGCTCTTCCAAGTTTTTCAATTTGTCAAGGCCTCGAGCTTGATCGCGATCATCATTCAATCTTGGGAACGTATCCATCTGCAAGAATCTCAAAGACTGTAGATGTTCAAGACCGTCAAAGCTGGATAACTTAACGCATCTTGATATTGACAATTTTGTTAAGTTTATTAATGCTTTCATATCCTTGATTTCTGTCAGCTTGCTGCACGAATCGATAGTTAATTTTGACAAGAATTCCAAATTTGACAAACTCGGTAACTCTGTCAACCTATCACAATGTCGGACATAAAGACACAATATTCCTGAGGGAAAATCCGGCATGGATTCCAGCAATCCGCAGCCCACAATGCCGAACCTTCTTAGGTGGATTAGATGAGAAAGTTGAGGCAATGTGTGATGCTGACAGGTGACTCTCAATTCCTTCAAACAGGCAGGAAGCTCTGGCAGTGACTGAAGATTGTCACACCGTAACAAATTAAGGTGTTGCAGAGAAGGCAGCTTACTGATGCTTTGTGGCAGCGATTGAAGCATTTTGCAGTCCTGCAAATCAAGTTTCTCAAGACGAGAAAGCTCATCGAATTCATCGGGGAAGCCAGAAACATCTGTCGATCTCAATCGAAGGATCTTCAGTGAAGACAACCCATCAATTGGGATTTCCCCTCCCAGACTCTTGCAATTTGTGGCATCTAGTTCTTCAAGTTTCTCAAGACAAGAGACCTTATTGAATAAGCCAGAAATGAGTGTCGAACTTAATCGAAGGATCTTTAGTGAAGATAACCCATCTATATGAATTTCGCCTCCTAAACCCTGACATTTGGTGGCATCTAATTGTTCAAGGCTGCCCAACTTGCCAATAGTACTAGGCAAACTCCTCAATTTCTCACAATGAGCAATATTCAAAATTTTCAAGTTTTCCAAATCCCCAATGGATTCAGGTAATTCGCAAATGCCCGATCGTGACAAGTTCAATTTAGTCAACAGTTCCAACTTCCCAATTGAGCTGGGGATATGAAAGGGAGGATGATCAAGCTGGGAATCCTCTGGAATACCCACTCCCTCTAATGACAAGTACTGCAATTTCACGAGGGATCCGATGCATTCCGGAAGTCTACATAATTTCGAGCAACGACTCAAGTCAAGGAGCGATAAATTTACCAGATGGCCGATTGAGTCGGGAAGTCTGACCTATGATTTGCAATCATTGGCAGCAAGTATCTCCAACTTCTTCAAAGAAACTATACATGGAGGAATATCCTCTATAGCAGTCCCCACTATGTAAAGTTTCTCCAGTTGTTCCAAATTGCCGATTTCTTGGGGTAGCTTTTGGAGTTTCTGACATCCGCACACGTTCAAAAGAAGGAGGCCCTTGGCTTCTCCAACAGAAGAGTGAATTTGCTCCAGATTACGACATCTTTGGAAGCTTAATATCTCTAAATTTTGGAAGGTTGAGATATCAGGAGAAACTTTTAAACAAAGGCAATTTACAAGAGCTAGGGCTTTCAACTGGTTCGCCACCTGCAAGATAAAATGATTTATAAATTTTCGCAGAGAAAATAAAATATCAGAAAGCAAAAGACAGAACAAGATAGCTCTCCGTCTGACCTGGAGACGACTCCAACCTTCCCAATGCTCTGATATGTCGCAATCCGATAAACAAAGTACCAACAATTTCTCCAGATGAAAACTAGTGAGCACGGATGCAGGACATTTATTCAACTCGAGGAATCGTAAATGAGGAAGCAAGACTCTGGAATCTCCAATCAGTGTTGCGTTATGCACATCAAGGTACCTTAAGTTCGGTAGTGTCTCAAATTGCTCCGTTGTGAGTTCCACGCGCGAGGGGTTTTGGAGGAGCCGAAGGGCCTGAACGCGATCCTTTTCTTTTCCCTTCACAAAATATTGCATAACAGTGGAGAGGAGCAATTAGCAAAATAATAATAATAATAATAATAATAATAATAATAATAATAATAATATTAAGATTATTTCATTGGATTTCGGTTAACCATATCCTTTTAGGACATCCTTTCCTTTTATGAAGTTTGAAATATGTTCATTAATTAATCGTATTTTATATCCATCAACATCAATATCAACAATACCTTTATCACAAACTAATTGGGGTCGGCGATCGATGAACCCCAAAGATAAATAAAATAAAAGCAAGACCGATCGAGAAAAAAGAAATAAATATGTAAAAATAAATAAACAAAAATAAAAATCGTATTTTATATCAATGAACCCCTTAAATATAGATAATCAGTAACCAATTTTCGTCATTTCACCTTGATTGTTGAGGCCTTTTCCAATTCTTGTTTAACTCTTGTTTACTGTTTTTTTTTTTCAAAACATCTTCTATGAAAGTGGATGTCAAATAATGAATTTCGTTGCTCAATATTGTTGTTGATATTTATGTTTTTTATTATTCGCACTTTAGTTACTTTAGTTGTCTCCTATTTTACATATCACTCATTTTTATACAGTAATTAAGGGGAAAAGAGTAATCCTCTTCCAAAAGATTAGATGAAAATGTACTTTTACACCTTATAATAATAATAAGTTAATGGCTATGATGAAATGAGAGTTCATGCGGTATTATTAGGTAACAGTTGAAAATTCAAGGATAAGCGCGTATCACTTCAGATTTTTTGAAGGTTTTTTTGTAGATTTCCCCTTTATTTTAATAAGCGTGATCACTAAATTTCTTCCTTTAGTAATTGCAGTTTGACCAGGATTCCATCAAGGATCTAAATGCAGTTTCACTTTCCTTAGTAAATGCACTTTTCTTTTCTTTTTTCAACCCAATAGAAAATCTCTACCTACCTTCCTGGTGCAAGCCAGGAGCCCCCAGGGAGAACCTAGTTTGGGGTGATGATTGGTGAGTGCTATAGAAAGGGTATTGGGTCCTCTTGCCCAAGACAAATATTCACATCAAGGAAAATCTCTACCTAATCACATCAAGGAATAATACAAGGAGAGTAATGTCGGCTATGAGGTCTAGCAATTCATTCCCATTAAGAGAAATCATGTCAAAAGAGAGTAGAACAACAATGGAGGTTAAAATTACCTTATTCCTTTGAAGTACTTCTAAGGCTTCCTCATGAAACCACACCCTACTTCGATGCATAGGTGTCTTGTAATCTTCTTGACGAACAATTTCCCTACCAAGGTCCATCAGTTGGTCATGCATTCTCATTTTTCCATTATCGTCGATTTTTACTAGCGACATCAAACTCAATGTTTCAATCCCCATATTCGGAAGAAAATTGCAAGCCTTCCACATGCAGGATGCAACTAGTCGACTACATCCATTGAAGAAACAAGCGATGTCCAAAAATATATGTTTTTCCTCATGGCTTAACCCGTCATAACTTATCCTTGGTTTCTCTTGCACTTTCTCATGTGGTACTTTCTGTAACTTCTCTAACGCATCTTGCCAAAATGCTCGGTCTCGCCCACACAAATACGAACCTATAACTTCGAGAGCTAGGGGAAGCCCTCTAGTAGTGGACACGACAGCACGAGAGAGAGACTCAAATTCACATGGAGGAAAGTCCCTCATAAAGGCATGTCTACTAAACAATATCAAGGATTTATCCATAGCAATTCCCTTGGGTTCGTACGTGGATGTCACCCCAGCATCATTAAGAACGGACCTTATTATCGTGGTAATTATTATCCTACTTCCCTTCTCAAACCAGTCGTGATTTCCAATCAAAGCTTTGATCTGATCCTTATCATCCACGTCATCTAGAAGAAGCAGGACTTTCTTACATTTGAATCTAGATTCCATGATCCTGATTCCTTCATCAGTATTAGACACTTGTACGTTCATTTTCAGTATATCAGATATTAATTGATTATGCAAACATGAAATACCCCGGCGCCGCGTGGATTCTCGAATATCCGCAATGAAACTGCGATGATGAAACTGGCCGGAGAGCTTATTGTAGACAAACTTAGCTAAAGTGGTCTTACCGATGCCTCCCATTCCATGAATACCAACAACTCGTGTAGTGCTAAGGTCATCGTCCAGCAATTCCAAGATATCCGCCACAGCGTTATCGATTCCGACAAGCTGTTCGGGAACAACCAGCTGATACGCCTTCTTCAACTCGCTAAAAACTTTTCTGACGACCATTTTCTCCAATTCTCCTTCGTGGCTGTTCATAAAGCATTGAGCTAAAATGCATTAGAGGTTCAATTATACCCTGTTACGTTAATTATTTTAACACTAAAGCATGTAAGAGTGAAAAAAGCAAGCACGAGTTGAGAAACAGACGAATTTATAGCCTCCAACACAAGCAAGATCCTGTTGAAAGAATATAAACAAGGTTGTCATAGAAAATGAAATACCCGTTGGCAGTTTTCTTCGATTCCCATCCCGTAAGGGAAGCCACTTCTTGGAGTGCTTGTTTCCATTTTGCGATTTCTTCCTCAGAAAACTTCTCACTTAAATGGGAGAACGTCTCTCCAAAGCTCCCTTTTTGGTATCGGACATGGAACGGTTCAACCCGGTAGAAGATAGGAAAGACAACGTGCCCGGCGCTCTTCATGCACTCTGTCATCTCAACGAGCTCTTGAAGGCACCATTTACTCGAAGCATAGTTTCGAGAGAGAATCGGGATCGAGATCTTACTGTTCCTGATGGCCTGAAAAAGGTTGGTGCCGATCTCCTCACCTTCGCTAAGCTCATCGTTGTCTCTGAACACTCGAATTCCAGCATCGACGAGACCGTTGTAGAGGTGATCCCCAAAGGTTTTGCGAGTATCCTTTCCCCTAAAGCTCAAGAATACATCGTAGTTGTCACTGCCCGCCGAAGTGGTGGAGGAACTAGACGCATCGGAATCACCAGCTCTTCGACGTCTGCTCTTCTTGTTGCTTTGGACAGGATTGTGTGGGAGGTTACGTTTCATTTTTACTCCTCGGATGATTCTTGAACCGATTTCTCAGTGAATATCAAGGAACAAAATGCCTGTACTCGGGTTGCCCGACAACATTACCAGGCAGGCGGAGTTGATTTTTGGGTACTTTGCGCTTAAAAAATGACTGGATTTAGTCGTTGAGTGAAGTGGGCTCGCGAACCACCCAACCTCGTTGTCTATGGGGCCCATCGTCTTGCACAGACGAGTACAATTTTTTTTACTAATCACTGTCGGTTCCAGCTGTTCTTGTTGCAGCCTTTCCGGGCTGGGCCTGTGTGTGGGTGTGAAAAAATACTGAATAAGAAAACCACTTAAAATAAACAAATAATACAAATAATTAAATTAATACGATCATTACTGATAGGGGTGTAAAAATCAAACAAAATATCCAGAAGCGAAACATGAACCGACCCGGGCAAGACCTGATTTTTTGAGTATTTACGCTCGGGTCGGGTAATGACTTCAATTCTGGCTATCATAAAGATTTGGGGCCGAGTCTGTTATGGGTCTTGGTCAGATCTCGGAATTAATAAACAAGATAGGGAGAAAAAAAAAAAGAACGAATGGAGGAAGAAGAAATCAAATAGGGAGACCTCAACGTGGAATCATCTCAGTGAACCTGCGGAGATTATTGATTGGAAGCTTGGGGAGGGTCGTGGCCAGCTTCGCCACCCCAACGCAGCAAATCCAGCAAGGGCACAAGCAGCTCAGTACAGTCCTGTCACCAGCACAAAAGTTTTGAGTTTAACCTAGAGAGAGAGAGAGAGAGGGGGGGGGGGGGGGGGGGGGGGGGGATAGGGAACTGCACCCGCCGGAGACAAGATAACGGCGACGAAAGCGAAGGGCAAGCCTATCAAGAACCCCAGAGCCCTGCATTCTCCCAATTTTTTTCTCCGATTCTCCCAGACGGGATGAGTTTGATCGATATTCATAAATCTCATGAAGAATCCAAAATGGCCGGGGAATCTTGTGAAGAGAATGTAGCAGTGCATCAAAAACAGGTTCAAATTGGGAATCTAGAGATCCTTTCAAATTTAATACATTCCGGTGGAGATTCTATCTCTATGTCCCGACTCGAAAGCTATTCACAGTTTGAGAGTCCAACTCTCTCTCTCTCTCTCTCTCTCTCTCTCTCTCTCTCTCTACCCGAGATAAAGAAAAAAAAAAACATGAATCTTGTCGCTCGAGAAGGAAAAAAATAAGCAAACTGAACTAGATTTACAAGAAAAGATAGAAAACCAGAGAAACAAATTGGTTATCAGGCACGCTCAGAGTCCTTCCTGGCCAGGACACCAAGTTTTTGTATCTAAAAGCAAGGAAAAAGACACAAGGTAAGTTAATAGATCACACTATACTACTTACTAGATTACAAGAAAAGACTTGTGAAATAGATTGCAATAAATAATTACTCTACAAGTGTACCTGATCGAAATCTCATTTTTACATTTAGGAAAAATTTTACGTCATCCTCATAACTTTGAAGTTGGTGCATACCTGTCTTTAAACTTCATAAAGTTGCATTGCCTTTCACCCAAACCTGAACCTGTGCAATGGTACGCTAATTAACTCCGTCACATGTACCATGAACGTATCTTTATATATATATAGGAGTATGTGCCGTATTAATCCTGCAGCCATCATGTACCTTATACATAATCTATATTATTTAATTACGACATAAGATTAGTTCTTGATCCAATTCCTTATCCGACATTTATAAAATATCAATTAGTTCTTGACCCATGCAGATTGTCATTTTAATCGGGCGGCTCCCGTAACGCGGTTTTCACGACGTAAAGACAAATTATATGGCGCGGAAAAGAGATATTGTAAGCACGCGAAGGCACATATTCCGCTATGCTAATGGTGCGTTGCTATTGCGATTTCTTAAATCTCCCATTATATTTAATGGATATTTATTGTAGGTCATTTCCTTACCCTAGCCACTACCATAGGATATAATACTACTCTTTATTAAACAAACTGCAGTGAATAATTGGGCCACGGATTTGATGTAATTATAATACTCGATCGCGTCCGATTTGATTAAGCGACTACGTGGGGGAACATTTCATGTTGCGCACCCATTAGAATAATTAACTTTGCCATCGTTTTCTAATTATTTTTTTAATAATGGGTTTGGTGATGATTATAATCCGACCCGAATGGACCCTCGGAAGAAGACTCAGGCAAAATTCTAACCATATTATATTGGTACTAATTCAGTCTCACTACAAAAAAAAAGGTTTGAGCCACGGAAAATTAGCGATGAAAGAAAATTCGTTGCTAATTGATGACGAAGACCGTTCGTCGCAAAATTTTTCGTCGCCAAAAAAGATTCGTCACAAAAACGAACATTGAATTTGCCATTAGTGCTCTTTTTTGTGGTAGGCGTGGCCTGCTGGAGCCTTGGATGCCGTGTCCTCGGGCTTCACCAATTTTCGTTTTTGCTTTATTATTCATTTTTATTTTAATATTTTTTTTGTTGTAAATATATAATTTATTATACATTATTTAATATCATATGTATCGACGTATCGAAAGTCGAACCTCACATGTCATTTCCAAAAAAATTGAATAATATCGATACGTCGAGATTCTCCATTTATAGGGATGTGGCCTATTGGGAATTGTGCCTCTGGCACCTCACCTTCATTCCCATGCGTTTGCCGTTGGGATAAAATTATCTTATTTTATATTTGATACATGTTCTGAATTAGATAAATCAAAATATAAGAGGGATATAATCAAAAGAAAATCATCTCACGAGAAGATGGGATAGAGGTAAATACGATTTTTAACTACCATATGTATTAGTTAAACACATGTAGAATAATCATCTACAATTAAGATAGTATTAGTACTTGTGTACATCGATAATTGTCACAAATTGTTGTCGACATAGACGACGAATGGCCAATAAAGTAAAGATCGATAAGCCATCAAAGTGTGAGAAGAAATAATGCAGTATTAAAGATAAGATTACGAGTTCGACGCCAGTGAAAAACGAGTTGTTTGCAATCGTGGGACAGCTGACATGCATTTTTAAAAGAACAACGGACTGGGAATTACATCATGAGAACATGGACACAGGACTTTGGAGAATAGAATAACGTGCATACAACCGCTAGAAAATGCTTAGGAGGATTTATGGCACAACCACCTTAAATAGTAAATACCATCACCAAGGCTATATTTGAAGCACCCATGCACACAAATCAAACAAATTTATCATCTTTTTAGTATTTTAACTTTCCTAGACTGCACATTTACTTTTCAGGATCGCATCGTCTATTGAATTCTTGGGTGATTCTTAGCTGTTGTTCTCAGATTCGCATCATTGATTAAATTCTGATTTGTATCTTTATTATGGGTGTTGCATCGTCAATTGAGTTTTCGATTAAATCTCAATAGGGTTTGTGTTTGTTCAGTCCTGTTTAGATTCAAACAGTTAATTTTCTTATTATCATGGGCAAGACGACCCATTAGAATAATTAACTTTGCCATCACTTCTTGTCTGGATCGACCATTTGCAATCATTGATGATGCTTTTGTTAGCATCGAGTGTTAACAACACTGATGATGACAGGTGTCTACTGTTTCGTGCACTGCACTGCACCGCACCAAACCATCAATTTTTTTTTCTTTTCTGGTTTTTCTTTTGTCAATTTTTTTTAATGATTTTCCAATGTATGCTAAGGGGGCGCCAAGTGCAATTAAGAAAATATATTTAAATGAGTCATGTCAGTATTTTTTTCGGCTATCCAAATAGGACAGACTAAACATAACCGTTGATTGTACCAACCGTAGCATGTTTAAGGACTCAATGGACGTTTTAGAATTTCGATCGCACTTCCTTGACAAATTTTAGAATACTTAGTGCACTTATTATATACATATGTGTGTATATATATATATATATATATGCTAGCTTGACATAAGGAGTTTCTAATTGCTATAATGTATATTTTGTATGTTCCAGTAATAGTCCTAAACATTTTCTCGTATCAATTTTGGTGAAAAATGTCATAGCTCCACCACACGGACCTCGAACCCTGTATACCACAAAACAATCGAGACTCCTTGAGGGGTCGCATAACACGTCATACTCTTGTTTTTAATTTTAACGCAAACTTTTTTGAAAAGCACAGACTTCTAGCTAAGTTTGGTAGCTAGGACTAAAGTTGAAATATAATAACATTTATCCTATTTACCCGAAGGCCCAGGCAACCGCCCATCATTGACACCCCATTGGTGACGGGCCGTCACACTCCTTTTGCCAATGTTTTTTTTTTTCCTCTTTTTTTTATTAATTCTTTTAGCCTTTTTTAGTTTGTCTTTTTCTTTTGGAAAAATTTTAAAAGATTTTTAGCCTGACTAAGATTTGGTGTAAAAATTAGGATTTCGATTAAAACGATGTTGATTTAGTGCTTTAGTTAATCTTAACGTGGTTGTCGGACGAAAACAATAGAAAAAGTTACATTAACATTTTTGGTTAGTCAAATTGGATAGAGTTTAATTGTACCGATTTGATAAGATTTGATTGCACTTTTTGATAATTTTATAACTCAATTGCACTTATCTCTTTTTAATTTTGTAGAGTGAGTTCCGGCTGTTCTTGTTGTACCGTCAACCCAAGTTTTTATTGAAAAAAAAAATTGCATACAAAAGTTTTCTGGATTCGGCTCCAGACCCTAAGGGTGCGCATGAAATCACTTCTGGCCCAAGAATGACTTCTGGCAAAAAAGTTGATTTTTCAGCTTTTGCTTTGGAGTATAAGTTGAATTTTCATCTTCTGCTTCAGAAGTTGATTTCTAATAGAGAAATGCGTTTGATAACGATTAAAAAAGACGATGTATGAAACATTATTAAAAAAATATTAGATGGTGGCGACCAGCGGCGAGCGGCGACGACCAGATGGACGGTCGACGGCGGCGACCGACGGCAGCCGGTGGCAGCCGACCGGCAGCGGCGGTGCCCAGCGGCGGCCGGCCGGCGATTGGTGACGGCGGCCGGTCGACGACCGGAGATCGGCGGCGGTGGCGGCGATCAGCCGGTGGCGGCGGCGGCTGCAGCGACTGGCCGGCGGCGGCGGCTGCGACGACCGGCCTGCGACGACGGCCGCCCCTGTGAGAATGACTTCTTAAGGGGAGAAGTAAAATTTTTTTACTTCTCCAAGTTAACAAAAAATCTTACCAGAAGTAGAAAATCTTGCGAGAAGTCATTTTTTTTACCAAAATTTTTTTACTTCGGCAGTGTTTTTATCAAACGAATTTCCTTGCCAAATCGACTTCTGGCAGGGAAATTGAGAAATTGGCAAGATTTCATGCGCTACCTAAATATCTTTGGAGTAGTGTGTCTCCTTTGCAAAGTGAGTTTTAGCTGCTCTCATTCCAATTCTTCCATGTTGGGCTGTAATCTTAACTGATCGCGACCAAGAAACCATCGGTTTCGCTTGGTGGGCCGGGAATGCATGACTTATCAATTTATCCGGTAAATTATTGGGAGCTCATGTAGCCCATGCCGGATTAATCGTATTATTCAACCATTTCATTTTACCAAGTTCAATGTTAGCCAGATTAGTCAACATTTATATGTTTCGATGCAACAACAAGCTGATGTTATTTGTAACAAGTAGTTTTGTTAGTTGGTTTTGACTCCTCCATTCAATTTGTTATCGAAATTTGAATCGGAAAATATTTTTAGAATCATGCATATCTTTATTTGCATATTTGATTGATTGTTTTATTATTTGAAAATCCAAAGAAAGATTTAAAAATGTAAGGTTTATTAAAAATCTCATCTCAAAAATTCAATTGCCTTTAGATAGATAAGATTCTTAAAAATCTTGTCTCATAGGATAGGCATTCATTTAGGAAGATATGATTTATTATAAACCATATCTAATAGAATTAGGTGCATTAAATTTAATTTGCATATTAGATATAGATTGCATCTTCTTCTTAAAACATTTAGACTTAGGATTATATCAAAGATTTTCTAGATAATTTTAGGATTTAGTTTGAATTATTTCCTAGACATTTAGGATATTCTTCGTATAGGATATTTTTAATTTCATTAATAACTAATCCCGAAATTCATTCAAAAATACCAAAAATATCTTGTGTATATGCATTCGTATAGTTTAGAATATTCCATGTCATACCTGTAGATTACGCATTTTATTTTATATGCACGTCATATAGGTTAAAATGTGTAATTGCCATGTCATATTTTTTTTTATGTCATTTGCCATGTCATATGCCATATCATTTGCATGTATGCTATGTCATTTGCCATGTCATGAATTTTGTCATGTCACATTTGCATGTCATTTAGAATCATGTCTATGTTCATTCACATAGTGTGCATGTATAGATTCATGAATCTAGTTTATATGTTCAAGTCATTTAGCCTAATATTGCATATGTCATTTAGGTTAAATTCATAACATTTTCGCATGCCATTTAGATTAGGTTAATTTAGTCAATTCGCATGTTCCTTAGTTGGAATCGCACATAATTCTAGTTGAATTAATTTTTTGCGTGTCATTAGAGTTAGGACATTTTAATAAATGTTTACATGCCAGTCTCATGTCATTTAGTCTTAGATTGCATCATTAGTGTTTAGGCTGCAGTATCCAAGAACGTTTTCTTTTCCTTTATCCTTGCAATTTATTTAATGCTTTGATTATTTGGTGTTAAATAATGTTTGCGCACCTGCATGATCACCTCATATGTTAGGACTTTAGATTAAATCTAAAATTAATTCAGCGTGTCTGCTTAAATATTTTTCATCGGGCATTAATAAAAATATTAGCATAACCAAGTCCTCGAATTCAATGAATCTTTAGTTCGTGGGAATAAAGTCTTTCTACCGGTAGTTTATTTAGGTGTCTAATCAGCCTACCATAAAATGATTAGTGGCGATTCCAAAAAAAAAAAAAACTTGCATGAAATCGAACCTTAAGTTGCGATTTGGTAGAGCTTGGGAGAGCTCGTATAAGGTTAATTGATCTTATTAACTTCATAATTTATTAGCCTAAAAATCCAATTTTTAGGTCAAGACAGTCAACTCTCTCTATGTTAAAAAAAAAAAACTCTCTATGTTTAATAAAGAAAAAACACGGAAGCCTTCCTGTTGTCCGAGGATAAATTAAACTAAATAATCAAGTTGAACTAAATTTGTTGGCGAAACCACCTAGCTAAGTTTGGATGCATATGATCATGTTAATAAAATTGTCTAATACCATTTAACAGGAAAAAGTACCATAAAAATCCTAAACCTATTGCATTTAAGACAATTTAGTCTTAAACCTTTTACTCGTGCCAATGTAGTCATAACCTAGAGCCAATTCAATCATTTCAGCTAATTTTTGGCCAAATATTGCTGACCTGGGTCGGCCTTGATTGGGATTTGGCGAGGCCGACCTTGCCGGGGCATGGGCGACGCCTAGCGAGGCCGGCGTTAACAAAAACTAACTCAAGTTAAATTTGTTAGAGGTGTATTAGTTCAGTGTTTTCTGTTGCAAAAAAAATAGTTTAAGATAAATTTATCACAAATATGTCATTTTGAAATTTTGTGTCATATTAACCTTTTTTTTGTTTGGGTCCGTTGGTCAGAAAATGGTCGTCCGTTGAAACGCCGAAATTTGAAGAGATAATGCCGTTTAGCACGACCCAATGATGCCAGAGAACCGTAATCACAGAACAGTACAATGGCTGAACGAGTTTGATATCTCCGGGGGCTTGTGTTTTATGCAACCTTTGAAGTTTAAATCGAAAAGATGCACCTTTTCTGAATCAACCCTTTCGCATTAGTTCAGTCTACACATTAGATTCAAAAGAAAAATTTAAAAAAAAAAGAAAGATGTCAAGTAAATTTCTCGTGTCACTCTTCTAGAGAAGCAGAACCCATATTTCTTCTAGAGAATCTCCTAGCCATTGAATTTGTGCGGTAGTGGGGAAATAGCTACCAAGTCAACATTTGTGCATTTATCTATACAAATAAAAATTACAAAGCACATAAACTTGCTGGATACTAAAAACTCAAAAAAGAATTGAAATGGTAATAAGGTATGGCTAACCGTATCTCCTTTAAGACAATTAGTTTCTGCCAACGGTACTGAACAGTTTCATGAACTACGCCTCACTCTGTATTAGCATTATACGAACAGAACTCTGTCAAAGACTTCCCGAAATTGGCGTACTTAGAGTATGGGAAAACTAGAGGAGTACTTTGAGGAGTTTTTCTTGAAGTTCTACATTTGAACTAGCGAGACACGTCTATTTATAGACAGGGAAAATAGGGCTAATCGAAAGGACGTGAACCCAAGAGTGACTTCGGTTATGCTCGCACAAGTTTGAGTGATTAACCCTACATAGTTACAACACTAAATTCAAAAACTGCGGCGGAACGAAAAGTCACATGACTTGAAAAGGCGTAACTGCTGCAGAAACTGAAGAGACAGCTCATTAATGTTGAGTCATTAAACTTAACAGTACAACAGGCATCCCATCTCAAAGACAATGAAGGAAATCAAGAAGCGTGATGCGAGATTATGTGTGCGCGTGTGCCCTGTGAAGAGATGACATGTTGTTCCGGGAGCACATAATGCCAATAGCACGAGGGCAAGAAATCCATTGATGATTTAGTGCGTGGTGGGTGCCAACTTAAACTGATTATCTGTTCGCAGGATTTAAGAGGATTTCGGCACTTGCAGCTCTACGGTACTGGCAAAGGGAAAGAAAGAAAAAAACTTAGTTCTACAGTTTTCTTTGATAACTGACTTAGCAGTTTGATGTTTAAAAGTCGGTGAATGTAGATTTCCGGACATTCACAACACGTCGTTCTTCCGAATTTGCTCAACCTAATATTGCCAAATTAATAGATATAAATTACCTCTTGAATGTGGAGCAGAACTCATCCCTTTCCAATTAATAAAATCAAGTGAGAGAAGGGAGAATGAACTCCATTGATTCGGTAATGATATTAAGGAATGAAAAGTCAAAATCATAGAAAGGGAAGGTATGTTATTAGCGGAGAAAATGGAATTATATACTATCAAAAGAGTAATTTCATGAGTACCAAATATTTCATATTTTCCTACAACCCTGTCGGAGGAAATTCCCTCCGATTATACCTTTGATTGGTAGGTTACAAACACGGGCATTACCGACATCCAGTATTAATTAAGCTTGCATGTGATTGTTATCCATAACTTATAACTAGATCACCAATCAGAGATATGGCTGAATAAACTTCCGCCCTTGCAAAATTGGCTCATCGAGTGGCGTCTCGAATGGTGTATCGGCCTTCAATGAGCAGGCTTAAGCGACCGACATAAGTTTTATCACTAAACTTTGCAAATCAATTAACTTTGCTAACTAATCGATGATATAGATAATCGTAACATCATCCCGTTCACGTAGGCAAACTTAGAAATGGCAACATGGCGAACAAACGGTTTCTGTCCATGAATGCCGTACAATATTGTGTAGGAGACCAAAAGACAACTTCCCACGCATAAAACCTTACAGGCAGCCGGTGCGGTGCCCCTGTCCATTATGTTGGGAGTATGGTAGACGGATTTGGCTTTGAAGTTTGTGGTGGCGGTGTTGCAACTCGATGACTGTGGCCACGGAGGAGCGACGGAGCAAAGTCAGCAGCTATGGAATGAAGAAGAAGAAAGACGAAAGGGCAAAAAGGAACTAGTATGAAAAAAAAAAAAAGACGCGACATTTTCACCTAGTCAGACTGTAGACGTCGCTAATAATTTTGTGACATGGCGCGTGAGTCTGTCAATGAGGGAAATTTAGAATGTGGAGATACTTGTTAGGCAAATGAAAGTCCAAGCACTTGCACTGTTATTATCTGAAAAATGGCGGCAAAGCGTCTATATGTTGTCCATCATAAACGAAATCAAAGATGCACCATGTGAGGTTTTAGACTCAGGTACCACTGATAGAATTCAGTATCCAAAACTGGAATAAAGTCCCGAGTCTATGCCTTTTCTTCGACCGAACATATTCTAGAATGGAATCCTGGTGAATGGAAAGGATCTCTTGTGACTGACGGGGAAAGCACTGATCAAAAGATGGAGGAACCTGAAGAGATTTGAAGTTAGGATCAAGAATAACCTGCCATCCTCGAGGTTGTCCAAAAATTGACAAGAGAGCTTGCCTTACTCTTCCAACTCCTGAACACCATCGAAGCGGGTAATGTACGTCTGGGGACGATAGTCGAAGAAACTGGGAGCTTTGACAGTAGGGGCCATTGGAGTTGGCGGAAAAGAGAGAACTTTGGTTGAAATCTGGAATTTGAAACGAGAAAAACATGGGAGCAAGCGTTGAAAACGTCAGAGTAGGCAAAAGATGAAGATGGAAAGGTGAAATCTTTGCTCTGAAGTCCGAGGATGCTGTCGACATCCTCTCTCTTGTCGTGGAAGCTGCTTTGCTTGCCGGAAGATACTTCCACAAGCCCTGAATCTCTGTCCGCGTTCAAATGGATATGCTAGCTCGGATCCTTTTACTCACTTCACGGTCTCCCCTTTCTTCTTTAACTTTTTTCTACCTGCTGTGTATCTCTGTCTGTTCTTGTTCTGTAAAGTGTCCCTGTTTTGCTTTCCCGCAGAAGGGGAAGAGTAATGGACACTGACTATGGAGTTCAATTTTAATTCCCTAAACATGAACCTATAGTGGCCATGGAGCTTAAAACCCAAGATCTGAGTACAAGTTTAGAACGCCAAATAATAAGAATCGCACATCCTGGACTGTACTTCTGTACAGTAACTAATGCTAACAATCTCATTACCGAGGAACAAATTTGATTTTATCATAAGGGCGGTCACAAAAGGCATTTAATTTTCGTCAACAAACAGCTTTTTGGCATCTAGTCAGCAATATTCCTAGCTATCAAAACCCGTTCTTACTGGAATAAAAGAATTTCGAACAGAAAATATTGAACATTGACTCAGTTCGTTGCAAATCTTCAGGCTCCCCATGTTCGCCCTGTGTCTCTCAGGTTAGGGTGTTCATAACGAAGTTGCTGTTGTCAAGAGTCAATCCTCCGTCAAATCCGGAGCTGGATGGATACACAATCTCAAGCTGCTTGAATTATCAAGAACCATAATTACAAGTCGCGTCCTTCATAAATTGCAACCATTCAAATAGCTGCTTCAAAAACTGAAAAACTCTCCCTAGGAAGGCCTTTGACAGCTCCTGCAAATTGGTGCATCATCCTGAGATCAACTTGTCAACCACCGAATCGATTACTACCAAATCAGGTCGCAAGATGCCACTGGGGGATCTCCATCGTCCAGAGGAGTCTTGACACCACAATTCTCACAAAGCATTAACAACGTCCAGCTCTCCCTTCATTCTGGTGCCAAAACAGAGAGTCCATTTACA
Organism: Rhodomyrtus psidioides; assembly: GCA_021437785.1. Taxonomy (NCBI): domain Eukaryota; kingdom Viridiplantae; phylum Streptophyta; class Magnoliopsida; order Myrtales; family Myrtaceae; genus Rhodomyrtus; species Rhodomyrtus psidioides. The sequence goes on along the minus strand of JAILYB010000071.1, from coordinate 3,592,317 downwards.
CAGTCACTTCATTCTTAATCTCATATCAAAACAAGATTAAAATGACGTTGTTTTTTTGGTCGTACATAGCATGCTATAGAATATCTTGCACTGGCGGAACAAACCCACATTGCATAAAAATTTCTACTGCATGAATGAATAAAACATAATATCTAGAGCTGATTTTTCCAGGCGGGATGAATTTGATCGATATTCTGCCTCCGGTCAAATTCGACGCGTAAGTCTCATCAAGAATCCAAAGTGGCCAGGGAATCTTGCGCATATAATATAGCAGTGTATCAAAAACACGTTAATGACATACCACGAAGAGAATTCTTAAGGGACTGAGATAACTGAAGTTGAGGGGTTTCCTGGTGAGTACATATGGCTTATTTGAAGCAACTGTACTTCCGCTTGAGCAACCTCACGGATAAGATGAAATCAAAAGCATCTGCATAGACGAATAAACATAACCACATAGATGTCAAGAGAGGAGGCAAATCATTCTTCAAACTCAGTCCTCGAGAAAATTACAACTCACATTTGTTTGGGACAGTCATCGATAGCTTATCCAGGATGAGCAATCTTACTCGATGGCTGTGACATCTGATGTGCTCAGAAGGTATTCTGATGACTGCTGGCATCATCAAGAGAGTGGTTTCTCCGAAGCATCATGTCATCCTAGTCCACCAGCTTCCTTGGCGCTTGAATCAGATAAGAGAAAACAATTTTTATGTGATGGGAAAGGAAGGAAAAAAAAAATCCATCTTTTCATCGGTGATTAAATATGAAACCTCCTCCTTCGAATGTTGCTGATTCATTTAAACGTTGCTAAATCCTTCTATTTTTCCTTGTGAATGTATTATTGACTCCTCGCACAATACAGAGCACGATATCCCTGAACCATCGGGCTTCCAAGACCAGCATTCCTTGAACTACATAAAAGACAAAAGTAGAAGAATAGCGGGCTATCAAGTAGGAAATGCTGATGAAATTTGGCAATGCATCTCGACAGTGAATGGTGTGACCTGCTTCATTTACCTTTCACATCGTTCCGGACACTGACCAAAGTCCTCGGCTCAACAGAGCATTCTTTTCATGGAACAATTGTTTCTATCTGCCGCAGTAGCGCAATGAACGTATGAAATTCCGATGATTTGCATTGCTGAACTCCTTTGTGTTTAGACGCCTTGATTCCTGGAGCTCTGTGATCTCAACAAGTTCATGTGAGATTGACCCCCATCATTTCATTCAATCTTGCGAAATTTGACAGATGGGGGCAATTTGCTGAGGCTCGGAGTTGAGTCCCTCATCTGTTCACATATTCGACTTTGTCCAGTCCCTGAACATGACTGAGCTTCGAGCATCCTCGAATGTCCAAATATTGCAGGCGATCGAAGCCCGAGAGGTCTGGTAATGTTGCAATGGAGGTGCACCCCTCGATATCCAATTTTCTCAAGATCTTCAAACTTTCAAGGCCTTTGATTTCGACTAGATTGTGGCATTCGTAAAGAGTCAAATACTCCAGATGTGTTAATCGTGAAACGTCCGGTCTTTCAAGGGACCGACAGTGGCATACATGCAGCTCTTCCAAGTTTTTCAGTTTGCCAAGGCCTCGAAATTGGTCATCTTTCAGTATTGGAGCATCAGAGTTAGAGAACCTATTTATACAAAAGGATCTCAAAGACTCTAGATGTTGAAGGCCGTCAAGGTTGGACAACTTCTGGCATCCAGATACACTTAGTTGTGCTAAGGATTTTAATGCTTCCAAACCCTTGATTTCTGTCAGCTTATTGCAGCAATCGAGATATAATGATAGCAAGAGTCCCAAACTTGACAAACTGGGCAACTCGCTCAAGTTATCGCACTGGGAGACATGAAGCTCCAATATTCCTGAGGGAAGCTCTGGCATGGAGTTCAACAATCTGCAACACTTAACAGTGAGCTCTTTTAGGTGGATTAGATGAGAAAGTTGAGGCAATGTGTCATCCTGACAGGTGACTCCCAAAACTGTTAAAGAGGCAGGAAACTCTGGCAGCAACCGAAGATCGAAACAACGAGTTAACACAAGGTGTTGCAGAGAAGGCAGTTTACTGATGCTTTGTGGCAGAAATTGGAGCATGTCGCAGTCGTTTAAGTCAAGAATCTCGAGACAAGAAAGCTTATCGAATGCGTCTGGGAAGCCAGAAACACGTGTTGATATTAATCGAAGGATCCTCAGTGAAGACAACCCATCTATAGGGATTTCCCCTTCCAGATTATAGCATCTTGTGGCATCTAATTCTTCGAGGTTGCCCAACTTGCTAATACTCGGTGGTAAACTACTCAATCTCTCAATGTCAGAAATGTTCAAAATTTTCGAGTTTTTCAAATCCCCTATGGATTCAGGTAATTCCAAAATGCCTGAATATGACAAGTTCAATTCAGTCAGCCGTTCCAAATTTCCAATTGAGAGAGCGTTATCAAATTGGGAACCTCTCGGATCTTCCGCTCCGCCTAATGACAAGCGCTGCAGTGATTCGCATTTATAGGCATTAAGCACCTCCAGCTTCTTCAAGAAACCTATACATGGAGGAATTTCCTCTATAGCAGTCTCGCCTATGTAAAGTTCCTTCAGTTCTTCCAAATTGCCCATTTCTTGGGGTAGCCTTTTGAGTTTCTTACATCCCTGCAAGTTCAAAAAACTGAGGCCCTTTGCTTCTCCGATAGAAGGGTGAACTCGCTTCAGCTTATGGCATCCTTCGAGGATTAACGTCTCTAAATTTCGGAAGGGTGAAAGATCGGGAGTAGCTTTTAAACGATGGCAACCTTTAAGAACTAGAGCTTTCAACTGCTTCGCCACCTGCAAAATAAAATGATTGATAAATTTTTGCTACATATGAATATAAGTCACTAGAAACAAAAGACAAGACGAGATGCTCTCTATCTGACCTTGAGATGACTCCAACCTTCCCAATGCTCCGAAATGTCACTTTTTGATAGATCAAGTATGACTAATTTCTCTAGACGAAAACTAGCGGGCACGAATGCAGGACATCCCGTCCACGTGAGCCATCTTAACTTAGGAAGCAAGCTTTTGGAATCTCCAATCAGTTTAGCATCAGCCACAGCAAGGAGCCTTAAGTTTGGCAGCGTCTCAAATTGCTCAGTCCTGAATTCACTCTGCGAGCTGTCTTCGTCGCTGTCTCCATCAAGCCAAAGGGCCTGAACGCGACCTTTTTGAATTCCCTTCACAAATTTTGCATCAAATCAGCTTACACTGGACCCATTATCGCTTTGCCTTCATTCTATAGTTGTGAAGTTGACGCAGATCATACCAGATTTTATCATATATGTGATTATTTGTTTTTCTATGACGAAATCCTTCCCTTCTTTTGTTAATGCTATTTGCTCCTTTTGCTTTTTCCTTCTCTTATCCGATTAGAGGAGCAGTGCAAAAGGTCATTTCAAGGGAAAAAAACACGATGGCTACATCGAATCACGACTTAGAATCAATCAATACTAACACCAAGTGCACAACTTGTGCAGCACAAGTAACCACTAAGCTGCAGGGAGTTTATTGTTTAACCCAAAAGTTTTTTTCCCCCCTCTTTTCAACTCAGGAGAAAATGTCTACCATGTATAGATGGTAAGCACATAACTTCGGAATCACATCAACGAAATAATATAAGTAGAATCATCTGGGCCATGAGGTCTAACGATTCATTCCAATCATGAGAATTCATGTCAAAAGAGAGTACAAAAAAGAGATAGAAGTAACAATTACCTTATTTCCCTGAAGTACTTCCAAAGCTTCATCACGGACCCACAGCCTACTTCGATTGATAGGCTCATCATAATCTTCTTGACGAACAATTTCCCTACCCAAGTCTCTCAGTTGGTCGTGCATTTTTAACTTTCCATCATCTCCAATTTTTATTAGTGACATAAAACACAATGTTTCAATCCCCATCTCCAGAAAAAACTTACAGGCATCCCACATGTTGGATGCCATTCTCAAGTCATCTCCAATGAAGAAACAAGCCATATCCAAAAATATCTGCTTTTCCTCACGGTTTAATGCTTCATAACTAATCCTTAGCTTCTCTTGTACTTTCTCATGTGGTATTCTCTTTAACTTATTGAATGCGTCTTGCCAAAATGCTTCTTTTCGCCCATGCAAAAATGAACCTATGACTTCGAGAGCTAGGGGAAGCCCTCCGGTAGTGGACACGATAGCACAAGAGAGAGATTCAAACTCACACGGAGGAGAGTCCCTCATAAAGGCATGTCTACTAAACAAGATCAAGGACTCATGCTCAGCAATTTCCTTGAGTTCGTACTTGTAGTTCACCACATCATCATCAAGAATGGAACTTGTTCTTGTGGTAATTATTATCATACTTCCCATCTCAAACCAGTCATGTTTCCCAACCAAAGCTTTAATCTGATCGATGTGATCCACATCATCTAGAAGAAGTAGGACTTTCTTATATTTAAATCTAGATTCCATGATCCTGATTCCTTCATCCGCATTAGACACTTGACTGTCCAATTTCAATATATCAGATATTAATTGATTATGCAAACACGAGATCCCCTTGCGCCGCGAGGATTCTCGAATATCTAAAATGAAACTATGATGTTGAAATTGGTCATAGAGCTTCTTGTAGACAACCTTGGCTAAAGTAGTCTTACCGATGCCCCCCATTCCATGAATACCGACAATTTGGGTGGCGTTGGGTTTATCAGTCAGCAGTCTCAAGATATCCTCCATAGCAATATCGATTCCGACAAGTTGTTCGTTAACAACCGGTTGAAAGGCCTTCTTTAACTCACTCGAAACTTTTTTGACGACCATTCTCACCAGTTCTCCTTCGCGGCTGTTTGTAAAGCATTCAAGCTAAAATGCATTAGAAGAACACTCATCTCCTTTTATACCTCATTATCACAACACTACAGCATATAAGAGTCAAAAAAGGAAGAAAACAAAAAAAAAGCAAGCACGAGTTGAGAAACAGACGAATGTATAGCTAGCTGGACAAGCAAAAGACCCTGATGAAAAAAAGTAAACAAGGCTTTGATTGAAAATGAATTACCCGCTAGCGGTTCTCTCCGATTCCCAACCCTTTAGGGAAGCCACTTCTTGGAGTGCTTGTTCCCATTTTGCAACAACTCCCTCCACATACTTCCCACTTAAACGGGAGAAAGTCTTTCCAAAGCTTTCTTTTTGGTATCGCACATGGGCTGGTTCAACCCGGTAAAATATGGGCAAGACAACGTGCTCACCTCTCTTCATGCACTCTATCATCTCAACGAGCTCTTGAAGGCACCACTTGCTTGAAGCGTAGTTTTGAGAGAGGATTGGGATCGAGATCTTACTGTTATTAATGGCTTGGTAAAGGCTGTTGCCGATCTTCTCACCTTCACGAAGCTCGTCGTCGTCTTTGAACACGCGGATTCCAGCATCGACAAGGCTGTTGTAGAGGTGATCCACGATGGTTTTCCGAGTGTCCTTGCCGCTGAAGCTCAAGAAAACGTCGTAGTTGTCACTTCCCGTCGAAGTGGCGGACGAGCTAGACGCGCCGGTATCATCAACATTTCGAAGGGCGCTCTTCTTGTTGCTCTTGACAAAATTGTATACGAGCACAGAGAGAAGAATCGACCCAACCAACACTGCAAAAGAAAGCCCAAACACTACTGGATCACGATTCATTTTAACTTCCTTCGATGATTCTTGAACCGATCTTTCTATGAATATCAGAGAACAAAATGCCTCTATTCGGGTAGCCCAACTAGAAGACCGTTCAGAGCTGAGTTACTTTCAAGATGCACATGGGATCTTGAGGGAAAAAGGTAGACAAACTAATAGAAAATGACCGGATTTACTCGTCCCGCAAACCACCCACCCTCGCTGTCGATATGTACCACTGTTTACTGTTTAGCAGGTACCATTTTTTAACTCGTCGCTGCAGGTTCCAGATCCCAAATATTGCAAGAGAAATGATTATGTAAACTGTCTAACCTACTATGTTATTAACAGTATATTCAAGTTCACAAAAAATAAATAATAAATAATCAAAAATTATTTTGGGATTCACTCGTTCCATAATTTATGGCGCACAAGATGATGTTCTTATCAGTCATCCAAAAACTATTATGCTAGCGAAACTCGTATTGCAAAGTGAGTTCTAGCTGTTTTTGTTCTGGTTCTTACAGGCTGGGCCCCATCTCTAGGAGGTAAAAAAAAAAAACTGTATAAGAAAACCACTTAAAATAAACAAATAACAATAACAGCAATAATAACGACAATAATACCACGACATTCGACATTTGGAATTAGTGCTACGACCGAAAACATTTTAAATTCTTCATCACACCTTTTATAAAATATCAATCAGTGATCTGGACCACCACGCTGGATCATTTTCTTAACCCGTAACGCGGTTTTCGCAACGCAAAGACAAATTATATGGCGTGGGAAAAGAATATTATAAGCACAGAAGAGCGCATATTCCGCTACGTTAATGACGCGTCGATTACGCTGCCTGATCTGTTGAATAGCTATGTCCTTGCCCCTAACCACTAGCATTAGGATATTATATTAGTTATTATTCAATGGACGGCAGTACAAAATTGCGCCCCGGATTTGATGTACTCATAAGACTCGATCACATCCGAAATGTTTAAGCGCGCCCGATGAAATAGTCAAATTTTCTATCGTAATCTATTTTTATTTATTTATTAAATTATGGTTTTGGTGAATATTATAATCTGACCCGAATGGACCCCCGGAAAAAGACTCTCACAGGTAAATTTTTATGAAATGTGTAATATTGCAAAGTGAGTTCCAGCTATTCTTCTTCCAGTTCTTCCAGACTGGGATCTGTGTCTCTTAAAATAAAATAAAATACGACAATTACATATACATGGCAGAGCTTGTATTTCTAGACTAGACTTTCATGCCATAAATGAATAATGCCTGTTCAGTGATGGTAGAACTAATTGAGCTCCCAAATAGTTATGTTCACTGTTCAATTTGTCCCTGCTCTTTCATGATATGTAGTACATGGTGTTCGCTTTGTCTGTACGATGTTTACGTGGTATTGAATTAGAAATCGCCGTAATTTTCATTAAGCTGAAAATGGGTATTTATATATACCCAAGAGTATATTCTAGAAGATTTACTAACAAAAGGAAAATACATAAAATAGAAAACTACGATCCCAAATCAATTAAACCGATTGCACGATCTTTAATTGATATCAAAAGATACGATTCTGAATCTTCTAAAATTGATAACACAATATTCGGCTGATACACCCCCCTCAAATGGAAGAGTCGAGACTGCAAATCTTCAACTTGTCTCGTAAAAATTCAAAACGTGCTGTAGGAAGAGCTTTGGTGAGAGCATCGGCCAATTGGTCCGCTGTGGAGATAAATAGCTCATTGAGCTATCGTTTGGCGACATGATCACAGACAAAGTGGAAGTCAATTTCAACATGTTTGGTACAAGCATGAAAATCGGATTAGCAGACAGATAAGTGGCACCAATGTTATCGCACCAAAGGATGGGAAGACCATGAAGAGGGAACCCAAGCTCTTGAAAGAGTGACTCAAGCCAAATGAGTTCAGCTGGAGCATCAGTAAGGGCTTTATACTCAGATTCTGTGGAAGAGCGCGCTACGATTCGTTGTTTCTTAGAGATCTAAGAGATTAAGCTAGAACCCAATAAAATAGCTACCCTCCAGTTGACTTGTGGGAAAAGTACACTTTTAGTACCAAAAGTTGTGTACGGAGACCAATTATTTTTTAAAAACGATCACTTAAGTGCCAACTTCTTTTAGAAACGATAACTTTAGTGCCAACTTTGATATGCCACGTCAGTTTAAATAATAATAAAAACGACATGTGTCGGATTTTCGGCAAGTCACATCAGCTTAAATCGGAGTTAGCACTGAAGTGATCGTTTTTAAAAGAAGTTGGCACTTAAGTGATCGTTTTAAAAAAAAGTTAGCACTAAAGTGACCTGTTTGAAACTTTTTAGCACTAAAATGATCTCCGTACATAATTTTTGGCACAAAAAGTGTACTTTTGCCGTTGACTTCCTGTCATTAGAGTTGCCAGCCTAATTCGTATCGAAAAAGGCTTGCAAGCGAGTATCATTGCATCAGGAAAGAAACAAACCATATGACCTTATATGTTTGAGATAACGCAAGATGTGGGTGCAAAAGCCGGTTCGCTAGATGTCCATTGAAGAATTTGCTTGTCGTCGCCGGAGAGGCGGTCTCCCTAACCGAAGTGGCGGCCGTCCGCCGGAGAGGCAGCCCCCCTAACCGGAGTGGCAAAGAGGCGATTAGGTGTGGCAAAGAGGCGGACAAGGAGTGGCAAAGAGAGAGGTGGCTTGAGCAATGGATAAGAGAAATCCTATTATGCTCTATCCCACCCCTCCCCTAGGATTATTTTGTCCCCCTATATCCTCTTATACCCCCTCTGTATCCTATCCTAGATAACTACCAAACACAAGATAAAATAAAACATATCATATTTTGAGTTTTATCCGGTCAACCAAACGAAGCCATATTGATTGAGAGATCGTGTGTTAGAAATAACTGACAATACTATCAGACTGTGAGGCTAGTCGCTTCCAAAAAAAAAAAATTCTAATCTAACAAGGAAATTAGCTATTTTAGGAAAAATTGAACTACTAGATACCATCCGCAATACCTAATAAAATTTCTAACAATATTCTTTACTAGGGAATTCTCTAATATCCATAATTATACTTGAATATTCCCCTCAAGCTCCAGCTTGCATGTGAGAGACGCAACTTTCTTCTAAAGTGATTACGAAGCGTTGTGTAAGCCTGAACATCACGAAGCTCCCAGCACCATCAAATGTCGAGATACAAGAGCTGCTACCATGCATGACAATTTGACAGTACCGTTATTATTTCTGATCTCACGATTTTTCAATTAATGAGTGCTTTATGAGAAAAGTGCGGTGATGGTGTGTGTGAATCTACTGTAAAAAATAACTGACAGTGCTCTTAGACTGTTAGGGAAGCATTTCCTATTGAGGTATTTCAGATTATATCGAAGCACGAGAGGTCTGGTACTGTTTTAATGGATATGCACACCGTGGATATCCAATTCTTCTAAGTTTGTGAATAGATGTGCAAGGGCGTTAGGTTGGACAACTTCCCGCATCTTGATACAATTAGTTTTACTAAGGATTTTAATGCTTCCATAACCTTGATTTCTGTCAGCTCTCGGCACGAATTGAGATCTAATTTTGACAAAAATTCCAAACTTGACAAACTCGGTAACTCTTTCAACCTACGACAATCGTGGACATGAAGCTCCAATAATCCCGATGGAAGCTTCGGCATGGATTCCAGCAATCGGCAATCCACAACAGCAAGCACTTTTAGATGGATTAAATGAATAGTACATGTGCCTTTAAAGGCTCTGCTGTTTCATAATTTTAGTAATTATCTTTTCATTCACAAGCCAACTTTAATTATTGCTCTGAGGTTCTGGGGGAGAAGATTGTGGGGTGGGGGGAAGAAATGTACTCATGTTGGCTATAATATCAACATTCGCTTTTATGGAAAAAAAAAAAAAGTGCATCGTAGAAGGGGTCGTATCGTTGTGACATTGAGACATTGCGGGTGTTGTGCAGATGACTATTTGAGCAAGGAATGCAGCCAAAGCTTACTGAACTGCATGGCCAAAATTAAGAACTCCGGAGGGCGAATGCCAAGCCAGGGATCTGGTTGACGTCCTCTCTCTTGTCGTGGAAGCTGCTTTACTTGCTGGAAGATGACTCCACAAGAGCTGAATCTCTGTTCTCGTTGACAAACAGCTTATCGGCATCTAGTCAGCAGCTGTCCTAGCTATCAAAGTACGTTCTCTCAGTCTCAGGCACAAAAGAATTTGGAATGGAAATTCTGAGACTCCGCATATGCGTCCTCTGTTTCTAACGTCAGGATGTTTAATCTTCAGCATTAGGAATTAGGGGTGAGCATGGGCCGGGTGGGCCGGTTCCAGGCCTAGACCCTGTACCCGACCCTGTTATAACCGGTTCCCACTTTTTGGAACCGATACCCGATCCTGTTTGTCTTGGACCCTGTTGTGGAACCGACCCTATTTTTCGGTTCGGGTACCGGGTTCACCCTGTTTACCCTGTTTTCCTTTTTTTTTCATCAAAATAAAAATTGTACAAAACAAAAGCTGCTGGAATTCAATAACATTGCAACAGAGAAGTGTTCAACCCGTAACTTTATCACATACTAGCAATTTCAGAAGCTTGCTGATCAGTTATCTTAGCCGCGAAGCCTCTGAAACTGTGCCTATAGCTATACAAATGCGATGCCTGTGCTTCCTCCATGCTATTAAGCAACATCGACACTTGCTTGAATATACTAGAAAATAAAGAAGCTCGCATGATTTACAACAGCGATAGAACACAACACACAGAAGAAAGTACAGAACAGAGGAACTTATTGTTCGACTGTATCCTGGTTCATGACACCAAACTGACCTTCCACTGTGCACAGAAGCAAGTATCCGGTGGTCTTGCCACACGGACTCCTCTGGGTCTTCATTTCTTACGCTTCCCATGTAAACCACATACGCCTGAAAACAAAAAAAGAATCAGAGAGACCACAAATGAATACCTCCAAGGAAGCCAGAAAACCGATTGAACCCACACGGGTGTCGATTCTGTCGAAGTGGGTATTCTACAATTTCACCTTGGAACCGAGGCAAGTGCTGATTTCTGCTGAAGCAGACGAAGGAAAGTGGACTGCGAGTTCTTGAAAAAGTGCTGCGAGACCTTGAGCGACAAGAACCGAAGGCCGAATAAAGAATTGCAAGGAAAGGGAATGGGTCTCACCTCTTTCGTTCTTGCGACTTCTTCTTCTTATTTGACTTCTGGCTTCTTGCCCGACGCTCTACAAGTACAGACCCAAACCAGGACCACCCAGCCGTGTTCCACAGACCCGGCAACTCCAGATCCGAAGCTCTCAGTCCCGAAACTCCTCTTCCCAGTAGCGTCGCGCCGCTCGGCCACCTGCAGCGTCGACCCGCGCTCTGCCAGCCACCAATCGCCATACTCACCCGCTGTCCATTGCCATTGAGCTTCGACGCCGCATCACTAGGGGATTCCGTTACCAGCCAGAAGCCGTGACGCTCTACAGATCCAAACCAAGGACCACCTAGCCATGTTCCACAGACCGGCAACTCCAGATCCGAAGCTCTCAGCCCCGAAACTCCTCTTCCTAGCAGCGTTGCGGCATGTTGTCGCGCCGCTCAGCCACCTGCAGCCTCGACCCGCTCCTCCTGGCGCCACCGCGGCGTCGATGGTGGTGAGATATGAAGAAGAAGAAGAAGAACGAGAGGACGCAGACGCAGAGGGAGTGTATCGTGAGAGGAGGCCGTGAGCTCTTGATTGGGAAGCGCTAGGGTTTCGTTTTTTTTTTTTTAAATAGTACCTGGAAAACCGGTTCTAAAAACCGGTCCGGGTGGGTATTTACTTCGATCCGGAACCCGGACCGGTTTCAACCGGTTCCCAAAATTTGGACCCGAAACCCGGACCGGTTTGAGCCGGACCCGATTCCCGACCCTGTTTTTCGGGTGGGCCGATCCGGGTACCGGGTGAACCCGGTCCGGTTGCACACCCCTATTAGGAATCACATTTATGGTTGATATTTTCCTCAATTTCATAACGAAATTGCTGTCAAGTGTTAATCCTTCAACAAATCAGAAGTTGGTTGGATATCAAACTACCTGAATTGTCAAGAACAATAAATATGGATCGCAAACTTCATAAACTGCATCAGTTCAAATAGCTGCTTCAAAAACAGAAAGACTATATACCTAAGAAAGGCATTAACAGCTCCTGCAAATTTGTGGGCACATCATGAGATAAACTTGTTAACCACCGAATTGATTACTACCAAATTATGCCGCATGGTGCCATTTACGAATCTCCATCTATCGGAGCAGTCTTGACACCAAAACTCTCACAAAACAAGAACAACGTCCAGCTCTGCCTTCATTCTGGTGCCAAAACAAACAGTTCATGTAGACAGTCACTTCATTCTTAATCTCACATCAGAACTACCTCCCCATATGGTTCTCTTCGGTTTACATATCCACAATTCAAATGACATTGTATCTTTCGACGTACAGAGCATGCCATAGTATATCTTGCCATTTCATAAGGGTACATATGGCTTATTTGCTAGTGATAGTCATCGATAGCTTGTCCAGGATGAGCAATCTTACTTGATGGCTCATGACATCTGTATGTCCTTAGAAGGCATTCTGACGAGAGTTGTTTTGTCCGAAGCATCATGTCATACTCCTCCATCACCTTCTCCGTTCTATGAATCACGTAAGAGAAGGAAGATCATATCCTGTCGTCATGGAAAATGGTTGAATTGAACCTAATCATTCTTATGTAATGGGAAAGGAGAAAAAAGAATATAATCCATCTTTTTATTCAGTGATTAAATATCAAACCTCCTCCTTCGTATGTTGCTAGTGTCAAATAGAGAAAATCTGAGTCGTCTAAAATATTTAATAATGGGAGAAATTCGGAACTATTGACAATCTATTGAAGTGCTACACTTGTACAATTTGGAAAAGGTCGGTAATTTACTGATTTATCAAAACATTGATAAATCCTTCTACTCTTCCTTGTGAAAGTATTATTGACTACTCCAACGATCCAGAGTCTCCATTCCTTGAACTACTTAAAAGGACAAAAGCATAACAGCGGACTATCAAGAAAATGGTGTTGTTAAGTTGGAAATGCTGATGAACAGTGTGACCTGCTTTATTTACCTTTCAAAGCTAAACGCGAATCGTTCCGGAAATTGTGACCCGTCGGAGCAGTCTTTTCATGGACCAGTTGTTTCTCTCTGCTGCAGTAGAACAATGAACGTATGAAGATCCGATAAGTTGTATCGCGGGACATCTATTAGAGTGTAAACGCCTTGATTCCAGGAGCTCTGTGGTCTCCACCAGATCATGCGAGATTGACGCCCAGCATTTCATTCAATCTTGCCAAATTCGACAGATGTGGACAATTTGCTGAGGCTCGGAGCTGAATCCCTTATTTTTTCACATTCGGGACTTTCTCCAGTCCCTGAACATCATCAAGCTTCCAGCACCCTCTAATATTCAAATCTCTCCGGTAATGCTTCAATGGAATTGCAACCCTCGAAGACCAACACTTCCAAGTTTTTCAATCTTCCAAGGCCTTTGATTTCAACTAGATTGTGGCATTTGTAAAGGCTTAATTGCTTCAGAAGTGTTAATTGCGAAAGCTCCAGTATTACAAGGGACTGACAGCCCCACACCTGCAGCTCTTCCAAGTTGTTCAATTTGTCAAGGCCTCTAACTTTGACTACTGGTAGAAGAGCATCATATAACTTAAATACCAAACTCAAATTCAAGGATCACAAAGATGCTAGATGTTCAAGGCCGTCCGGGTTGGCAAATGGGTGGGTTGGGTCGGGTTTGGGTCGGGTCGAAGATGGTCCGACCCATATTGACCCATCTGACCCATATTTAATAACCCAAACCCGACCCGACCCGTGACTGACTCATACCGACCCTACCCGTTTTGACCAATATTATCAAAACACAACAATAATTTAAGAAAATAATATTACTAAAATATTTCCCGACCCCGGTCCCTGCACTGGCCTCGACCTTGGCCCTTGCCCCGGCCCGGGCCCCGTCCCCAGCCCGGGGACACGGCCCTGGCCCCAAGACCCGATCCTGACACCGGTCTCAACCTCGGCCCTGGACCCGAGACCCGGCCCCGACCCCGACCCCGAGACCCGGCCCCGACCCCGGTTAAGGCCTCGGCCCCGGCTCCGGGGACCCGACCCTGGGGACCCGGCCCCTGCCCCGCCTCGGGACCCGGCCTTGGCCCCGGACCATGGACCTGGCCCCGGCCCCGGGACTCGGCCCCCGCCCCTGCCCCCGGACCCGGCCAAGGTCCCGGCCCCGGCACCCAACCCCGGCCCCGAGACCCGGCCCTCGGTCCCGGGACCCGGACCCGAGACCCGGCCCTCGGTCCCGGGACCCGGACCCGGGACCCGGCCTCGGGACCTGGCCCCGCGACCCGGCCTTGGCCCCGGGACTCGGACCCGGTCCCACTCTCGGCCCCAGTCACAGCCTCGGTCTCGGCCTCGGGACCTGTGTTGACACCTAAATTTTGATCAACTTTTATTTTCCTTTATTCTTCAAAAATTTATAGAAAATTCATAAAAATTTGAAAAATTAAAAAATCAATTTTGGTGACCTTGGCCAAGCTAAAAGAACCATTTTTACAAAAAAAATAATTTTCATAATTTTCATTTTTTTTATATATATTCGAAAAATGCAAAAAAAAGAAAAAAGAGAAAAAAAAAAGGAAGATGGAGGTCCGACAAAGGTTGATGCCTAGCTGCTTTTGTCTACACGAGCATTCCATTGTGCATAAAATAAGAACATAAAGAGGTGGTGGAAAATATTTAATACTCAGTCAAATTCTAAGAAATTGAAGATGGCAAACAAGCCATCGTGGGAAAAAAAAATAATAAAAAGAGAGAGAGATGCAGCTTCTTAAAGGCCTCTCGTCTGGTTCTACAAAGGGGACGGCTGGTTTTTTCTCGCGAGAAAGCGCAATGTGGTCGCGGGAGGAGGAGGAGGGCCGGGAGTAGACGGAGACGAAGCTCCTCGAGACCTTGAGCGAGCTGGTTTCCCTGGGGCCGCTGATGCTCCGCCTCTTGTCGCTGCCCTCGTTGCCTTGGCTCCTCTACGTCTCGCTCCAGTGTCACTTGGTCAAAATACAGATATTCAAAGAGGAGCAGTATTGTTTCGTCGGGCATGCATTGGATGCCATGATGCTGGTGGAAACATAAGTCTTCTTCTTCGCCAACTTCACCAGAGAAGGTCGGTACTCTCTCTCTGGCAACACGCTCTTTATTTATTTATTTATTTTGCGCATGTTCATTGTGGGTTTGGTTTTTTTTTTTATCAAGCGGGATCCAGTCGAATCTGTAAGCTTGGAGCATGTTTATTATTCGTTTTGTACTTCAGTTACCTGTTGAGTCGTTCTTGCGAGTCTGCTTGAAGGTTTGATCTGCTTGAAAGTTGGATGCCTCGATTTGAGCCGCGTATCTCGCTTGAACCTCGTAGAATCAGACTTTCCTTTTTACGGTTGTCGGTGCGGTTCGGCGGTGATCAAGATGGCTGGCGATGGAAGACTGATGGGTATTGGCTTTCGTGGTGGTTGGATATAAAAGAGGCGTTCGTGAAAGCGCCTCCCTTTGTTGGTTCTAGATGAGGACGCCATGAAGAAGACGATTCCGAAGAGCTTCCGTTGGTCGTGGGGTGAGGGATATAAAAAAACAAAAAAAAAACAAGAGAATAAAAAGAAACAAAAGTTCTGTGGGGAAGCATCATGGAGGAGATGATGCGGTCTTTCCCGAAGAGAAGGCTAAAAGAAACAAATAGGAATAAAAAAAAGGATAAAATAACAAAACAAAAAAATAGGTGGGGTTAGTGTGTAAGAGGTACGTTGGGTTGCTTCCGTGAATTGTGAATTGGGCCTGATTTGGTAGCTAGGCCAGTGTATGGGTTTAGCTTGGGACTTGGGCTTTAGAGTAAAAATTGGGCTTTAATTGAAAAATCATAAAAAAAAAAAATACGAAAATTGGGTTATGCCTAAGCTGGATTTTTCGTCTTAGACCGGTTTGGGCCCTTAAGGTTTGAATTGGACACCTTTGGCGTGGGCTGGGTCTATTGGCCCGGTCCGGATAATTCTCCTGAAAATTAAATAATTAAATAAAACAATAAAATTTAAAAAAAAATCAAAAAATTCCAAAAAAATTCTCAAAAATGGGAAATGGCCACAAACAACTGGCCATGGAATATTTTGGGTAATTCGGTATCCAAGTCTTCCAAAAATTGACGATTTTGCCCTTCGGGCTAATCGTTCCCAAATCTTCCCATTTTGCCCCTGGTCCTGAATCACGCCTTCCCTAAGCCCTTACGGCTATGCTAGGAAGCCATTGATCTGAATTGATGTGCATTGAAGTGATTTATTTATGTACTTGATTGCGCTTTCATTTAAATTGATTGTGATTGATAGGAACAATCTTCCAATCTGCATGAAATCCTGAGTTAAGCCTACCTCACCTAAAATTGCGCCTGCATGAATTCTTAGCTAGGAAAATCACTCACGTTAGGTACCGAAAGGGCGTTGGTTATGACACCGACGTAACCAAGTCCCCGAACCCAAAATCTCTGGTTCCGCAGAACTGACCGATCTCTCCCAATCGGTTAGTAAGGTTTCCGGTCTACCCTCCAAGAAAGACCGGTGGCGACTCCAAATGCATGCACAAGTTGCACATGCCACCACGACCACACTATGGTCGAAAGCGATCAACTGTTATCGTCGAATCCTTTGAATAATACTCCCGCCGCGATTTGGTATGGGCCTGGGAGGGCCCGCGCCGATCCAAAGCCCGCGATCCGCACTCCTGTGCGGGGAAGGCCCGCGATCGGTAATCCATTAGCCGCGTCCGCATTCGGACGGGTCGCGACAGCTGGCGACTCCGCTGGGGAATTTAGAGAACTTGAGCCGATTAAAAAAGTTGATTGACTTTTCTAACATGTTTTATGCAGATGCTCTTCAAGGTGAGGTACGTACTTTAACCCTTGAGGTGTTAAATGTTTTTGCAGATTGGAGTGATAAGGGGGGTAGTTTGTGATTAACATTGTCTTATGCAGGTTGGCGTAGGAATGTATGCTGTGTAGATGATTTGAAGCGCTGATTGATAAACTGTCGTGCATGACTTGCATTGTGATACTCACAACACATGAACACACACAATCGCGCCTAAAACCCCGGGCGTCGCCTATAGGAAAACAATATAAGGGATTGAAAATGGAATCTCCGTGAGGAAAAACACGGGGTGATCCACTTTTCAATTCCGCTCATTTTGAACTATGGATCGAGCCCCAATGCAACGATAGTTGTGCAATGGAATCTGCTCTTTCTAGAACTCGAGATGGGAACCTTGGCCTCAGGTACCAAGCCCGATCTTTTGATTTTTAGAGTCAAACTTCACTGGTCTCATGCGCATGTATGTGAATGATTGGTACACCTCGAAACCAAAAGTCATTCAGCGCCGCTTATGAATCAAAATCCAAAGACTTGTGTGAAGAATCAATCGCGAGTTTAAATGAACCAGGATGGCATGGAAAAGCGCTGGACCACCCTGGAGAGTCAACTGATGAGGGCAAATGCCTTTTGACCGGGGCAGCCGGGTCAAGTGTAAAGACGTGTCGTTCCTAATTGATTTTTCAATCTGATACCGGCATAATATTTCATATCTTTTCCTCTCAGGTGGAAAACAGGTAGAGAAGGAAAATCCATTTGTGAATAGACACGAGGGACATGTTTTACATGGCATACATTTGTCGAAAATGTCCTCATCCGATCACATGCAAGATGATCATGGAACGATGGTGAAACTGTAATCGTTCCAATAAGCCCTTCGAATATTATACTTGACGGGGACCTTTATGTCTTTTGTCTACAGGATAGGATGGTCAAAGACAAATGAAGGAAAATTTATTTTCCCTATAAGACGGAAAGAAATGTGCCTTCAGCAGATGTCACCCGTTGTGATTGCAATGGCAAATTGAATCAAATTATGAAGAGGGAGCAACCTAATTAGGATTGGCTCTCCCTAAATCGAAAAAGTTGTATCCGTTCCAAATCGGATTGACTGGTTCACGAGTTGATATGGTTCCTCATTCTTGCAGGTGATGACGAGAATGAACGGGCCCATTGAAAAATTTCCAGCATCTTGGATGCCAGAAGTGACCAGAGCGGGGATAGTAAATCCGTAATCGTTTCAATTAAAGCTCCTTACGCGGTGATTGACTCTTTCACTCCTTTCATCGCGCAGGTTGTTGAAGTACTCAATCACGAGTAAACCCATTTTTGCGGATGTCAAATAGCCTGAATGCGTCAATGCAGCAAAATGCAAAAGGGAGTTAGCTGGGGCAAGCGTCACCTAGCTACGACAAATCACGCCCAACTGGGGCAAGCGAATCATTTGTGCGCCGGACAAAGAATAACGTTTCTTCTCTGGCAAAATCAATGGACGCAACTGTAGAGTCGTCCGCATCAGAATTAAACCCAAGATACGAATATGGGTGAACGGTAACCTTGTATCGTTCCATTTTGGTCTTCGAAGACCACATGCCTAAAATGAGTTTTTACTCATTTAACAGGGAGTCGTTGGCACCGAAAGCCTCAAAAGAAAAGAACTCGCCAACGAGGAGGCGAATAAAGCTATTGACCTTGGGAGTCAGCACTCCAAGAAATGGTCTTTGATTATAAGACCTAGTGGAGGGTAAAAAGTATCGCTCCTACGTCCCATGCTTTGACATGCATTTTGATAAAATTTTCTTTTTTCCTTGAATAAAAGGAACCTTGAAGAATGGCGCTGGAATGCGCCCAAAAACACAAATGGATCTCCTCTGGGACAAATCCTTGAGAGTGATTCATCGCCAACCAAACGGAGGGATCAAGACCACAAGATAGAGGGCCAAATCCTGCAAGCCGCGAGTTTGTGTTCAAATGGAAACACAAAGCAAGAACAAGGCTGTATCGTTCCAATTTGCCTTGAATTTTGGAACGCAAACTGACGACTAATTCCCGTCTTTGACAGGGGATCGCCATCAAGGTGAAACAGGTTTTCACACCCCATGAATTACCCGTTGGAGTACACGACCAAGGGTAGGATGTATCGTTCTAAATTTTTGAAAAATTCGTGAACGTACAATAACATGTTTTCTCTGCATTTTCAGGGATCTCCAGCCGCGGGGGACAGGTAAGTATCCCTTTCCCCAATCCATTGAAGATGTTAAATAAAAAAGAAAAGCTTTCAGAATCTAATGTCTAGAAAGACATAGAATTCAAACCTCATTGGCATTCGTGTTTTAAAACAGGAGGTTGTCTGAACATGGATAAGAACATGCATGGTGCATCGTAAAATCCCCTTGACGGGTAAAATTTTTGGAGAAAATGAAAGAGATCTTTTCCAATCAAAAGTTCAAAACTTTCAAAAGGACGTTTTCTCAAAAGACGAGAGGCAAAACCTAATCCAAACACGTCCTATACACACTTGAGAGAGAAATGGAGCGGATTAGATAGCAAAATCTGGACCTACGGAAGTAGGGATTATTCGCAGCAATTACATAGATTGGGATGACGGAGGCATTCGTTTCATATCCCCAAACACTACAGGTGACCATTGCCAACCCATTCGAACGGCGGTTTTCATTCTCAACCCTGGCAAGAACCACCCCACGTCGGGGCAAAATGGAGGTGAGTCCAGCAGCATCAGAAGAAAATGGTTAGAAATTTTCTTGCTCGGACTAACATTAATCTTTGTGTGTTGTTTATATGGTAATCCAAGTGCCATAGGATGACGAGAAGCATTCATTTCTCTATCCCACACACCATATCCTTTGCACAGCCAAGTTGAGCCTGCAAATTCATTTCATAAACCCCTGTTGGTGATCATGGCATGTTTCAAGATGGAAACTGCATCACTCCAAGAACGGAAGAATCCAAGAGATGGGATTCAAGTTGTATATCTAGCACAATTTTCTGAACATCGTAGTTCCAAAGGAAAAGAAAAGGCGGGATTTCTACAAAAGATAAAAATCCACGGCATCAAGAAAAAGCAAAGTGCTTGGTAAAAGCAAGGCCGATGCTCGTGCAAGCTGTTTGCTTGATCCCCAATGAAGCCTAGTTGGGAAGAGAGAAAGACCCCTAAAGGAGTCAGATCAAAAGGTCGCTCCTCCAAATGATGTCAAACGTGGAGGAAAGACGCAGACAGAATTGTCAATGCAGCCAGAGATTCTCCCTAAAGAATTTGCGCGCACCTCAAAAGCGGTTGCACACCTCAAAAAAATTGAAGATGCAGAATGGAAAAGACAGGTGACAAGTTTGCAATGATCACCAACGTCAATCCCCTCATGAATTCTGGGCCAAAAACAAGCCTGTTTCGGTCCCCAATCCTACCAACATCATAACCTTGAAACAGTCTTCTCTGACTAAGACACTTGGGTTAACATATAGCTTAGCTCGAAGAAGTACGAGCAAGACTATTTCTTTCTCATTTTGCAGGGTTCTTGACTTGTAAACCCGAAGCAGATGGTGAAAATTTTCATTCAATGACCTTGACTCAAAAGTGAGTCCCCCTTGAAGATCAATAATCAAGCCCAACATTACGGTCCCGTGGAAGACCTCCCGATCGATCAAAATGTATGCGCTGCGAATGAGCCTAAAACCTAGGCACAGGTTAGTAGGGAATTGAGTGCATCCCCTATAAAAACCATTATCCCAAAACAGGTGAGAAGATCTCATTGTCGAGAAATATTCCAATTGATGTTTCGAACAGACTCGTTTTGGAATTTTCAAACTATTGATCCGGATTTTCCATGCAAGGAATTTGTGATCACATTTGCATGTTGCAAGAATGCTTTGGATAACCTCCAGCATCAAAATGCACATTTCATGATTAAAATTTAAGTCATACGGTTTTGTCAAATGGACAGCCGTGGTCTTCCCAAAGATTACTAACGTTTTCTTGGTGAAGAAAAATCTTTCAGGCTCAAAATTGCTGCAGGATACCTGGAGAACCCAGCTCCCAGAATGTCGCCTCAACAGAATCAAATGAAGCGTTGTCAAAATAAAATCTTTCTCTGCTTCAAAACTGAATTCCCGACAAATTTCGGGATCTTTCAAAAGAAGGAGTGAGGATAGAACCTTTTTCAAAAATCAAGCGGTCCTCGCATGACGTGGAGAACCCTCGTCCTAGGATCCCTTTTCAAAAAAATCAATCAATCCCAGTAGACGTGGAGAACCCTCGTCTCGGGACCCTTTTTCAAAATCAAGCGGCCCTATCAGACGTGGAGAACCCTCGTCTCGGGACCCTTTTTCAAAATTCAGGCAGTCTCATCAGACGTGGAGAACCCTCGTCCCAGGATCCCTTTTCAAAAAATCAAGCAATCCCAGTAGACGTGGAGAACCCTCGTCTCGGGACCCTTTTTCAAAATCAAGCGGCCCTATCAGACGTGGAGAACCCTCGTCTCGGGACCCTTTTTCAAAATTCAGGCAGTCTCATCAGACGTGGAGAACCCTCGTCATGAGACCCTTTTTCAAAATTTAGGCAGTCTCATCGGACGTGGAGAACCCTCGTCATGAGACCCCTTTAAAAAAAAAAATCAGGCAGTCTCATCGGACGTGGAGAACCCTCGTCATGAGACCCCTTTTCAATAATCAGGCAGTCTCATCGGACGTGGAGAACCCTCGTCATGAGACCCCTTTTCAAAACAAACAAAGGTAGAAACCGCCTAAAGGGTCAAAACAAAGGTAGAAACCGCCTAAAGGGTCAAAACAAAGGTAGAAACCGCCTAAAGGGTCAAACAAAGGTAGAAACCGCCTAAAGGGTCAAAACAAATGTAGAAACCGCCTAAAGGGTCAAACAAAGGTAGAAACCGCCTAAAGGGTCAAAACAATGGTAGAAACCGCCTAAAGGGTCGAACAAAGGTAGAAACCGCCTGAAGGGTCAAACCAAAGGTAGAAACCGCCTAAAGGGTCAAAACAAAGGTAGAAACCGCCTAAAGGGTCAAAGGACTGGTAGAGACCGCCTGAAGGATCAACCCAATGGTCCGATCCACCATACGGATCAAAACCTTGATGAATCCCGAATGCGGGAGGAGTCGTTTTCCCTAATAAGCCTTACAGTAGGCAAGCCATTTCTAGTTTAGTCCACCACACGGATCAAAAACCTTGGCAAATTCCCAAATGTGGGATGTGTCTTCCTTAGATTCTTATTAGTTAGGAATCCCATTATGGTTTGATCTACCATACGGGTCAGAGCTTAACCTCCCTAGGACACTCTAATAACGAATCCCTAGAAATTCTCTTGAATCCATCAGACATCGCGAACGCCGCACAAGCATTGTACAGGTGAGTGGCAGGTTTGTCTATCTACTATCTCACTCTCTCATATCAAATGAACGCTTCCCCCCTTCAAGGAAGAGCATACATCGACAAGCATGAAAGATTGGATGTCATAACTCATTTTCCTTTAGTTTCCCGAGTCGAGTCGATCAGAACTCAAGTGTCACATTGTCTTTGAGAGAAACCTCTAACGAGATTCCTCTCAAAGAGGGGCAGCTGTTGACACCTAAATTTTGATCAACTTTTATTTTCCTTTATTCTTCAAAAATTTATAGAAAATTCATAAAAATTTGAAAAATTAAAAAATCAATTTTGGTGACCTTGGCCAAGCTAAAAGAACCATTTTTACAAAAAAAATAATTTTCATAATTTTCATTTTTTTATATATATTCGAAAAATGCAAAAAAAAAGAAAAAAGAGAAAAAAAAAGGAAGATGGAGGTCCGACAAAGGTTGATGCCTAGCTGCTTTTGTCTACACGAGCATTCCATTGTGCATAAAATAAGAACATAAAGAGGTGGTGGAAAATATTTAATACTCAGTCAAATTCTAAGAAATTGAAGATGGCAAACAAGCCATCGTGGGAAAAAAAAATAATAAAAAGAGAGAGAGATGCAGCTTCTTAAAGGCCTCTCGTCTGGTTCTACAAAGGGGACGGCTGGTTTTTTCTCGCGAGAAAGCGCAATGTGGTCGCGGGAGGAGGAGGAGGGCCGGGAGTAGACGGAGACGAAGCTCCTCGAGACCTTGAGCGAGCTGGTTTCCCTGGGGCCGCTGATGCTCCGCCTCTTGTCGCTGCCCTCGTTGCCTTGGCTCCTCTACGTCTCGCTCCAGTGTCACTTGGTCAAAATACAGATATTCAAAGAGGAGCAGTATTGTTTCGTCGGGCATGCATTGGATGCCATGATGCTGGTGGAAACATAAGTCTTCTTCTTCGCCAACTTCACCAGAGAAGGTCGGTACTCTCTCTCTGGCAACACGCTCTTTATTTATTTATTTATTTTGCGCATGTTCATTGTGGGTTTGGTTTTTTTTTTATCAAGCGGGATCCAGTCGAATCTGTAAGCTTGGAGCATGTTTATTATTCGTTTTGTACTTCAGTTACCTGTTGAGTCGTTCTTGCGAGTCTGCTTGAAGGTTTGATCTGCTTGAAAGTTGGATGCCTCGATTTGAGCCGCGTATCTCGCTTGAACCTCGTAGAATCAGACTTTCCTTTTTACGGTTGTCGGTGCGGTTCGGCGGTGATCAAGATGGCTGGCGATGGAAGACTGATGGGTATTGGCTTTCGTGGTGGTTGGATATAAAAGAGGCGTTCGTGAAAGCGCCTCCCTTTGTTGGTTCTAGATGAGGACGCCATGAAGAAGACGATTCCGAAGAGCTTCCGTTGGTCGTGGGGTGAGGGATATAAAAAAACAAAAAAAAAACAAGAGAATAAAAAGAAACAAAAGTTCTGTGGGGAAGCATCATGGAGGAGATGATGCGGTCTTTCCCGAAGAGAAGGCTAAAAGAAACAAATAGGAATAAAAAAAGGGATAAAATAACAAAACAAAAAAATAGGTGGGGTTAGTGTGTAAGAGGTACGTTGGGTTGCTTCCGTGAATTGTGAATTGGGCCTGATTTGGTAGCTAGGCCAGTGTATGGGTTTAGCTTGGGACTTGGGCTTTAGAGTAAAAATTGGGCTTTAATTGAAAAATCATAAAAAAAAAATACGAAAATTGGGTTATGCCTAAGCTGGATTTTTCGTCTTAGACCGGTTTGGGCCCTTAAGGTTTGAATTGGACACCTTTGGCGTGGGCTGGGTCTGTTGGCCCGGTCCGGATAATTCTCCTGAAAATTAAATAATTAAATAAAACAATAAAATTTAAAA
This sequence comes from Rhodomyrtus psidioides, assembly GCA_021437785.1. NCBI lineage: Eukaryota > Viridiplantae > Streptophyta > Magnoliopsida > Myrtales > Myrtaceae > Rhodomyrtus > Rhodomyrtus psidioides. Next base: position 3,568,434 of record JAILYB010000071.1, on the reverse strand, counting down.
AAAAATCAAAAAATTCCAAAAAAATTCTCAAAAATGGGAAATGGCAACAAACAACTGGCCATGGAATATTTTGGGTAATTCGGTATCCAAGTCTTCCAAAAATTGACGATTTTGCCCTTCGGGCTAATCGTTCCCAAATCTTCCCATTTTGCCCCTGGTCCTGAATCACGCCTTCCCTAAGCCCTTACGGCTATGCTAGGAAGCCATTGATCTGAATTGATGTGCATTGAAGTGATTTATTTATGTACTTGATTGCGCTTTCATTTAAATTGATTGTGATTGATAGGAACAATCTTCCAATCTGCATGAAATCCTGAGTTAAGCCTACCTCACCTAAAATTGCGCCTGCATGAATTCTTAGCTAGGAAAATCACTCACGTTAGGTACCGAAAGGGCGTTGGTTATGACACCGACGTAACCAAGTCCCCGAACCCAAAATCTCTGGTTCCGCAGAACTGACCGATCTCTCCCAATCGGTTAGTAAGGTTTCCGGTCTACCCTCCAAGAAAGACCGGTGGCGACTCCAAATGCATGCACAAGTTGCACATGCCACCACGACAACACTATGGTCGAAAGCGATCAACTGTTATCGTCGAATCCTTTGAATAATACTCCCGCCGCGATTTGGTATGGGCCTGGGAGGGCCCGCGCCGATCCAAAGCCCGCGATCCGCACTCCTGTGCGGGGAAGGCCCGCGATCGGTAATCCATTAGCCGCGTCCGCATTCGGACGGGTCGCGACAACCTGGCCTCGAGACCCGGCCCTCGGTCCCGGGACCCGAACCCGGCCACGGGACCCAACCTCGGACCGGGCCCCGGGACCCGGCCTCAGCACCCGACACCGCCCCAGGACCGGAACCCGGCCCCGGGATCCGACCTCGGACCCGGAATCGGCTCCGGGACCCGGCCTCGGTACCCGGACCCGGCCTCAGCACCCGACCCCGGCCACTGGATCCGACCTCGGACCCGGCCTCGGGACCCGACCTCGGACCCGGCCTTGGGACCCGGACCCGAACCCAGGAATCGACCTCGGAACCGGCCTCGGACCCGGCCCCGAGACCCGGCCGCGGCACCAGACCCCGGTACCGGGACCCGGACCCGGTCTCTGTCCCGGTCCCGGCCCCGGGACCCTGCCCTCGGTCCCGCGACCCGGACCCGACCCCGAGACCCCACCTCGGACCCGGACTTGGCCTCGGGACCTGGCCCCGGGACCCGGCCTTGGCCCCGGGACCTAGACTCGAACCCGGCCCCACTCCCGGCCCCAGGACCCGGCCTCGGCCCTTGCCCCGGTCACAGCCTCGGTCTCGGACTTGGGACTCGGCCCCGAGACACGGACCTGGCCCGGACCTCGGTCACAGGCCTCGGTCCTGCGAATGCCTGATCGTGACAAGTTTTTCAAATCCCCTATGGATTCAGGTAATTCGCAAATGCCTGATCGTGACAAGTCCAATTCAGTCTACCGTTCCAACTTCCCAATTGAGTCGGGAAGTCTGACCAATGATTTGCAACCAGAGGCATCAAGCGTCTCCAAGTCTTTCAATCTTTCAAGGCCTTTGATTTCGACTAGATTTTGGCATTCGAGAGCACGTAATCACTTCAAACGTGTTAATTGCGAAAGGTCCGGTCTTACAAGGGACTGATAGCCCCACACCCACAGCTCTTCCAAGTTTTTCAATTTGTCAAGGCCTCGAGCTTGATCTCGATCATCATTCAATCTTGGGAACGTATCCATCTGCAAGAATCTCAAAGAATGTAGATGTTCAAGACTGTCAAAGCTTGATAACTTAATGCATCTTGACATTGACAATTTTGTTAAGTTTTTTAATGCTTTCAGATCCTTGATTTCTTTCAGCTCGGTGCATGAATCAATAGTTAATTCTGACAAGGATTCCAAATTTGACAAACTCGGTAACTCTTTCAACTCATGACAATCTAGGACAAAAAGCTCCACTATTCCTGAGGGAAGCTCTGGGATGCATTCCAGCAATCCGCAGCCCACAATGGCGAGCGATCTAAGGTGGATTAGATGAGAAAGTTGAGACAATGTGCAATGCTGACAAGTGACTCCCAATGCTGTTAAAGAGGCAAGAAGCTCTTTGTTGACACCTGATTTTTGACCAAGTTTTTTTTAGTTTTATTTTTGAAAAATCACAAAAAATTCATAAAAAGTAAAAAAATTACAAAATCAACTTTGGTGGCCTTGGCCAAGCCCAAGGAACCATTTTTGACCAAAAAATAATTTTTCATATTTTTTATATTTTTTTAGTATTTTTAGAAAATAGGAAAATACTCAAACAAATCAAGAAAAATAGCATTTGAGGTCACAAAAATATGGAAAAATATCCAATATTTTTATTTTTAATCCCTTGTATTTTTGACCTCACAAAAAGTTCAAAATCAGATTCAATTATGGTGTTCCTTTGTAACCCATACCATTGAATTTGAGAAAAAAATATCAATTGAGTCTTTTAATTTGTAATTTTGAAATTTTCTAGGATCTTGACATCCATTCTAACTGTCCCTTATTGCAATTTAGCCCAATTTCTTGTACAAATTGCTCAATTGCACGAATTTGGCAAAATTGTATACAAAAATTGCATTTTTAGTCCTTGAAAATGAGCATAATTGAAATTACTTTCAATTCAAGGGCTATCATTGCAAATTAAACATACTGCCCAATGGGTTTCACCATTTTGAATCGATTAGCATAGCTAATTTAACCCAATTTGATCATTTGGACCTTCAATTGCATAATTCCCCAATTTGCAATTAAAAGGAAATTTGGGGTTTTTATTGAAATTGATATGAACTTTTGGGCAAAATCATATTTTTTGATAGAATTCATGCCATGGATTCGATTATGAGGTTCAATTGTAAACATTTCCTACTAATTTGGGTTTAATTTTGAAAAATCCTATTCGGAACTGGTTCAGACCGGTCAGACCGCCGATCGAACAGGTTGAACCGGTCCAGAACAGTGTCGTCTTCCCCACTGAGCCTCCGCGCAGATGAACAGTGCAAAGACGAGTTTCAACAACAAAATTGACCGATCAATCGACCATAATCGGAGAGGCATTGTTGGGCGTTTAATCCTTTAAATCATTCCCCATCGATCGGGACCGGAATGGTGATCAACGACCGCTAGAGCAGATAGTAATCGGCCGGTCAAGACGCGAGACCTGCGAAAGTCAACGAGTGCCAAATGCAAGTTGAATTCGTGCCAAATGCAACCACCGGAGGTCCCGAACGGAATAACCACTTAATACCCGTCGATTGCCAGTCGCCGGTGACCATTTCGCACGTGTTTTCACGTGCGAAGGTCACCTGCTCCAACTTCCCGATTCGGCGCCAAAACTGAAAATGATATAAAAGCCAACAGACCTTCGCGAAGCAGGAGGTTGGAAGATTCAGTTGGAGAAGAGAGAACTGAATCGAGAGAGAGAAAGAAAGAGAGAGAAAGAGCTCACATTCCCTCGCGGTGGTCAGAGGTTGGAGCTCAAATTGCAGAGCACCGGTTGGGCCTTCCAAGGCTAAACCAAAGCTCCACGAGGCCATTAGGAGATCGTCCGAAGTCCCCGGAGTCGATCGCCGCCGACAGCGCACGTGGAACTCGCGAAAACATGTGAGAGATAGTTGCAACTCTTATACAGAGCTCTAATGGCGGATTTGCTTTTCGATTATAATTCTTGCATCTAGTGTGTGCGTTTTCTTCCTTGAACATCACTGACCATCTTCGCATATCTTTTTTGCATCGATTTCGTCTTAACACACCGGATCGAGTCTCCCAATCCAACCTCCATTAACCGAACACTGTTCATTCGTACCCAGCCAAATCTGGGCCAAGCGAGCTCAATCGGAGCTCGAGGTAAGTCTTCTGCACCTCTTACCATGTCGATCTATGAGTGAATTGATCTAATTTTGCGTGGTCTGTGTGATTGAACTTCCATGGCCGTACTCGGCGACCCGCATGATACTCTTGATTCTGTGGATTATATGCTTCGACCCTTAGATATGTTAGGATAGAGTCGATTGCGAGTCGATTGCCGCCGGTCTCGCGCGATTCCATCAAGATCCCACCGTCGGATCGACGCCGGAGAGGCATAGCCGTTTGTCCAGTTGCAGGTGTGAGGTTGAAGACGAAGCTGACATGGCGTGGTCAACCGGTCAAACTCCTAGTTGGCATTCGGCCATTGGTCCACGTGTCTGTCGAGTCAGCTCGACCGTTAGTCTGTTAGGGCGAGTCGGCGTAGATCAGACGGCTCAGGTTAATCGAGTCCAATAAATAGTGGCCGTCCGATTAGAAATTATTCGAAAAATGATTTTAAATCAGAAATAAAAAATGATGGAAACGGCGCCGTATGGGTTAGTCAAGAGGCGACGTCGTTCAGGTTAGTAGGATTGGACGGTTCATATTAAGACTTAGGTTCTAATCGTGGCCGTAGGTTTAAGTAGTCCGATCAGACGGCCCTGATCGAGTCTTCGCCCAATCTGAACCGTAGGTTTTAGTAATCTGATCCGGCGGTCGTGCATTAGCCACGCGGTTCAATAGGAACCGTCGAATCAAGTCGAAATAATCAGAAAAATAAAAAAAGGGATAAACGGCGTCGTTTCATGGAAGCTGGTTTCGCGGGTTCGGGTCTGGGCCGGGTTCCGACCTGAGTGGGTCGGGTCGACCCGGACCGAATCACATTTTTTAAATAAAAAAAATCAGAAATGATTTAAAAAAAATAAAAAAATTAGAAAAATCTTAGAAAATCCAAAAAATGCTAGAAAATTCCAGAAAATTCCAAAAAAATGTAGAAAAATTGTGGAAAAATCCTAGACACTTCAGAAACCCCCAAAAATCGAGGGTTGACCACAGACAATTGGTCAACCCCATTTTTGGGGTTTCTTATCCGTTCTTCCGAGACTTGACGACGTTACCCTTTAGGGGTAAGTCGCCTCTGCTGTGTATGCAAAATAAAACCATCAATGCCAAGGCAAGAATTAGGGTCGGGTAGGCAACCAATTCTTAGGTTTAGGTTTTCGAGTCCCGCCTCTTTTCTCAAAATGGTGATTTTGCCCCTCATTGGGAAAATCGTCTTTCTTGTTCCGATCGAGTTTTTGAAAATTGCTTAAAGTTAGGGTTTGGGTCAGGTGGACGACCAAACCTAATATTTGAGATTTTCAGTTCTCATCTTTGTCCAAAATGACGATTTTACCCCTCCGAGGGTAAAATCATTTTTAAATTCCAGAAAAATCTTGGAAATTCCCAAAAAATAGGAAATGGATTGGATTGATAGCTAATCCTATTTACCCCATCTTTTGACTTCCCGATTCATCTAAAATGACAAATTTTCCCTTTTTGAGGTGAATTGTTCCCGAATTGTTCAAAATTACGATTTTGCCCCTCATGGGCAAATCATGCCAAAATCATTCCTAAGCCTTGATTGATATTTCTCTAGGCTAATAGGGCCTCATTAGGGATGCCATGCTGCTTTCATATGTTTTATCCGTATGTACTGGATCCTTGATTTGCGCACTTATTCCTATTGATTGTGAGTGATAGGGTAGTAATTCCCATCTGCATGAACTCTTAGATTTAGGATCTGTACCTCACTCATCTGTATGAAATCCTAGGATCAGATAAACCATTCAGTTTAGGTACCGAAAGGGCGTCAACTCTGACAGTTGGCGTAACTAAGTCCCCGAACCCATTTCTCTGGTTTCCGCAGAATCGAATAGATCACTCCCAACTATTCGATAGGGTTTCCGATCGTACCCTCCACGAAACGATTGGTGGCGACTCCTTGGCATGTACACTCATCACATGTCACTAGACCACACTAAAGGTCGATCACGAATATCCAGCAGTTGCGATTTGGGGTAATGGACCTTGGGAGAGGCCCGCGTCCGATCATACAACGATCGGACGGCCCATTAACCCTCCGCTCGAGGGAGGGTCGCGACAGACTGGCGACTCCGCTGGGGAACATTGTAAACCAGAATCTCTGGTTACGAATTCCAGAGGACTTGAGCCAATTAAAAAGTTGTTTGGTTTATCTGACCTTATTTTCTGCAGATGTTCTCGAAGGTGAGGTACGTACACTAACCATTGTGTTAGATGTTTTTGCAGATTGGAGAAATAATGGGTGGAATGATTATTGACATTTTTTCCTGCAGGTTGGAGTTAGGAATGTATGTTTATTTTTATGCACATACCGAAGCGGTGTTTTGATACAAACTGCTGTGCATGACTTTGCATTATGATGATCATGACACATTGCACACACTAGCGGTCAAACCCCGACCGCAACCACCTCTAGGTTACCTTAGATAGGGAAGGGGTGCGAAAAGGATCTTGTGTTTGATGGCACTTGAGACTTTCGTACTCATTCCTGCCTATCATCCGCATTGGCGATATCTAGCCCTCTTGGGTGGGTACCCTTGGGGAGGAATCTGCCTCATGTGGATCGTGGGAGCCTGAGCCTTAGGTTCCTCACCTGATTTTTGATTTCTTAGAGTATACCCACTTGTCTCATGCGCATGTCTATGAATGGTTGGTATACCTAAAACCGCCCATTTATAAGAGGGGGACATTCCACATTCCCCCAGGTATGGTTGGTAAGGCATTTATTTTCGATGTACTTTACTACTCTCTGCTCCATAATATGACTCATACATTACATACATTCATATGCATTCACATCATGCAAATCGCTCAAGTGACTAATTGAAACAGCAATGGTAATAGGTTAGAATGTCGCTGTTCCCTAAGAGCTCGACAGAATTGGTGACCTTCGAATACCTGAGGAAAGTCACTCGCCCCGGACCAAACACAAGGCTGCACTTCACTAGATTCGTGCATGGTCGGGAGCTGACTGGACGTAAGTTGGGATACGCCGAAGATTGCCAAACCCGTTACTATGTCGATAACCTCAGATTCAAGCGACAAGCGGACGAGATGTTTAAGGACTATCTGGAGATGAAGAGGCAGCGTCGCAATCAGTTGGCCAGAGAGGCATAGGCCCGTCGGAAGGCTGAACTACTGGCTAGAGAAAGTGTACCCATAGTCACTTTCTGGGGAAGGAAAAGGCGCCCCGCGACCAAGACAAAACTGAAACGTATCACGCTCAAGAAGGCAAAACCCGAGAAGCCTCTTGAAATCGTCGTACCGTGGACCCGAGAATGGCCAGAGGAACTACAGCCTCTCAACCAAAACACTGAAGACGACTCCCTTACACTTGATTAGAGGAAAAACTCCCGACCAACTACCATTTGGATAGACCCCTAGGAAAAGAGTGATTTGGATCCTCACATTCCAACGGTCTTTTACAGCTTTCTTGTCTGAAAGATCTCTCTTTACCTTTCTTCCATTAGGCATCTTGATTGTAATAAAAGTTCACTCCGCTTTGTTCTTTTGATGTATTGACCAATGGAATGTGACGTTGCTATTTCCCTTAGTCACTGAGTAAACCTGACTAAATTGCATAATTCACTTCCTTGAAATTCAAAGTAGGCTTTGAGTCAGGCTTTCAAGACCTGAAAAAGGTCCTAATTTTCATTTCTTCAATTGAACTGTGCAATCGAGTTAGCTCATGCATACCTCATGACATCCGCACGTTCATACGTTTAAAGTAATTTCTGACGATTGACTTTTCAAAATCATTTGCATATTTTAGACTTGATGGGAAAGAATGATATTCAAGTATTCAAAATCCCCCGGGCCGAACTCCAATCATGGTGGGACAGCATGGGCGAAGCCAGCCAAAAGTATGCTGAATCACGACGAGGATACCTACTGGACCTACTGAAGATTGAGTGTCCACCTGCCTTTATTCAAGCCATGGCGCTCTACTGGGATCCCACCACCGCTACATTTTGCATGGAAGAACTAGAGATTACTCCCACTATCGAGGAATACAACGCCATCATTGGAGTTGAGTTCATCCCTACGCTCGTCCGACCCCCTATAGGATTTGAACCTCTGAGTCAGGTAGCTGAATTCCTCGACACAGGCCTGAATGAAGTCAAAGCAGATGCAAAAAGCAATTCTGGACGAGTCTCCTTATCTTTCCTTATAGACCGATTTTCCCGCCTCACTGTTGCTAAAGGAACCAAATCTGGTAGAGTCTTTGTCTTGGCATTCTTTAGCTTTGTACTATTCCCGATCTCATCTGTCACCTTTAACCCTATCATGGCTGTAGTAGCTAGACAAGTCTGTTGTGGGTGGGATTACTCAAACATCCTCCTTGCCGAGACCTTCCTTTCCTTAAATCGCTTCAAAAATAAAATAAAAAAGGAGTCTTTAGAGCCTCTAGTGATCTTTTGTATCTGTGTTTCACATCCCATATCAGACAATTCCACATCCGCATGGGTTTCACTGAAATCAGCCCTGATGCACATCCTCTTAAAACCTTTGTCAGAACTCATACACGTGTTCCTAAGTTCAACTTTATAGAGTGGAAAAACTTCCTTATAATCCTAAAACCCGAACAACTCCGATGGCGGCTAAGGTTACCAACGCTGAGCAGAGTCAGATTGACCTGCGATGACGGGGGTCCAGTCCCTTTGCTAGGATTCACGGGCGCTACCGTATACTATCCAAGGAGGGTGATTCGACAGTTTGGAGCTCTACAGGAGATCCCTTCTCCACCACAACCTGGTATCTTTTCTTTTGACATACCAAGCAAGACTCTCATGGAGGAGGAGAAGAAACAGTTTGAAGCCAAGGTGACATCCATCATTCGATCCTTGAAGAATTCGCAAGCCGAAAAAATAAGTTGGCCAGAAAACATGACTCGTGAAGAAAACATTCATAGAGCCACCACAGAATACATTCAACACTTCAAAGCGACCCGACGAAGCCTTGTCGAGCCCTAAATACCCGAATACATCGTGCCCTACGTACTGGGAATAGAGCCATACATACCCGAAGACATGGGACCGCTGTCATGTTCAGAAGACGAGGAGTCCCAGACTGAAGAGGGGAATCTGTACTGGGATGATGAGGATACTTTAGACCTCAAGCGTCCTAGACTTGAATAGACTATTCCGTCAAGTGTAAAATAAGCAAACATTGTGACACCTTCTCATACATTCTCATTTCTGTTAGATACTATCTTGGACACATGAGCATGAATGTGAACATAGTTTGCGAATGTATAAAAACTATCGTCAGAAATTACGCCTCTTTTAATTTCATGAATTCATATCAGGAAATGACTAAAAGAACTACTTACATGAGGCTAAGGCTCACAAGGTAGCCCTTTTTCTCATCTACTGACAAGAAGCATGCAACTAAAAGAATTAACTGCTTCTTTCTGCCAAAATAAGCGAAGCACTCACTAGAAATCTTTTTGAACAGGTACACTCTCATCACGGAACTGCCAACACATCGTTTCCGTACTCGCCTTAAGACAAGAATGGAGCAGCAAGAATTGACTCCGCGCGTGGGCATGTTGGAGTCTCAGATGACTGCCCTGGCAACTATGATGGCTGACATCAAGGCCATGCTGGAAGCCACTCAAGCTAAACAAACAACGGCCCATAACCAAAACAACTCAGGCCCTTCTTCGGTACCTAATATAGCAGATAGAGAGGTAACGAGGGATACCCAACATACAGAGGAGGATATCCATGAACCAAACAGCCGATCACAACCAAAGGCCTCGCCTGTTGTTATCAACCTCGAGAAAGAGGAGAAGGGGAAGCAGACCATGAAAACTGAAGCGGAGGCTAAAAGGTTGGCCAAAATCGAGGAGTGCTTGAGCAGTCAAGGTTACGAGTTAGCCCGCTTCGACAAGATATCTCCTTTCGCTAAAGTAGAGACTCCTCCTGACTATAAAGAGCCAGAGTTTGTAAGAAAATACAATGGGACAGGTTGTCCCCGAGCGCACCTCAAGTATTACCTGCGCAAGATGGCGCACTATTCAGATTATGTTCCGCTACTAATGAACACATTCCAAGAGAGTTTGGCCGGCGCCGCTCTAGCCTGTTTGATTGAGCTAGACCTAGAAGATTACGATGGGTAGGAGGATCTTGCAGAGGACTTCCTCAGACAGTACAAATTCAACACGGCTACGGCCCCTACAAGAGAAGTCCTTCTGCGAACCTCAAATGCAAGAGGTGACTAATCAGGACATATGCCCAGAGGTGGCGAGCCTTGGCCACTCAAGTAAAGCCGTCAATCCCAGAAGAGGAGCTGATTGACTTATTCCTGAAAGCACTCCCCTATGAGTACTTTGACAAGCTAAACACTTCCGGGTGTCAAACATTCGCACACTTGATTAATGTTGCCGAAAGACTAGAATGGGCCTTAAGGGAAAGAAAGCCTCATGAAACTTCTAGAAGGCAATACCCCTTAAGAAAGGAGAGAGAATCCGGACTCGACATAGCATTTATACCAGATCCCCACAAGCCAAGACGATCGGCAATTCCAACCAAGCCAAAGGAGGATCATCCTGGTCGACACCTAAAGTGCAAGAGCCTAGAAGAAAACAACCCCAGAAGTAATTCTCTCAGCTCCCGAGGCTTTTATCCAAGTTGCTCCCGATGCTGCTAGTGCAACACCTGGTGGCGAAAGAACCGCCTAGGGCAAACCCTGCAAGGTATCCTGGCTTTGATGAGAACCAGACCTGTGCCTACCATATGGGCGAAAGAGGGCATAATGTGGATAACTGTTATATCCTTAAGCTGAAAGTGCAAGCCCTGATTGATAGTCAGATTCTAAAATTTGACAATGCAGCCCCAAATGTACAAGAAAATCCATTGCCAGATCATCAAGCAGTAGGGGCAATATTCTCTGAAGGGGAAGAAGACTACCTTAAGCTGAAGGTAGATGTGCTTAAGCTGACCGACCTGCTAATAACCGCTTCATCATACCCAAAAGCAGGAGCAATCTCGACTGACCAAAAGAGATTATGCATCGCTAAGATGATGAGCTTGGGGACAATGTCTGGTATCACCAATGAAGAGTTCGAAGGAGTCAAAGCTTCTTTATCTTTGGAAGGTAGCTACTTCGTGATCAAGACTGAGCAGGGTAACACCTGGGGTACCTCACATGAGAATCTGATAAACAGTCTTGGGCTAGTCACTCAGTCAGAGGAAGAGTTCGAAGAAGACGAACTGAAAGCCAAGAGACGGAGTCTAGCAGACCTCAAATTTATGGCCAACGCACTTGAGAAGGGCGAAATTATAAACAACCTTGGTCAAGATTCTAGAGGGTACAACTTCAAAGTGAAATATTCGGCCCCTCCCAGCTTTTACCAGAAAATTGAAGACATCATACCAGACGGATGGGGAGGTATGGATGATCTCTCTCAACCAGAGACCTCGAAGGGCATAGAAGAACTTGACAACACCGTATCGATGGTCGAAGTCGCTACGACAGTGGTAATCAGATTGGAAGAACTTGATAGCATGAGCGGGGTGAAAGACTACCTAGTCGAGCCTGTTGTGATTCAACTGCCGCGAGAAGAAGCAGACGACACGACTAAACCGGAGATGTCTCATCAGACAACTGTAACTATAAAAGTCCTCCCAGTAGAAGAATACGATCCTAAAGCAGTCCATTGGGACTATGGGATCACACAGGTAGACGCGGTAATGAGGTCCGGACGATTCTATACCCCTAGGGAGGGCGAATCCGAAAAAAGGGAGGTCTCAAAGGAAGACGCGAAAAAACTCATATCGATCATCAAAACCAGCGACTTTGAGGTGATAGAACAGCTAAGGAAGTTACCCGCTCAGATATCCCTATTAGATTTATTCATCAATTTTGAAAAACACAAGAACGCACTGTTGAGAATACTTAATGAAGTACATGTCCCTGAAACAATCAATGAGGTACAATTAGGGGACTTTGTGGGGACGATCCTTTTAAAAGACCAATTGAGCTTCTCTGACGAGGACTTCCCTATGGAAGGAAAAGGGCATAACAAGGCCTTGTATATTTCCGCGCAATGTAACGGAAAAAGAATGGCGCACGTATTGATTGACAATGGATCAGCCTTCAACATTTGCCCTTTGGCTACCCTGAGAAGATTGGGAATCAATGAAGAAACGGTTAAAACATCCAAAACGGCTGTGAGAGCTTTCGACGGGATGAAGAAGACTGTGGTGGGTGAGATTGAGCTTGACGTGTCCATCGGCCCGACAAAGTTCTCTATAAACTTCCAAGTGATGGATCTGCCCAGTGCATTTGGGTTCTTGCTGGGAAGGCCTTGGATCCATACAGCAGGAGCTGTCCCTTCAAGCTTGCATCAAAAGGTACGCTTCGCAGTAGATGGGAAGGTGATTACTGTACATGGAGAAGTCGACCTCCAGACATACCAGAACAGTGCCATACCTTATGTTGAACCCGAAGTAAAAACAGAGGCGAGCTATCATTCCCTAGAACTGGTAGCAACAGTTCATACCCCGGCAGGGACAAGGCTAAGAACCCCATACATCTCGGAAGCCAGTCTTCTACCAGCTAAGATGCTACTGGCATACGGATTCAACCCCGAAAAAGGTCTAGGCAGACACAATCAAGGAATAAATACCCCACTGCAGTTAAAAGCTAACCCACATAGAATGGGCTGGGGTATCAGAAATATCACATGGATGGATCTGGCCCAAAGACAACAGGCCGAGGTCGAGGCAGAAGCCTGGGACGCCTAGGAGGCCGAAACAGCCCGAATAACTCATTCATCGGTTCTCCAACTTGGAAAGGCAGGTCTCAAATGTTCAATAACCCTTTGAATGCTCACTTCAACCAGAACTCTAAATGGTTGTCTGAAGAAGATGTCACTTCACCGATAGAACCAGATCTGACAAATCTTTTTCTCAAAGATGACTCTGTGAATGTCATCATGGAGTGGTTGGACAATGGAGTCACTTCCTCTGAGTAAAGAGCCTCTTCCTTTGTCTTTAAATACTGCATTTAGAACTTTCTGCATTTTGTTGTATTTTCTTTCCTTATTGTACGTATAGGGAAACGCCTTTGGATCTCTGGCCGTTGGTCCAAATAGCACATCTTGTAACGCGGCTCATCTTGCATTCAATAAAACCACACATATTTTGTTAAGGACATATGGAGCCACGAATCAGCCCAATGATGATACCAGTCTTCCACACATAAGCTTGAGGCCTGATTTGCCATATGATTCCTGATTTCCAAAAAGATTTCCTTGGGGCCAAGATATCCAATGACATGAGGATTAGTCCCGTTTATACCTGTACCTATTTCGAAAACTCTTTCGAAAAGACTTTCCATGATCATACATGTCGTTCTCATGGAATACAAACTAACCATACTCATGACATTTCAGGCATATCTTCTCAAACATGCATACCAGGTTGTTACGAGATTCGGATTTCTCCAGTAACCATTCTTATAGCATTGAGGAAGATGAAGACGAGGGTTATACGTCTATCCGTAGAGATTGGAATGCCTTTGAGGAATCGACACCTCCTACTTCAGAAGAACCAATCATTGTTAATCTGGGAGACTCCGTGAATATCAGAGAGGTCAAGATCGGCGAGCATTTATTCCGAAATGAAAGGCTCGAGGTCACAGAGTTACTGAGAGAATATCAAGACATCTTCGCATGGTCTTACGCTGATATGCCCGGCCTTGATCCTCAGATTGTGGAGCATGCATTACCCACGGATCCTGGTGTCAAACCTGTCAAGCAAGGTAGCAGGCGGATGAAGGCTGAGTTGGAGGACAAAATTAAGGAAGAAGTCATGAAGCTTCTTAGGGTAGGCTTTATTGAAGCTATCCCATACTCAGACTGGATTGCAAATATAGTCCCCGTCATGAAGAAGGATGGTAAAGTTCGGATCTGCGTGGATTACCGAGATCTAAATAGAGCAAGCCCAAAAGATGATTTTCCACTTCCTCACATTGATGTGTTAGTGGATAGCACAGCATGTTATGAATTGTTCTCGTTTATGGATGGATTTTCGGGATATAACCAAATCTTCATGAAACAAGAAGGCAAACCAAAGACTGCTTTTACCACACCCTGGGAAAACTTTTGCTACAAAGTCATGCCCTTTGGATTAAAAAACGCCGGGGCTACCTATCAGAAGGCCATGGTCACATTATTCCATGATATGATCCACAAAGAAATTGAAGTATACATCGACGACATGATCGCCAAATCCAAGAAAGGACATGATCACATTCAGGTGTTAAGAAAATTATTTGAGCCCCTGCGCAAATATAAGTTGAGGCTGAACCCTAACAAATATGTGTTTGGGGCGAGATCTGGGAAACTTCTTGGGTTCATAGTCAGTAACAGAGGCATTGAGATTGATCCTTCAAAGATTCAAGCCATCCACGATCTACCAACTCCCTCCACAGTAAAAGAAGTGAGAAGCCTTCTGGGGAGACTGAACTATATTACCAGATTTATCAATTAACTGTCTGATGTGGCTAAGCCAATCTTCAAATTGCTTAAGAAAGGCGCGAAAGTAAAATGGGATGCTGAATGCAGCAGGGCATTCCAAATGATCAAGAGCTATCTGATCACACCGCCGGTACTTCTCCCGCCAATTTCTGGTCACCCATTGACCTTATATCTGACTATACAACAGGAATCCTTGGGAGCCTTACTTGCCCAAACAAGCCCGATAGATGGTAAAGAAAGAGCCATCTATTACCTGAGTAAGAAATTCACACCATCTGAAGCAAAATATGTACCAGTTGAAAGAGCCTATGTAGCTGCGGTATGGGTACTTCGCAGACTGAGACAATATACCCTACACCACCACATTCAGCTCGTAACAGAGAACGATCCTGTCAAATACCTCCTGGAGAAACCCGCTTTAATTGGGAAATTAGCAAAATGGCAAGTAATGCTATCTGAATTTGACATCAAGTGTTCTCCACAGAAGTCAGTTAAAGGAAGAGCTATAGTTGACATGCTAGCAGAAAACCCGTCAAACGGTGAGTCTCCTGAAGTAACAAGCACAGAAGGTCAAATTCTCAACTTAGCAGAAGACAAGTGGGTCATGTACTTCGATGGTGCTGTTAATCTATCAGGGGCGGGCACCGGGGCAGTACTGATATCCCCTGATGATCAACATTACCATGTGGCGGCAAAAATAACTTTCCCTTGCACCAACAACATCTCAGAATATGAGACGTGCATTTTAGGCCTACGATTGGCCATTTCCATGAAGATACCTAGGTTGCAAGTTTTTGGAGATTCCATGCTCATCATCCTACAGACACAGGGAGAGTGGAAGACGAAAGATGCAAAGCTCATCCCTTATCACGAATACCTTGAAGAATTGATACTTAAGTTCGAAGAAGTGTCGTTCGAGTATCTATCAAGATCTCACAATCAATTTGCAGATGCATTGGCCACCTGGCCTCGATATTGCAAACAATTGGAGGATTGGATATAGAACCCCTAAGGATCGACATAGTTGAAAAACCAGCTTATTGTATGCTAATCGAAGAAGAATTGGATGGAGAGCCATGGTATTATGACATCAAGAATTACCTCTCGAAAGGGGAATTCCCTGAAGGATGCCAGCCAGGAGACCGAAGATACATAATCAAGATGGCCAGCAAGTTCTTTCTCAATGGACAAATTCTGTACAAAAGATCCTTTGATTCTACTCTATTGAGATGTGTAAATGCCAAAGAAGCAAATATCCTCTTGAAAGAGATCCACGAAGGAATATGTGGGCCTCACATGAACGGCCACCTCCTCGCCAGGAAGATCATGCGGTTTGGCTATTATTGGATGACCATCGAATCAGATTGCTGTCAGAACGTCCGGTCATGCCACTAGTGCCAAATATACGGTGATAAGATCAGTGCACCCCCAAACGAACTACACCAAATGTCTGAAGTTTGGCCTTTCTCTATGTGGGGCATAGACATGATAGGGCCTATTAATCCTATGGCTTCAAATGGTCATCGTTTCATCTTGGTAGCAATTGATTACTTCACAAAATGGGTAAAAGCCAGTTCTTACAAGAATGTCACTGCAAGAAATGTGGCAAGATTCATCAAAAGAGACATCATATCCCGGTATGGTACCCCTCAAGCGATCATCACAGATAACGGGTCTAACCTAACCAACAAGATTGTCGATGATCTACTGGATCACTTTAGCATTCGACATCTGAATTCATCTCCTTACCGCCCACAGATGAATGGGGCAGTGGAAGCAGCCAACAAAAACATCAAGAGAATCTTGGCTAAAACAACAGAAAACTACAGGGATTGGCACGAAAGGCTGCCCTTCGCCTTGATGGCCTACCGAACGTCGATAAGGACTTCTACGGGGGCAACTCCCTAAGTCTGGTGTATGGGACAGAAGCAGTTCTACCCGTAGAAGTCAAGATTCCCTCTTTAAGAATCATATCAGAAGATAAACTCTCTGAGTCAGAGTATTTCAAACACAGATATGAACAGCTGAATTTAATAGACGAGAAACGTCTTAAAGCCATTTGCCATGGACAAACTTACCAGAGAAGGGTAGCCAGGGCGTTCAATCGAAAGGTCAATACCAGAAACTTCGAAGTAAACGACCTAGTAATTAGGAAAGTTTTGCCGAGTACTACCCATCTAGGGGGAAAATTCACTCTAAATTAAGAAGGCCCCTACATTATCAAGAAGATCCTCATGGGAGGAGCATTAATTCTTGTAAACTCCAAGGAAGAAGAACTGGGGCACCCTGTAAACTCAGATGCTGTGAAGAAATATTACCCTTTAAATAAAATCAGATTCCGGTCATATGCCCTATCCCGAATCGAGCCTACTCTTCATGATAGTCATTGCATAAGCATGTCATACATCCATGCATACATTAGCATGTGTTCAATATTGCAGGACTCAAGGAAGCAAGGTCCTCGAGGGAAAATACCAAGAATGTCCGATGAAGACAGCAAACAGCAAAACGATGAGCAGGAAACTTCAAAAGAAGGGCACAGGAGCACGTTCCGAAATGAATAAAGCCAATTAGAATGCATGATCAAGAGGACTTACTGTCATGGTGACCAGGTACATGTCCTATTTCTCCAAAGATTGAGAATTTCAAGAAATTTTAGAACAACTTAATCTTCTTGTGTTGTTAAGAGACGATGCAGATTTTCATGAATCTATCCATTTCCATCGGAGCGCATGATCAAGGGTAAGGTGTATCGTTCTAATTTTCTGAAATTTGACAGCATATAGCGACAGATTCCTTTAATGTTTTTCAGGGATCCCTGGCCACGCTGGACAGGTAAGTATTCATTTCCCTATCTCTTAGGTTTTAAGACTGTCAGAACCCTTTTTGCTAGAATTTGAAGGCTCCTTGGAATATAGCATGCATTCGAATCTCATGTCTAGAAAGACGCAAAATTCTCACGGTCATGTCACTGGCATTCATGTTTAAACTTGGAGGATTATCTGAACATGATTGAAACACGCATTGTGTCTCATAAATCCCCTTTGAGGGTAAGTTTTGAAGAAAACAAAATGAACTTTTTCAACAAGAGTTGTTTAAACTGTTTAAAAGGATGTTTCCTCAAACAAAAGGCAAGCTGGATCCAAACACGTCAAATACACACTTAAGAGATGAGTGGAGTGGTAAGGACGACGAGACCTTGACCTTGACCTACGGAAGTAAGGGTTATTCGCAGTGATTACATGGATCGAGACGACGAAGGCATTCGTTCCTCTATCATAAATACTACAGGTGACCATTGATAACCCTTTGAACGGCGGTTTCATTCTTTACCCCTGTCGAGAACCACCCCGCAGTGGGGCAAACTGGAGGTACGTCCAGCAGTATCAGGAGATAAATGGTTAGAAGTTCTCTAGCTCAAACTTGCATCAATCTTCGTGTGTTGCTTGTCATTTTAACTTCTATGGTAGTTCAAGTGATTTAAGATGACGAAAAGCATTCGTTTCTCTATCCTATACACTTTGACCCTTTGCACACCCCAGTTGAGCATATACTTTCGTTCCATAAACCCGTTGGTGATCATTGCATATTCCAAGATGGAAGCGACATCACTTCCCGAGCAGAAGAGTTCAAAATATTGGATTTATGGAAAATTCCTGAATTAATGTTGGGGTGCTGAGATTCAAGCTATACATCTAGCACACTCATTTGAAAATTTTGATTCCAAAAAAAAAAAAAGAGAGAGAAAATGTGAGATTTCGACAAAGGATGAGAAAAAGAAAAAAGAGAAAAAGATCCGATCCTGGGCATCAAGAAAAAGCAAAATGCTTGGTAAAAGCAAGACCAATGCCCGTTGTTGACACCTGATTTTTGACCAAGTCTTTTTCAGTTTTATTTTCGAAAAATCATAAAAAATTCATAAAAAGTCAAAAAATTACAAAATCAACTTTGGTGGCCTTGGCCAAGCCCAAGGAACCATTCTTGACCAAAAAATAATTTTTCATATTTTTCACATTTTTTAATATTTTTTAGAAAATAGAAAAATACTTAAAAAATCAAGAAAAATAGCATTTGAGGTCACAAAAATATGAAAAAATATCCAATATTTTTATTTTTAATCCCTTGTATTTTCGACCTCACAAAAAATCCAAAATCAGATTCAATTTTAGGTGTTCCTTTGTAACCCGTAGTATTGAATTTGAAGAAAAAATAACAATTGAGTCCTTTAATTTGCAATTTTGGCATTTTTTAAGATCTTGACATTCAATCTAACTATCCCCTATTTCAATTTAGCCCAATTGTTTGCGCAGTTTGCTCAATTGCACGAATTTGACAAAATTATATACTAAAATTGCATTTTAGTCCTTGAAATCAAGCATAATTGAAATTACTTTCAATTCAAGGGCTATCATTGCAAATTAAACATGCTACCCAATAGATTTCACCATTTTAAATCGATTGGAACAGGTGGTTTGACTCAATTTGATCATTTGCACCCTCAATTACACGATCCCCAATTTCCAATTTAATGAAAATTTGGGGGTTTTGTGGAAATTGATAAAAACTTTTGGGTAAAACCACATTTCTAGATAGAATTCATGCTCTAGATTCGATTTTAAGGTTCAATTGCAAAATTTTTCCATTAATTTGGGATTAATTTGAAAAATCCTGTTCGAAAACGGTTCAGACCGGTCAGACCGCCGGTCCGACCGGTCGAACCGGTCCAGAACAGTGTCGTCTTCCTCAAAACGATCGTGCAAATGAACAGTGACAGGTCGAATTTCCAAGACCAAATTGAAGGACAATTCGCGACTAATTGAAGGAGGAATGGTGGGCGTTTTGTTCCTCTGACCTTCCCCCGTCGATTGACACCAACGGCACCATCCGACGTCGCCGGAGGAAGGAGTAATCGGCCGGTCAAGGACGCGGGACCTGCAAAAGTCAAACAACGATAAGAACAGCTCAAATCCATGCCAAATTCATGCGAAATGAGACTCGTCGAGGGACCTAATGAAGCCGAACGGAATACCCAGCTTCTCCGTCGCCGTTAGCATGTCATTTGGCACGTGATGACACGTGAGTTGAAGAGGGCAGAGGATTCCCCGTTCGGCGCCAAAACTCGAAGGGCTATATAAGCCTGTGGGAGGGCTTTCAGTTAGAGGACGGTTGGTTCAGTTCGAAGGAGGGGAACAGAATCGCGCGAGAGAGAGAGAACACAATAGAGAGCTCGTTCTCCGACCCTTGTCGTCGAGAACTTGAGCTCGACTGCAAGGCGTCGGTTGGGCCATCTCCGGCCAAACCAAAGCCAGGGAAGACCATCTAAAGTTCGCCCAGAGCGTCAGGAAGCGATCGCCACCGTCCACGCCTCGCGAAATCGCAAGAACAGGTAAATCATAGCTTCGAGTTCTTCATTGAGCTTCAATGGCAGACCTTGCATTCCTTGCTCAATCATGCAATTAATGTGTGCGTTTCATTCCCCGAACATCACTGACCACGCTCGCATCTCCATTTTGCATCGACTTTGCTCGCATACCCTGAATCGAGTCCTCCGATTTAGCCTCCATAGCCGATCCTTGCCCAGCCAAATCTGGGCCGAGCGAGCTCAATCGGAGCTCGAGGTAAGTCTTCTGAACCTCCATTTATGCTATTCTGTGACTGAATTTCTTTGATTTTGAGTGAGCTTCCATGGCCGTACTCGGCGATTTGCACGATGTTCTTGATTCTGCGAATGAGATGCTACGATCCTTAGATATGTTAAGCTAGAGACGATCGCGAGCCGATTAGAGTTAGTCTCGCACGATTTCATTAAGATTCCACCGTAGGATCGTCGCCGGAGATCCTCAGCCGTCCATTCCGCCGGGGTCGAGAGGTTGAAGACGAAGCTGACGTGGCGCGGTCAACCGGTCAAAGTCCTAGGTGTCAGTCTGTTATTGGTCCACGTGTCGGTCTAGTCAGCAGGCCGTTAGCAGTTTGTTATTCGAATTAATAGATCGGACGATCGAGAATAATCGAGGCTAATAAATGGTGACCGTCCGATTAGCAAGTAAAAATATCCGAAAATCATTTTTGTATCGGAAATCCGAGTTGATCAGAAACGGTGTCGTTTGGCTAAGTGGGAGGGCGACGTCGTTTAGGTTAGTGGGATCGGACGGTTCGGATCAAGTCCCATGTTATAATCACAGCCGTAGGTTTTAGTAATTTGATCAGACGGCCCTGATCGAGTCTTCGTCTAATCTGAATCGTAGATTCCAGTCAGACAATCCAATGGCCGTGGATTAGCCACGCGGTTCAGTAGCGACCGTCGGATCAAGGCTAGTAATCCGAAAATAAATAATGCGTGATACGGCGTTGTTTCGACCAGGGGCTTTGCGGGTCCGGATCTGGGCCGGGTTCCGGCCCGAATGGGTCGGGTCGACCCGGTCCGAATAATATTTTTAAATAAAAAATCAGAAAATGATTTTAAAAAAAAAATAAAAAAAAATCAGAAAAATCTTAGAAAATCCAAAAAATGCTAGAAAATTCCAGAAAATTCCAAAAAAATGTGGAAAAATTGTGGAAAAATCCTAGATATTCCAGAAACCCCCCAAAAATCGAGGGTTGATCACAGACAACTGGTCAACCCTATTTTTGGGGTTTCTTACCCAATTTTTCGAGACTTGACGACATTACCCTTTAGGGGTAAGTCGCCTCTGCTGTGCATGCAAGATAAGGCCGATAACGCCAAGGTGAGAATTAGGGTCGATTAGACGACCAATTCTTAGGTTTGGGTTTTCGAGTCTCACCTCTTTTCTCAAAATGACGATTTTGCCCTTTAATGGGAAAATCGTCTTTCTTGTCTCAATCGAGTTCTGAAAATTGCTTAAAGTTAGGGTTTGGGTCAGGAGGATGACCAACCCTAATATTTGAGGTTTTCAGTTCTCATCTTTGTCCAAAATGACGACTTTACCCCTCCAAGGGTAAAATCACCTTTAAATTTCAGAAAAATCCTGGAAATTCCCGAAAAATAGGAAATGGATTGGATTGATGGCCAATCCTATTTCCCCTGTCTTGTGACTTCCCAATTCGTCTAAAATGACAGATTTACCCTTTTAAGGGTAAATTTTCCCGAATTATTCAAAATTACGATTCTGCCCCTCATGGGCGAATCATGTCCAAATCACTCCTAAGCCTTGATTGATATTTCTCTAGGCTAATAGGGCCTCATTGGGGATGCCATGCTGATTTCATGTGTTTTATCCGCATGTACTGGATCCTTGATTTGCGCACTTATTTCTATTTTGGTTGTGAGTGATAGGATAGTATTTCCCATCTGCATGAACTCCTAGATTTAGGATCTGTACCCCATTCATCTGTATGAATATCCTAGGATCAGATAAACCATTTAACATAGGTACCGAAAGGGCGTTAACTCTGACAGTTGGCGTAACTAAGTCCCCGAACCCACTTCTCTGGTTTCCGCAGGATCGAATAGACCACTCCCAACTATTCGATAGGGTTTTCCGATCGTACCCTCCATGAAACGATTGGTGGCGACTCCTCGACATGTACACTAATCACATGTCACTAGACCACACTGAAGGTCAACCACGTATATCCAGCAGTTGCGATTTGGGAAATGGGTCTTGGGAGAGGCCCGCGTCCGATCAAGCCAGCGATCGGGCGGCCCATTAGCCCTCCGCTCCCGCCTTCCGCGAGCTCGGGAGAGGGTCGCGACACCCGTCCAAATACTTGTACATTTGTGAATCATGTGTTTGATCTTGCAAATGCCAAAAGATGGCGTGATACCTTTGTATAGGTCACTGGTGAGATCTGGTTGTAAAAGATGCTCCCAATCATGTCACACTCAGATGGTGAAAGCATGGACAAGATGTTGACACCGTCTCAACATGAAGGAGATATTCTCTAAAGACAAATGTGCACTTCGGAGACTGACAGTGCTCTTCAAAGACTATCAATGCACTTCAAAGACTGAAGACGCTATTTGAACTGGAAGAGGCAAGATGACGGCAAACTTGCAGTGATCACTAATGTTAAACCCTTCACGTATTCTGAGCCAAAAACAAGCCTTTTTTTATCCCCAATCCTACCTACGTTACAACCCTGAAAAGCCTTTTCTGATTAAGGCACTTGGATTAACATAGGGTTTAATGTCTAAGTTTAGCTCGAAGAAGTTCGAGCAAGATTATTTCTTTCTCATTTTGCAGGTTTCTTGACTTGTAAACCTGGAGCAGACATTGAAGACTTCTCTTCGAAAGCCTTGACTTGCACGCAAGTCCCCCTTTGGAAACCGTTGACCAAGCCCAACATTACGGTCTCTTAGAAGTCCTCCTGATCGATCGAGGTGTATTCACTGCGAATGATCCTGAACCCTAGGTGCAGGTTTGATAGGAAATTCGAGTGCATTCTTGGTAAAAGACCATTATCTCAAAACGGTGAGAAGTCCTCTTTAATGAGAATACTCCATTGGACATTTTAACCAAACTCTTTTGGTAATTTCAGATTGTTTGATTCAAACTTTCCCCACAAGGAGTTTTTGACCACTTCCGTATGTTGCAAGGTGTTTTAGATAATCTCCAACATCGTAATGCATTCATTAAAATTTTTTCATGACTATGATATAAGTCATAAAGTGCTGTCAAGTTTGACATTAGATATCACTTAAAGACCATTGGTGTGCCCTTGGTAAGAAAGAGTTTACATGTTCAAACTTCTGTAGGACCCCTGGTATCCCCGGACCTCAGAATGATACTTCTTTTGTGAAGAATAACTTTCAGGTTTAAGCTTTTTACAGGATACCTAGAGTACCCAGATCTCAGAATGCCACCTCGCATGTCAAAAAGACAATCCGCGAAATCACCCCTCTGTGAGATTTCAAATTTACAGGTTTGAGCTTTCTGCAGGATACCTAGAGTCCCCAGATCCCAGAATGTCACCTCCAATGTCAAAAGGACAATCCCCAAAATCATCCCTCTGTGAGATTTCAAATTTATAGGTTTGAGCTTTTTGCAGGATACCTAGAGTACCCAGATCCCAGAATGTCACCTCCCATGTCAAAGAAGACAATCTTTAGAAATCATCTCTCCATGAGATCCTAGTGTTACAGGTTTAAGTTTTCTGCAGGATACTTGGAATCCCAGAATGTCACCTCCCATGTCAAAGAAGATAATCTTTAGAAATCATCTCTCCATGAGATCCTAGTGTTACAGGTTTAAGTTTTCTGCAGGATACTTGGAATCCCCAAATCCCAGAATAACGCCTCGCGTGTCGAAATGACAATTTTCAGAATCAGCTTTCTGTGAGGTTCTAGGTAACCCCTAAACCCAGAATAGCTCATGTGGTGAAGCCTAAAGGTTAGGCACACCTCACTTGTATGAATCCTAGTTAATTCCTTAGAATAAAGGATCAAAAATTGTTGACAAAATCTGCTTTCTGTGAGGTTCTAGGTAACCCCTAAACCCAGAATAGCTCATGTGGTAAAACTCAAGGTTAGGCACACCTCACTTGTATAAATCCTAGTTAATTCCTTAGAATATATGATCAAAATGTTCAACAATCCCTAAAAGACTGGGTGCGTCACCCATAGGTTCCAAGCAGAGAGGAATCCTATTCTCGGCCTGATCCCCTTGAAGGATCAAAATGTCTGACAATCCCTAAGAGACTGGGTGCGTCATCCATAGGTTCCTAACAGAAAGGAGTCATATTCATGGTCTGATCCACCATACGGATCAAAACTTCTAACAATCCCTAAGAGACTGGGTGTGTCATTCACAGGTTCCTGTCAAGTATATGAATCCCATTCTGGTACGGCCTACCATACATGCTAGAGTTTAACCGCCCTAGGATACTCAAAAGACGAATCCCTAGGTATTCACTCGAACCCGCTATACACCGCGCATGCCGCACGAGCATCAGGTAGGTGATCAACAGGTAAATAGCAGGTGGGTCTCTCTACTTTCTCTCTCACGTCAGCAAAAGAATGAAGAGCAGAGCATTCACTAGTGGGACAAGAAAGATTGAGTGTCAAGATTCGTTTTTCTTTTCCCCAGTCAAGTCGGTCTAGACTCAGGTTTCACCTGTCTTTGAGCGAAATCTCTCACGAGATTCCTCTCAAAGAAGGGCAGCTGTTGACACCTGATTTTTGACCAAGTTTTTTTTTTAGTTTTATTTTTGAAAAATCACAAAAAATTCATAAAAAGTCAAAAAATTACAAAATCAACTTTGGTGGCCTTGGCCAAGCCCAAGGAACCATTTTTGACCAAAAAATAATTTTTCATATTTTTTATATTTTTTTAGTATTTTTAGAAAATAGGAAAATAATCAAAAAAATCAAGAAAATAGTATTTGAGGTCACAAAAATATGGAAAAATAGCCAATATTTTTCTTTTTAACTCCTTGTATTTTTGACCTCACAAAAAGTTCAAAATCAGATTCAATTATGGGTGTTCCTTTGTAACACATACCATTGAATTTGAGAAAAAATATCAATTGAGTCTTTTAATTTGCAATTTTGGCATTTTCTAGGATCTTGACATCCATTCTAACTATCCCTTATTGCAATTTAGCCCAATTTCTTGTACAAATTGCTCAATTGCACGAATTTGACAAAATTGCATACTAAAATTGCATTTTTAGTCCTTGAAAATGTGCATAATTGAAATTACTTTCAATTCAAGGGCTATCATTGCAAATTAAACATACTGCCCAATGGGTTTCACCATTTTGAATCTATTGGCACAGCTAATTTAACCCAATTTGATCATTTGGACCTTCAATTGCATAATTCCCCAATTTGCAGTTAAAAGGAAATTTGGGGTTTTTGTTGAAATTGATATGAACTTTTGGGCAAAATCATATTTTTTGATAGAATTCATGCCATGGATTCGATTATGAGGTTCAACTGTAAAAATTTCCTACTAATTTGGGTTTAATTTTGAAAAATCCAATTCGGAACCGGTTCAGACCAGTCAGACCGCCGGTCGGACCGGTCGAACCGGTCCAGAACAGTGTCGTCTTCCCCACTGAGCCTCCGCGCAAATGAACAGTGCAAAGACGAGCTTCAACAACAAAATTGACCGACCAATCGACCATAATCGGAGAGGCATTGTTGGGCGTTTAATCCTTTAAACCATTCCCCATCGATCGGGACTGGAATGGTGATCAACGACCGCCGGAGCAGATAGTAATCGGCCGGTCAAGACGCAAGACCTGCGAAAGTCAACGAGTGCCAAATGCAAGTTGAATTCGTGCCAAATGCAACCACCGGAGGTCCCGAACGGAATAACCACTTAATACCCGTCGATTGCCAGTCGCCGGTGACCATTTCGCACGTGTTTTCACGTGCGAAGGTCACCTGCTCCAACTTCCCGATTCGGCGCCAAAACTGAAAATGATATAAAAGCCAACAGACCTTCGCGAAGCAGGAGGTTGGAAGATTCAGTTGGAGAAGAGAGAACTGAATCGAGAGAGAGAAAGAAAGAGAGAGAAAGAGCTCACATTCCCTCGCGGTGGTCGAAGGTTGGAGCTCAAATTGCAAAGCACCGGTTGGGCCTTCCGAGGCTAAACCAAAGCTCCACGAGGCCATTAGGAGGTCGTCCGAAGTCCCCGGAGTCGATCGCCGCCGACAGCGCACGTGGAACCCGCGAAAACAGGTGAGACACAGTTGCAACTCTTATACCGAGCTCTAATGGCGGATTTGCTTTTCGATTATAATTCTTGCATCTAGTGTGTGCGTTTTCTTCCTTGAACATCACTGACCATCTTCGCATATATTTTTTGCATCGATTTCGTCTTAACACACCGAATCGAGTCTCCCAATCCAACCTCCATTAACCGAACACTGTTCATTCGTAACCAGCCAAATCTGGGCCAAGCGAACTCAATCGGAGCTCGAGGTAAGTCTTCTGCACCTCTTACCATGTCGATCTGTGAGTGAATTGATCTAATTTTGCGTGGTCTGTGTGATTGTACTTCCATGGCCGTACTCGGCGACCCGCATGATACTCTTGATTCTGTGGATTATATGCTTCGACCCTTAGATATGTTAGGATAGAGATTGCCGCCGGTCTCGCGCGAATCCATCAAGATCCCACCGTCGGATCGTCGCCGGAGAAGCATAGCCGTTCGTCCAGTTGCAGGTGTGAGGTTGAAGACGAAGCTGACATGGAGCGGTCAACCGGTCAAACTCCTAGTTGGCATTCGGCCATTGGTCCACGTGTCTGTCGAGTCAGCTCGACCGTTAGTCTGTTAGGGCGAGTCAGCGTAGATCAGACGGCTCAGGTTAATCGAGTCCAACAAATAGTGGCCGTCCGATTAGAAATTATTCGAAAAATGATTTTAAATCAGAAATAAAAAATGATGGAAACGGCGCCGTATGGGTTAGTCAAGAGGTGACGTCGTTCAGGTTAGTAGGATTGGACAGTTCAGATTAAGACTTAGGTTCTAATCGTGGCCGTAGGTTTAAGTAGTCCGATCAGTCGGCCCTGATCGAGTCTTCGCCCAATCTGAACCGTAGGTTTTAGTAATCTGATCCGGCGGTCGTGGATAAGCCACGCGGTTCAATAGGAACCGTCGGATCAAGTCTAAATAATCAGAAAAATAAAAAAAGGGATAAACGGCGTCGTTTCATGGAAGCTGGTTTCGCAGGTTCGGGTCTGGACCGGGTTCCGACCTGAGTGGGTCGGGTCGACCCGGTCCGAATCACATTTTTTAAATAAAAAAATCAGAAATGATTTAAAAAAAATAAAAAAATTAGAAAAATCTTAGAAAATCCAAAAAATGCTAGAAAATACCAGAAAATTCCAAAAAAATGTAGAAAAATTGTGGAAAAATCCTAGACACTCCAGAAACCCCCAAAAATCGAGGCTTGACCACAGACAACTGGTCAACCCTATTTTTAGGGTTTCTTATCCGTTCTTCCAAGACTTGACGACGTTACCCTTTAGGGGTAAGTCGCCTCTGCTGTGTATGCAAAATAAAACCATCAATGCCAAGGCAAGAATTAGGGTCGGGTAGGCGACCAATTCTTAGGTTTGGATTTTCGAGTCCCGCCTCTTTTCTCAAAATGGCGATTTTGCCCCTCATTAGGAAAATCGTCTTTCTTGTTCCGATCGAGTTCTGAAAATTGCTTAAAGTTAGGGTTTGGGTCAGGTGGACGACCAAACCTATTATTTGAGATTTTCAGTTCTCATCTTTGTCCAAAATGACGATTTTGCCCCTCCGAGGGTAACTTCACTTTTAAATTCCAGAAAAATCTTGGAAATTCCCAAAAAATAGGAAATGGATTGGATTGATAGCTAATCCTATTTCCCCCATCTTTTGACTTCCCGATTCATCTAAAATGACAAATTTTCCCTTTTTGAGGTGAATTGTTCCCGAATATTTCAAAATTACGATTTTGCCCCTCATGGGCAAATCATGCCAAAATCATTCCTAAGCCTTGATTGATATTTCTCTAGGCTAATAGGGCCTCATTAGTGATTCCATGCTGCTTTCATGTGTTTTATCCGTATGTACTGGATCCTTGATTTACGCACTTATTCCTATTGATTGTGAGTGATAGGGTAGTAATTCCCATCTGCATGAACTCCTAGATTTAGGATCTGTACCTCACTCATCTGTATGAAATCCTAGGATCAGATAAACCATTCAATTTAGGTACCGAAAGGGCGTCAACTCTGACAGTTGGCGTAACTAAGTCCCTGAACCCATTTCTCTGGTTTCCGCAAAATCGAATAGATCATTCCCAACTATATGATAGGGTTTCCGATCGTACCCTCCACGAAACGATTGGTGGCGACTCCTTGGCATGTACACTCATCACATGTCACTAGACCACACTAAATGTCGATCACGAATATCCAGTAGTTGCGATTTGGGGTAATGGACCTTGGGAGAGGCCCGCGTCCGATCATACAGCGATCGGACGGCCCATTAACCCTCCGCTCGAGGGAGGGCCGCGACACTCTTGTAGCGACTGAAGATTGTCACAACTTACTAATTCAAGGTATTGTAGAGAAGGCAGCTTACTGATGCTATGTGGCAGCGATTGAAGCATTTTGCAGTCCTGCAAATCAAGTTTCTCAAGACGAGAAAGCATATCGAATTCATCGGGGAAGCCAGAAACATCTGTCGATCTCAATCGAAGGATCTTCAGTGAAGACAACCCATCTATTGGGATTTCCCCTCCCAGACTCTCGCAATTTGTGGCATCTAGTTCTTCAAGTTTCTCAAGACGAGAGACCTTATTGAATAAGCCAGAAATGCATGTCGAACTTAATCGAAGAATCTTCAGTGAAGATAACTCATCTATATGAATTTCCCCTCCTAAACCCTGACATTCGGTGGCATCTAATTGTTCAAGGCTGACCAACTTGCCAATAGTACTAGGCAAACTCCTCAATTTCTCACAATGAGCAACATTCAAAATTCTCAAGTTTTTCAAATCCCCTATGGATTCAGGTAATTCGCAAATGCCTGATCATGACAAGTCCAATTCAGTCTACCGTTCCAACTTCCCAATTAAGTCGGGAAGTCTGACCAATGATTTGCAACCAGAGGCATCAAGCGTCTCCAAGTCTTTCAATCTTTCAAGGCCTTTGATTTCGACTAGATTTTGGCATTCGAGAGCACGTAATCGCTTCAAACGTGTTAATTGCGAAAGGTCCCGTCTTACAAGGGACTGATAGCCCCACACCCACAGCTCTTCCAAGTTTTTCAATTTGTCAAGGCCTCGAGCTTGATCTCGATCATCATTCAATCTTGGGAACGTATCCATCTGCAAGAATCTCAATGAATGTAGATGTTCAAGACTGTCAAAGCTTGATAACTTAATGCATCTTGACATTGACAATTTTGTTAAGTTTTTTAATGCTTTCAGATCCTTGATTTCTTTCTGCTCGGTGCATGAATCAATAGTTAATTGTGACAAGAATTCCAAATTTGACAAACTCGGTAACTCTTTCAACTCATGACAATCTAGGACAAAAAGCTCCACTATTCCTGAGGGAAGCTCTGGGATGCATTCCAGCAATCCGCAGCCCACAATGGCGAGCGATCTGAGGTGGATTAGATGAGAAAGTTGAGACAATGTGCAATGCTGACAAGTGACTCCCAATGCTGTTAAAGAGGCAGGAAGCTCTTGTAGCGACTGAAGATTGTCACAACTTACTAATTCAAGGTATTGCAGAGAAGGCAGCTTACTGATGCTATGTGGCAGCGATTGAAGCATTTTGCAGTCCTGCAAATCAAGTTTCTCAAGACGAGAAAGCTTATCGAATTCATCGGGGAAGCCAGAGACATCTGTCGATCTCAATCGAAGGATCTTCAGTGAAGACAACCCATCTATTGGGATTTCCCCTCCCAGACTCTCGCAATTTGTGGCATCTAGTTCTTCAAGTTTCTCAAGACGAGAGACCTTATTGAATAAGCCAGAAATGCATGTCGAACTTAATCGAAGAATCTTCAGTGATGATAACCCATCTATATGAATTTCCCCTCCTAAACCCTGACATTCGGTGGCATCTAATTGTTCAAGGCTGACCAACTTGCCAGTAGTACTAGGCAAACTCCTCAATTTCTCACAATGAGAAACATTCAAAATTCTCAAGTTTTTCAAATCCCCTATGGATTCAGGTAATTCGCAAATGCCTGATCGTGACAAGTGCAATTGAGTCAACAGTTCCAACTTCCCAATTGAGTCGGGAAGTCTGACCAATGATTTGCAACCAGAGGCATCAAGCGTCTCCAAGTCTTTCAATCTTTCAAGGCCTTTGATTTCGACTAGATTTTGGCATTCGAGAGCACGTAATCGCTTCAAACGTGTTAATTGCGAAAGGTCCGGTCTTACAAGGGACTGATAGCCCCACACCCACAGCTCTTCCAAGTTTTTCAATTTGTCAAGGCCTCGAGCTTGATCTCGATCATCATTCAATCTTGGGAACGTATCCATCTGCAAGAATCTCAAAGAATGTAGATGTTCAAGACTGTCAAAGCTTGATAAGTTAATGCACCTTGACATTGACAATTTTGTTAAGTTTTTTAATGCTTTCAGATCCTTGATTTCTTTC
The DNA here is from genome assembly GCA_021437785.1 of Rhodomyrtus psidioides. NCBI lineage: Eukaryota > Viridiplantae > Streptophyta > Magnoliopsida > Myrtales > Myrtaceae > Rhodomyrtus > Rhodomyrtus psidioides. Next base: position 3,537,993 of record JAILYB010000071.1, on the reverse strand, counting down.
AGCTCGGTGCATGAATCAATACTTAATTGTGACAAGAATTCCAAATTTGACAAACTCGGTAACTCTTTCAACTCATGACAATCTAGGACAAAAAGCTCCACTATTCCTGAGGGAAGCTCCGGGATGCATTCCAGCAATCCGCAGCCCACAATGGCGAGCGATCTGAGGTGGATTAGATGAGAAAGTTGAGACAATGTGCAATGCTGACAAGTGACTCCCAATGCTGTTAAAGAGGCAGGAAGCTCTTGTAGCGACTGAAGATTGTCACAACTTACTAATTCAAGTTATTGCAGAGAAGGCAGCTTACTGATGCTATGTGGCAGCGATTGAAGCATTTTGCAGTCCTGCAAATCAAGTTTCTCAAGACGAGAAAGCTTATCGAATTCATCGGGGAAGCCAGAAACATCTGTCGATCTCAATCAAAGGATCTTCAGTGAAGACAACCCATCTATTGGGATTTCCCCTCCCAGACTCTCGCAATTTGTGGCATCTAGTTCTTCAAGTTTCTCAAGACGAGAGACCTTATTGAATAAGCCAGAAATGCATGTCGAACTTAATCGAAGAATCTTCTGTGAAGATAACCCATCTATATGAATTTCCCCTCCTAAACCCTAACATTCGGTGGCATCTAATTGTTCAAGGCTGACCAACTTGCCAATAGTACTAGGCAAACTCGTCAATTTCTCACAATTGAGCAATATTCAAAATTTCAAGTTTTTCAAATCCCTAGTGGATTCAGGTAATTCGCAAATGCCTGATCGTGACAAGTGCAATTGAGTCAACAGTTCCAACTTCCCAATTGAGCTGGGGATATGAAAGGGAGGATGATCAATCTGGGGATCTTCTGGAATACCCACTCCTTCTAATGACAAGTCCTGCAATTTCACGAGGGATCCGATGCATTCTGGAAGTCTACATAATTTCGAGCAACCACTCAAGCCAAGGTGCCATAAATTTACCAGATGGCTGATTGAGTCGGGAAGTCTGAGCAGTGACTTGCAATCAGAGGCAACAATTATCTCCAACTTCTTCAAAGAAACTATACATGGAGGAATTTCCTCTATAGCCGTCCCCGCTATGTAAAGTTCCGTCAGTTGTTCCCAATTGCCCATTTCTTGGGGTAGCTTTTGGAGTTTCTGACATCCGCGCACGTCCAAAACAAGGAGGCCCCTGGCTTCTCCAACAGAAGAGTGAATTTGCTCCAGATTACGACATCCTTCGAAGCTTAACATCTCTAAATTTTGGAAGGTTGAGAGATCAGGAGAAACTTTTAAACAATGGCAATTTACAAGAGATAGGGCTTTCAACTAGTTCACCACCTGCAAGATAAAATGATTTATAATTTTTCGCAGAGAAAATAAAATATCAGAAAGCAAAAGACAGAACAAGATGCTCTCCGTCTGACCTGGAGACGACTCCAACCTTCCCAAAGCTCTGATATGTCCCAATCCGATAAACAAAGTATCACCAATTTCTCCAGATGAAAACTAGTGAGCACGGATGCAGGACATTTTTTCAACACGAGGAATCGTAACTGAGGAAGAAAGCCTTTGGAATCTCCAATCAGTGTTGCGTTATGCACTTCAAGCAACCTTAAGTTCGGTAGTGTCTCAAATTGCTCCGTTGTGAGTTCCACGTGCGAGGGGTTTTCGCAGAGCGAAATGGCCTGAACGCGATCCTTTTCTTTTCCCTTCACAAAATATTGCATAACAGTGGAGAGGGGCAATCAGCAAAAAAAATATTTAAGATTACCGCATTGGATATCGGTTAACCATATCCTTTTACAAGTTAAGGACATCATTGCCTTTTATGAAGTTTGAAATATGTTCATTAATTAATCGTATTTTATATCCATCAACATCAACATTAACAACACCTTTATCCCAAACTACTAGTTAAGGTCGGCGGTCGATGAACCTTAATGATAAATAAAATAAAAACAACATAGATCGAGAGAAAAGAAATAAATATGTAAAAATAATAAACAAAAATAAAAATCGTATTTTATATCAATAAAAATAGTAACCAATTTTCGTCATTTCACCTTGATTGTTGAGGCCTTTTCCAATTCTTGTTTAATTTCTGTTTACTGTTTTTTTTTTCAAAATATCTTCTATGAAAGTGGCTGTCAAATAATGAATTTCGTTGCTCAATATTGTTGTTGATATTTATGTTTTCTATTATTCGCACTTTAGTTACTTTAGTTGTCTCCTATTTTACATATCATTCATTTTTATACAGTAATTAAGGGGAAAAGAGTAATCCTCTTCCAAAAGATTAGATGAAAATATACTTTCACACCTTATAATAATAATAATAATAATAATAAGTTAATGGCTAGGATGAAATGAGACTTCATGCGGTATTATTAGGTAACAATTGAAAATTCAAGGATAAGCGCGTGTCACTTCAGATTTTTTGAAGGATTTTTTTTTTTTTAGATTTCCCCTCTATTTCAATAAACGTGATCACTAAATTTCTTCCTTAGTAATTGCAGTTTGACCAGGATTCCATCAAGGATCTAAATGCAGTTTCATTTTCTTTAGTAAATGCACTTTTCTTTTCTTTTTTCAACCCAATAGAAAATGTCTACCTAATCACATCAAGGAATAATACAAGGAGAGTAATGTCGGCTATGAGGTCTAGCAATTCATTCCCATTAAGAGAAATCATGTCAAAACAGAGTAGAACAACAATAGAGGTTAAAATTACCTTATTCCTTTGAAGTACTTCCCAAGTTTCCTCCTGAATCCACAACCTACTTCGATTCATAGGTGTGTTGTAATCTTCTTGACGAACAATTTCCCTACCAAGGTCTCTCAATAGGTCATGCATTGTCATTCTTCCATTATCTTCGATTTTTACTAGCGACATCAAACTTAATGTTTCAATCCCCATATTCGGAAAAAAAATTGCAAGCCTCTCACATGTAGGATGCAATTGATCGATCATATACAAAGAAGAAACAAGCCATGTCCAAAAATATCTATTTTTCCTCATGGTTTAACGCGTCATAACTTATCCTTAGCTTCTCTTGCACTTTCCCATGTGGTACTTTCCGTAACTTCTCTAACGCATCTTGCCAAAATGATCGGTCTCGCCCACACAAAGAGGAACCTATAACTTCGAGAGCTAGGGGAAGCCCTCCGGTAGTGGACACGACAGCACGAGAGGGAGACTCAAATTCACACGGAGGAGAGTCCCTCAGAAAGGCATGTCTACTAAACAAGATCAAGGACTTATCGTCATCAATTTTCTTGAGTTCGTATGGTGATGTCACCCCAGCATCATCAAGAGCAGACCTTATTCTCGTAGTAATTATTATCCTACTTCTCTGCTCAAACCAGTTGTATTTTCCAACCAAAGCTTGGATTTGATCCTTGTCATCCATGTCATCTAGAAGAAGTAGGACTTTCTTACATTTAAATCTTGATTCCATGATCCTGATTCCTTCATCAGTATTAGACACTTGATCGTCTATTTTCAGTATATCGGATATTACTTGATTATGCAAAGATGAAATGCCCTTGCGCCGCGTGGATTCTCGAATATCCGCAATGAAACTGCGATGATGAAACTGGCTGGAGAGCTTATTGTAGATAAATTTGGCTAAAGTTGTCTTACCAATGCCCCCCATTCCATGAATACCAACAATTTGGGTAGCACTAGGGTTATTGTCCAGCAATCTCAAGATATCCTCCACTGCATTATCGATTCCGACAAGTTGTTCAGGAACAACCAGCAGAAAGGCCTTCTTTAACTCGCTCGAAACTTTTCTGACCACCATTTTCACCAATTCTCCTTCGTGGCTGTTTACAAAGCGTTCAAGCTAAAATGCATTAGAAGAACCATCATATCCCGTTATACCTCACCATCACAACATTACAACACGTAAGAGTAAAAACGCAAGCACAAGATGAGGAGAACACGAACGTATAGCTTCGTCTACAAGCAAGATCTTGTCGAAAGAAAGTAAAGGAAATACCCGTTAGCAGTTCTCTCCGATTCCCATCCCTTTAGGGAAGCCACTTCTTGGAGCGCTTGCTTCCATTTGGCAACATCTTCTTCCATATACTTCCCACTTAAAAGGGAGAAAGTTTTCCCAAAGCTTTCTATTTGGTATCGCACATGAGCCGGTTCAACCCTGTAAAATATGGGCAAGACAACTTGCCCGGCGCTGTTCATGCACTCTGTCATCTCAACGAGCTCTTGAAGGCACCATTTGCTCGAGGCGTAATTCTGAGAGAGAACCGCGATCGAGATCTTACTGTTCTCAATGGCCCGAAGAAGGTTGGGGCCGATCTCCTCACCTTTGCGAAGCTCATTGTCGTCTCTGAACACGTGGATTCCAACATTGACGAGGCCGTTGTAGAGGTGATCCACGATGGTTTTGCGAGTATCCTTGCTGCTGAAGCTCAAAAAGACATTGTAGTTGCCTCTTCCCGTCGAAGTGGCAGACGAGCTAGACGCGCCAGTACCATCCGCTTTTCGACGCGTGCACTTCTTGTTGCTCTTGAAAAAATTGTATACGAGCAAAGAGAGAAGAATGGACACAACCAACACAAAAGAAAGCCCAAACACTAGATCCCGCGCCATTGTTACTTCTTCACTAACTCTCGAACCGATTTCTCAGTGAATATCAAGGAACAAAATGACTATTCGGGTTGCCCGACAAGATTACCAGGCAGAACGAAACATACGCGAATAGGAACCAATTTTGAATTAAAAATAGATTTCATATTTTTTTAATTTTAAAATTTATTTAATTATAAAATACCCAAAAAATTCGAAAAATATCATTTGTGGTCAGAAAAATACACAAATATAGTTGATATTTTTATTTCAATTTCCTCTTCAAGATGGTATTTTTAAATCTAAAAAAGATTAACTTTCTTTTTTGCAACTCTTTTTTTATTTTTTTGTTTCTTTTTCTTAATCACTATTTGATTTAATTATTTTCTCTTTTCTTTGTCATCAAATATAATTATTTAATTATTTAATTTAAATGCAAATTGGGAACAAAAATTTTGTGTAGTTACTAAAAGCGTTTCTGTTCCTGGAACAAAAGTTTTAGCAGTTACCAAACGCGTTCTGATTCTAAAAAATCATCCGGGAACAGAAACACAGGAACAAAAATAAGAAACAGGAACATTGCCAAATAGAGCCATTTATCGTTCGTGAACCATCATATCCTGTTCCACCTCTGCAAAACTGCGACTCCATCAACACTTGACCCACGCCAACAAGGTGTGCGAATCGCCTGTCAAGCTTTCTTCCTGCCAAGGTGTGCCCAGGTCGATCTCAGCCGTCCGTTGATTGAACGGACGGCTGTGATTGATGGACGTACAAGAAGTGACAGAAAAACAAAAAGAAAAAAAGAAAAAATGGCCAGCCGCAATTTGATGTGATCGTGGCCGTCCGTTGATTGAACGGACGGCCACGATCACATCTTGGCACTCCTGCCCGGGTGAAATCCGGGCAGGGGATCCGAATCCCGCCAACAAGACCTCAAATTCATCCGATAAAGTTCCAAGTACTGGCTTCTACGCCGTACACAGTCTTAAAATGAATAGTAAGTGAAGGATTCGTGTTTAGTGAAGGGATAAATAATTGAGCTCTCCCACTCTATCAATGGGGGCGTTGGCTGAGTTGGTGAGATTCCTGAGTCTTAAACAATTAAACTGATGAGGTCCTCGATTTGAATCTCTTTGACCGGTCTTGTGGGCTTACTCGGTGCCATTGGTCTTGTACCCCACCGCCTCGAGGACTTAGTCCATTGCACGTAGAAAATCTCGATTATGAAAATAATAATAATAATAATAATAATAATTGAGCTTTTAAATTATCATAGTCATTGTTCAGTATATGTGTGTGTATAATATACGGTGTTCGTTTTGTCTCTATGACAATTATTTCATGCGCCAGTCGACGTTTCGACAATTTCTCCTTCGAGGCAGAGAAATAAGTACCCTCGTTTCCTTCTAAACTTAGAAGATAACTCGAAATAAATGATTACTCTGCAATCTATGCTCCGTGTCCGTAGCGTCGATAATAATAAAAGTGCAAGAAGGGAAAGTAAGGAGGATGACATGCGAAGCTTGGCTAATAATCCAACAAATAAAAATTAAATAAGAGGAGTGAGGAGTCGAGGGGTCGTGAGTAATGAGCATGAGCAACTAGGACAGCGACGCACTAGGGAGTCGAGACCTCGGGTTTCTTTTTTTTTTTAATACCAACTAAAAATTAGTTCTAAAAATCAGTCTGGGTGGGCCTACACCTAGAACCGAAAACTGAACCTGTTTAAACCGATTCTCAAAATTTAGAACCGGTACCCGGACCGGTTTGAACGGGAACCGGTTCCCGACCCTATTTTTCGGGTGGTCCGATCTGGGTTCCGGGTCAACCCGGTCCGGTTGCACACCCTCTATTAGCGACTACGAAAGCAAACATGATTATGTGTCTATTCTTAATTTTGTATTTTTGGGATAAATCAGAAGGCAAAGATTGGCGGAGGAAGGAAGCAATGTGGTGTGGTAGGCTCAGATTGGGTGTTAACTGTTAAGTAGAGATAACAAGCATTTTGATCTTTTTGGTTTCCGTAGAATGAGAAGCTTATTAGGCAAAGGGGCACTTGCAGTGTTTGCTCCTGGAACGAGGTTGAAAGTGGAGGATACGTTGTTAAGTTGCTGTTGTGCTTGCGTCGATCCAATGGGAGCTCTGAGAGTGGATCGAGATGGAGATCATGTTGAGCAAACAGTGTTAAATAACATTTTTGTTTTAAGATTTTTGGGCAAACAGTGTTAAATAACAATTCTGTTTTATACAAATGGAGGATACTAAAAATTCGAATGACAATTGTAAATATAGGCAAACTGCCACAAACATACAAACACTGAGTTGGCAGAAGCATAAGCTCTGAGCCTTTAGAAGCAAAAATTTTAACCTTCAGAAGCACAAAGTTTGAGCCTTCCGAAGCACAAGGTCTGAGCCCGTCAGAAGCACAAAGTCTGAGCCCATTAGAATCACATGGTCTGAGCCCGTCAGAATCACAAAGTCTGAACCCGTCAGAAGATCTGAAGCGGTCTGAAGCACATGATATGAGGCATTCAAAAACACAAACGTATTGGAAGAAATGAAATCGATAAAAATACCAAGGTCTGTGTTCGACACAGTTTCCTTAAAACAGATTCGTCTCCTCCAGTACGTGCTTTAAGGTTTTGTGAACGTCTGTCTCTCAGGATACAACGATTAAGCAGCGATATAGGCAAGCACAGCACTCCAAAGCTTTCGGCGAACTTGAACTCAATGTGAACACTATCGAAAACAATGCAGATGCAGACAATTGAAAAAAGGGAGAAGAGATTTTCGTGGTTTTCTTTCGTATAGAAACAGAACGGGAAGCCACCTATTTATAGGCTAAGCGGGGCATTGCGGAAATAAAGAATAATGGCTAAATAATTCTACCGTTTAGAGCCGTTATGTATTTAATTATGTAACCACAGAATTATAATAGCCGTTACTTAATTAATACCATTAACATGCCGGTAATTAACTTAAGAACGGTTACCTTGTAACGGCTTGAGTTGGGAAAAAATTAAAATAGAAGGCAAAAATGGGCTTGTCACGAGGTCCACTTTCTGGTCCTGCATTCGCATACGCAGGTCGTGCACTCGCACCCAAGTTTCAACTTGTCGGGCTTCCGTCAAGGTCCGAGATTTGCATCTACCTGCACGTGCGCACGAGGTATAGTACTTGTGTTATGATAGTTACCACTCAAAGGGAGTGTAGCCACATATAAATTACTTCAATGCCTTCCTCCTTTCCAATGTGGAATTAGTGCTTTGTCACTTCCACTTCCAACTTAAGGGGTGTTCTTTGAGAAATAATTTTTCATTCACTCACCCATCAAAATACCTCATATTTTCCAACAATCCCCCACATGAATGAAAATTATTTTGATTTTGACTCTGTGATAGTGTTCGACAAATGAAACCTGCATAGGATAGGTAGGAATCACCCTTTGAACCTTCCCTTATGAAAGTATATTTAATTTACTAGCTGTCCAGTAGACATGATGTCCTTGAAATGTCCTGCTTTCTTAGTAAATGACCCATACACTTCACACATGAATCATCTAAACGTTTGTTCAGTTCTCATGAGTATGTTCGTTTTGGCTATGAACATCGTCCTGGTTCTGCGAGAGTTTCTAAGGAATTCAGCTCTTAATAATTCTCCTTTGAAGCGGCTCCACTTCTCTCTCACATAGGTGATTACTTATTCTTGAGTAATTGGATTACTCCACTTAAGAATCATTAAAGCAATAATTGCTATCCTTTTTCCTGATAAACCCCTACAATAGTTGGGAATATCAAATCACTGTTATTTTATAGGAATGGTTTTAGGGATAAACCCCCACAGTGATATCACTAAGTTCATATAATTAGATTGTCCCTTTGAACCTAGATCTTGAGATCTCCAATCAGCTAGGTTGGGTTTTCCTTTATATCAACTTTTCTGTAATGGGCTTCAGTCTCATTCCTATTGTCGACTTTTCAACTAACTCTCTGTTTAACCTTTTGGTTAGCAGATCCGCAATATTATCCTTTGACTTTACGTAGTCAATAGGTATAATTTCAGTTGAGAGTAGTTGCCTAATGATATTATGTCTACGACGTATATGTCTAGACTTACCATTATACATGTTACTTTGTGCTCTTCCAATCGCAGATTGACAATCGCAATGTATACAGATTGGTGGCACATGTTTTTGTCATTTTGGTATATCCTCTAAGAAATGGCGTAGCCATTCAGCCTCTTCACCACATTTATCCAAAGCTATAAACTCATATTCCATTGTGGATCTGGCTATAACAGTTTATTTACAGGATTTCCAATATACAACTGCAACTGTCAGTGTGAATACATATCCACTAGTAGATTTTGAGTCTTTTATATCAGATATCCAGTTCGCATCACTGTATCCTTGTAAGACAGATGGATACCTGGTATAGTGCAAGCTATGATTCCGAGTATACCGTAGGTACCTGAGTACTCTCACTATTGCTTTCCAATGGTCAGCACTCGGATTGCTCGTATATCTACTCAATCTACTAACCGTATAGGCAATATCTGGTCTAGTACAACTCATTAAGTACATTATACTTACAATAATTCTGGAGTACTCTACTTGAGAAATACTCTCTCATCTATTCTTGAATAGATGGAAACTATTGTCTAATGGTGTTCTAGCAATACTAGAATCATTCTTGCTGAATTTTTCAAGAATCTTGTTCACATAGTGTGACTGGTTTAAAACTAAACCTTCTGACGTTCTTTTGATTTTAATTCCTAAAATCACATCAGCAAGTCCCATATCTTTCATGTCAAATCTTGAATCCAACATATTCTTGATAGATTTGATCATTATGTCATCACTACCAATAATGAGTATGTCATCCACATACAAATATAGAATGGCATATCTATTCTCTGTCTCTTCAATGTAGACACATTTATCACATCCATTGATCTTAAATCCATTGGTAATTATTGCATTATCAAACTTTTCATGCCACTACTTTGGCGCTTGTTTTAGACCATACAATGATTTTACCAATTTACAGACTTTCCTTTCTTACCCTGGAACTATAAAACCTTTAGGTTGTTCCATATAGATTTCTTCATCCAAATCACCATTTAGGAAATCTGTTTTTACATCCATTTGATGTACTTCTAGATTTCGCAATGCTGCAATTGCAAGTATCATCCTAATGGAGTTTATTCTCGTCACAGGAGAATAAGTATCAAAGTAATCTAAGCCTTCTCGTTGCATGTATCCTTTGATTTCAAGTCTGGATTTATACTTATCAATGGAGCCATCTACTTTCATCTTCCTTTTAAAGATCCATCTAGACCTTAAAGGTTTACAACCAGGATGAAGATCCACTAGTTCCTAAGTATGATTATGCAAAATAGAATCAACTTCACTTTTTATTGCCTCTTTCCATAGAGGTCCCTCAGAAGAATTCACAGCTTATGTATAATTTAGTGGTTCATTTTCTAACAAATAAGTTAGAAAATCATTTCCAAACGATTTTTCCACTCTTGCTCTTTTGCTACGTCTCAATTCATGATCTGAATTATGACTTTCATCATTCATAGTTTCATTCGTTCGTTTGGACGAGCTTGATCCACCATTGGATTTATAAGGAAATACATCTTCAAAGAATGAAGCATTCCTAGATTCCATGATCGTATTCTTGTGTATCTTTGAAATCTTAGATTCATGCACAAGAAATCGATATGCATTACTATTATGTGCATAGCCTATAAAGATGCAATCCACCGTTTTAGGACATATCTTAGTTTTCTTTGGTGTTGGAACCATCATTTTTGCAAGACACCGCCACACTCGTAAGCATTTGTAGGATGGTCTCCTACCTTTCCATAGCTCAAAAGGGATTTTATCCTCTTTCTTTCGAGGTACATTATTTAAAAGGTAATTGCTTGACAAAATAGCTTCACCCCACATATTTTGAGGTAAACCTTAACTTAGTAACATCGCATTCATCATTTCTTTCAATGTGTCATTTTTACGTTTAGCAACACTATTTGATTGAGGTGAATAGGGTGCATTTACTTCATGTATAATTTCGTGTTGTGCACAGAATTCACCAATTGGTACTTCATACTCACCGCCTCTATCACTTCTCAATCTTTTGATTTTCTTATCAAGTTGATTTTCAACTTTATTCTTATAGGAATAAATTTCTCTAAGGCTTCATCTTTGCTTTTAAGCAAATACACATAACAGTATTTAGTACTATAATCGATAAAGGTAATAAAATATTTATTACCACCTCTTGTTTGTATGAATTTCAAATCACAAACATCACTATGAATCAATTCAAGAGGTACGGTGCTTCTGTCAATCGATTGAAACGATGATTTCGTTAATTTCGTCTCAACACATATTTCACATTTGTGTTTTGAATCAATTTGGAATGAGGGTATATGTTCCAAGTTAATTAATCTACACAATGTATCATAATTAACATGTCCGAGTTTACCATGCCATAAATTGGAAGACTCAAGCATATAAACGGAAGAGTTATTATCTTTATTGATAATTGTCATAACATTGAGCTTGAAAAGCCCATCAGTTACATATCCCTTCCCCACATACATTCCAGATTTAGACAAAATAACTTTATCTGACTCGAACACCATGGCCTTCAACAGAGATCCGGAGACTATATTCTTTCGGATTTCTGGCACATACAAGACATTGTTCAGAGTCAGCTCTTTCCCAGAAGTCATCTTCAGAAGTACCTTCCCTTGGCCTTCAACAGCAGAAGAGGCAGAATTTCCCATGAATACTTTCTCCCCATCAATTGGTTCGAAAGTTGTGAACAATTCCTTATTGGAACACACGTGCCTAGTAGCACCAGCGTCAATCCACCATTCCTTTGGATTGGACCCAACCAAGTTCACTTCAGAAACCATTGCAGAAAGGTTTATGTCTGACACGTCTTTTGCAATGTCATTCACCATATTTGTCTCATAACTCTTCCTCTTTGGAAGTCTGCAATCCACAGATCTGTGACCCTTCTTGCCACAGTTGAAGAATTTCCCTAGAAACATGTTCTTGGAAACTCCTCCTTTTGGTCCAACCTTGGCTTGGCGACCTTCTTGTTCTTGTGGCCATGTTTATGCTCCACAATATTTGCCTTCGCTGTAGTAGGATTGAACCCTTTGTGTTCAGAGCTTCTGTTGTCTTCTTCAATTCGAAGTCTAACAATCAGCTCCTCCAAGTTCATTTCATTTCTCTTGTGCTTGAGGTGGTTCTTGAAATCCTTCCACCCAGGAGGTAGCTTCTCAATAATCGCAGCCACTTGGAAGGTTTTACTCAAGTTCATTCCTTCGGCCTGAATCTCATGCAAGATTACCTGAATTTCTTGCACTTGACTGATAATAGCCTTAGAATCCACCATCTAATAATCAAGGAATCGACCGACAATAAATTTTTTTGCTCCGGCATCCTCTGTTTTATATTTTCGGTCCAAGGATTACCATAACTCCTTTGACATCCTTATTGCACAATAGACATTGTACAAGGAGTCATGTAAGCCATTCATAACATAATTCCTACGCATGAAGTCAGAATGCTTCCAAGCCTCAACAGCGTTGAAGGCTTGCTTATCCGTTTCTCCATTGGATACCTTAGGAGGTTCCTCAGTCAAGAATCTTGCAAGATTCAGTGTTGTTAAATAAAACATCTTTTGCTACCATATTTTAAAGTTCGATCCGTTGAACTTTTCAGGTTTCTCACCATGGTGAAAAGAAGCTGCAGCAGAAGCAGTAGATGATCCAGGCTGTTGGACAGCAGAGGTAGAGCTTTTGGTGATGTCATTAGCAGACATATCAACAACTTCTTTCTTAGTAGCCATTCGAATGGTAAGTGTTAAATAAAACCTGTTTTAAGATTGTTGAGCAAACAGTGTTAAATAACAATTATGTTTTAAGATTTTTGGGCAAACAATGTTAAATAACAATTCTGTTTTATATAAATGGAGGATACTAAAAATTCGAATGACAATTGTAAATGTGGGCAAACTGCCACAAACATACAAATACTGAGTTGGTAGAAGCACAAGCTCTGAGCCTTCAGAAGCACAAAATCTGAGCCTTCAGAAGCACAAGGTCTGAGCCCGTCAGAAGCACCAGATCTGAGCATTCAGAAGCACAAAGTCTGAGCCCCTCAGAACCACAAGGTCGGAGCCCGTCAAAAGCACAAGATCTGAGCCCGTCAGAATCACAAGGTCTGAGCCCGTCAAAGTCACAAAGTCTGAACCCGTCAGAAGATTTGAAGCGATCTGAAGCACAAGATTTGAGGCAGTCAAAAACGTAAACGTATCGGAAGAAATGAAATCAATAAAAATACAGAGGCCCGTGTTCGACACAGTTTCCTTAAAACAGATTCGTCCCCTCCAGTACGTGCTTTGAGGTTTTGTGAACGTCTGTCTCCCAGGATACAACGGTTAAGCAGCGATAGAGGCAAGCATAGCACTCCAAAGCTTTCAGCGAACTTGAACTCAACGTGAACACTATCGAAAACAATGCAGATGTAGACAATTGAAAAGAGGGAGAAGAGATTTTCGTGGTTTTCTTTCGTATAGAAACAGAACGGGAAGCCACCTATTTATAGGCTAAGCGGGGCATTGCAAAAATAAAGAATAACGGCTAAATAACCCTACCGTTTAGAGCCGTTATGTATTTAATTCTGTAACTACAGAATTATAATAGCCGTTACTTAGTTAATATCATTAACATGCCGGTAACTTAAGAACGGTTACCTTGTAACGGCTTGAGTTGGAAAAAATTAAAATAGAAGGCAAAAATGGGCTTATCGCGAGGTCCACTTTCCGATCCTGCATTTGCGTACGCAGGTCGTGCACTCGCGCCCAAAATTCAACTTGTCGGGCCTCCATCGGGGTCCGGGATTTGCACCCACTGCACGTGCGCGCGAGGCATAGTACTTGTGTTATGATAGTTACCACTCAAAAGGAGTGTAGCCACATATAAAGCACTTCAAGGCCTTCCTCCTTTCCAATGTGGGACTAGTACTTTGTCACTTCCCACTTCCAACTTAAGGGGTGCTCTTTGAGAAACAATTTCTCATTCACTCACCCATCAAAATACCTCATATTTTCCAACAGATCCTCCGTGCCTAGAGAAATTCTTTTTCCTTTGCTTTTTGTTTCTGGAATAAAAATGATTGTTACCCCTGTAATTATAGTCATTTATAGCCACCATGTTAATTTCGTATCTAAAAGTAAGAGGGGAAAAAGTAAAAAAAAGAAGAAGAAGAAAAGAATAAATGAATAAATATTAAAAAATAATTGGATTGTAAAAATTATCCACGTCAGCAATATAAGACAAAAATTGATTGTAATGACTACATTGACAATTCATCAAAAAGAGTTTATGACTATATTGACATAATTAAAAGGTTTAAAACTGGATCGTATAATAGATTTAGAATTTTTTGGGCAACTTTTCATATTGTACTAGCCCATAGATTCGTGCTATGCACGAGAAAACACTCGTGAAATGCATCACAAAGTACAATTATTCTAGAAGTGTAACTTGATCATCGTGAGGGTAAGAAATTAATGTCTAAATTGCCCTCATTTTATCAAAATAGCGCATAGAGTGGACATTATTTCAAATAAATGCATGAAATAGCCATGATAGTTCGAAATAAAGGCATGACCTAATCGATTGGCCATTGATCAAGAGCATTTTCGTCCAAAGATAACTTTAAATTTAAATTATTTATTTGTTAATTCTTTTCTTTTTTTTTCTTTGTTTATTTTTTTTGTTGCGCCCGACGAGGGTCCGATGATACTCGTCGATCACTGGGTGAGGGCCTACAAACCCACATCGATCAATGGTAATGATGGCCGGCTCACTTTTGCCCGAGGACGACAACCCTCGCCAGATTGAGTGAGGTTATCTCTCGCCAGATCGGTCAAGGCCTCTTCGATATGTCATCACTTGAGACCCGGCAAAATAGAAAGGGAAAAAAATAAAATAAAAAAATATAAGGACGAAAATACACTTGACCAACTGGAAGATTTAGTCGATCGGTATGTCAAGCCTTTTTTTGAGACTAACATGGGTACTTGAGGCCCCCTTTTTTTAAACAAATTCCAATTGGACCCTATTTTGAGAAAATAAGGACACTTTTTATTTCCAATTTTCCCAAATATGACCTGGTTTAGAATTTGAAGGGAAAAGGAAAAAAAAAAATCAAAGTGAGGGGGCCACATGTCAACTCCCTAGAGGCTCCCTCGTCATGCACCAAAATACTTGCATCATATATTACCACCTGATGGACCATGTTTTGATTGGAGGGTTACATTACCCATATTTTGATTTTAGTAAAGTTTGAAGTCCATAACTTGGATACCAATCAAAGATATAGTTAAAGCAAATTTTTCCAAACCAAGTATGGATGAAAATATTACCCATTATTAAATGCAACTACATTGCTTAAAAAATGAGGAAAATCGCTTTCAAATAAATAGATTATCATACCACTCATAGATTATATGAATGTGAAATCTCGTTTTTACATATTGGGAAAATTTTATTTACCTTCATAATTTTAAAGTTGGTGCCTGGCAGACCTTGAACTTCATTAAGTTGCATTCCCCGGCAAACCCGAACTTGCATAATAGTACGCTAACCTTGGTTTGTTAATTAATATGTATCATGCACATGCCTTTAAGGGGATAAATAAGTTACATATTTATGATCTAAAACTCTTTGCCGCATTTTTTACACCCTATATCAAAAGATAGATCCTTTATACGGTGAGCATCAATTGTCTCCATTATGATGGATTTCTCATCATACAATTAGATGTTGTTTTGTTGCATTTGTGCTGCCATCAAAGTGTTCAATTTTACGAGTAGCAGTGAGGTTTAGGAGGATCAGCGGAATTTGCAGTGAAACTGACATGATCGATTGGTTCTAAGATAGTTATTAGAGGTGATGGAGCAAATTATAGGCTCCAAAATTCAGAACTGGCGAGGAGACCTCCAACAAAGATCTCTCTCTCTCTCTCTCTCTCTCTCTCTCTCTCTCTCTCTCTCTCTCTCTCTCTCTCTCTCTCATATTAACTAAAATGTAATTTCAGAAGCCGATACACTGGCTTCAAATTTAATTTCATATCAATGATGTGGTGTAACATGAAGAAATTGATATATTTTAGTTAGCCTATGAGTTGTTTATTAGAACTGTTTAATTAATGGTGAGTCTAACTGGCAATATTAATAGGCTTACACTGGGGCTCTTGCTTGGTGATCTCATCGAATTGGCCTTCCGCTGCATGTTCTACCAAAAATGCGTTAGTATTAGATAAATTGGCTCAATTCCATAAAAAAGCATCAACTTTATGTCCAATCCCAAATCTGGCCCAAACTTTATTTTGTCTCAAAAAAAGTCATCAACTTCCACTTGTATCCCAAATCTAACCCCCATTAACTCTGCACTCACGTTTGCCGTTAGTCATCTGACCTGGCATTTCCATGCCAGTAGTTTATACACCTCAAAAAGCCCACGTGGATTTAAAGGCAAAAACCACACCTCTGCAACGTCTTCACATCTTCATCTTCTCAAGCACGACTTATGTTCTGGATGGGTTTTTTCTCGCGCTCTGTTTTCGCTCCTTCTCAGCTTCCGATCGACTCATCGAAGGACAGCAAAACAAAGTTACCTTTCTTTTGGGGCAAATTTTAATGGAGAAAACAACAGTGTCAACAGTATCTGCAATTTTCATGCCTCTGTTTTGCCTTTTCTCTTTTCTAGGTTTACCTAATCGGCATTGAAGTGGCAAAAGGATGAGGGAACATGGAACAACACCAGCTATTATTAGCAAGAAAACAGAGGAGCAAGAACAGAGAACAAGATCTTCAACTGGACATGAAAAAGAAGAAGAAAACACCGCATAGATGATGCAATGATTCTTCCGAGTGTAGCCACTTAGTCGGAACTCAACCACATATTCCTGAGGCTATAACATTTCCTCAATTAGAAAAATCAGCAGTAAATCAAGGACAAATTCCCTCCAAATCCTTCATTGATTAGGCAAAAAGTCTCCAGTCTCCAGTTTCCCAAAGTCATCCAAAAAAAAAGAACCATTTTCTGCAGATAATTCACAAATTCAAGAACCCCTTCGAATTCATAAAAGAGGAAATCAAAATGGGAATTTTTAAGTGGAGAGAAGCTGCTATTGGCCCTCACCCTCCCGAGCCACCAACCCCTTCAGCAACGGAGGCCAGCTTCTGCAGGTTCAGCTTCACCACGGTGTCAGCAAAGAGGCGGGTGTCCTCCTCGGTGTTCCCCTTCGGCAAGTCCACGACGTACGACTCCAGGACGACAGTCCAGATCCTGCCCTCATGCGCCACCTCGTGCATCGTCGTCACCGACTGGTAGGTCCTCAGCCGGTGCTCTCAGCTGCCGATGGTGAACCCGGTGAGAGAATCTGCTATTGGCCCTCACCCTTCCGAGCCACCAACCTTTCACTCTTCAGCAACGGAGGCCAGCATCTGCAGGTTCAGCTTCACCACGGTGTTGGCAAAGAGGCGGGTGCCTTCCTCGGTGTTTGCCTTCGGCAAGTCCACGACGTACGACTCCAGGACGATGGTCCAGATCCTGCCCTCATCCGCTACCTCGTGCATCGTCGTCACCGACCGGTAGTTCCTCAGCCGGTGCTCTCTGCCGCTGATGGTAGACCCGGTGACGAACAGATCGTCGTCCAGCACGTTCAGCCTCTCTTCGCTCGTGGCCACCGGGAAAGAATTTGGAGGTCGACGTTCGCCCTCGATGAGTCGATCGGAGGCTAAGAAAGAGCGAAAATTGAGCACGAGAAAAAACCTAGCGAGAACATAAATCGTGCTTGAGGAGATGAAGATTTTTTTTTTTGAACGAAAGAAGATGAAGATGTTAACGCGTGGGCTTTTGAGGTGTATAAATTACTGACGTGGAAATGCCAGATCGGATGACTAACAGCGAGCGTGAGTGCATAGTTAACCGGGGCCAGATTTAGGATATAAGTGTAAGTTGGTGATTTTTTTTTAGACAAAATAAAGTTCAGACCAGATTTGGGATTGAACATAAAGTTTGTGCTTTTTTATGGAATTGGGCCTAGATAAATTTATGACAATCTTTGGCCCGATGAAAATTTTTAGGGAAGTACAAGAGACTGTAGTGCTCGAAATCTGTGGGACGGACCATTCCGGGTACAATGATAGTTTCAAGATACCACTCATAAGCTATGGACGAAACCATGTACTCTCCTGATGAACAGTGTCTGTAAGGTTTGGAAGATGATAAGTGCTAGAAAAAGCGTGACAAGTCTGGACAATATATCCATGCCTCGGAAACTAGGGTTGTATCTACTTTACAGGAAACTGTGAAGATGGCTTCAACAAAAGAAAACTAAACAAGTTGAACTTGGCTCAGCACTGCATGTTACTGGAAAATGATGAAACCTGAAAAAGCTGGACTTGACCTAAGCACATGTTACCGGGCAAACTACACAGTTTCCAAAATGAGTCCGACGCATGCGAACAAGAAATACATATTTAATGGACTAATACTTGATTATTAATTAACTAATACTTCATTGAGGGAGAGCAGTTATCACATGTTCAGTTGGTGCCTTCCCTAGTTTGAATTGCCAGCCTTCATGGAGAGAATTGTTATTCTTTCCCAAGCCAAATTATTCCTCCTGTCTTTTGGTTTATATTTAGCAAGATGTAGGCGCGTTACACAGAACTCAGCTCTTCATTCATAAGCCAACTATAATTACTGTTCTGAGGTCTTGGGGGGAGGAGATTGTGAAGGAGCTAATGCACTCGTGTTGTTTATAAAATCAACATTTGCTTTTACAATAAAAAAGTGCATATCTAGATTCTCTTGACTGTTCGGGGACAATGAAACCACATATATTTTGGCTTGTCAAATGTATTAGTTGTTGAGGAAAACTCCTCTATTGTATTTTAATATTGACAAAACTATCCTTAGTCGAATTGAATCCGGTCAACACATTATTGTGTTTTATTTCAAGTGAAATACATGAGAAAAAGAAGGTTGTTCAAACTCAAATCAAGAGTACCACGTATCTGTATCTAAAGGAGTTGAATTATGTTATCTAAATTAAGTGGAGTATCACTTATGTAGATTCAACAATAAACTTAAAACTCAGTGTACTCTCTGTTCAAATTCAGAGAACTGGCTCTGTCTTTGATGACTAATAAGAAGCAGCGCTATAGATAGAATTAAGAAGCAATTCTTATTTGAATGCCCATGCATGACATACGCCATATTCGGCTAAGTTCATTTTATGAAAGTCTATAATCTTTGATTTGGAAGATGATTCTACAGAGTAACGTAGAATATCTCCAATTGGAGATTACCTTTCTAGAAACAAGCTGACTTCCATAAATGAAGGGATCTACTTACGGAAACCAAAAATTTGGTTGTATAGGCGACGTAATCAGCGAAATTCAGATTCTTATCACTCAACAACCACTAAATCTTCAAAATATATTCTTGTTCAATCAAGGATTGGAGACGTCCAATTAAAGGTTGAAGAGTGATCCTTCGATGATCTGTCTAATGGTTAGTTTGGGGATGGAGGAGTATAGGAGGAAATCATTAATCTTGTTAGAATAAAAAATTCCAAAATGCAAAGGAAATTCAGATTCTCCATACTTGTCTTGAGAGCCTTATATCATGATTATTAAGAGGCTCTATAAGAGTGATCCAGAGAGATAGTATGATTTATCAAAGAGAGTATCATCACTTGTTATAAACCTCCATTGATTCATCTAATGGAATTCAGCCTATCGGCCGTTAGCGTGGAAGAGTGGACGTAGGCTCAATCCAAGTTGAATCACTATAATCATCGTCTACAATTTTCTCTATTCCCAAACTCTTCCTACTATGTTTGATAGAATATTGCATACTAGTTTTTAGAATGATAAACTCCCAGCAGATTCTGAATTCCTATAATATTTGATTTGATTCTTTTAAATTTCGCTATATCAAGTCAATTTTGTTTAAAATCATCTATTCATCCCCTCTAAGTGATATTTGTTAGATACAACTAATCAACGGCAATAATGATGAAATCATATTATGTGATGATTTAATTTGATGTTTTATTCATACAACGGGTCGTAGCGCCCACCTATTGTGCGATTATATATTGAAATAGTGACATTGAGACCTAGCGGTAGTATGCAGGTGACTATTTGAGCAATGACTGATGGGTTGTATCCCAAACCGATTCAGAACGATCACACATAAAACAGAAAAAATAGATGACGCACGGTTTATACAAGTTCACCCCAGAATATGGCTATGTCTTGTTTCACTATGATGTAAGTCTACAGCCGCACAACTCATTACAATGATCTCTCAAAATGAGCATAAATATATGACTTAAAATGATTCCAAAATCTAAGCCTATCTGAAACCCCATTGATCCCACAACAAACGGATCAACTTAAACACAAGCCTAAATTCGTTATTGTTTCGGGAGCGCTGCCCCCGAACCCTCACCCGCTCACCAGCGAGCGGGGCAGCTGTCCGCTGACCGGAACCCCGCTCACTAATCAGGTAGCAAAACACCCATTTCGGGGCGTTGCACCCGAACCCCCACATTCCGTACGCAGGGATCACATGTCGTCGAGATCATACTTCAGTTTCCCTAAGCTTAAGTAGGCATACCCGGTATGAGAAATAAGGATCCCAAAGTATTCGCCAACTCCAACAATTAGCGCATCCAAATCTTACTGAACTGCATGGTCAATTTAAAGAACCAGGAGGGCGAACGACTAAAGGAACCAAATAACAAGTTGACGATGTCGTCAACGTCGTCCTCTCTCTTGTCGTGGAGGCTGTTTTGCTTGCCAGAAGATACCTAAAGAAGCCCTGAATCTCTGTTCTCATTCAATGGATATATCTACACAGATGCCTTCACCTCACTTCATGATCACCCCTTTCTTCATTTAACTCCTTTTTTTCTATGCTGTTTGTCTTTGTCAGCTCCCGTTCTGTTGCAACGTATGGGAAAAGGAAAAAGAAAAGAAGAGTATCATAAAGTACCTCTGTTTTCCTTTCCTGTACAATTGGAAGAGCAATGGAGACTGATAATGGACTTCAATAACATTTGCAGAAACAAGGACATGAGTGGCCAGAGTTCAAAACCCAAGATCCACGTACAAATTTAGAATGCCAAATGAAAAGAATAGAACATACTAATCTATACTACTATACTAAACTAACTCAAACTATCAATATCGTGATAGAGGGGGAATGAACTTGATTTTACCATAAAGGGCAACCAAGAAAGACATTTGAAACGTTGATGAACAGCTTTTTGGCATCTGGTGAGCAACTGTGACCTAGCTATCAAAATGCATTCTCTCTGGAATGAAAGAATTTCGAATGGAAATCCTGAGATTCCGCATCTAATGTCGGGATGCTCAATTTTCGGCATTAGGAATCACATAGTTATGGTCAGTATTTTCCTAAGGTGCATAAGAAAATTGCTGTCCAGTGTTAATCCTTCACAATCAGAAGTTGGATTGGATGGATATAAATTCCAGAGTCTCAAGCTGCCTGACCCATTAAGAGCAATAATTATCAATTGCAATCTTTGTAAATTGCATCAATTCAAATAGCGGCTTCAAAATCTGAAAAACTCTCCCCAAGAAAGGCTTTGACAGCTCCTGTAGATTGGTGCATAATCTAGAGATCAACTTGTTTACCACTGAATCGATTAGTACCAATCATGTCGCAGGGTACCATTGAGGAATGTCCATGTTTCAGAGTAGTCATGAGACCAAATCTCTCACAAAGCAAGAATAACATCCAGTTTGTTGAGATGCACCTATGAGTTGTGTTAGGAAAGTGTGGAGCGATTAATAAATTCAAATTGACTCATTATTCAATGATTTAAGCTTTTAAGTAAATGTGGGTTCAGCTGGATATGTTGACGGACTCAGATTTATGCTTTCTCTTGCCGATTTCCTTGGGTGAAGGTATTAGATTTCTGTTACGCGCTCCCAACACAGCTTTACCTTCATTCTGGTGCCAAAACAAACAGTCCATTACAGTTTGTTTTTTTCCAGTATGCTGCTCCGCGAGACAAAGGCCCTCTAACTGCTGGCTTTACTTAATGCAAGTCCAAAACAATTTAGAAACTCCAGGCTACTGTTACAATGTCTAGGTTGGGAAAGCCTTTCTAAAACCAATCGATTATCAGATTTCTCTTGGGTTTCTTCCTCCCGCGCGCGCGGCCTCCCAGCCCGTCCTTCATTCTTAATCTCACATCAGAACCACCTCCACATATAATTCTCTTTGGTTTACATACCCCAGATTATAATGACTTCATTTCTATTGTAATACATAGTATACTATATGTCACGCCCCGAATCCGTCTAGTCCGCGAACATCCCACCAAGGCCTTACCATTCTCTTCTTCTGCCCAGGACTCATCAGCCTTCAAGCATAACTAACCATTAAAACTATGGAAGCGCGAAATAACTCCCCTCATCGTTGCAACAAGATGACTTAGGACAGGATCATGATACACTTCTAATATGAATAAAGGTACATCAGGGGTTACAGTAGTCAAGAACCAAGTGTTCAGTTCCTAATCCACAAATAAAAATAATTATAATCCCTAAGTTCACCAAATGCCTTATATTCAACCATCAACTACTTCCTCGAATGCCACTCCTTGGCAAACTTGGTACTCCGTCATCTGGGACTTGAAAAATGTTAAGCCCCCACTGGGGTGAGATATAAATCTCAGTAAGCTAGCCTAACCCTACCTAGGCCATCTGTCCCACCAGACCAAAGCAGCAAAGCACCGTAATAAATTACTAAAGCAAGACATGACATTAACTCAAGGCAAGTCATGTTTTTATAAACACTTCAATCAAGGCAAAATAGCATAGAGTGACCAAACTTCCATACTAGCTTATGTCGCGACCCGTCCGGAAGCGGACGCGGCTAATGGATTACCGATCGCGGGTCTTGGATCGGCGCGGGCCCTCCCAGGCCCATACCAAATCGCGGCGGGAGTATTCTTCGACGATAAGAGTCGATCGCTTTCGACCTTCAGTGTGGTCGTGGTGGCATGTGCAAATTGTGCATGTATTTGGAGTCGCCACCGGTCTTTCTTGGAGGGTAGATCGGAAACCTTACTGACCGATTAGGAGAGATCGATCAGTTCTGCGGAACTAGAGATTTTGGGTTCGGGGACTTGGTTACGCTGGTGTCATTACCAACGCCCTTTCGGTACCTAACACGAGTGATTTTCCTGCCTAAGAGTTCATGCATGGGCAATTTTAGGTGAGGTAGGCTTGATTCAGGGTTCATGCAGATTGGAAGACTATTCCTATCAATCACAATCCATTTTAATGAAAGCGCAATCAATTGCATAAATGAATCACGTCAATGCATATCAATTCACATCAAATGGCCTCCTAGTATAGCCATAAGGGCTTAGGGAAGGTGTGATTTCGGTCAGGAGGTAAAATGGGAAGATTTGGAGGCGATTAGCCCGAAGGGCAAAATCGTCAATTTTTGGGAGATTTGGATATCGAATTACCCAAAATATTCCATGGCCAGTTGATTGTGGCCATTTCCTATTTTTGAGAATTTTTTGGAATTTCTTGATTTTTCTTCAATTTTTGGAAGACGATTAGCCCGAAGGGTGAAATCGTCATTTTTAAGAAGGGTCGGGGTTCAAAACGCCCGGGATGAGCCTTGGCCAGTTGATTGTGGCCATTTCCTATTTTTAGGGATTTTCCTGGATTTTTTTTTAGATTTTTTTTGGAAGACGGTTTGCCGAAAGGGCAAAATCGTCATTTTTGGAAAGACCGGGGGTCAAAAGACCCGAAACAGGTCGTGGCCAGTTGAATGTGACCATTTCCTATTTTCTGGAATTTTTTTAGAATTTTTCTGAATTTTCCGAATTTTTTTGAATTTTTATGATTTTCTATTTTTTTATTGAATTTTGAATCTTTTATTATTTAAGTAAAACTGGGCCCGGGTCAGGTTCTCGGGCCCGAACCTCCTTTCCTCATCCGAATTGGGATTCAAATGTCCTGGCCCAACCACCTACGCTCAAAGTACAAAAAGCCCGGCAACTCCTCTTCCAACCTAATACGGGCCCGGCTTTTATTAGAAATAGAATAGGGCCCAGCTGACCAAACTCAGCCCCCCCACACGCCTAGCCCAAAACGTGGTGCAGAACAGCCCAACATGATACTGTTCAATCGTCTTCTTCTTCGTGCGACGTCTTCTCCATGGAATCAGAGGAAAGCTCAAGTCTGCTTCGGCTTGTGTCGCCGGCGTCCCTCACTCCCGATCGTCGTCGACCTCCCAACTGACCCATCGCCTGATCACTCCAACGTCGGGTCATGCTCCAACAGCCCTTCGTCACCAGCGTTGGGTCTGAGCTCGTATGCCGCATCATCGCTGGTTCGGCTCATCCTGCCACCGCCAGGTTCAGCTCGACGAGATATGCCGAGTCTGCTCGTCATTTGCCGAGGTATCGACAAGACCGACAGCCTTCTCATACAGCCTTCTCTTGCCTCGTCGTTGCGGCGCCAGGATCCGTTCGCCACCATTTGTGGCCGTGTTCGTCCGCCGCCACATCGCCGGGGTTCGTTGAAAGGACACGAACGCGCGAATAAAACTAATCGGGATGGGGGACGGGGGACACTGATGACTAGAGGCTGAGTTCAAACTTAAAGCGGTGAAAACTCAAGAGAACGGCAGACCAAAGCTCCCTCGTACTCAGCGTATATATTCGACTAAAACTAACGAAAATCTGTCTCTAACTCGACCATGCAAAGCAGGAACGAGACTTGAAGCTTACCTGGCTCGGGAGCGTCGCCGAGTCCGGTCCTCCGGTATTGAGACCACCATGCAGAGATCCGACGTCGCGCCATCATCTTTACTCACGTTGGCATGGATACGAGCTGCCGCCATGACTGGATCGTTCCCGCTTCGACACGCCGGTCACCGTGGTCATTCATATCACTCGTCACCGGTGAAACGCATGCAAGGGCGGCTTCCGTTTTCGTCGTCTCACGACACCTGCTGCTGGTCGCATCTCCATGACCAGACCCCCTCTCCCTTTTTTATTCCTTGGTGGCCAACCTCTTTTCAATGGATGGTCTGCAGACCCCCCACCCCATTGTCTCCCACTCTCTTTCATTATATATTTTTCTGGAATCATGGTGCGTTAGCTTGACCACCGAAGAAAAAGGGCGTGAATCCCTTTTCTTTTTGCTTTTTAATCATGTTCACCAAGTGCTCCTTTTTTTTATTATCAAAATGGAAGTCTACGATTCACAATGAAGAAAGATCAATGGTATTGCAGTCACCATGCAATATCGGCAGGCATTAAATCGACTTCGCAATATCGACGACCTGATTGGACACCGGTCTTCAATCGTCCACCCCCCACGGATGGTATTTTTTTCTTTTTTCTTCTTTTTTTTGGGTATTTTAATAATTAAATAAATTCCAAAAATATTAAAAAAATAATTTTTGTTCAAAATTGGTTCCTAAGGCTAGGCTAAGGCTTCCAAAGTTGATTTTGTGATTTTATGACTATTTTTAATTAATTTTAAAATAAAAATCGTAATAACAGATGGTCAAAAATCAGGTGTCAACAGCTGCCCCTCTTTGAGAGGAATCTCGTCAGAGGTTTCTCTCAAAGATAAGATGGCACCTGATTCCTGGCCGAGTCGACTGGGAAAATGAGAGAAGAAATGCTATGACATTGGACCCTTAAGTCTTGATAAAAGCTCAAATTAATCCCCGGTTTGCTCTACCAATTTGAACATGGGTCGGAGTGAGAGAGGCTTACCTGAAGCTTACCTGTCGGATGCTGCCGGTTGCGACAACTTTCAAGAAAATGCCTAGGACTCGTCACGGAAAATCCTAGGGAGATTAAACTCTGACCTGTATGGTAGGTCATACCATTATTGGATTCCTAACTGGCAGGAACCTAAGGCAGGCGCATCCCACGCTTGAGGATTCGCCAGAGATTTTAATCCGTATGGTGGATCGGACCTTTGTGTTGATCCTTAAGACGGTATCTACCTCGTGTTGACCCTTATGGCGGTTTCTACCATGAGTTGACCCTTCAGGCGGTATCTACCATGATTTGACCCTTCAGGCGGTATCTACCTTTGTTTGACCATTCAGGCGGTTTCTACCTTGAGTTGACCCTTCAGGCGGTTTCTACCATATTTTGACCCTTTAGGCGGTTTCTACCATCAGTTTTGACCCTTCAGGCGGTTTCTACCTTTGTTTTGACCCTTCAGGCGGTTTCTACCTTTGTTTTGACCCTTCAGGCGGTTTCTACCTTTGTTTTGACCCTTCAGGCGGTTTCTACCTTTGTTTGACCCTTTAGGCGGTTTCTACCTTTGTTTTGACCCTTTAGGCGGTTTCTACCTTTGTTTGACCCTTTAGGCGGTATCTACCTTTGTTTGACCCTTTAGGCGGTTTCTACCTTGAGTTGACCCTTCAGGCGGTATCTACCTTTGTTTGACCCTTCAGGCGGTTTCTACCTTTGTGTTGACCCTTCAGGCGGTTTCTACCATGAGTTGACCCTTCAAGCGGTATCTACCTTGAGTTGACCCTTCAGGCGGTTTCTACCTTTGTTTGACCCTTCAGGCGGTTTCTACCTTAGATTGACCCTTCAGGCGGTATCTACCTTGGTTTGACCCTTCAGGCGGTTTCTACCTTTGTTTTGACCCTTCAGGCGGTTTCTACCTTTGTTTGTTTTGAAAAGGGGTCTCATGACGAGGGCTCTCCACGTCCGATGAGACTGCTTGAATTTTGAAATGGGGTCTCATGACGAGGGTTCTCCACGTCCGATGAGACTGCTTGATTTTGTTTAAAAGGGGTCCCGAGACGAGGGTTCTCCACGTCCAGCTAGGACTGTTTGATTTTTTTGAAAAGGGGTTCTATCCTCATCCCTTCTTTTGAAAGATCCCGAAACTTGTCGGGAATTCAATTTTGAAGCAGTGAAAGATTTTATCTTGACAAAGCTTCACTTAAGTCTGTTGAGGCGATATTCTGGGAGATTGGTGTTTCCAACGGATCCTGCAGAAGTTCGAGCCTGAAAAATTTTTCTTCACCAAGAAAACATTAGCAATCTTAGGGAAGACGATGGTTGTCCATCTGACAAAATCGTATGATTTAAGTCTTAATCATGAAATGTGCGTTTTGATGCTGGAGGTTATCCAAAGCATTCTTGCAACATGCAAATGTGATCACAAATCCCTTGCACGGAAAATCTGGATCAAACAATTTGAAATTTCCAAAAAGTGTTTATTCAAAACATCTATTGGAGAATTTCTCATCCAAGAGGGCTCCTCACCGCTCTGTGATAATGGTCTTTTGTAAGGAATGCGCTCAACCTCCTACTAACCTGTGCCTAGGTTTTAGGATCATTCGCAGCGCATACATTTTGATCGGTCGGGAGGTCTTCCACGGGACCGTAATGTTGGGCTTGGATATTGGTTTTCAAGGGGGACCCGCTTTGGAGTCGAGGCCACTGAATGAAATCCTTCACCATCTGCTCCGGGTTTACAAGTCAAGAACCCTGCAAAATGAGAAAGAAATAGTCTTGCTCGTACTTCTTCGAGCTAAGCAATATGTTAACCCAAGTGTCTTAGTCAGAGAAGACTGTTTCAGGGTTATGATGTTGGTAGGATTGGGGACCGAAAAAGGCTTGTTTTTGGCCCAGAATTTATGAGGGGATTGACATTGGTGATCATTACAAACTTGTCACATGTCTTTTCCATTTTGCATCTTCAATTTTTGAGGCATGCAACCACTTTTGACAACTCTGTCTGCGTCTTCCACGCCTGACATCATTTGGAGGAGTAGTCTTTTTGATCTTCTTCGTTTCTGAAGTGATGCTGCATCCGTCTTGGAATGTGCAATGATCACCAACGGGTTTATGAAATGATTCTGCAGGCTCAACTTGGCTATGCAAAGGATTCGGTGTGTGGGATAGAGAAATGAATGCTTCTCATCATCCTATGGCACTTGGATTACCATATAAACAACACACAAAGATTAATGTTAGTCCGAGCAAGAAAATTTCTAACCATTTTCTCCTGATGCTGCTGGACTCACCTCCATTTTGCCCCGATGTGGGGTGGTTCTTGACAGGGTTAAGAATGAAAACCGTCGTTCAAAGGGGTTATCAACGGTCACCTGTAGTGTTTGGGGGATATGAAACGAATGCCTCCGTCGTCCCAACCCATCTAATCGCTGCGACTGGTCCCTACCTCAGTAGGTACAGATTTTGCTATCCGATTCACTTCCCTCGTCTCTCAAGTGTATGTAGGATGTGTTTGGACTGGGCTCGCCTCTCTTTTGAGTAAATTTCCTTTTGAATGATTTGACAAATAATCATATTTGGAAAAATTCATTTCTTTCTTTCCCAAAATTTATCCATCGATGGGATTTTGTGATGTATCGTGCATGTTTTATTCATGCTTTGGGCGACCTCCCGATTTAAATCATGAACATCGATGCATTGGATAATTTTCATGACGGCTGAAAGGATTTTAACATTCTTTATCTCCAGCTAACTGGGAAAGGGATACTTTCCTACCTGTCGCGGCTGCAGACCCCTGCAAATGTAAAGAAATCATATCATTGTAGGTTCACGAATTTTTCAAAAATCGAAACGATACATCCTACCCTTGGTCATGTACTCTGACGAGTAGTACATGGGATGTAAAAACTTGTTCCTCTGCAAGGCGACTCCCCTGTCAAGGATAAACAATAAGTGTCAATTCATATTCCCAAATTCGAGACAAGTTGGGACGATACAACTTTACTCTTGGTTCTCATCCCGTTCTGACGTTGCGTATTGATATGAACAACGTCTATCAAATCCGCCTATCCATGCTTGGAATATTTGCAACATCAATGGTTCAGCTGCCCCCGGTTGGGCAACGTCTGTTCTGTTATTTGAACAGATGGCTCCTTGAGTGATTTATCCACGTTTATCACCTGAGAAGGGAAAGAAATGAGACATTATTTCGATATGCGATTGAAGATCGTTTAGGAACGATACATCGTTTTACCAAATGGGTGGCTTCGCGGCCAAACGTATTTCGTATTGAAGTGGTGGATCCCATTATGCTCCGCGGGTGATAGTCATTGTTCTTGGAACTTGCTCCACGGATTAAGTGATTAATCCACGGCCCTCGGCTTGAAGATGCTCAAAGGGTGATGTTGACACTCACGCGCAATTAGTTCTAGATATTAATGAAAGATGTTCCCGTGGGAACCTTACAGTGCGATCAACAACATATTCAACAGGAGTATTCAACCCATTTCCTCTAAGCATTTTTCATCGAGTAGCCATGCCTTGCATCAGACGTTTGATCACCGGCCTTGCGTCACCACTGCGATGGTCCTCCGGCTCCAAACTGATCGAGCCAAAGATTGAACTCATCGCCAAGGAAATTGCTCGGGTCTTCGAGCCATTGATGTTCAAGTTGGGTATCAACGATTCTTGGGGGCAGATTTCTTTCATTGCCTTCGTTGTGAGGGACTGGAGTCTTTGAGCTGGAACCTTCATCATTGCCCTGTTGGGGTTGAGACATACATCCCTGAAGAGTATTGATCCAAGTGTCCAACTCCTCATCAAGGAAATCACCTGTTCTTTCTAGCCCTTGGTGCCCGGATTGGGTGTCGTCAACTGCAGGCGAGGGATTCCTCTCTTTGCTCTCGTCATGAGCAATTTGACGCCTCGAATTGGAACTTCCTCCAATGACCGGCAGGTTTATATGTGCACTCTCTACCAATGCCAGATCCGCTTCAGGGACAGCATTAATGACCGATTCGCGCTCAAACTGAGGAATCCCTATGTGCTGGAACTGTGGTATATACTCTTGAGGAGTATTGAGATAGCTCGGCGGAGCATTCTGATTTGGGTTAGAGGAGTCGCTGACACGACTGCTGGTCCCGTCATTGCTGAAACACGGTTGGGTGCTCTTGGCTCCCCAATCATCATGGTTGTAACTCTGCCCAGCACTTGAGCTCCAACCGGCTTTATGATGGTTTAACGCTATCATTCCATCCTTTAGCAATCTCCTATAGTACTTGAGGTGAGACTCAACGTTAATTCTAGAGAGCCCTGGCACCTTCATAATCTCGAGTACGCGTAGTGGGCTAGCCGCATCAACTCCCAGCTCTCGAATTGCATCAACAAATTTGGTGTGAAGTTCATAGGTCCAGTAAAACCTTGTTCTCTTATCACCCAAAATATCGTCAATACTTCGGTAGCTATTCTCTACGGGATCTAGTCGTTTCAAAAGTTGTCCAGGGAGGGACTCACCGACTTTGGATTGGCTGGCTGCGACAGCGAGTTCGTCATTGAGAGAACTCCACCTGTGATAATTCATATCCCATTTCTCAGAGGATGTTGGTGTTGATCCTATGGTGTTGACTTGCTCATGCAGATCTCCGGCGGTATCTGGCTGTGTCGGAAAATGCTGTGGAGAATACGGTAACAGCTGAGCGTTATTCGTCAACAGGGATGGTTCATCGAGGAACACCTCGCCGAGGACAACAAGATTACCACAATTAAGGCAGGTGGCCTTGGTCAGAGCTTCCTTATATCTCGCGCTTTCAGCTTGAAGCTTCTCATTCTCCTCCTTCAGGACCAGTAACTCATGGTCTGCGTATTGCTGTTTCACCCGGGTTCGTTTGTTGGCGAACCAAAACTTGACCTTCGAAAGCTCCAATCCTATCTTTCGGCTCAACTCCATTTTCTGTTGTCTGCTTGGAGTGGGGCATTCATTGAAGAAAGCTTCGAGCTCTCGGATTTGGCCTGGAGTGTGGCGTTGTAGTTGCTTCCTTTTCCGACTCCGGTCATCATTGTATACTCCTTCTTCGTAGCTGAAACCTAGAATTTCATCGCTAGAGGAGTCAGTTTCCATGGCTTTCGGGCAGTATTCAGCTCCAGGATCTTCGAAGTCTCCCAGCAGTTCGTGCTCAGAAATGTCCAGGTCGGGCGTTTCTAGCAGATGGGAATAGCTTTTAAACATGATGGATCGGAGTATCTCGGGCTGATCTAGTTCGCTCAGCTTTCTCAATTCGCTCTTACGTGTTTGCTCACTCTAGAAATTTTCTCAAGTGATTGTGCGTGTCCTGGAACCATCCTTCAGGCTGCATATGAAAACCAGCAAGCAAGCGCTCCTCCCGAGACCCCGCAATTACTCATCGTCTGTATTCCCCTTTCTTTTTCCTCGTGATAGGATCACAAACTCTCTTGCATTGATTCGGTTTCATCGAGTATTGCGCTCGTCCCCTAGTTCAGTCTTCAAAGTGGTGGGTCTACAATCTTTCGGCGCCTTTTATGATTTGCTAGGCCCGAGAACGTGGGGAGCAGCGGTGGACCCGTAATTAATGACTCCGTTTAATTCATTTAGCTCCATGGGAATTAACGCTATGATCTTCTCTCAACCCCTTTTCATCGTTCAAACGAAAGTGGCATTTTCCCTGTGCATGCTGTTACTCTTCATTTCAGCATCCCGGGCGCTTGGTGAGGAATGAGTTCGTGGCCACTCAAAATTTTAAAGACCGTCTCTAGTTTCAGACTTAATCTAACAAGGGATCATCACAACTGAGCATGACGATGTTCGTCGATAGCGTTGGTTTTAATATAGAATTAACTATAGTCATTAAAGAAAAATGTTCCCGTAGGAACTTTACAACGGATAAAATGAGTGATCTACTCGTGAACATGTTCTTCTTTCTATGGGTGTTCGTAGTGACCGACCCATCGTGCCCCGAGTCAGGTGCTAGATCATGGCTGTCCAAGCATGCCAGCTTCCCACTGATTGAACAAGGCATCGAGCCCCTCATCGAAGAAATCGTCTGTCGTGGGTTGACCAGCGGCAGGCAGAGCACCAGCCGACTGCTGCTCGAATGGAGGAGTGCGCACTCGCTGTACTTGTGACACGCGCTCTTGAGAAGTGTTGAAATGGCCCGGAAGGACATTCTGATCAGCTTTCAGTTTGCCGGTGGTCGAGTTGCCAGCTTGATTGATGCTTAGATTTGGCCGGGTATCTCTTGATGCCTGAGCATTACAATGGCGGTCGCCCCTAGCTTTTGAGCCCGAGACGGATTCCTCCCGGTTTAGCTCCGCTCGACGCTGTTTTAATCGCTTTCTGTAGGCAGCAAGGTGATTCCTGACCAGTTCCTTACTAAGCCCCGGTACATTCATGGCCTTAAATATGCGCGTCGGAGTTGCTGAATCGATCCCCATTTGGTGAACCGCGTCTAGGAATCTGAAATGCAGTTCAGGGGGCCAAGCGAATCTCTTCTTATCGTGGCCCAAAATTGCATCGATGGCTTGACGACTGATTAACTCATCTCCAGCAGGACCCGACCCTATCGAAAATTGTTGTGCATGGGGCTGATATGCTTTGAGTTGGTCGGCGGTAACATCCAGCTCCTTGAAACTGTAGCTCCAATCAAAGCGATGCAAATCCCATCCCCCATGAGGCATTTGTATCGTCTTCGTAGGATCAT
Organism: Rhodomyrtus psidioides; assembly: GCA_021437785.1. NCBI lineage: Eukaryota > Viridiplantae > Streptophyta > Magnoliopsida > Myrtales > Myrtaceae > Rhodomyrtus > Rhodomyrtus psidioides. The sequence goes on along the minus strand of JAILYB010000071.1, from coordinate 3,505,812 downwards.
CCTGCTCATGCGTGACTCCGGCAAAATCTGGTTGAGCAGGGGATGCCCCGAGGGAGTAGGGTGGTAAATGAACGTCTTCAATCATTGCGTGAGGCTTATCGGGAAATATCTCACCGCGGGCGATGAGGTTATCGCAATGAGGGCAAACGGTAATATTGAGAGCTTTTTCATACCTCATGTTTTCCGTTCGCAGCTTTTGGTTTTCTTCCTTTAAAATCTCGACCACCTGACGTTTGCGTTGAGCCTTCGATTTAGATCTCCTATTTTGAAACCAAAACTGGATCCTCGACTGATTAATCCCCAACTCCCGGCTCAATTCAATTCTCCACTTCTTTTTCATGTGAGGGCTTTTACTGAAGAGGGTTTCCAGCATTTGGGTTTCCTCCTGAGAGTATTGGTAAGGACGTCTTCTTTTCCCGAGTTGAGCATCGTGGATGTCGTCGTCGTCGTCGCCGTGATTTTGATTTCCGTTGCCAGAAGTGTTGGGCTCCATGGTTTTGGTGTTAGACTTGGTCTTGGAATCTTCGAGATCCCTCAGTAGTTCAATTTCTGAGATTTTTGAGTCAGTCGCCTCTAGCAGCTGACAGTAACCTCTTAAATATGTTGGATTGAGAAATGTTTGATTGGTTCTTGCCCACTCAGAGTTCTCTACTCTCTCCTGTATGCTCACTCCCTATAAATTTTTCTTCGAGTGACTTTGTATGTTCAGGAGACGCTCTTCAAGCATCATTAGGCAAACGTTCCCCCTCAAGACCTTGAATTTCGCGCTTAGCTTTTCAACGTGATGGGACTGCTAAATCCTGTTAGGGCTTTCTTCGATAGTTGCGCTTACCTCCCACCTAACTCTAATAATGGTGATCCCGACAAATCTTTTACATCTTTTAATTGATAAGCCGAAAATCGCGGACCTAAACGAATCCAATGGTTCTCGTGAGGGGACCTCCTGCTTTACCCCCTAACTGGGCTCCACCAGCATTATTACTGAGACCCTTCATCATCCTTGAGTTGCTATAAAATGAGGGATTAACGTATGGCAGGTTAGCGTTCTCGCATAATCAGCTTCTTCTTTCTAATCTCTCTATTAGCCTCGTCTTATTCTCAAGCCAACCCAACGCAAATGGCCTCCTCTCCCGTGCGCACTTTTTCGACTGATGTCTTGGCCCAGTGGGAAAAGCTTTATAACCTATTGGGTCGCGGTTACGCGCACATAACCGATCATTCTGCAACCGCGGATGAAATCCGTGTCCTGCTCGAGGACTTAGATACCACTTCCCTCGAAGGTACTACGCTGGGGAGGGAATGTAGAACTTTCCCGACCCTCTTTGCACACTCCTTAGAGGCCTACCGTGTTGCTGATCGGGAGGTTCTCGTGGCTCGCGTCTTGCGGGCTCGTTACAAGGATCGGTCTGATCATTTGGTGCTGACCAACTATCTGGCCGATAGTCACAAAAAGGCCGTCGAGTTTGCCAATGAGAGGGTCGCGACGTTGCTTCGCGAGAGGAGAAACCTGGTGGATCAATTGGTCCTATCCCTGACCGCTGGCGAGCACGACCGCCACAATGTCCTATTGAGGCTGCAAAGCGACTGGCAGGAAGAACGGCTCGACAAAATAACCGCAGACATAGCTCACGGGAATGGATTAGTTCGGGACTTGGAAATAATCACCGAGGAACACGAAGTCAAGGTCACTGAGGTTAAGGGCGAATGCAGAAACCTTCTCCTCAAGCTTGCGGACCAGGACATGCGAAGTTGTGAGTACGGGCAGAGCATTAACAACATGGAGGGTCAGTTGGGCTCCTTTGTGTCGTTAATTAGGGCTCACTTTGGCTTTACTTTTCCACCCCGCATTGTATGACCTGCTTTTGAAAACCCTCCACTGAGCAAAATAAATGTGTGTGTTTTAACTTCTGTATGGTTCATTTCTTCGAGCATCCGAACATCTTCAACTTGGGTGAGCCGAACCATAATATCAATAAGCCGAGCAAATATGTCCTGATTTTATAACTCGCTCATGATCAGATGAGAGAATAGCCTCAGACTTATCCAGGAGAAGATTTCTCTCTATTACCTATTTTTTTCACCTGCAAATGAAACGACTGAATCAGAAGGAATAATTTGAAAAAGAAAGCATCAACCCCTTTCAATCTTATGCTTGCTCGTGATTAATAAGGACAAAAACTTTGACAAGGGTTTTAATCTTGCGCAAAAAGTTTTTTATCAGTATTCTTCGAAGGAAAGCATATTATTGAAAGGAATGTAATTCACGATAATCGCTTTTGATCAATTTCGAGGAGAACGAATTAGTCAAAAGCGCAAGGCATAATGACGTGTTTTAAATTTAATTGAAGATACGGCATCCAAATCAAGGCCGTTTTGTTAAGAACGAGGGCAATTTGGACATCTATCTCGTCATTAAATTCGAAACAATGCCGATACTCTTGATCAATTATCGTGGATTACCAATGACGTACGACATGCACGAAACAATTCAAGTGTATAATTCTTTCTAGAGAAATTGAGATTGGACTACTCTATACAACCAAAAGGTCGTGTAAGACTTCCAATTTTAATTTCCTCTAAAGGAATTATAAACTTGACTTGGGAGTATTCGGATGATTAGAGAAAATGCCATCACATTCCCATGCCCGTCAAAAGAAATACAACCAAGTTCCATCTGAATGTATACACCAATAGATCCCTAATACAATTACTCTAAGGGGTGAGATAGAGAAAACCTCGGTAAAAATAAACCCTATACAAGAGGACTAGTAATGAAAAATGAAACAAAGGAATGTGATCCTAACGTTTAAGGATGCCCCAGTTTCGATCTGTGTCTTCAGGATCACTTGCCCCAACTCGTCATCTTCGTTGGATGATACCTCAATAATGTCCACAGTATGCTCCTCGCATACTCGGTGTTCGTCGTGGGATATCACCCTCCTCGTCTTCTATCAAGGACGTTGAAATGGCATTTAATCTAATCACCGGAATGCATCGAATGAAATGCCTATATTTATATGAACTGTAATAGATTTGAGGGATAGAGAGTCTTACCAACCAAACTCGTCGACTTATGTGCGGTTTTAGGTGTACCAACCGCCCAAAGACATGCGCATGAGACAAGTGATGATGAACTTCTAAAAATCAGAGGGTTTGGTACCTAAGGTCAAGGCTCCCACCTCGAGTTCTAGAAAGAGCCGATTCCATTGCACAACTATCGTTGCATTGGGACTCGATCCATAGTTCGAAGCGATCGGAATTGAAAAGTAGATTACCCCGTGTTTTTCCTCACGGAGATTCCATTTTCAATTCCTTCTATCATGTTCCTAAAGGCGGCGCCCGGGGTTTTTAGGCGCGGTTGTGTGTGTCCACGTGTTGTGATCATCACAATGCAATTCATGCACAACGGTTTATCAATCAGCACTTCAAATCATCCACACAACATACATTCCTACGCCCAACCTGCATAAGACAATGTTAATCACGGACTACACCCCTTATTTCTCCAATCTGCAAAAACATATAACACCTACCATAAGCGGACTTACCTCACCTTCAAGAGCGCCTGCATGGTTAGAAAAATCACTCAGCGTTTTAATTACGGCCTAAGTCCACTTGAGGTCCAGAACAAAGTGTTCTAGAACAAAGTTCCCCAGTGGAGTCGCCAGCTGTCGCGACCCGTCCGGAAGCGGAAGCGGCTAATGGATTACCGACCGCGGGTCTTGGATCGGCGCGGGCCCTCCCAGGCCCATACCAAATCGCGGCGGGAGTATTCTTCGACGATAAGAGTCGATCGCTTTCGACCTTCAGTGTGGTCGTGGTGGCATGTGCAAATTGTGCATGTATTTGGAGTCGCCACCGGTCTTTCTTGGAGGGTAGACCGGAAACCTTACTGACCGATTGGGAGAGATCGATCAGTTCTGCGGAACCAGAGATTTTGGGTTCGGGGACTTGGTTACGCTGGTGTCATTACCAACGCCCTTTCGGTACCTAACACGAGTGATTTTCCTGCCTAAGAGTTCATGCATGGGCAATTTTAGGTGAGGTAGGCTTGATTCAGGGTTCATGCAGATTGGAAGACTATTCCTATCAATCACAATCCATTTTAATGAAAGCGCAATCAATTGCATAAATGAATCACGTCAATGCATATCAATTCACATCAAATGGCCTCCTAGTATAGCCATAAGGGCTTAGGGAAGGTGTGATTTCGGTCAGGAGGTAAAATGGGAAGATTTGGAGGCGATTAGCCCGAAGGGCAAAATCGTCAATTTTTGGGAGATTTGGATATCGAATTACCCAAAATATTCCATGGCCAGTTGATTGTGGCCATTTCCTATTTTTGAGAATTTTTTGGAATTTCTTGATTTTTCTTCAATTTTTGGAAGACGATTCGCCCGAAGGGTGAAATCGTCATTTTTAAGAAGGGTCGGGGTTCAAAACGCCCGGGATGAGCCTTGGCCAGTTGATTGTGGCCATTTCCTATTTTTAGGGATTTTCCTGGATTTTTTTTTAGAATTTTTTTCGAAGACGGTTTGCCGAAAGGGCAAAACCGTCATTTTTGGAAAGACCGGGGGTCAAAAGACCCGAAACAGGTCGTGGCCAGTTGAATGTGACCATTTCCTATTTTCTGGAATTTTTTTAGAATTTTTCTGAATTTTCCGAATTTTTTTGAATTTTTTATGATTTTCTATTTTTTTTATTGAATTTTGAATCTTTTATTATTTAAGTAAAACTGGGCCCGGGTCAGGTTCTCGGGCCCGAACCTCCTTTCCTCATCCGAATTGGGCTTCAAATGTCCTGGCCCAACCACCTACGCTCAAAGTACAAAAAGCCCGGCAACTCCTCTTCCAACCTAATACGGGCCCGGCTTTTATTAGAAATAGAATAGGGCCCAGCTGACCAGACTCAGCCCCCCCACATGCCTAGCCCAAAACGTGGTGCAGAACAGCCCAACATGATACTGTTCAATCGTCTTCTTCTTCGTGCGACGTCTTCTCCATGGAATCAGAGGAAAGCTCAAGTCTGCTTCGGCTTGTGTCGCCGGCGTCCCTCACTCCCGATCGTCGTCGGCCTCCCAACTGACCCATCGCCTGATCACTCCAACGTCGGGTCATGCTCCAACAGCCCTTCGTCACCAGCGTTGGGTCTGAGCTCGTATGCCGCATCATCGCTGGTTCGGCTCATCCTGCCACCGCCAGGTTCAGCTCGACGAGATATGCCGAGTCTGCTCGTCATTTGCCGAGGTATCTACAAGACCGACAGCCTTCTCATACAGCCTTCTCTTGCCTCGTCGTTGCGGCGCCAGGATCCGTTCGCCACCATTTGTGGCCGTGTTCGTCCGCCGCCACATCGCCGGGGTTCGTTGAAAGGACACGAACGCGCGAATAAAACTAATCGGGATGGGGGACGGGGGACACTGATGACTAGAGGCTGAGTTCAAACTTAAAGCGGTGAAAACTCAAGAGAACGGCAGACCAAAGCTCCCTCGTACTCAGCGTATATATTCGACTAAAACTAACGAAAATCTGTCTCTAACTCGACCATGCAAAGCAGGAACGAGACTTGAAGCTTACCTGGCTCGGGAGCGTCGCCGAGTCCGGTCCTCCGGTATTGAGACCACCATGCAGAGATCCGACGTCGCGCCATCATCTTTACTCACGTTGGCATGGATACGAGCTGCCGCCATGACTGGATCGTTCCCGCTTCGACACGCCGGTCACCGTGGTCATTCATATCACTCGTCACCGGTGAAACGCATGCAAGGGCGGCTTCCGTTTTCGTCGTCTCAAGACACCTGCTGCTGGTCGCATCTCCCTATGGTGGGGATGGTTGGACTAAACGGCGACGGCTTGGGTTGTCGTAGTTTGGGCAATGGTGGGGCTTCAACGCGGTCAGAGGAAGACTTCGGGGGTCGGTGATGGTCGGAACATCGACGGTGCGGCGGTGGACAGCGGCGAGCAGAAACAGTTCGCCATGGAGGCCGGGGCTCTCAAGATTGGAGGCCTGAGGAGGTCTTCGAAGGCAGCCGTGACGTAGGACCTCTGTCGCAGCTTTTTCTTGTGCATGATTTTTAAATCTCCATGACCAGACCCCCTCTCCCTTTTTTATTCCTTGGTGGCCAACCTCTTTTCAATGGATGGTCTGCAGACCCCCCACCCCATTGTCTCCCACTCTCTTTCATTATATATTTTTCTGGAATCATGGTGCGTTAGCTTGACCACCGAAGAAAAAGGGCGTGAATCCCTTTTCTTTTTGCTTTTTAATCATGTTCACCAAGTGCTCCTTTTTTTTATTATCAAAATGGAAGTCTACGATTCACAATGAAGAAAGATCAATGGTATTGCAGTCACCATGCAATATCGGCAGGCATTAAATCGACTTCACAATATCGGCGACCTGATTGGACACCGGTCTTCAATCGTCCACCCCCCACGGATGGTATTTTTTTTCTTTTTTCTTCTTTTTTTTTGGGTATTTTAATAATTAAATAAATTCCAAAAATATTAAAAAAATAATTTTTGTTCAAAATTGGTTCCTAAGGCTAGGCTAAGGCTTCCAAAGTTGATTTTGTGATTTTATGACTATTTTTAATTAATTTTAAAATAAAAATCGTAATAACAGATGGTCAAAAATCAGGTGTCAACAGCTTATAATTATTTTCATCATCACGTGAAATAAATAGAAATCCACCATCACCTTCAAACCTCTAGAGACTAGCCCGCGTTCAGACGTCTCAGGCTATCTTGATCAATAAACCCGCGTTCAGACGCATCAGGTTTAACAGCTTATCACCAAGCTCATGTCGACATGTCAATTCCTCATCCCACGTTCAGACGCATCGGGATGTATTTTCAATCACAACGCTGCGATAATTCGCCTCAGGGTGTACATAGCTCACAACCCCGCGATCAAATCGCCCCAGGGTGTATCTCATTTCTCAACCCCGCGATAAAATCGCCTCAGGGTGCCACCCGCCTTAAGCCCTCATCTCATCAAGATACTTGCCACCATTCATGTGTTCTCATGGCTCACAAGCCCAATTCCTCGAGAAGTTCGATCAAGAATCATCATAGAAAATATTTAATCGCATTTCCACAACGAGGAATTTTTAGGCAATAAAACACAATCAATTGCTTGCCAAAGGAAACAAACGTGCCTTGTCATAAAACACAATTTAAGAATCGAATATTATACCACCACATAGGCAAGCAAGGCGCATCAACGAGCACGTCATCAATTCAATCATTCAAGCATAACAAATCAACCAATTCATCGATTCCTCAACGAAAATCGTCCAGTCGCGTCCAAATGTCCTCAAATAGGTTTAGGGGTTGCTTACCTTCGTCCGACTAGCAAGTTTCCACCAAAAATCCTTCGTCAAGCTCGGCTCCCAATCGATTCCTTCGTTGTCCAAAACAGGGCAGCAGAACGTCTTAGCGACAATCCGACGTTTCAATCAATTTATTCAATCTAGCCCCAATTCCACTCATCGTGAACCTCCTTAACAACTCAAGGGACATTCTAGTATGTCCTAACAACAATTTTAAAGAATGGTGACACCACGAACAGCCCCCAACAAAACCGAGTTACTCAGAACCAAAACAGGGCAAAATCGGTTCTACTCCTTTTTGCATAAACAGTCCATGAGTTCCCCTTTAAGCTCTAATTTATCATCAATTCCTCTTGCTAAAACCTCAATCAACATGTTATACAACCCCACGATGAATTTTGAAGCTAATTAACACTCATAAGACCTCCGAACAGCTCACTTCATCTCGGTTCCACCGGCGGTCAGATTCTGACCTTAAAAACCACCTCAATTAAACTATCGAAACTTAATCAAAACGTAACCAAATCAACTGCCCCAACTCAGTGAACTTAGTACTACATGTCATGTAACTTCCATAAAAATTTCGGAGCCAAATGAAGTCTCTAAGAGGTTGAACCATGGCCTTCTCTCAGTTAGCTCAAAATCTGTCCACTTTTCTTCCAAAAATCATCATAAATTAACCAGACCTCCAAAATTCACGAAACCAACGGGAAATTATTAAGGACAGGTTAAACTAACTTGTGATGGTCGGAGGCCGGCCAAAAAATCACCGGAGGAGGCACTCATACGGACCGAACGGGACGAGCAGAACTGGGCGAGCAGAGCAGTTTTCTGTTCTTGGTGAAAATGCACAAAATGAAGGGAATGAAGGGCCACGAAATTTTGAGGTGATCAGCTGATGAAGATGAAGTCCACTCAAGCTTGGTCAAAGTTCTAGAAGATTAGGCTTAGTGGATAATTAATTACTGCATCCCATGCTTGACACTTGTCCCTTAATCAATAATATCAAAGCTCCAATGACTCATTTGCCCCTCCAATTTTCTGCGGCCTCCTTGGGGAAGAAGTAAATGTCAAATGACTAAAATGCCATTCTCAAATCATTAAGACAAGGTTAACTCTCCAAGGGCAAAATGGTCTTTTCACACCTTTCGTCCGAAATTTCAGTTTTTCGATATTTTCGTCCTCGATAAAATGACGTCTAATCCATGTCAAATGTTGTAATCCCTCATTTCCATTTTCAAATTCCAAGATCCTAATTCGTGGTCGAACCATCCGTCGATCGAAATTTCAGTTTTCCTATTTTGAATGATCATTGACGAGACGACGTCAAACTCTTTTCCAAAGTTGGAATTCATCATTTCTATTCTTCCAATTTTGAGATTACATTCCATATATCAAGCCTCGAGGGGGCGAAAATTCAGAATGTCACACTATAGTATATCTTGCTATTTTGAAGGTCCAGAATGAGCACTGGCGGAACAAAACCACATTTCATTGCGTAAAAAAATCTAATGCGTGAATTAACAAAGCATAAAATCTGAAGCTGATCTTTCCAGATGGGTTGAATTTGATTGATAATTTTGCCTTCGGACAAATTTGACATTATTAATAATCCAAATGGCCAGGGAATCTTTTGAAGAGAAGCAGTGTATCAAAAACATGTTAATGACTTACCATGAAAAGAATTGTTAACGGACTAAGATAACTGAAGTTGAGGGGTTTCCTCAAAAGTACATATGACTTATTTGCAGCAACTGTTCTTCCATTGCAGCATCCTCACGGAAAAAATGAAATCAAACGTATTCTGCATTGACGAATACACATAACCAAATAGATGCAAAGGGAGCAAACAAATCATTCGTCAAACTCAGTACTTCGAGAAAATTACAACTCAGATTTGCTAGTGGTAGTCATCGATAGCTTTTCCAGGATGAGCAATCTTACTTGATGGCTCATGATATCTGAGAAGGCATTCCAATGACTGTTGGTATTAACAAGAGAGTAATTCCTCCGAAGCATCATGTCATACTCCTCCATCAGCTTCCCTGTTCTTTGAATCACGAAAGAAAAGGAAAACCATACCTTGTCGACGCTATCATCGTAGAAAATGATTGAATTCGGCCTACTCGAGTAGGCCGAATTCATTTTAATGGGAAAGGAGACAAAAAAGAAATTAATCCATATTTTTATTCGGTGATTATATATTAAATCTCCTCTTTCTTATGTTTCCTTCCTTGTTTCTTTTCAAGCCAAGCCCTTTGTTTAGATCCCTGCGTACGGAAGAATATTGAGTGACATTGTTTCTCTGGATCAAATGAAGGAATCCTTTAGATGTGAAAAAGTGAATTTGTTCTATTATTGATCAGAGATCTTTTCATGAAATGTCTCCATATTTTCTTGTCTCTCTTTCTTCGTTAGTTTGATCTCCTTCTCTCTGATCTGTCCCACTTTGTTCCGGTCACTGGACTAGCATATGTAGATGTTCAACCATATGGCAGAAACGAATTGCCTCTGTTTTCCTTTCCTGTAGAATTTGAAGAGTAAGGGGCTTCAATTATGTGGCAGAAACAAGAAGACAAAGTGGCCGCAGGGTTCAAAAGGCAAGATCCGCGTGCAAATTTACAATGCCAAACAATGCAAATCGAACATACTACTCTACACTTCAGGGGGAACGAACTTGATTTTACCATAAGGGCGACCAAGAAAGACATTTGAATCATTGACAAACAGCTCTTTGGCATCTAGTGGGCAACTGTAACGGCTATCAAAAAGCATTCTGGTACAAAAGAATTTCGAATGGAAATCCTGAGACTCCGCATATGCGTCATCTGTTTCTAAATTGCTGTCAACTTCATCAGGAAATGGCTGTCAAGTGCTAATCCTTCAACAAATCAGGAGTTGGATGGATATAAATTCCAGAGTCTCAAGCTGCCTGAACCGTTGAGAATAATAGTAATAGATTGGAACCTTAATAAACCGCATCAATTCAAATAGCTAATTCAAAAACCGCAAAACTTTCCCTAAGAAAGGCATCAACAGCTCCTGCAAATTGCTGCATCATCCTGATATCAACATGTCAACCACTGAAAAACGTCCAGCTCTGCCTTCATTCTCGTGCCAAAACAAAGAGCCTATTTACAGTCACTTCATTCTCAATCTCACATCAGTAATACATAGTATGCTATAGCATATCTCCCTATTTCGAATGTCCAGAAAGAGCATCGGTGGAACACAACAAGAATCCAGAATGGACAGGAAATCTTGTGGAGAGAATATAGCAGCGTATCAAAAACATGTTATTGACTTGCCACGAAAAGAACTCTCAAGGGACTGAGAAAACTGAAGTTGAGGGGTTTCCTGAGAAGTATATATGGCTTATTTGCGGCAACTGTTCTTCCTTTTGAGCATTTTTCACTGATAAAATGAAATCGAAAGTATCTGTTTAGGCAAATAGACACAACCAAATAGATGTCAATGGAGGAATCAAATCATTCTTCAAACTCGGGTACTTCGAGAAAATTACAACTCAGATTTCCTTGTGATAGTCATCGATAGCTTATCCAGGATGAGCAATCCTACATGATGGCTCATGACATCCGATGTCCTTAGAAGGCATTCTGATGAGAGTTGTTTTGTCCGAAGCATGATGTCATACTCCTCCATCACCTTCTCCATTCTTTGAATCACGTAAGAGAAGGAAGACCATATCCTGTCGTCATGGAAAATGGTTAAATATCAAACCTCCTCCTTCGTATGTTGCTAGTATCAAATTGCTAATACATTAAGTAGAGAAAACTCTGAGTCGGCGAAAATATTTAATAATGGCAGAAATTCATAACTATTGACAATCCATTGAAGTGCTACACTTTTACAATTTGGAAAAGGTCGGTAATTTACTGATTTATCAAAACATTGATAAATCCTTCTACTCTTCCTTGTGCACGTATTATTGACTGCTCCAACGATCCAGAGCACGATAACCCTGAAGCATCGTGTCAACTTCCACAGACCAGAAATCTCCATTCCTTGAACTACTTAAAAAGACAAAGTATAACAGCGGTAAAAAGACAAAAGTATAACAACGGACTATCAAGAAAATGGTGTTACCAAGTTGGAAATGCTGATGAAGAGTGTGACACTGTGACCTGCTTTATTTACTTTTCAAAGCAAAACATGAATCGTTCTGGATAGTGTGACCAAAGTGCTCAGACTCTCCGGAGCAGTCTTTTCATGGACCAGTTGTTTCTCTCTGCTGCGGTAGAAGAATGAATGTATGAAGATCCATTAAGTTGCATCGCCGAACGTCTTTTAGAATTTAGACGCCTCAATTCCTGGATCTCTGTGATCTCCACCAGATCATACGAGATTGACCCCCATCATTTCATTCAATCTTGCAAAATTCGACACATGTGGACAATTTGCTGAGGCTCGGAGTTGAATCCTCATTTTTCCACATTTGCGACTTTCTCAAGTCCCTGAACATCCCCAAGCTTCCAGCACCCTTTGATGTTCAAATCTTTCAGGTTATGAAAGCACGAGAGGTCTGGTAATGCTTCAACGGAACTGCAACCCTCGATATCCAATGATTCCAAGCCTTTCAATCTTTCAAGGCCTTTGATTTCGACTAGATTGTGGCATTCACAAAGACTTAATCCCTTCAGATGTGTTACTTGCGAAAGGTCCGGTCTTACAAGGGATTGACAGTCCCATACCAGCAACTCTTCCAAGTTCCTCAATCTGTCAAGGCCGTCAAGGTTGGACAACTTCCCGCATCCTGATACAGTTAAATCTGCTAAGTATTTTAATGCTTCTAGACCATTGATTTCTGTCAGCTCGCTGCATGAATTGATACTTAATTCTGACAAGAATTCCACACTTGAAAAACTCGGCAACTCTTTCAACTCATGACAACAATTGATATGAAGCTCGAATAATCCAGAGGGAAGCTCCGGCAGGGATTCTAGCAATCGGCAATTCAGAACCTTGAGCTTTTTTAGATGGATTAAATGAGAAAGCTGAGGCAATGTGCGATGCTGACAAGTGACTCCCAAAGATGTTAAAAAAGGGGGAAGCTCTGGCAGCGACTGAAGATTGCCACACCTCCTTAAATCAAGATGTTGCAGAGAAGGCAACTTACTGATGCTTTGTGGCAGCGATTGAAGCATCTGGCAGTCGCGCAAATCAAGTTTCTCAAGATAAGAAAGCTTATCGAATTCATCGGAGAAGCCAGAAACACCTGTCGATCTTAATCGAAGGATCCTCAGTGAAGACAACCGATCTATAGGGATTTCCCCTCCCACACTCTCGCAATTTGCGGCATCTAGTTCTTCAAGTTTCTCAAGACGAGAGAGCTTATTGAATGTGTCGAATAAGCTAGAAACGTGTGTACAACTTAATCGAAGGATCTCCAATGAAGACAGCCCATCTATATGAATTTCCCCTCCTAAACCCTGGCATTTGGTGGCATCTAATTGTTCAAGGCTGCCCAACTTGCTAATAGTACTAGGCAAACTCCTCAATCTCTCACAATGAGCAATATTCAAAATTTTCAAGTTTTTCAAATCCCCAATTGATTCAGGTAATTCGTAAATGCTTGATCGTGACAAGTTTAATTCAGTCAACTGTTCCAACTTCCCAATTGAGTTGGGGATATGAAAGAGAGCATGATCAAGTTGGGGATCTTCTCGAATACCCACTCCCTCTAATGATAAGTACTGCAATTTCACGAGAGATCCAATGCATTCTGGAAGTCTACATAATTTCGAGCAACCACTCAAGTCAAGGTGCGATAAATTTACCAGATGGCTAATTGAGTCGGGAAGACCAACCAATGATTTGCAATCAAAGGCAACAAGCGTTTCTAGCTTCTTCAAAGAAGCTATACATGGAGGAATTTCCTCTATAGCTGTATTGCTTAGGAAAAGTTGATCCAGTTCTTCCAACTTGCCCATTCCTTGAGGTAGCTTTTGGAGTTCCTCACATCCCTGAAATTTCAAACAAACGAGGCCCTTGGCTTCTCCAATAGAGGGGTGAATTTGCTCCAGATTATGACATCCTTCAAAGGTTAACATCTCTAAATTGTGGAAGGTTGAGAGATCAGGAGAAACTTTTAAATAATGGCAATATGCAAGACCTAGAACTTTCAATTGGTTCGCCGCCTGCAAAATAAAATGATTGATAAATTTTCGCAAAAGAATATAAATTATTAGAAAACAAAAGCAAAGACAAGATGCTCTCGGTCTGACCTTGAGATCACTCCACCCGTCACAATGCTCTGAAATGTCACTACCTGACAACACAAGTGTGACTAATTTCTCCAGATGAAAACTAGTAAGCACGGGTGCAGGAGATTTAATCCACACGAGGCATCGTAACTGAGGAAGCAAGCCTTTGGAGTGTCCAATCAGCGTTGCATTTCGCACAGAAAGGAACCTTAAGTTCGGTAGTGTCTCAAATTGCTCCGTTGTGAATTCCACGCGTGAGTGGTTGTCACCGAGCCAAAGGGCCTGAACACGATCCTTTTCTTTTCCCTTCACAAATGTTGCATATCAGTGAAGAGGAGCAATCAGCAGAAAAATATTTAGGATTATCGCATTGGATTTCGGTTAACCATATCCTTTTATAAGTTAAGGACATCATCTCCTTTGATGAAGTTTGAAATATGTTTATTAATCAATCGTATTTTATATCAATGAACCCCTCAAATATAGATAATCAGTAACCAATTTTCGTCATTTCCCCTTGATTGTTGAGGCCTTTTCCAATTCTTGTTTGTTCTTTTTTTCAAAATATATTCTATTAAAGTGGCTGTCAAATAATAAATTTCATTGCTTAATATTGTTGTTGATATTTATTTTTTCTACTATTTGTACTTTAAAATAATAGTAATAAGTCAATGGCTATGAAGAAATGAGAGTTCAAGCGGTACTCTTAGGTAACAGTTGAAAATTCAAGGATAAGCGCGTACCACTTCAGATTTTTCGGAGGATTTTGTTTGGATTTCTCCTCTATTTTAGTGACTGTGGGCACTAAATTTCTTTCTTTAGTAAATGCAATTTGACCAAGGATCCCATGAAGGATCTAAATGCGGTTTCATTTTCTTTAGTAAATGCACTTTTCCCTTCATAAAAGGAGATGATGTCCTTAACTTACACAAGTATTTTATTGTTTAAACCCAAACGTTTTCTTTTCTTTTTCAACCCAATAGAAAATGTACCTAATCACATCAAGGAAATAATATAAGAAGAGTAATGTCGGCTGTGAGGTCTAACAATTCATTTCCCATTAAGAAAATTCATGTCAAGAGAGTAGAACAACAATAGAAGTTACAATTACCTTATTCCTTTGAAGTACTTCCAAGGCTTCCTCATAGATCCACATCCTACTTCGATTCATCGGTGTATTGTAATCTTCTTGACGAACAATTTCCCTACCGAGGTCTCTCAGTTGGTCATGTATTCTCAACTCTCCTTTATCTCCAATTTTTACTAGCGACATCAAACTCAATGTTTCAATCCCCATATTCGGAAGAAAATTGCAAGCCTCCCACATGTAGGACACAGTTCTTAAATCCACGTTATTGAAGAAACAAGCGATGTCCAAAAATATCTGTTGTTCCTCATAGTTTAACGCGTCATAACTTATTCTCAGCTTCTCTTGCACTTTAATATGTGGTACTTCTTTCAACTTCTTTAACGCATCTTTCCAAAATCCTCGATTTCGCCCATACAAAAACGAACCTACAACCTCGAGAGCTAAGGGCAGCCCTCCGGCAGTGGATACCACCGCACGAGAGAGAGACTCATATTCACATGGAGGAGAGTCCCTCAGAAAGGCATGTCTACTGAACAAAATCAAAGATTTGTCCTCAGCAATTTCCTTGACTTCGTACTTGCAGTTCACATCATCAAGAACATAACTTATTCTCGTGGTAATTATTATCCTACTTCCCTTCTCAAACCAGTCATGCTTCCCAACCAAAGCTTTGATCTGATCTTTGTCATCCACGTCATCTAGAAGAAGTAGGACTTTCTTACATTTGAATCTAGATTCCATGATTCTGATTCCTTCATCAGTATTAGACACTTGATCGTTCATTTTCAGCATATCAAATATTAATTGATTATGCAAACATGAAATGCCCTTGCGCCTCGTGGATTCTCGAATATCCGCAATGAAACTGCGATACTGAAATCGGTTGGAGAGCTTATTGTAGACAACCTTGGCTAAAGTTGTCTTACCGATGCCCCCCATTCCATGAATACCAACAATTTGGGTAGCATGAGGGTTATCATCCAGCAATCTCAAGATATCATCCACAGCATTATCAATTCCGACAAGTTGTTCGGTAACAACCAGCTGAAAGGCCTTCTTTAACTCGCTCAAAACTTTTCTGACGACCATTTTCACCAATTCTCCTTCGTGGCTGTTTATAAAGCATTCGAGCTAAAATGCATTAGAAGAACAATCATGTCCTGTTATACCTCACTATCACAACACTACAACAACACGCGAGAGTAAAAACGCAAGCACAAGATGAGAAGAACGCGAATGTATAGCTTCGTCTACAAGCAAGATCTTGTTGAAAGAAAGTAAAGGAAATACCCGTTAGCAGTTCTCTCCGATTCCCATCCCTTTAGGGAAGCCACTTCTTGGAGCGCTTGTTTCCATTTCGCAACATCTTCTTCCAAATACTTGCTACTCAAACGGGAGAAAGTTTTCCCAAAGCTTTCTATTTGGTATCGCACATGAGCCGGTTCAACCCGGTAAAATATGGGCAAGACAATTTGCCCGACGCTCTTCATGCACTCTGTCATCTGAACGAGCTCTTGAAGGCACCATTTGCTCGAAGCAAAATTTCGAGAGAAAATGGGGATCGAGATCTTACTGTTCTTAATGGCCTGGAGAAGGTTGGGGCCGATCTTCTCACCTTCGCGAAGCTCATTGTCGTCTCTGAAAACGCGGATTCCAGCATCGACGAGGCTGTTGTAGAGGTGATCCGTGAAGGTTTTGCGAGTATCTTCGCCTCTGAAGCTCAGGAAAACATCGTAGTTGTCACTTCCCGTCGAAGTGGCGGAAGAGCTAGACGCGCCAGTATCATCCGCTTTTCGACGCGTGCTCTTCTTGTTGCTTTTGACAAAATTGTATAGGAGCAAAGAGAGAAGAATGGACACAACCAACACAAAAGACAGCCCAAACAGTAGATCCCGCGCCATTGTTATTTCTTCAATAACTCTCGAAACGATCTCTCCATTTATATCAAAAAAATGCCTCTATTCCGGTTGCCCAACAAGCTGATCGTAGTGAGCTGAGTTTTGGGTACTTTATGCTTCAAGAAGCACATGGATAGGGAGGGAAAAAGCAGAGAAGATCCAGAATCGGCGGATCCAAAAGAATCGGCAGACGCGAGGCAAATCCAGGGCCGGCGATGGCGAGTTCGTGCTCCTCCGCGGCGCCTCCTTTCTCGACAGCTTCACCGGCGCGTGATCGCTGATCTTGTTTTCCCCAAGAGGAAATAATTGAAGCAAAAGGGTGACCAGACTCACAACAGCCGCCCACAGAGAGATTACAACAAGGGAAGAAGGCGATGTGACTGAGAGAGAAGAGAAAGTAAAGTAATGGAGGAGGTGCCGTGATGTACGATACGGGAAATGGCTCGTAGATCACGTCGGGCTTGGGCCCACCTATACTTCTTTTTCAAAGTAACACATCATTCGTTTTTTCTTTGTTATTTGTTTTTTTTTATGGTGCTGGCTTTTGTGATCAAATTACGGCAGTGCCCTTTTTAGCAAAAAAAAAAAATTACGGTAGTGCCCATACCCCATAGAAAGTTTCTTTTTTTATAAATCGTCTATAATTACAAAAAAGACAAATTATAAAAAATAATAATTTATCATGTGTATAAATAAATATGTTTATTATATAATGTGTCGAATTGATTTATGCTGGCTCATGCATCCTTTCAGTCCCTTGTGTCTGTCGCAAAAGTTGACTGACCATGCCAACTTTTGCATACATGAGGCGGGCCTCTGTTTTCCTTTATCCATGACTCTGTGCAATGTTTACGAGAGCGCTTGCCGGAGCGAAAAGTGGTCGGAGTCGATTTCCATTTATCATGATGATTACATTGTTGTAAACCTTCGAATCAAGCTTAGTTGCACATTGGACAGTCTTCTATATATTCGGGAATACTCAGAAATGCGAATGTCTATCTCCGATTTTGATCTTAACCTGATGAGATGATCATGTGGATTCTGCAAGCCCTAACAAATGCACCGTGCGTTAGGTTGTCCGGACATTGAGTTTTATTGGGAAAGTTTGTCATTTTACTGCAGTGACTGCTATCTTGGGCGTCATAACTGCCATCAATGAACACATATTTGATACCGCCCTATCTCAGATCCACACTGGTCATCGTGAGCCCTCTACATTTCCTTAATCGCTATGCATATCTGCATTGAAGGACTTGGAAACAATTGTTGTAGTCGTAGCACAACATTACTTCGGTGATACCAAGAAGTGGAACTTCATTGCAGCTACAGAGGCTATTAAGTGAGTTTCCATGATGTTAAACAACTTTTCATGTAGCCATAGGCCCATAGTTCGTGTAGTTTCCTGATGTCCTTGTAGTCTGTTTGAACCAGGTTTTTGGTTAGGTTAGCCATGTTTCGGAATAGTGGCTATAGGATGCTTCTACAGGGCGGGGAGATTCCAAATACTGAGGAGACTTCATAAGTTTCCTCCTCACAGTCCAGACCTGGAGATTTCGGAAAACCTGGAGTTTATAGCGGGCCTGGTTCTTTCAGGAATAGCGTTGGGCAGAATGGGTGGAATCTGAAAGGAAGAGCACTGTGTCAGCGTTAAGCAGATTCGGAGAGAATGCCAGAATGGTTTCTGACCTAACGCGGTTGCGCAGGGTGCAGCAACAGAATGCTATTATGGAATCTCTTGGTAGGCATGTCGGTAGGTCGTTAGTTGAACCTTGGTAAAGTTGTATAGTTTACCTGTGCTGATACATTTTGTTTTATGACAGCTCCAAAGGCAGAGAAATCATCGTTGTCATCTGTTTTGTCCGAGAAAGGTGTGCACGGATCATTATATATCAAGGGGGAGATCCTATTTATCGCAAGGCCACTAATATATGTTTTGTATATTAGAAAGTATGGAACTGGGTCCTGGACTCCTTGGTTTCTTTCACTGGCCATGGATGTTGTTGGCGTATGTAGTTATGTAATCGTTCATTTGAATTTGTCCATTTGGTATGCCCTGGCCTGTATCACAATGCTTTTGGACTGGCGTTTCTTTAGCCA
This sequence comes from Rhodomyrtus psidioides, assembly GCA_021437785.1. NCBI lineage: Eukaryota > Viridiplantae > Streptophyta > Magnoliopsida > Myrtales > Myrtaceae > Rhodomyrtus > Rhodomyrtus psidioides. The sequence continues at coordinate 3,487,170 of JAILYB010000071.1, read as the reverse complement.
TCTAATGTCCAGATTAATGATTGTCCCGAGATGTGTCAACTTGTGTTCTTTTTCCCTGTAAGTAGTTAACAAGAAGAAAATCGACATTTTGATGTTTTTGAACTGACCTTTCTTCAGCCATCTAATGTCCTAATTAACGATTCTCTCGAGATGCGTCAACATGTGTTCTTTTTCCTTGTGAGTAGTTAAAAAGAAGAAAGCTCCTCTGGGCACTCTACCTCATGAGAGATCCATTCTTGAGCAAATACACGAGGTATTTATAGCTACTAGAAATTATTTCGGTCCGAAGTTTACATTTCTGGGATGAATCTCCCGATGGAAAACCACGTTCCTTCTCTGATATTTCAGGGAAAGGCTTGACAGAGCAGAGAAACTGTTGGAACATGTTCCCCTTTTTGGGGTTCTTACAGGTGTTCTTATGTTCCCATTTTGCTTCTATTTTTTTACCTTGGCTAAGGTGAGGCTACTGATCATGGGAAATTGTGCTCATTCCTTTATGTTTGCTAATGTAGCTAAAGCCATAGAGCTGATTTTTGGAGCCCAAACACGGTATACTTTACATGTCGGGCTCATAAGTGTTAGGATCGGCACACAATCGCAATAAAGTAAAAAACAAGAGAGAGAGAGAGAGAAATCGAGGCACGAGATTTATCCTGGTTCACCTTTAAACTAGAGCTACGTCCAGCAGTGGATTTTACTATGTCAGCACCTCACACCTCTCGTTACATCACTCAATTATAAGCGAACAAGAGTATATATATCAGTAGTTATTCATGAGCCCAATCCCAAACTACTAATGAAAATTTATGGGCTTAAATCATAAGAGCCCTCTGGTGTCCAGGGGGCAGTGACCCCCACTGGGGCGGCTCCCCTAGACCCCCGCTCGCTCAACGTGGAGCGAGACCCACGTGCTTTTCTGTCGCTGGGGAATATGAACCACACCTCAACATTCTCGCACTTGATGAATATTTCATATGCTTCTTTAGACCCAACTCAGCTATACATCATTCAAATTTTTCTGCACTCACTGCCTTGGTAAAAAAATCCGCACTATTCACCTGTGTGTCAACTTTTTCCAGTACAACAACTTTCTATTCTATTTTCTCTCGGATGAAGTGATATTGTATATCAATATGCTTTGTTCTTGCATGAAAAGCAGGATTCTTAGCCAAGAATATAGCGCTCTGGCTATCACACCTAATATTCACTTCTCCTTTTGTAAAACCAAGCTTTTTGCACAATTTGCTCATCTAGATCACTTTCTTAGCAGCATGAGTAAGAGCCATGTACTCTGCTTCAGTAGTAGACAAAGCAAACGTGCTTTGTCTCTTACTCATCCAACTCACAGCTCTACCGAATAAGGAAATAACATAACCGCTGGTTGACCTCCTGCTATCAATGTCACCTCCTCAGTCGGCATCGACAAGACACTTCAATTCTAACGCTTGATGTCCCTTTGAGCTTTTCATACTTTCATCACATAACTCAATGTCAGACGTACCGCGAAGATAACGAAACACTCTCTTTGCAGCTGTCCAATGCTCTTTACCTGGTTTAGACATATATCTACTCAATACTCCCACTGCTTGAGCAATATTTGGACGAATATATACCATGGCATACATCAAGCTCCCAACTGCACTTGCATATGGAACTGCTACCATATCTTCAGATTCCTCTTTTGTCTTAGGACATTGAAGTGCTGATAATTTAGAACTTGTAGACATAGGGGTCTTCACTATTTTACAATCTGTCATGTTGAACTTTTTCAACGCGTCTTCAATATATTTCTTTCAATTTAACCACAACTTTTTATTCTCACGTTCCCTTTTTATCTGCATGCCCAAGATGAAATTTGCTGGACCTAGATCTTTCATTTCAAACTATTTTGCCAGCAATCCTTTCACGGTGTTGATCATTTTCATATTATTCCCAACTAGCAGCATATCATCTACATATAAGGTTAAAATAATAAAATCATCATCTAACCTCTTCACATAGACACAATGATCAGCATCACAGCGAATAAAGCCAAGCTTCAAGACATATGAGTCGAACTTCTGGTACCACATTCTTGGAGATTGCTTCAGGCCATACAAAGACTTGTTCAATTTGTAAACAAAATCTTCTTTTCCTTTGACCACAAACCCATCTGGTTGCTTCATGTAAATATCCTCTTATGTTGGATAATTGCACCCATTAAGGGGCACAATCTAAGGCATTATTAATTATTGCATTTGTGGCAATATGGAATATTGTCTATATTCCAATTCTGGTGAATATAGGAAATGAGATAATCAAGGTTCCTATTCGGCTCTAAGAAGATGTGTAAGGTATGTCCTATATACATCCCTCTAAACGTACGTCGTTCAATTGGTTGACAGAAACACTTAGAAAAAATCTCTCGTTCTCCCCTCTCTTTTGTTTTTCAGGGATTTCTGTGGAATCAAGGACAAACGGCTGCAGGATCGTTGTCCTTTTCATCACTGCTTTTGGGGCTTCTAATATGTGGAAATCAAGGTAAGTCAAATTCTTGTGATTTACCCTTACGATCAGTGATTCAAGCAGATCTATGGCATGTGTTGTATAGAATTCCACTGCGTATCTGTATGTATAGAATATGGATCCGTTTCCTTCATTGGTATCAGAGCCATGATTGCTTGTTTTCTGATTTATATCCGTCGTTTTGAGTAGACTATGCCATGTCGTGTGTACTGTTTTCGACGGATCTCGAGAATTTCGGTATGACTAGTTATACACAGTACGTTTTATGGCGTTTTTCGAGAATATCATTCGGTAAAAGTGAAATTAAAATATATGGTTAGAACCTACACGTCCATACGAGCATTTTGAGTGGTCGGCCGTCGCGAGAGGACACTGGGAGACGACACACACGCTGCACGCTCCCCCGACGGGTTCGGGATCCACAAGTCAATGATGAAAAGTAGATTTTTCGGGTACTTTCGGTTGGTGAAAATGGAAAATGTATATACGATCTGATTCGTATCGACAAGACGAGTATTTTGATAGGTGGACGACCGCCGGAGGAGGCTGGACCACGGCGCACGCCCCGACACGCGCCGGCGGAGCCACGGCCGTTGCAGGTTCACGCGCCACGTACGTGGCACGTGGGGGAACCGCGTGGCTGACATCATGCGGACGTCAGCCACGTGCGATGCACGCTGGCGTCACCCGTGGGTGACGCCACGCTGACGTCAGCGGATCGAGCTATGGCCCGCCCACGACATGATGGGCCATTCGGCCCACTTCAAAAAAAAAGGAATCAGTGGGCTGGCCCATTTTGATTATTCCGTCCAGCCCACATGCGAACCGGATGGTTCCGGATCCGATTCGGCCCGACCCATGACCCGAGTTGACCCACCGACCCGTGACCGGCGCTGAACCGTTGACCCGCGCTGACCTGTTGACCCGCGACCGTTGACCCAAAAAAAACTTTGTTTTTACCTGCTGTTTTAATTATAATATGTTCATAATTATTGGATTTTAGTAATCCATGTTTTATTTAATATTATGATATGTTCATAATTATTGGATTTTTTGTAATCCATATCTTATTTGTTTTGCATTTGTTACAGGAACAATGCCAAGGGTAAAACAAACTACGAGAACGCCTAAGAAGGCAGTAAGCAACGAGCAACGTAAAGTTCTTCGTGAGAAGGTCAGTGAATTAGGTCATTATCGATGGGACGATGAGAGTAATATAATCACCCATGTAATCAAGGTCGATGAAATGAATCAAGAGATCATTTGGAAAGTATACCCGACAGAAGCTATGGATGCCTTTTATGCTTTGAGAAACACATTACCTGAAGCGTGGCATCCCATGATCGAAAGTGTATGGCTCGATCATACAACTTATCAGAGTTTTGTGCCGGATCTCTTGAATAAGATCATAAGGATGGGAGCGACGAAGACGTCATCGCTTGGGATGAACGGGTCTTGGCGCAGGCAGAATGCGCCCTGGCGCAAGGGTAAAGGTCCTCAGATGTTCTCTCCAAATGGGCTTGTGTGGACCCCAGATTTGGTTAAGAATCCTCCAGATGAACTTGTGGAGTCTCTCCCGATTACCAAGGAAGTGACCATTACGGAAGTTAGTACCCAAGAGAAGAGGGTCACACGTTATTACATTTAGTTTATCCTTCTTTTAAGAAGACTTTAAAGGGCCTGGTTGTTTTCAGGATTGATGCATTATCCCACTACCTATTAGTTCAAAGAACTTATTGCTCATGTTTTATCGTTATTTGCGTAAGGTTGTTTTTTGGACTTTTAATGAGTATTTTTTGGGTATGAAGCTTTTATGCTATAAATGGTGATTTTTATCATATGATGCTTTGGTAGTATTATATGCGCTGAGTGGGGAGTTCTGGAAGTCTTTAGTGACTTTTTTTTCCTTTTATGAACTCATTTTTACCTAAATAATTATATTAATGATAATTTCAAGCGGAGATACTTAGAAGATGATCGGGAACTTAGTGAACTTTTGACTCTAAGTCTTTATGTGAAATTATATATTAATATAATTAGTTATAGTAAAATGTATCCATAAATATTAGACGATAATAATTCGTGCAAATGTCTAAATTACCTTATTCAGATACAATGGCATCAGCTACCAAGAACATCATTGCTGAGCTCAATACGGGTGAGAAGCTGAACGGTGACAATTATGAAATCTAGAATACGAAAATCCAGTATGTGCTGGAAGAGCTAGAGGCACTGGAAGCTCTTACCCTGGTCATGATTGAGCCAGAGGATGGAACCAATGCACAGCATAGAAGGGATAGAGAAGCCTTCAATGCATGGAAGAAAAAAAACTCTTTTGCTCGCATTACGTTGTTGAGCAGCATGGATAACGATATCATGCGAGAGTTCAGGCTGTATGACACTACAAAAGATATATGGGAAGCATTGAAGAACAGATTTGGACAGACTTCGGTCACCAAACTGAGGCAGCTAACAATCAGATTCGACACATATAAAATGCCACATGGGCATAATATGAAATAGCATTTGAGAAAAATGTTGAACATGATTAATGAGCAGAAAGATGTTAGCCACATATTATCTGCTGAGCAGTAAGTGCGGGCGGTGATTCGCTCTTTGCCCCCTAATTGGGAACACATGAAAGTCAACCTGACCCACAACGAAAATGTAAAAACATTTGAGGATGCTATGCGCCACTGGAGCTGGAAGAGGACCGCCTTCTGGCGGCTAAAGTACAATCTAATGTGTATTTTGCTGACTCTGGCCCATATGGAGATTCGGGCTCCAAGCGCAAGTACCTTGGCAGGTTCATTAAGAGGGAAGGAAAAGGAGCTGAACCATCTGGCAAGAAACCAAAGTTTGACAAGCATGGCAAAGGGAAGCATCTCGTCAAGAAAAAAATTTCAAGGGTGAAATGTTATAATTGTGGCAAGAAGGGTCACTTCGCTCACGATTGTAGTGAGCCGAAGAAGGTAGAAACCCCTAATGCACTTGAAAGTATTTGTTATGTATCAAGTTCTATTTTTCTAACTGAATCTCATCCTTTGTGGACTGTAGATTCAGGCGCTACAGACCATGTAGCCAGAGACAGGAATACCTTTGTGGAATTTCGACGGATACCACGAGGAGCAAAATGGATTTATGTGGGGAATAACTCCAAAGTTGAAGTTAAAAGAATTGGCACCTGCCAACTCATCATGCGCGGTGGTCGCACTTTGTTCCTACATGATGTCCCTAGGGGCGTAGAATCGTCCAGATCTCATTACTGCATCTACTTCCTCTGTCCCATAGTTCCAGTGAACTGCCTTAGGATTGTATTCTTCTACTGGATGGGCTTTTATGGTTATCGTTGTTGGGCGAGCTGCCCCTGGTTCAGTTGTATCGTCCGTTTCCTCTTTTGGCAGCCGAATTATAACAGGCTTGATCAGACAATCTTCTATCTCACTCAAATTGTCAAGCTCTTCCAGCTTGATTACCACAGTCGTAACGGCTTCAATCATCGACACAGTGTCGTCAAAGTTCCCTAAGAAAATTTCGTCTTCTAGTTGATGATGGAAGCCGTCGCTTCTTAGCTTTGCTGACGTTGAGGATTTTGGGTACCCTCTCTTTCCATTGAATAGTTCATCTGAAACCGGCTGTTGATCCTTTGATTTCCCTATTTCGGCATATTGCTCTGTGTTAAGTCCGGAATCTACCATCTGTTCAAGTGATGGTTTAGGTTCCTTCGTAAAAGGTTTTTCCACCTCCTTCGGGATTTGAACGGGATCGTCCATACCTCCCCATCCGTCTGGTATGATATCCTACATTCTATGATAGAAGCTAGGAGGAGCAGAATATTTCACCCTAAAATTGTATCCCCCAGAATCCTGACCTAGGTTGTCTATAATTTCTCCCATTTCCAGCGCGTTAGTCATGAATTTGCGATCTGCTAGACTTCGCCTCTTGGCTTCCAGTTCGTCCTTATCGAGTTCTTATTTTGGTTCAATGATCGGCCCAAAATTGCCTACCAGACCCTCGTGCGGGATGTTCCACATGTTTCCCTGCTCAGTTTTAATCATAAAGTGGCTTTCTTCCAAGGTTAGAGAAGCTTCGACTCCCTCGAATCTTTCATCGGTAACATTTGACATTATCACCAAGCTCATCATCTTAGCGATACACAATTTCTTTATGTCAGCAAAGATCTCCCCTTCTTTCGGGTATAGTGAAGCGATTGCCAGAATGTCGGCCAGCTTAGACACGTCCACCTTCAGCTTAAGGTGGTTTTCCTCATCTTCAGTGAATATTGCCCCTACTGCTTGGTGATCAGGGAGTGAATTTTCTTGCACATTCGGAGCCATGTTATCAAATTTCAGAATCTGTCCGTCAATCAGAGCTTGTACCTTCAGCTTAATGATGTAGCAGTTATCAACGTTGTGTCCCCTTTCACCCATGTAGTAGACACAGGTCTGGCTTTCATCAAAAACAGGATATTTAACAGGATTGGCCCTAGGTGGTTCCTTTGCCACCAAGTGTTGTTCTAGTAGCATTGGGAGCAACTTGGATAAAGGCCTCGGGAGTTGAGAGAATTGCTTTTGAGGTTACCTCCTTCTAGGCTCTTGCACCTTCGATGCTGACCACAAAGATCCTCCTTTAGCCTGATTAGAATTGCTAAACACATTGGGCTTATAGGGGTCTGGTATGAAGGCTATGTCGAGTCCAGCATTTCTTTCCTTCTTCAGGGGGTATTGCTTTCTGGTAGAGGTTTCATGCTGCCTCCTTTCTCTTATGGCCCATTCGAGCCTTTCTGCCACCTTTATCAGATGCGTAAAGGTTTGGCATCCAGGGGTGTTTAATCTGTCGAAGTATTCGTAGGGGAGTGCCTTCAGAAACATATCAATCAGCTCGTCTTCCGGGATTGAAGGCTTTACTTGGGTCGCCAACGCCCGCCACCTCTGGGCGTATGTTCTGATCAACTCACCCCTCGCTTTTAAGGCTCCTAGGAGGTCTTCTCTTATCGGGGCTGTAGCCGTATTGAACTTATATTGTCTGAGGAAGTCCTCTGCAAGATCTTCCCACCCATCATAGTCTTCCAGGTCCAATTCAATGAACCAAGCCAGAGCGGTGCCAGCCAGACTTTCTTGGAATGTGTTCATCAGCAATGGGACATAATCCGAATATTGCGCCATCTTGCGTAGATAATATTTGAGGTGAGCATGGGGACAGCCTGTCCCATTATACTTCCTCACGAAGTCTGGCTCCTTGTAGTCAGGAGGGGTTTCCACTTTGGCAAAGGGAGATAACTTGTCGAAACGGGCCAACTCATAGCCCTGACTACTCAAGCATTCTTCGATCTTGGCTATCCTCTTAGCCTCCACTTCAGTTTTCACAGTCTGCTTCCCCTTTTCATCCTTCTCAATGTTGATGACAACAAGGGGTGCTTTTTGTTGTGACTGGATGTTCGGCATACGGACATCGTCCTCGACACGTTGGGTGTTTTTCGCCGTCTCTTTATCAGCTATATCGGGTGTAAGTGATGGACTTGAGTTGTTCTGATTAGGGGCAACTGCTTGTATGGCGTGGGAGGCTTCCAGCATCGCCTTAATATCGGCCATCATAGTTGCCATAGCAATCATCTGATTCTCTAGCATGCCCACTCGCGGGGTCAACTCCTGTTGTTCCATTCTGATTTTAAGTCGAGTGCGAAAGCGATATGTTGGCAATTCCGTGATTAGAGTGTACCTGTTTAACAGGAATTCCAGTGAGCATTTCTTCGATATTGGCAAAAGGAAGCACTTGATTCTTCTAATTGCATGTTTTCTATTGGTGAATGAGAAAAAAGACTACCTTGTGAGCCTTAGTCTCATATGGGCAGTTCTTTTAATGATTCTCCAAAAGAAGTCATGAAATTAAAAGAAGCGTAATCTTTGACGATAGTTTTTTTTATGCATTTGTAAAATATGTCCACACTCATGCATACGCCTTCCAAGTATTATTCAGTACAAGTGAGTTAAGCATGAAAATGCGTTATGATGTTTGCTTATTTTACACTTAACAAAATAGTTCATTCAAGTTTAGGACGCTTGAGGTCTAAGGTGTCCTCATCATCCCAACATGGATCCATCTCTTCAGTCTGGGAGTCTTCATCTTCTGAATATGACGGTGACCCCATATCTTCGGGTATGTACGGCTCTACTCCAGGCACGTACGGTACGATGTATTCAGGTACATAAGGCTCAACAAGGCTACGTCCGACCGCCTCAAAGTGTTGAATGTATTCTGTGGTAGCCCTGTGAACATTCTCCATGCGAGTCATGTTTTCTGACCACTTTATATCTTCAGCATGAGAGTTCTTTAGAGAGCGTACAATAAATTCCACCTTAGCTTCAAGCTGTTTCTTTTCTTCTCCTACAAGGGTCTCCTTTGGCATGTCAAATAAGAAGATACTAGGTCGGGGTGGTGAAGGAATTTCCTGTAATGCCCAAAATTGTCGGATAACCCTCTTTGGGTAATATGCGGTAGCGCCTGTGAACAATAGCAAGGGGACTGGGTCTTCACCGTTACATGCGAGCCTGACTTTGCCCAATGTTGGCAATCTAAGCCGCCATCGGAGCTGTTTCGGTTTCAGAGTTCTGAGGAAATTCTTCCATTCTGTGAAGTTGAACTTAGGAATACGTGAATGGGTTCTGACAAAGGTTTTAAGAGGATGGGCATCAGAGCTAATCTCAGTGAAACCCATGCGGATATGGAACTGTCTGATATGAGATGTGAACCACATGTATAGAAGATCACTAGAGGCTCTAAAGATTCCCTTCTTATTTTTCTTGAAACGATTTAGGGAAAGGAAGGTCTCAGCAAGGATAATGTTCGAGTAATCCCACCCACAACAGACTTGTCTGGCTACTACAGCCATAATAGGGTCGAAGGTGACAGACGAGATCGGGAATAGCACAAAGCTAAAGAAGGCCAAGACAAAGGCTCTACTAGATTTAGTCCCTTTAGCGGGAGGGAGGTTGTGAAATCGATCTAGGAGGAAGGATAGTAAAATTTGTCCAGAATTACTTTTGGCGTCTGCCTTGACTTCTTTAAGGCTTGTGTCAAGGAATTTAGCTAGTCGACTTAAGGGCTCAAATCCTATGGGAGGTTGAACTAGTAGGTGAGTGAACTCCACTCTGATGGCGGCGCTGTACTCTTCGAGAGTAGCGGTAATTTCCAACCCCTCCATGCAGAATGTAGCAGTGGCATAATCCCAATAAAGCGCCATGGCTCGAATGAAGGCAGGTGGGCATTCAATCTTCAGTAGGTCCAATAGATACCATAATCGTGATTCGGTATATTTCTGGCTGGCTCGCCCATGCTATCCCACCATGATAGGAGTTCGGTCTGAGGAACTTTAAACACTTGAATATCATTCTTTCCCATCAAGTCTAAAATATGCAAATCATTTTGAAAAGGCAATCGTCAAAAATTACTTTAAACATGGGACTATGCAAATGCCATGAAGCATGCATGGACCAACTTAATTGCATAGTTCAATTGAAGAAATAAAAATTAGAACCTTTTTCAGGTACTGAAGACCTGACTTAAAGTCTAATTTGAATTTCAGGAAAGTGAATTATGCAATTTAGTCAAGTTCACTTCAGTGACTAAGGGAATTAACAATATCACATTCCATTGGTCAAAACATCAAATGGGGGTAGAGTATAACGAATCCCTTATTACAACCAGGACGCCTAACGAAAGAAAGGTAAGAAGAGACTCTTCAAACAAGAAAGCCATAAAAAGCCGATGGAAGGTGAGGATCTAAATCACATCTTCCTACAGTTCTATTCCCCTTCACAATGATAGTCGGTCGGGAATCCTTCCCCAGTCGAGTGTAAGGGGTCGTCTTCAATGCATTAGCTGAGGGGTCCTAGTCCTTCTGGCCATTCTCTGGTTCATGGTATAATGACTTCTGGAGTTTTCTCACGTCTAGTCTTCTTGAGTGTGATGCGTTTTGGCTTTGTCTTGATCGCATGGCGTCTTTTCTTTCCCCAAAAGGTGATCCTTAGTATGTTTTCATTAGCGTGTCGTTCGTCCTATCGACGTGCGTATGCTTCTCTAGCTAGGTGGTTGCGACGCTGTCTCTTCATCTCCAAATAATTATTGAACATCTTGTCCGCTTGTCGCTTGAATCTGAGGTTGTCGACGTAGTAGCGGGTTTGACAATCTTCAGCATATCCCAGCTTACGTCCAGTCAGCTCTCAACCATACACAAATCTGGTAAAGTGTAGCCTTGTGTTTGGTCCAGGGTGAGTGACTTTCCTTAGGTACTCGAAGGTTACCAATTCTGTTGAACTTTTGGGAAACAGCGACATCCTACCCCTTATCATCGTTATTTCAATTAATCACTTGAGTGATTTTCATGATGTATGCAAATGCATGTATATGTATGCAATGTACGAGTCATACTATGGAACAGGGAGTAGTGAAGTACATTGAAAGTAAATGCCTTACCAACCACACTTGGGGATGTGAAATGTTCCCCTGCATCAAAGGGCGATTTTTAGGTATACCAACCATCCATAGACATGCGCATGAGACAAGTGGGTATATTCTAAAAAAAATTAGAAATCAGGTGAGGAACCTATGGCTCAGGTTCCCACGATCCAAATGAGGCAGATTCCTCCCCAAGGGTACCCACCCAAGAGGGCTAGATATCGCCAATTTGGATTGTGAGCGGGAACGAACACGAAAGTCTCAAGTGCCATCGAACACGAGATCCTTTTGCATCCTTTTCCCTATCTAAGGTAACCTAGAGGTGGTTTGCAGTCGGGGTTTGACCGCCGATGTGTGCGATGTGTCGTGATCATCACAATGCAAGGTCATGCACAGCAGTTTGTATCAAAATACCGCTTCAGTATGTGCATAAGATAAACATACATTCCCAACTCCACCCTCCAGGAAAAATATCAACAATCACTCCACCCCTTATTTCTTCAATCTGCAAAAATATCTAACACAATGGTTAGCGTACGTACCTCACCTTCGAGAGCATCTGCAGAAAACAATGTCAGATAAATCAACCAACTTTTTAATCTGCTCAAGTCCTCTGGAATTCTGTGAAACCAAAGATTCTGGTTTAGAATAAGTCCCCAACGGAGTCGCCAGTCAGTCGCGACCCTCTTGCGGGTTGCCTGCCAGAGAGGGCTAATGGGTCGTCCGATGGTCGCCTGATCGGACGCGGGCCTCTCCCAAGGTCCATTACCCAAATCGCAACGGCTGGATATACGTGGTCGACCTTCGGTGTGGTCTGGTGACATGTGATATGTGTACATGCCAAAGAGTCGCCACCAATCGTTTCGTGGAGAGTACGATTGGAAACCCTATCGAATAGTTGAGAGCGATCTATTCGATTCTGCGGAAACCAGAGAAACAGGATCGGGGACTTAGTTACGCCGACTGTCAGAGTCGACGCCCTTTCGGTACCTAAGTTGAATGATTTATCTGATCCTAGGATTTCATACAAATGAGTGGGGTGCGGATCCTAAATCTAGGAATTCATGCAGACAGGATAGCTATCCTATCACTCACAGTCAATAAAAGTAAATGCGCAAATCGAGGATCCAATACGTGCGGATAAAACGCATGAAAGCAGCATGGCATCCCTAATGAGGCCCTATTAGCCAAGAGAAATATCAGTCAAGGCTTAGAAGTGATTTGACATGATTCGCCCATGAGGGGCAGAATCGTAATTTTGAGAAATTTAGGGATAATTTACTTTAGAAGGTCAAAAATGTCATTTCAGATGAAATATGCAGTCAAAATAGGGTGGAAATGGGATTGGCGATCAAATCCTTCCATTTCCTATTTTTCTGGAATTTTCGGGATTTTTCTGGAGTTTAAAAGTGATTTTACCCTTAAAGGGGTAAAGTCGTCATTTCGGACGAAGACGAGAACTGAAAAATCTCAAATATTAGGGTTGGTCACCCACCTGACCCAAACCCTAACTTTAAGCAATTTTCAGGATTTGATTGAAACAAGAAAGACGATTTTCCCATTGAGGGGCAAAATCGTCGTTTTGAGAAAAGAGACGGGATTCGAAACCCAAGCCCAAGAATTGGTCGCCTACCCAACCCTAATTCTTGCCTTGGCATTTTTGACTTCATTTTGCTTACACAACAGAGGCGACTTACCCCTAAAGGGTAATATCGTTAATTCTTGGAATAACAGATAAGAAACCCCAAAAATAGGATTGACCAGTTGTCTGTGGTCAATCCTCGATTTTTGGGGATTTATGGAGTGTCTAGGGTTTTCCTACAATTTTCCTATATTTTTTGGATTTTCTGTGATTTTCTAGCATTTTTTTGGATTTTCTATGATTTTTCTGATTTTTTTATTTTTTAAAATCATTTTCTGATTTGATTTTTTTATATAAAAATATTTCGGACCGGGTCGACCCGACCCACTCGGGTCGGAACCCGGCCCAGACCCGGACCCGCGAGAACACTATGCCAAAACGACGCCATTTCTGCCATTTTTATTTTCGGATTAATCGGATTTGATCTGACGGTCCTCATTGAGCCGCGTGGCTAATCCACGAACATCGGATCTGATTAGTAAAACCTACAGTCTAGATTAAGCGAAGACTCGACCAGGGTCGTCCGATTGTCCTATTGAAATCTACGGCCAGGATTATAACCTGAGACTTGATCTGAGCCGTTCAATCTTACTATCCTAAACGACGTCGCCTACTCATTAACCCATGCGACACCGTTTCGATTGAATTTGATTTTTCGATTTAAAATATTTTCGAATTATCCTAATTTCTAATCGGACGGTCGCTATGAAATGGACTCGATTAACCTAGACCGTCCGATCTACGCTGACTCGCCCTAACAGACTAACGGTCGAGCTGACTCGACATCCACGTGGACCAATCGCCGACTACCACCTAAGCTTTGACCCGCTGACTACGCCACGTCAGCATCGTCTTCAACCTCGCGACTGTCTCCGAATGGACGGCTACGACACTCCGGCGATGATCCAACGGTGGAATCTCGACAGAATCGAGCGAAACCGGCGGCAATCGACTCGTCTCAGGTTCGTGCATAACATATCGTAAAATCGCACGACTACACCCATAGGATCGAATGCGGTGAAGCTCGAACCAGTACGTACATAGCTACTCTAATCATGCGATTCATGGCATTTTAGGCTAATTCATCAACACAGGAGCATCATTCAATGTTCAGAAGACTTACCTCGAGCTCTGATTGAGCTCGCACGGCCCAGATTTGGTTGGCCAACTATGGATGGCGGTCGGCAATTGAGGCTATGTTTGAAGACTCGATTCGAGATATTCGGGCCAAATCGATGCAAAATGAAGATGTAATGATGGTCAGTGATGTCCAAGGAATGAAACGCACACACTAATTGCAAGAATGATCAAGAAATATATGGATCGCCATTAACACACAGTGAGAAGCTCGGAAGTCTATCTCACTTGTTTCCGTGGTCGTAGCCTGCGCGGTCGGCGACGATCGCTTCCTGGGAGTCTGGGCAACCTCCTCACAACACTTACCGGTTTCGGTTTGGCCTGGAAGTGGCCCTACCCACGCCTCACAGTTCGAGCTCGAGCCCTCGACAATGGCGGTTGGAGGGCGAGCTCTCAGTCGCTTTCTCTCTCTCTCTCTCTCTCTCTCTCTCTCTCTCTCTCTCTCTCTCTCTCTCGATCGATCGATCGATCGATCGATCGATTCAGTTTCTTCTTCTTCAACTGAATTCCCTAACTGCTTGCTTCGCGAAGGTCCATTGGCTTATATCCTTCTTTGAAATTTTGGCACCGAATGGGGGGGACCAACTGACTCAAATTTGCACGTGTAGTCACGTGCTTTTTTGTCCAAACGGCGTCGGGGAGGATGGGCATTTCGTCCAACTCCGTTTGGTCCTCCGGCAACGTCGGACGATGCCGTTGGTATCAATCGACGGGGGAAGATGAGAGGAACAAAACGCCCACCATTCCCCTTTCAATTAATCGCGAATTTCCCTTCAATTTCTTGATCAAAATTGAGCTGAGGATTGTTCATTCGCCCAGGGTCTAATGTCACGCCCCGAGTCCTTTCGAGCGCGCAACATCGCCTTACTGCCAAACTGTTTAGTCTCTTACCCAGGATCCAAAATATCGCACTAGCTAATGAGACTCATATGCACATGCGGAAGCGACATACATAACTCCATGCATAAGACAATAAGATGACTTGAGGGAAATAGACACTTAATCATTACACCACAACTTTCAGTTTTACAAAATACACAAGAATTACTAAAGATAACTAGGCTAGAGGAAAAGGGTTAGCCTACTCAAAATGAGACATCTACTAAGGAACACGCGTCACTGCCCTACGGGGTACTCCAAAAGTCAAAGGTCGCTACAGGGCCTAAAAGACAGGCTCGCTACTGATGGATCAGGCGACACCGGCCGCTGGATGGTACTCTACCCAATCGCCCCGCTGAGGCTCCTCTGGGACTTCTTCTTCTGGCTCTGAATCGGAATACACTGGGATGTCTTCCTCCTACGAATCGGACCCTAAGTCCATGGGCTCGCCCTCGTCGCCTACAATCTCCCACTCGAACCCTGCCTCCGCCATGGGAACGTCGTCGGCGTCGGAGGGCTCGATGACCTCACCATCTGCAACAGGATGCTGTGGCTGCACTGCTGGGAGGCCCACGCCTGGCTCGAGGCCAGTCAACGGATCAAAAATCTCGCCATCGGGTGGGTATGTGATCATCGGGTCCTGCTCCTCAAGGATATCCCGAGGCACGTCAAAAGAACGCAGAGGTCCCCAAGTAGCGACGTCGTCTCGATACCACCATGCTGCGTACCTATCTGGCCTCCAATGGTCTGTCCCGTCCTCCACCCAGACGGTACTACGCTCATAGATAAAAACCTCATCCACGCCCATTGGGTACTCAGTAACATACTTCTCGGTCATCACTGGCACCCCAAAAGCTGGCGGCGGCATGGTCAAGGCTTGGGGACTGAAAGGTGGGTCCCACGACGGGGTGAGATAAAATCAATAAGCTAGTCCTAACCCTAAGCTAGGCACTCGGGACTTCCAGACGCACCCAAACACATGCAATGACCGACTGTACAAAAATAGGCAATGGCATGCGGTAACTCAATTAAAGCACAAATTGACATAAAGTTCACCAATCTAGGCTAGGCTTGGCTTCCGTACCTTAGCACTTAACATCCCATAATATAAAGGATAGCTCATATGTATACATATGTATATGTATATACTTATTACGATCGTAATACTCATGGCAGAGCCCGCGTTTAACGCCTCAGGCTTAATAAATCAAGGAACCCGCGTTTAACGCCTCAGGTTTCCGATGCCATGTCATGACCCGCGTTTAACGCCTCAGGTCTATCCCGCGTTTAACGCATCATGATATCACTAAACCCCGCGTTTAACGCATCGGGGCATTATATGCACATAGGCTATAATTCAACCAATCATAGTACAGAACAATCACATGTGCATATCGTCCATACAAGGACCTCTCGGCCATTTCAAATCACAACTCCGCATCGTGGCATACCATCACATCACAATCAATCGAGGCCATTACCATACTTCGCGATCAAGTCATACCTCATAATATATCACTCATCAATCATCACTATAATCATTCGGTCGTGCCACAAAGTCATGGAACCAATCAATCGACAAGGTCACCAAATACATTAATTAATCTCGTACGGCCGTCAATCATAATCATGGTGCCGCTCCCATCACTCATCCCCTACTAGTGCTCACGGCCATGAAAGGAATAGGGTTCATTAGGCTATTTTTACGCGGTAGGTCGCCAATTAACACCCTTGCCTAGCACTCCTAAAATCAATCAAGTAATTCATGACATCAATCAAGCTCAACTCACATCTAACATACCTAGCACAAACATATGAGTATTCGGTTCCTACCTAGGGATGTTCACCACGTAATTCAACCAAGGAATCAACACTACAAGCACTAAAAGGTGCGGCCATGCTCGGCTTCCTCCAAGAGCATATTCGGTTCTCTAGGGTTTCTCGCCCATTTAGCCATTAAACTCATCAAACGATCACTCACTCGGTCTTTCCATCACACAAGATCTTAGCTAGGGGTTAGGATAAGCTTACCTAGTCCAAGAGTCCAAGAAATCGGCGGCAAGTGGCGTGGGAAATGGCGCGGCGCACGGCGGTTCCTCGGCGATCAAAATAGGTTCCTTGAAGATCAACCATAAAATGACCAAGACAAGCATCAATACTTCTTCTAATACATGCATATAGCCCCTTCACATGATTATCTAAGTCTCTAGAGTCACTCACCTCAAGAACTCCCTAAGATCGGCCCCGGTTCTCTCTCGGTCTTGGTTCGATCGGCGGTGGCTCGGGTGGCTCCCGGGCTTGGACGGCGGCCTTCCACGGTCCAAGGAGGTGGTGTGGTGGCGGCCTAAGGTGGTGGAGTGGCGGTGTGGTGGCCGGCGCCTACCTAGAGGCCGAGAAAGGGAGAGAACGAGAGAATGAGGGAACGGGAGAGATGAGCGTGAGAGTGAGAGGAAGAAGAGGGAGTGTCGTCCAAATGGGGGGGTAGAGAGAGAGAGAGATCTTTAAAAGGGATGATGGAAATTGGAGGGAAAGGAGTGAGTGGGGTAGTTGATAGGGAAGGACATGAATAGTGACATGAATAGTGAAGTTGAATGACTAGTTGGTGGGGTGGTTTGAAGGGAAAATGTCCAATCCATTGTCTCTTCAATTTTCCAATAATTCAACTCCCAAATGACCATACTACCCTCTAAAATTCGGCCAAGGTAGGGAAGATGGCAATGTCCAAATTGCCCTTACTTTAACTAATAGAAAAAGGGTACTAAGCTTAGGGTAAAAGGGTCGATTCCGCTCGTCGGTTCGAATCTCGCTTTTCTAACTTATACGGGGCTAATTCTAATCTTAATAACTCTCCGATGAGGCGACGTCCAAACTTACTCGTTTGTGATCCTCGAATATCCGGCCTCCAATCTCGAAGTCTAATCCATGGCTAAATTCAGTCAATTGTCATTCCAGCGCGTCTCAGACTAACGGGCGGCTCTCAGGAGTTACGCGTATCGACCCGCGACTAATGCCACGTTTAAGAGTTACTCGAACCACGGCGGCTTTGGTTGTCATGTAATCGCGAGGGTCAATCACTAGTCCCGAAGGTTACGATCGTTAGGAATCGATTTAGGTTAATTCGCAAATCATGTCATGGTCATACGGAATCACCCGTGAACCAATCGCACGACACTAGCAAATCGTTCTAAAACCATTCTTAGATCGACCTCTAGCGGTCCTAAATATTCCCTCGGCGATCCTTATGGTCAAAGCGTCGGCTCGTGGTTAAGTCCTTTGGTCCACGTACTTTAAATCCCATATGGCCATTCCCCATTGGTTAGTCGACTCGAGAGTGATCAATTCTGAGCGAGATTAACTGGAATACATCGATAGACATTCATTCATTAATAAGCTTCGAGATAGGGTCGGAGTTCAGGATGTCACAACTCTTCCCCCCTTACAGAAATTTTGTCCTCGAAATTTACATTACAACCACCTATTCAAACAAATGGGGGTGCTGGTGCATCATCGCTTCCTCGCTTTCCCAGGTGGCCCCTTCAGTTCCATGGTGCTCCCAGATCACCTTTACTAGCGGGATCGTCTTGTTCCTTAGGACTTGCTCCTTTCTGTCCTCGATCCTAACTGGCCTTTCTACATACGACACTCGATCGTCCACGTCTATCACTTCGTGGTCCAGTACATGGGTCACGTCCGGTTCATACTTTCTCAGCATCGACATGTGGAACACATTGTGAACTTGCGATAAATTTGGCGGCAAGGCGAGTCTGTAGGCCAAGGTCCCAATCCGCTCTAAGATTTCAAAAGGGCCTACGTACCTCGGACTTAGCTTTCCTTTCTTTCCAAACCGAGATAATCCTTTCATCGGTGACACCTTCAAGAAGACATGGTCTCCTACTTGAAATTCCAACGGCCTGCGCCGCTTGTCGGCGTAACTTTTCTGGCGACTCTGCGCGATTTTCAATCTTTCCCTTATGACTCTTACTGCCTCCACTGACTGCTCCACTAATTCTGGGCCTGTTATGCTTCTTTCACCAACCTTGTCCCAGCATAAAGGAGTCCTGCATGCTCTACCGTATAACGCTTCGAACGGTGCCATCCCGATGCTCTGCTGGTAACTGTTGTTATAGGCAAACTCTACCAAGTGTAACTGATCCTCCCAACCTCCTTTAAAGTCTAATACGCAAGCTCTCAACATATCCTCAAGCGTCTGAATTGTCCTTTCAGATTGTCCGTCTGTCTGAGGGTGATAAGCGGTGCTGTACTATAGTTTCGTCCCCAAAGTCTCTTGTAGGCTTTTCCAAAATGAAGCGGTAAACTTGGGGTCTCTGTCCGAAGTAATCGTCACTGGGACTCCATGAAGACGAACTACGTACCTCATGTACAACTCTGCGTATCTATCCATCGCGAAATCTTTTCTTACTGCCAAGAAGTGTGCAGACTTAGTTAGTCTATCCACGATCACCCAAATCGAATCATGTCCTCTCTGACTCCTCGGCAAACCCATGACAAAGTCCATGGTGATGTGCTCCCACTTCCACTCGGGGATTTCCAAAGGCTGTAACATCCCACCAGGCTTACAATGCTGAGCCTTAACTTGCTGGCACGTCAAACACTTCGCCACATGCTTAGCTACGTCCACTTTCATTCCATTCCACCAATAGTGCTGACGTAGATTCTGATATATCTTCGTGCTACCCGGGTGGATACTATAGTTGCTCCTATGAGCTTCCGACAAGATCCTTTCTCTTAGTTCCTCGTCACTGGGCACGCACAAGCGTCCCCGAAACTTCAGAATCCCATCCTCGGATACTTGAAAGTCGGGTTTCCTTTTTGTGGCATCCATTTCTAGGATCTTTTGGATGTCGGGGTCCGTAGATTGCAACACTTTCACTTTCTCATGAACCTCTGGTTCTATCCTCAATGTGGCTAGGAGACAAGACAGCTGGCAGACTTCAAGCTTAAACTCTGAATCCCTTATTCCTTCCAACAGAGTCCATTCTTTAACCAACAAATGCGCGATGCTCGATTTCCGGCTCAGCGCATCCGCAACCTTATTTGCCTTTCCAGGGTGATACAGGATATCACAATCATAGTCCTTGAGCAACTCCATCCATCGACGTTGTCTCATGTTCAACTCCTTTTGGGAAAACAAGTACTTCAAACTCTGGTGGTCTGTATAAATCTAAAACTTTTCTCCACACAAGTAATGCCTCCAAATCTTCAAGGCGAAGATGATAGCTGCTAGTTCCAAATCGTGCGTCGGGTAATTCATCTCATGGGGTCTTAACTGCCTCGATGCATAAGCTACAACTCTTCCATGCTGCATCAAGACGCATCCTAATCCCTTTAGCGACGCATCGCTATAGATCTCATAACCTCCAGGTCCGGAAGGGATGGTCAACACTGGTGCAGTCGTCAAACGATGCTTGAGTTCTTGAAAACTCTTCTCACACTTATCCGTCCATACAAACCACGTATCCTTCTTAGTCAGCCTCGTCAAAGGAGTAGCTATCGAGGAAAACTTTTCCACGAACCTGCGGTAATATCCTGCCAATCCTAGGAAGCTTCGAACCTCTGTTACTGACGTAAGTCTAGGCCAATTCGTTACTGCTTCAATCTTTGCGGGGTCCACCGAAATCCCATTTCCAGAGATGACATGTCCAAGGAACGCAACTTCGTTAAGCCAAAACTCGCACTTACTGAACTTGGCGTACAGCGAGTGTTCCCTTAACGTCCGTAGAACTATACTCAATTGCTCCTCATGCTCCTCAGGACTCTTTGAGTAAATCAAGATGTCGTCGATGAAAACAATGACGAACTGATCCAAGTATTCCTTAAACACTCTGTGCATCAAATCCATGAAAGCAGCTGGGGCATTAGTCAATCCAAACGGCATGACCGTAAACTCATAATGCCCATACCTTGTCCGAAAAGCTGTCTTCGGTATATCTTCCTTCTTAATCCTCAACTGGTGATAACCCGTCCTTAGGTCTATCTTGGAGAACACAGAAGCTCCTTGTAGTTGATCAAACAAGTCGTCAATCCTTGGCAACGGATACTTGTTCTTGATAGTTACCTAGTTCAACTGCTTGTAGTCAATGCATAAACGCAACGACCCATCCTTCTTCCTTACAAACAAGACTGGCGCTCCCCAAGGTGAAGCACTTGGACGAATAAATCCTTTGTCCAGCAGTTCTTGCATCTGAACCTTCAATTCCTTCAACTCCAACAAGGACATCATATAGGGTGCCTTCAAGATTGGCTTCGTTCCAGGTGCTAATTCAATCACGAACTCTATTTCCCTTTCTGGAGGCAACCCTAGTAACTCTTGAGGAAAGACATCAGGGTAATCACGTACTACAGCTATATCCTCTAGCTTTGGTTCCTCTACGGTTGGATCCATTACGGCAGCTAAGTATGCCTGGCATCCTTCGTCCAAAAGCCTAGTCACTTCAAGTGACGAAATCAAAGGGATTGAGGTTCCTCCTCGACTTCCCACAAACTCGAATCTAGGGTGATCATTAGGATGGAAATGAATCACCCTGCTACCACAATCAACGACAGCCTTTTGCCTACTTAACCAATCCATACCAATAATCACGTCAAAGTCAAACATAGGCAGCACGGCTAAATCTACCTGTTCCTCACTACCACCAACGACTATCTTACAATCTGGACAGCCTAGCGAAACCAACACTTTATCCCTCAATGGGGTGGTAACATGCAATATCACATCCAAAGGTTTCAATTCAATTCCAACCAAATCAGCAAACTGAGCAGATATGAACGAGTGCGATGCTCCAGGGTCAAACAAGGCATAGGCAGCATGATCACATAAAGTAACCGTACCTGTGACCACGCCGGGCGCGTTCCCCACTTCCCTTCGCGCCACAGCATACACCCTTCCTTGAGCTGGCGGCCTATTTGCGTTGTTCTGCTGGGCTCCAGCCTGCGGTCCCACTAGCGGTTGATTTCCTTGAGTTTGAGGTCCTGGTGCTTGGCCACACTTGAAGCACGCACCCGTCCTGCTCGGGCAAGGTCCATTGCCATGCTCCCGCCCACACAAGCGACAGTTCCAGTTCGACTGGTGAGCAGGCTTGCCAATATTCCTTCTGGCTGGAGGGACAAAACGTCGATTACCTGCCATCGACCTCTTGCCGAACTGGCGGTGATCCCTGGCAGGAGTGAACCGCGATCCAGCAGCGATTCCTCTTTCCTTCATATCTCTTTCCACTAATTGGCCCCTCTCATAAATTGCATCATAACCTTGTAGGTCCAACAGCACCAACTGGCTGCGAAGGTCAGGTCTCAGTCCATCTCTGAACCTTCTCGCCCTGTCCTCAGGGTTCTCGACCATCCTCGGGGCATACTTGGACAGTCTTGCAAATTCAGCCTCATACTGGTCGATGGTCATCTGGTTCTGGCGAAGATTCTGGAATTCAATCATCTTCTGTTCTTGAGCCGCTCTGGAGAAATACTTAGCATTAAACACTTCAGAGAATACAGTCCAATTTGGCTCCGTTCCTTCGGGGAAAACTCTTCCCTTGGTGGCCTTCCACCAATCGTTCGCAGTTCCACGAAGCTGGTACACAGCTAGAATCACCTTCTCCGCCTCAGTACAGCCCAGCACCTCAAAGGCCTTCTCCAATTCCTCAATCCAAGTAGGGGCAGCTCCAGGGTCCCCCGTACCATCAAACTTCGATGGCTTCAGCTTCATGAAGTGCTCCATCAGCTGGCCCATCATGCGATTCCCTTGTCCTTGGGCATTGCCACCCTCATTGTCACGTCCGTTGTTCCCATTGTTCCCATTCGCTAGGTTGGCAGCAGCAACAGCAGCTACCGCCGTTTGGGCAACAGCAGCATCTCTTTCCTCGGTCTGTCTACCCATCAAGTTCCCGATCTCCTCCAAGATCATCATGACTCCGTCGTACCTAGGATCTTCTACCACTTGTGGCCTAGAGCTAGACGCTCCTCCAGTACCCCTGGTTCGGTTGCTCATCTTGCTAAGTCTCACAACACCTGAGTCACTATAATTCCATCCAGGAATTAGAGACCTAAGCCATCTACTTAAGTCTAGCAAGGCTACGCCACTCTCACAGTAGCAATCACAGTTAAGACAATCATTACTCAAGCAACCATCAGAAGCATCACAATCGGGAATCCACAATCGTATCACACAATCAATTGCTCCAGCAACTTCACCAAATCACAATCAGCTATCCAATCCAGCAATCAACAGTCAACACTCAGTGCCAAGTACGAAGCCTTATAGCCTTAAGTCTACCAAAGATGACGCCAGTCAGTATGCCAATCACAAGCGCCATTTCACATGTCATGCATTTCGTACCTAACTCTAGCGAATCCCTAAGGTCTCGCTACCCAGTCATCCACAAATCATCACACCTTATTACTCCAGTCCTCAACCAACTTGGATCGAGCTGACCTTGCTCTGATACCAAACAAGAGGGGATGTCACGCCCCCGAGTCCTTTCGAGCGCGCAACATCGCCTTACTGCCAAACTGTTTAGTCTCTTACCCAGGATCCAAAATATCGCACTAGCTAATGAGACTCATATGCACATGCGGAAGCGACATACATAACTCCATGCAGAAGACAATAAGATGACTTGAGGGAAATAGACACTTAATCATTACACCACAACTTTCAGTTTTACAAAATACACAAAAATTACTAAACATAACTAGGGCTAGAGGAAAAGGGTTAGCCTACTCAAAATGAGACATCTACTAAGGAACACGCGTCACTGCCCTACGGGGTACTCCAAAAGTCAAAGTTCGTTACAGGGCCTAAAAGACAGGCTCGCTACTGATGGATCAGGCGACACCGGCCGCTGGATGGTACTCTACCCAATCGCCCGGCTGAGGCTCCTCTAGGACTTCTTCTTCTGGCTCTGACTCGGAATACACTAGGATGTCTTCCTCCTCCGAATCGGACCCTAAGTCTATGGGCTCGCCCTCGGCGCCTACAATCTCCCACTCGAACCCCGCCTCCGCCATGGGAACGTCGTCGGCGTCGGAGGGCTCGATGACCTCACCATCTGCAACAGGATGCTGTGGCTGCACTGCTGGGAGGCCCACGCCTGGCTCGAGGTCGGTCAACGGATCAAAAATCTCGCCATCGGGTGGGTATGTGATCATCGGGTCCTGCTCCTCAAGGATATCCCGAGGCACGTCAAAAGATCGCAGAGGTCCCCAAGTAGCGACGTCGTCTCGATACCACCATGCTGCGTACCTATCTGGCCTCCAATGGTCTGTCCCGTCCTCCACCCAGACGGTACTACGCTCATAGATAAAAACCTCATCCTCGCCCACTGGGTACTCAGTAACGTACTTCTCGGTCATCACTGGCACCCCAAAAGCTGGCGGCGGCATGGTCAAGGCTTGGGGTCTGAAAGGTGGGTCCCACGACGGAGTGAGATAAAATCAATAAGCTAGTCCTAACCCTAAGCTAGGCACTCGGGACTTCCAGACGCACCCAAACACATGCAATGACCGACTGTACAAAAAAAGGCAATGGCATGCGGTAACTCAATTAAAGCACAAATTGACATAAAGTTCACCAATCTAGGCTAGGCTTGGCTTCCGTACCTTGGCACTTAACATCCCATAATATAAAGGATAGCTCATATGTATACATATGTATATGTATATACTTATTACGATCGTAATACTCATGGCAGAGCCCGCGTTTAACGCCTCAGGCTTAATAAATCAAGGAACCCGCGTTTAACGCCTCAGGTTTCCGATGCCATGTCATGACCCGCGTTTAACGCCTCAGGTCTATCCCGCGTTTAACGCATCATGATATCACTAAACCCCGCGTTTAACGCATCAGGGCATTATATGCACATAGGCTATAATTCAACCAATCATAGTACAGAACAATCACATGTGCATATCGTCCATACAAGGACCTCTCGGCCATTTCAAATCACAACTCCGCATCGTGGCATACCATCACATCACAATCAATCGAGGCCATTACCATACTTCGCGATCAAGCCATACCTCATAATATATCACTCATCAATCATCACTATAATCATTCGGTCGTGCCACAAAGTCATGGAACCAATCAATCGACAAGGTCACCAAATACATCAATTAATCTCGTACGGCCGTCAATCATAATCATGGTGCCGCTCACATCACTCATCCCCTACTAGTGCTCACGGCCATGAAAGGAATAGGGTTCATTAGGCTATTTTTACGCGGTAGGTCGCCAATTAACACCCTTGCCTAGCACTCCTAAAATCAATCAAGTAATTCATGACATCAATCAAGCTCAACTCACATCTAACATACCTAGCACAAACATATGAGTATTCGGTTCATACCTAGGGATGTTCACCACGTAATTCAACCAAGGAATCAACACTACAAGCACTAAAAGGTGCGGCCATGCTCGGCTTCCTCCAAGAGCATATTCGGTTCTCTAGGGTTTCTCGCCCATTTAGCCATTAAACTCATCAAACGATCACTCACTCGGTCTTTCCATCACACAAGGTCTTAGCTAGGGGTTAGGATAAGCTTACCTAGTCCAAGAGTCGAAGAAATCGGCGACAAGTGGCGTGGGAAACGGCGCGGCGCACGGCAGTTCCTCGACGATCAAAATAGGTTCCTTGAAGATCAACCATAAAATGACCAAGACAAGCATCAATACTTCTTCTAATACATGCATATAGCCCCTTCACATTATTATCTAAGTCTCTAGAGTCACTCACCTCAAGAACTCCCTAAGATCGGCCCCGGTTCTCTCTCGGTCTTGGTTCGATCGGCGGTGGCTCGGGTGGCTCCCGGGCTTGGACGGCGGCCTTCCACGGTCCAAGGAGGTGGTGTGGTGGCGGCCTAAGGTGGTGGACTGGCGGTGTGGTGGCCGGCGCCTACCTAGAGGCCGAGAAAGGGAGAGAACGAGAGAATGAGGGAACGGGAGAGATGAGCGTGAGAGTGAGAGGAAGAAGAGGGAGTGTCGTCCAAATGGGGGGGGTAGAGAGAGAGAGAGAGATCTTTAAAAGGGATGATGGAAATTGGAGGGAAAGGAGTGAGTGGGGTAGTTGATAGGGAAAGACATGAATAGTGACATGAATAGTGAAGTTGAATGACTAGTTGGTGGGGTGGTTTGAAGGGAAAATGTCCAATCCATTGTCTCTTCAATTTTCCAATAATTCAACTCCCAAATGACCATACTACCCTCTAAAATTCGGCCAAGGTAGGGAAGATGGCAATGTCCAAATTGCCCTTACTTTAACTAATAGAAAAGGGTACTAAGCTTAGGGTAAAAGGGTCGATTCCGCTAGTCGGTTCGAATCTCGCTTTTCTAACTTATACGGGGCTAATTCTAATCTTAATAACTCTCCGATGAGGCGACGTCCAAACTTACTCCTTTGTGATCCTCGAATATCCGGCCTCCAATCTCGAAGTCCAATCCATGGCTAAATTCAGTCAATTGTCATTCCAGCGCGTCTCAGACTAACGGGCGGCTCTCAGGAGTTACGCGTATCGACCCGCGACTAATGCCACATTTAAGAGTTACTCGAACCACGGCGGCTTTGGTTGTCATGTAATCGCGAGGGTCAATCACTAGTCCCGAAGGTTACGATCGTTAGGAATCGATTTAGGTTAATTCGCAAATCATGTCATGGTCATACGGAATCACCCGTGAACCAATCGCACGACACTAGCAAATCGTTCTAAAACCATTCTTAGATCGACCTCTAGCGGTCCTAAATATTCCCTCGGCGATCCTTATGGTCAAAGCGTCGGCTCGTGGTTAAGTCCTTTGGTCCACGTACTTTAAATCCCATATGGCCATTCCCCATTGGTTAGTCGACTCGAGAGTGATCAATTCTGAGCGAGATTAACTGGAATAAATCGATAGACATTCATTCATTAATAAGCTTCAAGATAGGGTCGGAGTTCAGGATGTCACATCTAAGGAAGAAGACGACACTATTCTGGACCGGTTCGACCAGTCCGACCAGTCTGAACCGATTTCGAATTGGGATTTTCAAAATTAACCCAAATTGGTGGGGAATTTTTGCAATTAAACCTCAGAATCGAATTTAGGGCGTGAATTTTATCTAAAAATGTAGTTTTTCCCAAAATTTTATATCAATTTCAACAAAAACCCCAAATTTTTATTTAATTATAAATTAGGGAATTGTGCAATTGAAGATTCAAATGATCAAATTGGACCAAATTACTTATGCCAATCGATTCAAAATGATGAAAACCATTGGGCAGTATGTTTAATGTGCAATGATAGTCCTTGAATTGAAAGTAATTTCAAATATGCCCAATTTCAAGGACTAAAATGCAATTAAGGGGGTGCATGAAACCCATTCTGGCAAGAAATAGGTTTTTCCATTTCTATTTCCTAGACGAGTTTCTCAACCAAAAATCGCGTTTGATAACATTATAATTTTTCTATTTCCGAAACAGAAATTCGTTTGATAATAGCATAAAATTTCTCTTCCCTGACCCTATTTCCGACGGCGGCGACCGGACCGGCGGCGGCGGCCGGCGACGGTGACCGGAAGAGACGACCGGCGGCGGCTGCGGACGGTGACCGGCGGCAACGAACGGCGGCGGCGACCGAGGACAGAGACCGGTGGAGCCGGCCGGCTGCGGCGTCGGCGACTGCCGCGATCGGCGGAGGCGGCGGCGACGGTCGAAGATTTTTTTCTATTTCTCAAATCTATTTCAGAAATAAAAAAGGTACTTTTTTCTATTTTTGAAATCTTAGCCCAAATCTATTTCTTAGCCAAAAGTTTGGCCGGGGAATAGAAAAACAGAAATGCGTCGTCAAACGAATTTCTCGTCCAAATCTGTTTCCTGGAACAGAAAAACAAAAAAACAGGATGGGTTTCATGTACCCCCTAAGTATGCCATTTTTCCAAATTCATGCAATTGAGCAATTTGTACAAATAATTGGGTTAAATTGCAATAAGGGACAACTAGATTGAATGTCAAGATCCTAGAAAATGCCAAAATTACAAATTAAAAGACTCAATTGACATTTTTTTACGAAATTCAATCATACGTGTTACAATGCAACATGTAAAATTGAATCTGCTTTTGGACTTTTTGTGAGGTAAAAAAGACAAGGAAATTAAAATTAAAAATATTGGCTATTTTTTCATATTTTTGTGACCTCAAATGCTATTTTTCTTGATTTTTCTAGTATTTTCCTAATTTCTGAAAATATAAAAAAAATGCGAAAAATATGAAAAATTATTTTTTTGTCAAAAATGGTTCCTTAGGCTTGGCCAAGGCCACCAAAGTTTATTTTGTAATTTTTTGACTTTTTATGGATTTTTCATGAATTTTCTAAGAAATAACCACAAAAAGGCTGATTCAAAATTAATTATCAACACTACAAAATCAGTCTCTTCCACTCCATATGAGTTGTGGACAGGTCGAAAACCTAAATTGAGCTTTCTTAAGCCTTGGGGTTGTGCTGCCTATACTCATGAGTCCACTCATAAATATGGAAAATTGGGACTAAGAAGTAAAAAGAGTATCTTTATAAGATTCTTGGAACACTCAAAAGGGTATGTGTTCATAGGCGAGCAAGAAAGCGGAAGTGTGACTGAATTTGAATCTCGAGACGTCACATTCTTAGAGAATGAGTTTCCAAAAAAGGGCGAAATAGGTGATAGTTATTCCTTATTTGAAACCTTGGATAAAGATAATGAGACGATTGGACATAATGATCCAAGTGGGAGCAATGTGGGAAGTGGGAAGTTGAGTACAGACCTATCTTAATTGCCACCACTTGTGAAGAAGCGCCTTTATCTGGTCCAAGTGGGAGCGTAATGGAGGAAGATGTACCTCTGGTACCCATGACGCAATCTTCTCCACGGCGAACAAGTCGCAAAAGCATTCCCCGTCGACGTTTTGAAATTAAAGGGGAAGCTTTCATGATCGCTCCATTAGAAGAGGATGAGCCAAGGAATGTAAATGAGGCTCTATCATGCCTTGATAAAGAAAAATGGATGAACGCAATGGAAGAAGAAATGGAGTTAATGAAATCAAAACCATGTTTGGGAACTGGTTGACCTTCCAAAAGGACGCAGAGCCATTGGGAACAAATGGGTTCTCAAAATAAAGCGTAAGGCTGATGGCTCTATTGAGAGATATAAGGCTCGACTTATGACGAAATGGTATAACCAACAGGAAGGAGTTGACTATGAAGAAACTTTTTCTCCTGTGGTAAGATTTACTTCAATTCGCCTTATTCTGGCTATAGTGGCAAGTCTGGATCTTGAATTACATTAGATGGATGTAAAGACTGCTTTTCTCAATGGAGAATTAGAAGAGGAAATCTATATGGACCAACATGTTGGGTTTGTCAATAAAGGCCAAGAACAAAAGGTTTGTCGACTTTTGAGATCGATATATGGTCTTAAGCAGTCTTCGAGACAATGGTATATACGTTTTCATAATGGCATAGTGGCATATGATTTTGAAATGATTAATGAAGATAATTGCGTGTATATCAAAAGATCCAAAGGTCATTTTGTAAAATATCATTATATGTTGATGATATATTAATTGCCGGAAGCAATATGGATATGGTACAAACAGTCAAAAGTTGGCCATCTTCCAATTTTGAAATGAAAGATATAGGTGAAACTTCATATATTCTCGGAGTTCAGATTTCGAGAAATCATTCGAAAAGGTTGTTGTCCCTTTCGCAAGAGACTTACATTAAAAAGGTCCTTGAACGATTTGGTATGCGAGATTGTAAACCCATTGATACTCCTATTGCAAAAAATGAAAGTTTGAGCCGTAGAATGTGTCCTAAGACTCCACAAGAACAAGAACGTATGAAGAACATTCCTTATGCAAGTGCCGTTGGAAGCTTAATGTATGCTATGATGTGTACAAGACCTGATATTTGTTATGCAGTTGGAATGGTAAGTAGATACCAATCCAATCCAGGTCAAGCACATTGGGCTGCTGTCAAGAGAATTATGAGATATCTGAAAGGTACTGCTGACTATACGCTGAGTTATCAAGGAACTGATTTGCACCTTGAAGGCTATACAGATGCTGATTAGGGAGGAGATTTAGATGAGAGAAAATCTACCTCTGGAAATGTATTCTTGCTGAACAATGGCGCCATATCATGGAGCAGTAAGAAGCAGAATTGTATAGCGCTATCTACCATGGAAGCCGAATTCATGGCTTTGTCAACATCAGCACAAGAAAGTGTCTGGCTTAGGAGATTTTTGGATCACTTAGGTGTTTCTGATGATGCTGTGAATCCAGTTTTGGTATACTGTGATAGCCAAGCAGCAATTGCCTACACCCAAGATCCCAAGTTCCATTGTAAGACCAAACACATAGACATTAAATATAACTATGTTAAAGACATGGTTGCACGAAAGGATGTGAACATACAGTATATTTCTACGCATAGAATGTTAGCGGATCCGATGACGAAGCCAATTCATAGAGATGCTTTTCATGGTCATGTGAAGTCTCTTGGACTGCGTAGAATGTAATATACTGAGTATTGTATTTCCCTGAGGGTTCACAGTCAATAAAAATTTTGAGATTATCGTCTATGAGTTACTTATGATATTTATGGATTATAAAGCTTGGTGCTTTATATTTGAAAATATATGTCGGACAGATAAGAGATTAGCCCACTCACACGGGTAATCGCATCTATTTACTGCATAATGAATAGGGATGAGACGAAATTTAAGCTCTTTATCTAAGTGATAATTGAGAATTCGAGCTTAAATATTGATGTCGCCTTGACAGAATGTTAAGATGAGGACTTATTACTAATAAAAGTCCAAAAGTGAAATAATCCTCAATTTTTCACTTTATCTGTCTTTATTGCCAGATGAGAGTTCTGATGGATACTCTTGGCTGGAGTTGTTACGTGAACTCAAGACAGACATTGAGTATGTCTATGTTATCATATGTACGGTATTTAAAAGGAAAGACATACGCTCCGTAGGGAAGGAGAAAATACCGTAATATGTACTTCATAGTGTATGCATGAGACGACCGATGAGAGAGGCAAAAGTGTTGATCTCAGCTTTTGGAGCCGTGTGAGACTTTCGAGGATAAGAGTTCCTCATCATTTGTGCCTTCATGACTTCTCATTATTCTCAAGGTTTCCATTTGGTGTTCGCTATCTTAAGGTGTTGCCTATAGTCATGGATTTGATTCGATCTAAAGGGACATTCCTAGAAAAGCGTGCTAGACTGGAATTGAGAGGTTTAGTGGAGAAGGAAGATCGATTTAGTTTTTGAAGTCACATTATGGATTATGTTCACAGACCGGTCAGTTATGATTATTGAGTGTGATCATAACTGTGAATATATATTATATCACATTTAAATGAGATTGAGAGAAAAGAGATACATATGTGACTACTCGATCTAGGGTACTGCATACTATAATCCATTTGGGATTATGTTCAAATTTTAAGAGCTGTCAAATACTCCCAACGGATATATGACAACGAGCTCTCAGAGTATGCTGGTCGCACGGATTATTAGTCCATATGAACATTGCAGTGAAAGAGTGAAACATAGAGAAATTTTGCCCTTCATGGGCGAGTGAGAGATGTTGGATAATTGCGCCCATTAAGGGGCACAATCTAAGGCATTATTAATTATTGCCTTTGTGGCAATATGGAATATTGTCTATATTCCAATTCTGGTGAATATAGGAAAGGAGATAATCAAGTTTCCTATTCGGCTCTGAGAAGATGTGTAAGGTATGTCATATATACATCCATCTGAACGTGCGTCGTTCAGTTGGTTGACAGAAACACTCAGAAAAAATCTCTCGTTCTCCCCTCTCTCTTGTTTTTCAAGGATTTCTATGGAATCAAGGACGAACGGCTGTGTTGTGGAAATTCTCCTATATTTTGATTCTGACAAAACCTTCAAAAGAAATTGTTTAATGAAATGTGATGCAGGAAGAATGTGTAAGCAGCAGGTTGAGTGATTCCAATTCTGTCGCGCTGACCAAGGGTCAGATGGAAGTGCTTCTGACGAAGGGTCTGATGGAAGTGCTTCTGACCGAGGGTCAGATGGAAGTGCTCCTGACAATCTAAACAGTGACGGATGGATCACATCAAATCTCCGTATTACCATTCCGTGCCAAACTGATCTAGTAAGAATCAAATCTCTTCTAGACGAATCTGAAGAAAGATCAGTTTCTGCATTTTACAAAACACGAAGACCCACGTATGGCAGGTTTCTGATCAAGGCAAGTGATATTCGATTATCCTGATATCCCCTCTAATCAATTAAGTGACTTTCTATAATGGGATATCATCTTCTAAGGAATATATCCTTGGGAATCAACTCAAACTTATCACACTTATGGAAGCTGGAGATTCAGTTGTATGGGCGACTGAATCAGAAGGGTTCAATGTCTTACCCAACGGTCTACATATCTTCTGAAGATACAGTCTCGTTCAGTCACGATTGATGACGTCCAATCAAGGATTGAAGAGCGATCCCTTGGCTGGAATCCAACGGCTAGTTCGGAGGCAGGGGAGTATAAAAGAAGAATCATGATGGACTAAGGGAGGCTGTGCGAACAACAATCCAAAGTGCAAGCATAATTTGAGTTTCATCCAAAGAGTATTCTGTGTACCCAAAATCCTTCACTGTGAAAATCTGTGTGAGAGAGAAACAAAATACTTGAGTGGTTGTAATCCTCTTGATTCTTCATAGTGAAATCCAGCCGATTGGCTGTCATCGTGGGAGAGTGGACGTATGCTTGATCTAAGCCGAACCACTATAAATATCGTGTGCAATATTCTCTTCTCTAAACTCTTGCCCTTGCGTTTAGATTTCCTGCACACTGTTATACGGTTCTTGTTCCTAATCGTACACTGAACTTTATTCATTCCACAAGAAATTTCAATTGTGTTCAGAATCTCCTATTCACCCCCCCCCCCTCTAGGAGATATTGCTAGTTACATCAATTGGTATCAGAGCAGGTTTCTCATTTTACGAAGTGTTTATTGACTTCAGAGTTAACGATCTACTATGTCTAGCAATCAGTCTTCAGGAACAAGCGATTCGCACTTTGCCAACAAGCCACCATACTTTGATGGAAAGGATTACAATATGTGAAGCAACAAGATGAAGTGGTTCTTCAAAGCCTATGATGATCTGATGTGGGATGTCGTTACAAATGGAATAGTTCCTGCAAATTCTACAAATCCAACCTCTGCTGACGGAGTAAATACTATCACAACAATGACTGATGCTGAAAAGGCTAAAAGAAAATGCCTTGATTCTAAAGCTATCAATGCTCTCTTTTGTGTCTTATCTACTCCTCTTTATAATCGTGTCTCAGAGGAAGAATCATCTAAGGCAATATGGGATAGACTTCATGTTACCTTTCAAGGAACAAATCGTGTGAAAGAAACAAAGCTCTCAGTATTTTACTGAGTGACTATGAAGCATTTGAAATGAAGCCTGATGAATCTATTGCAGATATGATAGACAGGTTTCAGACTCTGGCAAGTGGACTTGCAAGACAAGGCGCACCTATCGCTGAACCAATGCAAGTCAGGAAGATACTACGTGGACTCACAGATGATTGTAATTACATCAATTCAAGAATGCCAAACAATCAGACCACTCTCGGTGGATGAGCTAGTCGGGACTTTGCAATCCTATGAAACAGAACGAGCAAACAAAAAGGGAGAACATAAAGGTAAAAAATCTATTGCCTTAAAAACTGAAATTAATCAATGTTTTTTTGATACGGATGATGAAGATGAGGATGATGAAGAATTAGCCCTCATGGTCAAGAAATTTAGGAAGATGGCTCGGAAAGGCAGAAACATCAAAGGAAAGAAACCTTGGAAGAAGAGTGATGTAAAAATATCAAGCAACGACTCACAAGATAGCAAAGACGTTATCTGCTTCCACCGTAAGAAGGCAGGACATATCAAACCGAACTGCCCAATTTTGAAGAAGGACAAACTCAAGTATGAGAAGTACAAGAAAGCTCTAAAGGCAGAAACTTTAAGTGATTCTGATGAAAGCGAAAATGATTATGCAAACATCTGTCTCATGGCAGAATCAGATTCAAGTTCAGATTCAGAAACTGAGGTATGTTCATCTGAACTCCCTAATGAAGTTATTGAATATATTGATGAATTGTATAGAAACTACAAAGAAGCTCTTGAGAAAGTTTCTTGTTTGAAAAAGGAAAATGCTTCTTTAAAACAACAGAATTTGTCCCAAAAAGAAAAAATTGATTTTCTACAACAAGAGTTTCACCAGATGAAAGAAAATCATGATTTAGTTTCAAAAGAAAAAGCTTCTGATATATCAAAAAGGTTTTGACAAAGCTCAGTAACTCTGAATAGCATTATTTCAAAACAAATACCCTTCAATGACCGATCTGGGTTAGGTTTTAAAAGGGAAAGTAGCCAAAGAAATATCTTTAAAACTGAATTTCGAAAACCAACGTTTTTCGATTACAAGCATCATTTTCATAAGTATTTTACTAGATCCTACATTCGACAACCTTATGTGAATTGTGGTGATCCTAGCCATATTAAGGATTACTGCAAGAAAATTTGGAGATCTATTAAAAGGTCAAAATATACTAACACAGAAGGACCCAAGAAAACATGGGTACCAAAGAAATAGTAAGTTGGTTATTTATTGCAAGTACCAAAGAGAAGGAAGAACAAGAGGTTTCTGGATAGTGGTTGTTCAAGTCACATGACTGGAAATCCAGATGTATTTATATCCTTCTCAGATTGTGATGGAAGAAGCATGTCGTTTGGAGGAAAGAACAAGGGAAAGGTCATCGTGAAAGGAAATGTAAAGATTGGGAATCTAACCGTTAAAGATGTCTCTCTAGTCAAAGGATTGAACTACAACTTGATTTCTGTAAGTCAACTCTGTGACTCTGGATATGATATTTGGTTCCAAGATCTAAAATGCACAGGTATGAGGATAAGAAGCAATCCTTCACGGGACGAAGGCATGGGAACATTTATCTTTTAGATATTAATGCTGACTATGAACATGCTAAATGTCTTATTTCTGTTAAGGATGAATCTGATCTTTGGCACAGAAAGTTAGGTCATATTAGTGTAAAACATATTTCAAAGCTTTCCAAGAATGGACTTGTTCGAGGACTACCTCAAACAAAATTTGAGAAAAGTGGACTATGTCATGCATGCACACTAGGTAAGCAAGTAAGAAGTTCTTTTAAGTCCTTAAATCAAGTTTCCACTAAGAATTGTCTGCAGCTACTTCATATGGACATCTTCGGACCAAATAGAACTCTAAGCATTAGAGGTAAGAGATATTGCCTTGTCATAGTTGATGAGTTCTCTAGATTTACATGGGTTTCATTTCTTGCTCACAAAAGTGAAGCTTTCATATCCTTCTGAAAATTTGCTAAAAGAATTCAGAATGAAAAGGGTTACACTATTTCCAGTTTGAAAACGGATCATGGGGGAGAGTTTGAAAATCAATGTTTCTCAGATTTTTGCACTAAGTTCGGAATTCAGCATAACTTCTCTGCACCTTATACTCCTCAACAAAATGGGGTAGTAGAAAGGAAAAACAGATCTTTGCAAGAAATGGCCAGAACTCTTCTTATTGAGAGTAAAATTGCCTCTAACTTTTGGGCTGAGGCCGTTTCAACAGCATGTTATATCTTAAATCGAATTTCCCTCTGACCTTTTTCTGAGAAAACTCCCTATGAATTTTTCAAAGAAAGAAAGCCTGATGTTGCATACTTTCATGTATTCGGTTGCAAATGCTTTATTCTAAAGAATGCTAATGATCGAGTTGGAAAGTTTGAAGAGAGATCAGATGAATGAATTTTCTTGGGATATTCAACAACAAGAAAAACCTACAGAGTCTACAACAAAAACACTCGTGCTGTTGAGGAATCAGTGAACATCAAGTTCGATGAAAGCTACCGGGATGATGAAACTGAATCCATTCAAATGCATACACTTCATCAATTCACGAACTCACGAGCAGACTCAGATGTGAATACGGGTTCGGAGAATGTTTAGAAGGAAACCTCCTCAGTTAAAGAAAGACCAGAAGATGAACAGAATGAATCCACAATATCCTCAAATGATGGCCTTGACAAAAACTGGAAGCATAAGTCAAGTCATCCAAAGGAACTTATCATAGGCAGCATAAGTGATGGCGTAAAGACAAGATCCAAGTTCAAGCAAGCAATGAGCAACATCACCTTGGTATCTGAATTGGAGCAAAAAAGGATTGAAGATGCATTAGCAGATGAAAACTGGATAAATGCAATGCAGAAAGAGCTACATCAGTTCAAGGTCAACAATGTTTGGGAACTGGTCAATCGTCCCAAAAATCGTCCAGTAATTGGAACAAAATGGGTATTCAGAAACAAACTTGATGACAAAGGAAAAGTTGTAAGAAACAAAGCAAGACTTGTAGCAAAAGGATACTCTTAAGAAGAAGGAATAGACTACGATGAAACCTACGCACCGGTTGCCAGGTTAGAAGCCATTAGGCTACTTCTTGCTTATGCTTGTTACAATGACTTCAAACTTTTTCAGATGGACGTGAAAAGTGCCTTCCTAAACGGCTACATCAAAGAAGAGGTATATGTTGAACAACCTCCTAGCTTCGAAGAACCTAAAGAAAAGGATCTGGTATATGTCTTAAAAAAGGCACTCTATGGATTGAAACAAGCACCCTGCGCCTGGTATGAAAGGTTAAGTAACTTTTTATCTCAACACAGCTTCACTAAAGGTAATGTAGACACCACTCTTTTTATTCAAAGAAAAGGTAAAGATATCCTTTTAGTTCAAATTTATGTTGATGATATTATATTCGGCTCCTCTAATGAACTTCTCTACAAGAAATTCTCTAAAACAATGCAGGATGAATTTGAGATGAGTATGATGGGAGAATTACGATTTTTTCTTGGTCTTCAAATTCATCAATCTCAGAAAGGAACCTTCATATTTCAAGAGAAGTATGCATTGGAAATAGTGAAGAAGTTTGGTATGGTGAATGGCAAGAAGACAGAAACTCCTATATCTCACTCTTCCAAATTAGATAAAAATGAAGATGGAAAGGAAGTTGATCCCAAACTATATCGGAGTATGATTGGATCATTACTCTATCTCACAGCTTCAAGACCCGACATCCTATATAGTGTCTGCTTATGTGCAAGATTTCAGTCAAGCCCAAGAGAATCACACCTATCAGCAGTCAAGAGAATAATCAAATACATAGGGACTTATCCCAACTATGGTTTGTGGTATTCTAAATCGTCTGATTTTATACTAAAGGGATATTCAGATGCAGATCTTGCAGGTTGCAAAGTTGATAGAAAAAGTACATCTGGAACTTGTCAGCTCATGGGAAACATGCTTGTCTCATGGTATTCAAAGAAGCAAAATACAGTGGCACTCAGTACAGCAGAAGCAGAATACGTATCTTTTGGAAGTTGCTGCACTCAAATACTTTGGCTAAAACAACAGCTCAAAGATTATGGTGTTGAAGAATCAACTGTGGAAATCCTATGTGACAACACAAGTGCCATAAATCTCACAAAGAATCCTGTACTTCACTCAAGAACAAAGCATATTGAGATCAAGCATCACTTCATACGTGATCATGTTCAAAATCGTGATGTTAACATTCAATACATTGATACGAAAAATCAACTTGCAGATATTTTTACTAAACCACTTGATAAACAGAGTTTTAATTTTATCAGAAATGAATTATCCATCATTAACCTTCCTTCTTAAATATACCTTAGAACAGGGAGCATCAGAAGGAACGTCAGAATGAGAGTCAGAAGGAACGTCAGAAGGATCGTCAGAAGAAGTATCAGAAGGAACATCAGAAGGAACGTCAGAAGGAACGTCAGAAGGAGCGTCAGAAGAAGCATCAGAAGGAGCATCAGAAGGGACGTCAAAAAGGCGCGTAAGAAAAAATTCACACTTTCTTTTAAAAAGGTCAGTTATCTCTAAAAGCTATCTTTTAGGTAAGTTCCTCATATGAATAGATATCTCCGAATATCTAATTGACGGTGAATATTTGTTTTATTAAAAGAATTTTTTTATTTTCTTTAGAAAATCAAAATTCTCTCTTTTGTTTCCAAAAATAACCGCCTCTTTTATAAAAACGCTGAACCGTCACCTCTGTTCTCTCACTTTCAAAATTCTCTCAAATCAAAACCCTAAAATCATGTTCGAAATCTCTCGCTCTCGATTTTCTCCTCAAAACAACAATCTATCACTCAAAGTTTTAAACTTTCTACGCATCAATGGCTCCAAAATCAGCCTCTGACTCGAAGAAGACGCCTCAGTCGAAGAGGAAGTTCTCCGCCTCAACTGCAAGTGGCGCGAAACTCACAGAAACCCAAATCAACGAACAGCGAGAAGCACTCCGCCTGGCAAAAGGTCTGTCTCTGTCTGCCTTTGAAGGAAAAGTATCTATGGCTCATTCTATTAAGCCAATGTATGATAGGATTAAGGCTACAGCAGATTTTGGTAACGAACTTAGAAAACTGCTGAACACTCATCATTTCGATAGTGAGGGCGAACTTTTGGAGTTTCTTAGCTTGCCTGGAAAAATCGTTGAACCAATTGCTGTAGAAAAACCTGCATCTGTCTCTAGAAAAGGAAAGGAGAAAGTGGCAGAGACAAGCTCGAAACGAAAACCATCCCCAATTAGACCTGGCGGCACAAAGGCAAAAGTGGAAGATGATGATGACATTTTGTTCAATGACTTTGTGAAAAATATAGGCTTTATTTTGGATAAAAGCTTTCCTGATCCCTTGTTCCAGAATCAGGCTCACAAAGAAAGGTTTGAAGCAATGAAACAGAGAGGTATTATACCTCAAAGGGTATTTGAGTTAAAGTACTTTGACAGCAATGGCATCTATCTGATGAAGCATCTAGAAAAGGTGAAGATAGATCAGTTTACAACTAAGAGAGGCTTCACTTTTCCTGATTTGGTAGCTTACTTCTATTCAAATCTTCAGTTTGTCAACTTCAACTCTCTGGCTTTCACAGTCAAAAGAAAGCAGTATTTTCTGACTGTTGATGAATTGGCTGCAATCATGGAAACCAGAAAGGGAGATTTCAAACCCTTAGATGTCACTGCAGGTGAAGCTTTCTACTTCCTAACTGGTAAATCGAGTTTCTCAAGGGAATCAAAGTCACATATTGCATACACGGACTTTCCCTTGAAACATATCATGATGCACAAGGTGATCATCGAATGTCTCAGACCCAAGGCAGCATCAAAGACAGATATATCAAAGTACGAGGCAAAGCTGTTATGGGGAATCTTGACAGGACAGGGGATTTCCTTTGCTCATACAGTACTATTGCACATGTACAAATCAGCTCTCAAGCCAAAGGGCCAACTTCCTTATGCCGCATTGATCTTCAAAATAATCAATTATTTCAAGATTGATGGCCTAGGTGCCTTTATCAAGCAGGAAATTCCTCTAATGACTGCTGGAGAGACTATGATAACAAAGATGGGGTATAAGATGACTCATGCTGGATGGAGAACAATGAACAATGAACTAGTCATTGTGGACTTCGAGGAAGAATCAAAGCAGAAATCTCCAAAGAAGAGAAAAGTCATGGTTGTTAAGGGGTAACAAACAGACATCCTACTGATAAGGACTCAGAAGCAAGTGAGGAAGAAACAGGGGAATATGATTCTGAAGCTACTCAATCTCGAGGTGGATCAGATGAAGATGGTGAGCCTGAAAATCATAGTGCTGAAGGAGATGAGGAAGAAGGAGATGAAATAGGAATACAACCACAAGAAAAAGTTGTGTATCCATTAGGGGTGTGCAACCGGACCGGGTTGACCCGGAACCCGGATCGGCCCACCCGAAAAACAGGGTCGGGAACCGGTTCCGGCTCAAACCGGTCCGGGTACCGGGTCCGAATGTTGGGAACCGGTTGAAACCGGTCCGGGTACCGGGTCTAAGTAAATACCCACCCGGACCGGTTTTTAGAACCGGTTTTTAGTTAATATTAAAAAAAAAACGAAACCCTAGCATACTACCTTTGTCGCTCGCTGCCCTCGAGGCTCCAGTTGCTCACGGCCTCCGTTCACAATACACTTCCTCAGCTCTCGTTCTTCTTCTTCTTCATATCTCACCATCGTTGAGGCCGCGGCGGCGCCAGGAGGAGCGCGGGGGAGGAAGCTGAGGATGAGCCTTTCAGCCGCGACGAACGGAGGAGCCTTCGGGGGCCATCGTCACCGTGTCCTCTGCATACAGTGGGGAAAGTTGTCTCCTTTTTCTGTTTCTCTCTGCTTTTGTAGCAGAAATCAGCACTTGCCTCGGTTCCAAGGTGAAATTGTGGAGTACCCACTTCGATAGAATCGACACCCGTGTGGGTTCAATTGATTTTCTGGCTTCCTTGGAGGTATTCATTTGTGGTCTCTGTGATTCTTTTTTGTTTTCAGGCGTATGTGGTTTACATGGGAAGTGTAAGAAATGAAGATCCAGAGGAGTCCGTGTGGCAAGACCACCTGATACTTGCTTCTGTGCACAGTGGAAGGTCAGTTTGGTGTCATGAACTAGGATACAGTCGAACAATAAGTTCCTTTGTTCTGTACTTTCTTCTGTGTATTGTGTTCTATCGCTGTTGTACATCATGCGAGCTTCTTTATTTTCTAGTATATTCAAGCAAGTGTCGATGTTGTTTAACGAGGAAGCACATGCATCGCATTTGTATAGCTATAGGCACGGTTTTAGAGGCTTCACGGCCAAGATAACTGATCAGCAAGCTTCTGAAATTGCTAGTATGTGATAAAGTTACGGGTTGAACACTTCTCTGTTGCAATGTTATTGAATTCCAGCAGCTTTTGTTTTGTACAATTTTTATTTTGACGAAAAAAGAAAAGAAAAACAGGGTGAACAGGGTGAACCCGGTACTCGGACCGAAAAATAGGGTCGGTTTCACAACAGGGTCCAAGATAAACAGGGTTGGGTATCGGTTCCAAAAAGTGGGAACCGGTTATAACAGGGTCGGGTATAGCGTCTAGGCCTGGAACCGGCCCACCCGGCCCATGCTCACCCCTAGTATCCATATGATCTGACTGAGGAAGAATTCCTTACAATGTAGGATGAGGAGCAAGCTGCACGAATTGAAGATGACACAGAGTATGACATCACAAATGTCAACTGTGATCATGAGCAATTGCTAGCACAAGTTCTAGCAACGTTGGCGTCAAAAGAACAGGAGGAAGAACAAGATGACATTGGAGCTTACTCTGTCTCTTCCACCAGGGGAACAATTCATAAAGATGCTGCAAGTCTAGCTTCAGCAATTGCCCGAGAATATCAACTGTCCAGTGCACAGTCCATTCCAATTGACATTGATGAGGAAATAGTCTCCGTGCCAAGCTCAAAAGTAAAAGGGAAACGGGCTATAAATCAGGGGGAGAAAGAGCCTGTGCCTGTTACATCAGATGTTTTTCTCACTGAAGTCCTAGCTTCTAAAGCTTTCACCAAGGCACAAACTGAGAGGGAGACTCAAGAACCTGCACCTTCAGAACCACAAATGGAACTTCAAGCGCTTTTTGAAAATCTCCAAAATACTCTTCTTCAGACGATGGCTGCCATGGAAACAAGATTTGATCAGAAAATACAGGTTTTTGAACAGAAGACAGATAAGAAGCTGCAGGGTTTGACTAGTCAGGTGACTAAGCTGGAAAAGTCCATTGATCTCTATGGGAGAATGTTTTGTGCTGAGATCGCCAACATGCCTACATACACACTGGTCAGAACGGACAGAACAGCTTCAAACCTGCCCTCTTCTCAAGCTGTAAGAGACCATGCTCAGATGATGGG
The DNA here is from genome assembly GCA_021437785.1 of Rhodomyrtus psidioides. Classification (NCBI taxonomy): domain Eukaryota; kingdom Viridiplantae; phylum Streptophyta; class Magnoliopsida; order Myrtales; family Myrtaceae; genus Rhodomyrtus; species Rhodomyrtus psidioides. The sequence continues at coordinate 3,445,670 of JAILYB010000071.1, read as the reverse complement.
AAGTAGCTATGAAGGACCTTCCCGAGTGGAGGCTGATAATGAGCCTGAAGATCATCCCTCTTCTTAAAAACTCACCCGCATTCTCCTTATTTCATTTTCTATTCTTATAGGACGCGTTATTTATTTAAGCAACTTTTTATACAAATTTCTTTCTGCTGTTGACAAAAAGGGGGAGAAGTTGAATTTACTTTTATGTAGTCTCATTAGATTACCTCTAATTATATTTCAATTTAGAAGAAAGGGGGAAAAGACCTAACTTACCTTTTGCAGGATAATCTATTAAGTTTAGTTTCGTGCAGGATCATTGCAGGATAATCTTACTCTGATCATGCTCTCCTATGAGAACACTTTCATTACAGGATCTCTAATGATGATTACCTGCAGGAGCAAATGTGATGGTTACTCACTTTTATTATTTTATCACTGGTTAAATTTTCCTTTAATCACTCATTTGTAATTTGCAACCGGAGAAGTTTTGTCACCATCAAAAAGGGGGAGATTGTTGTGGAAATTCTCCTATATTTTGATTCTGACAAAACCTTCAAAAGAAATTGTTTAATGAAATGTGATGCAGGAAGAATGTGTAAGCAGCAGGTTGAGTGCTTCCAATTCTGTCGCGCTAACCAAGGGTCAGATGGAAGTGCTTCTGACGAAGGGTCAGATGGAAGTGCTTCTGACCGAGGGTCAGATGGAAGTGCTCCTAACAATCTAAACAGTGACGGATGGATCACATCAAATCTCCGTATTACCATTCCGTGCCAAACTGATCTAGTAAGAATCAAATCTCTTCTAGACGAATCTGAAGAAAAATCAGTTTCTGCATTTTACAAAACACGAAGACCTACGTATGGCAGGTTTCTGATCAAGGCAAGTGATATTCGATTATCCGGATATCCCCTCTAATCAATTAAGGGACTTTCTATAATGGGATATCATCTTCTAAGGAATATATCCTTGGGAATCAACTCAAACTTATCACACTTATGGAAGCTGGAGATTCAGTTGTATGGGCGACTGAATCAGAAGGGTTCAATGTCTTACCCAACGGTCTACATATCTTCTGAAGATACAGTCTCGTTCAATCACGATTGATGACGTCCAATCAAGGATTGAAGAGCGATCCCTTGGCTGGAATCCAACGGCTAGTTCGGAGGCAGGGGAGTATAAAAGAAGAATCATGATGGACTAAGGGAGGCAGTGCGAACAACAATCCAAAGTGCAAGCATAATTTGAGTTTCATCCAAAGAGTATTCTGTGTACCCAAAATCCTTCACTGTGAAAATCTGTGTGAGAGAGAAACAAAATACTTGAGTGGTTGTAATCCTCTTGATTCTTCATAGTGAAATCCAGCCGATCGGCTGTCATCGTGGGAGAGTGGACGTAGGCTTGATCTAAGCCGAACCACTATAAATATCGTGTGCAATATTCTCTTCTCTAAACTCTTACCCTTGCATTTAGATTTCCTGCACACTGTTATACGGTTCTTGTTCCTAATCGTACACTGAACTTTATTCATTCCGCAAGAAATTTCAATTGTGTTCAGAATCTCCTATTCACCCCCCCTCTAGGAGATATTGCTAGTTACATCAGGCTGCAGGATTGTTGTCCTTTTCATCACTGCTTTTGGGGCTTCTAATCTGCGGAAATCAAGGTAAGTTCAATTCTTGTGATTTACCTTTACGATCACTGATTCAAGCAGATCTATGGCATGTGTTGTATAGAATTTTGCTGCGTATCTGTATGTATAGAATATGGATCCGTTTCCTTCATCCTCCAAGTCACCATGTAGGAAGGCTGTTTTTACATCTAGCTGCTCTACCTCCAGATTATATGCAGCTGTTGTAGATAAGACAAGTCTTATGGAACTTAATTTAGCAATATGAGAAAAAATCTCATCATAATTGATTCCCAATATCTGCGAGTATCCTTTTGCAACCAAACGAGCTTTGTATCATTCTATATCTCCATCTGTAGATATCTTTTTCTTGAATACCCACTTGCAACCAATTGCCTTCCGATCCGCGGGTAATTTTACTAAACTCCACATCCTGTTTTTATCCAATGAGTCCATCTCATTTTTCATGGCTTTCTCCCACCGTTTGGCATCTTCCGCACTTCTTGCTTCCTTAATAGTACTTAGATCACCACCTGTAATAGTCAGAGCACAATTTTCATTATTAGCAAATAGGGTATACCTCTCAGGTAGTCTTGTTACGCGTGTGGACCTCCTCAAGACCGGTTCAGATGGTAATTCAATTTCAAACTCAATATCAGAATCAACTATATCATCATCCACATCCGGCTCATCAGCTTCAAAATCTGAATTTTCTGTTTCAGCTTGTGTAGCCTCTGTTTCTCCTTGTAAACCAACATCTAACTCAACTGTATGTGATTTTTCAGGAGGTTGTGAAACAATCTGATTTGTTGAAGATTCTCTGAACACCACATTCTTGTTGTAGGTAATACGTTTAGTATCAGGATTTCACAGCTTATACCCTTTGATACCATCCTTGTACCCAATGAAGATGCACTTCTCTGACTTGCTCTCATGTTTATTCCTATTTTCCCTAGGCACATGCACATATGCTTCGCAGCCAAACACTCTAACATGAGATACATCTGGCTTCTTCCTGAACAGTGCCTCGAACGAAGTCCGATCCTTCAAAACTGATGTATGAGACCTATTCTTTAGATAACATGCAGTAGCCACTGCTTCCGCTCAAAATTCAGTTGCTAAATCTGCACCACTAAACATACTCCTAGCCTTCTCCATGAGAGACCGATTAAGCCTCTCTGCCACGACATTCTGCTGAGGTGAATAGGGTGTAGTTTTCTGCCTTGCAATGCCACTTGCAGCACAGAACTGATCAAATTTCACTGAACAGAACACTTCTTCGTTGTCAGTCCGCAAAACTTTGATTTTTCTATCAAACTGATTTTCCACCAAAGCTTTGAACTCACGAAATTTTTTAAAGACATCATATTTTCTCTACAAGAAATATATCCACACATGCCTAGAAAAGTTATCAGTAAAAGAAACATAATACCTTGATTTTCCAAACGAAGTTACAAGTGTAGGACCAAAGACATCACTGTGGATTAGATCTAAAATCCCTTTCGCTCTCTCCCCTATGGATTCAAAAGATACCCGATTCTGTTTTCCATGTAGACCATGTTCACAAAATTTGAAACCCATAGAACAGCTTGGGATTCCATCTACCATCTTCTTTGAAGTAAGGGTCACCAGTCCTTTCTCACCCATATGATCCAATCTTCGATACCACAACATCGCAAAATCTTCTTCCACATGTTCCGTGATATAACTCTCACCACTGATCACCATACTTCCTAGTAGTTTCCATAGCTTTCCATCCCGTTCGCCTCCAGCAATCACCATAGATCCACGGGTTAACTTGCATGAATACTTGTCGCTGGTGAAAGTAATGCCAGCATCTGCCATAGTTCCCACAGATATAAGATTCTTAGTAAAACTAGGAATATGCATCACATATGGAAGATTTTTTATTGTCCCATCTTTCATCTTCAGCTTCACCTTTCCACGACCGACAATATTAAACGTTATATCATCTCCCATCCGTATTGTACCCCCTTGATATGGCTCATAACAGCAGAACCAATCTCTATGAGGCGTCATGTGGAAAGACGCTCCAGTATCAATAATCCATGCATCCCAATCAATCTGCGATGAGTTGTAAGCGAGATACATGTCTCCCGCATTAGTGTCATCATCCTTCTTTATACTAGATGATGGTGCTTCATCTCGCTTCTCTAGACCTACGCTTCTGTTTCTGCAATCCTTCTTCAAGTGTCTAGCTTTTCCGCATTTCCAATACTTAATTTCAGATCGATCTCGACTTTTAGATCTTCCTCTAGACTTATTCCTTACACCAAATCTGAATTTAGATCGTTCACTACTCATTCCTCTTACGAAAAGAGCTTCATTCGTTGCATTATCAGAACCTGCTCTCCTCAACTCCTCAGACAATAAAGCAGATACAACATTCTCAAAAGACAGGGCACTAACACCAGTACCAATGAAAACAATTATATGTTCCCATGAATTCGGCAGTGAACAGAACAAAGTACATGCTTTATCTTCCTCATCCAGATTAACGTCAATCGACGCAAGCTGCCCACAGACAGTATTAAATTCGTTTAAGTGTGCAGAAATAGAATCACGTTCACTCATCCGAAGGTTGTACAGTCGCTTTCGTAGAAACAACCTATTCACAAGCGATTTGCTCTGATAAAGGCTTCCTAGCTTAGTTTAGAGATCTTTTGTCGTCTTCTCAGAGGTCACATTCACCAAGACGTTATCAGCGAGGCACAGCTAGATTGGGCTTCGCGCCTTTCGATCGCTGCTAATCCATGCCTTCACCTGATTGGATGCGAACGCAATCTCTTCCTCCTTCACTTTATCCTTAGCAGATAGTTCAGGTTTATCTTCTTCGATCACGTACCACAGATCTCTGTCCATGAGTAAAGCCTCCATCTTCAACTTTCATAACTCGAAACCCTTTCCACCAAACTTCTCCACTTCAATTCGCGATTGACCAGCCGACATCTTCCCAAGTTTTAATTTTTCGGATCTCTCTTCACCAAGAAAGCCCTAACCTCAAACCTTTGCTCTGATACCAGATGTTATGATCGGCACACAATCGCAATAAAGTAAAAGAGGAGAGAAAGAGAAATCGAGACACGAGATTTATCCTAATTCACCCTTAAATTAGGGTTACGTCTAGCAGAGGATTCCACTATGTTAGCACATCACACCTCTCGTTACATCACTCAATTATAAGCGAACAAGAGTATATATATCAGTAGCTATTCATGAGCCCAAGCCCAAACTACTAATGAAAATTTATGGTCTTAAATCATAAGAGCCCTCTGGTATCCAAGGGGTGCTGCCCCCTTGAGACCCCCGCCGGGGCAGCTCCCCTGGACCCCCGCTCGTTCAACGTGGAGCGAGACCCACGTGCTTTTCTGTCGCAGGGAAATATGAACCACACCTCAACAATAAGTCCGAAGCCTTAGAAAGCTGTGCCACTCTTTGAGCCGCCACACCCGCCCGAAATAGAATACGAGGACTGTATCCACTATCCTCACGAGTTACCGTAAGTTGTGGGACGGTGTCTTGGTGAAGCAAATCGACATTTTGGAAAATAACGCAATAACTATTTAACTGGTGAAGGTCTGCTGGAGATCCGCGATTGTACAATGGTTTCTTGGTTTTGTTGGAAATAGATTTTGCTTCTTAGCTTGGATTGCATCTGGAAGGAAGTTCTCATCGTGCAGACTTCGCTGTGGAGTCGGGGTTCAATCACGTTCGATTTTCTTGGGGGGTTGAGGAAGAAAATCTGGTATCCCCTTTACTTTATGCTGTCTACGAATTCTTCGTCCCTTTTGTTTACTTCCTTGGTTCTTTTCAAGCCAAGCCCTTGTTTGTCTGTTTCAAATGAAGGAATCCTTTAGATGTGAAAAAGTGGATTTGTTCTACTAACACAAATAGTTTATGGACTTCGGTTCAATGTCCTATGCCATCCTTAACTTTTATTTTGTTTAATGTCAATTCAGTCATCGCTGGCCGTTCTACGTGGCATATCACCAAATCAATGAATTTGACTAGGAGGACTATATAATGGAATTTTGAGAAAGTTTTCGATACTAAATTGGTAGAAATGAAAAGTTTAGGGTTAAAATGAAATTCATAAAATAGATTAAAAATAATTGGACAATTTCTCTTTCGAGGAAGAGACCCCGACGGGTCCCGACGCTTGCTATATGAAGCACGACGCCGGAGTTCAAGCCAAAACAGCAAGTCTCGGACATCGATATTTCCAACTTTTTCTTGATGAAATCGCTTGATATATGACAAGTCGTTGGCCCCCGCATTCGCATGGACATCTTATGTGGGGAAGCTTGTCACTGGTGAAAGATAGCTTTACACGTCTATAGACTCTACACGAGCATTGATTCACATTCATGGCAAAGTATATTGCGGAGTGGATGCAGAGAAAATGGCGTAAGGAGAAGAAAGAAGAGACACCAAGAGTGCGGTGAAAAACATGTAGTAAAAATTAATGTGTCTGCTGCAAAGGCTCTGTTGTTTCACAATTTCACTAAATCATGTCTATTCTCAAGCCAACTTGTGGGGGAGCAAATGCACTCATGTTGGCTACAATATCATCATTTGCTTCTATAAAACAAAATGCATATCTACAATTTTAACTGCAGAGACAAGAACATAAAGTGGCCGCAGCGCTCAAAACGCAAGATCCGCATAACAAATTTACGATGCCAAATAATGCAAATCGGACATACTACTCTATACTTCAGGGGGGATGAACTTGATTTACCATAAGGGCGACCAAGAAAGACATTTAAATCATTGACAAACAGCTCTTTGGCATCTAGTGTGCAACTGTAATGGCTATCAAAAAGCATTCCCTCTGGGAAAAAAGAATCTCGAACGGAAATCCTGAGACTGCATACGTGTCATCTGTTTCTAAATTGCTGTCAAGTTCATAAGGAAATCGCTGTCCAGTGTTAATCCTTCAACAAATCAGGAGTTGGATGGATATAAATTCCAGAGTCTCAAGCTGCCTTAACTGTTGACAACAAGGTGCATCGTCGTGTTTTCAACTTGTCAACCATTGAACAACATCCAGCTCTGCCTCCATTCTGGTGCCAAAACAAAGAGTCCATTTACAGTTACTTCGTTCTTAATCTCACATCAGTAATACATGGTATGCTATAGTATATTTTGCTATTTCGAAGTTCCATAATGAGCATCGGCAGAACAAATCCACATTGCATCGCATAAAAAATTCTAATGCTCGAATGAACAAGACATGAAATCTGAAGCTGATTTTTCCAGACGGGATGAAGTTGATCGATAAAAAATTCTAATGCTCGAAGTTGATCGATATTCCACGCTCGATCAAATTTGACACGTAAATCTCATCAAGAATCCAAAATGGACAGGAAATCTTGTGAAGAGAATATAGCAGTGTATCAAAAACATGTTAATGACTTACCACGAAAAGAATTCTTAAGGGACTAAGATAGCTGAAGTTGAGGGGTTTCCTAGCGAGTACATAAGGCCTATTTGAAGCAACTGTTCTTTCATTTAATCATCCTCACTGATGAAACGAAATCAAAAGTATCTGCATTTAGGCAAATAAACATAACCAAATAAATGTCAAGGGAGGAATAAAATCATTCTTCAAACTCGGGTACTTCGAGAAAATTACAACTCAGATTTCCTTGTGATAGTCATCAATAGCTTATCCAGGATGAGCAATCTTACTTGATGGCTCATGACATCTGATGTCCTCAGATGGCATTCTGGTGAGAGTTGTTTAGTCGGAAGCGTCATGTCATACTCCTCCATCACCTTCTCCATTCTTTGAATCACGTAAGAGAAGGAAGACCATATCCTGTTGTCATGGAAAATGGTTAAATGGAACCTAATCATTTTTATGTAATGGGAAAGGAGACAAAAAGAACATAATCCATCTTTTTATTCGGTGACTAAATATCAAACCTGCTCCTTTGTTTGTTGCTAGCAACAAATTGGTAAATTGGTAATACATTAAGTAGAGAAAACTCTCAGTCGGCGAAAATATTTAATAATGTCAGAAATTCGTAACTATTGACAATCTATTGAAGTGCTACACTTGTACATTTGAAAAGGTCGGTAATTTACTGATTAATCAAAACATTGATAAATCCATCTATTCTTCCTTGTGAATGAATTATTGACTGCTCCAATGATCCAGAGCACCATACCCCTGAAGCATCGTGTAACTTCCACTGACCAGAAATCTCCATTCCTTGAACTACTTAAAAAGACAAAAGTATGACAGCGGACTATCAAGTTGGAAATGCTGATGAACCGTGTGACCTGCTTTATTTACCTTTCAAAGCAAAGCGTGAATCGTTCCGGACAGTGTGACCAAAGTGCTCGACTCGTCGGAGCAGTCTTTTCACGGAGCAGTTGTTTCTCTCTGCTGCAGCAGAACAATGAACGTATGAAGATCCGATAAGTTGCATCACTGAACGTCTTTTAGAGTTTAGGCGCCTCAGATTCCTGGAGCTCTGTGATCTCCACCGGTTCATGTGAGATTGACCCCATCATTTCATTCAATCTTGCGAAATTCAACAGATATGGACAATTTGCCGAGGCTCGGAGTTGAACCCATCATTTTTCCACATTCGCGACTTTGTCCAGTCCCTGAACATCTCAAAGCTTCGAGCACCCTTTGATGTTTAAATATTTCAGGTTGTCGAAGCACGAGAGTTCTGGTAATGCTTCAATGGATCTGCACCCCACGATATCCAATGTTTCCAAGCCTTTCAATCTTTCAAGGCCGTTGATTTCGACTAGATTGTGGCATTCACCAAGGCTTAATTCCTTCAGACGTGTTAATTGCGAAAGGTCCGGTCTTACAAGGGACTGACAGCCCCATACTTGAAACTCTTCCAAGTTTTTCAATCTGTCAAGGCCACGAACTTGAACTATATCATCCTCTACCGGACAAAGAGCATCATCTGACTTAAAGAACATACACAAATACAAGTATTTCAAAGACTGTAGATGTTCGAGGCCATCGAGGTTGGACAACTTCCCGCATCTTGATATTGACAATTGTGTTAAGCTTTTTAATGCTTCCAGATCCTTGAGTTCTGTCAGCTCGCTGCACGAATCAATAGTAAATTTTATCAAGAATTCCAAATTTGACAAACTCGGTAACTCTTTCAACTCATCACAATCTTGGACAAAAAGCTCCAATATTCCTGAGGGAAGCTCCGGCATGAATTCCAGTGATCGACAACCCACGATGGAGAGCCCTTTTAGGTGAATTAGATGAGAAAGTTGAGGCAATGTGCGATGTTGACAGGTGACTGACAAAGCTATTAAACAGTCGGGAAGTTCTGGCAGCGCCTGAAAATTGTCACACCTTGCAAGATCAAGGTATTGCAAAGACTGCAGATGTTCGAGGCCGTCGAGGTTGGACAACTTCCCGCATCTTGATATTGACAATTCTGTTAAGCTTTTTAATGCTTCCAGATCCTTGATTTCTGTCAGCCTGCTGCACGAACCAATAGTTAATTTTATCAAGAATTCCAAATTTGACAAACTCGGTAACTCTTTCAACTCATCACAATCTTGGACAAAAAGCTCCAATATTCCTAAGGGAAGCTCCGGCATGGATTCCAGTGATCGACAACCCGCGACGGAGAGCGCTTTCAGGTGAATTAGATGAGAAAGTTGAGGCAATGTGCGATGCTGACAGGTGACTGTCAAAGCTATTAAACAGGCAGGAAGCTCTGGCAGCGACTGAAGATTGTCACACTTTGCAAGATCAAGGTATTGCAAAGAAGGCAACTTACTTATGCTTTTTGGCAGCGATAGAAGCATTTTGCAGTGACACAAAATAAGAGTCTCTAGATGAGAAAGCTTATCGAATTCATCGGGGAAGCCAGAAACACTTGTCGATCTTAATTTGAGGATCTTCAGTGAAGGCAACCTATCTATTGGGATTTCCCCTCCCAGACTCTTGCAATTTGTGGCATCTAGTTCTTCAAGTTTTTCAAGACGAGAGACCCTACTGAATGGGCCGAATAAGCCAGAAACGCATGTCGAACTTAATCGAAGGATCTTCAGTGAAGACAACCTATCTATTGGGATTTCCCCTCCCAGACTCTGGCAATTTGTGGCATCTAGTTCTTCAAGTTTCTCAAGACGAGAGACCTTATTGAATGTGTCGAATAAGCCAGAAATGCATGTCGAACTTAATCGAAGGATCTTCAGTGAAGATAACCCATCTATATGAATTTCCCCTCCTAAACCCTGACATTCGGTCGCGTCTAATAGTTCAAGGCTGACCAACTTGGCAATAGTACTAGGCAAACTCCTCAATTTCTCACAATGAGCAATATTCAAAATTTTCAAATTTTTCAAATCCCCGATGGATTCAGGTAATTCGCAAATGCCTGATCGTGACAAGTCCAATTCAGTCAAACTTTCCAACTTCCCAATTGAGTTGGGGATATGAAAGCGAGCATGATCACATTGGGGATCTTCTGGAATACCCACTCCCTTTAATGACAAGTGCTGCAATTTCACGAGGGATCCGATGCATTCTGGAAGTCTACATAATTTTGAGCAACCACTCAAGTCAAGGTGCCACAAATTTACCAGATGATTAATTGCGTTGGGAAGTCTGACCACTGATTTGCAATCAGGGGAAAAAAGTATCTTCAACTTCTTCGAAGAAACTACACATGGAGGAATTTCCTCTATAGCAGTCCCCCCTATGTAAAGTTCCTCCAGTTCTTCCAAATTGCCCATTTCTTGGGGTAGCTTTTGGAGTTTCTTACATCCACTCAGGTTCAAAGAAAGGAGGCCCTTGGCTTGTCCAATAGAAGAGTGAACTTGCTCCAGATTATCACATCTTTCGAAGCTTAATATCTCTAAATTTTGGAAGGTTGAGAAATCAGGAGAAACTTTTAAACAATGGCAATCTATAAGAGCTAGAAATTTCAACTGGTTCGCCAACTGCAAAACAAAATGATTGATAAATTTTCACAGAGAATATAAAAATATTAGAAAACAAAAGACAGAACAAGATGCTCTCCGTCTGACCTGGAGACGACTCCAACCTTCCCAAAGCTCTGACATGTCACAATCATATAAATAAAGTACAACCAATTTCTCCACATGAAAACTAGTGACCACGGAAGCAGGACATTTAATCAACGCAAGGATTCGTAACTTAGGAAGCAAGCCTTTGGAATCTCCAATCAGATTTGCGTGATTCACATAAAGGACCCTTAAGTTTGGTAGTGTCTCAAATTGCTCCGTTGTGAGTTCCACCTGCGAGTGGTTTCCGACGCACTGAAGGGCCTGGACGCGATCCTTTTCTTTTCCCTTCACAAATGTTGCATAACAGTGAGAGAGAAGCAATCAGCCAACAAATAAATATTTAAGATTACCGCATTGGATTTCGGTTAACCATGTCCTTTTATAAGTTCAGGACATCATTCCCTTTGAAATATGTTAATTAATTAATCGTATTTTACATCAGTGAACCCTTTAAATATAGATAATCAGCAACCAATTTTCGTCATTTCACCTTGATTGTTGAGGCCTTTTCCAATTCTTGTTTACTCTATTTTTTTTTCAAAATATCTTCCATTAGAGTGGCTGTCAAATAATAAATTTCATTGCTTAATATTGTTGTTGATATTTATTTTTTCTATTATTTGTACTTTAGTTTTCTCAAATATTATTTACTTTTATACAGTAATTAAGGGTAAAAGAGGAATTATTAGGTAATAGTTGAAAATTCAAGGATAAGCACATACCACTTCAGATTTTTTGCAGGATTTTGTTTAGATTGCCCCTCTATTTTAATAATTGGGATCACTAAATTTCTTTCTTCAGGAATTGCAGTTTGACCAAGGATCTCATCAATGATCTAAATGCAGTTTCATTTTCTTTAGTAGATGCAATTTTCCCTTCATAAAAGGAGATGATGTCCTTAACTAACACAAGTATTTTATTGTTTAAACCCAAACGTTTTCTTTTCTTTTTCAACCCAATAGAAAATGTCTACCTAATCACATCAAGGAAATAATATAAGGAGAGTAATGTCGGCTGTGAGGTCTAGCAATTCATTCCCATTAAGAGAACATGTCAAAAGGGAGTAGAACAACAATAGATTTTAAAATTACCTTATTCCTTTGAAGTACTTCTAAGGCTTCCTCATGAATCCACACTCTACTTCGATTCATAGGTGTGTTGTAATCTTCTTGACGAACAATTTCCCTACCAAGGTCTCTCAGTTGGTCATGCATTCTAAAAAATCCAATATCATCAATTTTTACTAGCGACCTCAAACTCAATGTTTCAATCCCCATATTCGGAAGAAAATTGCAAGCCTCCCACATGTAGGATGCAACTAATCGTTCAGATTTAAAGAAGAAACAAGCGATGTCCAAAAATATCTGTTGTTCTTCATAGTTCAATGCGTCATAACTTATTCTCAGCTTCTCTTGCACTTTAGCATGTGGTACTTCCATCAACTTCTTTAGCGCGTCTTCCCAAAATCCTCGATTTCGTCCATACAAAAACGAACCTACAACTTCTAGAGCTAAGGGCAGCCCTCCGGCAGTGGATACGACAGCATGAGAGAGGGACTCAAATTCACAAGGAGGAGAATCTCTCAAAAAGGCATGTCTACTAAACAAGATCAAAGATTTATCCTCAGCAATTTCCTTGAGTTCGTACTTGCAATTCACATCATCAAGAATAGACCTTATTCTCGTGGTAATTATTATCCTGCTTCCCGTCTCAAACCAATCCTGTTTTCCAACCAAAGCTTTGATTTGATTGTTATCGTCCACGTCATCTAGAAGAAGTAGGACTTTCTTGCATTTAAATCTAGATTCCATGATCCTGATTCCTTCATCAGTATTAGACACTTGATAGTTTGTTTTCAGTATATCGAATATTAATTGATTCTGCAAACAAGACATGCCCTTGCACTGTGTGGATTCTCGAATATCCGCAATGAAACTGCGATGCTGAAATTGGCTGGAGAGCTTATTGTAGACAACCTTGGCTAAAGTTGTCTTACCGATGCCTCCCATTCCATGAATACCAACAATTTGTGTAGCACTAGGGTTATCGTCCAGCAATCTCAAGATATCCTCCACAGCATAATCGATTCCAACAAGTTGTTCGGCAACAACCAGCTGAAAGGCATTCTTTAACTCGCTCAAAACTTTCCTGACGACTATTTTCACCAATTCTCCTTCGTGGCTGTTTATAAAGCATTAGAGCTAAAATACATTAGAAGAACAGTCATATGCTGTTATACCTCACTATCGCAGCACTACAACACGTAAGAGTAAAAAACGCAAGCACAAGATGAGAAGAACGCGAATGTATAGCTTTGTCTACAAGCAAGATCTTGTTGAAAGAAAGTAAAGGAAATACCCGCTAGCAGTTCTCTCCGATTCCCATCCCTTTAGGGAAGCCACTTCTTGGAGCGCTTTTTTCCATTTCGCAACATCTTCCTCCAAATACTTCCTACTTAAACGGGAGAAACTCTTTCCGAAGCTTTCTTTTTGGTAACGCACATGGGCCGGTTCAACCCGGTAAAATATGGGCAAGACAACTTGCCCGGCGCTGTTCATGCACTCTGTCATCTCAACGAGCTCTTGAAGGCACCATTTGCTCGAAGCGTAGCTTCGAGAGAGAACGGGGATCGAGATCTTACTGTTCTTAATGGCATGGAGAAGGTTGGTGCCAATCTTCTCCCCTTCACGAAGCTCGTCGTCGTCTCTGAAAACGTGGATTCCAGCATCGACGAGGCCGTTGTAGAGGTGATCCACGATGGTTTTGCGAGTATCCTTGCCGCTGAAGCTCAAGAAAACATCGTAGTTGTCACTTCCCATCGAAGTGGCGGAAGAGCTAGACGCGCCAGTATCATCCGCTTTTCGACGCGTGGTCTTCTTGCTGCTCTTGATAAAATTGTATACGAGCACAGAGAGAAGAATGGACACAACCAACACTGCAAAAGAAAGCCCAAACACTAGATCCCGCGCCATTGTTACTTCTTCACTAACCGTCGAACCGATTTCTCGGTTAATATCAAGGAACAAGTGCCTCTATTCGAGTTGCCCAACAAGCTGAGTTCTTGCTACTTTATACTTCAAGAAGCGCGTGGATCGGGAGGGAAAAAGCAGAGAAGATTCAGAATCGGCGGATCCAAAAGAATCGGCAGACGCGAGGCAAATCCAGGGGCGGTGATGGCGAGTTCGTGCTCCTCGACGGCGCCTCCTCCCTCGACAGCTTTCACCACCGGCGCGTGATCGCTGGTCTTGTTTTTCTCCAAGAGGAAAAAATTGAAGCAAAGAAGACTCACCCCCAGACGCCCACAGATAGAATACCACAGGAGAAGAAGACGATGTGACTGGAGAAGGAACTGTGCCGCGATATACGGGAAAAGTCTCGTAGATCACGTCCGGATTGGGCCCACCTATACTTATTTTTCAAAATCAATTGTGTCCACACATCATTGGTTTTTTTTTTCCTTTGTTATTTGTTTCTTGTATGAATGCTGACTTTCGGGATCAAATTACGGTAGTGCCCCTAGGAAGTTCCCGGGCTCGGCCCTGTGTGTGGATCTGAAAAAAAACAAAAAACTGAATAAAAAAATCACTTAAAATAAACAAATAATACAAATAATTAAATTAACACGACCAATCCATTACATGTACATATTAAGTAAGGGTGTCAAAATCAAATAATATAACTGAAGCGAAACATGAACCGATCCAGATAAGACCCTCATAAAGATTGGTTCAGGTCATGTTCGGATCGGGTAATGACTTGAATTCTGGCTATCATAAAGAGTTCGAGCCGAGTCCGTTTTGGGTCTTGGTCAGATCTCGAAATTAATAAACAAGATAGGGGGGGAAAAAGGACGAATGGAGGAAGAAGAAATCAAATATGGAGATCTCAACATGGAATCTTCTCAGTGAACCTGCGAGAAGGAGAATCTTGATTGTAAGCTTGGGGAGGCTCGTGGCCAGCTTCGCCACCCCAACACAGCAAACCCAGCAAGGGCACAAGCAGCCCAGTACAGTCCTGTCATCAGCACAAAAGTTTTGAGTTTAACCTAGAGAGAGAGAGGGGGAGGGAGGGCCTGCACCCACCAGAGACAAAGATCACGGCAACGAAAGCGAAGGGCAAGCCTTTCAAGAACCCCAGAGCCCTGCACTCTCCCAAATCTTTCTCGGATCCTCCAAGATACGAGAGTTCGCTTACAGAAAACAGAGCTGCGAATGATTCTGAGCAGCGATGGAGAGTTGAGAGCTTGATGTATATGCAGGCAAAAGAGGAAACGCGTATTGGACCTGTAGATTGTTTGAGAGTCAATGGACGTTTTGATGAGAGTCTGCTTGCCGTGATTAACGATTCTTATATCGGAAGCTTCTTCAAGGTCCCCATCATTTTTTTTCCTCGGAGCTTCCATGGTTTTGGAAATTTCAATGAGGCGTCCGAGTCTGGCTTCCGTTTATGTAAGGGATGAGGATATAAATCTCGATTCAATATCTAATGTAATCTTTAAATTTTTAATTTGATTAATATGATATCTGAACCTTAACTCAATATACAATGTGATCTTTAAACTTTTACTTTGACAAATATAGTCCATAAACTATTAGTTTTAAGGATGTGAGAAATAAATTGGTGCACGGTTTGTTCTAGAACGAAGTAGATGAAATCTATTAGTATTAGAGATTGGTAGATTTTCTATGTTTCAGACTATCCTTTTTAGTTCTTCATCCCTTTTTTCCCTATTTTTATTTACATTTTATTCCTTTTTCCTCAATCGATCTTTGCTTCTTCTTCTTTTTTTGTTCATCGACCGCTGACCTCAACTAGTTTATGATAAATGTGTTGTTGATGTTGAAATATAGCCTATGAACTTTTAGAACATGTTCAACTTAATCTCTTAATTATAGAAAGATATTCAATGTAATCTTTTTCATTAATTCAAGTTCTGGGATGGCTTTGAACTTTTTATTATATTTAAAGGACTAAATTGGACGTACTCTAAAAATTCGAGAATCACATTGAACAAGTTAAAGTTCAGAGAACACATTGCATATTGAGCTAAAGTCTCTGGACCATATAGGTTAAAATAAAAGCTTAGGAATCACATTGCACATTGAACAAAATTTATAGATCATTTATGTGTTCTTCCTTTATTTAAATACATGTTGATAGTGTGTTGCATCTTAATATATTGATGAAACATGAAACCCGACTCGATCAGACCATTTTGGATTATGTGTTCAGTGTTTCGAGTCTTATTTAGGTCGGATCAAGCACATTCTTCTATTGTTTTGGGCCGGGTCGAGTATCATGGAAACACGACTCGACCCGTTGACACCCCTACATAATAAAGCTTATATTTCTAGACTTAAATGATTGATACTTGTTAAGTGGTGAATTGAATGTAAAGATGGCATAAATAACTGAGCTCTAATAAATATAGTCATTGTTCAATTTGTCTGTGCCTTTTCATGATATATAATACACGATGCTCGTTTTGTCTATATGATATTTATGCGGAGCGAAAACTCTCTCTTTGTGACCATGTAAAGCCTATTTTTTCGCAATTTATACGTCAAGGTGGAGGGAAAGTATGGTGGTTTTCTTGTAAATTAGGAAGATACTCGACAATCTTGGATGGTTCTGAACTCGAGACAATCACGCGGCTATTCAAAGCCTCCCTGTGAAAGAGGAAGGAGGGAAAGCAGGAGGCGATGAAGGAGGATGAAGCGCGAGACCGAGCTTGACTAATAATTCAAAAAAATCTGCCAAAGCATCATACATTTCATATGTCCGCATTGGGAATCTAGAGATGCCTTCAAGAGTTTCAGGCGACTCTTCAGGCAAATACAGCTGGCGTCGGTTCTACCTCTATGTTCTAGCTCGTAAGCTATTGATAATTAGAAAAGTTAAAAACTCTCTCTCTCTCTCTCTCTCTCTCTCTCTCTCTCTCTCTCTCTCTCTAACAAAGAAAGAACATGGAGAAGCCTTCCTGTTGCCCGATGCTAGGGAAGAGAGAACCGCGTAGTTGAGTTTGGACGCAAATGATCGGTGCTCTATGCTTCAAGACGCTGATGGGTCGGGAGAGCAAAACTAGACAAGTCAAATGAAAAATCTACCGTTCCCTTTCTTTTGGGTAAGTGGGATTTAGCTGTCGATGGCCCCCACCCCGCTTTGATAAGAGAATCTGTCAGGAACCATCGTCCTGTTCCACCACCAGAGAAAAGATCAGGGCAACGAAAGCGAAGTGCAAGCCTATCAAGAACCCCGTAGGCCAAAGCCCTGCATTCTCCCAAATTTTTCCCCGATTCTCCAAGATACGAGAGTTCGGTTTCAGAAAACAGAGCAGCGTATGATTCTGAGCGGAAGATGGAGAGGTGAGAGCTTGATGTATATGCAGGCAAAAGAGGAAACGCGTGTTGGAGCTGAAGATTGTTTTAGAGTCAATGGACGTTTCGATAGAGTCTACTCGCCTTGATTGATCATTCTGATATCAGAAGCTTCTTCTACGTTTCCGTCCTTTTTTTTTTTTTTCGGAGCTTTATCATCGTGCCATTCCCTTGCTTCCCTTTATTTAAGAGATAATGGTACAAATAATATTTGATTTCATATGCAATGTGATTTCTAAACATTTAATATGACTAATATGATCTCTCAACTTTAACTCAATATGTAACTAATCCCTAAATTTTTACTTTAATTAATATGATGAACATGTTCAGATTAGTCTCCTTACATGTTTAATAAGTTATTGATAATTGGAGTTAAAATCTCCCTATATGTTTAATAAAAGACAGAACATGGAGAAGCCTTCCCGTTGCCCGAGAGGGAGGGAGGGGGGAAGACGGCAAGTTGAGCTAAACTTATTGGCGAAACCGCGTAGTTGAGTTTGGACGCATGTGATCATGTCGATAATTTGCTAGTACCATTTTTAATGCGAACGCGTTATTGAACTACACTTACAGGCCAAGTTGAATAGCTTTCTTGTTACCGGCCACTCTAATTGACTCTTTGCACTTGTAGGCCCCTAGAAAATGACGGGACGCCGCCCTAATTGACTCTTGGCGCTTATGGGCTCCCTTGAACCACTGACGTTGACCAGATTCATATAGACTCTGTATATGCATGGATTCACATTCATGGGAAAAGTACAATCGGAAGAGGAATGGAAACCCACGATGGCCTTCAATTATAAATTGCAAGAACAAGAACATCGAGTGTCCACAGAAGTTCAAAACCCAAGATCCGAGCACAAATTTAGGACGCCAAATAATGCGAGTCCAACATACCACGCTACATTTCTGTACTTCATTCACTAATGCTAACAATATCATGATCAGGGGGAGCGGACTTCATTTTACCATTAGGGCGACCAAGAAAGTCATTTGGATCATTGGCAAACCACTCTTTGGAATCTAGCCAGCAACAAGTCCTAGCTATCAAAATACGTTCTCTCTGGAGCAAAAGAATTTCTGGATCTCACATCAGAAGCACATCCACTCCACATATTGTTCTCTTTGATTGATTAAAGTGGCTTTGATTCTTTCGTCTTACATACCATGCGATAGTACATCTTGCTATTTCCAAGGTCCAGTATGAGCATCGACAGAACAAATCCACATTGCATAGCGTAAAAATTCTAACGCTTGAACGAATATAGCACAAAATCTGAAGCTGATTTTTCCAGACGGAATGAACTTGATTGATATCCTGTCTTTTGTCAAATTCAACACATAAATCTCATCAAGAATCCAAAATGGCTGGGGAATCTTGTGAAGAGAATGTAGCAGTGCATAAAAAACAGGTTCAAATTGGGAATCTAGAGATGCTTTCAAATTTCATACATTCCGGTGGAGATTCTACCTCTAGCTATGTTCTGACTCGAAAGCTATTCACAGTTTGAGAGTCCAACTCTCTCTCTCTCTCTCTCTCTCTCTCTCTCTCTCTCTCTCTCTCTCTCTCTCTCTCTCTCTTAGATAAAGAAAAAAACATGAATCTTGTTGCTCGAGGAGGAAAAAATAGGCAAGCTGAACTAGATTTACAAGAAAAGATAGAAAACCAGAGAAACAAATTGGTTATCAAGCACGCTCAGAGTCCTTTTCTGGCCAGGACACCAAGTTTTTGAATCTCAAAGCAAGGAAAAAGAAAGAAGGTAAACAAGTCAATAGATCACACTATACTAGATTACAAGAAAAGAGTTGTGAAATAGATTGCAAGAAATAATTACTCTACAAGTGTACCTGATCACTCTTAGGTTCCATGAATGTGAAATCTCATTTTTACATTTAGGAAAAATTTTACGTCATCCTCATAACTTTGAAGTTGGTGCGTACCTGTCTTTGAACTTCATAAAGTTGCATTGCCTTTCACCCAAACCTGAACCTATGCAATGGTACGCCAATTAACTCCGTCACATGTACCATGAACGTATCTTTATATATATAGGAGTATATATGTGCCGTATTAATCTTGCAGCCATCATGTGGCTTATACAATTGAATCTATATTGTTTAATTGCGGAATAAGATTTGTTCTTGATCCAATTCCTTATCCGACATTTATAAAATATCAATTAGTTCTTGACCCATGCAGATTATCATTTTAATCGAGCGGCTCCCGTAACGCGGTTTTCACGACGTAAAGACAAATTATATGGCGCAGGAAAGAGATATTGTAAGCACGGAAAGGCACATATTCCGCTATGCTAATGGTGCGCCGCTATTGCGATTTCTTAAATCTCCAATTATATTTAATGGATAATTATTGTAGGTCATTTCCTTACCCTAACCACTACCATAGGTCCATAGGATATAATACTACTCATTATTAAACGAACGGCAGTGAATAATTGGGCCACGGATTTGATGTAATTATAATACTCGATCGCGTCCGATTTGATTAAGCGACTACGTGGGGGAACATTTCATGTTGCGCACCCATTAGAATAATTAACTTTGCCATCGTTTTCTAATTATTTTTTTAATAATGGGTTTTGTTGTCACGTCCCGCCTTCCTAACGAGCACGTACATCCGCGACCTGTCCCAGGATACTCTCTAATACGACCAAATGAAATGAGACTCGCACGCGGAAGATAAAAGAAAATAAAACCCATCCGAATACCATCCACTTATACATACAACCAAGAATGAGATGTAGGGGAACAAGGAATCTTTATACAATGAAAAGATAAGTCTGTACATAAGGGACCGAGAACTCTCTTTCAAAAGCATAGGTCGGGACAACAAAATAACAGACAAAAGGAAACCATTAAGTTCCACTACTCGACCAAGTCCACCAAAAAGATGCTCCCAAAAGTAAGACGACCACAAAAGTCCTAAGTAGTACTGGTATCATCAGCTTGCTCCAGGTCCTCAGCTGGGTCGTAGTCTGAGAAAGACTCCGATGACACCTCAATGGAATCCTCTTCCATATCGTCCTCATAGTCTGAAATCTCGATCACTTCCATGCTTGCTTCGCCCGCCGGTTCTCCTTCAGGTATGTTCCTCGATCCCACGGTAGAAGTCTCTATTTCTATTTCCTCTCGGGTCGGGTGGCACCAAGAGGGTACAACTCATCTGGGTACGTCCTGGGGTCTTAACTGCTCAGACATACCTTCACCTTCCCTACGATACCATGCTTCGAACCTATGGGGTTTATTTGGCGCTCCTGGCTCGTCCACCCATACTACAGTAGCCCGTCTAATATATACTATACTACGATAGTCAGGAAACTCTTCAATAGACCTAGACATCTCCTGGGGTTCACCCAAGCGAATCGGAAGTATTCTTCAATCCCTAGGGTCTGGAAAAAAAATAAGGTCCCACTAAGGGGTGAGATCGACATCTCAGTAAGAAAAGTCCTAGTCCTAAGTTAGGCCAACCGTACACTCAGGCAAAAGCGAATATGAACCCAACATATAAACAATAAAATGATGCATTTAGCAATCATAAATAATACAAGAATATCACAAGCATCTTTATGCAATCATAGCAGCGTATTCCATCAAATAAAACAAGTTCACATCACCAACCCAAGCCACGCCTTCCTTCCTTTCCAACCATCATTTGATTCAAGCCCGCGTGTGGAACGCCTTAGGCTAGGTCCGCGTACTTACGCATCAGACCATCTCATTGATAAACCCGCGTAAAACGCATCAGGTTTTCAATATCATCTCCGACCCGTGTCGACACATAACAATTCTCGTCTCGCGTCTCATGCATCAGGACATTGGTCATAACAACCCCGCGTCTCAACGCCTCAGGGTGTCACAAGTTTCTCAAGCATGCCAGGATTCATCTCAACTCAAGACATTGTAATCAAACACTGTCGCGACCCTCTCGAGGTTTGCCTGCGGAGCTCTCGAGGGCTAATGGGCCGTCCAGTCTGGTCGGACGCGGACCTCTCCCAAGGCCCGTTACCCAAATCGCAACGGAGGTATGCGTAGTCGACCTTCAGTGTGATCTAGTGACATGTGCTAAGTGTGCATGCCATGGAGTCGCCACCAATCATTTTTTTGGAGGGTATGATTGGACCACCCTATTGAATAGTCGGGAGTTTCTATTCAATTCTACGATAACCAGAGAAATGGGTTCGGGGACTTAGTTACGTCAACTATCAGAGTTGACGCCCTTTCGGTACCTAAGTTGACTGAGTTTTCTGACTTAAGATTTCATGCAGATGAGTGGGGTACGAATCCTAAATCTAGGAGTCCATGCAGATAGGAATGACTATCCTAGCAATCACAATCAATAATAGAGTGCACAAATCAATGAATTCAAATGTACAAATAAATCACATGGCATTCCTAATAAGGCCATATTGGCCTAGAGAAGCATCAATCAGGCTTAGGAATGATTTAGACATGATTTTGCCCATCAGGGGCAAAGTCGTAATTTTGAGACAAAAGGGACGATTTGCCCAAAAAGGGCAAAATTGCCATTTCGGAATGAATCCGGAATAAAACAACGTCAAAAATAGGTTTGGTCACTCCATTGACCCATTTCCTATTTTTTTGCAATTTTCATGATTTTCTGGAATTTTAGAAACCGATTTACCATTCGAAGGGTAAAATAGTCATTTTCTAAAAATGGGAATGAAATGTGGAAATCTTAGACATAAGGTTTAGCCACCTATCTGACCCATCGCCAAATTCTAAGCAATTTTCATAATTCATCGGAATATCAAAGACGATTTACCCTTTGAGGGGTAAAATCGTCATTTTGGATTAAATGGGAGAAAATCCCAAAAATGAAAACAAACCCATTTTTTTGTCATTTTCAGCCTTGGAAAATTTTTAGAAAATTTTTAGGAATTTTCTGCAATTTTTCTCAATTTTTTTGAATTTTTCCTTAATTTTCCATTCTTGGGGATTTTTCTAATTTAATTTTTTTTTTTAATTTCGAAAATGGTAATCTGATTTGGACCCCTAAACCCAACCCCTTTAATAACTACATGCCAACTAAAAGCCCAAATAAAATTTAAAACAAGAAAGGCCCATTGTTTTACAAAGGCCAATTTGACTTAAATTTAGACATGACCCAATTTATTTCAATTCTTTCCATTAGAGGCCCAAACAGAAAATTCCATTAGCTGGCCCAATCTTGAAACAAACCCACGTGCATAACACTAAAAAAAATGCCGCACCCCTCCCTTAGCTGCCCTCAGCTTTTCATTTTTTATTATTTCTTGGATTTGTAGTTTGCATCATCTTCTCCCCGACTCACAGAAGCCTACCGAAATATCCATTGCCACGCTCGCGTGCATCAAATAACTTGGCCGCTGATTTTTGTTCATTTTCTTGTTCGGCTTTCCAACTTCGAGCACGTAACAACTATTAATGAAGATCGGGAAGCTTACCAGAGTGGCCTTTAACCACGGGCTGCAATGGCGATGACCGTCGAGCCGTGGACAAGCCTGAGCGAAAAAGCTCGAACGAGCTCGCGTTACCACCACATTCAGCTACGGAGATGGTGTCGATGGCAACGAGTTAAGCTTCCGCGGCGGTCTTGAGCTGCATCCTGACGAAAACTCCATCTAGCTTCCGATCCTGCACATATTCGGACCACTCGCTCGAGCTACGGGATGATGGTTGGGAGGTTCTCGGTCTTCGTAGGCCTCGCAGCTCCAGATCTGCGGTTGGAGGGTGGTGGAGTGACGGCCGGCGCGAGTTCGGGCGGCTGTCGAGGCTAGGTGGCGGAGTGATGGGCCGCAGTGACGATGAGCTCGACGGAGGCAACGAAACGGTTAGAGGTGGCGATGTATATCTCCTCGTTCTTGCCGTCGAGCACGCTGGCCGAACTCGATCGCGCAGTCGGCGAGTCGCTGCCGGTTGTTAACCCAGTCCGGGTCGCACTTCCAGCAGTCGTCGACTGGGTTGCCGGTCAGGCACGAGTCGTTCTCGCTCTGGGTCGTCCCAACATTTTCCTTCTAGCCATGGAAGCACACTCTCCATGTGGCTCCTGTGGAGCAACCTCATGCACCACCCAAGAAGGAGGAAGAAGGAATCTCTCTCGGTTGCCTCAGAGAGAAAAGGAAAAAGAGAGCGTGAGGGAGCGGGAGAGAAAATAATAAATTAATAATAATAAATAAAATAAAACGAAATAAAATAGTATAAATAAAATAAAATAAAATAAAAGCCAAGACAACATCATTGGTCAAATATTCTTCTTTTCTTTTGCTTTTTCTTTTAAATGATTATTTTTTTCCTTTTTATTATTATTATTATTATTAATATTTTTGCCCAAATTCAACTTTGTGATGATCGAGGAACACCTAAAATTGAACCTGAATTTTACTACTTATAATGTCAAAATTTAGGTGTCAACAGCTGCCCCTCTTTGAGAGGAATCTCGTTAGAGGTTTCTCTCAAAGGCAAGGTGACACCTCAGTCCTGATCGACTCGACTTAGAAAACTAAAGGAAAAGGAGTCATGACATCCAACTTTTCATGCTCGTCGATGTATGCTCATCTTGACATGAGAGAGCACGATAGTAAAGAGACATACCTGCCACTTACCCGTTCGATGTTTGTGCAATTTTCGCGGTGTCTGATGGATTCAAGAGAATTTCTAGGGACTCATTACTAGAGTATCCTAGAGAGGTTAAGCTCTGACTCGTATGGTGAGTCAAACCATAATGAGATCCCTAACTGATAGGAATTTAAGAAGGACGCGACCCATTTGGGATTTGCCGAGGATTTTGATCCGTATGATGGATCGGACCATTGAGTTGACCACTTAGGTGATTTTTACTGTTGGGTTGAACCTTCAGGCGGTTTCTACCATTGGTTGACCCTTCAGGCGGTTTCTACCATACATTGACCCTTCAGGCGGTTTCTACCATTGTGTTGACCCTTCAGACGGTTTCTACCATTGGTTGTTTTGACTCCAAACTGATAGGAATCTAAGGCTGACATACCATGTCTGGTTGGGACTAGTCAGAGACTCGAACGTTCTGTAGACCGGTCTAGGAAAAGGTTTGCCTACTAAAAGGCTTCACCTGCAGACGACTCATTGAGATCTCTTTTGGAAGGTTTACCTGACTTTAGGTTCACCTGAAGGCCATTTTGGGATTTAGGGGTTACCTGAAATCTCGCAGAAGGTCGAATTGTCCTTCCGACATGCGAGGTACCTTTATGGGATTTGGGGACTCCAATTATCCTGCAGAAAGCTGAAACCTGCAAGATTTTTCTTCACCAAGAAAACATCAGTAATCTTTGGGAAGACAATAATTGTCCAATTGACAAAATTTTATGACTTAAGTTTTAGTCATGAAATGTGCATTTTGATGCTGGAGGTTATCCGAATCATTCTTGCAACATACAGATGTGATCACAAATTCCTTACGCGGCAAATCTGGATCAAACAATTTGAAATTTTCAAAAAGAGTTTGTTCAAAACATCTATTGGAGAATTTCTCATCCAAGAGGGCTCCTTACCGCTCTGTGATAATGGTCTTTTGTAAGGGATGCGCTCAACTTCCTACTAACCTGTGCCTAGGTTTTATGATCATTCGCAGCGCATACATTTTGATCGATCGGGAGGTCTTCCACGGGACCATAATGTCAGGCTTGGATATTGGCTTTCAAAGGGGGACCCGCTTTGGAGTCGAGGCCATTGAATGAAAGTCTTCACTATCTGCTCCGGGTTTACAAGTCAAGAACCCTGCAAAATGAGAAAGAAATAGTCTTGCTCGTACTTCTTCGAGCTAAGCTATACGTTAACCCAAGTGTCTTAGTTAGAGAAGACTGTTTCAGGGTTGTAACATTGGTAGGATTGGGGACCGAAAAAGGCTTGTTTTTGGCCCAAAATTCATGACGAGTTTGACATTGGTGATCATTGCTGATTTGCCACCTGCCCTTCCCTTTCTGTATCTTTAGTCTTTGAGGTGCGCAACCGATTTTGAGATGTGCACCAGCTCTTTAGAGAGCATCTATCGCTGCATTCAGAGACCGACTCTCTCTATGTCTTTGATCTGTGCTTGATAGCATTCGGGGAGCAGCCTTTTGGATTTGGCTCCTTCAAGGATTTCCTCTTTTCCCATCCGGCTTCATTGTGGATCAATCAAACAACTTACACGAGCATCGGCCTTGCTTTTACCAGGCACTTTGCTTTTTCTTAATGCCGTGGATTTTTCTCATTCATTTTTGAAATCCCACTTTTTCTCATCTTCATGGGATCATGTTAGACATATAGTCTAAACATGCTTTAAATATCAGTCCGGGAATTCTCTTCGTAATCCCTGAGTCTTGAACTCTTCCATTTTTGAAGTGGTGCGGCATTCGTCTTGGAATGATCACCAATGGGTTCATGAAATGAATTTGCAGGCTCAAGTTGGCTGTGCAAAGGATTCAGTGTGTGTGATAAAGAAATGAATGCTTCTCGTCATCCTATGGCATTTGGATTACCATATAAACAACACACAAAGATTAATGTTAGTCCGACCAAGAAAATTTCTAACCATTTTCTCCTGATGTTGTTGGACTCACCTCCATTTTCCCCAATGTGGGGTGGTTCTTGACAGGGTTGAGAATGAAAACCGCCGTTCGAAGGGATTGTCAATGGTCACTTGTAGTGTTTGGGGATAAGAAACGAATGCCTCCGTCGTCCCAATCCATGTAATCGCTGCGGATGGTCCCTACTTCCGTAGGTCCAGATTTTGCTATCTGATCCGCTCCACTTCTCTCTCAAGTGTGTATAGGACGTGTTTGGATTAGGCCTTGCCTCTCGTCTTTTGAGAAAACATCCCTTTGAAAGTTTTGAACAGCTTTTGATTGGAAAAATCTCTTTCGTTTTTTCCAAAAATTTTACCCGTTAAGGGGATTTTATGGTGCACAATGCATGTTCTATTCATGCTTCAGGTAACCTCCCGATTTAAGTTATGAATATCGATGCATTGTAAAATCTTTATGCCGGCTGAAAGGATTCTGACATTTTTTATCTCCAGCTAACTGGGAAAAGGTATACTTACCTGTCCGTCGCAGCTGCGGATCTCTGCAAATGTAAAAGAAGCATATCATTGTAGGTTCACGAATTTTTCAAAAATAGAAACGATACTTCCTACCCTTGGTCATGTACTCTAACGAGTAGTACATGGGATGTAAAAACTTGTTCGTCTGCAAGGCGACTCCCTTGTCAAGGATAAACAATAAGTGTCAATTCATATTCCCAAATTCAAGACAAATTGGGACGATACAACTTTACTCTTGATTTTCATCCCGTTCTGATGTTGCGTATTGATATGAACAACATCTATCAAATCCGCCTATCCATTCTTGGAGTGTTTGCAACATCAATGGTTCATCTGCCCCCAGTTAGGCAACGTCTGTTCTGTTATTTGAACGCATGACTCCTTGAGTGCTTTATCCATGTTTATCATCTAAGAAGGAAAAGAAAGGAGACATTACTTCGGTATTTGATTGAAGATCGTTTAGGAACGATACGTCGTTTTACCAAATAGGTGGCTTCGCGGCCAAACGTATTTCGTATTGAAGGGGTAGATCCCATTATGCTCCGCGGGTGATAGTCATTGTTCGGGGAACTTGCTCCACGGATTAAGCGATTAATCCACGGCCCTCGGCTTGAAGATGCTCAAAGGGTGATGTTGACACTCACGTGCAATTAGTTCTAGATATTAATGAAAAATGTTCCCGTGGGAACCTTACAGTGCGATCAACAACATATTCAATATGAGTATTCAACCCCTTTCCTCTAAGCATTTTTCATCGAGTAACCAGGCCTTGCATCAGACGCTTGATCACCGGCCTTGCGTCACCACTGCGATGGTCCTCCGGCTCCAAATTGATCGAGCCAAAGATTGAACTCCTCGCCAAGGAAATTGCTCGAGTCTTCGAGCCATTGATGCTCAAGTTGGGTATCAACGATTGCTGGCAGCAGATTTCTTTCATTGCCTTCGTTGTGAGGGACTGGAGTCTTTGAGCTGGAACCTTCATCATTGCCCTGTTGGGGTTGTGACATACATTCCTGAAGGGTATTGATCCAAATGTCCAGCTCCTCATCAAGGAAATCGCCTGTTCTTTCTAGCCCTTGGTGCCCAGATTGGGTGTCGTCGACTGCAGGCGAGGGATTTCTCTCTTTGCTCTCGCCATGAGCAATTTGACCCTTCGAATTGGAACTTCCTCCGATGACCGGCAGGTTTATATGTGCAATCTCTACCAATGCCAGATCCTCTTCAGGGACAGCATTAATGACCGATTCGCGTTCAAACTGAGGAATCCCTATGTGCTGGAACTGTGGTATATACTCTTGATGAGTATTGAGATAGCTCGGCGGAGCGTTCTGATTTGGGTTAGAGGAGTCGCTGACACGACTGCTGGTCCCGTCATTGCTGAAACACGGTTGGGTGCTCTTGGCTCTCCAATCATCGTGGTTGTAACCATGCCCAGCACTTGAGCTCCAACCGGCTTTATGATAGTTTAACGATATCCGTCCATCCTTTAGCAATCTCCTATAGTACTTAAGGTGAGACTCAACGTTAATTCTAGAGAGCCCCGGCACGTTCATAATCTCGAGTATGCATAGTGGGCTAGCCGAATCAACCCCCAGCTCTCGAATTGCATCAACAAATTTGGCGTGAAGTTCATAGGTCCAATAAAACCTTGTTCTCTTATCACCCAAAATATCGTCAATATTTCGGTAGCTATTCTCTACGGGATCTAGTCGTTTCAAAAGTTGTCCAGGGAGGGACTCATCGACTTTGGATTGGCTGGCTGCGACAGCGAGTTCGTCATTGAGAACACTCCACCTGTGATGATTCATGTCCCATTTCTCAGAGGATGTTGGTGTTGACCCTGTGGTGTTGACTTGCTCATGCAGATCTCCGACGGTATCTGGCTGTGTCGGAAAATGCTGTGGAGAATACGGTAACAGCTGAGCGTTATTCGTCAACAGGGATGGTTCATCGAGGAACACCTCGCCGAGGATAACAGGATTACCACAATTAAGGCAGGCAGCCTTGGTCAGAGCTTCCTTATATCTCGCGCTTTCAGCTCGAAGCTTCTCATTCTCCTCCTTCAGGACCAGTAACTCATGATCTGCGTGTTGCTGTTTCACCCGGGTTCGTTTGTTGGCAAACCAAAACTTGACCTTCGAAGGCTCCAATCCTAACTTTCGGCTCAACTCAATTTTCTGTTGTCTGCTTGGAGTGGAGCATTCATTGAAGAAAGCTTCGAGTTCTCGGACTTGGCCTGGAGTGTGGCGTTGCAGTTGCTTCCTTTTCTGACTCCGGTCATCATTGTATACTCCTTCTTCGTAGCTGAAGCCTAGAATTTCATCGCTGGAGGAGTCAGTTTCCATGGCCTTCGGGCAAGATTCAGCTCCAGGATCTTCAAAGTCTCCCAGCAGTTCGTGCTCAGAGATGTCCAGGTCGGGCGTTTCTAGCAGATGACAATAGCTTTTAAACATGATGGATCGGAGTATCTCGGGCTGATCTAGTTCACTCAGCTTTCTCTATTCGCTCTTATGTGTTTGCTCACTCTAGAAATTTTCTCGAGTGATTGTGCGTGTCCTAGAACCATCTTTCAGGCTGCATATGAAGACTAACAAACAAGCGCTCCTCCCGAGACCCTGCAATTACCCCTCGTCTGTCTTCCCCTTTCTTTTTCCTCGTGAAGGGATCACAAACTCTCTTGCATCGATTCGGTTTCATCGAGTATTGCGCTCGTCCCCTAGTTCAGTCTTCAAAGTGGTGGGTCTACAATCTTTCGGCGCCTTTTATGATTTGCTAGGCCCGAGAACGTAGGGAGCAGCGACGGATCCGCAATTAATGACCCCGTTTAATTCATTTAGCTCCATGGGAATTAACGCTATGACCTTCTCTCAACCTCTTTTCGTCGTTCAAACGAAAGTGGCATTTTCCCTGTGCATGTTGTTACTCTTCATTTCAACATCCTAGGCGTTCGGTGAGGAATGAGTTCGTGGCCACTCAAAATTTAAGGACCGTCCTTGGTTTCAGATTTAATCTAACAAGGGATCATCGCAACTGAGCATGACGATGTTCATCGATAGCGTTGGTTTTCATACAGAATTAACTATAGTCATTAAAGAAAAATGTTCCCATATGAACTTTACAATGGATAAAATGAGTGATCCACTCGTGAACATGTTCTTCTTTCTATGGGTGTTCGTAGTGACCGACCCATCGTGCCCCGAGTCAGGTGCTAGATCATGGCTGTCCAAGCATGCCAGCTTCCCATTGATTGAACAAGGCATCGAGCCCCTCATCGAAGAAATCATCTGTTGTGGGTTGACCAGCGACAGGCAGAGCACCAGCTGACTGCTGCTCGAATGGAGGAGTGCGCACTCGCTGTACTTGTGACACGTGCTCTTGAAAAGTGTTGAAATGGCCCAGAAGGACATTCTGATAAGCTTTCAGTTTGCCAGTGGTCGGGTTGCTAGCTTGATTGATGCTTAGATTTGGTCGGGTATCTCTTGATACCTGAGCATTACAATGGTGGTCGCCCCTAGTTTTTGAGCTCAAGACAGATTCCTCTCGGTTTAGCTCCGCTCGACGCTGTTTTAATAACCTTCTGTAGGCACCAAGGTGATTCCTGATCACTTCCTTACTAAGCCCCGGTACATTCATGGCTTTAAATATGAGCGTCGGATTTGCTGAGTCGATCCCCATTTGATGAACCACGTCTAGGAATCTAAAATGAAGTTCAGGGGGCCAAGCGAACCTCCTCTTATCGTGGCCCAAAATTGCATCGATGGCTTGACGACTGATTAACTCATCTCCAGCAGGACCCGACCCTATCGAAAATTGTTGTGCAGAAGGCTGATGTGCGTTGAGCTGGTCGGCGGTAATATCCAGCTCCTTGAAACTGTAACTCCAATCAAAGCGATGCATATCCCATCCTCCAGGAGGCATTTGTATCGTCTTCGTAGGATCATCCTGCTCATGCGTGACTCCGGCAAAATCTGGTTGAGCAGGAGACGCCCCGAGGGAGTAGGGTGGTAAATGAACGTCTTCAATCATCAAGTGAGGCTTATCGGGGAATATCTTACCGAGGGCGATGGGGTTATCGCAATGAGGGCAAACGGTAATATTGAGAGCTTTTTCATACCTCATGTTTTTTGTTTGCAGCTTTTGGTTTTCTTCCTTTAAAATCTCGACCACCTGACGTTTGCGTTGAGCCTTCAATTTGGATCTCCTATTTTGAAACCAAAACTGGATCCTCAACTGATTAATTCCCAATTCCCGGCTCAATTCAATTCTCCGCTTCTTTTTCATGTAAGGGCTTTTACTGAAGAGGGTTTCCAGCATTTGGGTTTCATCCTGAGAGTATTGGTGGGGACGTCTTCTTTTCCCGAGTTGAGCATCGTGGATGTCGTTGTCGTCATCGCCATCGCCGTGATTTTGATTTTCGTTGCCGGAAGTGTTGGGCTCCATGGTTTTGGTGTTAGACTTGATCCTGGAATCTTCGAGATCTCTCAGTAGTTCATTTTCTGAGATTTTTGAGTCAGTCGCCTCTAGCAGCTGACAGTAACCCCTTAATATGTTGGATTGAGAAATGTTTGATTGGTTCTTGTCCACTCAGGGTTCTCTACTCTCTCCTGTATGCCCACTCCCTATAAATTTTCTTTTGAGTGGCTTTGTATGTTCAGGAGACGCTCTTCAAGCATGAAAGAAAATCATTAGGTAAACGTTCCCCCTCAAGACTTTGAATTTCTCGCCTAGCTTTTCAACGTGATGGGACTGCCAAATCCTATTAGAGCTTTCTTCGATAGTTGCGCTTACCTCCCGCCTAACTCTAATAATGGTGATCCCGACAAATATTTTACAGCTTTTAATTGATAAGCCTGAAATCGCGGACCGAGACGAATCCAATGGTTCACGTGAGGGGACCTCCTGCTTTACCCCCTTAACTTGGCTCCGCCAGCATTATTACTGAGACCCTTCATCATCCTCGAGTTGCTATAAAATGAGGAATTAACGTAAGGAAGGTTAACGTTCTCGCATAATCAGCTTCTTCCTTCTAATCTCTCTATTATACTCGTCTTATCCTCAAGCCAACCCAACGCAAATGGCCTCCTCTCCCGTCTGCACTTTTTCAACTGACGTCGTGGCCCAGTGGGAAAAGCTTTATAACCTATTGGGTCGCGGTTACGCGCACATAACCGATCATTCTGCAACCGCGGATGAAATCCGTGTCCTGCTCGAGGACCTAGATACCACTTCCCTCGAAGGTACTACGTTGGGGAGGGAATATAGAATTTTCCCGACCCTCTTTGCACACTCCTTAGAGGCCTACCGTGTTGCTGATCGGGAGGTTCTCATGGCTCGCGTCTTGTGGGCTCGTTACAAGGATCGGTCTGATCATTTGGTGCTGACCAACTATCTGGCCAATAGTCACAAAAAGGCCGTCGAGTTTGCCAATGAGAGGGTCGCGACGTTGCTTCGCGAGAGGAGAAATCTAGTGGATCAATTGGCCCTATCCCTGACCGCTGGCGAGCACGACCGCCACAATGTCTTATTGAGGCTGCAAAGCGACTGGCAGGAAGAACGGCTCGACAAAATAACCGCAGACATAGCTCACGGGAATGGATTAGTTCGGGACCTGGAAATAATCACCGAAGAACACGAGGCCAAGGTCACTGAGGTTAAGGGAGAATGCAGAAACCTTCTCCTCAAGCTTGCGGACCATGACATGCGAAGTCGTGAGTACATGCAGAGCATTAATAACATGGAGGGTCAGTTGGGCTCCTTCGTGTCGTTAATTAGGGCTCACTTCGGCTTTACTTTTCCACCCCGAATTGTATGATCTGCTTTTGGAAACCTTCCACTGAGCAAAATAAATGAAAGTTCTCGTGTGTGTGTTTTAACTTCTGCATGGTTCATTTCTTCGAGCATCCGAACATCTTCAACTTGGGTTAGCCGAACCATAATATCAATAAGTCGAGCAAATATATCCTGATTTTCTAACTCGCTCATGATCAGATGAAAGAATAGCCTCAGACTTATCCAGGAAAAGATTTCTCTCTATTACCTATTTTTTACCTGCAAATGAAACGACAGAATCAGAAGGAATAATTTGAAAAAGAAAGCATAAACCCCTTTCAATCTTATGCTTGCTCGTGAGTAATAAGGACAAGAACTTTTACAAGGATTTTAATCTTGTGCGAAAAGTTTTTATCAGTATTCCTCGAAGGAAAGCATACTATTGAAAGGAATGTAATTCAAGATAATCGCTTTTGATCAATTCCAAGAAAATGAATTGCTCAAAAGTTCAACGTGTTTTAAATTCAATTGAAGATAAGGTATCCAAATTAAAGCTGTTTGCTAAGAACGAGAGTAATTTGGATATCTATCTTTTCATTAAATTTGAAAAACATCGATACTCTCGATCAATTATCGTGGATTACTTGTGATGCACAACATGCATGAACCAATTCAAGTGTATAATTCCTTCTGGCGAAATTGGGGTTGGACTGCCTTATACGGCCAAAAGGTCGTGTAAGACTTCCAATTTTAATTTTCTCCAAAGGAATTATAAAATTGATTTGGGGGTATTCGAGTGATTAAAAAAAATGCCACTATCACATTCCAATGACAAGTCAAAACAAACTTCAATATAAACACAAATAGATCCCTAATACAATCAATCTAAGGGATGAAATAGAGAAAATCTCAGCAAAATAAATCCTATATAAGAGGACAAAAAATGAAAAATAAAACAATGGAATGTGATCCTAATATTTAAAGATGCCTGAGTTTCGATCTTTGAGACGTGACTTCAGGATCACCTATCCCAAATCGCCATCTTCATTAGATGATACCTCAGTGATGTCCATAACAGGTTCTTCTTCTCCACCTGGTGCTCATAATGGGATGACACCATCAAGAACCTTGGGGGAAAATACACCTATCTATCCTCAAAATGGCATTCGATCAAATCACTGGAATTATGAATGAATGAATGCTCACATTTGCATGAACTGTAATAGGTTTGAGGGATAGAGAGTCTTACCAACCAAACTCCTCGACTTACGTGCGGTTTTAGGTGTACCAACCGTCCAAAGACATGCGCATGAGATAGGTGAGGATAAACTTCTAAAAATCAAAGGATAGGATTTGGAACCTAAGGCCAAGGTTCCCACCTCGAGTTCTAGAAAGAGCCGATTCCATTGCACGACTATCGTTGCATTGGGACTCGATCCATAGTTCGAAGTGAGCGGAATTGAAAAGTGGATTACCCCATGTTTTTCCTCACGGAGATTCCATTTTCAATTCATTCTATTGTTTTCCTAAAGAGGGCGCCTGAGGTTTTAGGCGCGGCTGTGTGTGTTCATTGTGTCGTGCTAAAGCAATAAACATGCATTTCACTTAGCAAACACCGCTTCAATATAAACATCCACACAATTATACATCCTAAACTCCTACAAGTGTACCTGATCACTCTTAGGTTCCATGAATGTGAAATCTCATTTTTACATTTAGGAAAAATTTTACGTCATCCTTATAACTTTGAAGTTGGTGCGTACCTGTCTTTGAACTTCATAAAGTTGCATTGCCTTTCACCCAAACCTGAACCTGTGCAATGGTACGCCAATTAACTCCGTCACATGTACCATGAACGTATCTTTATATATATAGGAGTATATATGTGCCGTATTAATCTTGCAGCCATCATGTGGCTTATACAATTGAATCTATATTATTTAATTGCGGAATAAGATTTGTTCTTGATCCAATTCCTTATCCGACATTTATAAAATATCAATTAGTTCTTGACCCATGCAGATTATCATTTTAATCGAGCGGCTCCCGTAACGCGGTTTTCACGACGTAAAGACAAATTATATGGCGCAGGAAAGAGATATTGTAAGCACGGGAAGGCACATATTCCGCTATGCTAATGGTGCGCCGCTATTGCGATTTCTTAAATCTCCAATTATATTTAATGGATAATTATTGTAGGTCATTTCCTTACCCTAACCACTACCATAGGTCAATAGGATATAATACTACTCATTATTAAACGAACGGCAGTGAATAATTGGGCCACGGATTTGATGTAATTATAATACTCGATCGCGTCCGATTTGATTAAGCGACTACGTGGGGGAACATTTCATGTTGCGCACCCATTAGAATAATTAACTTTGCCATCGTTTTCTAATTATTTTTTTAATAATGGGTTTTGTTGTCACGTCCCGCCTTCCTAACGAGCACGTACATCCGCGACCTGTCCCAGGATACTCTCTAATACGACCAAATGAAATGAGACTCGCACGCGGAAGATAAAAGAAAATAAAACCCATCCGAATACCATCCACTTATACATACAACCAAGAATGAGATGCAGGGGAACAAGGAATCTTTATACAATGAAAAGATAAGTCTGTACATAAGGGACCGAGAACTCTCTTTCAAAAGCATAGGTCGGGACAACAAAATAACAGACAAAAGGAAACCATTAAGTTCCACTACTCGACCAAGTCCACCAAAAAGATGCTCCCAAAAGTAAGACGACCACAAAAGTCCTAAGTAGTACTGGTATCATCAGCTTGCTCCAGGTCCTCAGCTGGGTCGTAGTCTGAGAAAGACTCCGATGACACCTCAATGGAATCCTCTTCCATATCGTCCTCATAGTCTGAAATCTCGATCACTTCCATGCTTGCTTCGCCCGCCGGTTCTCCTTCAGGTATGTTCCTCGATCCCACGGTAGAAGTCTCTATTTCTATTTCCTCTCGGGTC
Source organism: Rhodomyrtus psidioides (assembly GCA_021437785.1). Classification (NCBI taxonomy): domain Eukaryota; kingdom Viridiplantae; phylum Streptophyta; class Magnoliopsida; order Myrtales; family Myrtaceae; genus Rhodomyrtus; species Rhodomyrtus psidioides. The sequence goes on along the minus strand of JAILYB010000071.1, from coordinate 3,410,794 downwards.
GGGTGGCACCAAGAGGGTGCAACTCATCTGGGTACGTCCTGGGGTCTTAACTGCTCAGACATACCTTCACCTTCCCTACGATACCATGCTTCGAACCTATGGGGTTTATTTGGCGCTCCTGGCTCGTCCACCCATACTACAGTAGCCCGTCTAATATATACTATACTACGATAGTCAGGAAACTCTTCAATAGACCTAGACATCTCCTGGGGTTCACCCAAGCGAATCGGAAGTATTCTTCAATCCCTAGGGTCTGGAAAAAAAATAAGGTCCCACTAAGGGGTGAGATCGACATCTCAGTAAGAAAAGTCCTAGTCCTAAGTTAGGCCAACCGTACACTCAGGCAAAAGCGAATATGAACCCAACATATAAACAATAAAATGATGCATTTAGCAATCATAAATAATACAAGAATATCACAAGCATCTTTATGCAATCATAGCAGCGTATTCCATCAAATAAAACAAGTTCACATCACCAACCCAAGCCACGCCTTCCTTCCTTTCCAACCATCATTTGATTCAAGCCCGCGTGTGGAACGCCTTAGGCTAGGTCCGCGTACTTACGCATCAGACCATCTCATTGATAAACCCGCGTAAAACGCATCAGGTTTTCAATATCATCTCCGACCCGTGTCGACACATAACAATTCTCGTCTCGCGTCTCATGCATCAGGACATTGGTCATAACAACCCCGCGTCTCAACGCCTCAGGGTGTCACAAGTTTCTCAAGCATGCCAAGATTCATCTCAACTCAAGACATTGTAATCAAACACTGTCGCGACCCTCTCGAGGTTTGCCTGCGGAGCTCTCGAGGGCTAATGGGCCGTCCAGTCTGGTCGGACGCGGACCTCTCCCAAGGCCCGTTACCCAAATCGCAACGGAGGTATGCGTAGTCGACCTTCAGTGTGATCTAGTGACATGTGCTAAGTGTGCATGCCATGGAGTCGCCACCAATCATTTTTTTGGAGGGTATGATTGGACCACCCTATTGAATAGTCGGGAGTTTCTATTCAATTCTACGATAACCAGAGAAATGGGTTCGGGGACTTAGTTACGTCAACTATCAGAGTTGACGCCCTTTCGGTACCTAAGTTGACTGAGTTTTCTGACTTAAGATTTCATGCAGATGAGTGGGGTACGAATCCTAAATCTAGGAGTCCATGCAGATAGGAATGACTATCCTAGCAATCACAATCAATAATAGAGTGCACAAATCAATGAATTCAAAAGTACAAATAAATCACATGGCATTCCTAATAAGGCCATATTGGCCTAGAGAAGCATCAATCAGGCTTAGGAATGATTTAGACATGATTTTGCCCATCAGGGGCAAAGTCGTAATTTTGAGACAAAAGGGACGATTTGCCCAAAAAGGGCAAAATTGCCATTTCGGAATGAATCCGGAATAAAACAACGTCAAAAATAGGTTTGGTCACTCCATTGACCCATTTCCTATTTTTTTGCAATTTTCATGATTTTCTGGAATTTTAGAAACCGATTTACCATTCGAAGGGTAAAATAGTCATTTTATAAAAATGGGAATGAAATGTGGAAATCTTAGACATAAGGTTTAGCCACCTATCTGACCCATCGCCAAATTCTAAGCAATTTTCACAATTCATCGGAATATCAAAGACGATTTACCCTTTGAGGGGTAAAATCGTCATTTTGGATTAAATGGGAGAAAATCCCAAAAATGAAAACAAACCCATTTTTTTTGTCATTTTCAGCCTTGGAAAATTTTTAGAAATTTTTTAGGAATTTTCTGCAATTTTTCTCAATTTTTTTGAATTTTTCCTTAATTTTCCATTATTGGGGATTTTTCTAATTTTTTTTTTAATTTCGAAAATGGTAATCTGATTTGGACCCCTAAACCCAACCCCTTTAATAACGACATGCCAACCAAAAGCCCAAATAAAATCTAAAACAAGAAAGGCCCATTGTTTTACAAAGGCCAATTTGACTTAAATTTAGACATGACCCAATTTATTTCAATTCTTTCCATTAGAGGCCCAAACAGAAAATTCCATTAGCTGGCCCAATCTTGAAACAAACCCACGTGCATAACACTAAAAAAAAATGCCGCACCCCTCCCTTAGCTGCCCTCAGCTTTTCATTTTTTATTATTTCTTGGATTTGTAGTTTGCATCATCTTCTCCCCGACTCACAGAAGCCTACCGAAATATCCATTGCCACGCTCGCGTGCATCAAATAACTTGGCCGCTGATTTTTGTTCATTTTCTTGTTCGGCTTTCCAACTTCGAGCACGTAACAACTATTAATGAAGATCGGGAAGCTTACCAGAGTGGCCTTTAACCACGGGCTGCAATGGCGATGACCGTCGGGCCGTGGACAAGCCTGAGCGAAAAAGCTCGAACGAGCTCGCGTTACCACCACATTCAGCTACGAAGATGGTGTCGATGGCAACGAGTTAAGCTTCCGCGGCGGTCTTGAGCTGCATCCTGACGAAAACTCCATCTAGCTTCCGATCCTGCACATATTCGGACCACTCGCTCGAGCTACGGGATGATGGTTGGGAGGTTCTCGGTCTTCGTAGGCCTCGCAGCTCCAGATCTGCGGTTGGAGGGTGGTGGAGTGACGGCCGGCGCGAGTTCGTGCGGCTGTCGAGGCTAGGTGGCGGAGTGATGGGCCGCGGTGACGATGAGCTTGACGGAGGCAACGAAACGGTTAGAGGTGGCGATGTATATCTCCTCGTTCTTGCCGCCGAGCGCGCTGGCCGAACTCGATCGCGCAGTCGGCGAGTCGCTGCCGGTTGTTAACCCAGTCCGGGTCGCACTTCCAGCAGTCGTCGACTGGGTTGTCGGTCAGGCACGAGTCGTTCTCGCTCTGGGTCGTCCCAACATTTTCCTTCTAGCCATGGAAGCACACTCTCCATGTGGCTCCTGTGGAGCAACCTCATGCACCACCCAAGAAGGAGGAAGAAGGAATCTCTCTCGGTTGCCTCAGAGAGAAAAGGAAAAAGAGAGCGTGAGGGAGCGGGAGAGAAAATAATAAATTAATAATAATAAATAAAATAAAACGAAATAAAATAGTATAAATAAAATAAAATAAAATAAAAGCCAAGACAACATCATTGGTCAAATATTCTTCTTTTCTTTTTCTTTTTCTTTTAAATGATTATTTTTTTCCTTTTTTATTATTATTATTATTAATATTTTTGCCCAAATTCAACTTTGTGATGATCGAGGAACACCTAAAATTGAACCTGAATTTTACTATTTATAATGTCAAAATTTAGGTGTCAACAAACACAGGCTCACGCATCGAGCTATAATTCAAGGCATGCGCAACAATCAATTTTCAACAACCAAGAGAGACAAGCAACACGTATCATGACCATTCAATGAGCATGTAAACAATAGGCACAACACGTGATCATAAATCAAACAATATCACCAAAGCTCACCAAAGATTAGCATATTCCTCATCGGATTTACCCAATTGAGTCCAATTGTTCTAACCAAGGTTAGGAACTTCCTTACCTCAAGCTTAAATCAGCAAAACCCCTTCCCTAGCACTTAAAGGATTTGGTTCCAGCAACCACAAAACAGAACATCAAGCGTACCTAGGGAAAACCCATAAATTCGTCAATATTTCTTCGTCCGGACTTCAAACCATCGAACATAAACTTCCTCAACATACTACTCCACACCCTAACATGCCTTAAGGATCAAACTAGACCTCAATTCCATCACCAACAGCCTCTACCAACTCAGAGAGAACAGAACCGAAACAGAGCAGGTTCGGTTCTGTTTCAAATCCACTCAATCAGCCCCCAATTGAATCTAATCCTTCAATTTATTCACAAATACCCTTGTCAACACAAATTTCTACATGTCAAGAGGCCTCACCGAAAATTTTGGCTCAAGGCGACGCCGGATGACCTTCCAAAGGCGCCAATTCCTCTGAGTCTGCAAATGGACAGATTCTGTCCTTCAAACATCACAATGATTCTAGGTCAAGATGTTGTTCATTTTCGCCCAAAATTTGACAGCAACTCTCTATACGTATCTACTAGACCTCCACAAAACTTTAGCTCAAAATTCGTCCATTAAGGGGTTCAATGAAAAGAAAACCGGAGCCTACCTCCAGTTCAGTCAGTTTCCGTCGACTTGCGGGAGATTGGCCGGCCGGAGCTCCTCAGGTGGCCAATCGGCGTGATTCCAGTTGGAAAAGTTCGGAAACAGGGAGATCTTCGCGATGATATATGGCTCGTAAGCTGGTTGTTACCGGTTGAAAAGTTAGGCGCTGTTGAAGTGGACGAAAAATTCTGATCGTGCAGGTCTGGTTCTGAACGTGAGGAAGAAGAAGGGAAAATGGAGAAGATGATGGTGCTTCAGGTGCTCCTGGTGAAAATGGCAGATGGAAGGAGGAAGAAGAGCTTGTTCTCATCCACAATATTTTAGAACTTGCTTAGGTGTATATCTTAATTAATGCTCAACCATAGCTTAATGACACTTGGAGTTTTCCTCATAAAATCTGAATTTTATTCCAAGATTGCCCCTTAAGTTTCTGCTGATACATTGGGGCTTCCATTTGACAAAAATGCCCTTATCCAATTAATAAAACCAAGTCGACAACCCAAGGGCAAAATCGTCTTTTCACGCCCTTAGTCCAAAAATCCATTTTTCCGCTAATTTTCCTTCTCGATTAGGCGTCGTCCAATTCAAACTCATTGTTACCAATCCCTCATTTTCATTTTTCATTTTTCGAGACCCCAAATCGTGATCGATTTCTCATCGTCCGTAATTTCAATTTATCTCGAACAACGGGCGGCTTTTGCGGACGTTACGCGTATCGACTCTGTGATTCTCATCACACTCAGGAAAATCCAAACTATGGCAATCTTGATTATCATGTGATCGCAAGGGTATATTACTAGCCCCGACGGCCGCGATCGTCATAAATCGATTTAGGAAAAATTCGCAAATCATACGTTGGTTAAGCAGCATCACCCGCGTCCCAATCGTATAACACTAGCAATGGATTCCTTAATCGTTTTCTGGTCGGCCTCGGTTCTAAATATCCCTCGACGATCCTTATGGTCAAAACGCCGTGTTCAAATCGAATTTCCTAGGTCCACGTACCTCGTCGCGCGTTAGCCTTTCCCCTTTGGTTAGTTAACTCGCGATTGATCAGATCCGAGCGAGATATAACTGAAATACTTCGATAGATATCTTACTGTCAAGGTCTCGAAATGTCAGGAAAATCAGACTGTCACAACTCTTCCCCCTAACAAAAATTTCATCCTCGAAATTTGTTACAATCTACTATTCAAACAAATGGGGGTATTGACGCCTCATTGGCTCTTCGTTTTCCCACGTAGCGCCTTCAGTTCCATGATGCTCCCAAACTACTTTGACCAACGACACCGTCTTGTTCCTCAAAACGTGCTTCTTATATTCTTCGATCCTGATTGGTCTTTCCACATACGAAACTCTGTTGTCCAATTCTATAGTCTCGTAATCTAACACATGCGTCGCGTCTGGCTCGTACTTCCTTAGCATCGACACATGAAATATATTATGGACTTGGGATAAATTCTGTGGTAAAGCAAGTCGGTAAGCCAAAGCCCCAATCCGCTCCAAAATCTCGAATGAGCCTATATATATCTCGGACTCAACTTCCCTTTCTTTCCGAATCGGGATATGCCTCGCATAGGTGATACCTTGAGAAACACATGATCGCCAACTTGAAATTCTAAGGGCTTGCGTCGCTTATCGGCATAACTTTTCTGGCGACTTTGTGCAGTTCTCAACCTATCCCTGATTACTTTTACCGCTTCAACCGATTGTTCTACCAATTCTGGTCCCGTGATACTTCTTTCTCCTACCTCGTCCCAACATAAGGGAGTTCTGCACGCTCTTCCATAAAGTGCCTCAAATGGTTCCATTCCAATACTTTGCTGATAACTGTTATTGTATGCGAACTCCACTAAATGCAAATAATCTTCCCATCCGCTTTTAAAGTCTATAACGCAAGCTCGCAACATGTCCTCAAGCGTTTGAATCGTCCTTTCCGACTGTCCGTCCGTCTGCGGATGATACGCCGTGCTAAACTGTAATCTGGTACCCATAGCGTCTTGAAGACTCTTCCAAAAATTCACCGTAAACTTAGGATCTCGATCCGACGTAATCGTTATAGGTACTCCATGTAAACGTACGATTTGCCGCATATACAATTCAGCGTACTTGTCCATTGCAAAATCCTTTTTCACAGGGATGAAGTGCGCAGACTTAGTCAGCCTGTCTATGACTACCCAAATCGAATCATGTCCTTTCTGACTCCGCGGTAATCCCATAACAAAATCCATCGTTACGTGCTCTCATTTCCATTCCGGAATCTCCAAAGGTTGCAATAATCCACCAGGTTTACAGTGTTGTGCTTTCACCTGCTGGCACGTCAAACACTTTGCTACATACCTAGCTACATCCACTTTCATACCGTTCCACCAGTAGTGCTGACGCAAATTCTGATACATCTTTGTACTGCCTGGATGAATACTGTAATTACTCCGATGAGCTTCGGACAAGATTCTTTCTTTAAGCTCTGCATCATTAGGCACGCAAAGACGTCCGCGAAATTTTAAGATTCCATCCTCAGTTACCTGAAAATCATCTTTCCTCTTAGTCGCATCCATACTCAGAATTTTCTGGACTTCAGGATCTATAGTCTGCAAATCTTTGATTCTTTCTTGAATTTCCGGTTCGATTCTCAACGTCGCCATCAAGTTCGCCATTTGGCTCACTTCCAGTTTGAATTCCGAGTCCCTCAATCCTTCAAGCACAGACCATCTTTTAACCATTAAGTGCGCAATACTAGACTTCCGACTGAGCGCATCGGCAACTCTATTCGCCTTCCCAGGATGGTATAGAATGTCGCAATCATAATCTTTAAGTAGTTCCATCCACCGACGTTGCCTCATATTTAACTCCTTCTGAGAAAACAGATATTTCAAACTCTGGTGGTCCGTGTAAATTTGGAACCTTTCGCCGCATAAGTAGTGTCTCCAGATTTTCAGGGCGAAAACAATCGCAGCTAATTCCAAGTCATGCGTCAGATAGTTGAACTCATGGGGTCTCAATTTCCTTGAAGCATACGCCACTACCCTTCCGTGTTGCATCAGTATACACCCCAATCCTTTTAATGACGCGTCGCTATAAATTTCAAAGCCTCCAGGTCCAGAAGGTATCGTGAGAACTGGTGCCGTTGTTAAACGATGCTTAAGCTCATGAAAACTCCTCTCACACTTATCCGTCCATTCAAGCTTTGTAGACTTCTTAGTTAGCTGCGTCAATGGCATCGCTATAGACGAAAACGTTTCCACGAAGCGTCTATAATAACCAGCCAATCCTAGAAAACTCCGAACCTCAGTGACCGTCGTAGGTCTCGGCCAATTTATCACCGCTTCTATCTTTGCAGGGTCTACTGAGATCCCTTCTCCATATATTATATGTCCAAGGAACGCTACTCTGTTCAACCAAAATTCGCACTTACTAAACTTAGCATAGAGTGAGTGTTCCCTCAAAGTCTGCAAGACAATTCTTAAATGCCTTTCGTGTTCTTCGTTACTCCTTGAGTAAATTAGAATGTCATCAATAAATACTATCACGAAATGATCGAGGTATTCCTTAAACACTCGATGCATCATATCCATGAATGCAGCTGGAGCATTCGTCAAACCAAAAGGCATCACCGTAAATTCATAGTGTCCATATCTTGTTCTGAAAGTCGTTTTCGGAATATCCTCCTGCTTAATCTTCAACTGATGGTATCCCGTTCTCAAATCGATTTTTGAAAACACTGAAGCTCCCTACAGCTGATCAAACAAATCATCAATCCTCGGTAACGGATACTTATTCTTAACAGTCACCTGGTTCAATTGCCTGTAATCTATACACAGACGCAATGATCCATCTTTTTTCCTCACAAATAACACTGGTGCTCCCCATGGCGAAGCACTAGGCCTAATGAATCCCTTGTCAAGCAATTCTTGCAATTGCACCTTTAACTCTTTCAACTCCGATAATGCCATTCTGTAAGGTGCCTTCGAAATAGGCTCCGTCCCAGGAGCTAACTCAATTACAAACTCAATCTCACGTTCAGGTGGCAATCCCGGCAGTTCTTGAGGAAAAACATCAGGAAATTCGCGTACCACGGCTATATTTTCCAATTTCGGCTCTTCGGCCGTCATATCAACTACCGTAGCCAAGTAAGCTCGGCATCCCTCATCCAACAACTTTGTCGCTTCAAGCGACGAAACCAAAGGAATGGAAGTTCCCCCACAACTTCCCTTAAACTCATAGCTAGGACGACCATCCGGATAGAAACGGATTACCTTTTCACCACAGTCGACTACAGCTTTTTGTCTATTCAACCAGTCCATCCCAATAATCACATCAAAATCAAACACAGGCAGTACGACCAAATTTATCCTTTCTTCTCTACCATCTATGGCTATCTTGCAATCCATGCAACCTAGCGAAACTATCACTTTATCCTTTAGCGGAGTAGTAACATACAAAGTCACATTCAAAGGCTTCAAATCCATTTCAACCATATCAGCAAAACGAGCAGACACAAATGAATGCGAAGCTCCAGGATCAAACAATGCATAAGCAACTTGGTCTCACAAGTAAACCATACCTGTGACCACCCCAGGCGCATTCTCTGCTTCGCCTCGAGCTACCGCATAAACTCGCCCTTGAGCTGGGGGTCTCGCCAATTCATTCTGCGGAGCAACAGCTGGGGTTCCTGCCTGTGGTCGTTGTCCTTGAGGTCTAGCCAACTGAGTTTGGTTGGGACACCATCTCATCCGATGGCCCATTTGACCACACTTAAAGCATGCGCTTGTCCTAGTCGGACAAGGTCCCTTTCCATGTCTTCTTCCGCACAAGCGACAGTTAAGGTTGAACTGGTACTGCGGCTTACCAATGTTCTTCCTTGCAGGCAGAATAAAACGCCTACTACTCATCATCGGTCTCTTACCCAATTGACGATTATCTCTAGGTACAGGGAACCGTGATCCTGATGCTATTGACCTCTCTCTCATGTCTCGTTCTATCATTTGTCCCCGTTCATAAACTTCCTTATAAGTTCTCAAATTCATGGCCACCATCTGGCTGCGAAGTTCGGGTCGTAACCCATCTCGAAACCTCCGCATCTTTTCTACTAGATCCTCCACTTAACGCGGTGCGTACATAGACAACCTTGCAAACTCTGCTTCATATTGATCAACCGTCAAATGACCCTGACGTAAGTTCTGGAATTCCACTAACTTGCTTTCTCGCGCATTTTCCGAGAAATACTTATCATTGAAGACATCCGTAAACGTAGTCCAATTCAAAGCAATGCCTTCAGGGAATACTCCACCTTTAGTGGCCTTCCACCAGTCACTTGCCGTTCCTTCCAGTTGGTACACCGCTAGGAGTACTTTTTCCTCATCCGTACATTTCAGGACTCCAAAAATTTTCTCGAGCTTTTCTATCCATCTGGGTGCCAACTCTGGGTCACCAGTTCCATTAAATTGAGGTGGCCTCAACTTCACAAACTATTCCACCAATTGACCTATATCTCGAGGTGCAATAACATTACCTGGCATATTGCCAACTCCCACATTTTGACCAGCATTTACATTAGCTTGCGCATTACTAGTTCCAGCGCATTGGCCACTGCTACCACTACCTCCACCCTCTGCATTGGTACCCGTCATTGCATTCACTGCAGTCAATGCCGCGCCCACAGCTTGAGTTATAGCAGTATCTCTATCTTGAGCCTGTCTATCTATCAGATTACCAATCCTCTCCAAGGCCCTCAACATATCTCCCATTCCAGGATTCTCTGCTGTAGGTGGTCCCGAACTAGAAGCCCTAACACTAGGTCTTCTACGTCTCACAGGTCGATCGCTCATCTTTATATTCCCTGTACCACTATAATTCCACCACGAAATTAAAGACTTAGGTCAACCTTTCCAATCTATTGATTCTATGCTACACCACGAACAATAGCCATTTCAAGACCACTATACACCAGATAGTCACAAAAGCACACAATTTAAAGTATAGAAGTGTGCCACAAGCTCAAATAGAATACACAATGCTTCATCAAGCAACCATTAGCAATCAAAGCACATGCTAGTATGAAACTTGGCCATGTCCAATCATCACAACAATGCCACTTTCATGATGCCAATCACATGCCATGCGTTACTCAACTTACTCTAGCGAACCCTTCCTACGGTCTTGCTGCCCAATCACACCAGATCTCATTCCTCCTTATTACTCCAATCCTCAATCAACTTTAGATCGAGTTGACCTCGCTCTGATACGACTTCAACTAGGATGTTACGTCCCGCCTTCCTAACGAGCACGTACATCCGCGACCTGTCATAAGACCTGTCCCAGGATACTCTCTAATACGACCAAATGAAATGAGACTCGCACGCGGAAGATAAAAGAAAATAAAACCCATCCGAATACCATCCACTTATACATACAACCAAGAATGAGATGCAGGGGAACAAGGCATCTTTATACAATGAAAAGATAAGTCTGTACATAAGGGACCGAGAACTCTCTTTCAAAAGCATAGGTCGGGACAACAAAATAACAGACAAAAGGAAACCATTAAGTTCCACCACTCGACCAAGTCCACCAAAAAGATGCTCCCAAAAGTAAGACGACCACAAAAGTCCTAAGTAGTACTGGTATCATCAGCTTGCTCCAGGTCCTCAGCTGGGTCGTAGTCTGAGAAAGACTCCGATGACACCTCAATGGAATCCTCTTCCATATCGTCCTCAGAGTTTGAAATCTCGATCACTTCCATGCTTGCTTCGCCCGCCGGTTCTCCTTCAGGTATGTTCCTCGATCCCACGGTAGAAGTCTCTATTTCTATTTCCTCTCGGGTCGGGTGGCACCAAGAGGGTACAACTCATCTGGGTACGTCCTGGGGTCTTAACTGCTCAGACATACCTTTACCTTCCCTACGATACCATGCTTCGAACCTATGGGGTTTATTTGGCGCTTCTGGCTCGTCCACCCATACTACAGTAGCCCGTCTAATATATACTATACTACGATAGTCGGGAAACTCTTCAATAGACCTAGACATCTCCTGGGGTTCACCCAAGCGAATCGGAAGTATTCTTCAATCCCTAGGGTCTGGAAAAAAATAAGGTCCCACTAAGGGGTGAGATCGACATCTCAGTAAGAAAAGTCCTAGTCCTAAGTTAGGCCAACCGTACACTCAGGCAAAAGCGAATATGAACCCAACATATAAACAATAAAATGATGCATTTAGCAATCATAAATAATACAAGAATATCACAAGTATCTTTATGCAATCATAGCAGCGTATTCCATCAAATAAAACAAGTTCACATCACCAACCCAAGCCACGCCTTCCTTCCTTTCCAACCATAATTTGATTCAAGCCCGCGTGTGGAACGCCTTAGGCTAGGTTCGCGTACTTACGCATCAGACCATCTCATTGATAAACCCGCGTAAAACGCATCAGGTTTTCAATATCATCTCCGACCCGTGTCGACACATAACAATTCTCGTCCCGCGTCTCACGCATCAGGACATTGGTCATAACAACCCCGCGTCTCAACGCCTCAGGGTGTCACAAGTTTCTCAAGCATGCCAGGATTCATCTCAACTCAAGACATTGTAATCAAACACAAGCTCACGCATCGAGCTATAATTCAAGGCATGCGCAACAATCAATTTTCAACAACCAAGAGAGACAAGCAACACGTATCATGACCATTCAATGAGCATATAAACAATAGGCACAACACGTGATCATAAATCAAACAATATCACCAAAGCTCACCAAAGATTAGCATATTCCTCATCGGATTTACCCAATCGAGTCCAATTGTTCTAACCAAGGTTAGGAACTTCCTTACCTCAAGCTTAAATCAGCAAAACCCCTTCCCTAGCACTTAAAGGATTTGGTTCCAGCAACCACAAAACAGAACATCAAGCGTACCTAGGGAAAACCCATCAATTCGTCAATATTTCTTCGTCCGGACTTCAAACCATCGAACATAAACTTCCTCAACATACTACTCCACACCCTAACATGCCTTAAGGATCAAATTAGACCTCAATTCCATCACCAACAGCCTCTACCAACTCAGAGAGAACAGAACCGAAACAGAGCAGGTTCGGTTCTGTTTCAAATCCACTCAATCAGCCCCCAATTGAACCTAATCCTTCAATTTATTCACAAATACCCTTGTCAACACAAATTTCTACATGTCAAGAGGCCTCACCGAAAATTTTGGCTCAAGGCGACGCCGGATGACCTTCCAAAGGCGCCAATTCCTCTGAGTCTGCAAATGGACAGATTCTGTCCTTCAAACATCACAATGATTCTAGGTCAAGATGTTGTTCATTTTCGCCCAAAATTTGACAGCAACTCTCTATACGTGTCTACTAGACCTCCACAAAACTTTAGCTGAAAATTCGTCCATTAAGGGGTTCAATGAAAAGAAAACCGGAGCCTACCTCCAGTTCAGTCAGTTTCCGTCGACTTGCGGGAGATTGGCCGGCCGGAGCTCCTCAGGTGGCCAATCGGCGTGATTCCAGTTGGAAAAGTTCGGCAACAGGGAGATCTTCGCGATGATATATGGTTCGCAAGCTGGTTGTTAACGGTTGAAAAGTTAGGCGCTGTTGAAGTGGACGAAAAATTCTTATCGTGCAGGTCTGGTTCTGAACGTGAGGAAGAAGAAGGAAAAATGGAGAAGATGATGGTGCTTCAGGTGCTGCTCGTGAAAATGGCAGAAGGAAAGAGGAAGAAGAGCTTGTTCTCATCCACAATATTCTAGAACTTGCTTAGGTGTATATCTTAATTAATGCTCAACCATAGCTTAATGACACTTGGAGTTTTCCTCATAAAATCTGAATTTTATTCCAAGATTGCCCCTTAAGTTTCTGCTGATACATTGGGGCTTCCATTTGACAAAAATGCCCTTATCCAATTAATAAAACCAAGTCGACAACCCAAGGGCAAAATCGTCTTTTCACGCCCTTAGTCCAAAAATCCATTTTTCCGCTAATTTTCCTTCTCGATTAGGCGTCGTCCAATTCAAACTCATTGTTACCAATCCCTCATTTTCATTTTTCATTTTTCGAGACCCCAAATCGTGATCGATTTCTCATCGTCCGTAATTTCAATTTATCTCGAACTAACGGGCGGCTTTTGCGGACGTTACGCGTATCGACTCTGTGATTCTCATCACACTCAGGAAAATCCAAACTATGGCAATCTTGATTGTCATGTGATCGCAAGGGTATATTACTAGCCCCGACGGCCGCGATCGTCATAAATCGATTTAGGAAAAATTCGCAAATCATACGTTGGTTAAGCAGCATCACCCGCGTCCCAATCGTATAACACTAGCAATGGATTCCTTAATCGTTTTCTGGTCGGCCTCGGTTCTAAATATCCCTCGACGATCCTTATGGTCAAAACGCCGTGTTCAAATCGAATTTCCTAGGTCCACGTACCTCGTCGCGCGTTAGCCTTTCCCCTTTGGTTAGTTAACTCGCGATTGATCAGATCCGAGCGAGATATAACTGAAATACTTCAATAGATATCTTACAGTCAAGGTCTCGAAATGTCAGGAAAATCAGACTGTCACATTTGTGATGTTTATAATCCGACCCGAACGGACCCCCGGAAGAAGACTATCACGACATGTATTGGATCATGGTGCGTGTGGTTTGGGGGCATGGATGGCGCCTTCTTTTACGTAAGACTTTGGTTCGAAACAAAAGCTTTCCAGATTTGGTCAGCTTTTATATGCAATTTTAAAGAGGAAAAATGCACTAAAAACCCTAAAACTTATCAAAAAAAGTGCGATTGAAATCTTAAAATTTATCCAATGCTTGCAATCAAATTATTGAGTGAAGTCAGTCAAACTTGACTAACGAAAAATACTGGCTTGACTTTTTCTTTATTTTCTCTCTTCTACGTGGCCGTAAGGTCAACTAAAGCACTAAAACCACGTCGTTTTGATCAAAATCTCAAAATTGTAATCTAAATTTTAGTTAAATTGGGTTAACAAGGAAAAATTGAATTTTTAAAAGAAGTAGAAAAGAAAAAAAATTACAGGCGAGGTCCTCCCAACCGCCGCCAACCACCCATCATTGACACCCCATTGGTGACGGGCCGTCACCCTCCTTTTGCCAATGTTTTTTTTTCCTCTTTTTTTTTATAATTAATTCTTTTAGCCTTTTTTAGTTTGTCTTTTTCTTTTGGAAAATTTTTAAAAGATTTTTAGCCTAATATGACTAAGATTTGGTGTAAAAATTAGGATTTCGATTAAAACGATGTTGATTTAGTGCTTTTGTTAATCTTAACGTGGTTGTCGGACGAAAACAATAGAAAAAGTTACATTAACATTTTTGGTTAGTCAAATTGGATAGAGTTTAATTGTACCGATTTGATAAGATTTGATTACACTTTTTGATAATTTTATAAATTAATTGCACTTATCTCTTTTTAATTAATTTTGTAGAGTGAGTTCCGGCTGTTCTTGTTGTACCGTCATCAACCCAAGTTTTTATTGAAAAAAAAAATTGCATGCAAAAGTTTTCTGGATTCGGCTCCAGACCCTAAATATCATTGGAGTAGTGCGTCTCCTTTGCAAAGTGAGTTTCAGCAGCTCTCGTTCCAATTCTTCCATGCTGGGCCGTAATCTTAACTGGTCGTGACCAAGAAACCACCGGTTTCGCTTGGTGGGCCGAGAATGCACTACTTATCAATTTATGTGGTAAACTGTTGGGGGCTCATGTAGCCCATGCCGGATTAATCGTATTATTCAACTATTTCATTTTACCAAGTTCAATGTTAGCCAAATTAGTCAACATTTATATGTTTCGATACAACAACAAGATGTTATTTGTAACAAGTAGTTTTGTTGGTTGGTTTTAACTCATCGATTCAATTTGTTATCGAAATTTGAATCGGAAAATATATATTTTCAGAATCATGCATATCTTTATTTGCATATTTGATTGATTGTTTTATTATTTGAAAATCCAAAGAAAGATTTAAAAATGTAAGGTTTATTAAAAATCTTATCTCAAAAATTCAATTGCCTTAGATAGATAAGATTCTTAAAAATCTTGTCTCATAGGATAGGCATTCATTTAGGAAGATATGATTTATTAGAAATCATATCTAATAGAATTAGGTGCATTAAATTTAATTTGCATATTAGATATAGATTGCATCTTCTTCTTAAAACATTTAGACTTAGGATTATATCAAAATTTTCTAGATAATTTTAGGAATTAGTTTGAATTATTTCCTAGACATTTAGGATCTTCTTCGTTTAGGATAGTTTTAATTTCATTAATAACTAATCCCGAAATTCATTCAAAAATACCAAAAATATCTTGTGTATATGCATTCATATAGTTTAGAATATTCCATGTCATACCTGTAGATTACGCATTTTATTTTATATGCACGTCATATAGGTTAAAATGTGTAATTGCCATGTCATATTTTTTTTATGTCATTTGCCATGTCATATGCCATATCATTTGCATGTATGCTATGTCATTTGCCATGTCACATTTGCATGTCATTTAGAATCATGTCTATGTTCATTCACATAGTTTGCATGTCTAGATTCATGAATCTAGTTTATATGTTCAAGTCATTTAGCCTAATATTGCATGTCACTTAGGTTAAATTCATAACATTTTCGCATGCCATTTAGATTAGGTTAATTTAGTCAATTCGCATGTTCCTTAATTGGAATCGCACGTAATTCTAGTTGAATTAATTTTTTGCGTGTCATTAGAGTTAGGACATTTTAATAAATGTTTACATGCCAGTCTCATGTCATTTAGTCTTAGATTGCATCATTAGTGTTTAGGCTGCAGTATCCAAGAACGTTTTCTTTTCCTTATCCTTGCAATTTATTTAATGCTTTGATTATTTGGTGTTAAATAATGTTTGCGCACCTGCATGATCACCTCATATGTTAGGACTTTAGATTAAATCTAAAATTAATTCAGCGTGTCTGCTTAAATATTTTTCATCGGGCATTAATAAAAATATTAGCATAACCAAGTCCTCGAATTCAATGAATCTTTAGTTCGTAGGAATAAAGTATTTCTATCGGTAGTTTATTTAGGTGTCTAATCAGCCGACCATAAAATGATTAGTGGCGACTCCAAATAAAAAAAAAACTTGCATGAAATCGAACCTTAAGTTGCGATTTGGTAGAGCTTGGGAGAGCTCGTATAAGGTTAATTGATCTTATTAACTTCATAATTCATTAGCCTAAAAATCCAATTTTTAGGTCAAGACAGTCAACTCTCTCTGTGTTACAAAAAAAAAAAAAAACTCTCTATGTTTAATAAAGAAAAAACACGGAGAAGCCTTCCTGTTGTCCGAGGAGAAAACAAAATAATCAAGTTGAACTAAATTTGTTGGCGAAACCACCAAGCTAAGTTTGGATGCATATGATCATGTTAATAAAATTGTCTAATACCATTTAACAGGAAAAGGTACCATAAAAATCCTAAACCTATTGCATTTAAGACAATTTAGTCCTAAACCTTTTACTTGTGCCGATGTAGTCCTAACCTAGAGCCAATTCAATCATTTCGGCTAATTTTTGGCCAAATATTGCTGACTTGGGTCGGCCTTGATTGGGATTTGGCGAGGCCGACCTTGCCGGGGCATGGGCGACGCCTAGCGAGGCCGGCGTTAACAAAAACTAACTCAAGTTAAATTTGTTAGAGGTGTATTAGTTCAGTGTTTTCTGTTGCAAAAAAATAATTTAAGATAAATTTATCACACAAATGTCATTTTGAAATTTTTTGTCATATTAACCTTTTTTTTTTTGGGTCCGTTGGTCAGAAAATGGTCCTCCGTTGAAACGCTGAAATTTGAAGAGATAATGCAGTTTAGTACGACCCAATGATGCCAGAGAACCGTAATCACAGAACAGTACAATGGCTGAACGAGTTTAATATCTCCGGGGGCTTGTCTTTCGCATTAGTTCAGTCTACACATTAGATTCAAAAGAAATTTTTTTAAAAAAATAAAGATGTCAAGTAAATTTCTCGTGTCACTCTTCTAGAGAAGCAGAACCCATATTTCTTCTAGAGAATCTCCTAGCCATTGAATTTGTGCGGTAGTGGGGAAATAGCTACCAAGTCAACATTTGTGCATTTATCTATACAAATAAAAATTACAAAGCACATAAACTTGCTAGCTACTAAAAACTCAAAAAAGAATTGAAATGGTAATAAGGTATGGCTAACCGTATCTCCTTTAAGACAATTAGTTTCTACCAACGGTACTGAACAGTTTCATGAACTACGCCTCACTCTGTATTAGCACTATACGAACGGAACTCTATCAAGGACTTCTCGAAATTGGCATACTTAGAGTATGGGAAAACTAGAGGAGTACTTTGAGGAGTTTTTCTTGAAGTTCCACAGTTGAACTAACGAGACACGTCTATTTATAGACAGGGAAAATAGGGCTAATCGAAAGGACGTGAACCCAAGAGTGACTTCGATCGGTTATGCTCGCACAAGTTTGAGTGATTAACCCTACATAGTTACAATACTAAATTCAAAAACTGCAGGGGAACGAAAAGTCACATGACTTGAAAAGGCGTAACTGCTGCCGAAGCTGAAGAGACAACTCATTAATGTTGAGTCATTAAACTTGACAGTACAACAGGCATCCCATCTCAAAGACAATGAAGGAAATCAAGAAGCGTGATGCGAGATTATGTGTGCGCGTGTGCCCTGTGAAGAGATGACATGTTGTTCCGGGAGCACATAATACCAATAGCACGAGGGCAAGAAATACATTGATGATTTAGTGGCAAAGGGAAAGAAAGAAAAAAACTCAGTTCTACAGTTTTCTTTGATAACTGACTTAGCAGTTTGATGTTTAAAAGCCGGTGAATGTAGATTTCCGGACATTCCCAACATGTCGTTCTTCCGAATTTGCTCAACCTAATAATGCCAAATTAATAGATATAAATTACCTCTTGAATGTGGAGCAGAACTCATCCCTTTCCAATTAATAAAATCAAGTGAGAGAAGGGAGAATGAACTCCATTGATTCGGTAATGATATTAAGGAATGAAAAGTCAAAATCATAGAAAGGGAAGGTATGTTATTAGCGGAGAAAATGGAATTATATACTATCAAAAGAGTAATTTCATGAGTACCAAATATTTCATATTTTCCTACAACCCTGTCGGAGGAAATTCCCTCCGATTATACCTTTGATTGGTAGGTTACAAACACGGGCATTACCGACATCCAGTATTAATTAAGCTTGCATGTGATTGTTATCCATAAATTATAACTCACCAATCAGAGATATATGGCTGAAGAAACTTCCGCCCTTGCAAAATTGGCTCATCGAGTGGCGTCTCGAATGGTGTATCGGCCTTCAATGAGCAGGCTTAAGTGACCGACATAAGTTTTATCACTAAACTTTGCAAATCAACTTTGCTAACTAATCGATGATATCGATAATCGTAACATCATCCCGTTCACGTAGGCAAACTTAGAAATGGCAACACGGCGAACAAACGGTTTCTGTCCGTGAATGCCGTACAATATTGTGTAGGAGACCAAAAGACAACTTCCCACGCATAAAACCTTACAGGCAGCCGGTGCCCCTGTCCATTATGTTGGGAGTATGGTAGACGGATTTGGCTTTGAAGTTTGTGGTGGCGGTGTTGCAACCCGATGACTGTGGCCACGGAGGAGCGACGGAGCAAAGTCAGCAGCTATGGAATGAAGAAGAAGAAAGACAAAAGGGCAAAAAGGAACTAGTATGAAAAAAAAAAAAAGACGCGACATTTTCACCTAGTCAGACTGTAGACGTCGCTAATAATTTTGTGACATGGCGCGTGAGTCTGTCAATGAGGGAAATTTAGAATGTGGAGATACTTGTTAGGCAAATGAAAGTCCAAGCACTTGCACTGTTATTATCTGAAAAATGGCGGCAAGCGTCTATGTTGTCCATCATAAACGAAATCAAAGATGCACCATGTGAGGTTTTAGACTCAGGTACCCCTGATAGAATTCAGTATCCAAAACTGGAAAAAAGTCCCGAGTCTATGCCTTTTCTTCGACCGAACATATTCTAGAATGGAATCCTGGTGAATGGAAAGGATCTCTTGAGACTGACGGGGAAAGCACTGATCAAAAGATGGAGGAACCTGAAGAGATTTGAAGTTAGGATCAAGAATAACCTGCCATCCTCGAGGTTGTCCAAAAATTGACAAGAGAGCTTGCCTTACTCTTCCAACTCCTGGACACCATCGAAGGGGGTAATGCACGTCTGGGGATGATAGTCGAAGAAACTGTTGGGAGATCAATGAATCCGAACAATATCGGATTAACACCACGGAATAAAGAAATCTCCCCTCTTGTGCAAACCTAATAGGAAACGATATAATAGAGCGATATATCTGATAGAATATATAAACACCAAGCACCCATGAACACGAGAATTTTTAACGTGGAAAATCTCCCCGATGTGAGGAGATAAAAAATCACGGGACCGTAGTCCACCCAAAAACTTCACTATCAACGAATTGGGTAGACAATATTCTTCTCTAGTTAATACTAGAGGTACATAGCAGCAAATACATCAAGAACACCATTCTTGGCAATACACGTGAAATCACAAGAGATCAAGGATAAATCTCACCAAAACGTGGGTTTAGTTCTATCCACGAAAAATCCAATGAAAGAAGATCCAGATGAAGATCAAACCAATCAGATCCGAGAACAATGCGTCGCGAGCAATCAGACCACGAATCGACCTCTGATGTAAGCTTGATGAAATCCGGACGGCACCCTCTTTCAGATTTTCTTCACTCTTTCTCTCTTGCTACTACGTCCGAAAAAGAACGTCTTTTTGGTGACTACTGCATAACTGATGGTGAGAAACCCTATTTCTCCATATGTATCAACATACGGGCTCAAGCCATGGGCTTGCACTTCATTGGGCTTCCTCCATATAGGAGTGACCCAGCCAACAAATCTCCCCCTCACGATGATGTGGAGGGATTCACCATCCCCGCTATCGATCGGCAATATTCAAGCTTGTCCCTTGGTAGAGTCTTCGTCATCATATCGGAACCATTATGGTACGTATGGATTTTTTCAAGTTCCAACAACTTCTCATCTAGAACATCTCTTATCCAGTGATATCTAACATCAATATGTTTCGATCTAGAATGAAAAGTTGAGTTCTTACCAAGATGAATCGCACTTTGGTTATCACAAAATAACACATACCTTTTTTGCTTGAACCCAAGTTCTTCTAAGAATTTCTTCAACCACAGCAACTCTTTACTTGCTTCGGTCGCTGTAATAAATTCTGCTTCGGTTGTAGAAAGTGCAACACACTTTTGTAACCTTGACTTCCATGACACAGCCCCACCGGTAAAAGAAATCAAATAACCAGAAGTAGATTTACGTGTATTAATATCTCCGGCCAAATCAGAATCTGTGTATCCAACTAACTCTAGTTTTCCTGTCCCGAAACTGAGTTTCAAACTTGAAGTTCCCCGAAGATACCTGTCACGCCCCGACTCTCAGGTCCGCGACATCCCTTGCCAAATCGCCACGAGGTCATAGAGATAGCGTCCCAGGCACACTATCAACCTATCAATTACTTACGCAAGCGAAAACGTTCTAACTCCCTGACAGCATAAACAAATAGGGATAGAAAAGTAGGCAATCACAACCGTCATTCATAAAGAATCATTCAATTAAACATATATACCAGAAAACCAATCAAGACCTTATCAATACTAACGAATGTACACAACCCCATACTTCGGGGTGACTAGACAAAACCTCACGAGGTCACTTGGCTAGGTGGGGTCAACTTATCACTTACTTCAACAGACAACTCCAACAGCCAATCCTTGGCATCCACGAAGCTCCATCCGAATGGACCTGAAATTGTTATCCCACGACGGGGTGAGAATAAATCTCAGTGAATCAAGTCTAAGCTTGGTTAGGAAATTGATTCGCCTAGGGGGTCCTAACCGACGGCTCACATAGACATAAATAACTCTCAAAACACAGTCACAACGTCAAAAACATCTATATGCATAATTATCAATCTTCAGCCACACATAATGCAATGCTTGACTCGACTCAATAGTCATCTCAGTCAATCACTCAGAGATGCATTGCATCCACAAATGTGTACAGGACACCACACGAGTCCATTTATTAACGATGATCGTGCCCACGGCACAACGAGAGGATCTACGCGATTGGCGTGATTTGACTCCCACAACGAATGCGATCCGGCACCTTAGTGCGATCAGCATCCTTCCGGTAGAACCGGACTACGCCTCTTTTCCCTCTCAACGACGGCTACTACGAGCGGTGTATCCAGTGCACCCGTGGCACGGCACCAGCAAGTAGGCATCCCTAAACGGGGCTTCGGTCCATCACAAGCTGCGATCGGCATCCGATAATCCCTTAAAACCGTACGACTGGCACGGGGCATGAATTATCGTGCTTTTGGCAAGTCGTGTAGTTCCATCACATTGGTACAGTACGAACTTGCCAGTAAATGCATCATCGTTTCCTCATATGACCATACAGTACACACCCGGCAATCAATTCATTTCATTATCTTGATTAAGGCCGGATGCTCATACAACGTGCTTAAAGACTCGGCTCACGACCATTTTCATGCAAAACATGTCCTTTGATTTCACACGGGGTCATATGCACATGTCGACTATCAGCTAGTCACCACCACACACACAGGGCGATTAACCCCCAATCATCAATCCAATAGTCAATGGTATTCAATCACTCAACCAGTCAATTCACAAGACAGTTGACCTAATAAAGCTCATCACATCAATCATGAACAATCGAGTTCCAATAGGTCACATAAATGCTCAAATTCGTACAATAATAATTTATTAGCCGATTTACTGTATAATCGTCAATCGATCACTCGTCTCTAGCCTATCGCTCGCTCACGATCAAACAGCGGCAATCCATTGCCCAGCCAATCAATCAATTGCATCTAGCAACCAACTAGCCACAGATGATTTAATCATTCCGGCTAACCAAATCAATCGGGCCATTTAACCTAATCCAAATTTCTATTTAGACCGGCCCCGATCGTGTACCTAAATTCCACAATTGACAAAACAAAACAACTAATCCTAGGCGCAATTAGCGCCCTAACCAAGGATTAGGGTCAACTCACTTCCAAATAGCTCGGACAGTCTCTACGGCGACGACACGGGCGTCGACGATCCACGAACTTTGGCGAGACTCGGAATTCTTCTCGGTGACTCACGGATCACGGCCCAACTTCCTCGGATAACGGCCCCAAACTCACGGCCCACGGCCAAAACTCTCGGCCAACTTGGCCCACGGACTTGGTACACGGCCCAAGACGCTCGGCCTACGGCCCAGTACACGGGCCCGCGAAACAGGCCATGGCCGGCAAAACAGGGCACTCGGCCCAAACAGGGCAAGGGCGACGGCGGCGGAATTGGTGGCCGACGGCGGGCGGCCGACTGAAGGGTCGACGGCGGAGGTTTGAGGGAACGTCGGGGAAGCTGATGGAAGCGACGACGGTGGCGAAGGGCAGCCGGAGGCGGCTGAATCGGCGGCGAACAGAACCGGCCGAACAGGGAACTCGCGCGAGCAGAAAACAGGGCAGCGGCTCGGGCCGATTTCCGGCCACCACGCGTGGCGGCAAGCTCGGCCGAGCTAAGGAAAGGTGAAGAGGGGTCTTGGGAGTTCGATGGAGGTGGTGGTGAGCGGCGGTGGCCGCCGGTCAGGCAGGATCTGAAGAAAAACGGCACCGGCTCGAAAACAGGGCATCGGGGTTCTCGGGGCTGTTTCCGGCGGCTCCGGCTGTCGACGGGCGGAGCGGCCGGGTCCAGGTGGTCGAGGGAAGGCCGGTGGATGTCGCTGAGGTGGCGGCCGGCTTCGGTGGCGCCGCGAACGGCCGGAGGACGAGCGGAAGCTCTCGGGTCAGGGGCTGTCCGAAATAGGGGGTTGGCTTCCGCGGCTGAATCGCGGCCATCCGGTAGCTGACGACGGCGGCGAAGGGGTCCGGAGCGACGGCAAGGTTTGGCTAAAGGTGATGGTGGTCGGAGGTATGGTGGTCGGCGACAAAAACCCAAGAGGAAGAGGCTGGTGGGTGTTCGGTGGGGGTGGGTCGTCCGCAACCAAGGAAGAAGAAGAAGGAGCAGCAGAAAAATGAGAGAGAAGAGAGAAAGAAACGTGAGAAAATGGCTGATGGAAATTTTGGTGGGCCACCATGAAGACTTTTGAGACTTTTGTCTTATGTGCAAATATCTAAGGGAAAAACAGTCATTTGGCGATTCGGGACTGAAATGAATTTTCGGTACAACGGACGAAGGGTATTGTGGTAATTTCATAGGCTAGGCTCGGTTAGACTTAGGCTCGGGTCGCGAGGATGGATTGAAATCCTAATTTACGGCGACTACAAAATCGAAACCTAATCTAAACCAATTGACGTTTCAGAAATCGTCCAAATGTCATCTCTTTAGTCCTTTCGATCCAATATAAATTATCGACTAAACTTCAATCTTAATCCATTTTTTTGAATTCAGGGACTTTACCAAAGTAGGATTTCCAGGGCGTCACAATACCTCATGATCCACTTTACCGCATTCCAATGTTCTCTTCCCGGATTTGACAAATAGCGACTAACAACGCCAACTGCATGCGCCAAGTCTGGTCGTGTACATACCATTGCATACATTAAGCTTCCTACAGCTGATGCATATGGAACAATTTCCATGTCTTTCTTCTCTTTATCAGTCGTAGGACTTTGCTTTGTACTCAACTTAAAGTGGGAAGCAAGAGGAGCACTAACCACTTTAGCCTTGTCCATGTGAAATTTCTGAAGAACTTTCTCGATATACTTCTCTTGCGACAAGAATAACTTCTTAGAATTTCTGTCCCGAGTAATTCTAATACCAAGAATCTGCTTCGCCGGGCCCAAGTCTTTCATGGCAAATGACTTGCTCAACTGTTTCTTCAATAACTCAATTCGTGAAGTATTCCTGCCAATAATCAACGTATCATCAATGTAAAGCAAGAGAATAATAAAATCATCATCAGAAAATTTTTGGACAAGCACACAGTTATCTGAGGAAGTCTTTTTATAGCCTTGCTCAATCATAACTGACGTAAACCTTTTGTACCATTGTCTCGGAGCTTGCTTAAGGCCGTGGAGACTCTTTTTTAGCTTACACACATAGTCTTCTTTTCCTTTTACTTTGAAACCTTCTGGCTGTTCCATGTATATCTCTTCCTCCAAGTTACCATGAAGGAATGCTGTTTTGACATCTATTTGTTCAATTTCCAAGTCTAGGCTAGCTGCCAAGCCTAAAACCACACGGATAGAAGACATTTTTACCGCCGGAGAAAATATATCATCAAAATCAATACCCTTTCTCTGACCGAATCCCTTAACAACCAATCTAGCTTTGTATCGTGGTTGTAAAGTATGTTCATCTTGTTTCAACCTGTATACCCACTTGTTCTTCAAAGCTCTTTTTCCTTTAGGCAACTTCACCAGCTCATAAGTATGATTATCGTAAAGTGACTGCATTTCATCCTGCATGGCATCGACCCATTTGCTTTTGCACTCATCTTCTATTGCTTCTGCATAACACTCTAGTTCACCTGCATCAGTCAATAATATATACTCATCTGCATAATATCTGGTGGAAGGTCGTCGGTCTCTGACAGATCTTCGGACTGAAACATCTGATGGATCATCTAATGGAGCTTCTCCTTCTAATGGAGCTTCTAGTTCAGGAACAACATCATCTGTCTCAACATGTTCCGGGACATGTGCATTATCTGGAACATTTATTTCTAGCTGGTCCTCCTCAACCTGTGTAGGAACATATATGTGAGAAGCTGGATCCAAGTCAATCAAATCATCACTAACCTGTGGCGTTGAAATAATCTCTGATTTCTCAATATCCTCTATAGTCTGATCTTCCATAAACACATCTCTACTTCTTATAACTTTTTTTTCAACTGGATCATAGAACTTGTAGCCAAACATATCCTGTCCATAGCCAATGAATATGCATTGTCGTGTTTTCACATCAAGTTTAGATCTCTCATCTTTAGGAATATGGACAAATGCCTTGCACCCAAAGACACGTAAATAGTCATAAGAAACATCTTTTCCTATTCAAACTCTATCAGGAACATCAAACTCTAAAGGGACACATGGAGTAAGATTTAATACATGTGCAACTGTACTTAAAGCTTCACCCCAAAAGGATCTCGGTAGCTTTGACTGTGAAAGCAAACATCTTACCTGTTCAATCAGTGTCCTATTCATTCTCTCAGCTAAACCATTTAACTGAGGTGTCTTAGGAGGTGTCCTTTGATGTCGAATACCCTGTTGTTTGCAATATTCATCAAAAGGACCAATATACTCTCCCCCATTATCAGTTCTGATGCATTTCAATTTCTTTCCAGTCTGTCTCTCAACTGAAGCCTGAAACTGCTTAAAAGCATCTAACACTTGGTCTTTAGATTTCAAGGTATAAACCCAAAGCTTTCTTGAATAATCATCTATGAAAGTAACAAAATAAAGAGAGCCACCAAGAGATTTTGTCTTCACAGGACCACAAACATCAGAATGCACTAAATCAAGTATACCTGACTTTCTCGAAGGAGGGGAGCTTTTGAATGCAACTCTATTCTGTTTTCCTGCTAAACAGTGATCACATTTCTTCAGCACTGAATTTTTCATTCCTGAAAGGAGCTTCTTCTTAGACAATATTGACAAGCCCTTCTCACTGATGTGACTGAGCCTCTTGTGCCATAACTTAATCGACTCTTCGTTGTCTACTGCATTAATTTTTTCTGTGGATAATTTTGCCTGCATAATGTACAACGAAGAAAATTTGTTTCCTCTAGCCACAACCATAGAACCTTTAGTGAGTTTCCATCGACCATCACTGAAGATGTTGCAATACCCCTCATCATCCAACTTACCTGTGAAAATCAAATTCAATCGAATATCAGGTATATGTTTAACATTATTCAATACTAACCTCGTGCCATTGCTGGTCTCTAGGCACACATCACCAATGCCTACAACTTCTGCCAGCCCATTATTTACCATTTTCACAGATCCAAAGTCACATGCCCTATAAGATGTAAAGAAATCCCTACGAGATGTAGCATGAATAGATGCACCATTATCGATTACCCAACTTGTCTCATGACATACAAGATTCACTACATCACCATAAAAAACAATGAGAAAGTCTTCAGAAAGTGCAGCAACGTGATTGTCATCGCTATTATTATCACTTTTCGTCTCTTTACTTTTCTCTTTCTGTTTCTCTTTTTTCAACTGACGGCAATACCTCTGGATATGTCCCTTCTGATGGCAATAATGACACTCAATATTTGCAAATTTATTAGATTTGCCTCTACTTTTATCTCAACTCTTATCCATGTTCCATGAACCTCGAGTCTCACTTCTTCCCCTTTTTTCAACAACCAAGGCATCGGAGTGTGAAGAGGATCCCTGTGTCTTCCTTCGCATCTCTTCATTCAGAACACTGCTCTTGGCTAAATCCATGGTAATCTTACCATCCGGGGCTGAATTAGACAAAGAAGTTCGAAACGTTTCTCATGAGTCTGGTAAAGCACCAAGCAACCATAATGCTTGTATCTAATCATCAAACGTGATTCCCATCGCAGCCAACTGATTTATAATTCCTTGAAAAGAATTTAAATGGTCAGTCAAAGGAGTACCATCATGATATCTCAAAGCCATCATCTGTTTAATCAGAAATAACTTGTTATTTCCAGTCTTTCGAGCATATAATTGTTCGAGCCTATTCCACAAACTGCGTGCATGTGTTTCTTCAATGATATGTTTTAAAACATTATCATCCACCCACTGTCTAATATAACCACACACTTGACGATGTCATATAGACCATTCAGCATTAGATTTGTTCTTTGGTTTCTCATCAGCAAACACGGGCAAATAATAATCCTTCACATATAAAAGGTCTTCCATTTTTCCTTTCCAGATATGATAATTTGAACCATTCAATGTAACCATTCTACTCGTATTCATTTCCATCGTTTAACGCAAGACACGCAAAAAAAAAAAATCCAGCAAGAACCAATGCTATGATACCACTTTGTTGGGAGATCAATGAATCCGAACAATATCGGATTAGCGCAACGGAATAAAGAAATCAACCCTCTTGTGCAAACCTAATAGGAAACGATATAATAGAGCGATATATCTGATAGAATATATAAACACAAAGCACCCACGAACACGAGAATTTTTAACATGGAAAATCTCCCCGATGTGAGGAGATAAAAAACTGCGGGACCGTAGTCCACCCAAAAACTTCACTATCAACGAATTGGACAGACAACGTTCTTCTCTAGTTAATACTAGAGGTACATAGCAACAAATATATCAAGAACACCATTCTTGGCAATACACGTGAAATCGCAAGAGATCAAGGATAAATCTCACCAAAACGTGGGTTTAGTTCTACCCATGAAAAATCCAATGAAAGAAGATCCAGATGAAGATCAAACCAATCAGATCCGAGAACAATGCATCACGAGCAATCGGACCACGAATCGACCTCTGATGTAAGCTTGATGAAATCCGGACGGCACCCTCTTTCAGATTTTCTTTACTCTTTCTCTCTTGCTACTACGTCCGAAAAAGAACGTCTTTTTGGTGACTACTGCATAACTGATAGTGAGAAATCCTATTTCTCCATATGTATCAACATACGGGCTCAAGCCATGGGCTTGCACTTCATTGGGCTTCCTCCATATAGGAGTGACCCAGCCAACAGAAATTGGGAGCTTCGGCAGTAGGTGCCATTGGAGTTGGCGGAAAAGAGAGAACTTTGGTAGAAATCTGGAATTTGAAACGAGAAAAACATGGGAGCAAGCGTTGAAAACGTCGGAGTATGCAAAAGATGAAGATGGAAAGGTGAAATTTTTGCTCTGAAGTCCGAGGATGCTGTCGACATCCTCTCTCTTGTCGTGGAAGCTGCTTTGCTTGCCGGAAGATACCTCCACAAGCCCTGAATCTTGTTGACACCTAAATTTTGAATTTTAGGAAATTCATTTATTTCATAATTTCATAAAATGAGGGTTAATCATAAGTCTCACAAAAAATAAAACCTCATGCATTGCATATTTATTTTCAATTATTACATTAGTCGATTGGGCTTAATTTGACAAGTGGCTAGACCGAACTCAGTTCAGAATTTTTATCATGGCTAGAAGGGGTGTGCCGGATTTTTGAGATTGAGGAATCAAGATGAGCCTATAACTTGGATAAAAAATTCACGTGGGCCATAAATGTGGATGTGCCGAATTTTTCACTATAATTTTGAGCCAATTTGAATGAAAATCAGCCCATTTTTACCTAATTGTGAAAGGCCTTCATGTTGATTATTGTTTAATTAGTTAAAGTTTTGATTAAGCCCACAAAAACAGGGGAATTTGGGCCATCTCTCATTCCTTGTCAAGTGGCCGAATGCATTGGTGTCCAGTGCAAATAGGACTCTTCAAATTTTCGGATTAATTCTGGAATTTTTGTTGTTTGAGAGGCTTATCTTAATTGAGAGTTCTAAGATCGGAAACCTACCAAGCTAGTGTTCTACTGAATGCGGGAACTTAAAATCCAACGGCTTGAAACAAATCCTACTTTAGCTAGGGACAACGATCCAACGGTTATTAACAAGTCCTACTCTTAATAGGATTAGTTGTGCCTAGCTATATAAGTACAAGGCCTCATTCACGTTTGAGGGGGTCGGCCATTATTGATTTGTAGCAGGAATTGGGGAGTCGTTTGGCGAGTTTGAGGGTTTGATTGTTTCCCTCGTCGTCCGCCGACGTCCCTGCATCCCCGCGGCCGCTTTTGATTCCTTGATCAGCCGTCCACCGCCGTCACAGTCCGGTGCTTCGTCCTTCAATAGTCCAGACGTGTTGCCGCTTAAATCGGCCTATCTTCGATCGCAATCACCCGAAGTAGTCTGCTGCCCACCGGCGGTTCTGTGCGTGTCCAGTCGCCTTTTCAGCCCAGATTGGAGAGTGAAAATCCAGAGATCCGGTTGCCGGAATCGTCATGCGTTCGCTCCATTAATGTGTGCACCATAGTCGCCGTTTCAAGTTCACACGATTAGCTCCACGTGGCCCTGGTGTCGTGCTCAGTTAGTGGATTAGTTCACGCTCATCCGAAACCATCAAGGCTCCTTCACTGTTCGACCGAACTGCTGCTTTTTGACGACTTTGGAGTTGGATTCAGGCCAAAAGTGGGCTGTTGTAGGCAGAAAACTTTGGTTACACGCCTGTTGGAATATCGCATTGAAAAAGGTAAAATTCTCACACTTTTGTTTGCAATTCATGCTCGTTTTATCTGGGAAACTTGCATATACGTTCACATGTTTCGATGAATATATCTGATTTGCAACAAATGTTGAAAAATTTGGACTCTTGAATGTCACCTTGTGGATTAAAATTCGGGTCGTGGTAGGATCGAAAATTTGGCTTCTCGTGGAACATAAATTCTGATGTTGTTCCGAGCAACGTGATTAGATTTTTATAAAAAATCAGGGAAAAGTGAGTTTTCGTTAATCAAAGAGGAGTGTTCAGCAACTAGATTTCCTTGACTGAATGGCGCATTACAGTTAACCTGAGGCATGGTGTTTGAGTGTTTTTTTAATTTGTGGTAACTTGATGTTGTTTCGATACCATGAATGGTTGAGGGTTTTTCACCTAAAAAAAAATCAGATTTTCTTGGACAGAAGATTTTCGGTAAGCATGTGTGTACTTGGCCAAACTTGATTTGCGAACGGATGATTCTCCATTCGATTTTACCATGGTTAATTAGTTTGTTTTATCTTGCGATTATCTGATTTCGGGTAAAGATTTGCGCTTATTTGGATGATATTTGATTAGCTCTGGATCTGTCATGCAAGTTGGCTGGATTGAATGTTTACCCACATTTTTTTTAGAATTATCTGAAAATTAATTTTTCCAAATCTTAAAGATAAGTTTCTCAAGTCGAGTCGGATAAAATTTCATTCCAATTGAAGATACCTTTAAAATCCAAGGAATTATCTGAAAATTCATTTCAAAACTTGAAAGGTAATTTTCCTAAGTTTTAAAAAGACATGAGATCCTTCGCGGATAGGGGCTTATCCCCTTTCAAATCTCGGCACCTATCCCTAGTTTGGCCGAAGATCATCCTTTTTTATTTAATTCAAATAATCTTATAATCTACCTTGAGTATAATACATGCCCCATTGTGCCTTGTCCCTCGGAATTATGTGCATTGTGATGACTATCTGATCCGACCCCCCAGGGTACGACGTCATCCGCACACCAATTTGTCTAACCTATCTCATAACTTTGGGACCGAATTGACAAATTTTTAAATTCACTATCTGACCCGACCCCCAGGGCACGACGTGAATAAATTACCTTCTGACCTGTCCCCCAGGGTACGGAGCGAATTCATCGGAAAATTCGGAATTTAAGGTGTATTATGCTCAAGGTTTATTATATCTTTATTTGATTCATTTTCCATAAAAAAACACAAAAAATACCAAAAATCATGAAAACACAACAAAAAATCATCATGCTGTGACATTAAATGAATTTTTTCAGAATTCACATTTAAAAGACTCTTAATATAAGTTGGATTTTAATTAATCAATTTGTATTAATTGTCGAACCAATTCATGAAAAAACTGAAAATTCATTAAAGGTCATGACACTCCATTTGCATTTCATATAGTTTAATTTGTCATGCATTTTATCATTTCATTAGCATAATTTATCTATTTTTGCGACATGTAGTTAGGATTCATATTTCCCTTGCATCAAAATTCAACTTTCAAAATATTTCATGCATATTACACGTCATTCATGCATTATTATGCCATGTCATCTAAGCTCATGCATCACCATGTCGCATGTCATTTAGATTAGAATTTACACTCTTTATTGCATTAAAATTAAAATTTTCAAGAATGATCATGCATGGTCACCTTTTCTTACGTCATGTAGTTTCATATCACATTGCATGTCATTTGGTTGCATTTTGCATGCATTCATTTAATCAAGAAAATCCTAAAAAAATGAATTGCACCTTGATCTTCAAGTGAAATCAATGGAATTTGCCAATCAAGGAAATTTGTCACAAGAATGGTACCGAAAGGGTGTTAATTGAAAAATTAACATAATCAAGTCCCCGAACCTAAACCTCTGGTTAGCAGAAAATAAAGTATTCTCCCGTACTTTATTTAGGTGTCTAATCTACCTACCAAAAAAGATTAGTGGCGGCTCCGAAATTAAAAATCATTTGATTAAATCAAGTGAACCTAAGTCACGAATTGGTAGAGCCTGGGAGAGCTTGCGCTAGGTTAGTTAATTCATTTAATTAATCTGGTAATCCATTAACCTGAAATTCAAACCGAATGTTTAGGTCGCGACAGCTTGGCGACTCCACTGGGGAACTAATACTTGAATTTTCGAAAAAATTGGTCTTAATCTTTGACTTTTTGAATTTTTGAAAGTTTCATTGTATTTCAAGAGGATTTAGGCCAAATTCTTGTGATGATCTTTCTTTTGATTGGCTTTAATTCATTGACCTTTTTAGGTGTTATATGTTTTTGCAGGGTAAATTTAAATGTTACTAATCTCTGTTTTGCAGGGTAGTATAATTTAATTTTATTCCTGATTGTATATTATGCCTTGTGTTCGCATGTATATATTGCATTGCATTTTCACCGCAATCGGACCCGGATTGCTAGTAATTAGGATGGTATCGCGCGGGTATCCACCTCACCTCACCCCCGAGGTTCGGTCGACCCCGCCCCTCGATCCCGACAATTTTCTTCGTGTTGGAGACTTCTCCCCTGGCCAGACCCCCATGGCACGGGTAGAATCTTGACCATAGCCGAAATTTTGGAAACTAGACCTAACCAAGCCCCTCTGGTACGGTCCGTTTTTGGAATTTTATTTTGCCAATAATTAATGAACTTGCATCCATGCGCTGTGATTGTGATTGTTTTCCCTCAAGGTAAATTCCTACCTTTTATCTTGTAATTCATTCATTTTAAATTTTGGGTCGGTCCATGGCAGATTAGGTTTTTCCTCATGGTCTTGTCAAGTCATGTCATTTTGGATGTCTTGTTTAGAAATTTTCTAGATTTCATGGTAGTATTTTTTTAGTCAATGAAACAATTCTGATTTTTACCCTGACTTCATTTGCACGAATTTTTACATAATTTTCGAGTCAGTTTTAACACCCATGCGTCAAATAAAAAATGTTTGTGGGCCGGTAAACTTTCATGTCAAAATTTTTTGGGCCAATCCAATACATTTTTCATTTTATACGGAATTAATGGCCGTAATGGAGCAGGCTGAAATTTCACATGTTTTCTGACTCCATAATCACTTTCGTGATTTTTCATTAGTAAATGAGCTTATTCATCAAATCATGAAACATGGAAGTTGTAGGATGAACTTTGTGTTAGAAAATCGTACAATATGTATATTAATCTATACAATGACAGAACCAAATCATAAGCAATAAAATGAAAGATAGGTTTATAACAGACATGTCATGGACTATGTCATTCACCATAAGTCTCACTAATCTTCTTCTTTGAAGATCTGCAATCCACAAAGCTGTGATCTATCTTGTCACAGTTGAAGCATGTACCTTTATATCTGTTCTTGGCCACTTTAACTTGCAATCATTTAAACTTCGAATCGCAATAATAAATGTGATCAAGCTGCCTCAAACATGAAAACATTAAGTTGGCAGAAGCACAAAATTTGATCCTTCAGAAGCAGTATTCAAAAATCGTCAGATGCAAAAAATTCATTAGATGCAACTGCTTCTGAACCCATCACATGCAGAAATTCGTCAGATGCAACTGCTTCTGAACCCATCAGATGCAGAAATTCTTCAGATGCAGAAATTTGTCAGATGCAACTGCTTTTGAACCCATCAGATGCAAATGCTTCTGGACCCGTCAGAAGCAGTCCTTCTGGACCCGTCAGATGCAGTATTTCTGGACCCGTCAGATGGAGTTTCTTCTGGACTCGTCAGATGGAGTTCCTTCTGACCCTCCTTCCGAGTTTCCTTCTGAGTCTCCTTCTGAGCCTTCCTTCCGAGCCTCCTTCTGATCTTCCTTCTGACCTTCCTTCTGACCCTTCCTTCCGACCTTCCTTCAGACCTTCCTTCTGAGCCTCCTTCAGACCTTCCTTCTGAGGCTCCTTCTGAGTCTCCTTCTGAGCCTCCTTTTGAGGCTCCTTCTGAGTCTCATTCTGAGTCTCCTTCTGGATAACAAAATTCGAATGGAAATATAACAATATAAATAAATTGATTAAAAGAATACCGAAACCTGTGTTCGACACAGTTTCCTTAAAATAGATTCGTCCCCTCCAGTACGTGCTTTGAGATTTCGTGAACGTCTGTCTCCCAGGATACAACGGTTGAACAACGATAGATGCTAGCACAACAACCCAACGTTTTCGGCGAACTTGAACAACACGAGAACACTATCGAAAACAATGCAAATGCATAGAATCGGAAAAGAGGGAGAAAAGGTTTTCTTTTGAGATTGTAGTGTTTTCCTATCTTACTTCCTCTCTCCCAAACAGAATGGAAAACCACCTATTTATAGGCTAAGTGGGGCATTGCGGAAATAAAAAATAACGACTAAATTAATTCTGCCGTTTAGAGCCGTTATGTAATTAATTCTGTAACCACATAATTATAACAACCGTTACTTAGTTAATATCATTTACACACCGGTAATTAACGTACGCAGGTCGTGCGCTCGCGCGCAAGTTCAACTTGTCGGGCCTCCGTCGGGGTCCGGGATTCGCACCTCCCTTGCGCGCGCGCGCGAGGCATAGTGCTTGTGCTATGATAGTTACCACTCAAAGAGAGTGTATCCATATATAAAGCACTTCAAGGCCTTCTTCATTTCCTATGTGGGACTAGTGTTTTGTCACTTCCTACTTCCAACTCAAGAGTGTTCTTTGAGAAACAATTTCTCATTCACTCACAATCAAAATACCTCATATTTTCCAACACTTTGAACTAGTGGGCTGCAAATTTTTGAACCTTTATTTACATTTTAAAGGGCCCATTCACTTTCCAAACAAAAACCGGACGAAGCAGTTTTTTGGACGAAATTCTTCTAAAATATGCATTAACCTGAATTAATCCGTCCATTTATAGCTCTGGGCCTAAACATGAAAGTTGTTCATTACCCTCTTGACTATGAGCTCGTAAATTTTCACACCATTTTGATGTCCGGATCATTTTCTCCGAATTTTTTACTAAAATTCGACGGAACTGGAATTTTCTTGGCCACTAGCATTCGTCAAGTTCAAATGGTGTCAGTGAGTCTAGATTAGCCATGGACTGACCCAATGTGCATTATATGTCTCGCTCACCATATGATTGTCCTTCGCAGGTAACTTACCACGGGTCATCCACATATCACCAGGTCAGTCGCAAAGAAAATGGCTGACAAAGCTGAATTGAATGCCGCAATCCAAGAAGCCCTCCAGGAGCACGTGGACGCCCTCACTAGAAGAATGGATAACATGTTCTCCCAGATGGCAGACAAAGTGCTGGAGAGTCTTATGGCTAAGATGCCATTACCTGGCCAGACATCCCAACCTCTAGCACTGCCTCCGCCTCCTACAGCTGATGATCCGACCAAGAACCAGGGGCAGTTCTTGTCACTAGAAGACATGTTCATCCCGGGCTCTAGTATGAATGCTCCGCCAGTGGCCCCAGTTCACCAGGCCGGCCTTGTGGTGCCAGAGCATACTAATGATACAGCAACGCTAATGGCTCGGATGGAGCAACAGATGGAGCAGAAGATGGAGGAAAGGCTCCGAGAGATTCAGGGAGCACATAGTATCCCTCACATCGACTTTTCGGCCTTCACGAAAGTCGATGTGCCAGAGAAATTCAAAGTGCCCGATTTTGAGAAATACGACGGCACCTCCGACCCTGTGCATCATGTTTAGATATACCAAGCGAGAATGAGCAAATATGCTGACAACGGCCCCCTACTGGTTCAGACTTTTCAAGCCAGTCTAAAAGAGGCAGCCATGCGTTGGTATATTGACTACGAGGTATACAGCATGGACAATTGGAAACAGGCGGCGACTGCTTTTATCAAGCACTTCAGTTTCAACATAGACGTCCTCGTCTCTAGAGAGGACCTGGAGCAAGCCGAAATAAAGAAGGGCGATATGGTCAAGCAGTATGCTACTAGGTGGAGGAACATTGTGTCCCAACTCAAACCCGTTCCTCCTGAGAGGGAACTCATGAAGCTGTTTGTTTCTACCCTTCCGCAGACTATGCGGACATGGGTCCTTGGCACCTCTGTGATATCATTTGCTCACCTCATAGCAATGGCCGAGGAAGTAGAAGGCGGCATGAAGAAAGGCTGGTACGAAGATGCTGGCACGTCTGCAAAATGATTTGGAATAAAGAAGGACAAATGGGTCGCTTCTCAAATCAACATGGCGAGTTCCGCATCGGCTGTACAAGTTCCCGTCAATCAGCAAGGGAACTTTGGCGAGCAGAAACAGAGGAGGAATTCACGCCCATCTCGACAATACACATCTCTGCCTGGAACACTTTCTCAAGTCTTGGCTGTCCTCCGTAAAAAGGACCTGCTGTCAACTGAACCTCTGAGGCCCAATTATACGTCATATACGGGTTACGACCCGTCCAAGAAATGCGATTACCATCGCGGTGAAGCTGGCCATGACACAGACAATTGCATTGTGCTTAAAAATCGCATCCAGGACTTGCTCGATTCAAAGGCGTTTTCATTCCAAGGCAACACCCAGCCAAATGTCCAAAATAATCCTTTGCCCGACCATTCTGGCAAAATTAATGCTGTGTTTGACTGCAGTGCCCAATCGGCATGCATTTTCAAAGTCCAAGTAACAGACATTCATGATGCTCTAATTAGGGCGGGCTATTACCAGATTGGAGAGCTGGTGTCGTTGGACCAGTTAAAG
Organism: Rhodomyrtus psidioides; assembly: GCA_021437785.1. Classification (NCBI taxonomy): domain Eukaryota; kingdom Viridiplantae; phylum Streptophyta; class Magnoliopsida; order Myrtales; family Myrtaceae; genus Rhodomyrtus; species Rhodomyrtus psidioides. The sequence goes on along the minus strand of JAILYB010000071.1, from coordinate 3,374,612 downwards.
AAGATGACTGTGACCCTAGTGAGGAATGGGTTGATAGTTAAGGTCAATGACGTGGAAACAATTGCCACTATATCTCAGATCATCATTGATTGGGACTAGGAGTTCACCGCTCTGACTATAACTCAGTCTGAACATTCTCCAGAAATAGAAGTAGCAGAAGCCGATGTAGCGAGTCTGGTCAAAGCTGATCTGGATTTAGCTAACATGCCTTCCCTGGAAGATGCGTTTAGCGATGAGTTAGGGATTGTCATACCTAAAGCCTTGGTGATCACTTCACCCCAGCCATTCCCTTACACAGATGATAGGGCTGTTCCTTGGTCGTATGACCTGGCTTTGGTGACGAGATCCGGCCGCACTTACAACGAGGATCAAACGACCAAACCGGTTACAGACAAAGATGCAAAAGAATTCCTGGCTGTGATCAAAACGAGTGAGTATAGCATCGTCGACCAACTGCGGAAGTTACCAGCTCAGGTTTCTCTGCTCGAACTTTTGCAGTCGTCAGAAAAGCATCGGGACTCCTTGATGAAGGTACTGGGGGAGGTCCACGTCCCAGAAAATATTGACCAGGACAAGATGAAGAATTTTGTCGGAACCATCCTTCTGAAAGATCAGGTGGCATTTGCTGATGATGAGATTCCTGTTGAGGGTCGTGGTCACAACAAAGCCCTGCACATAACAGTAAAACACAAGCAAACTTTGGTAGCGCGGGTACTCGTTGACAATGGGTCGGCACTAAACATCTGCCATTTGGCTACTCTAAATCGGCTGGGCGTAGATCTGGCCAGAATACAAGCTGCCAAGACCTCGGTTAGGGCTTTTGATGGTGTGAAGAAAAATGTCATGGGATAGATCAATCTAGATGTCCTGATCGGGCCTTCTGTGTTCGATGTTTTGTTCTAGGTGTTGGATATTCCATCGGCTTTCAACCTCCTGCTGGGTCGTCCGTGGATTCACAATGCGGGAGCTGTACCATCAAGTCTTCATCAGAAGATCAAGTTCGTCGTTGAGGGAAAGCTAGTGATTGTTCATGGTGAAGAAGATCATCGGATCTTCAATGAAACGGCTATTCCTTACATTGAGCCTGTACACAATGAAGAAGACTCGTATCATGCTTTTGAGTTGGTGCAAACTGTTCATGCATCACCAGAAAGTCATCTACTAGTTCCTGAGGTATCAAACGCTTCCGTCATGGTGGCAAAGGTAATGGTGAGCAATGGATTTCAACCTGGCACAGGCCTAGGCCGGCAGGGTCAAGGGATCCGTACCCCAATCGAGCTTAATGGACAATCTCATACGGCCGGTCTGGGGCACCGAGGGCGTGGCCAATCTAGACGAGGTAGACAGCGTGGGACAGGCCATGGAAGGTTGGAATCTAGCCCTATTCCACCTCCTCTTTACACTACTTTCCGATCAGCTGGAGTGGTCGGTGGGTATGATGAGCTGACCCAATTCGATGATGACTTAGAGATTGTATTCCCCGACTCGCCAAAGGACCAGATTTTGTTGGCTGAACCGATGGCAGTAGGCGAACATGCAGCTGATGATGGGTGCCTGGATCTTATTGGTTGTTTTGATGACCTCATTATTGGAGCCATATCTGAGGATCCCATACAGAATGATAAAGCACTCGAAGAGAAGCTTTGCATGGCGTCTGGACCCACGAGCCCGTCTATTGATGCCATGGTTGACGATCCAACGGAGAGTTCAGAGTAATATTTTTTGGATTTTGCAATCTCCTGCGTGGGATCTTTCTAGCTTTCTTTAGTTTTCTAGGCGGCATTAGGATTTTACATTCATATCGCACATTAGGATTTCTTTTCAGTTCAATGTTACATTTCCATTTAATAATATGTAATTCATTGATTGTCACATCAATAAAATCACAGATATTTTTCATTTAGTTTTGGAAATCTTGATGAGGTATCCCAAACTGACCCAATGACGATAACCAACGATCGAACAAAATTGTCATCTATGGTAAGTACTGAGGGTTGGGCTTCTTCAAGAATTCTCGTCCCGCGGTCTTCAAATGGAAATTTTTTGAAATACACACTAATTTTTGAAAATTGCAAAGCATGTAGGATTAAACCCCATTTGTTTCTCTGACTCTCCCACTTTATGTTTCAGGGGAAATTATGAGGAGGGTGATCCATTGGATTCTGGAATATATGACTTGGACGAATTCACTCCTGATTATGAAGAAATACGTCAAGACTTTGAACGGCATGAAATGATTAAGCCTCTGGCTGGCGACGAGATGATATCAATCAATTTAGGCGATGAAGAAAATCCAAGAGAGGTGAAAATCGGAGCGAACTTGTCCACTGAAATGGTGGGACGTCTTGCCAAGCTCTTGAGGGATTACTAGGATATCTTTGCCTGGTCCTATGCAGATATGCCCGGGCTTGATCGATCAATCGTTGAACATTGCTTACCGACCGATCCCTTAGTCAAGCCAGTAGTACAGGGTGCGCGAAGGGCTAGGCCAGAGCTAGCAAAGAAAATCAAAGAAGAAGTCATGAAGCTCCTTGATGTCGGGTTCATTGAGACTACCCAATATTCTGATTGGGTTGCTAATATTGTCCCAGTACTGAAGAAAGACGGTCGAGTTCGAGTCTGTGTCGACTACTGTGACCTAAACAAGGCTAGTCCTAAGGATGATTTCCCACTCCCACACATTGATGTACTTGTAGACAGTACGGCTAGGTTCGAAATGTTTTCATTCATGGACGGTTTCTCAGGCTATAATCAAATCCTGATGAACGTGGACGATAAACTGAAGACTACATTCACCACTCCGTGGGGGATGTTTCACTATAAGGTGATGCCCTTTGGCCTTAGGAATGCCGGCGCCACTTACCAACGAGCCATGGTCACTCTGTTCCACGATATGATGCATAATGAAATTGAAGTCTATGTCGATGACATGATCGCAAAGACAAGGCACGGGGAATATCATATCGAAACCCTGACGAAGCTGTTTGACAGACTCAGGAAATTCAGGTTACGCCTTAATCCAGCTAAGTGCATTTTCGGTGCCAGCTCAGGCAAGTTACTTGGTTTCATTGTCAGTAACAAGGGTATTGAGATAGACCCGTCCAAGGTGAGAGCCATATACGAACTCAAGCCGCCGACAACAGTTAAGGAAGTTCGAAGCCTCATGGGCAGATTGAATTATATTGCCCGATTCATTTCTCAGCTGTCGGAAACCGCTAAGCCTTTCTTCAAGTTGTTAAAGAAGAATGCGCTGGTTGAATGGAACGATGATTGTGATGAAGCTTTTGAGAAAATAAAACAGCACCTCATGAATCCACCAGTGCTTGTTCCGCTAGTGCCGGGGCAACCTTTGATCCTCTATCTCGCAATCCATAGTGAGTCTCTAGGTGCTATGCTAGCGCAAATAAGAAAAGATGATGGGAAAGAGCGAGCCATTTATTATCTGAGCAAGAAGTTCACAGCTTCTGAAATGAACTACTCTGAAGCTGAGAGGACATGTGCGGCACTAGTTTGGGTGCTACATTGATTGCGACAATACACTTTGCATTACCAAATCCTTTTGGTGACAGAGTGCGATCCCATCAAATACCTAGTAAATCAACCTGCCTTGATCGGTAGGCTTGCCAAATGGCATATTCTCATTTCTGAATTCGATGTGCAATATCTGTCCCAAAAGTCAGTAAAGGGATGAGCCATAGCTGATGTCTTGGCAGAAAACCCGGAGCAAGATGAAGACATTTATCAACCTGAAGATCGGGTCATGGTGGTAGGTGATTACATCTGGACCATGTATTTTGACGGAGCTGTGAATTTATCTTGATCAAGTACAGGGGAAGTCTTGATATCCCCAGCCAGTTAGCACTATCCAGTAGCAGCGAAATTAGTGTTCCCTTGTACTAATAATGTTGCAGAATATGAAGCATGCATTTTGGGCCTACAGGCCGCGATTGAAATGGGTGTAACCCAGCTCAAGGTATTTGGAGACTCGGCCCTAATCATCCTTCAGACTGTCGGAAAGTGGAACACACGGGATGCTAAGTTGTTGCCCTACCATGAGTACCTGGATGAGTTGGTGGAGGAATTTGATGATATTTCGTTTGAATATTTATCCAGAACTCATAATCAGTTTGCCGATGCATTGGCTACTCTGTCTTCGATGTTACAAGCTACTAATGGGCTTGAAGTTGAGCCATTGAAGATTGAAGTCTTGAGAAAACCAGCTTATTGCATGGCCATAGCCGATGAACCCGATGGCAAGCCTTGGTATCACGATATCAAGACTTACATTCAAGAGCAGAAATTTCCTGAGAAGAGCACTGCATCGGATCAGAGGTACATAAGAAAGATGGCCTCAAAGTTCTTTCTCAACGGTGAAAATCTTTATAAAAGATCCTTTGATTCAGTTCTTCTGAGATGCATTGATTCCACCGAAGCTATCCATCTGATGATGGAGGTACACGAAGGAATCTGTGGTCCACATATGAATGGCCACATGCTAGCCAAGAAGATCATGAGGTTAGGTTATTATTGGCTTACACTGGAAAGCGATTGCATTCAGCATGTTTGAAGCTGTCACAAGTATCAGATTCATGGCGACAAGATTAATGTTCCTCCAAACGAGCTACACCAATTATCTTAACCATGGCCTTTCTCTATGTGGGGTATTGATGTAATTGGCCCAATTAACCCGAAAGCATCAAATGGACATCGTTTCATCCTGGTCGCCATTGATTATTTTTCTAAATGGATCGAAGCGGCATCTTATCTGGCAGTCACGGCACGAAACGTCATGAAATTCATCAGTCGAGACATCATCGCTCGATACGGTTCACCTGAAGTCATAATCACTGACAACGGCTCGAATTTGAACAACAAACTGATCGATGATTTGTTCAAGAAATTCAAGATCAAGCATCTGAACTCTTCCCCGTATCGTCATCAGATGAATGGAGCAGTGGAAGCGGCCAACAAAAACATCAAGAAGATTTTAGCCAAAACGCCTGAAAATTATCGAGATTGGCATGAGAGGTTGCCATTTGCGCTTATGGCTTATCGGACTTCGATCCGGACATCTACTGGGACAACCCCATTTTCTCTTGTATATGGAATGGACGCGGTGTTACCAGTTGAAGTGGAAATCCCTTCCTTACGCATATTATCTCAAGTCAAGCTGACCGAAGCCGATTGGATCCAGCAGAGGATGGACCAGTTGAACCTGATCGATGAAAAGCGACTTAGGGCTTTATGCCATGGCCAGTGCTACCAGTAGAGGGTTGCTAGATCATTTAACAGGAAAGTCTGTCCTCGACATTTTCAGGTAGGAGATCTTGTTCTAAGAAAATTATTGCCTATTGTACCCCTTCCAGAAGGGAAGTTTGCTCCGAACTATGGCGGTCCACATGTTGTGAAGAAAGTGCTCCCAGGCGGTGCTTTAATCCTGGCAGAGATGGATGGTCATGTTTTCACTAATCCTGTTAACTCTGATGCTGTAAAGAAATACTACATTTGAGTTGCCCTGACACTTTTTCTGATCAAATTATATCCATTTGATGGTCATTTGTGCTCATTTGATGATCAGTCATGCTCTATCTGTCTGCTGTTTTGCTTGCATTATTAATTTTCATTGTGAGATAATTTCAATCAAGAAGTCTCTCTGGTCTTTTTATATTGATCTTTTTGAAAGAGGAACCTCAGGACGATGAAAGGCAAGCCATTTCCATACACATATTGTATCACAATCCCCAGTGAGCAGTGTGAGAATTTCCATGCTTACAAGATAAAGGGTTATCTCGCGAAAAGTATGATGACCAAGATGACATGAGGCATTCGTTTCCTCTATCCAAATACTACAGGTTACCCATTGCTCAACCCCTTTGAACGGTGGTTTCATTCCATACCATTGTCAGGAACAACCCCACATTGGGGCAAATGTAAAAAAGTTCAAAGAATGAGTAGAGTTTTCTTGCTTTCACTTGCATCAATCTTCGAGTGCATTTATTGCATGCGAATTCTATGTTGGCTCAAGTGCTTTAGATATGACGAAGAGCATTTCATTTCTATACCCATATACACTCATCCTTTGCTTAACCCAATTTGAGCGGCGAATTCATTTCTCAAAACTCAACGGGTGATCATCCTGAATGAAAACCATTCCAAACCATTTGACAGATGAGCAGAGTGCCTTGGGGCAAGCTAAAACTTGAAAAAATTTGCCATCACAATATGCAGACAATTCAGATGAGACTCTCCCTTCCTTTTCAAAAGAGCTCAATGTACGAAAAAAAAACAGCTCGCCTTGCAAAAACAAAAAATCAAAGTTGGCCATGCACAAAAAAAAGCTTACCATGCAAAAAGGGCAAAAGGCCTACTCTCATCAAAAAAAGGAAAAGGAAAAGGAAAAGAAAAGAGCTCTCTCAAAGAATCTCTGGGAGGAAGGGAGGTATCACCTGAATTTGTTCAAAATATATCCTTTGAAGAAATATCATTCTTGAAGAACCAAAGTGACAGAGGCGGATGTTCACTGATTTTCTCATCATTATACTACCCCTTGTTGAAAATAGGCCTTTCATTCCAAGCCTGTCCTGAATCTACATTACAACCCTTATCAAAAAGTCTCTTCAGATTAAGGCACTTGGGTTAATATAGGGTTTCAAATGCTTATAAATGTCGCTCGAAGAAGTGCGAGCAAGATCATTTTTATCTCATTTCGCAGGGTTCTTGACTTGTAAACCCGATGCAGCTGATAAAGAATTGTTTCATAGCCCGATGACTCGCAAGAGTCCCCTCAGAATAGCCTTTGACTAAGCCTGAATTTCGGTCCTTGTAAAAAACCTCATGGATTGGTCTGGTCATACTGATTGCGAGAATACCCGGATCCTTGTCAGGCATGATGATGATAGTTCTGAGTGATTCTCTTACCCGCATCAATGGTCGGGTCTCAAAAGCCTTTTTCATGAGAAAGAGTGAAAAGTCCTTTCTGACTGAATTTCCTCATTCAACTTGATCAGAATTGTTGAAAGGGTCAGACAGACTTCCTTATTGACAGAATTCCCCAGTGAAGCTTTATAATGCAAGCAAAAGCTCACAAATTTTTCTGGCATATAACATTGCATTTGCATGTCATCATTTTTAAGAGGATGGACAGGTACGATACAGTCAGTCTGGCCACCACTCACTCAGGAAACCCAGGTAAGTTTTTAGAACCCTTTTCAGATTGGCATCTTTTAAGATTTAAGTTGTCATCTCTGGCCCTTCATGTTGTACTGACATTTTTTTCAGGCATCACACTATTTTGTATTCATACTGATTCGATTCAGATGATACATCATCTCTTGTCTTGATACGGTGAGACTTGCTTGAGAAGGTCGCAAGAGATTATTTTTACCGCCTCATGGTGACCCATTGAGGTGGTCCCAAGAGACATCTCTTGTCTTGATACGATGAGACCTACTTGAGAAGGTCGCAAGAGATCATTTGTACCGACTCATGCTGACCCGTTGAGAAGGTCACAAGAGATCATTTCTACCGACTCATGCTGACCCGTTGAGGTGGTCGCAAGAGATTTTCTACCGACTCATGCTGACCCGTTGAGGTGGTCGCAAGAGACTTTTTACCAACTCATGCTGACTCGTTGAGGTGGTCGCAAGAGACTTTTTACCGACTCATGCTGACCCGTTGAGGAGGTCGCAAGAGACATTTTACCGACTCAGGCTGACCCATTGAGGTGGTCGCAAGAGACATTTCATCGACTCATGCTGACCAGTTAAGGAGGTCGCAAGAGACATTTTACCGCCTCATGGTGACCTGTTGAGGAGGTCACCAAGAGACAAATGGCTAGCTCGAACCATAACTCGAGCACATTTTCAAAACTCTACACAGATCTTGTGCCGTTTCGCGTCAGAAGGAAACTTCTGGCAACAGATGGGCCTAGTACCTTAGCATCCTGGCATCCACTGGAAGTTTGGAGATTAAGGGAATCATTAGTTTATGAGGTACTTAGTAAGACAAGTATTTTCATAGTCGATCCATGTGCGGATTTCTTTGATGTGGGATAGGAGACGTTTTAGCACATGCTATTTGTGGCATTGCATTTCATGCATCCTTTCCTTTTGCATCAGAAAATGGGATTTAAACTCCCGTAAAAAATTTCATCATCATCATTTGCATTTTCAAAATTTAGGTTTTAATTTTAATCTTTGAGCGAAACCTCTGCGAGCTTCCGCTCAAAGAGGGGCAGCTGTTGGCACCTAAATTTTGAATTTTAGGAAATTCATTTATTTCAAAATTTCATAAAATGAGGGTTAATCATAAGTCTCACAAAAAATAAAACCTCATGCATTGCATATTTATTTTCAGTTATTACATTAGTCGATTGGGCTTAATTTGACAAGTGGCTAGACCGAACTCAGTTCAGAATTTTTATCATGGCTAGAAGGGGTGTGCCGGATTTTTGAGATTGAGGAATCAAAATGAGCCTATAACTTGGACAAAAAATTCACGTGGGCCATAAATGTGGATGTGCCGAATTTTTCACTATAATTTTGAGCCAATTTGATTGAAAATCAGCCCATTCTTACCTAATTGTGAAAGGCCTTCATGTTGATTATTGTTTAATTAGTTAAAGTTCTGATTAAGCCCACAAAAACAGGGGAATTTCGGCCATCTCTCATTCCTTGTCAAGTGGCCGAATGCATTGGTGTCCATTGCAAATAGGACTCTTCAAATTTTCGGATTAATTCTGGAATTTTTGTTGTTTGAGAGGCTTATCTTAATTGAGAGTTCTAAGATCGGAAACCTACCAAGCTAGTGTTCTACTGAATGCGGGAACTTAAAATCCAACGGCTTGAAACAAATCCTACTTTAGCTAGGGACAACGATCCAACGGTTATTAACAAGTCCTACTCTTAATAGGATTAGTTGTGCCTAGCTCTATAAGTACAAGGCCTCATTCACGTTTGAGGGGGTCGGCCATTATTGATTTGTAGCAGGAATTGGGGAGTCATTTGGCGAGTTTGAGGGTTTGATTGTTTCCCTCGTCGTCCGCCGACGTCCCTGCATCCCCGCGGCCGCTTTTGATTCCTTGATCAGCCGTCCACCGCCGTCACAGTCTGGTGCTTCGTCCTTCAATAGTCCAGACGTGTTGCCGCTTAAATCGGCCTATCTTCGATCGCAATCACCCGAAGTAGTCTGCTGCCCACCGGCGGTTCTGTGCGTGTCCAGTCGCCTTTTCAGCCCAGATTGGAGAGTGGAAATCCAGAGATCTGGTTGCCGGAATCGTCATGCGTTCGCTCCATTAATGTGTGCACCATAGTCGCCGTTTCAAATTCACACGATTAGCTCCACTTGGCCCTGGTGTCGTGCTCAGTTAGTGGATTAGTTCACGCTCATCCGAAACCATCAAGGCTCCTTCACTGTTCGACCGAACTGCTGCTTTTTGACGACTTTGGAGTTGGATTCAGGCCAAAAGTGGACTGTTGTAGGCAGAAAACTTTGGTTACACGCCTGTTGGAATATCGCATTGAAAAAGGTAAAATTCTCACACTTTTGTTTGCAATTCATGCTCGTTTTATCTGGGAAACTTGCATATACGTTCACATGTTTCGATGAATATATCTGATTTGCAACAAATGTTGAAAAATTTGGACTCTTGAATGTCACCTTGTGGATTAAAATTCGGGTCGTGGTAGGATCGAAAATTTGGCTTCTCGTGGAACATAAATTCTGATGTTGTTCCGGGCAACGTGATTAGATTTTTATAAAAAATCAGGGAAAAGTGAGTTTTCGTTAATCAAAGAGGAGTGTTCAGCAACTAGATTTCCTTGACTGAATGGCGCATTACAGTTAACCTGAGGCATGGTGTTTGAGTGTTTTTTTAATTTGTGGTAACTTGATGTTGTTTCGATGCCATGAATGGTTGAGGGTTTTTCACCTAAAAAAAAATCAGATTTTCTTGGACAGAAGATTTTCGGTAAGCATGTGTGTACTTGGCCAAACTTGATTTGCGAACGGATGATTCTCCATTCGATTTTACCATGGTTAATTAGTTTGTTTTATCTTGCGATTATCTGATTTCGGGTAAAGATTTGCGCTTATTTGGATGATATTTGATTAGCTCTGGATCTGTCATGCAAGTTGGCTGGATTGAATGTTTACCCACATTTTTTTAGAATTATCTGAAAATTAATTTTTCCAAATCTTAAAGATAAGTTTCTCAAGTCGAGTCGGATAAAATTTCATTCCAATTGAAGATACCTTTAAAATCCAAGGAATTATCTGAAAATTCATTTCAAAACTTGAAAGGTAATTTTCCTAAGTTTTAAAAAGACATGAGATCCTTCGCGGATAGGGGCTTATCCCCTTTCAAATCTCGGCACCTATCCCTAGTTTGGCCGAAGATCATCCTTTTTTATTTAATTCAAATAATCTTATAATCTACCTTGAGTATAATACATGCCCCATTGTGCCTTGTCCCTCGGAATTATGTGCATTGTGATGACTATCTGATCCGACCCCCCAGGGTACGACGTCATCCGCACACCAATTTGTCTAACCTATCTCATAACTTTGGGACCGAATTGACAAATTTTTAAATTCACTATCTGACCCGACCCCCAGGGCACGACGTGAATAAATTACCTTCTGACCTGTCCCCGAGGGTACGGAGCGAATTCATCGGAAAATTCGGAATTTAAGGTGTATTATGCTCAAGGTTTATTATATCTTTATTTGATTCATTTTCCATAAAAAAACACAAAAAATACCAAAAATCATGAAAACACAACAAAAAATCATCATGCTGTGACATTAAATGAATTTTTTCAGAATTCACATTTAAAAGACTCTTAATATAAGTTGGATTTTAATTAATCAATTTGTATTAATTGTCGAACCAATTCATGAAAAAACTGAAAATTCATTAAAGGTCATGACACTCCATTTGCATTTCATATAGTTTAATTTGTCATGCATTTTATCATTTCATTAGCATAATTTATCTATTTTTGCGACATGTAGTTAGGATTCATATTTCCCTTGCATCAAAATTCAACTTTCAAAATATTTCATGCATATTACACGTCATTCATGCATTATTATGCCATGTCATCTAAGCTCATGCATCACCATGTCGCATGTCATTTAGATTAGAATTTACACTCTTTATTGCATTAAAATTAAAATTTTCAAGAATGATCATGCATGGTCACCTTTTCTTACGTCATGTAGTTTCATATCACATTGCATGTCATTTGGTTGCATTTTTCATGCATTCATTTAATCAAGAAAATCCTAAAAAAAATGAATTGCACCTTGATCTTCAAGTGAAATCAATGGAATTTGCCAATCAAGGAAATTTGTCACAAGAATGGTACCGAAAGGGTGTTAATTGAAAAATTAACATAATCAAGTCCCCGAACCTAAACCTCTGGTTAGCAGAAAATAAAGTATTCTCCCGTACTTTATTTAGGTGTCTAATCTACCTACCAAAAAAGATTAGTGGCGGTTCCGAAATTAAAAATCATTTGATTAAATCAAGTGAACCTAAGTCACGAATTGGTAGAGCTTGGGAGAGCTTGCGCTAGGTTAATTAATTCATTTAATTAATCTGGTAATCCATTAACCTGAAATTCAAACCGAATTTTTAGGTCACGACAAATCTCTGTCCGCGTTCAAATGGATATGCTAGCTCGGATCCTTTCACTCACTTCACGGTCTCCCCTTTCTTCTTTAACTTTTTTCTACCTGCTGTGTATCTCTCTCTGTCTGTTCTTGTTCTGTAAAGTGTCCCAGTTTTGCTTTCCCGCAGAAGGGGAAGAGTAATGGACACTGACTATGGAGTTCAATTTTAATTCCCTAAACATGAACCTATAGTGGCCATGGAGCTTAAAACCCAAGATCTGAGTACAAGTTTAGAACGCCAAATAATAAGAATCGCACATCCTGGACTGTACTTCTGTACAGTAACTAATGCTAACAATCTCATTACCGAGGAACAAATTTGATTTTATCATAAGGGCGGTCACAAAAGGCATTTAATTTTCGTCAACAAACAGCTTTTTGGCATCTATCAAAACCCGTTCTTACTGGAATAAAAGAATTTCGAACAGAAAATATTGAACATTGACTCAGTTCGTTGCAAATCTTGAGGCTCCCCATGTACGCCCTGTGTCTCTCAGGTTAGGGTGTTCATAACGAAGTTGCTGTTGTCAAGAGTCAATCCTCCGTCAAATCCGGAGCTGGATGGATACACAATCTCAAGCTGCTTGAATTATCAAGCCACAATTACAAGTCGCGTCCTTCATAAATTGCAACCATTCAAATAGCTGCTTCAAAAACTGAAAAAAGGAAGGCCTTTGACAGCTCCTGCAAATTGGTGCATCATCCTGAGATCAACTTGTCAACCACCGAATCGATTACTACCAAATCAGGTCGCAAGATGCCACTGGGGGATCTCCATCGTCCAGAGGAGTCTTGACACCAAAATTCTCACAAAGCATAAACAACGTCCAGCTCTCCCTTCATTCTGGTGCCAAAACAGAGAGTCCATTTACACAGTCACTTCATTCTTAATCTCATATCAGAACAAGATTAAAATGACGTTGTTTTTTTGGTCGTACATAGCATGCTATAGAATATCTTGCACTGGCGGAACAAGCCCACATTGCATAGCGTAAAAATTTCTACTGCATGAATGAATAAAACACAATATCTAGAGCTGATTTTTCCAGGCGGGATGAATTTGATCGATATTCTGCCTCCGGTCAAATTCGACGCGTAAGTCTCATCAAGAATCCAAAGTGACCAGGGAATCTTGCGCATATAATATAGCAGTGTATCAAAAACACGTTAATGACTTACCACGAAGAGAATTCTTAAGGGACTGAGATAACTGAAGTTGAGGGGTTCCCTGGTGAGTACATATGGCTTATTTGAAGCAACTGTACTTCCGTTTGAGCAACCTCACGGATAAGATGAAATCGAAAGCATCTGCATAGACGAATAAACATAACCACATAGATGTCAAGAGAGGAGGCAAATCATTCTTCAAACTCAGTCCTCGAGAAAATTACAACTCACATTTGTTTGGGACAGTCATCGATAGCTTATCCAGGATGAGCAATCTTACTCGATGGCTGTGACATCTGATGTGCTCAGAAGGTATTCTGATGACTGCTGGCATCATCAAGAGAGTGGTTTCTCCGAAGCATCATGTCATCCTAGTCCATCAGCTTCCTTGGCGCTTGAATCAGATAAGAGAAAACAATTTTTATGTGATGGGAAAGGAAGGAAAAAAAAAATCCATCTTTTCATCGGTGATTAAATATGAAACCTCCTCCTTCGAATGTTGCTGATTCATTTAAACGTTGCTAAATCCTTCTATTTTTCCTTGTGAATGTATTATTGACTCCTCGCACAATACAGAGCACGATATCCCTGAACCATCGGGCTTCCAAGACCAGCATTCCTTGAACTACATAAAAGACAAAAGTAGAAGAATAGCGGGCTATCAAGGAGGAAATGCTGATGAAATTTGGCAATGCATCTCGACAGTGAATGGTGTGACCTGCTTCATTTACCTTTCACATCGTTCCGGACACTGACCAAAGTCCTCCGCTCGACAGGGCATTCTTTTCATGGAACAATTGTTTCTATCTGCCGCAGTAGTGCAACAAACGTATGAAATTCCGATAATTTGCATTGCTGAACTCCTTTGTGTTTAGACGCCTTGATTCCTGGAGCTCTGTGATCTCAACAAGTTCATGCGAGATTGACCCCCATCATTTCATTCAATCTTGCGAAATTTGACAGATGGGGGCAATTTGCTGAGGCTCGGAGTTGAGTCCCTCATCTGTTCACATATTCGACTTTGTCCAGTCCCTGAACATGACCGAGCTTCGAGCATCCTCGAATGTCCAAATATTGCAGGCGATCGAAGCCCGAGAGGTCTGGTAATGTTGCAATGGAGGTGCACCCCTCGATATCCAATTTTCTCAAGATCTTCAAACTGATGCACCTAGGACTAGCAGACAGAATCAGTCAACGACATCGGATTGGGCTCAAATTTGGTCGGTTGAAGCAAAACGGCCGTCTGATCAATACTCGGTGCCGTTGGCATTGGATTTTGGCAATTCGGGGTCGTTTAGATGGATTTCCGGGCATTTTTCTATTTTTAGGCAATTTTATAATTTAATGGTATTTTTGTAATTTTTGCGTTATCTTTTGTCATTAGGGTTGACACCTATATAAGGTCGTCTTTAGGGTTTTGATGACAGATTATTGAATATTGAGAATATTACGATTTGATATCGTTTTGAGTGAACAGTGATTGTTCCTCGTTTATCGTTTCGATTCTTCCGTTTAGCCTTCCTTTCTATCGCGTTTCGGCATCATTTGGTATCAGAGCACAGGTTGCTTCGAACCGATGGCTTAACAAAATCATGGTGGTCGAAGGCAGCGTGGTCGTGGAGGCCAGGGACGTGGAGTCGTTCCTGATGTAGATGAACAACCGCGTATGCGAGATCTGCGAGACATAGAAATCGAAGAGCTGAGGAGACAAGTTCAGGGTATGCAGCGACGTCTTGCAGAGGCAGGGCTTGACGCGCAACCTGAAGAAGGAGCGGAATCTGCTGATCCATCCGATGTTGAAGAGGAAGATGAAAACCCTTTTGGGGTTCTGGACCAGGGGCGGAATCGAGGAGTACGACTTGGAAATCAACATTTTTCTCAAAATTTCGGAATGAAGATGGAGATTCCTGAGTTTCATGGTAATACTCATCCTGATGAGTTTATTGACTGGTTACATACAGTAGAGCGGATCTTTGATATTAAAGATCTGTCTGAGGGGCAAAAAATGAAGTTAGTGGCTATTAGGCTACGAAAGCATGCTTCGATTTGGTGAAAAAGCAGCGTTCTAGGGAAGGAAAATCGAAGATAGATCGTTGGGATAAAATGAAAAAATTGTTGCAGAAATTTTTTTTGCCTACTCATTATAGGCAAGAGGCGTTTATTGAATATCACAATGTTAAGCCGCGAGAATTGACAGTCGAGGAATATACAGAGGAGTTTGATCGGTTATGGATGCGTTGTGATGTAGCGGAAGAAGACGAGCAAACAGTTGCTCGATATTTGGCAGGGTTGCGCTATGAAATTTCTGATGTTGTCCAACTACAACAGTATTGGACATATGAGGATGTGTGCAGGTTGGCCTTAAAGGTGGAAGGGCAATGTAAAAGAAAGGGCAGTGGTTCCAAGTGGTCAGGCGGCAGTTCTAAATGGTCAGGCAAAGAATCCCGCGGAAAAATGGGGAGCTCTTCAACTAATTCAAACCCAGCAACAGTTAAGAGTGCGAGTTCTAAACCGACATCAAAGGGGGAACAGAGTAGTGCTGGAACTAGCAAGGGAGGAGCTGCAGCCAAGCGGTGTTACAAGTGTCAAGGACTCGGACATTTCGCCGTTGATTGTCCGAACCGGCAGTTTGTAACATTGGTTGATAATCCTGCATTTGTTGAGGACCCCGTTTATGACGAAACTGATGAAGAACGAGAGGACGTGGATCCAAATCAAGAAGAAATTGTCTATGCCGATTCTGGTGAGTCTTTAGTTGTGCGAAGAATTCTAAATATTACTGAAGTTGATGATGAATCGTGGCTTAGGCATAACATTTTTCATACTAAGTGCACCAGTGGGGGGAAGGTGTGTAGTATGATAATCGATGGAGGGAGTTGTGAGAATGTGATATCTACTACTATGGTAGAGAAGTTGAGGCTGAAAACTGAAGATCATCCTCAACCATATAAACTGTCGTGGCTTAAGAAGGGAAACGAAGTGAAAGTAACCAAGAGGTGTCTGGTACAGTTCTCGATTGGAAAGAATTATGTTGATGAAGTTTGGGGTGATGTAGTCCCCATGGATGCTTATCATATTCTATTGGGAAGACCATGGCAATTCGACAGAAAAACTCAGCATGATGGGTTAAAAAACACATACACTTTCAAGAAGGATGGTCGGTCTATTACGCTGGGTCCTTCAGATTTGAGGAAGGAGGAGAAGAATAATCTGTTGTCCAGGTCAGAATTCCAAGAGGAGGCGGTGAACGCTTCTGAACTTTTCGCTGTTGTGGTGATAGAGCAGAATTCTGACAGTCTAGAAATTCCTACACCAGTTTTGCCTCTACTAAATGAGTTTGCCGATGTAGCATCGGAAGAGATGCCACCTGGGTTACCACCTATGAGAGACATTCAGCACTGTATCGATTTCATTCCAGGAGCTGTTATCCCTAATAAGGCAGCTTACAGGATGAATCCTAAAGAACATGAGGAGATGCAGAGGCAAGTGCAGGAGCTGTTAGAAAAGGGTGCAGTTCGAGAGAGTATGAGTCCATGTGCCGTACCAACTTTGTTGGTCCCTAAGAAAGATGGGTCGTGGAGAATGTGCATAGATAGCAGAGCTGTCAACAAAATCACAATAAGGTATCGCTTTCCTATTCCGTGATTTGATGATTTGATTGATCAGTTATTTGGGGCGACTATCTTTTCAAAGATAGACTTGAGGAGTGGATATCATCAGATTAGGGTGCGACCTGGAGATGAATGGAAGACAGCATTTAAGACTAGGGATGGTCTGTATGAATGGATGGTGATGCCATTCGGATTGTCTAACGCGCCGAGCACCTTTATGAGGTTGATGAATCAAGTTTTTTGTCCTTTTATTGGCCAATTTGTTGTCGTTTATTTCGATGATATTTTGGTTTATAGTGCTTCAACTGAGCAACACTTGCAGCATCTGAGAAAGGTATTTGAAGCCTTGAGGGAGTAGAAACTATATGCTAACACTAAGAAGTGTCATTTTTGGGCTGATCATGTGACCTTTTTGGGATATATCGTGTCCAAGGAAGGCATTCAGATGGATCCAACTAAGATTGAGGCTATCACAAATTGGGAGATTCCGAAAAATATTCATGAGGTACGTAGCTTTCATGGGCTAGCGTCTTTTTATCGGAGGTTTGTTCGGGATTTCAGTTCTATTATTGCGCCTCTTACGGATTGTCTAAAAGGAGGTAGATTTGTGTGGACCAAAGAGGCGGAAACTGCATTCCAATTACTAAAGAAGAAGGTGACTGAAGCCCCTGTGTTAGTGCTTCCTAACTTTAGTGAGATTTTCGAGGTACATTGCGATGCATCGGGCGTTGGAATTGGGGGTGTCCTGAGTCAAAAGAATAAGCCAATAGCGTTCTTTAGTGAAAAGTTGAACGAAGCAAAAAAAAAGTATTCGACTTATGACAAAGAATTTTATGCTATTGTGAGGAGTTTGGAGCATTGGCGACATTATCTTATTTCGAAGGAATTTGTTTTGTATTCTGATCATGAAGCCTTGAAGTATATCAATGGGCAACATAAACTGAACGCTAGACATGCGAAGTGGGTGGAGTTTCTTCAAGCTTTCAGTTTTTCCATTAAACATAAGGCGGGTGTGCTAAATAGAGTTGCTGATGCCTTGAGCAGAAAACATTCCTTACTGTCCACAATGCAGGTGAAAGTTCTGGGTTTTGATTCTTTTAAGGATTTGTATATTGACGATCCTTATTTTGGCGATATATGGAAGAAGTGCAAAGCGGAGCCTTTTCAGCAATTTCAGATTGTGGAGGGCTACCTTTTTAAAGGTAACAGGCTATGTATTCCTCAGTGTTCTTTGAGGGAGTCAATTATTATCGAGAGTCATGCAGGAGGTCTTGCTGGGCACTTTGGCGTGGATAAGACGATGGCCTTGCTATGTGAGCATTTTTATTGGCCACGAATGGAGCGTGACGTAACTCGATTTATAGAGAGATGCAGGGTATGTCATGTGGCGAAAACCAGAGGTACTAATGCTGGGTTGTATATGCCTCTACCTGTTCCAGATGCACCTTGGGAGGACGTCAGTCTAGATTTTGTCTTGGGATTACCAAAGACTCAACGGAATAAAGATTCCATAATGGTAGTTGTCGATAGGTTTTCAAAGATGGCGCACTTTATTCCATGTAACAAGACTTTTGATGCTTCACAGATCGCGCGATTGTATCTACAGGAGGTTGTTAAGCTGCATGGAGTTCGTAAATCCATAACGTCAGATCGTGATGTGAAATTTGTGAGTCACTTTTGGCGCACTCTTTGGAGGCATATGGGAACCAAATTGCAATTTAGTTCCTCCCATCATCCCCAGACCGATGGGCAGACTGAGGTTGTCAATCGAACCTTGGGAAATTTACTACGAAGCTGGGTTGGAGATAGTCCAAAACAGTGGGACTTGGTGTTGCCTCAAGCAGAATTTGCCTACAATCGATCGCAGAATCGAACTACAGGCAAAAGTCCTTTCGAGATAGTTTATGGGCGTAATCCAATTACTCCCCTGGATCTCACGCCATTACCGGTGGACAAACAGTTCAGTTCAGATGCTGATGACCATGCTAAACAGATCAAAGAGCTGCATTCACAGATTCATATCCAGATAGACAAGCAGAATATGAAGTATAAGCAATAGGTGGACAGACGCAGAAAAGGGGTCGTCTTCAAAGAAGGTGATCTAGTATGGATTCATCTCCGAAAAGAGCGATTTCCGGCTGGCAGGTTTAGCAAGTTGCAGCCTAGAGCTGACGGACCCTTTAGAGTTCTGGAGCGAATTAGTGATAATGCTTATAAGGTTGAGCTGCCGGGTAAGTATAATGTATCCGGAACTTTTAATGTAGCGGATTTATCTCCTTACCACACTGATGAGAAAGAACCTGAAGAGATTGATGCTAATGGAGATGAAGCCGATTCGAGGGCGAATCTTTTTTCTAGCAGGGGAGGATGATGCACCTAGGACCAGCAGACAGAATCAGTCAACGACATCGGATTGGGCTTAAATTTGGTCGGTTGAAGCGAAACGGCCGTCTGATCAATACTCGGTGCCGTTGCCATTGGATTTTGGCAATTCGGGGTCGTTTAGATGGATTTCCGGGCATTTTTCTATTTTTAGGCAATTTTATAATTTAATGGTATTTTTGTAATTTTTGCGTTATCTTTTGTCATTAGGGTTGACACCTATATAAGGTCGTCTTTAGGGTTTTGATGACAGATTATTGAATATTGAGAATATTACGATTTGATATCGTTTTGAGTGAACAGTGATTGTTCGTCGTTTATCGTTTCGATTCTTCCGTTTAGCCTTGCTTTCTATCGCGTTTCGGCATCACAAACTTTCGAGGCCTTTGATTTCGACTAGATTGTGGCATTCGTAAAGAGTCAAATACTCCAGATGTGTTAATCGTGAAACGTCCGGTCTTTCAAGGGACCGACAGTGGCATACATGCAGCTCTTCCAAGTTTTTCAGTTTGCCAAGGCCTCGAAATTGGTCATCTTTCAGTATTGGAGCATCAGAGTTAGAGAACCTATTTATACAAAAGGATCTCAAAGACTCTAGATGTTGAAGGCCGTCAAGGTTGGACAACTTCTGGCATCCAGATACACTTAGTTGTGCTAAGGATTTTAATGCTTCCAAACCCCTGATTTCTGTCAGCTTATTGCAGCAATCGAGATATAATGATAGCAAGAGTCCCAAACTTGACAAACTGGGCAACTCGCTCAAGTTATCGCACTGGGAGACATGAAGCTCCAATATTCCTGAGGGAAGCTCTGGCATGGAGTTCAACAATCTGCAACACTTAATAGTGAGCTCTTTTAGGTGGATTAGATGAGAAAGTTGAGGCAATGTGTCATCCTGACAGGTGACTCCCAAAACTGTTAAAGAGGCAGGAAACTCTGGCAGCAACCGAAGATCGAAACGACGAGTTAACACAAGGTGTTGCAGAGAAGGCAGTTTACTGATGCTTTGTGGCAGAAATTGGAGCATGTCACAGTCGTTTAAGTCAAGAATCTCGAGACAAGAAAGCTTATCGAATGCGTCCGGGAAGCCAGAAACACGTGTTGATATTAATCGAAGGATCCTCAGTGAAGACAACCCATCTATAGGGATTTTTCCCTTCCAGACTATAGCATCTTGTGGCATCTAATTCTTCGAGGTTGCCCAACTTGCTAATACTCGGTGGTAAACTACTCAATCTCTCAATGTCAGAAATGTTCAAAATTTTCAAGTTTTTCAAATCCCCTATGGATTCAGGTAATTCCAAAATGCCTGAATATGACAAGTTCAATTCAGTCAGCCGTTCCAAATTTCCAATTGAGAGAGCGTTATCAAATTGGGAACCTCTCGGATCTTCCGCTCCGCCTAATGACAAGCGCTGCAGTGATTCGCATTTATAGGCATTAAGCACCTCCAGCTTCTTCAAAAAACCTATACATGGAGGAATTTCCTCTATAGCAGTCTCGCCTATGTAAAGTTCCTTCAGTTCTTCCAAATTGCCCATTTCTTGGGGTAGCCTTTTGAGTTTCTTACATCCCTGCAAGTTCAAAAAAATGATGCCCTTTGCTTCTCCGATAGAAGGGTGAATTCGCTTGAGCTTATGGCATCCTTCGAGGATTAACATCTCTAAATTTCGGAAGGGTGAAAGATCGGGAGTAGCTTTTAAACGATGGCAACCTTTAAGAACTAGAGCTTTCAACTGCTTCGCCACCTGCAAAATAAAATGATCGATAAATTTTTGCTACATATGAATATAAGTCACTAGAAACAAAAGACAAGACGAGATGCTCTCTATCTGACCTTGAGATGACTCCAACCTTCCCAATGCTCCGAAATGTCACTTTTTGATAGATCAAGTATGACTAATTTCTCTAGACGAAAACTAGCGGGCACGAATGCAGGACATCCCGTCCACGTGAGCCATCTTAACTTAGGAAGCAAGCTTTTGGAATCTCCAATCAGTTTAGCATCAGCCACAGCAAGGAGCCTTAAGTTTGGCAGCGTCTCAAATTGCTCAGTCCTGAATTCACTCTGCGAGCTGTCTTCGTCGCTGTCTCCATCAAGCCAAAGGGCCTGAACGCGACCTTTTTGAATTCCCTTCACAAATTTTGCATCAAATCAGCAAACGCTGGACCCATTATCGCTTTGCCTTCATTCTATAGTTGTGAAGCTGACGCAGATCATACCAGATTTTATCATATATGTGATTATTTGTTTTTCTATGACGAAATCCTTCCCTTCTTTTGTTTATGCTATTTGCTCCTTTTGCTTTTTCCTTCTCTAATCCGATAAAAGGTCATTTCAAGGGAAAAAACACGATGGCTACATCGAATCACGACTTAGAATCAATCAATACTAACACCAGGTGCACAACTTGTGCAGCACAAGTAACCACTCAGCAGCAGGGAGTTTATTGTTTAACCCAAAAGTTTTTTTTCCCCCTATTTTCAACTCGGGAGAAAATGTCTACCATGTATAGATGCTAAGCACATAACTTCGGAATCACATCAACGAAATAATATAAGTAGAATAATCTGGGCCATGAGGTCTAACGATTCATTCCAATCATGAGAATTCATGTCAAAAGAGAGTACAAAAAAGAGATAGAAGTAACAATTACCTTATTTCCCTGAAGTACTTCCAAAGCTTCATCACGGACCCACAGCCTACTTCGATTGATAGGCTCATCATAATCTTCTTGACGAACAATTTCCCTACCCAAGTCTCTCAGTTGGTCGTGCATTTTTAACTTTCCATCATCTCCAATTTTTATTAGTGACATAAAACACAATGTTTCAATCCCCATCTCCGGAAAAAAATTACAGGCATCCCACATGTTGGATGCCATTCTCAAGTCATCTCCAATGAAGAAACAAGCCATATCCAAAAATATCTGCTTTTCCTCATGGTTTAATGCTTTATAACTAATCCTTAGCTTCTCTTGTACTTTCTCATGTGGTATTCTCTTTAACTTATTCAATGCGTCTTGCCAAAATGCTTCTTTTCGCCCATGCAAAAATGAACCTATGACTTCGAGAGCTAGGGGAAGCCCTCCGGTAGTGGACACGAAAGCACGAGAGAGAGATTCAAATTCACACGGAGGAGAGTCCCTCATAAAGGCATGTCTACTAAACAAGATCAAGGACTCATGCTCAGCAATTTCCTTGAGTTCGTACTTGTAGTTCACCACATCATCATCAAGAATGGAATTTATTCTTGTGGTAATTATTATCCTACTTCCCATCTCAAACCAGTCATGTTTCCCAACCAAAGCTTTAATCTGATCGATGTGATCCACGTCATCTAGAAGAAGTAGGACTTTGTTATATTTAAATCTAGATTCCATGATCCTGATTCCTTCATCCGCATTAGACACTTGATTGTCCATTTTCAATATATCAGATATTAATTGATTATGCAAACACGAGATCCCCTTGCGCCGTGAGGATTCTCGAATATCTAAAATGAAACTATGATGTTGAAATTGGTCATAGAGCTTCTTGTAGACAACCTTTGCTAAAGTAGTCTTACCGATGCCCCCCATTCCATGAATACCGACAATTTGGGTGGCGTTGGGTTTATCATTCAGCAGTCTCAAGATATCCTCCATAGCAATATCGATTCCGACAAGTTGTTCGTTAACAACCGGTTGAAAGGCCTTCTTTAACTCACTCGAAACTTTTTTGACGACCATTCTCACCAGTTCTCCTTCGCGGCTGTTTATAAAGCATTCAAGCTAAAATGCATTAGAAGAACACTCATCTCCTTTTATACCTCATTATCACAACACTACAGCATATAGGAGTCAAAAAATGAAGGAAAAAAAAAAAAAAAAAGCAAGCACGAGTTGAGAAACAGACGAATGTATAGCTAGCTGGACAAGCAAAAGACCCTGATGAAAAAAAGTAAACAAGGCTTTGATTGAAAATGAATTACCCGCTAGCGGTTCTCTCCGATGCCCATCCCTTTAGGGAAGCCACTTCTTGGAGTGCTTGTTCCCATTTTGCAACAACTCCCTCCACATACTTCCCACTTAAACGGGAGAAAGTCTTTCCAAAGCTTTCTTTTTGGTATCGCACATGGGCTGGTTCAACCCGGTAAAATATGGGCAAGACAACGTGCTCACCTCTCTTCATGCACTCTATCATCTCAACGAGCTCTTGAAGGCACCACTTGCTCGAAGCGTAGTTCTGAGAGAGGATCGGGCTCGAGATCTTACTGTTATTAATGGCTTGGTAAAGGCTGTTGCCGATCTTCTCACCTTCGCGAAGCTCGTTGTCGTCTCTGAACACGCGGATTCCAGCATCGACAAGGCTGTTGTAGAGGTGATCCACGATGGTTTTCCGAGTGTCCTTTCCGCTGAAGCTCAAGAAAACGTCGTAGTTGTCACTTCCCGCCGAAGTGGCGGACGAGCTAGACGCGCCGGTATCATCAACATTTCGAAGGGCGCTCTTCTTGTTGCTCTAGACAAAATTGTATACGAGCACAGAGAGAAGAATCGACCCAACCAACACTGCAAAAGAAAGCCCAAACACTAATGACTCGTCGATTACGCTGCCCGATCTGTTGAATCGCTAGTTTTGATTTAATGAATCATTATTAGGTGTCATGTCCTTGCCCCTAACCACTAGCATTAGGATATTATATTAGTTACTATTCAATGGACGGCAGTACAAACTTGCGCCCCGGATTTGATGTACTCATAAGACTCGATCACATCCGAAATGTTTAAGCGCACCCGATGCAATAGTCAAATTTTCGATCGTAATCTATTTTTTTATTAATTAAATTACGGTTTTGGTGAAGATTATAATCTGACCCGAATGGACCCCCCGGAAAAAGACTCTCACGCCGTGTATTTGGTGAACTTTTATGAAATGTTTAATTTTGCAAAGTGAGTTCCAGCTATTCTTCTTCCAATTCTTCCAGGCTGGGCTCTGTGTCCCTTATCTTAAAATAAAATAAATAATAATACGACGATTACGTATACATGGAGAGCTTGTATTTCTAGACTAGACTTTCGTGCCATAAATGAATAATGCCTGTTTAGTGATGGTAGAACTAATTGAGCTCCCAAATAGTTATGTTCACTGTTCAATTTGTCTGTGCTCACCTTTGAGAGAGGATCGGGATCGAGATCTTACTGTTATTAATGGCTTGGTAAAGGCTGTTGCCGATCTTCTCACCTTCGCGAAGCTCGTCGTCGTCTCTGAACACGCGGATTCCAGCATCGACAAGGCTGTTGTAGAGGTGATCCACGATGGTTTTCCGAGTGTCCTTGCCGCTGAAGCGCAAGAAAACGTCGTAGTTGTCACTTCCCGTCGAAGTGGCGGACGAGCTAGACGCGCCGGTATCATCAACATTTCGAAGGGCGCTCTTCTTGTTGCTATTGACAAAATTGTATACGAGCACAGAGAGAAGAATCGACCCAACCAACACTGCAAAAGAAAGCCCAAACACTACTGGATCACGATTCATTTTAACTTCCTTCGATGATTCTTGAACCGATCTTTCTATGAATATCAGAGAACAAAATGCCTCTATTCGGGTAGCCCAACTAGAAGACCGTTCAGAGCTGAGTTACTTTCAAGATGCACATGGATCTTGAGGGAAAAAGGTAGACAAACTAATAGAAAATGACCGGATTTACTCGTCCCGCAAACCACCCACCCTCGCTGTCGATATGGACCACTGTTTACTGTTTAGCAGGTACCAATTTTTAACTCGTCACTGCAGGTTCCAGATCCCAAATATTGCAAGAGAAATGATTATGTAAACTGTCTAACCTACTATGTTGTTAACAGTATATTCAAGTTCACAAAAAATAAATAATAAATAATCAAAAATTATTTTGAGATTCACTCGTTCCATAATTTATGGCGCACAACATGATGTTCCTCACAGTCATCCAAAAACTGTTATGCTAGCGAAACTCAGTATTGCAAAGTGAGTTCTAGTTGTTCTTGTTCTGGTTCTTACAGGCTGGGCCCCAAATCTCTAGGAGGTAAAAAAAAAAAAAAACTGTATAAGAAAACCACTTAAAATAAACAAATAACAATAACAGCAATAATAACGACAATAATACCACGACATTTGGAATTAGTGCTGCGACCGAAAACATTTTAAATTCCTCATCACACCTTTTATAAAATATCAATCAGTTCTGGACCACCAGGCTGGATCATTTTCTTAATCGAGCGGCTCCCGTAACGCGGTTTTCGCAATGCAAAGACAAATTATATGGCGTGGGAAAAGAAAGAGATGTTATAAGCACAAAAGAGCGCATATTCCGCTACGTTAATAACGCGCCGATTACGCTGCCTGATCTGTTGAATAGCTAGTTTTAATTTAATGAATCATTATTAAGCGTCATGTCCTTGCCCCTAACCACTAGCATAGGATAGGATATTATATTAGTTATTATTAACCGTCATGTCCTCATAAGACTCGATCGCATCCGAAATGTTTAAGCGCACCCGATAAAATAGTCAAATTTTCGATCGTAATCTATTTTTTTTTATATTAAATTATGGTTTTGGTGAATATTATAATCTGACCCGAATGGACCCCCGGAAAAGTGAGTTCCAGCTATTCTTCTTCCAGTTCTTCCAGACTGGGATCTGTGTCTCTTAAAATAAAATAAAATAAAATAAAATAATACGACAATTACATATACATGGCAGAGCTTGTATTTCTAGACTAGACTTTCATGCCATAAATGAATAATGCCTGTTTAGAAATATTTGAGCTCCCAAATAGTTATGTTCACTGTTCAATTTGTCCGTGCTCTTTCATGATATGTAGTACATGGTGTTCGCTTTGTCTGTACGATGTTTACTTGGTATTGAATTAGAAATCGCCGTAATTTTCATTAAGCTGAAAATGGGTTTTTATATATACCCAAGAGTATATTCTAGAAGATTTACTAACAAAAGGAAAATACATAAAATAGAAAACTACGATCCCAAATCAATCAAACCGATTGCACGATCTTTAATTGATATCAAAATATACGATTCCGAATCTCCTAAAATTGATAACACAATATTCGGCTGATACACCCCCTCAAATGGAAGAGTCGAGGCTGCAAATCTTCAACTTGTCTCGTAAAAATTCAAAACGTGCTGTAGGAAAAGTTTTGGTGAGAGCATCGGCCAATTGGTCCGCTGTGGAGAAAAATAGCTCATTGAGCTGTCGTTTGGCGACACGATCACGGACAAAGTGGAAGTCAATTTTAACATGTTTGGTACGAGCATGAAAAATCGGATTAGCATATAGATAAGTGGCACCAATGTTATCGCACCAAAGGATGGGAAGACCATGAAGAGGGAACCCAAGCTCTTGAAAGAGTGACTCAAGCCAAATGAGTTCAGCTGCAGCATCAGTAAGGGCTTTATACTCAGAATCTGTGGAAGAGCGCGCTACGGTTCGTTGTTTCTTAGAGATCCAAGAGATTAAGCTAGAACCCAATAAAATAGCTACCCTCCAGTTGACTTGTGGGAAAAGTACACTTTTAGTACCAAAAGTTGTGTACGAAGACCAATTATTTTTTAAAAACGATCACTTAAGTGCCAACTTCTTTTAGAAACGATAACTTTAGTGCCAACTTTGATATGCCACGTCAGTTTAAATAATAATAAAAACGACACGTGTCGGATTTTCGGCAAGTGACATCAGCTTAAATCGGAGTTAGCACTGAAGTGATCGTTTTTAAAAGAAGTTGGCACTTAAGTGATCATTTTTAAAAAAAAGTTAGCACTAAAGTGATCTGTTTGAAACTTTTTAGCACTAAAATGATCTCCGTACATAATTTTTGGCACAAAAAGTGTACTTTTGCCGTTGACTTCCTGTCATCAGAGTTGCCAGCCTAATTCGTATCGAAAAAGGCTTGCAAGCGAGTATCATTGCATCGGGAAAGAAACAAACCATATGACCTTATATGTTTGAGATAACGCAAGATGTGGGTGCAAAAGCCGGTTCGCTAGATGTCCATTGAAGAATTTGCCTGCCGTCGCCGGAGAGGCGGTCTCCCTAACCGAAGTGGCGGCCGTCCGCCCGAGAGGCGGCCCCCCTAACCGGAGTGGCGAAGAGGCGATTAGGTGTGGCAAAGAGGCGGACAAGGAGTGGCAAAGAGAGAGGTGGCTTGAGCAATGGATAAGAGAAATCCTATCATGCTCTATCCCACCCCTCCCCTAGGATTATTTTATCCCCCTATATCCTCTTATATCCCCTCTGTATCCTATCCTAGATAACTACCAAACACAAGATAAAATAAAACATATCCTATTTTGAGTTTTATCCGGTCAACCAAATGAAGCCATATTGATTGAGAGATCGTGTGTTAGAAATGACTGACAATACTATCAGACTGTGAGGCTAGTAGCTTCCACAAAAAAAAAAAAATCTAATCTAACAAGGAAATTAGCTATTTTAGGAAAAATTGAACTACTAGATACCATCCGTAATATCTAATAAAATTTCTAACAATATTCTTTACTAGGGAATTCTCTAATATCCATAATTATACTTGCATATTCCCCTCAAGCTCCAGCTTGCATGTGAGAGACGCAACTTTCTTCTAAAGTGATTACTAAGCGTTATGTAAGCCTGAACATCACGAAGCTCCCAGCACCATCAAATGTCGAGATACAAGAGCTGCTACCATGCATGACAATTTGACAGTACCGTTATTATTTCTGACGTCACGATTTTTCAATTAATGAGTGCTTTATGAGAAAAGTGCGGTGATGGAATGTGTGAATCTACTGTCAGAAATAATGACAATGCTCTTAGACTGTTAGGGAAGCATTTCCTATCGAGGTATTTCAGATTATATCGAAGCAGGAGAGGTCTAGTAATGTTTTAACGGATATGCACACCGTGGATATCCAATTCTTCTAAGTTTGTGAATAGATGTGCAAGGCCGTTAGGTTAGACAACTTCCCGCATCTTGATACAATTAGTTTTACTAAGGATTTTAATGCTTCCAGACCCTTGATTTCGGTCAGCTCTCGGCACGAATTGAGATCTAATTTTGACAAAAATTCCAAACTTGACAAACTTGGTAACTCTTTCAACTTACGACAATCGTGGACATGAAGCTCCAATAATCCCGATGGAAGCTTAGCATGGATTCCAGGGGAAAATTACCAAAAAAGTCCTAAACCTTTTACATATGTGCCAATTCAGTCCTAAACTTTTTTTTTTGCCGATTCAGTCCTAAACCTTTTACAATTGTGTCATTTAAGTCCATCCGGCGAATTTTGGCCGGCCGGTGCTGACGTGGATGCCGGCCGGCCGGCGACTCATTATTTTAATATTTTTTGAATTATTTACGATTTTTTTATATAATTTTTAAGATTTCTTTTTTTCTTTTCCTTTTTCTTTTTTTCCCTCTCCCCTCCCCTCCCCCTTCCCTTCCCTTCCCTTCCCTTCCGTTCCGTTCCTTGCAACTCCCGTTTCCTGCAACTCCAGCCCATCGCCGGATTGAGGCGCGGCTGGATAGGCTACCTCGCCCGGCCATGGCAGAGGTCAACCTCGCCGTCGCCGGATGAGGCAACGACGGCGAGGTCGAGCCTCGCCATGGCCGGGCGAGGATCGGCCTCGCAAGCCTAGATCTGGGCATTGCGAGTTCAGAGGCCGGTGAGCTGCAGCTCCGCGTTCAGCGAGGGGCGTCGGCCGACGAACTCCTACCTCGATGGCCTCTGCGAAGCTCGCTCATCCGGGAAGCCCCGAGCTCGTCGGCCATGGCCAAGCTCGAGTTCGCCTGGATCTGGCGAGCTTGTGGCTTGCCGGCCTCGGGAGAGCCCGAGAACGCCGGGACCAACCGCCTTGAGCTCGCCGGGCCGAGTCATGGCCATCACCGGGCGGCCAGAGGAAGGAGGACGGAGCGGCACAGGATGAAGAAGAAACGCGATCTGGATTCTGGAGCAAGGAGGAAGAAGGAGGTGGGACCTGTTGACACATGATTTTTGACCAAGTCTTTTTTTTAGTTTTATTTTTTGAAAAAATCACGAAAAATCCATAAAAAGTCAAAAAATTACAAAATCAACTTTGGTGGCCTTGGCCAAGCCCAAGGAACCATTCTTGACCAAAACATAATTTTTCATATTTTTCACATTTTTTAGTATTTTTAGAAAATAGGAAAATACTCAAAAAATTCAAGAAAAATAGCATTCGAGGTCACAAAAATATGGAAAAATATCCAATATTTTTCTTTTTAATCCCTTGTATTTTTGACCTCACAAAAAGTTCAAAATTAAATTCAATTGTGGGCGTTCCTTTGTAACCCGTACCATTGAATTTGAGAAAAAAAATACCAATTGAGTCTTTTAAATTCCAAATTTGGCATTTTCTAGGATCTTGACATTCAATCTAATTGTTCCCTATTTCAATTTGACCTAATTGCTCGGACAAGTTGTTCAATTGCAAACATAAATGCATTTTAGTCCTTGAAATTGAGCATAATCGAAATTACTTTCAATTCAAGGACTATCATTACAAATTGAACATGCTACCCAATGGATTTCACCATTTTAAATCGATTGGCGCAGGTGGTTTGACTCAATTTGATCATTTACACCCTCAATTACATGATCCCCAATTTCCAATTAAATGAAAATTTGGGGGTTTTGTAGAAATTGATGAAAACTTTGGGCAAAACCACATTTTTAGATAAAATCCATGCCCTAGATTCGATTCCAAAGTTTAATTGCAAAAATTCCCAATAGATTTGGATTAATTTTGAAAATCTCAAATTGGAACCGGTTCGCACCGGTCAGACCGCCGGTCCGACCGGTCGAACCGGTCCAGAACAGTGTCATCGTCTTCATCAAACCTGAGCACAGATGAACAGTGATAGATCGAATTTTAAAGACCAAATTGAGCGTTCAATCGACGACAATCGGAGACGCAATGGTAGGGGTTTTTAGCCTTGGAGCATTCCCCGTCGATTGACACCCAGATCACGACCAATGGTCGCCCGAGGAAGAAACGGTCAGCTGGTCAACCTCGCAGACCCGCGAAAGTCAACAGAGGCAAAAACAGCTCAAATCCTTGTCAAATTCGTGCGAAATGAAGCTCACCGCGGAACCAAAAGGGATTGAGCGAAATGCCCATCTTCCCCGACTTCGTTTTGACCCAATTGCACGTGACTACACGTGCCAAACCGAGTCAGTTGAAGATCCACCGTTCGGCGCCAAAAATCGAACAAGCTATATAAGCTAACAGGCCTTCGCGAAGGAAAAGAGGACGGTATTCAGTTAGAGAAGGTGAAACTGAATCGAAAGAGAGAAAAAAAACGCGAGGAAGAGCTCGTCCTCCGACCCCGGTCGTCGAGGACTTGAACTCGACTGCAAGGCACTGGTTGGGCCGTCTCCGGCCAAACCAAAGCCAAAGAGGGTCGTCACAAGCTCGCCTGAGGCTTCAGGAAGCGATCGTTGCCGGCCGCGCCTCGTGAAATCGCGAAAAAAGGTGAGACGCAGCTTCAAGCTCTCTCTGTGCATCAATGGCGACTTGCCTGTTTAACGATCATTCTTGCGATTTGTGTGTGCGTTTCGTTCCTTGAACACCACTGACCATGTTCGCATCTTCATTTTGCATCGATTTCGCTCACATACCTCGAATTGAGTCTCCCAATTTAGCCTTCATAGCCGATTCCTGCCCAGCCAAATCTGGGCCGAGCGAGCTCAATCGGAGCTCGAGGTAAGTCCTCTGCACCTCCTGCCGTGTCGATTTATGAATCAATTGATCTGATTTCGCGTAAGTCTGTGTGATCGAACCTCCATGGCCGTACTCGGCACCTTGCTCGATGCTTGCGATTTTGCGAACGATACGCTGTGATTCTTGGATATGTTAGATTAGGGACGATCGCGAGTCGATTGCCGTCGATTCTGCACGATTTCATCGAAAATCCACCGTTGGATCATCGTCGGAGTTCCACAGCCGTTCGCTCAGTTGTAGTCGGGAGGTTGAAGACGATGCTGACCTGTCATAGTCAACTGGTCAAATATCCAAGTGTCGTCCTGCGATTAGCCCACGTGTTAGCCCAGTCAGCAAGGCCCTTAGGGTCTGTTATTTGAATAAACAGATCGGACGGATGAGATAAATCGAGTCTAAATTCTAGCGGCCGTCCGATTAGTAATTAGGTTTATCCGAAAATCTTTAAAATCAGAAAATCAAAACGAGCAGAAACGGTGCCGTTTAAGTTAGTAGCAGTGCGGCGTCGTTTTAGGTTAGAGAGGGTGAACGGTCCAGATCGAGTCTTGCGTTCTAATCTTGACCGTAGATTTTGGTAGGTCGATCAGACGGCTCTAGTCATGTCTTTGTTCAATCTAGGCCGTAGATTTCAGTTAGTCCATCCAACAGCCGTGGATTAGCCACTTGGCTCTATAGGAACCGTTGGATCTAGCACGGATAATCAGAAAAATAAAAAAGGGGATACGGCGTCGTTTCAAGGCTTCAGTCGCGCGGATCCGGGTCTGGACCAGGTGGGTCGGGTCGACCCGGTCCGAATCATATTTTTTTAAAAAAAAATCATAGAATGATTTTAAAAATAAAAAAAATCAAAAAATCAAAAAAATCCTTGAAAATCCAAAAAACAAATGCTAGAAAATTCCAGGAAATTCCAAAAAAAAATGTGAAAAAATTGTGGAAAAACCCTAGACATTCCAGAAACCCCCGAAAATCGAGAGTTGACCACAGACAACTGGTCAACCCTATTTTTAGGGTTTCTTACCCAATTTTTCGAGACTTGACGACATTACCCTTTAGGGGTAAGTTGCCACTGCTGTGTATGTAAGGTAAGGCCGATAATACCAAGGTAAGAATTAGGGTCGGGTAGGCGACCAATTCTTAGGTTTGGGTTTTCGAGTCCCGCCTCTTTTCTCAAAATGACGATCTTGCCCTTCAATGGGAAAATTATCTTTCTTATCTCAATCGAGTTCTGGAAATTGCTTAAAGTTAGGGTTTGGGTCAGGTGGACGACCAACCCTAATATTTGAGATTTTCAGTTCTCGTCTTTGCCCAAATGACGATTTTACCCCTCTAAGGGTAAAATCACTTGAAAATTCCAGAAAAATCCTGAAAATTCCCGAAAAATAGGAAATGGATTGGATTGATGGCCAATCCTATTTCCACTGTCTTTTGACTTCTCAATTCGTCCAAAATGACAGATTTACCCTTTTAAAGGTAAAATTTTCCCTGAATTATTCAAAATTACGATTCTGCCCCTCATGGGTGAATCAGGTCCAAATCACTCCTAAGCCTTGATTGATATTTCTCTAGGCCAATATGGCCTCATTAGGGATACCATGTTGATTTCATGTGTTTTATCCGTATGTACTGGATCCTCGATTTGCGCACCTTTTTTTTTATTGATTGTGATTGATAGGGCAGTATCTCCCATCTACATGAACTCCTAGATTTAGGATCTGTACCCCACTCATCTGTATGAAATCCTAGGATCAGATAAACCATTCAGCTTAGGTACCGAAAGGGCGTCAACTTTGACAGTCGACGTAACTAAGTCCCCGAACCCACTTCTCTGGTTTCCGCAGAATCGAATAGACCACTCCCAACTATTCGATAGGGTTTCCGATCGTACCCTCCACGAAACGATTGGTGGCGACTCTTTGGCATGCACACTCATCACATGTCACTAGACCACACTAAAGGTCGATCACGTATATCCAGCAGTTGCGATTTGGGTAATGGACCTTGGGAGAGGCCCGCGTCCGATCAGTCAGCGATCGGGCGACCCATTAGCCGCTCCGCTCGAGAGAGTCGCGACAGACTGGAGACTCCGCTGGGGACATATTCTAAACCAGAATCTCTGGTTACGAATTCCAGAGGACTTGAGCCGATTAAAAAGTTGTTTGGTTTATCTGACCTTGTTTTCTGCAGATGCTCTCGAAGGTGAGGTACGTACACTAACCATTGTGTTAGATGTTTTTGCAGATTGGAGAAATAAGGGGTGGAGTGATTGTTGACATTTTTTCCTGCAGGTTGGAGTTGGGAATGTATGTTTACTTTACGCACATACTGAAGCGGTGTTTGATACAAACTGCTGTACATGGCCTTGCATTGTGATGATCACGACACATTGCACACACTGGCGGTCAAACCCCGACTGCAACCACCCTTAGGTTACCTTAGATAGGGAAAAAGTGCGAAAAGGATCTTGTGTTTGATGGCACTTGAGACTCTCGTACCCGTTCCCGCCTACCATATGCATTGGCGATATCTAACCCTCTTGGGTAGGTACCCTTGGGGAGGAATCTGCCTCGTGTGGATCGTGGGAGCCTGAGCCGTAGGTTCCTCACCTGATTTTTGGTTTTTAGAGTATACCCACTTGTCTCATGCGCATGTCTATGGATGGTTGGTATACCTAAAACCGCCCATTAATAAGAGGGGGACATTCCACATTCCCCCAGGTATGGTTGGTAAGGCATTTACTTCCAATGTACTTTACTATTCCCTGCTCCATGATATGACTCATGCATTACATACATTCATGTGCATTCACGTCATGCAAATCGCTCAAGTGACTAATTGAAACAGCAATGGTAATAGGTTAGAATGTCGCTGTTCCCTAAGAGCTCGACAGAATTGGTAACCTTCGAATACCTGAGGAAGGTCACTCGCTCTGGACCGAACACAAGGCTGCACTTCACTAGATTCGTGCATGGTCGGGAGCTGACTGGACGTAAGTTGGGATACGTCGAAGATTGCCAAACCCGTTACTATGTCGATAACCTCAGATTCAAGCGACAAGCAGACGAGATGTTCAAGGACTATCTGGAGATGAAGAGGCAGCGTCGCAACCAGTTAGCCAGGGAGTTATACGCCCGCTGGAAGACCAAATTACTGACCAAAGAAAGTACATCCATGATCACCTTCTGGGGAAAAAGAAGAAGCCCCGCGACCAAGACAAAATCGAAGCGTATCACACTCAAGAAGGTGAAACCCGAGAAGGCTCCCGAAGTCATCATACCCTGGACTAGAGAATGGCCAGAAGAACTACAACCTCTCGACCAAAGCACTGAAGATAACTCCCCTACCCTAGATTAAGGGAGAGTTCCTGACCGACTGTCATTTGGGTAGACCTCTGGAAAAAGAATGATTTAGATCCTCACATTCCATTGGCTTTTATGGCTTTCTTGTTTGAAAAGACCTCTCTTTACCTTTCTTCTATTAGACATCTTGACTGTAATAAAAATGCATCCCACTTTGTTCCTTTGATGTGTTGACCGATGGAATGTGACGTTGCTGTTCCCTTTAGTCACTGAGTAAACCCGACTAAATTGCATAATTCACTTCCCTGAAATGCAAATTAGGCTTTGAGTCAGGCTTTCAAGACCTGAAAAAGGTCATAATCTACATTTCTTCAAATTGAACTATGCAATCAAGTTAGCTCATGCATGCCTCATGACATATGCATATTCATACGTTTAAAGTAATTTCTGACGATTGACTTTTTAAAAATCATTTGCATATTTTAGACTTGATGAGAAAGAACGATATTCAAGTGTTCAAAATCCCTCGAGCTGAACTCCAATCATGGTGGGATAGCATGGGCGAAGCCGGCCAGAAGTATGCGGAATCACGATTAGGGTACCTATTGGACTTACTGAAGATTGAGTGTCCACCTGCCTTTATTCAAGCCATGGTGCTTTACTGGGATCCTACCACCGCTACATTTTGCATGGAAGGACTAGAGATCACTCCCACTATCTAGGAATACAGCGCCGTCATCGGAGTTGAGTTCACCCCTACGCTCGTCCGACCCCCTATAGGACTTGAACCCCTGAGTCAGGTGGCTGAATTCCTTGACACAAACCTGAATGAAGTCAAAGCAGATGCAAAAAGCAATTCTGGACGAGTCTCCCTATCCTTCCTTATAGACCGATTTTCCCTCCTTCCTGCTACTAAAGGAACCAAATCTGGTGGAGCCTTTATCTTGGCATTCTTTAGCTTTGTGCTATTCCCGATCTCAACTGCCATCTTCGACCCTATCATGGCTGTAGTAGCTAGACAAGTCTGTTGTGGGTGGGATTACTCGAACATCCTCCTTGCCGAGACCCTTCTTTCCTTAGATCGTTTCAAGAGAAACAAAAAGGGAATCTTTAGAGCTTCTAGTGATCTTCTGTATCTATGGTTCACATCCCATGTCAGACAATTCCACATCCGCATGGGTTTCACTGAGATCAACCCTGATGCACACCCTCTAAAAACATTTGTTAGAACCCATACACGTGTTCCTAAGTTCAACTTCATAGAATGGAGGAACTTCCTTAAAGTCCTAAAACCCGAACAACTCCGATGGCGGCTAAGGTTGCCAACACTAAGCAAAGTCAGATTGACCTGCGATGACGGGAGTCCGGTCCCTTTGCTAGGATTCACGGGCGCTACTGCATACTATCCAAGGAGGGTGATTCGGCAGTTTGGAGCACTACAGGAGATCCCTTCTCCACCACAACCCGGTATCTTTTCCTTTGACTTACCAAGCCAGACCCTCACAGAAGAGGAGAAGAGACAATTTGAAGCCAAGGTGGCATCCATCATACATTCTTTGAAGAATTCCCAGGTCGAAGAAATAAATTGGCCAGAAAATATGACTCGTGAAGAAAACATTCATAGAGCCACCGCAGAATACATTCAG
The DNA here is from genome assembly GCA_021437785.1 of Rhodomyrtus psidioides. Lineage (NCBI taxonomy): Eukaryota > Viridiplantae > Streptophyta > Magnoliopsida > Myrtales > Myrtaceae > Rhodomyrtus > Rhodomyrtus psidioides. The sequence continues at coordinate 3,339,079 of JAILYB010000071.1, read as the reverse complement.
CACTTTAAAGCAATACGACGAAGCCTTGTCGAACCCTACATACCTGAATACATTGTACCATACGTACATGGAATAGAGCCGTATATACCCGAAGACATGGGACCGCTGTCATATTCAGAGGATGATGAGTCTCAGATTGAAGATGGGAATCCATACTGGGATGATGAGGATACCTTAGGCCTCAAACGTCCTAGACTTGAATAAGCTGTTCTGTCAAGTGTAAAATAAGCAAACATTGTGACACATTCTCATACATTCTCATTTCTATTAGACACTATCTGGGACATATGAGTATGAATGTGAACATGTTTTGCAAACGCATAAAAACTATCGTCAGAAATTACGCTTCTTTTAGTTCCATGAATTCTTGTTGAGAAATGATTGAAAGAACTACTTACATGAGGCTAAGGCTCACAGAGTAGCCCTTTTTCTCATATGCTGACAAGGAATATGCAACTGAAAGGATTAGCTATTTCTTTTTTGCTAGAAATAAAAGAAGTACTCACTAGAAATCTTTTCAAAACAGGTACACTCTCATCACGGAACTACCGACACATCGTTTCCGCACTCGCCTTAAGACAAGAATGGAGCAGCAAGAATTGACTTCGCGCGTGGGAATGCTAGAATCCCAAATGACTGCCCTAGCAACTATGATGACCGACATCAAGGCCATGCTGGAAGCCACTCAAGCTAAACAAACAACGGCCCATAACCAGAACAACTCGAGCCCTTCTACGGTAACAGATGTAGCTGATAAAGAGGTAACAAGAGATACCCAGCGTACAGAGGAGGACATACATGAACTAAACAGCCGATCACAACAGAAGGCCTCTCCTGTCATCATCAACCTCGAGAAGGAGGAGAAAGGGAAGCAGACCATGAAAACAGAGGCGGAAGCTAAAAGATTGGCCAAGATTGAGGAATGCTTGAGCAGCCAAGGTTACGAACTGGCACGCTTCGACAAGATATCTCCTTTTGCTAAAGTAGAGACTCCTCCTGACTATAAGGAACCAGAGTTCGTGAGAAAATACAATGGGACAGGCTGTCCCCGTGCCCACCTCAAGTATTATCTGCGCAAGATGGCGCACTATTCAGATTATATCCCGCTATTAATGAACACATTCCAAGAAAGCTTGGCTGGCGCCGCTCTGGCCTGGTTCATTGAGCTAGACCTGGAAGATTACGACGGATGTGAGGATCTCGCAGAAGACTTCCTCAGACAGTACAAGTTCAACACGGCTACAGCCCCAACAAAAGAGGACCTTTTACGAACTTCAAAGGCAAGAGGTGAGTTGATTAGAACATACGCCCAGAGGTGGCGAGCCTTGGCCACCCAAGTAAAGCCATCAATCCCAGAAGAGGAACTGATAGACTTATTCCTAAAGGTGCTCCCCTACGAGTACTTTGACAAGCTGAACACTTCCGGATGTCAAACGTTCGCACACTTGATAAAGGTTGCTGAAAGGCTGGAATGGGCCTTGAAGGAGAGAAAACCCCATGAAGCTTCCAAAAGACAATATCCTTTAAGAAAGGAGAAAGAAGCTGGGCTCGACATAGCATTTATACCAGACCCCTACAAGCTCAAAACATTCGGCAATTCTAATCAGGCCAAAGGCGGATCATCCTGGTCAGTGCCAAAGGTACAAGAGCCTAGGAGAAAGCAGCCCCAGAAGCAATTCTCCCAGCTCCCCAGGCCTTTATCCAAGCTGCTCCCGATGCTGCTGGAGCAACACCTCGTGGCGAAAGAACCACCTAGGGCAAACCCTGCAAGGTATCCTGGCTTTGATGAGAGCCAGACCTGTGCCTACCATATGGGCGAAAGGGGGCATAATGTGGATAACTGTTATGTCTTTAAGCTGAAAGTGCAAGCCCTGATTGATAGTCAGATTCTAAAATTTGACAACACGGCCCCAAATGTACAAGAAAACCCACTTCCAGATCATCAAGCAGTAGGGGCGATATTTACTGAAGAAGAAGAAGACTACCTTAAGCTGAAGATAGATGTGCCTAAACTGACCGACCTGCTAGCAACCGCTTCGTCATACCCAAAAGCAAGGGAGATCTCGCCTGACCAAAAGAAGTTATGTATCGCCAAGATGATGAGCATGGGGATAATGTCCGATATTACTGATGAAGAATTCAAAGGGATTGAAGCTTCTCTATCTTTGAAAGGAAACCACTTCTTGATCACAACTGAGCAGAGTAGTGCCTGGGGTACCTCACACAAGAATCTGGTAAACAGTCTTGGGCCGGCCACTCAGTCAGAGGAAGAATTCAAAGAGGACGAACTAGAAGCCAAGAGGCGGAGTCTAGCAGACCTCAAGTTTATGGCTGGCGCACTTGAGAAGGGCGAAGTTATAGACAACCTGGGTCAAGATTCTGGAGGATACAACTTCAAAGTGAAATATTCGGCCCCTCCCAGCTATTATCAGAAAATGGAGGATATCATACCAGACGGATGGGGAGGTATGGATGATCCTCCTCTACCAGAAACCACGAAGAACATGGAAGAACCTTCCACAGAAGACTTTGACAACACCGTATCAATGGTCGAAGTAGCCACGACCGTGGTGATTAGATTGGATGAACTGGATAGCTTGAGTAGGGAAGAAGACTGCCCAGTCAAGCCTGTCGTGATTCAATTGCCACAAGAGAAAGAAGACAACACGTCTAAACCAAAAACACCTCAGAGGACAACTGTAACGATAAAAGTCCCCCAATAGAAGAGTACGATCCTAAAGCAGTCCATTAGGACTATGTGACCACACAAGTAGACGCGGTAATGAGGTCTGGACGATTTTATGCCCCAAGGGAAGGTGAATCCGAAAAAAGGGAGGTCACGAAGGAAGATGCCGAAAAGCTCATATCGATCATCAAAACCAGCGAGTTTGAGGTGATAGAACAGCTGAGGAAGTTACCCGCGCAGATATCCTTATTAGACCTATTCATCAATTCAGAGAAGCACAAAAACGCACTGTTGAAGATACTCAACGAAGTACATGTCCCTGAAACAATTAATGAAGTACAATTAGGGGACTTTGTGGGGGCAATTCTTTTAAAAGACCAATTGAGCTTCTCTGACGAGGACTTCCCCATGGAAGGAAGATGGCACAACAAAGCTTTATACATTTCCGCGCAATGTAATGGCAAAAGAGTGGCACACATACTGATCGACAATGGATCAGCCTTAAACATCTGCCTCTTGGCTACCATAAGAAGGCTGGGAATCAATGAAGAGATGGTTAAGGCATCCAAGACAGCTGTAAGAGCATTCAATGGCATGAAGAAGACTGTAGTGGGTGAGATCGAGCTTGACGTATTCATCGGCCCGACGAAGTTCTCTATAAACTTCCAAGTGATGGATCTGCCCAGTGCATTTGGGTTCTTGCTAGGAAGACCTTGGATACATACAGCAGGAGCTGTCCCTTCGAGCTTGCATCAAAAAGTACGTTTCGTTGTAGATGGGAAGGTGGTTACCGTACATGGGGAAGTCGATCTCCAGACATACCAGAACAGTGCCATACCCTATGTTGAACCTGAAGAGAAAACAGAGGCAAGTTATCACTCCCTGGAACTGGTAGCAACAGTTCATACCCCGGCAGGGACAAGGTTGAGAGCCACTCACATCTCAGAAGCCAATCTTTTACCAGCTAAGATGCTACTGGCATATGGGTTTGACCCCGAAAAAGGTCTGGGTAAACACAGCCAAGGGATAAATACCCCCTGCAGTTAAAAGCTAACCCTCATAGAAGAGGCTTGGGGTACCAGAAAAATCCCATGAATGAATCTGTCCCGAAAGCAACAGGCCGAGGCCGAGGCAAAAGCCTGGGACGCCGAGGAGGCAAAAGCAGCCCGAATAACTCATTCATTGGTTCTCCAACCTGGAAGGGCATGTTTCGAATGTTCAAGAATCCCTTAAATGCCTACTTCAACCAGAACTTCAAATGGCTATTTGAAGAGGATGTCACTTCACCAATAGGACCAGATCTGACGAATCCTTTTCTTGAAGATGGCTCTGTGAATGTCATCATGGAGTGGTTGGACAATGAAGCCACTTCCTCTGAGTAAAGAGACTCTTCCTCTGCCTTTAAATACTGCATTTAGAACTTTCGGCATTTTATTGTATCTTCTTTCCTTATTGTACGCATAGGAAAACGCCTTTGGATCTCCGGCCGTTGGTCCAAATAGCACATCCTGTAACGCGGCCCATCTTGCATTCAATAAAACCACGCATGTTTTGGTTAAGGGCATATGGAACCACGAATCAGCCCAATGATGATAATAGTCTTCCACACAGAAGCTTGAGGCCTGATTTGCCATATGATTCCTAATTTCCAAAAGATTTCCGCGGGGCCGGGATGTCCAATGATATGAGGATTAGTCCCGTTTGTACTTATACTTGTTTCGAAAACTTTTTCGAAAAAACTTTTCATGATCATGCATGTCATTTTTACAGAGTACAAACTAACCATACTCATGACATTTCAGGCATATCATCTCAAACATGCATACCAGGTTGTTACAAAATTCTGATCCCTCCATTAACCACTCCTATAGCATTGAGGAAGATGAAGACGAGGGTTATGCATCTATCCGCAGAGATTGGAATACCTTTGAAGAGTCGAAGACTCCTACCTCAGAAGAACCAGTCGTTATTAATTTGGGAGACGCCGTGAACATCAAAGAAGTCAAGATCGACGGACACCTATCCCGAGATGAGAAGCTCGAGTTCACCAAATTATTAAAAGAATATCAAGACATCTTCGCATGGTCTTACGCGGATATGCCAGGCCTTGACTCTAAGATTGTGGAACATGCATTGCCCACGGATCCCGGTATCAAACCTGTCAAACAAGGCAGCAGGCGGATGAAAGCCGAGTTAGAAGACAAGATCAAGGAAGAAGTCATGAAACTTCTTAGGGTAGGCTTCATTGAAGCTATCCCATACTCAGACTGGATTGCAAATATAGTCCCCGTCATGAAGAAGGATGGATGAGTTCGGATTTACGTAGATTACCGAGATCTGAATAGGGCAAGCCCAAAAGATGATTTTCCACTCCCCCACATTGATGTATTGGTGGATAGTACGACGGGTTATGAGTTATTCTCATTCATGGATGGATTCTCGGGATACAACCAAATCTTCATGAAACAAGAAGACAAACCCAAGACTGCATTTACCACACCATGGGGAAATTTTTGCTACAAAGTCATGCCCTTTGGATTGAAAAACGCCGGGGCCACCTACCAGAAGGCTATGGTCATATTATTCCATGATATGATCCACAAAGAGATTGAAGTATATGTCGATGACATGATCGCTAAATCCAAGAAAGAACAGGATCACATACGGGTATTAAGGAAGCTGTTTGAGCGCCTGCGCAAATACAATTTAAAGCTGAACCCTATCAAATGTGTGTTTGGGGCAAGATCCGGGAAACTCCTCGGGTTCATAGTCAGCAACAGGGGCATTGAGATTGATCCCTCAAAAATTCAAGCCATCCACGATTTGTCAACTCCCTCCACAGTAAGAGAAGTGAGAAGCCTTCTAGGGAGATTGAACTATATTGCCAGATTCATCAATCAACTGTCTGATGTGGCTAACCCAATCTTCAAACTGCTTAAGAAAGACGCGAAAGTAACATGGGATGCTGAATGTAGCAAGGCAATCCAAATGATCAAGAACTATCTGATCACACCGCCAGTGCTTGTGCCACCAATTCCCAGTCACCCATTGACCTTATATCTAACTATACAGCAGGAGTCCTTGGGAGCCTTACTTGCCCAAACAAACCCGATAGATGGAAAAGAAAGGGCCATATATTATCTGAGTAAGAAATTCACGCCATCTGAAGCAAAATACATACCAGTTGAAAGGGCCTGTGTAGCAGCGGTATGGGTGCTTCGTAGACTAAGACAATATACCTTACACCACCATATCCAGCTCATAACAGAGAACGATCCTGTCAAATACCTCCTGGAGAAACCCGCTTTAATTGGGAAATTGGCAAAATGGCAAGTGATGTTGTCTGAATTTGACATCAAGTGTTCTCCACAGAAGTCAGTAAAAGGGAGAGCTATAGCTGACATGCTGGCAGAAAGCCCATCAAGCAATGAATCCCCTGAAGTAATAAGCACAGAAGGTCAAATTCTGAACTTAGCAGAGGACAAATGGATCATGTATTTCGATTGTGCTGTCAATCTATCAGGGGCAGGCACTGGGGCAGTACTGATATCCCCAAATGATCAACACTATCCTGTGGCGAGAAAAATAACTTTCCCTTGCACCAACAATATCTCAGAATATGAGGCATGCATTTTAGGTCTGCGATTGGCCATTTCCATGAAGATACATAGATTGCAAGTTTTTGGAGATTCCATGCTCATCATTCTACAGACACAGGGAGAGTGGAAGACGAAAGATGCAAAGCTCATCCCTTATCATGAATACCTTGAAGAATTAATACTCGAATTCGAAGAAGTGTCATTTGAATACCTATCGAGATCCCACAATCAATTTGCAGATGCGTTAGCCACCCTCGCCTCAATGTTGCAAACGACTGGAGGGTTGGATATAGAGCCCCTGAGAATCGGCATAGTTGAAAAGCCAGCTTATTGTATGCTAATTGAAGAAGAATTTGATGGAGAGCCATGGTACTATGACATCAAGAATTACCTCTCGAAAGGGGAATTCCCCAAAGGATGCCAGTCAGGAGACCGAAAATACATAACCAAGACGGCCAGCAAGTTCTTCCTCAATGGACAAATTCTGTATAAGAGATCGTTTGATTCTACTCTGTTAAGATGTGTAGATGCCAAAGAAGCAAATATTCTCATGAAAGAGATCCATGAAGGTGTGTGTGGGCCTCACATGAACGGCCACCTCCTTGCCCGGAAGATTATGCGGCTTGGTTATTATTGGATGACCATCGAATCAGACTGCTGTCAGCACGTCCGGTCATGCCACCAATGCCAAATATACGGGGATAAGATTAATGCATCCCCGAACGAACTGCACCAAATGTCCGAAGTTTGGCCTTTCTCTATGTGGGGCATAGATATGATAGGACCTATTAATCCTGTAGCTTCAAATGGTCATCGCTTCATCTTGATAGCGATTGATTACTTCACAAAATGGGTTGAGGCCAGCTCTTACAAGAATGTCACTGCAAGAAATGTGGCAAGATTCGTTAAAAGAGATATCATATCCCGGTATGGCACCCCTCAAGCGATCATCACAGATAATGGGTCTAACATGAACAACAAGATTGTCGATGATCTGCTGGATCACTTTAGCATTCGACATCTGAATTCATCTCCTTACCGCCCACAGATGAATGGGGCAGTAGAAGCAGCCAACAAAAATATCAAGAGAATCTTGGCTAAAACAGCAGAAAACTACAGGGATTGGCATGAAAGGCTACCCTTCGCCTTAATGGCTTACAGAATATCAATCAGGACTTCCACAGGGGCAACTCCCTATAGTCTGGTGTATGGAGTGGAAGCAGTTCTACCCGTGGAAGTTAAGATTCCCTCTTTAAGAATCTTATCAGAGGGTAGATTCCCCGAGTCAGAATATTTCAAGCACAGATATGAACAGCTGAATTTAATAGACGAAAAGCGTCTTAAAGCCATTTGCCATGGACAAACTTACCAGAAGAGGGTAGCCAGGGCGTTCAATCAAAAGGTCAAGACCAGAAACTTCAAAGTAAATTTTGAATACATGATCAAGAGAACTTACTGTCGTGATGGTCAGAGTTTCACAAATCTATCAACTCCCATTGGAGCGCATGGTCAAGGGTAAAGTGTATCGTTCTAATTTTCTGAAATTCGAGAGCATGCACTGACATACTCCTTTTATGTTTTTCAGGAATCCCTAGCCGCGCTGGGCAGGTAAGTGTTCCTTTCCCAATCTTTTAGGTTTACAAGACTGTCAGAATCCTTATTGATAGAATTTGAAGGCCTCTTGGAATCTAGCATGCATTCAAATCTCATGTCTAGAAAGACGCAAAATTCTCACAGTCAAATCATTGGCATTCATGTTTAAACTTGGAGGTTATCTGAACATGATTGAAATATGCACTGTGCATCATAAATCTCCTTGGAGGGTAAGTTTTGGAGAAAGCGAAATGAACTTTCCCAACAAAAGCTGTTTAAACCGTTCAAAAGGATGTTTCCTCAGACAAGAGGCAAGCTTAGTCCAAACACATCCTATACACACTTGAGAGATAAGTGGAGTGGAAAGGATAGCAAGACCTTGACCTACGGACGTAAGGGTTATTCGCAGTGATTACACAGATCGAGACGACGGAGGCATTCGTTTCTCTATCATAAACACTACAGGTGACCATTGATAACCCTTTGAACGGCGATTTCATTCTTTACCCCTGTCAAGAACCACCCCACATTGGGGCAAACTGGAGGTACGTCCAGCGGTATCAGGAGATAAATGGTTAGAAGTTCTCTAGCTCAGACTTGCATCAATCTTCGTGTGTTGCTTGTCATTTTAACTTCTATGATAATTTAGGTGCTTTAGGATGACGAAAAGCATTCATTTCTCTTTCCTATACACTTCCACCCTTTGCACAGCCCAGTTGAGCCTATACGTTCGTTTCACAAACCCGTTGGTGATCATTGCATGTTCCAAGACGGAAGCAACGTCGCTTCAAGAGCAGAAGAGTTCAAAATATAGGATTTATGAAAAAATTCCTAGATTAATGATCGGGTGCTGAGATTCAAGTTGTACATCTAGCACACTCATTTGAAAATCCTGATCCCCAAAAGAAAAGAAAAGAAAAGAAAAGGTGGGATCCCAACAAAAGATGAGAAAAACAAAAAAAAAAAAAGAGAGAAAAATTCAATCTTGGTCATCAAGAAAAAGCAAAGTGCCTGGTAAAAGCAAGACCAATGCCCATCCAAATACTTGTACACTTGTGAATCATGTGTTTAATCTTGTAAATGCCGAAAGATGGCATGATACCTTTGTATAAGTCACTAGTGAGATCTGGATGTAAAAGAAAATTCCAAGGGAGCTAGACTGCGAAAGATGCTCCCAAATCATGTCACACTCAGATGATGAAAGCATAGACAAGATGTCGACGCCGTCTCAACATGAAAGAGATATTCTCTAAAGATAAATGCGCGCTTCGAAGACTGACAATGCTCTTCAAAGACCATTAATCCACTTCAAAGACTGAAAACGCTCTTTGAACCGGAAGGGGGAAGATGGCGGCAAACTTGCAGTGATCACCAATGTAAACCCTTCGCATATTCTAAGCCAAAAACAACCCTTTTTTTGGTCCCCAATCATACCTACGTTACAACCTTGAAAAGCCTTTTCTGATTAAGGCACTTGGATTGACATAGGGTTTAATGTCTAAGCTTAGCTCGAAGAAGTTCGAGCAAGATTATTTCTTTCTCATTTTGCAGGTTTCTTGACTTGTAAACCTGGAGCAGATATTGAAGACTTCTTTTTGAAAGCCTTGACTTGCACGCAAGTCCCCTTTGAAAACCGTTGACCAAGCCCAATATTACGGTCCCTTGGAAGTCCTCCTGATCGATCGAGGTGTATTCACTACGAATGATCCTGAACCCTAGGCATAGGTTTGATAGGAAATTCGAGTGCATTCTTCGTAAAAGACCATTATCTCAAAACGGTGAGAAGTCCTCTTTGATGAGAATATTCCGCTGAACATTTTAACCAAACTCTTTTGGTAACTTCAGATTGTTTGATTCAAACTTTCCCCACAAGGAATTTTTGATCACTTCCGTATGTTGCAAGGTGTTTTGGATAATCTCCAGCATCGTAATGCATTCATTGAAATTTTTTCATGACTATGATATGAGTCATAAAGTGCTGTCAGTTTGACATCAGATATCACTTAAAGACCATTGATGTGCCTTTGGTAAGAAAATTTTCAGATTGGAGCTTTTGCAAGATTCTTGATGACTTCGGCTCCTAAAATGGCTTGTATCACTCTTGGTGAGAAACGTTTAACATGTCTAAACTTTTGCAGAATTCCTGACAATCCCAGATCTCAGAAGAACACAACCTCTTTTTGTAAGAAGGAGTTTACATGTTCAAGCTTCTGTAAGACCCCTGGTATCCCCAGACCTCAGAATGCTACTTCTTTTGTGAAGAATATATTTCAAGTTTAAACTTGTGCAGGACTCGTGGTAGCCCAAAGTCCCAGAATGACTCTTTCCTTAAGAAGGAGAGTTTATATGCTTGAGCTTCTGACAGATTCTTGGTAACCCCAGATTCTAGAATGCTATTGTTCTTGGTTAAACTTCTATAGGAATCACGGTAACCCCAGATTCTAGAAGGATGCCTTGCTCTATGAAGAAGAGCTTTCAAGTTTATTTTCCTGCAAGATCCCTAGTAATTCCATATCTCAGGAAAACACATTCTTATGAACAATTTTATAGGTTTGATCTTTCTGCAGGATGCCTGGAATCCCCAGATCCCAGAATGTCACCTCAAATGTCAAAAGGACAATCTCCGAAATCAGCCCTCTGTGAGATTTCAAATTTACAGGTTTGATCTTTCTGCAGGATACCTGGAGTTCCCAGATCCCAGAATGTCACCTCCAATGTCAAAAGGACAATCTTCGAAATCATCCCTCTGTGAGATTTCAAATTTACAGGTTTGATCTTTCTGCAGGATGCTTGGAATCCTCAGATCCCAGAATGTCACCTCCAATGTCAAAAGGACAATCTCCGAAATCATCCCTCTATGAGATTTCAAATTTACAGGTTTGATCTTTTTGCAGGATACCTGGAGTACCCAGATCCCAGAATATCACCTTCAATGTCGAAAGGACAATATTCAAGATAGTCTTTCTGCGAGATCTCAGGTAACCCCTAGATCCCAGAAGAATCTTATCAAAGTTTTTGCAAGTTTAAGTTTTCTGCAAGATACTTGGAATCCCCAAATCCCAGAATAACGCCTCGCGTGTCGAAAGGACAATTTTAGGAATCAGCTTTCTGTGAGGTTCTAGGTAATCCCTGAATCCAGAACAGCCCATGTGGTAAAGCCTAAAGGTTAGGCACACCTCACTTGTATGAATCCTAGTTAATTCCTTAGAATATAGGATCAAAAACTGTTGACAAAATCTGCTTTCTGTGAGGTTCTAGGTAACCCCTAAACCCAGAATAGCTCATGTGGTAAAAGCCTCAAGGTTAGGCACACCTTATTTGTATAAATCCTAGTTAATTCCTTAGAATATAGGATCAAAATGTTCGACAATCCCTAAGAGACTGGGTGCGTCATCCATAGGTTCCTAGCGGAAAGGAGTCCTATTCATAGTCTGATCCACCATATGGATCAAAACCCCTGACAATCCCTAAGAGACTGGGTGCGTCATCCATAGGTTCCTAGCGGAAAGGAGTCCTATTCATAGTCTGATCCACCATATGGATCAAAACCCCTGATAATCCCTAAGAGACTGGGTGCGTCATCCCTAGGTTCCTAGCAGAAAGGAGTCCTATTCATGGTCTGATCCACCATGCGGATCAAAACCCCAACAATCCCTAAGAGACTAGGTGCGTCATTCACAGGTTCCTGTCAAGTATAGGAATCCCATTCTGGTACAGCCTACCATACAGGCTAGAGTTTAACCGCCCTAGGATACTCAAAAGACGAGTCCCCAGGTATTCACTTGAACCCGCTATACACCGCGCATGCCGTACGAGCATCAGGCATGTGATCAACAGGTAAGTAACAGGTGGGTCTCTCTACTTTCTCCCTCACGTCAGCAAAAGAATGAGGAGCAGATTCGTTTTTCTTTTCCCCAGTCGAGTCGGTCTAGACTCAGGTGTCACTTATCTTTGAACGAAACCTCTCACGAGATTCCTCTCAAAGAGGGGCAGCTGTTGACACCTGATTTTTGACCAAGTCTTTTTTTTAGTTTTATTTTTTGAAAAAATCACAAAAAATCCATAAAAAGTCAAAAAATTACAAAATCAACTTTGGTGGCCTTGGCTAAGCCCAAGGAACCATTCTTGACCAAAAAATAATTTTTCATATTTTCCACATTTTTTAGTATTTTTAGAAAATAGGAAAATACTCAAAAAATTCAAGAAAAATAGCATTCGAGGTCACAAAAATATGGAAAAATATCCAATATTTTTATTTTTAATCCCTTGTATTTTTGACCTCACAAAAAGTTCAAAATTAAATTCAATTGTGGGCGTTCCTTTGTAACCCGCACTATTGAATTTGAGAAAAAAAAATACCAATTGAGTCTTTTAAATTCCAAATTTGGCATTTTCTAGGATCTTGACATTCAATCTAATTGTTCCCTATTTCAATTTGACCTAATTGCTCGGACAAGTTGTTCAATTACAAACATAAATGCATTTTAGTCCTTGAAATTGAGCATAATCGAAATTACTTTCAATTCAAGGACTATCATTACAAATTGAACATGCTACCCAATGGATTTCAACATTTTAAATCGATTGGCATATGTGGTTTGACTCAATTTGATCATTTGCACCCTCAATTACACGATCCCCAATTTCCAATTAAATGAAAATTTGGGGGTTTTGTAGAAATTGATGAAACATTTTGGGCAAAACCACATTTCTAGATAAAATCCATGCCCTAGATTCGATTCCAAAGTTTAATTGCAAAAATTTCCAATAGATTTGGATTAATTTTGAAAATCTCAAATTGGAACCGGTTCGGACCGGTCAGACCGCTGGTCCGACCGGTCGAACCGGTCCAGAACAGTGTCATCGTCTTCATCAAACCTGAGCACAGATGAACAGTGACAGATCGAATTTTAAAGACCAAATTGAGCGTTCAATCGACGACAATCGGAGACGCAATGGTAGGGGTTTTTAGCCTTGGAGCATTCCCCGTCGATTGACACCCAGATCACGACCAATGGTCGCCCGAGGAAGAAACGGTCAGTTGGTCAACCTCGCAGACCCCCAAAAGTCAACAGAGGCAAAAACAGCTCAAATCCTTGCCAAATTCGTGCGAAATGAAGCTCACTGCGGAACCAAAAGGGGTTGAGCGAAATGTCCATCTTCCCCGACTTCGTTTTGACCCAATTGCACGTGACTACACGTGCCAAACCGAGTCAGTTGAAGATCCACCGTTCGGCGCCAAAAATCGAACAAGCTATATAAGCTAACAGGCCTTCGCGAAGGAAAAGAGGACGGTATTCAGTTAGAGAAGGTGAAACTGAATCGAAAGAGAGAAAAAAAAACGTGAGGAAGAGCTCGTCCTCCGACCCCAGTCGTCGAGGACTTGAACTCGACTGCAAGGCACTGGTTGGGCCGTCTCCGGCCAAACCGAAGCCAAAGAGGGTCGTCACAAGCTCGCCTGAGGCTTCAGGAAGCGATCGTTGCCGGCCGCGCCTCGTGAAATCGCGAAAAAAGGTGAGACGCAGCTTCAAGCTCTCTACTGTGCATCAATGGCGACTTGCTTGTTTCACGATCATTCTTGCGATTTGTGTGTGCGTTTCGTTCCTTGAACACCACTAACCATGTTCGCATCTTCATTTTGCATCGATTTCGCTCACATACCTCGAATTGAGTCTCCCAATTTAGCCTTCATAGCCGATTCCTGCCCAGCCAAATCTGGGCCGAGCGAGCTCAATCGGAGCTCGAGGTAAGTCCTCTGCACCTCCTGCCGTGTCGATTTATGAATCAATTGATCTGATTTCGCGTAAGTCTGTGTGATCGAACCTCCATGGCCGTACTCGGGCGACCCATTAGCCGCTCCGCTCGAGAGGGTCGCGACAGGACCATGGGAGAAAAAAAAATAAAAAAAAAGAAAAAAGTAAAAAATCCTAAAATTTATTAAAAAAATCATGAAAAATTCAAAAAAAATATTAAAATATTGGGTTGCCGGCCGGCCGGTGTCCACGTCAACGCCGGCCGGCCAAAATTCGCCGGATGGACTTAAATGGCACAATTACAAAAGGTTTAGGACTGAATCGGCAAAAAAAAAAGGTTTAGGACTGAATTGGCACAACTGCAAAAGGTTTAGGACTTTTTTGGTAATTTTCCTTGGATTCCAGCAATCGGCAATCCACAAGAGCAAGCACTTTTAGATGGATTAAATGAATAGTACATGTGCCTGCAAAGGCTCCGCTGTTTCACAATTTTAGTATTTATCTTTTCATTCACAAGCCAACTCTAATTATTGCTCTGAGGTTCCGGGGGAGAAGAGGGGGAAGAAATGTACTCATGTTGGCTATAATATCCACATTCGCTTTTATGGGAAAAAAAAAGTGCATCGATAGAAGGGGTCGTATCGTTGTGACATTGAGACCGTTGCAGATGACTATTTGAGCAAGGAATGCAGCCAAAGCTTAGCAAGGAATGCAGCCAAAGCTTACTGAACTGCATGGCCAAAATTAAGAACTCCGGAGGGCGAATGCCAAGCCAGGGATCTGGTTGACGTCCTCTCTCTTGTCGTGGAAGCTGCTTTACTTGCTGGAAGATGACTCCACAAGGGCTGAATCTCTGTTCTCGTTGACAAACAGCTTATCGGCATCTAGTCAGCAGCTGTCCTAGCTATCAAAGTACGTTCTCTCAGTCTCAGGCACAAAAGAATTTGGAATGGAAATTCTGAGACTCCGCATATGCGTCCTCTGTTTCTAACGTCAGGATGTTTAATCTTCAGCATTAGGAATCACATTTATGGTTGATATTTTCCTCAATTTCATAACGAAATTGCTGTCAAGTGTTAATCCTTCAACAAATCAGAAGTTGGTTGGATATCAAACTACCTGAATTGTCAAGAACAATAAATATGGATCGCAAACTTCATAAACTGCATCAGTTCAAATAGCTGCTTCAAAAACAGAAAGACTATATACCTAAGAAAGGCATTAACAGCTCCTGCAAATTTGTGGGCACATCATGAGATAAACTTGTTAACCACCGAATTGATTACTACCAAATTATGTCGCATGGTGCCATTTACGAATCTCCATCTATTGGAGCAGTCTTGACACCAAAACTCTCACAAAGCAAGAACAACGTCCAGCTCTGCCTTCATTCTGGTGCCAAAACAAACAGTTCATGTAGACAGTCACTTCATTCTTAATCTCACATCAGAACTACCTCCCCATATGGTTCTCTACGGTTTACATATCCACAATTCAAATGACATTGTATCTTTCGACGTACAGAGCATGCCATAGTATATCTTGCCATTTCATAAGAGTACATATGGCTTATTTGCTAGTGATAGTCATCGATAGCTTGTCCAGGATGAGCAATCTTACTTGATGGCTCATGACATCTGTATGTCCTTAGAAGGCATTCTGACGAGAGTTGTTTTGTCCGAAGCATCATGTCATACTCCTCCATCACCTTCTCCGTTCTTTGAATCACGTAAGAGAAGGAAGATCATATCCTGTCGTCATGGAAAATGGTTGAATTGAACCTAATCATTCTTATGTAATGGGAAAGGAGAAAAAAGAATATAATCCATCTTTTTATTCAGTGATTAAATATCAAACCTCCTCCTTCGTATGTTGCTAGTGTCAAATAGAGAAAATCTGAGTCGGCTAAAATATTTAATAATGGGAGAAATTCGGAACTATTGACAGTCTATTGAAGTGCTACACTTGTACAATTTGGAAAAGGTCGGTAATTTACTGATTTATCAAAACATTGATAAATCCTTCTACTCTTCCTTGTGAAAGTATTATTGACTACTCCAACGATCCAGAGTCTCCATTCCTTGAACTACTTAAAAGGACAAAAGCATAACAGCGAACTATCAAGAAAATGGTGCTGTTAAGTTGGAAATGCTGATGAACAGTGTGACCTGCTTTATTTACCTTTCAAAGCTAAACGCGAATCGTTCCGGAAATTGTGACCCGTCGGAGCAGTCTTTTCATGGACCAGTTGTTTCTCCCTGCTGCAGTAGAACAATGAACGTATGAAGATCCGATAAGTTGCATCGCGGGACATCTATTAGAGTGTAAACGCCTTGATTCCAGGAGCTCTGTGGTCTCCACCAGATCATGCGAGATTGACGCCCAGCATTTCATTCAATCTTGCCAAATTCGACAGATGTGGACAATTTGCTGAGGCTCGGAGCTGAATCCCTTATTTTTTCTCATTCGGGACTTTCTCCAGTCCCTGAACATCATCAAGCTTCCAGCACCCTCTAATATTCAAATCTCTCCGGTAATGCTTCAATGGAATTGCAACCCTCGAAGACCAACACTTCCAAGTTTTTCAATCTTCCAAGGCCTTTGATTTCAACTAGATTGTGGCATTTGTAAAGGCTTCATTGCTTCAGAAGTGTTAATTGCGAAAGCTCCAGTATTACAAGGGACTGACAGCCCCACACCTGCAGCTCTTCCAAGTTGTTCAATTTGTCAAGGCCTCTAACTTTGACTACTGGTAGAAGAGCATCATATGACTTAAATACCAAACTCAAATTCAAGGATCACAAAGATGCTAGATGTTCAAGGCCGTCCGGGTTGGACAACCTCCGGCATTCTAGAGGTGGCAAATGGATGGGTTGGGTCGGGTCGAAGATGGTCCGACCCATATTGACCCATCTAACCCATATTTAATGACCCAAACCCGACCCGACCCGTGACTGACTCATACCGACCCGACCCGTTTTGACCAATATTATCAAAACACAACAATAATTTAAGAAAATAATATTACTAAAATATTTCCCGACCCCGATCCCTGCACTGGCCTCGACCTTGGCCCTTGCCCCAGCCCGGGCCCCGGACACGGCCCCAAGACCCGATCCTGACACCGGTCTCGACCTCGGCCCCGGACCCGAGACCCGGCCCCGACCCCGGTCAAGGCCTCGGCCCCGGCTCCGGGGACCCGACCCCGGGGACCCGGCCCCGGGGACCCGGCCCTGGCCCCGGACCATGGACCTGGCCCCGGTCCCGGCCCCTGCCCCCGGACCCGGCCAAGGTCCCGGCCCCGGCACCCAACCCCGGCCCCGAAACCCGGCCCTCGGTCCCGGGACCCGAACCCGAACCGGACCTGACCTCGGGCCCGGACCCGGGACCCGACCTCGGGACCTGGCCCCGCGACCCGGCCTTGGCCTCGGGACTCGGACCCGGTCCCACTCTCGGCCCCGGCCCCAGTCACAGCCTCGGTCTCGGCCTCGGGACCCGGCCCTCAGTCCCGCAACCCGGACCTGGACCTGGTCCTGGCCCCGGCCACGGGACCCAACCTCGGACCCGGACCTGGGACCCGGCCTCAGCACCGGACACCGCCCCAGGACCGGAACCCGGCCCCGGGATCCGACCTCGGACCCGGACTCGGCCTCGGGACCCGGACCCGGCCTCAGCACCCGGCCCCTGGATCCGACCTCGGACCCGGACACGGCCCCGGGACCCGATCTCGGATTCGGGACCCGGACCCGACCCTAGGAATCGACCGCGGACCCGGCCCCGAGATCCGACCGCTGCACCAGACCCCGGTACCGGGACCCGGACCCGATCCCGGTCCCGGTCCAGGTCCCGGCCCCGAGACTCGGCCCTCGGTCCCGCGACCCAGACCCGACCCCGAGACCCCACCTCGGGCCCGGAATCGGCCTCGGGTCCTGGCCCCGGGACCCAGACTTGGGCCCGGCCCCACTCCCGGCCCCAGGACCCGGCCCCGGCCCCGGTCACAGCCTCTGTCCCGGCCTTGGGCCTCGGCCCCGAGACCCGAACCTGGCCCCGGACCTCGGTCACAGCCCTCGGTCCTGCGACCCGGACCCGGCCCCGAGACCCGACCTCGGGACCCGGCCCCGGCACCTGGACCCGGACCTGGTCCAGGCCCCGGCCCCGGCCCCGAGACCCGATCCCAGCCCCCGGCCCCGGTCAGGGCCTCGATCCCGGCCTCGGGACCCGGCCCCGAAACCCAGCCCTCGGTCCCGCGACCCGGACTCGGCCTTGGGACCCGACCTCGGACCCGGCCTCGGGACCCTGCCCCGACACCCGACCCGGTCCCGGGACCCGAACCCGGTCCCGGCCCAGGGTCCCGACCTCGGACCCGGCCTCGGGACCCGACCCAGGCACCCGACCCCTGGACCTGGTCCCAACCTCGGCCCCGGACCCGGGACACGACCCTGGCCCCGAGACACGGCCTCGAGACCAGATCCCGGCCCCGACCCCGGCCTCGAGACCCGGCCCCGGGACCAGACCTCGGACTCGGCCCCGAGACTCGATCCCGGCCCCGATCCCAGCCCCCGCCCCGGTGCCGAGACCCAATCCTAGGACCCGGCCCGGAGACACGGCCCCGGCCCCGGCCCTAGGACCCAGCCCCGGGACACGGCCCCGGTCACGGACCCTGCTCTGGTCACGGCCCCGGCCTCAGGACCTAGCTCCGGTCCCGGTCACGGCCCAAGCGTCGCTCCCGACCCCTGGCTCCGGCACCCGTCCTCGGCCCCCGACCTCGTGACCCAGCCCCGGTCCTAATCCCGGTCCCGGTCCCAGGACCATTTGTAACTTGTGAAAGGATGTTATCAATATGGGTCGAAAGTGGGTCAATATGGGTCGAAAGTTGATTTAAGTGTGACCCATTGTTGACCCATTTTTAGTGAACCATTTAAAATTTAATGACCCATATTATACAAATATGGGTCAAATATGGGTTTGTGACCCATATTGCCACCTTTAATTCTAATACAGATAATTCCTCTAAGTATTTTAATGCTTCCAGATCCTTGATTTCTTTCAGCTCGATGCATGAATCAATAGTTAACTTTGACATGGATTTCAAATTTGACAAACTCGGTAACTCTTTCAACTCATGACAATCTAGGACAAAAAGCTCCACTATTCCTGAGGGAAGCTCCGGGATGCATTCCAGCAATCCGCAGCCCACAATGGCGAGCGATCTTAGGTGGATTAGATGAGAAAGTTGAGACAATGTACAATGCTGACAAGTGACTCCCAATGCTGTTAAAGAGGCAAGAAGCTCTGGTAGCTACTCAAGATTGTCACAACTTACTAATTCAAGGTATTGCAGAGAAGGCTGGTTACTGATGCTTTGTGGCAGCAATTGAAGCATTTTGCAGTCCTGTAAATCAAGTTTCTCAAGACGAGAAAGCTTATCGAATTCATCGGGGAAGCCAGAAACATCTGTCGATCTCAATCGAAGGATCTTCAGTGAAGACAACCCATCTATTGGGATTTCCCTTCCCAGACTCTCGCAATTTGTGGCAACTAGTTCTTCAAGTTTCTCAAGACGAGAGACCTTATTGAATAAGCCAGAAACGAGTGTCGAACTTAATCGAAGGATCTTTAGTGAAGATAACCCATCTATAGGAATTTCCCCTCCTAAACCCTGACATTTGGTGGCATCTAATTGTTCAAGGCTGACCAACTTGCCAATAGTACTAGGCAAACTCCTCAATTTCTCACAATGAGCAACATTCAAAATTCTCAAGTTTTTCAAATCCCCTATGGATTCAGGTAATTCGCAAATGCCTGATCGTGACAAGTCCAATTCAGTCAACTGTTCCAACTTCCCAATTGAGTCGGGAAGTCTGACCAATGATTTGCAACCAGAGGCATCAAGCGTCTCCAAGTCTTTCAATCTTTCAAGGCCTTTGATTTCGACTAGATTTTGGCATTCGAGAGCACGTAATCGCTTCAAACGTGTTAATTGCGAAAGGTCCGGTCTTTGTCGCGACCTAAAAATTAAGGCTAATGGATTATCAGGTTAATTTTAATGACTAACCTAATACGGACTCTCCCAAGCCCTACCAAATCGCAACTTGAATTAATCAGAATGATTTAGAATTTGGAGTCGCCACTAATCATTTTTGGTAGGTTGATTAGAAACCTAAGTAAAATAGCGGGAGAACCATTTTACTTCTACGAACCAGAGATTGTGGATTCGGGGACTTGGTTACACTAGTTAATTAAAACTAATGCCCTTTCGGTACCTTAATTCCATATAAGATGTCCTAAATTGACGATTCAGATTGAATCAATTTGAAGTTCAGAAAATGTAATTCTTTTTTTTGGATTTTTACTTTTTATATGCAACGCATGAATGAAAATGAATGCAATGACGTGAAATTATCTAAATGATAGATGATATGCAAAGCATGCAAATTTAAGGTCGAATTGCCTTACATACAAAAGTTAACTAATCAAATTTAAAACATGCAAATGACATGGCATAGAAATACAGTAATGCAAATGCAATAAAGATTCTCGAAAAAATGATGATGCATGGGCATATGAAAATATGATGAATGACATGGCAATAGATGAACATATTTTTTGTCTTTTCTTTTATAATTTTTCGGCAAAGGGAATATGCATGAAAAGATATTTAGAAAATATGGAATGCAATGAGTGGTATTCGAAAATATGATATGCAAGATATGCAGGAGATAATGCAAAAATAAAGATAAGATATGCGTGACATTAAAGATATTCTATCCTAAATTACAAGAGATATGCAAGATGACAAGATATGCATCAGATACAATTTTGGATATGACTTTTTGCTCCTCTTTCCTCTTTGAAAATTTCGACAACAATGGAGATATCTTAGAGGTTTTGTTATCTTGACTTAACTGCCTAAAGTTAAAATAAGACTTCTAGGAAATCTCATCTTCCTAAAAAAAATCAATTAGATATGATTTCTAGGAAACCATATCTTACTAAAAGTTTTTTTAGGAGTTTTCAGAATATGACAATTCAAGTCAAGAAAACATATCCATCCACATAGATAAGGAAAGACAATCAAGATCATATCCCTTTTTATTTTTTTGAAAAAAATTCAGCCTTGCAATTTGAGATTGATTTTCTGAAGGTAGCGGATCGGACCTAAACGGCGATAGGTCAGATCGACTAAATCCATGATTTATGACAAAAATTAAGTTTTGAAATTATGCTCGAGTTATGGTTCGAGCTGGCCATTTGTCTCTTGGGGACCTCCTCAACGGGTCACCATGAGTCGGTAAAAATAATCTCTCCCGACCTTCTCAGGAAGGTCTCATAGTATCAAGACGAGAGATGCCTCTTGGGACCTCCTCAACGGGTCACCATGAGACGGTAGAATGTCTCTTGCGACCTCCTCAACGGGTCAGCATGAGTCGGTAAGGTGTCTCTTGCGACCTCCTCAACGGGTCAGCATGAGTCGGTAAGGTGTCTCTTGCGATCTCCTCAACGGGTCAGCATGAGTCGGTAAAAATAATCTCTCGCGACCTTCTTTGGAAGGTCTCATCGTATCAAGACGAGAGTTGCCACTTGGGACCTCCTCAACGAGTCACCATGAGGCGGTAAAATGTCTCTTGCGACCTCCTCAACGGGTCAACATGAGTCAGTAAAAATGATCTCTCGCGACCTTCTTAGGAAGGTCTCATCGTATCAAGACGAGAGTTGCCACTTGGGACCTCCTCAACGGGTCACCATGAGGCGGTAAAATGTCTCTTGCGACCTCCTCAATGGGTTAACATGAGTCGGTAAAATAATCTCTCGCGACCTTCTTCAGAAAGTCTCATCGTATCAAGACGAGAGTTGCCTCTTGGGACCTCCTCAACGGGTCACCATGAGGCGGTAGAAATAATCTCTTGCCACCTTCTCAAACAGGTCTCACCGTATCTAGACAAGAGATAATGTATCATTTGAATTTGATCAGTATGAATACAAAATGGTGTCATGCCTAAAAAATTGTCAGTGTGATCATCAGGGGGATACGACTAGAGTCGACTTTAAAAGGGTTAAAAAAAAACTCACCTGGGTTTTCCGAGCAATGAGTAAGCGATGGATAGGCTGACTGCATCATACCTGTCCATTCTCTTAAAAAGGATGATGATATGCATAAGCTCAATGTTAATGCAACATCATATGCTAGAAAAATTCGTGAGCTTTTGCTTGCATTAAAGAGCTTCACTGGGGATTTGTCAATAAGAAAAACCTGTTTGACCTTTCTGATAATTCTGACCAACTTGAATAAGGAATTTTAATTAGAAAGGACTTTCACTCACTCTCTTAAAGAGGTTCAGATTGAAGATATACTTACTTGAGGATTTGAGGGGTTACCTGGCAGGGGATTACCTGGTAGGTATTACCAGCAAGGTTCGTTGATTTTATGACCTTCGAACGAATTTAGAGATCTCGAGAGGTAATTCGAACATCGTGATTGTGCTACCCGCCAGACAGTATCAGAGGTGACATGTGCAAACATAATTGTTGAAATTTCATTAATGAAATCATGCAAAATTACTCTGTCAATCTTGTATTATGCATTTCTTGAGCTCTTGTCAAAGACGATTAAAGTGTGTGTTTCGTTCATGACGTGATTCATGCATAACCATTCTGCCAAGTTTGCATTACCAATTTTGTTCAGGGAGGTTATCACATTGTGAGTACCTCGAATATAATATGAAAGGAGATTTCAGTCCAAAAGAACTTTCTCTCACTCTCAAGGAAAGTTGTTTATCCTGACTGCAGGATTCAAGAGAATTCACTCAATCTTACCCATCACATTCGACAAGGGTCTGAGTAATCTCGCAATCAGTACGGCCGAGCGGATCTGGAGGCCTTGATAAGGACCATAATGAGGGTCGGGTCAAAGGTTTTCAAATGGGACTCTAGTCGAGTCAAGGCTTATGAAATGAAATTCTTCATCATTTGCTTCAGGTTTACAAGCCAAGAGCCCTGCAAAAATAAGAGAGAAATAATCTTGCTCGAACTTTTTCGAGCGATGCTTAAAATCATTTAACTCTACGTTAACTCAAGTGCCTTAATTATAAGAGACTTTGAAGGGTTGTAACGTAGGTTAGGATAAGGGACTGAGGAACGGAAAATGCTCGTTTTGGCTCAAAAAATAAATGAGAAGGGCTTGATGTTGGTGATCATTATTGACTCGTCATCGATCTTGGCCGTCAAATGATATCATCATTGCTTGAGAGATGGTAGCCTTATGCTAGAATTGCACTTTGCAAAGAAACCTCTTGGAGCAATCTTCCTTACAACCAAACCGTTGGGGAATTTACAAGGAAGAATACATTTCAATGAGGTTTACAAACTAACATACAAAACTGTACATTCAAAAATGACTTGGGATTTGACTGGGCATTGGCCTTGCTTTTAGTAGGCACTTTGCTTTTTCTGATGCTCCGGATTTTCTGTGGGATCAGCTTTTGCTTTTCTTACTCCCGACTCCCATTTTCCTTTTTTTTTTCTATGAGAAAGCTTATGTTGTTTTTTTTTCTTTCGAATTTTTCGAGAGAATGCTTGTTTTTTCTGAAGAGAGCTTTTCGACATCTCTCTTTTTTCTTTCTTTTTTTCTTCTTAATTTTTTAGGGAGTGGGCCCTTTTTCAGGCTGAATTTGTTTTTTTGTTTTTTACAATCCCATAATCTTGAACAAGAATAAGCATCACCAAAAAAGGAGTTTATTCAGAAGTTCTCTGTTGACCCGATTCTTCTTCTGTTCTGCTCCTTCGAAAAATGCCACCATCGCCATTAGAATGAGAAAATAATCACCAACCGAGGTTTAAGAAATGAATTTGCAGGCTCAAGTGGGCTATGCAAAGGATATAGTGTGTATGATAGAGAAATGAATGCTCTTCGTCATCCTAAGGCACTTGAATTAAAGTTCAAGCATAAATGCAAAGAAACACCCGAAGATTGACGTTAGTCTGAGCAAAAGAATTTCTAACCATTTACCTCGTGCTGCTGTTGAAATTACCTCGCTCTGCCCAACATGGTGTGGTTCTTGATAGGGATAAGAAAATGGAACCGCCGCTCAAAAGGGTTAACAATGGTCACCTGTAGTGTTTGGGATAGAGAAATAAATACCTCTGTCATTTCGGCTATCGTATCTTTTGCGAGAAAACCCTTCGCCTTGAGGAATGCGGAATAATATCACTCAACTCACTAGGGTTAAAATGTAGGACATGTATGGAAATGGATTGCCTTTCATCATCCCGTGATGCCCCATTCTGTACATTCGATGCATCACATATAGTTCACGTTCCCTACTCAGAGTTGGTAAATTAAACATGAAGAACAGTCATGCATAAACCTAGGCTATGAGCATTTTCAAGTATATGAACATGGCAATTTCAAGCATTATATCACGTGTCACGAAAATCTATTGCGTTTGCTAAAGAATCTGACATTGCAAGAATAGGTGAGTTGCCCCAGAACATGTACGTGGATCAAATTAGGTCAGGGAATCTAAATCTCGAGTTGAGGATTGGCCCATTTTCGTTTTTGCCCCAGAGCGAGGAACACATGCATGAGTAAGACTTGAGATGCTCTGGTTGCCCTTGTTCAAAGATAATGACCATCATGGTCGGTGCCATGTTTCTGCCAGAAGGAAAGTGTCACCCCTAAAATAATATGAAATAGAGAAATATACTCCATTTTCCATGTCGGGTTCTGCTTTCCCCTATTTCAATCAAGATGGCGTATGGCTTTGCCATCATGCGAGATTGCCCCAAACATGGCCAGTGCTGGGAATTCGATTTCGAGCAATGGCATATGACTTGTTTCTACGTTTAATCCTGCATGGAAAAGAATTCATGAATAAGAACCTCAAGAAAATGAAATGAACAAAAGTTCGGGATGTTCTTGATTGTCAATCTGCTTTAGGACATGTTTCCTAGCTTGGCACCTGCAAGAAGGAAAATAAACAGTCATTTCCAATAATGATCAGGCGAGGTGAGAGATACTCCCTTTTGAAATCAAGTCACTTTGGTCTTGCCCCATCTCTTGGCATGGCATGATTAATAGATCAGTCGAGGTTGAGGCATGGATCAGCCTCGCTTGATTGATGGAATAATGTTTGAGCTAGCTGATGTGATGCGATTAATGAATCGATCAAGGGATTTGCGGAGGATTTCCCCAAGGATTTTCATTGGGCTGATGCATGGTCAGAGTTAAGAATCTGCCCTCCGCCCCTGAATTAACTTATGAACCCTCCAATGGATCATCAACCATGGCTTCAATAGATAGCTCCGGGGATTCAAGTGTCATACTAGGCTCCTCCTCTGGTGCTTCATCAGTCGGCACGGGATCCTTAGATATAGCTGCAATAATAAGTTCATCGAACTAACCAGAGAAATCCAAAAACCCATGATCAACTCCATCTTTGTCCAGAAGTTCATTGATTCTTTCACTTGCAATGACTGCAACCTCAGCTTGATCAGTCATTCTCTTTGCTCTAGATCAAATATTATGGGAGTGTGAAGAATTCATGATATATCACCTCAAAGGAATTATCACACGAAAATTAGTATAATGGGCTAGAATAGTGAGCTGGTCCACGACAATTCTCTAGATTCGATGAGCAAAACAGATATGAGCAACAAACTGAATCAAACAATTTTTCAGTTTCGTCGGCCGTTACGATAGAATGCATATTAATTCTTGTGTTGATCGAAAAATTCTCAAATTTTACGAGCTGATATGGGACACAACAATAAACAACTTTCGTGTTTTGACTTAAGATTGAAAGTGAACCGATCAGTGCAGTTTAAATGCATCTTTGTGAAATTTTTGTCCAGAAAAACTGTTTCATCCGGTCTTTGTTAAATGAACGAAGGACCCCTTTAAAGTGTGAATTAAAATCTGGAATTTTTCAGGTTACTAGTTGAAACATTAACCTACAACTTTCATGCTTCATGGTTCAGCAAAGGAGGTCGTTCATTGGGGTCATTTTGCAAAATGATCTGGAGTCTGAAAAATGTGAGAAATTCCAGCCTGCTCCACTACGGCCATTAATTTCGTATTAAATAGAAAACTTGATGGATTGTCACCAAAATTGTTCACTAAATAGATGAAGATCTCATGGACATTTCTCATTTGAAGCTCAGAGATTGATTCCAACCGAAAAAGTGTGCGAAAATTCAATTAACACTGAGAGGTCAGAATGAAAATAGAATTGAATTACTGACTGAAAGTGACACACCTAATTGCCATGGACCGACCCAAAACATAAGTAAGTAGGAGGATAAGGATTGAAGAGAGTATCACCTTTTGGGACGTCTGAAATGACTAATCATATAGACATGCAGATGAAATGCGATGTGAGGTTTGATTTCTATCTATCAAGGCTTAACAAAGGTGGAGCCCCAAGGATACCCGGATTGAATCACTTTGGCTTGCGATTGAATCGAGGTCCCCCATAGACATCCGGCTCAGCCAAGTAACGACCCGCATCACATGGCGAATGACAGGGGTGATAACTCTTGGCACCGATTTGAAAAGTTTGGGACTCGAAAAGGGTGACTCGGGCCAGATGGTGATGGCCGAAGTGCCCTTAATCAAGTACCATCCTAAGCCTAGCCATTCAGGTCCAATGGCGGGTTGTGTGTGCAAAGTGTGAATGCAAAAATAGTAAAGGCATGCACGACAGTTTAATAGCAATCACCGCTTCAATATAAACCCCCTCAAGCATATGTTCCTACTCCAATCTACAAGAAAAGGATTAGCAAACACTTCACCCCTTATTACTCCAAGCCTGCAAGAACATTTAACACCTTATAAATGAGATTCAACCAAAATCGCCAAAGGCGAGACATCCATGGAATCTTCAATAGGCCTAAGTCCACTAAAGCTTTTAATTTTCCGAAAAAATCATATGAACCAATCTAAGTCTTAATTTTTGAAAAATCAAATTTTCTTCCCCAGCGGAGTCGCCAAGCTGTTGCGACCTAAAAATTAATGCTAATGGATTATCAGGTTAATTTTAATGACTAACCTAATACGGACTCTCCCAAGCCCTACCAAATCGCAACTTGAATTAATCAGAATGATTTAGAATTTGGAGTCGCCACTAATCATTTTTGGTAGGTTGATTAGAAACCTAAGTAAAATAGCGGGAGAACCATTTTACTTCTACGAACCAGAGATTGTGGATTCGGGGACTTGGTTACACTAGTTAATTAAAACTAATGCCCTTTCGGTACCTTAATTCCATATAAGATGTCCTAAATTGACGATTCAGATTGAATCAATTTGAAGTTCATAAAATGTAATTATTTTTTTTTGGATTTTTACTTTTTATATGCAACGCATGAATGAAAATGAATGCAATGACGTGAAATTATCTAAATGATAGATGATATGCAAAGCATGCAAATTTAAGGTCGAATTGCCTTACATACAAAAGTTAACTAATCAAATTTAAAACATGCAAAGGACATGGCATAGAAATACAGTAATGCAAATGCAATAAAGATTCTCGAAAAAATGATGATGCATGGGCATATGAAAATATGATGAATGACATGGCAATAGATGAACATATTTTTTGTCTTTTCTTTTATAACTTTTCGGCAAAGGGAATATGCATGAAAAGATATTTAGAAAATATGGAATGCAATGAGTGGTATTCGAAAATATGATATGCAAGATATGCAGGAGATAATGCAAAAATAAAGATAAGATATGCGTGACATTAAAGATATTCTATCCTAAATTACATGAGATATGCAAGATGACAAGATATGCATCAGATACAATTTTGGATATGACTTTTTGCTCCTCTTTCCTCTTTGAAATTTTCGACAACAATGGAGATATCTTAGAGGTTTTGTTATCTTGACTTAACTGCCTAAAGTTAAAATAAGACTTCTAGGAAATCTCATCTTCCTAAAAAAAATCAATTAGATATGATTTCTAGGAAACCATATCTTACTAAAAGTTTTTTAGGAGTTTTCAGAATATAACAATTCAAGTCAAGAAAACATATCCATCCACATAGATAAGGAAAGACAATCAAGATCATATCCCTTTTTATTTTTTTGAAAAAATTCAGCCTTGCAATTTGAGATTGATTTTCTGAAGGTAGCGGATCGGACCTAAACGGCGATAGGTCAGATCGACTAAATCCATGATTTATGACAAAAATTAAGTTTTGAAGTTTAGATCAAAAAAGCGATGTGGTTCTTTGAATTGTTCTGAAAAAGTTTCAGTTCTTCTTTTCAAAGGCAAGCAAACATTTAAATCGACATGGAGAAGGACTCTAACCCGACTTGCGGATGATCTTTCCAAATTTGAACTTGACGGAATCGGCTCGGGAAAGATGTTGATCGCACGATGAAAGGTAGCGCATGAACATAGTTTACTGGAGGAGGGTTTGCAAATCACGTCGGTTTGCGGCAAAATCTTGTGACCGCTCTCGTGATGGACAATCCATGGCTTTAGGTAAGATCAAGTGGCGTGGAAGAGATTCTTCAATATGGACCTTTTTGTTTTTTTCCTGCAATAAACCAAATTTTTGTTTACATTAAACAATATCGCAAAAAAAAAAAGCAATTATCAAATCTGGACAACATCCAAAAAGGACAAATCAACCACCCAAGCTTTTCTTAACCAAATTTTATGAATGTAGAGATCTTTGTCGGGGAAAGAATGAACTAAGCGCAATTCGACTGAAATTGACATAGTTGGACACATCGCCGCGGTCAATGAGAGAGCAACAATTTCTGGATAACTCGTCGTTCGAATGTGATGGCGTCGAGCTAATGTCTGGCAACCTGCAAAATTTAATTAAAAAAGAAGAGAAGATGCGGTGACGTTGGGGATGAGCTGGTTCCTTTGGTGGTCGGCCATCAAGGACTGCTAGTACGTGACCGATTCTCGATGAAGGTAGTAACAACGTAGGGCATGTTCCAACGAACACTGGACTTCATGTTGTTTCTTGAACTCCTGGAATTGTCGGACGTGTCACCAGGGGTACAGAGAGGAAGAGCACTTTAAGGATCTACGTTCATATTCCACCACTTCCTCCTTCACGTCTGTTTCCTCTCACGATTCTACCGTATTTTCAATTCAATTGGCCTCCCCTTTTGTGAAACCTAAGTGCACTATTTATAGTGCAAGTTAGGTTTCTTGCTCACCAACCTAATGCTTGTGGGCTTATGGGCTTTATTCGAAAAAATTGGACAATTAATTAAAGCCCTTTTCAAATTTAATTGAGCGAAATAGGCTGAATTAAATCCAAGAATATGTTTAAACCCCTTCAAATAAATTCGGCAGCCCTCTATGCCTTAGTCGAAAATCTCAATCTAAGTCCGGCACAGTTGCATGTTAGATAGACTCAATTGACTCACTTTGACATTAAATAAAATGACGCGATTGATAGAAAATTAATTATGTCATGCATGAGGAAATTATTTTTTTGCGAGAATTATGACTAACTCTCATTTTGTGCTTAAATGAATGAATTTCTAAAATTCAAAATTTAGGTGTCAACAGTCTTACAAGGGACTGATAGCCCCACACCCACAGCTCTTCCAAGTTTTTCAATTTGTCAAGGCCTCGAGCTTGATCTCGATCATCATTCAATCTTGGGAACGTATCCATCTGCAAGAATCTCAAAGACTGTAGATGTTCAAGATTGTCAAAGCTTGATAACTTAATGCATCTTGACATTGACAATTTTGTTAAGTTTTTTAATGCTTTCAGATCCTTGATTTCTTTCAGCTCGGTGCATGAATCAATAGTTAATTGTGACAAGAATTCCAAATTTGACAAACTCGGTAACTCTTTCAACTCATGACAATCTAGGACAAAAAGCTCCACTATTCCTGAGGGAAGCTCTGGGATGCATTCCAGCAATCCGCAGCCCACAATGGCGAGCGATCTGAGGTGGATTAGATGAGAAAGTTGAGACAATGTGCAATGCTGACAAGTGACTCCCAATGCTGTTAAAGAGGCAGGAAGCTCTGGTAGCGACTGAAGATTGTCACAACTTACTAATTTAAGGTATTGCAGAGAAGGAAGCTTACTGATGCTATGTGGCAGCGATTGAAGCATTTTACAGTCCTGCAAATCAAGTTTCTCAAGACGAGAAAGCTTATCGAATTCATCGGGGAAGCCAGAAACATCTGTCGATCTCAATCAAAGGATCTTCAGTGAAGACAACCCATCTATTGGGATTTCCCCTCCCAGACTCTCGCAATTTGTGGCATCTAGTTCTTCAAGTTTCTCAAGACGAGAGACCTTATTGAAGAAGCCAGAAATGCATGTCGAACTTAATCGAAGAATCTTCAGTGAAGATAACCCATCTATATGAATTTCCCCTCCTAAACCCTGACATTCGGTGGCATCTAATTGTTCAAGGCTGACCAACTTGCCAATAGTACTAGGCAAACTCCTCAATTTCTCACAATTGAGCAATATTCAAAATTTTCAAGTTTTTCAAATCCCTAGTGGATTCAGGTAATTCGCAAATGCCTGATCGTGACAAGTGCAATTGAGCCAACAGTTCCAACTTCCCAATTGAGTTGGAGATATGAAAGGGAGGATGATCAAGCTGGGGATCTTCTGGAATGCCCACTCCTTCTAATGACAAGTCCTGCAATTTCACGAGGGATCCGATGCATTCTGGAAGTCTACATAATTTCGAGCAACCACTCAAGTCAAGGTGCCATAAATTTACCAGATGGCTGATTGAGTCGGGAAGTCTGAGCAGTGACTTGCAATCAGAGGCAACAATTATCTCCAACTTCTTCAAAGAAACTATACATGGAGGAATTTCCTCTATAGCCGTCCCCGCTATGTAAAGTTCCGTCAGTTGTTCCCAATTGCCCATTTCTTGGGGTAGCTTTTGGAGTTTCTGACATCCGCGCACGTCCAAAACAAGGAGGCCATTGGCTTCTCCAACAGAAGAGTGAATTTGCTCCAGATTACGACATCCTTCGAAGCTTAACATCTCTAAATTTTGGAAGGTTGAGAGATCAGGAGAAACTTTTAAACAATGGCAATTTACAAGAGATAGGGCTTTCAACTGGTTCGCCACCTGCAAGATAAAATGATTTATAAATTTTCGCAGAGAAAATAAAATATCAGAAAGCAAAAGACAGAACAAGATGCTCTCCGTCTGACCTGGAGACGACTCCAACCTTCCCAAAGCTTTGATATGTCCCAATCCGATAAAGAAAGTATCACCAATTTCTCCAGATGAAAACTAGTGAGCACGGATGCAGGACATTTTTTCAACACGAGGAATCGTAACTGAGGAAGCAAGCCTTTGGAATCTCCAATCAGTGTTGCGTTATGCACTTCAAGCAACCTTAAGTTCGGTAGTGTCTCAAATTGCTCCGTTGTGAGTTCCACGTGCGAGGGGTTTTCGCAGAGCGAAATGGCCTGAACGCGATCCTTTTCTTTTCCCTTCACAAAATATTGCATAACAGTGGAGAGGAGCAATCAGCAAAAAAAATATTTAAGATTACCGCATTGGATATCGGTTAACCATATCCTTTTACAAGTTAAGGACATCATTGCCTTTTATGAAGTTTGAAATATGTTCATTAATTAATCGTATTTTATATCCATCAACATCAACATTAACAACACCTTTATCCCAAACTACTAGTTAAGGTCGGCGGTCGATGAACCTCAAAGATAAATAAAATAAAAGCAACATCGATCGAGAGAAAAGAAATAAATATGTAAAAATAATAATCAAAAATAAAAGTCGTATTTTATATCAATGAACCCCTTAAATATAGATAATCAGTAACCAATTTCGTCATTTCACCATGATTGTTGAGGCCTTTTCCAATTCTTGTTTAATTTCTGTTTACTGTTTTTTTTTTCAAAATATCTTCTATGAAAGTGGCTGTCAAATAATGAATTTCGTTGCTCAATATTGTTGTTGATATTTATGTTTTCTATTATTCGCACTTTAGTTACTTTAGTTGTCTCCTATTTTACATATCATTCATTTTTATGCAGTAATTAAGGGGAAAAGACTAATCCTCTTCCAAAAGATTAGATGAAAATATACTTTTACACCTTCTTATAATAATAATAATAATAATAATAATAATAGCTATGATGAAATGAGAGTTCATGCGGTATTATTAGGTAACAGTTGAAAATTCAAAGATAAGCGCATATCACTTCAGATTTTTTGAAGGATTTTTTTTTTAGATTTCCCCTCTATTTTAATAAGCGTGATCACTAAATTTCTTCCTTAGTAATTGCAGTTTGACCAGGATTCCATCAAGGATCTAAATGCAGTTTCATTTTCTTTAGTAAATGCACTTTTCTTTTCTTTTTTCAACCCAATAGAAAATGTCTACCTAATCACATCAAGGAATAATACAAGGAGAGTAATGTCGGCTATGAGGTCTAGCAATTCATTCCCATTAAGAGAAATCATGTCAAAACAGAGTAGAACAACAATAGAGGTTAAAATTACCTTATTCCTTTGAAGTACTTCCCAAGCTTCCTCCTGAATCCACAACCTACTTCGATTCATAGGTGTGTTGTAATCTTCTTGACGAACAATTTCCCTACCAAGGTCTCTCAATTGGTCATGCATTGTCATTCTTCCATTATCTTCGATTTTTACTAGCGACATCAAACTTAATGTTTCAATTCCCATATTCGGAAAAAAAATTGCAAGCCTCCCACATGTAGGATGCAATTGATCGATCATATACAAAGAAGAAACAAGCCATGTCCAAAAATATCTATTTTTCCTCATGGTTTAACGCGTCATAACTTATCCTTAGCTTCTCTTGCACTTTCCCATGTGGTACTTTTCGTAACTTCTCTAACGCATCTTGCCAAAATGATCGGTCTCGCCCACACAAAGAGGAACCTATTACTTCGAGAGCTAGGGGAAGCCCTCCAGTAGTGGACACGACAGCACGAGAGGGAGACTCAAATTCACACGGAGGAGAGTCCCTCAGAAAGGCATGTCTATTAAACAAGATCAAGGACTTATCGTCATCAATTTTCTTGAGTTCGTATAGTGATGTCACCCCAGCATCATCAAGAACAGACCTTATTCTCGTAGTAATTATTATCCTACGTCCCTGCTCAAACCAGTTGTATTTTCCAACCAAAGCTTGGATTTGATCCTTGTCATCCATGTCATCTAGAAAAAGTAGGACTTTCTTACATTTAAATCTTGAATCCATGATCCTGATTCCTTCATCAGTATTAGACACTTGATCGTCTATTTTCAGTATATCGGATATTACTTGATTATGCAAAGATGAAATGCCCTTGCGCCACGTGGATTCTCGAATATCCGCAATGAAACTGGGATGATGAAACTGGCTGGAGAGCTTATTGTAGATAAATTTGGCTAAAGTTGTCTTACCAATGCCCCCCATTCCATGAATACCAACAATTTGGGTAGCACTAGGGTTATTGTCCAGCAATCTCAAGATATCCTCCACTGCATTATCGATTCCGACAAGTTGTTCAGGAACAACCAACAGAAAGGCCTTCTTTAACTCGCTCGAAACTTTTCGGACCACCATTTTCACCAATTCTCCTTCGTGGCTGTTTACAAAGCGTTCAAGCTAAAATGCATTAGAAGAACGATCATATCCCGTTATACCTCACCATCACAACATTACAACACGTAAGAGTAAAAACGCAAGCACAAGATGAGGAGAACACGAATGTATAGCTTCGTCTACAAGCAAGATCTTGTCGAAAGAAAGTAAAGGAAATACATGTTAGCAGTTCTCTCTGATTCCCATCCCTTTAGGGAAGCCACTTCTTGGAGCGCTTGCTTCCATTTGGCAACATCTTCTTCCATATACTTCCCACTTAAAAGGGAGAAAGTTTTCCCGAAGCTTTCTATTTGGTATCGCACATGAGCCGGTTCAACCCTGTAAAATATGGGCAAGACAACTTGCCCGGCGCTGTTCATGCACTCTGTCATCTCAACGAGCTCTTGAAGGCACCATTTGCTCGAGGCGTAATTCTGAGAGAGAACCGCGATCGAGATCTTACTGTTCTCAATGGCCCGAAGAAGGTTGGGGCCGATCTCCTCACCTTCGCGAAGCTCATTGTCATCTCTGAACACGTGGATTCCAACATCGACGTGGCCGTTGTAGAGGTGATCCACGATGGTTTTGCGAGTATCCTTGCTGCTGAAGCTCAAAAAGACATCGTAGTTGCCACTTCCCGTCGAAGTGGCAGACGAGCTAGACGCGCCAGTACCATCCGCTTTTCGACGCGTGCACTTCTTGTTGCTCTTGAAAAAATTGTATACGAGCAAAGAGAGAAGAATGGACACAACCAACACAAAAGAAAGCCCAAACACTAGATCCCGCGCCATTGTTACTTCTTCACTAACTCTCGAACCGATTTCTCAGTGAATATCAAGGAACAAAATGACTATTCGGGTTGCCCGACAAGATTACCAGGCAGAACGAAACATACGCGAATAGGAACCAATTTTGAATTAAAAATAGATTTCATATTTTTTTAATTTTTAAAATTTATTTAATTATAAAATACCCAAAAAATTCGAAAAATATCATTTGTGGTCAGAAAAATACACAAATATAGTTGATATTTTTATTTCAATTTCCTCTTCAAGATGGTATTTTTAAATCTAAAAAAGATTAACTTTCTTTTTCGCAACTATTTTTTTATTTTTTTGTTTCTTTTTCTTAATCACTATTTGATTTAATTATTTTCTCTTTTCTTTGTCATCAAATATAATTATTTAATTTAAATGCAAATTGGGAACAAAAATTTTGTGTAGTTACTAAAAGCGTTTCTGTTCCTGGAACAAAAATTTTAGCAGTTACCAAACGCGTTCTGATTCTAAAAAATCATCCGGGAACAGAAACACAGGAACAAAAATAAGAAACATGAACATTGCCAAATAGAGCCATTTGTCGTTCGTGAACCATCATATCATGTTCCACCTCTGCAAAACTGCGACTCCATCAACACTTGACCCACGCCAACAAGGTGTGCGGATCGCCTGTCAAGCTTCCTTCCTGCCAAGGTGTGCCCAGGTCGATCTCAGCCGTCCGTTGATTGAATGGACGGCTGCGATTGATGGACGTACAAGAAGTGACAGAAAAAAAAAAGAAAAAAAGAAAAAATGGCCAGCCGCAATTTGATGTGATCATGGCCGTCCGTTGATTGAACGGACAGCCACGATCACATCTTGGCACCCCTGCCCGGATTTCACCCGGGCAGGGGATCCGGATCCCGCCAACAAGACCTCAAATTCATCCGATAAAGTTCCAAGTACTGACTTCTATGTCGTACACAGTCTTAAAATGAATAGTAAGTGAAGGATTCGTGTTTAGTGAAGGGATAAATAATTGAGCTCTCCCACTCTATCAATGGGGGCGTTGGCTGAGTTGGTGAGATTCCTGAGTCTTAAACAATTAAACTGATGAGGTCCTCGATTTGAATCTCTTTGACCGGTCTTGTGGGCTTATTCGGTGCCATTGGTCTTGTACCCCACCGCCTCGAGGACTTAGTCCATTGCATGTAGAAAATCTCAATTATGAAAATAATAATAATAATAATAATTGAGCTTTTAAATGATCATAGTCATTGTTCAGTATATGTGTGTGTATAATATACGGTGTTCGTTTTGTCTCTATGACAATTATTTCATGCGCCAGTCGACGTTTCGACAATTTCTCCTTCGAGGCAGAGAACTAAGTACCCTCGTTTCCTTCTAAACTTAGAAGATAACTCGAAATAAATGATTACTCTGTCGACGTTTCGACAATTTCTCCTTCGAGGCAGAGAAATAAGTACCCTCGTTTCCTTCTAAACTTAGAAGATAACTCGAAATAAATGATTACTCTGCTATCTATGCTCCGTGTCCGTAGCGTCGATAATAATAAAAGTGCAAGAAGGGAAAGTAAGGAGGATGACATGCGAAGCTTGGCTAATAATTCAAAAGCAATCTCAAAGTGTCGCAGATTTTAGATGTTATTACAGGGAATTCAGAGACTAGAGATGCTTTCAAACTTTTGGCAAATACACCCAGGTGGTTCTACCTCCGTGTTCTAACTCGCACGCTATTGGTGTTCGAAGAATTCAACATCCTCTCACTTTTTAATAAAGAAAGAACATGAAGGAGACTTCCCATGGCGCTCGAGAAGGAAACACAAATTTAGAAAAAAAGTAAGTTGAGCTAGACACCACGGAGCTTTTCCAAGTGAGTTTGAACACATGTGAACGTGTTGACAACATTGCTACGAGCACCTAAAGCGTACACATGATTGATCTAGTCTTACAGGCCAAATTGCACAGCTTTCTGAATTGAGTCTGGCCAAGCATCTAGAAAAAGTTAAGCAAGTCGAGCTAGACCTTCCCACTAAAAAGAAAAAGTTAAGAGCAGCCCCGCTCAAAGGCCAGCGAACGCAGAGAGTCAATTAGAGAGAGCTTTGCGTTTGTGGGACCCCAAAAGAATGACTGGCATCTTGCTTTTTCCCTAATGGATGACCTTTAGAATTAGCATGAGCCACGCTGTTAAAGTTGCTGAGCTTGCGCGAGTCCAAGGAAGATCTGAGAGGTGACCGAGATGGAGATCCTTCGTGCGTAAAGAAATTCTCTTCCCTTTTGCGTTTTGAGACGGAAGCAATTATTACCGTGCTATGCACCAGAATAGACTTGTGAAATAGATTACAATGAGTAATTACTCTAGAATTGTACTAAATCGTAAGGGTAGGATATTGTCATTATGTTTAACATGATTATACGCCCCTTGAACTATGAGGCATACGTTTTTCAGCTCGATTAAACTGGAAATTTCAAGACCAAATTCTTCCAGAGGAATGTTAAGATGGATGTCACTTAGAGAGAGTGCCACACGTCGGCCTCACACCAAAAGCAGTCATTCATTGACAGTGCCACTTTACATTATTTATCTAACAGAGCAGACTCATCGGGTTTGTTTTAGATTTATACCCGGGCAAAATTGATTTTACAAGCTTAATCCTAAGCTCCAAAATATAATGCTTTCTTTTTTCTGCTCAAGCAAATCAACAATTTGCTTTTCATTAACTTATGAAGTTCGATGATAAAAAAAAAATTAAGCATTGGACACTACATGTTCTTACTTCTTCTTCTTTCTACTTTTGGTTCAAATGTTCATAGTGCTATTGGATTTGATTTTTTCTTTTTAATTTAGACCACTTATTGTAATGATGAACGGTTTGTTTATGGGAACTCATGTTCCACTTGTCTTAATTTTTCCTGACCAACTGGTAATTTTTTTGAAGGAAGCAACACCGCCGAAAATCTGGCATAGTTTAAAAGTTAAAGCAAAAGGGGGAAAATAAATTCCGCCCCGAACCTTTTGTTTTTTTTTTGTTGGTCTGAAGCAAACCTCAAACGTTGACTTTTGTCTCAAATATGCTCACGCCTCCAAAAATTGCAACTGATTTTTTCATACCTATCAACATCGGGAGGACGTTGTAGCTCCATACCAAAATGAGGTTGTTGATGAAGTTGAAATGATGAACCTCTAGCTAGCTGGCCTTGATATCAATAATTTTGAAGAACCAGATAACGATTTTTGGATGTTTTGGCATTTATGTGTATAATATGACACTCGTAGTCGTAGGTTACATGCTCACGTTGCAGGGAAAATTTCGTGGGGCAACTTTCATTTTGGTAATGCTCACTAACCCAGTTAACCTTTTCTCGCTCCTCCAACGAAGCTCTCCATCTGACACATTTAATTGAATACATCCTTTGGAGGACTCACTCTTATCATAAGAGTGTTATGTTTTCAATTGCTGTCAAGTGTTAATCCTCCAACAGATTAGGAGTTGATGGATGTAGATTCCGGTGTCTCAAGCTACCGGAACAATCGAGAAAATACTAATAGATTGGAACCTTCATAAACCGCATCAATTCAAATAGCTGCTTCAAAAACTGAAAAATTGTTCCTAAGAAAGTGATGCAAATATTGCGTGACATTTATGCATCTTTTATTTTTAGGCAATTTTATAATTTAATGGTATTTTTGTAATTTTTGCGTTATCTTTTGTCATTAGGGTTGACACCTATATAAGGTCGTCTTTAGGGTTTTGATGACAGATTATTTGAATATTGAGAATATTACGATTGATATCGTTTCTGAGAGAACAGCGATTGTTCCTCATTCTATCGATTTTGTTCTTCATCGCCTTCTTTCTATTGTGTTTCGGCATCATTTGGTATCAGAGCACAGGTTGCTTCGAACCGATGGCTGAACAAAATCGATGTGGTCGAAGACAGCGTGCTCGTGGAGGCCGGGAGCGTGGAGTCGTTCCTGATGCAGATAAACAGGCGCGTCTGAGAAACCTGCGAGACATAGAAAAGGAAGAGCTGAGAAGACAACTTCAGGATTTGGATCGACAACTTGCGTGGGTGCAAAAAAGGCGAATCCGGTATTTGGAGCGACGACTTGCGCTGGCGGGGTTGTACTTTCCATCCAAAAAAAATCCAATCGTTGATGAATATCCGATCGTCGATGAATATCCGATCGTCGATGAATATCCGATTGTCGATGAACATCCGATCGTCGATGAAAATCCGATCGTCGATGTAGATCCAATCTTTGATCAAGAAGCCATCTTTGATCAAGAACCCATCTTTGATCAAGATCCAATTTTTTATATAGATCCGGTTTATGAAAATCCAATCTACGATGAATCTGATGAAGAACAAGAGGATGCGGATCCAGTCATGACGGTAGAACCCGTCGTGTCAGTGAAGGGAGGTGAGGTCGCCCTTGGCAACGTCCCCCAGGCGGCGGTGTGGATGCTGGCGTGGGAGGTAGACGATTGGGATTTCGTCGTGTTCGAGGAGATGGCCGATTTGATTCTTGAAGATGTGCAGAAAGCCGATGTTTCGAGGAGTACTGAGGATCAAGGTAATTTTGTTCCTGAAAGTGATGATTTTGATGGCGAT
Organism: Rhodomyrtus psidioides; assembly: GCA_021437785.1. Taxonomy (NCBI): domain Eukaryota; kingdom Viridiplantae; phylum Streptophyta; class Magnoliopsida; order Myrtales; family Myrtaceae; genus Rhodomyrtus; species Rhodomyrtus psidioides. The sequence goes on along the minus strand of JAILYB010000071.1, from coordinate 3,300,460 downwards.
GGTTTTATCACTGTGGATGGGTCGGTTGTGGTTTATAGTGAGGCGCTGAATTCAAAATCGTATAATTTCATGCTGGATATATTGGGTGCGAATAAATTTATCTATGACTTCTGGGGTTTGTTCAAGACTGGCTTAATGTCTATTAATAAGCAAAAACTTGCCAAGAAGGATGGTGCACAGATTGATCCCAGTCGAGATATAGAAAACTTGTGGGAGTTTTATCAACGCTGGAAGAGGCGGTATAGAGTGGATGATATGCAGAGGAAAGAACAAAGATTGCTCAAATTTGGGTGCTATAGTCCTAATTTTGGACTGGTGGAACCGTGGGATTTGCCAGAATCACAGGTTTCAGATGTTGTTCCAATTGCGTGCCGTGTTGCAGTAGATGCTGGAATTCGCTTGGTTTGTGTCACCAACTTCAGTTGGGACTTTATCTATGCGGAATACGTAATGGCTGCAGGAAATCATCATCGTAAGATAGTTTGGCAAATAGCAGAAGACTATTCGCATTGTGAATTCTTAATCTGGTTGCCTGGATATTGCCCAATGCCCGCTTTCCGTGACTTTATAGATCTACCATTGGTTGTCAGAAGGTTGCACAAATTTCGTATGGAGCTGAGGAAGGAAATTGGAATTGGGGATGTGGTGAAGCTAGTTATCCTCAATTTTGGCGGACAGCCATCAGGTTGGAAGTTGGAGGAAAAGTACTTGCCTCCTGGTTGGTTGGGCCTGGTTTGTGGTGCATCTGAGAGTGAGAACCTTCCACCAAACTTTGTAAAGCTTGCTAGGGATGCATACACACCTGATGTCATTGCAGCCTCTAATTGTACGCTTAAAAAAATTGGATATGGTACTATCAGTGAGTTTTTAGCATACAAGCGTCCATTTGTATTTGTGTGGCGTGATTACTTCAATGAAGAACCATTATTGAAGAATATGTTGGAGTACTATCAAGCTGGAGTAGAGATGATTAGGAGAGACTTACTCACTGGCCATTGGAAACCTTACCTTGAACATGCGATCAGTCTGCAACCATGCTATGAAGGAGGCATTAATGGTGGCGAGGTAGCAGCTTACATTTTGCAGGAGACAGCCGCTGGGAGAAATTATGCGTCAGATAAATTTAGCGGGGTAAGAAGACTGCGTGATGCTATAGTTCTTGGGTATCAACAGCAAAGAAAGGCCAGTTGTCAGAGGAACTGGAAGTACCGGAGGAGATTGTTGTCAAGAAGAACCAGATTCGAGGACGAATCTTTTTTCTAGCAAGGGAGGATGATGCACCTAGGACCAGCAGACAGAATCAGTCAACGACATCGGATTGGGCTCAAATTCGGTCGGTTGAAGCGAAACGGCCGTCTGATCAATACTCGGTGCCGTTGGCATTGGATTTTGGCAATTCGGGGTCGTTTAGATGGATTTCTGAGCATTTTTCTATTTTTAGGCAATTTTATAATTTAATGGTATTTTTGTAATTTTTGCGTTATCTTTTGTCATTAGGGTTGACACCTATATAAGGTCGTCTTTAGGGTTTTGATGACAGATTATTTGAATATTGAGAATATTACGATTGATATCGTTTCTGAGAGAACAGCGATTGTTCCTCATTCTATCGATTTTGTTCTTCATCGCCTTCTTTCTATTGTGTTTCGGCATCAGAAAGGCATTAACAGTTCCCGCAAATTGGTGCAACATCATGAGATCAACTTGTTAACCACTGGATCAATTACTACCAATCATGCCACGAGTTGCCATTGAGGAACCTCCATCTTTCAGAGAGCAATCTCTTCACACCAAAACTCTCTCTAGGCAAGAACATTGTCCAGTTCTGCCTTCATTCTGGTGCCAAATCAAACAGTCTCACATCAGAACCACCTCTACTTATGGTTCTTGTTGGTTCACATGTCCCAGATTAAAAATGGCATTGTTTCTTTCATCCTATATAGCATGCTATAGTATATCTTGCTATTTTGAAGGTCCATATCAAGCATCAGTGGAACGAATCCACATTGTATAGCATAGAAATGCTAATGCTTGAATGAATAAGGAAATGCTTGAATGAATAAGACATAAAATCTGAAGCTGATTTTTTCAGACTGGATGAATTTGATCTCTATTCAGCCTTCGGTGAAACTAGACACGTAAATCTAATTGAGAATCCAAAATGGCCAGGGAATCTTGTGAAGAGAACATAGCAATGCATCAAAAACATGTTAATGACTTCCCAAGAAAAGAATTCTTAAGGGACTGAGATAACTGAAGTTGAAGGGCTTTCTAAAGAGTACATAAGGCTTATTTGCATTAACTGCTCCTCCATTTGAGCAGTCTCACTGATAAAACCAAATCGAAAGTATCTGCATAGGCAAATAAACATAACCAAATAAATGTCAAGGGAGGAAGCAGATCATTCTTCAACCTCGGTACTTCGAGAAACTTTACAACTCAGATTTGCTAGTGATAGTCATCGATAGCTTATCCAGGATGAACACTCTTGGTTGATGGCCATGACATTCTGTTGACTTGATGTTCCACGGAAGCATCGTGTCATCCTTCTCTATCAGCTTCCCTGGCGCTTGATTCACATAAAAGAAGGAAAACCATACCCTGTCGTCATGGAAATGATTAAATTCGACCTAATCATTTTTATGTAATGGGAAAGGAGACAAAAAGAAAATAATCCATCGTTTACATAGTATGATATCTTGCTACGTCGAAGATCAGAATGAGCATCAGCAGAAAACAAACCCACATTGCATGGCATAAAAAAATTCCAATGCTCGAATGAATAAACCATAAAGTCTGACGCTGATTTTTCCAGACGGGATGAAATTGATGGATAGTCTGCTCTCGGTCATATTCGACGCACTAAATCTCATCAAGAATCCAAAATGGCCAAGGAATCTTGTGAAGAGAATGTAACAGTGGCTCAAAAACATGTTAATTGAAAATATCTGCGTAGGCGAATAAAATAATCAACGTTGTCATCTATTTTGTCCTGAGAAGGGTGTGCATGGATCGTTATTGTCACGCCCCGAACCCGGAGAGCATTTGGACATCACCTTAGGCCACGCCCCTTACTTGATCTTCCAGGATCCTTAAGCCCACTTCTTGTCAACACATTCAATAGGCGGAAGCCAGAAAACACCTCCACACAAAAATAATACTAGATGACTTGAAACAAAAGGGGTACATCCCCACTTAACCACCATGTACAATTTTAAACTCCAAACGCAACAAAAATCCTTATAGTCGCTAGCTATCCTGCATTCAATCAACTCTTACTTCCTTGAAAATTTCCATTCTTGACCAACTGGTACTTCAAAGCTTGGTACCTGAAAAAAAAAAAAGATCCCACGACGAGGCGAGACTTACGTCTCAGCGAGTTATCCTAACCCTAAATCAGGCCATCCGTCCCACCGAACTATACCAATCATAGACCCATGCAGTCAATAAGCAAAAACAATACACATAAGCTTCCCATGGTATCATGTTATAATTCCTCAAGCATTTCAAGCAAAGAAACTGTAGTACACGTGACTAAACTTTCGTGCTAGCTTATAATAGATCACTTCATCACTTGAAACAACAGATATTTCACTCACGACCCCGCGATTACATCGCCTCAGGGTGTGCCTCATCTCTCAACCCCGCGATTACCTCGCTTTAGGGTGTTTCACATTTCTCAACCCCGTGTCATATAGGCACCTTAGGATATACTTCATAACTCAAAGTCCGCGTTTGGTACGCTTCAGGCTAGGTCCGCGTAATTACGCTTCAGACCGTCTCATTGACAAACCCGCGTAAACGCATCAGGTTTTCAATATCAGCTCAGGCCTGTGTCGACACATATAAATTCTCGTCCCGCGTTTCTTACGCATCAGGACGTTGGCCATTTCCACCCGCGTCTCAACACCTCAGGGTACATTTCATTGCGCTACCCCGCGATTACTTCGCATCAGGGTATTTCACATTTCCTCAAGGATTTCCGTCACATTTATCATCGAAACAAACATTTAATGACATCTCGTCACGAGGAACTTTAGGCATAGAACATAAAATAAGGTTTACCACAACCCATCGCGCTTTATTACAAAGTAAGATTTAAAAGTGGTCTCATGCCACCACATAGGCCAACAAGGCACGCTAGAGCTTACGGCATCATTCCTCACCAAAATCATTCGACCTTCATTCAAACAAGTAATACGAGCCAATAAATCCATCAATTTCCCAAATGAACCATTCAGTCGAGTCCGAACGTTCTAATAAAGGGGTAGGGGTCACACACCTTCGTCCGACTAGCAAGTTTCCACCATAAGTCCTTCGGCAAGCTCGGCTCCCAATCAACTTACTCACTGTCTAAAGCAGGGCAGCAGAACGACTTAGCGACAATCCAACGTTTCAATCAATTTATGCAATCTAGCCCCAATTTCACTCATCGTGGACCTCATTAACAACTCAAGGGACATTCAAGTATGTTCCAACATCACATTTAGAGCACGGTTACACCACAAACAGCCCCCAACGGATCCAAATTTCTCAGAATTAAAACAGGGCAAAGACCGGTTCTGCCTTTCCTTACACAAACAGCCCTCTAATCACCCTTAAGCTTCAAATTATCACCAATTCCTCTTACTAAAACCTCAATCAACATGTTATATAGTCCCACGATGAATTTCGAAGCTAATTAGCACTCCTAAGAATTTCAAACAACTCAATTCATCTCAGTTCATCCGGCGATCAGAATCTGCCTTTAAAACCACCTCAATTAAACTATCGAAACTCAATCGAAACGTAACCAAATCAACGGCCCCAACTCAGTAAACATAGTACTACAAGTCATGTAACTCCCATAAAAATTTCGAAACCAATTGAAGTCTCTAAGGGGTTGAATCATGGCCCTCTCTCAACTAGCTCAAAATCCGTCCGGTTTTCTTTCAAAAATCACTATAAATTAACCAGACCTCCAAAAATCGCAAATCCAATTAGAGCTTGTTCAGGACACCTTAAAATAACCTGTGATGGTCGTAGATCGGCCAGACGGTCACCGGAGGGATCGGTCGTACGGACCGAACAGAACGGGCGGAACTGGTCAAAACTGGCAGATTCTGTTCTTCAAACACAGCACCATTTCATTATCAAATCTCAATCAAACTCAACCCAACTTCTACCACAACTCAATATACGTGTGCTCTAGACATCCACAAAGTTTGAGCGAAAGATTCAAATTATTCGAGGTCCTACGGAGTTCAAACAGCAACTTACCTCTAGCTGAAACAGATTCCGTCGACTCGCAGAAGATTGGCCGGCCGGAGCTCCATAGTGGACCAAACACTGTGATTCCGGTTGGAATAGGTCGGCAAGAGATAGGGCTTCAAGGTGGTAGTCGGCTCGGTGGTAGGTGGTCGCCGGTCGGAGCGCTGGACGGTGGTGAAGACGACGGCATTTTCTGGTCGTTCAGGAGCTGTTCTGCTCCTGGAAGAAAAAAATAACGCAGAAGAATGGAAGGAAGAAGGAGATAGTTCACGCCAAATGAGGGGGCAACTGATGACATGAAGTCCAATCCACCTTTACCAAGCTTCTAGAGGTGATAAGGGTTAGTGGATAGTTAAAGACATACTCCCAAAAGTTGACACATGTCTTTGATCTCAATTATCACTAAAATTCATTCCCAATCTGCCCTCCTAAAAATCAGCAGCTCCATGGGGAAGGAAATGACTAAATTGCCCTCCTTGAAATAATAGAGTACGGCCAACACTTTAGGGGCAAAATTGTCTTTTCACACCATTCGTCCGAAAATCCATTTCTTCGTCAATTTTCATCATCGATTAGGCGACGTCCATTCCGAATTGATTGTTACAATTCTTCATTTCCATTTTCAAACTCCGAGACCCCATTCCATGTCTCAAGTCGCGAGGGCGGAAATTTCAGAATGTCACAACTCTTCCCCCCTTAACGAAATTTCGTCCTCGAAATTCGCCATTTTCCCATTATCCAATCTCATGGGGTACCTACGCCTCATCATATCATCACTTTCCCAACTAACTCTTCTCAACTTGGCATTCTCAATTATTTTTTCCGATACAAGTCATCCTTCCTCAGGACTCGTTTTCTACAGTCCTCATCTTGTATTTACTTTTCTCTTTTCTTACTCAACATTCCTAATTTCTGTCGATGATTCCCTGCGAGCATTCTGATCTTCTTTTCAATTTGCCTATTGATCCACGGGTAACTCACATATCGCACTGCAACCCTGCTTCTAACACTCCCAGTCCGAAGGCTTTTCCCCTAACATCACCTTAATTCCATGTTCTTTTTCTATCATCATCGTCCCCAAATCATCGTGAGCGTGTACTCTTTAGTACCTCTATCCTTTGGCATAAGAATCCAATTCAAGTGTCCTTTCGTACCGTTAAAGATGCACAAATTTTGATAACTACCCCCGATTGTCCACATTGCACCATAGCTTCCTCGACTTTTCAGGCAATCTCATAATTGAGTCCTTAATAACTCCCCTCCATTACACTCGAGATCCTCCAATGGTTAATTTAATCTGCCCACCTGCAACAGTCATATTTTCTCTTCTTTTTCTTTGAAGTGGTCAACATTTCCAACTCTTGCCGTTCACACGGTTGCAAAGTCTTCCTTTACATGAGCAACGTTCCCGTATCCGTAAGTAATTTCGTCTATCGGCGTTGCTTCTTACTAATTCTTCTCGGAAACTACTACCATATTTTCTTAGGGTAGATATAAACTCAAAATCTCCTTCCACCCAAGCAAGGTTTCCCAGGCTCTGTCGCCAAGGCATTCGCAAATTTACTCCAATCATACTCTAAGCATTTCAACTCCCATGACTTTGCTATTACGATATATAAGCAAGACTCATTTTACATCGCCCTGGCATGCCTTAAATCCCCTTTCCACAACACATCCTCAAGATTCTATAGACTCCTTAGACTCCAAGTAGGAACGCCATTATCGGCGTAAACATCAACTTGAATCAAGTTCTCAAAAACTCTATTCACGTCCATTTTTCATTCGTGTTACATCTCGTCTGTAGCCCATTTCATCAATGGATCAACTTTTGTGGGGAAACCTCCCACAATCTGTCTGAACAATTCCCCAACCTCAGAAAATTTCAACTTCCAGTAACTTACATCGACTCAGTCGTTTCACCCCTTAATCCAATCCTCGAAGGCTACATGGGGATTCCGTTTCTCAGAAATTCCCCGACTGAGGAATCTCACCTCTTCAGGTCCGCAACTCATGTGCTTCACATTTAGCATACAACGAGCATCTCCTTAAAGTCCCGAAAACATCCGAAAAGTGGTTCATGTTCTCGTGATTCCTCAAGCGAATCCGATTATCGTCTCTACAGATGATAACCAACAATCCCACTATCCCATAGATACTCAATTAAGTTATCATCAGTTCTTTCTACTAGGTGTCGCACTTTTCAAACCGTTCCTCATACTTTTCACTTGGAAACCCAAATCTTGGCTCTCACGGGTCTCCATTACGGTCACCCTCCTTCCTCAGGAAACATTAGTGCTCAGACTTTTCGATTCTTCAATTCTCTCCAATGTGATCTTGTCTCAATTTCACACATTCAATTAAACGCCCACAATATCCTGGAGTTCAACGTTGTATACATGATAATCTCTCGAACTCACTCCCAGGAATCATTCAAGTTTCGCGTCTTCTTTCTTAATCCAGACGCTCCACCTTAATACGGAGACAACTAAGATTTCATCTTCCTCGCACAATAGGGTCTCCTACCCTATGAAGGAAACGGTACACTTCAGTGGTATTCTTTTACTTTGAATCCACCTCGTCCTTCCCATCTCTTAAAGTGTTAATCTTGGAGTTTGTGCCAACAGCAGTACCTCCGCTTCAGGGTTCAAATTTAACCATACCTGACACTCTTCTTCTAGTGGCTTAGTCACCTCAAGTGACAAAATTCCAAAGAGTCGAGGCTCTTCCTCGGTCTCACCAATTTTCATTTCGCACACTCAATTTAATTGCTTCGAGTCACTTTATAATTACCCTCCAAACATTCTTTTCCACTTACTCAACCATCCGCTAGGATTACAAACAGCCAGGACTATCATGTCCATTCACCTTTCTTTTCACCAACGACCATCTCATGGTTCCATCGCCCTTTAAGAAGACACCCTGCTCTTTAAGGGTGATAACTCGTAATGCCACTTCTCGTGGTTCCGTTTCAATCTCAATCATCCTCATTTTAATCCACAATGTCAAACAATCGACATAAATCCTTCTTTAATTTTACCATCACGGTAGAAACAAATTGCCAATCCCTCATGACGAGCCTTACGCCAAGGTAAAAGTCGTTTCTCACAGTTGCGTTTCAGGTTCCATAAGGAACATCTCTTTGTTCATAAACCATGAGCATGAGTTCTCCTGTTCATAGGTCTTCCAATCGTCCACTCCTATCATTACAATCACTTACAGTCCCTCCGACTCAGGAATAACAAATAGCCATAAGGCTTTCAAATTTCCAATCCACTCAGGGATTTCACGTTTCTTATTCGAGGGGTCTTTGACCACTCTTAATACACTTAGGCGACCGTGAGAACTCTATATCACATTGGTTGATTATCCTCTAATCCTTACAAAACTATCAGGATCCAAACAACCCTTGCTCCCAAGCAACCCCAGGAAAATACTTTCCGTCGAACAACTCAATAGAGGCAGCTAAGGCAGATATCATACTTTTGAGGAACACTTCCTCTAGTGACCTTTCACCAATTATCAACAGCCTCACAAGGCTAAAAAACTACCGGAATCGCTTTTTTTTTTTTTACAAAACCCTCACTTCAAAGGAAGGCAGTTTCAACTCATTTTCTCCATTGAGCCTTTCTCGACCTCGACCTCGTGGTCAACCTCACAAGCTGTTCGAACTCTTGTGGTTCTTTTCCACGTTCCCCATTTAGAAATGGGTAACCTCAGAGTCACATTTCTCGTGACTTTCATCACTTAGTTCAAAAGTACTAGCATCAGTCGTCTCAGCGACTTAGGTACAAGGGCAGCTTCTTCTCGAGCTCGCCTATCTATTCACTTTTCTCATTTCCCCTTAAGTTCTCATGGCCCCTCATTACACTTGGGTCTTGCACGATTAACAGAAATTGAATTATATTCTCTTCCAGTACTCATGCCTCAGTCGCTCACCTTTGCTCAATTCTCCAGATCCATCTCAGTCCTTGGATCTTCTCATATCTCGCACATACGAGCCAAATGCTCCTCTAGCGACCATACTTTGGTCATTCAAACTTATTAGGTTCTTATGCCACTTAAACCACTATGACTCTCTTCAGGAATCCAAGACTTAAGCCATCTGCTCAAGCCTAGCAGTCTCAGGCTGCTCATCTCATAATTCATCACCAGCACTAACTAGTGGCCCGCAGACAACTCTCAACTAGTTGTACGTCATTCAAGGATTCTAAATCATCCTTAAGGAACAATCATGTATCAATCCAGTCTCAACAAGGCAACTTCTCAATTAACAGCCATCACTAGGCAAGCCTCAACTAGGCTAAAACTCGGCTAGGTCAACACCCAGCAACATTCAGGGCGTTATTTCTATGAGTCAATCGTTCACATTTTAAACATACGGCATTCACCGTCCGCCACAACCACGATAGGCTTTCTCATTCTCAATAGGCATCAGTTCAACGGGGTATAAACTCACCACACGCCATCTAATCTCTCAGTTAGACCCTGGCCAAGCCAATCACATGATGTCCAACATAAAACACGCTTATCAGGCCAATCGCAACATCACTTTTTTTGCGGTATTTACTGCCGAGCACAAAGCTCTTAATCATGCCTCTCATAGGCATCATTTCGTGTGTCATGCCACTTTCCAATGTTCATTTCGAGAATCAATCCCCATGCCATACATCTCACTTAGCCACAATTGGACTCAACCTGATACCTAGACTTTCCCTTTCAAGTTATGGCATGGGTCATTCCTGCCATTTGCCATCTTAGAAGCCTGCCAGGAGCCGCTCCTTGTCCGGACCTCTCTGTCTCGGCGATCACTCCCCGTCCTCATCAGACCTGGCCGTCGCAGGTTGTCCCAAGTCATACATCTACAGAGAAAGCCCCGCTTCACACGTCTCATACCATGCTTCATGACGGTTTATAGGTATCCTTTCAACTTGTCCCATACCAAGCGACAGTTTATTAAGTCCAACGGCGATAAGTTCATGCACGCACTCTCATCAGCTTTCGCTCCATGGCCATAAACACATGCACAACACGTTCGTTCTCACCACTCATCGAGCCACGGTTGTTTCCCAATCAATTTCCATCGCTAGAAGATTTCAAATTCTCCCCAATGATCCTCATCTCTTCCGAATCCGTTTCCTATGTTCAACCATACACTACAAGTTTAGTCACTACTCCAGTCCAATTCACATGTACCCGATCACACTGGCCTTTAGTCAAAGTATTCCTTATCCACTTCCTTATATACACATCTTCTTATACCTTTCTAGGTTGTCCTTGACAATCAATATTCGAAAGTCATCAAGATATTGTGCAATTCAAGTTTGAGTCTACCAATACCAATTATTCCTTTATAGCTCATATTTCCCAAATTGGGCTATTGACAAGCCCCAATCACAATCATATACTTCGATCGACGCTCCATTCTTAAGTTACTCTCTCGTAACCTCAACCCTTAGCTGGTGACTCCACAATCTCTACTCACTTTCTGGTGAGTCTTAACCATATAGTCACTCAGGACCATCCATTAAATCAATACTAAGACCATCAGGATACCTCACCAGTTCAAACCTATAATTCCCCAAGATTCCACAACCCATACTTAATCCTAAGGGTTTCATTATCCAAACGTCCTCAAGTCATCACTCCTTATCACTCCAAGCCTCGACCAAAATGGATCGAGCTAACCTTGCTCTGATACCACTTAAACGTGCATGTCACGCCCCGAACCCAGAGAGCATTTGAACATCACCTTAGGCCACGCCCCTTACTTGATCTTCCAGGATCCTTAGGCCCACTTCTTGTCAACACATTCAATAGGCGGAAGCCAGAAAACACCTCCACACAAAAATAATACTAGATGACTTGAAACAAAAGGGGTACATCCCCACTTAACCACCATGTACAATTTTATACTCCAAGCGCAACAAAAATCCTTATAGTCGCTAGCTATCCTGCATTCAATCAACTCTTACTTCCTTGAAAATTTCCATTCTTGACCAACTGGTACTTCAAAGCTTGGTACCTAAAAAAAAAAAATCCCACGACGAGGTGAGACTTACGTCTCAGCGAGTTATCCTAACCCTAAATCAGGCCATCCGTCCCACCGAACTATACCAATCATAGACCCTTGCAGTCAATAAGCAAAAACAATACACATAAGCTTCCCATGGTATCATGTTATAATTCCTCAAGCATTTCAAGCAAAAGAAACTGTAGTACACGTGACTAAACTTTCGTGCTAGCTTATAATAGATCACTTCATCACTTGAAACAATAGATATTTCACTCACGACCCCGCGATTACATCGCCTCAGGGTGTGCCTCGTCTCTCAATCCCGCGATTACCTCGCTTTAGGGTGTTTCACATTTCTCAACCCCGTGTCATATAGGCACCTCAGGATATACTTCATAACTCAAAGCCCGCGTTTGGTACGCCTCAAGCTAGGTCCGCGTAATTACGCTTCAGACCGTCTCATTGACAAACCCGCGTAAACGCATCAGGTTTTCAATATCAGCTCAGGCCTGTGTCGACACATATAAATTCTCGTCCCGCGTTTCTTACGCATCAGGACGTTGGCCATTTTCACCCCGCGTCTTAATGCCTCAGGGTACATTTCATTGCGCTACCCCGCGATTACTTCGCATCAGGGTATTTCACATTTCCTCAGGGATTTCCGTCACATTTATCATCGAAACAAACATTTAATCACATCTCGTCACGAGGAACTTTAGGCATAGAACATAAAATAAGGTTTACCACAACCCATCGCGCTTTATTACAAAGTAAGATTTAAAAGTGGTCTCATGCCACCACATAGGCCAACAAGGCACACTAGAGCTTACGTCATCATTCCTCACCAAAATCATTCGACCTTCATTCAAACAAGTAATACGAGCCAATAAATCCATCGATTTCCCAAATGAACCATTCAGTCGAGTCCGAACGTTCTAATAAAGGGGTAGGGGTCACTCACCTTCGTCCGACTAGCAAGTTTCCACCATAAGTCCTTCGGCAAGCTCGGCTCCCAATCAACTTCCTCACTGTCCAAAGCAGGGCAGCAGAACGACTTAGCGACAATCCAACGTTTCAATCAATTTATGCAATCTAGCCCCAATTTCACTCATCGTGGACCTCATTAACAACTCAAGGGACATTCAAGTATGTTCCAACATCACATTTAGAGCACGGTGACACCACAAACAGCCCCCAACGGATCCAAATTTCTCAGAATTAAAACAGGGCAAAGACCGGTTCTGCCTTTCCTTACACAAACAGCCCTCTAATCACCCTTAAGCTTCAAATTATCACCAATTCCTCTTACTAAAACCTCAATCAACATGTTATATAGTGCCACGATGAATTTCAAAGCTAATTAGCACTCCTAAGAATTTCGAACAACTCAATTCATCTCAGTTCATCCGGCGATCAGAATCTGCCTTTAAAACCACCTCAATTAAACTATCGAAACTCAATCGAAACGTAACCAAATCAACGGCCCCAACTCAGTAAACATAGTACTACAAGTCATGTAACTCCCATAAAATTTTTGAAATCAATTGAAGTCTCTAAGGGGTTGAATCATGGCCCTCTCTCAACTAGCTCAAAATCCGCCCGGTTTTCTTTCAAAAATCACTATAAATTAACCAGACCTCCAAAAATCGCAAATCCAATTGGAGCTTGTTCAGGACACCTTAAAGTAACCTGTGATGGTTGGAGATCGGCCAGACAGTCACCGGAGGGATCGGTCGTACGGACCGAACAGAACGGGCAGAACTGGTCAAAACTGGCAGATTCTGTTCTTCAAACACAGCACCATTTCATTATCAAATCTCAATCAAATTCAACCCAACTTCTACCACAACTCAATATACGTGTGCTCTAGACATCCACAAAGTTTGAGCGAAAGATTCAAATTATTCGAGGTCCTACGGAGTTCAAACAGTAACTTACCTCTAGCTGAAACAGATTCCGTCGACTCGCAGAAGATTGGCCGGCCGGAGCTCCATAGTGGACCAAACACTGTGATTCCGGTTGGAATAGGTCGGCAAGAGATAGGGCTTCAAGGTGGTAGTCGGCTCGGTGGTAGGTGGTCGCCGGTCGGAGCGCTGGACGGCGGTGAAGACGACGGCATTTTCTGGTCGTTCAGGAGCTGTTTTGCTCTAGGAAGAAAACAAAAACGCAGAAGAATGGAAGGAAGAAGGAGATAGTTCACGCCAAATGAGGGGGCAGCTGATGACATGAAGTCCAATCCACCTTTACCAAGCTTCTAGAGGTGATAAGGGTTAGTGGATAGTTAAAGACATACTCCCAAAAGTTGACACATGTCTTTTATCTCAATTATCACTAAAATTTATTCCCAATCTGCCCTCCTAAAAATCAGCAGCTCCATGGGGAAGGAAATGACTAAATTGCCCTCCTTGAAATAATAGAGTACGGCCAACACTCTAGGGGCAAAATCGTCTTTTCACACCCTTCGTCCGAAAATCCATTTCTTCGTCAATTTTCATCCTCGATTAGGCGACGTCCAATCCGAATTGATTGTTACAATTCTTCATTTCCATTTTCAAACTCCGAGACCCCATTCCATGTCTCAAGTCGCGAGGGCGGAAATTTCAGAATGTCACAGTTATAACTCATGGGGGAGATCCTATTTATCGCAAGGCCTCTAATCTATGTTTCGTTTATTAGAAAGTATAGAACTCGGTGCTTGACTCCTTGGTTTCTTTCCTTGGCTATGGATGTTGTTGGCGTTGTCATCGTTTCTCAAGTTACTTTGTCTGGGTGGGGTAATAAAGACCGCAAGTTTCAGTACACCAGTTCAGAAAAAAGATGAGGTTAGAGACTTAGGGGTGTCAATGGGCCAGGTTGGGTCTTGGCCCGGCCCGAAGGTGAACAGTACCGAGTTCGAGCCGGCCCAGACGAATTATTTTTTTCATTTTCATTTTTTTAATTAAAATTAATTGAAAAATCTACCAAATGAAAGAATATAAAAAGAAAAAATTAAATTAAATTAAATTAAAGGGAAAATATGAATGTTAAAAACTATCCGAGCGTCGAGCCGACTAGGCCCGAGTGCCAAGACCGGGCCGGCCTAACCCGAAAAGGCTCGAAAATCAACTGAAATTTCGTGTCCGCCTGGCCCGGGCCTTTTTGACACCCCTAGTTAGAGTCTCTACTTATGTGATCGTTCATTTGAACTTGTCCATTTGGCATGCCCAGGCTTGGATCACAATGCTTTTGAACTGGCGTTTCCTCAGCCATCTAATGTCCAGATTAATGATTCTCTCGAGATGTGTCAACTTGTGTTCTTTTTCCCTTTAAATAGTTAAAAAGAAGAAAGCTACTCCGGGCTCTATACCTTATGAGAGATCCACTCTTTAGCAAATACACAAGGTACTTATAGCCACCAGAAATTATTTCGGTACGAAATTTACATTTCCGGGATGAATCTTCTGATGGAAACCACGTTCCTTCTCTGACATTTCAGGGAAAGGCTTGACAGAGCAGAGAGGCTCTTGGAACCTGTTCCCATTTTTGGGGCTCTTACAGGTGTTCTTATGTTCCCATGTTGCTTTTATGTTTTTAGTCGGCTAAGGTAAGGCTACTTATCATAGGAAATTGTGCTCATTCATTTTATGATTACTCATGCAGCTAAAGTCATAGAGCTGATTTTCGGAGCCCAAACACGGTATACGTACATGTCCGGGTCATAAGAGCGAAGCCTTAGAAAGCTGTGCTACTCTTTGAGCCGCCTCACCCGCCAGAAATAGATTACGAGGACTGTGTCCACTATCGTCACGAGTTACTGTAAGTTGAGGGACGATGTCTTGGTGAAGAAAATCGACATTTTAATGTTTATGGAAAATAACGAGATAACTATTAGCCGGCGAAGGTCTGCTGGTGATCCGTAATGGTACACTGGTTTCTTGGTTTTGCTGGAAATAGATTTTGCTTCTTAGCTTGGATTGGATCTGGAAGGAAGTTCTCATCGTGCGGGCTTCACTGTGGAGTCAGGGTTCAATCATGTTCAATCTGCTTGGGGGGTTGAGGAAGAAAATCTGGTGTCCCCTTTACTTTATGCTGTCTACGAATGCTTCTTCCCTTTTGCTTTCTTCCTTGTTTCTTTTCAAGCCAAGCCCTTTGTTTAGAGCCCTGCATACAGAAGAATATTGATAATGGTTGAGTGACATTGTTTCTCTGGTTCAAATGAAGGAATCCTTTAGATGTTTGAAAGTCCATATTTTCTTGTCTCTCTTTCTTCATTAGTTTGATCTCCTCCTCTCTGACCTGTCCCACTTTATTCCTGTCACCGGACTAGTATATGTAGATTTCCAAGTGCTAGATTTTGCTGGTCTCGGCGGAGCCAATCGATTACGGCCACTCATAATGGTGGATCGTATATTTTTATTTTGGTCGAGCAGTCCTACATTTATTTGCTGCACATTACTCTTTTTACATGAAAGATTGAACGCATTGAATTTTTCATCTCAAAGAGCCCACACAACACTTCTCATGCATGTTAAAGGCTTGAAGTAACCGCCGTTTTAGTGATGTGGGTTCTACCGTCTTAAGGGATCGATTCTCCATCCGAAAATATGTATCTTTTTATGTAAAATGTGGTACCTCAGATTTTTTTTTATAGGCTCTCAATGAACGATTAAGATTTGTTCGGGTCGTAGATTCTTCGGGATCTGTACCGGTGCTCAAGGAAGACAATTCACTTTCTACTCTTTTTAAACATGCCGAATAGATATACTAAATTGAATCTAAACCGCCGACGGTGATGAGATTCATGTAAGTCTCGTGTGGGTCTCATTAGATCTAACGGTCTAGACTCAGAAATAAGGTTATGTGTGTGTTTAAATATTGAGTTCGCTGAACACTACCTATAGAAAAAAAAAACGAGTAGAGAATGAATGATGTTTCACTCGTCCATTGTCCAATGTAAAAGGTAAGGGGAAAAAAAGGATAATAACACAATAATTTATGAATTTTGGTCCATTGTGCAGTGCTCTTCTTCACTTTTGTTATGTTTAATGTGATTCAGTCGCTGGCCGTCATATGTGGCATATCACCAAATTAGTGATCCTATATGACATATTGGGCAAGAAAATAGGTCGGGAGGACTATATTTGGAAATTTCAAGCAAATGTTCAAAACTAAAGTGGAAGAAATGAAAAGTTTAGTGTTAAACTGGAATTCCAGTAATAGATTTAAAATTAACTGGACAATTTCTATTCCGAGGAAGTGACCCTGTGACGGGTCTCCACGCTTGCTGCCTGAAGCATGACGCTTGGATTCAAGCCAGAGCAGCGGGTCTCGACATCGATATTTCGAGCTTGTTCTTCATGAAATCGCTTGATATACCACTAGTCGTTGGCCCCCGCATTTGCATGGAAATGGGAAAGTTTTTCACTGGTGAACGATATAGCTTTTACAAGTCTATAGACTTTATACAAGCATGGATTCACATTCATGGCAAAGCATATTGCGGAGTGGATGCAGAGAAAATGGCGCAAGGCCTAATGAGTCAAAAAGAAAGAAGAGACACCAAAATGTCCATGCTGCAAAGGCTATGTTGTTCACAATTTCACTTAATCATCTCTTCATTCTTAAGCCAACTTGTGGAGGAGAAGCAAATGCACTCATGTTGGCTGCAATATGAGATGGTGTGATGGTTTAATTTGATCTTCTAATTCCTAGACGAGGTCGCATCGCCCACATAGATACATTGGAGTTGTGACGATCTGAAGGAACCAAATGCACGGCCAGATTACTATTTGCGCAAGCAGTGCAGCCAAAACTTGCTGAACCGCATGTCCAACTTCAAAAACTCCAGACGGCGAACATCTAAAGGAACCAAATGCCAAGTCGACGATGTTGTCAACAGTTCTCTCTCTTGTCATGGAAGCTGCTTTGCTTGCCGGAAGATCAATCCACAAGCCCTGAAACTCTCTCTCTTTTGTATCTGCCGTTGGTCTTTGTCAGTTCAAGTTCTGTCTGTCGCAACAAATGGGAAAAAGAATAGAAAGTACAGTAAATTGCCTCTGTTCTCCTTTCCCGTAGAATTGGAAGAGTAATGGATGGCAGAGACAAGAACATAAAGTGGCCGCAGAGTTCAAAATGTAAGATCCGCATACAAATTTACAATGCCAAACGATGCAAATCGAACATACTACTCTATGCTTAATTAACTAATGCTAACTGTTAAATATGTCTTGAATTTTATGCAGTCGGTCCGGTTAATTACCTGACCCGACATATTTTTTGTGCGGCCCAAAAGTGGAGAAAAATTGAGATTTGGTTCGTGACGCAGAGAGTTGAGCCGATAGGCCCAATTCGGAGCAAACAAACAAATCTCCATAAGGGTGCGAATAGATCTCCATGGGGATTCGGGGGCAACACCCTCGAGATTTTTTTTTTTGGGCTTTATTATGTTGCGGCTAGGGTTTATTTGGTAGTACGGCGATTTTTCGTCATCTGAGAGTTTTGTGAGCCGTGTGCTTTTGTTCAGTCCCTGAAAACGATTTTTGTAATCTGTACCCTCTTTGATTATAATGGAATCTCGTTTTGCCTCGCCCGTGGACGTAGATCACCTTGATCGAACCACGTAAATTCTTGTATCCTATGTTTGTTTTCCGCATTTGTTTCAACACTAACAATATCATGATCAGGGGAACGAACTTGATTTTACCACAAGGGCGACCAAGAAAGACATTTAAATCATTGACAAACAGCTCTTTGGCATCTAATGGGCAGCTGTAATGGCTATCAAAAAGCGCTCTCTCTAGGACAAAAGAATTTCGAACGGAAATCCTGAGACTCCGCATACACGTCATCTGTTTCTAAATTGCTGTCAAGTTCATCAGGAAATTGCTGTCAAGTGTTAATCCTTCAACAAATCAGGAGTTGGATGGATATAAATTTCTGAGTCTCAAGTTGCCTGAACTGTCGAGAACAACAGTAACAGATTGGAACCTTCATAAACCGCATCAATTCAAATACCTGCTTCAAAAACTGCAAAACTCTCCCTAAGAAAGGCATTAACAGCTCCTGCAAATTGGTGCATCATCCTGTTTTCAACTTGTTAACCACTGAACAACATCCAGTTCTACCTTCATTCTGGTGCCAAAACAAAGAGTCCATTTACAGTCACTTCATTCTTAATCTCACATCAGTAATACATGGTATGCTATAGTATATTTTGCTATTTCAAAGTTCCAGAATGAGCATCGGCAGAACAAATCCACATTGCATTGCATAAAAAATTCTAATGCTCGAATAAACAAGACATAAAGTCTGAAACTGATTTTTCCAGAAGGAATGAAATTGATCGATATTCCGCGCTTGGTCATATTCGACATGTAAATCTCATCAAGAACCCAAAGTGGACAGGGAATCTTGTGAAGAGAATATAGCAGTGTACCAAAAACATGTAAATGACTTGACACGAAAAGAATTCTTAAGGGACTGAGATAACTGAAGTAGAGGGGTTTCCTGAAAAGTACATATGGCTTATTTGCAGCAACTATTCTTCCATTTGAGCATCCTCACCGATAAAATGAAATCGAATGTATCTGCGTTTAGGCAAATAAACATAACCAAATAGATGTCAAGGGAGGAAGCAAATCATTCTTCAAACTTGATACTTTGACAAAATTACCACTCAGATTTGCTAGTGATAGTCATTGATAGCTTGTCCAGGATGAGCAATCTTACTTGATGGCTCATGACATCTGTATGTCCTTAGAAGGCATTCTGACGAGAGTTGTTTTGTCCGAAGCATCATGTCATACTCCTCCATCACCTTCTCCGTTCTTTGAATCACGTAAGAGAAGGAAGACCATATCCTGTCGTCATGGAAACTGGTTAAATTGAACCTAATCATTCTTATGTAACGGGAAAGGAGAAAAAAGAATATAATCCATCTTTTTATTCAGTGATTAATATCAAACCTCCTCCTACGTATGTTGCCAGTATCAAATTGTTAATACATTAAGTAGAGAAAATCTGAGTCGGCGAAAATATTTAATAATGGGAGAAATTCGGAACTATTCACAATCTATGGAAGTGCTACACTTGTACAATTTGGAAAAGGTAGGTAATTTACTGATTTATCAAAACATTGGTAAATCCTTCTACTCTTCCTTGTGAAAGTATTATTGACTGCTCCAACGATCCAGAGTCTCCATTCCTTGAACTACTTAAAAGGACAAAAGCATAACAGCGGACTATCAAGAAAATGGTGTTATCAAGTTGGAAATGCTGATGAACAGTGTGGCCTGCTTTATTTACCTTTCAAAGCTAAACGTGAATCGTTCTGGACATTGTGACCAAAGTACTTGACTCGTCGGAGCAGTCTTTACATGGACCAGTTGTTTCTCTCTGCTGCAGTAGAACAATGAACGTATGAAGATCCGATAAGTTGATTCGCTGGATGTCTTTTAGAGTTTAGACGCCTCAATTCCTGGAGCTCTGTTGTCTCCACCAGATCATGCGAGATTGACCCCCATCATTTCGTTCAATCATGCGAAATTCGACAGATGTGGACAATTTGCTGAGGCTCGGTGTTGAATCCCTCATTTTCCACATTCGCGACTTTCTCCAGTCCTTGAACATCCCGAAGCTTCCAGCACCCTTCAATGTTCAAATATTTCAGATTATAGAAGCATGAGAGGTCTGGTAATGCTTCAATGGATCGGCATCCCCTGATATCCAACAATTCCAAGTCTTTCAATCTTTCAAGGCCTTTGATTTCGACTAGATTTTGGCAGTTGCAAGCAATTAATCGCTTCAAATGTGTTAATTGCGAAAAGTCCGGTCTTACAAGGGACTGATAGCCCCACACCCACAGCTCTTCCAAGTTTTTCAATTTGTCAAGGCCTCGAGCTTGATCTCGATCATCATTCAATCCTGGGAACGTATCCATCAGCAAGAATCTCAAAGACTGTAGACGTTCAAGACCGTCAAAGCTTGATAACTTAACGCATCTTGATATTGACAATTTTGTTAAGTTTTTTAATCCTTCCAGATCCTTGATTTCTGTCAGCTCGCTGCACGAATCGATAGTTAATTGTGACAAGAATTCCAAATTTAACAAACTCGGTAACTCTGTCAACCTATCACAATGTCGGACATAAAGACACAATATTCCAGAGGGAAGTTCCGGGATGGATTCCAGCAATCCGCAGCCCACAATGCTGAACCATCTTAGGTGGATTAGATGAGAAAGTTGAGGCAATGTGTGATGCTGACAGGTGACTGCCAATTCCTTCAAACAGGCAGGGAGCTCCAGCAGCGACTGAAGATTGTCACACCCAACCAAATTAAGGAGTTGCAGAGAAGGCAGCTTACTGATGCTTTGCGGCAGCGATTGAAGCATTTTGCAGTCCTGCAAATCAAGTTTCTCAAGACGAGAAAGTTTATTGAATTCATCGGGGAAGCCAGAAACATCTGTCGATCTCAATCGAAGGATCTTCAGTGAAGACAACCCATCTATTGGGATTTCCCCTCCAAGACTCTTGCAATTTGTTGCATCTAGTCCTTCAAGTTTCTCAAGACGAGAGACCTTATTGAATAAGCCAGAAACGCGTGTCGAACTTAATCGAAGGATCTTTAGTGAAGATAACCCATCTATATGAATTTTCCCTCCTAAACCCTGACATTCGGTGGCATCTAATTGTTCAAGGCTGCCCAACTTGCCAATAGTACTAGGCAAACTCCTCAATTTCTCACAATGAGCAATATTCAAAATTTTCAAGTTTTTCAAATCCCCAATGGATTCAGGTAATTCGCAAATGCCTGATCGTGACAAGTGCAATTGAGTCAACAGTTCCAACTTCCCAATTGAGCTGGGGATATGAAAGGGAGGATGATCAAGCTGGGGATCTTCTGGAATACCCTCTCCTTCTAATGACAAGTACTGCAATTTCACGAGGGATCCGATGCATTCCGGAAGTCTACATAATTTCGAGCAACCACTCAAGAGAAGGTGCGATAAATTTACCAGATGGCTGATTGAGTCGGGAAGTCTGACCAATGATTTGCAATCAGAGGCAGCAAGTACCTTCAGCTTCTTCAAAGAAACTATACATGGAGGAATTTCCTCTATAGCAGTCCCCGCTACGTAAAGTTGCGTCAGTTGTTCCCAATTGCCCATTTCTTGGGGTAGCTTTTGGAGTTTCTTACATCCGCGCACGCTCAAACGAAGGAGGCCCTTGGCTTCTCCAACAGAAGAGTGAATTTGCTCCAGATTACGACATCCTTGGAAGCTTATTATCTCTAATTTTTGGAAGGTTGAGATATCAGGAGAAACTTTTAAACAATGGCAATTTACAAGAGCTACGGTTTTCAACTGGTTCGCCACTTGCAGGATAAAATGATTTATAAATTTTCGCAGAGAATATAAAAATATTAGAAAGCAAAAGACAGGACGAGATAGCTCTCCGCCTGACCTGGAGACGACTCCAACCTTCCCAAAGCTCTGATATGTCGCAATCCAATAAAAAAAGTGCCACTAATTTCTCCAGATGAAAACTAGTGAGCACGGATGCAGGACATTTATCCAACGCGAGGAATCGTAACTGAGGAAGCAAGCCTTTGGAATCTCCAATCAGTGTTGCGTTATCCACATAAAGCAACCTTAAGTTCGGTAGCGTCTCAAATTGCTGCGTTGTGAGTTCCACGCGCGAGGGGTTTCCGTCGAGCGAAAGGGCCTGAACGCGATCCTTTTCTTTGCCCTTCACAAATGTTGCATGTCAGTGGAGAGGAGCAATCAACAAAAAAAAAAATATTTAAGATTATTGCGTTGGATTTCGGTTAACCATATATCCTTTTACAAGTTAAGGACATCATTTCCTTTTATATCTATCAACATCAACAACATATTTATTCCAAACTAGTTGAGGTTGGCGGTAACTCCAAAGATAAATAAAATAAAAGCAACACCGATGGAGAGAAAAGAAATAAATATGTAAAAATAAATAAACAAAAATGAAAATCGTATTTTATATCAATGAACCCCTTAAATATAGATGATCAGTAACCAATTTTGTCATTTCACCTTGATTGTTGAGGCATTTTCCAATTCTTGTTTACTGTTTTTTTTTTCAAAATATCTTCTATGAAAGTGGCTGTCAAATAATGAATTTTGTTGCTCAATATTGCAGTTGATGTTTATGTTTTCTATTACTCGCACTTTAGTTGCTTTAGTTGTCTCCTATTTTACATATCATTCATTTTATACAGTAATTAAGGGGAAAAGAGTAATCCTCTTCCAAAAGATTAGATGAAAATATACTTTTACACCTTCTTATAATAATAATAATAATAATAATAGCTATGATGAAATGAGAGTTCATGCGGTATTATTAGGTAACAGTTGAAAATTCAAAGATAAGCGCATATCACTTCAGATTTTTTGAAGGATTTTTTTTTTTTAGATTTCCCCTCTATTTTAATAAGCGTGATCACTAAATTTCTTCCTTTAGTAATTGCAGTTTGACCAGGATTCCATCAAGGATCTAAATGCAGTTTCATTTTCTTTAGTAAATGCACTTTCCTTTTCTTTTTTCAACCCAATAGAAAATGTCTACCTAATCACATCAAGGAATAATACAAGGAGAGTAATGTCGGCTATGAGGTCTAGCAATTCATTCCCATTAAGATAAATCATGTCAAAAGAGAGTAGAACAACAATGGAGGTTAAAATTACCTTATTCCTTTGAAGTACTTCGCAGACTTCCTCCTGAATCCACAACCTACTTCGATTCATAGGTGTGTTGTAATCTTCTTGACGAACAATTTCCCTACCAAGGTCTATCAGTTGGTCATGCATTCTCAAATCTCCATTATCTTCGATTTTTACTAGCGACATCAAACTCAATGTTTCAATCCCCATATTCGGAAGAAAATTGCAAGCCTCCCACATGCAGGATGCAACTAGTCGATTAAGTCCATTGAAGAAACAAGCGATGTCCAAAAATATCTGTTTTTCCTCATGGTTTAACACGTCATAACTTATCCTTAGCTTCTCTTGCACTTTCCCATGTGGTGCTTTCTGTAACTTCTTTAACGCAACTTGCCAAAATGCTCGGTCTCGCCCACACAAAGACGAACCTATAACTTCGAGAGCTAGGGGAAGCCCTCCAGTAGTGGACACTACAGCACGAGAGAGAGGCTCAAATTCACACGGAGGAGAGTCCCTCATAAAGGCATGTCTACTAAACAAGATCAAGGACTTATCGTCATCAATTTCCTTGGGTTCGTACGTAAATGTCACCCCAGCATCATCAAGAACGGACCTTATTCTCGTGGTAATTATTATCCTACTTCCTTTCTCAAACCAGTCGTGTTTTCCAACCAAAGCTTGGATTTGATCCTTGTCATCCACGTCATCTAGAAGAAGTAGGACTTTCTTACATTTAAATCTTGATTCCATGATCTTGATTCCTTCATCAGTATTAGACACTTGATTGTCCATTTTCAGTATATCGGATATTACTTGATTATGCAAAGATGAAATGCCCTTGCGCCGCGTGGATTCTCGAATATCCGCAATGAAACTGGCTCGAGAGCTTATTGTAGATAAACTTGGCTAAAGTTGTCTTATCAATGCCCCCCATTCCATGAATACCAACAATTTGGGTAGCACTAGGGTTATCGTCCAGCAAACTCAAGATATCCTCCACGGCATTATCGATTCCGACAAGTTGTTCGGGAACAACCAGTAGAAAAGCCTTCTTTAACTCGCTCGAAACTTTTCTAACGACCATTTTCACCAATTCTCCTTCGTGGCTGTTTACAAAGCGTTCGAAGTAAAATGCATTAGAAGAACAATCATATCCCGTTATACCTCACCATCACAACATAACACGTAAGAGTAAAAACGCAAGCACAAGATGAGAAGTACACGAATGTACAGCTTCGTCTACAAGCAAGATCTTGTCGAAAGAAAGTAAAGGAAATACCCGTTAGCAGTTCTCTCCGATTCCCATCCCTTTAGGGAAGCCACTTCTTGGAGCGCTTGTTTCCATTTCGCAACATCTTCTTCCAAATACTTCCTACTTAAACGGGAGAAAGTTTTCTCAAAGCTTTCTATTTGGTATCGCACATGAGCCGGTTCAACCCGGTAAAATACGGGCAAGACAACTTGCCCGTCGCTCTTCATGCACTCTGTCATCTCAACGAGCTCTTGAAGGCACCATTTGCTCGAAGCGTAATTCTGAGAGAGAATCGGGATCGAGATCTTACTGTTCTTAATGGCCTGGAGAAGGTTGGGGCCGATCTCCTCACCTTCGCGAAGCTCATTGTCGTCTCTGAACACGTGGATTCCAACATTGACGAGGCCGTTGTAGAGGTGATCCACGATGGTTTTGCGAGTATCCTTGCCGTTGAAGCTCAAAAAGACATCGTAGTTGTCACTCCCCGTCGAAGTGGCAGACGAGCTAGACGCACCGCTATCATCCGCTTTTCGGCGCGTGCACTTCTTGTTGCTGTTGAAAAAATTGTATACGAGCACAGAGAGAACTGCAACAGAAAGCCCAAACGCTAGATCCCGCGCCATTGTTACTTCTTCAATAACTCTCGAACCGATCTCTGCTGGGATAACATCGAGGAACAAATGACTCTATTCGGGTTGCCCAACAAGATTACCAGGCAGAGCTTTGCGTACTTTACACTTCAAAATGACTGGATTTAGTCGTCGCGTGAAGTGGACATCCTCGCTGTCTACGGGGCCCACCGTGTCTTTTCTCATCGGGCGACGAGTACAATTTTTTTACTAATCACTGTCGGTTCCGGTCTTTCGGGGCTGGAGCCTGGGGGCCTGTGTGTGGATCTGAAAAAAAAAAACTGAATAAGAAAACCACTTAAAATAAACAAATAACACAAATAATTAAATTAATACGACCATTACATGTACATCATAACGTAGGGGTGTCAAAATCAAACAATACATCCGAAGCAGCGAAACATGAACAGACCCGGACGAGACCCAATTTTTTGAGTATTTACGGTTCAAGTCATGTTTGGGCCGGATAATAGCTTTGAATTCTGGCTATCATAAAGATTTCGGGCCGAGTCTGTTTTGGGTCTTGATCAGATCTCGGAATTAATAAACAAGATAAGGGAAAAAGAAAAAAAAAGGGGGACGAATGGAGGAAGAAGAAATCAAATAGGGAGATCTCAACATGGAACTTCTCAGTGAACCTGCCAGAAGGAGAATCTTGATTGTAAGCTTGGGGAGGCTCGTGGCCAGCTTCGCCACCCCCAACGCAGCAAATCCAGCAAGGGCGCACAAGCAGCTCAGTACAGTCCTGTCATTAGTACAAAAGTTTTGAGTTTAACCTAGAGAGAGAGGGAGAGAGGGAAACAGAGAGAGGCCGAGAGGAAACTGCACCCACCAGAGACAAGATCACGGCAACGAAAGCGAAGGGCAAGGCTATCAAGAACCCTCGAGCCCTGCACTCTCCCAATTTTTTTCTCCGATTCTCCAAGATACGAGAGTTCGGTTTCAGAAAACAGAGCTGCGTGTGATTCTGAGCGGAAGATGGAGAGATGAGAGCTTGATGTATATGCAGGCAAAAGAGGAAACGCGTGTTGGAGCTGCAGATTGTTTTAGAGTCGATGGACGTTTTGATAGAGTCTACTCGCCGTGATTGACGATTCTGATATCAGAAGCTTCTTCTACGTCTCCATCCTTTTTTTGTTCTCTCATTGTTTTGGAAATTTCAAAGAAGCTTCCGACACTAGCTTTCGTTTATTCAAGGGACGCTGATATAAATGATTCTTATTCCACGTGTAATGTGACAAAGAAAGAACATGGAGTAGACTTCCCGTTGCTCGAGGAGGCGAACGAAAAAAAAAAAAAAGGGAGCAAGTTGAACTAGAGTTTATTCGGGAAACCGCGTAGATGAGTTTGGACACAAATGATGGGGAGGGAGAAAGGAGACAAACCAATAGAAAATGAATTAGTACATTTTTCCTTATTTATTCAAGACGTGCTGTTGGGTCGGGAGGGCAAAGGAAGACAAGTCAATGAAAAGTCAACCGTACGTTGCCGATGGGGCCCACCGCTTTGATCAGAGACTTTGTCGTTGGTGAACCATCATATCATGTTCCACCTCTGCGAAACTGCGACTCGATCAACACTTGACCCACGTCAACAAGACCTCAAATTCATCCGATAAAGTTCCAAGTACTGACCTCTATGTCCTACGCAGTCTTAAAATGAATAGTAAGTGAAGGATCCGTGTTTAGTGAAGGTATAAATAATTGAGCTCTACCAACGGGGGCGTTGACTGAGTTCGTGAGATTTTTAAGTCTTAGACAATTAAACTGACGAGATTCTCGATTCGAATCTCTCCGATCATGTTTTGGAGCTTTCCCAATAGCATTAGTCTTATACTCTACCACGTCAGTTTTCAAAAAAGCAATCTCAAAGTGTCAATAGATTTTATATGTTATTACAGGGAATCTAGAGACTAGAGATGCATTCCAACCTCAAAGTTCTGGCAAATACACCCAGGTGGTTCTACCTCCGTGTTCTAACTCGCCAGCTATTGGTGTTCGGAGAATTCAACTTCCTCTCTCTTTTTAAAGAAAGAACATGAAGAAGACTTCCCATGGCGCTCGAGAAGGAAACACAAAAATGGAAAAAAGTAAGTTGAGCTAGACACCACGGAGCTTTTCCGAGTGAGTTTGAACACATGTGAACGTGTTGACAACATTGCTACGAGAACCTACGGCGGACACATGATTGATCTAGACTTACAGGCCAAATTGCACAGCTTTGTAAATGAGTTTGGCCAAGCATCTAGAAAAAGTTAAGCAAGTCGAGCTAGAGCTTCCCATTAAAAAGGAAAAGTTAAGAGCCGTCCCGCTCAAAGGCTAGCAAACGCAGAGAGTCAATTAGAGAGGGCCGCTCTAATTGACTCTGCGTTTGTAGGACCCCCAAAGAATGACTGGCATCTTGCCTTTTCCCTAGTGGATGACCTTTAGAATTGGTATGAGATCCGCTGTTAAGGCTGCGTATGGATGGTGGCTGGGGAAACTGTTTCTGTTCCAAAAGTGTTCCGGGAACACTTTTGGAGCAGAAACGCGTATGGTTCAAAAGTGTTCCGAAAGTGTTCTGCGGAACACTTTTGTGCCAGGGAACACTTTTGAAGGAACAAAAAAAACTTGCTTCTGGGATTTTGGAACACTTTTTGGAACACTTTTGAAACCACCATCCATCGTCGCCGACGCGATTACCACTCGTCGCCTAGCTAAAAGCCGGCCGTCGACGGTCGCCAATCGCCGTCGACGGTCGCCAATCGCCGTCGCCGACCGCCTTCCGCCTTCGCCGGCCACCTTCCGCCGGCCACCTTCCGCCGTCACCGGCCGCATGCCACCGTCTGCCGCAGCCGGCCGGCTCCGCCGATCGCCGGCCGCCGATCGTTGGCCGCCGCAGGTCGCCGGCCGCCGTCGCCGCCGTCGCCGTTGCCGCCGTCGCCGCAGCGGCCGTCGGCCGCAGTCGCCCCCGCCGGCCCCGTCGCCGGCCTCCGGCCGCGGACGCTGTCGGCCGCCGCCGCCGCCGCCGATCGCCGTCGCAGGTCGGCGGCCGCCGCCGCCGGTCGCCGTCGTCGACCGCCGCCGCCGATCGCCGTCGCAGGTCGCCAGCCGCCGCCGCCGGCCGCAGCCGCCGGTCGCCGCCGCCGCCGGTCGCCGTCGCCGCCGCAGGTCCCCGTCGCCGGCCGCCGCCGCAGGTCGCCGTCGCCGGCCGCCGCCGCCGGTCGCCGTCGACGGCCCCGCCGCCGCCGATCGCCGTCGCAGGTCGGCGGCCGCCGCCGCCGGTCGCCGTCGCCGACCGCCGCCGCCGATCGCCGTCGCAGGTCGCCGGCCGCCGCCGCCGGCCGCAGCCGCCGGTCGCCACCGCCGCCGGTCGCCGTCGCCGCCGCAGGTCCCCGTCGCCGGCCGCCGCCGCAGGTCGCCGTCGCCGGCCGCCGCCGCCGGTCGCCCGTCGCCGGCCGCCGCCGCCGGTCGCCCGTCGCCGGCCGCCGCCGCCGGTCGCCCGTCGCCAGCCGCCGCCGGCCGCCTTCGCCCGCCGCCGCCTATCCCCGGCCACCCCCACCGGCCGCCGTCGCCAGTCACCGGTCGCCACCGCCCATCGCCCGCCGCCGGCCGCCGGCCGTCGCCCACCTCCGGCCGCCGCCGATCGCCGGTTGGCGACTGAAAAAAGTGTTTTTTTTTTAAATTACCAAACGCGTTTTTTTCCTAAAAATCGTAATTTTGAACAGAAACACAAAAAAATGTTTCTGTTCAAAAAATGCTCCATGGAACAGAAACGCTACCATACGCAGCCTAAGTTGCTGAGCATGAGCGAATCCAAGGAAGATCTGAGAGGTGACCGAGATGGAGATCCTCCATGGACTCTGGATAAGGAAATTCACTCCTCTTTTGCATTTTCTTTCTAAGATGGAAGCAATTATTACAGTGCTATGCACGAGAATAGACTTGTGAAATAGATTACAAAGACTCTAGAATTGTACTAAATCACGAGGGTAAGAGATTGTCATTATGTTTAACATGATTATACGCCCCTTGGACTATGAGGCATACGTTTTTTCAGTTCGGTTAAACTGGAAAATTCAAGACCAAATTCTTCCAGAGAAATGTTAAGATGGATGTCACTTAGAGAGAGGGCCACAAGTCGGCCACACACCAAAAGCAGTCATTTATTGACAGTGCCACTTTACATTTATCTAACAAAGCAGACTCATCGTGTCTGTTTTAGATTTATAACCGGGCAAAATTGATTTTATAAGCTTAATCATAAGCTCCGAAAGATAATGCCATCTTTTTTCTGCACAAGCAAATCAACACTTTGCTTTTCATTAACTTATGAAGTTTGATAATAAAAAAAATTAAGCATGGGACACTACATGTTCTTACTTCTTCTTCTTTCTACTTTTGGCTCAAATGTTCTTAGTACTATTGGTTTTGATTTTTTCTTTTTAATGTAGAACACTCATTGTAATTGTAATGATGAACGGTTTATTTATGGAAACTCATGTTCCACTTGTCTTTAATTTTTCCTGACCAATTGGTAATTTTTTTAAAGGAAGCAACACCACAGAAAATGTGACATAGTTTAAAAGTTAAAGCAAAAGTGGGGAAAACAAATTTTGTCCCGGACCTTTTTTTTTTTTTTATCCGAAACAAACCTCAAACTTTGACTTTAGTCTCAAACATGCTCACGCCTCCAAAAATTGCAACTGATTTTTTCATAGTTATCAACATCGGGAGGACATTGTAGCTCCATACCAAAATGAGGTTGTTGATGAAGTTGAAATGGTGAACCTCTAACTGACCTTGATATCGATAATTTTGAAGAAGCAGATAGCGATTTTTGGATGTATTTTGCATTTATGTGTATAATATGACACTCGTAGTCGTAGGTTACATGCTCACATTGTAGGGAAAATTTCGTGGGGGCATGTCAAACCTTGAATCCAAACACGGTACACCTACATGTCCGGCTCATAAAAGCGAAGCCTTAGAAAGCTGTGCTACTCTTTGAGCCGCCTCACCCGCCAGAAATAGAATACGAGGACTGTGTCCACTATCGTCACGAGTTACTGTAAGTTGAGGGACGATGTCCTGGTGAAGAAAATCGACATTTTGATGTTTGTGGAAAATAACGCGATAACTATTAGCTGGCGAAGGTCTGCTGGAGATCCGCAATTGTACAATGGTTTCTTGGTTTTGTTGGAATAGATTTTGCTTCTTAGCTTGGATTGCATCTGGAAGGAAGTTCTCATCGTGTAGACTTCACTATGGAGTCGGGGTTCAATCATGTTCAATCTGCTTGGGGGGGTGAGGAAGAAAATCTGGTATCCCCTTTACTTTTATGCTGTCTACGAATTCTTCTTCCCTTTAGTTTTCTTCCTTGTTTCCTTTCAAGCCAAGCCCTTTGGTAACGGTTGAGTGACATTGTTTCTCTGGTTCAAATGAAGGAATCCTTTAGATGTGAAAAAGTGGACTTGTTCTATTATTGATCAGAGATCTTTTCATGAAAAGTCTCCTTATTTTCTGGTCTCTCTTTCTTCATTAGTTTGATTTCCTCCTCTCTGACCTGTCCCACTTTATTCCTGTCGCCGGACTAGCATATGTAGCTTTTACAATTCTGCGAGAGGGCCTAATGAGTCAAGAAGAAAGAAGAGACTCCCAAAAGTGTGGTGTAAAAACAAGTGTGAGTAAAAGTTAATGTGCCTGCTGCAAAAGCTATGTTGTTTCACAATTTCACTAAATCATCTATTCATTCTCAAGCCAACTTGTGGAGGGAGCAAATGCACTCATGTTGGCTGCAATATCAGATTGTGTGATGGCTTAATTTGATCTTTTAATTCCTAGACGAGGTCGTATCGCCCACATAGATACATTGAAGTTGTGACGTTGAGACCATCTGAAGGAACCAAATGCACGGCCAGATTACTATTTGAGCAAGCAGTGCAGCCAAAACTTGCTGAACCGCATGGCCAACTTCAAAAACTCCAGACGGCGAACATCTCAAGGAACCAAATGCCAAGTCGACGATGTCGTCCACAGTTCTCTCTCTTGTCATGGAAGCTACTTTGCTTGCCGGAAGATCAATCCACAAGCCCTGAAACTCTCTTTTGTATCTGCTGTTGGTCTTTGTCAGTTCAAGTTGTCTGTCGCAAGTAAATTGCCTCTGTTCTCCTTTCCTGTAGAATTGGAGTAATGGACTTCAATTACAATGGCAGAGACAAGAACATAAAGTGGCCGCAGAGTACAAAACGCAGGATCCGCATACAAATTTACAATGCCAAACGATGCAAATCGAACATAGTACTCTATGCTTAATTAACTAATGCTAACAATATCATGATCAGGGGAACGAACTTGATTTTACTGTAAGGGCGACCAAGAAAGACATTTAAATCATTGACAAACAGCTCTTTGGCATCTAATGGGCAGCTGTGATGGCTATTAGAAAGCGTTCTCTCTGGGACAAAAGAATTTCGAGCGGAAATCCTGAGACTCCGCACACGTGTCATCTGTTTCTAAATTGTTGTCAAGTTCATCAGGAAATTGCTGATGAACTTGACAACAAATCAGGAGTCGGATGGATATAAATTCCAGAGTCTCAAGCTGCCTGAACTGTCAATAACAATAGTAACAGATTGGAACCTTCATAAACCGCATCAATTCAAATACCTGCTTCAAAAACTGCAAAACTTTCCCTAAGAAAGGCATTAACAGCTCCTGCAAATTGGTGCATCGTCCTGTTTTCAATTTGTTAACCACTGAACAACATCCAGCTCTGCCTTCATTCTGGTGCCAAAACAAAGAGTCCATTTACAGTCCCTTCATTCTTAATGTCACATCAGTAATACATGGTATGCTATAGTATATTTTGCTATTTCGCTATTTCGTAGTTCCAGAATGAGCATCGGCAGAACAAGTCCACATTACATTGCATAAAAAATTCTAATGCTCGAATGAACAAGACATAAAGTCTGAAGCTGATTTTTCCAGACGGGATGGATGAAATTGATCGATATTCCGCGCTTGGTCATATTCGACATGTAAATCTCATCCAGAATCCAAAGTGGACAGGGGATCTTGTGAAGAGAATATAGCAGTGTACCAAAAACATGCAAATGACTTGCCACGAAAAGAATTCTTAGGGGACTGAGATAACTGAAGTTGAGGGGTTTCCTGAAAAGGACATATGGCTTATTTGCAGCAACTATTCTTCCATTTGAGCATCCTCACCGATAAAATGAAATCGAATGTATCTGCATTTAGGCAAATAAACATAACCAAATAGATGTCAGGGAGGAAGCAAATCATTCTTCAAACTCGGTACTTCAACAAAACTACAACTCAGATTTGCCAGTGATAGTCATCGATAGCTTGTCCAGGATGAGCAATCTTACTTGATGGGTCATGACATCTGTATGTTCTTAGAAGGCATTCTGATGGGAGTTGTTTTGTCGGAAGCCTCACGGCATACTCCTCCATCACCTTCTCCGTTCTTTGAATCATGTAAGAGAAGGAAGACCATATCCTGTCGTCATGGAAAATGGTTAAATTGAACCTAATCATTCTTATGCAATGGGAAAGGAGAAAAAAGAATATAATCCATCTTTTTATTCAGTGATTAAATATCAAACCTCCTCCTTCGGATGATGCTAGTATCAAATTGTTAATACATTAAGTAGAGAAAATCTGAGTCGGCGAAAATATTTAATAATGGGAGACATTAGGAACTATTGACAATCTATTCAAGTGCCACACTTGTACAATTTGGAAAAGGTAGGTAATTTACTGATTTATCAAAACATTGGTAAATCCTTCTACTCTTCCTTGTGAAAGTATTATTGACTGCTCCAACGATCCAGAGTCTCCATTCCTTGAACTACTTAAAAGGACAAAAGCATAACAGCGGACTATCAAGAAAATGGTGTTATCAAGTTGGAAATGCTGATGAACAGTGTGGCCTGGTTTATTTACCTTTCAAAGCTAAACGTGAATCGCTCCGGACATTGGGACCAAAGTACTCGACTAGTCGAGGCAGTCTTCACATCGACCAGTTGTTTCTCTCTGCTGCAGTAGAACAATGAACGTATGAAGATCCGATAAGTTGCATCGCTGGATGTCTTTTAGAGTTTAAACGCCTCGATTCGTGGAGCTCTGTGGTCTCCACCAGATCATGCGAGATTGACCCCCATCATTTTGTTCAATCTTGCCAAATTCGACAGATGTGGACAATTTGCTGAGGCTCGGAGCTGAATCCCTCATTTTGTCACATTTGGGACTTTCTCCAGTCCTTGAACATCCCGAAGCTTCCAGCACCCTTCGATGTTCAAATCTTTCAGGTTATCGAAGCATGAGAGGTCTGGTAATGCTTCAATGGATCTGCATCCCTTGATATCCAAAAATTTCAAGTCTTTCAATCTTTCAAGGCCTTTGATTTCGACTAGATTTTGGCATTCGCGAGCTCCTAATCGCTTCAAACGTGTTAATTGCGAAACGTCCGGTTTTACAAGGGACTGATAGCCCCACACCCACAGCTCTTCCAAGTTTTTCAATTTGTCAAGGCCTTGAGCTTGATCTCGATCATCATTCAATCTTGGGAACGTATCCATCAGCAAGAATCTCAAAGACTGTAGATGTTCAATACCGTCAAAGCTTGATAACTTAACGCATCTTGATATTGACAATTTTGTTAAGTTTTTTAATGCTTCTAGATCCTTGATTTCTGTCAGCTCGTTGCACGAATCGATAGTTAATTGTGACAAAAATTCCAAATTTGACAAACTCGGTAACTCTGTCAACCTATCACAATGTCGGACATAAAGACACAATATTCCTGAGGGAAGTTCCGGGATGGATTCCAGCAATCCGCACCCCACAATGCTGAACCATCTTAGGTGGATTAGATGAGAAAGTTGAGGCAATGTGTGATGTTGACAAGTGACTGCCAATTCCTTCAAATAGGCAGGGAGCTCCGGCAGCGACTGAAAATTGTCACACCCAACCAAATTAAGAAGTTGCAGAGAAGGCAGCTTACTGATGCTTTGTGGCAGCGATTGAAGCATTTTGCAGTCCTGCAAATCAAGTTTCTCAAGATGAGAAAGTTTATTGAATTCATCGGGGAAGCCAGAAACATCTGTCGATCTCAATCGAAGGATCTTCAGTGAAGACAACCCATCTATTGGGATTTCCCCTCCCAGACTCTTGCAATTTGTTGCATCTAGTTCTTCAAGTTTCTCAAGACGAGAGACCTTGTTGAATAAGCCAAAAACGCGTGTCGAACTTAATCGAAGGATCTTTAGTGAAGATAACCCATCTATATGAATTTCCCCTCCTAAACCCTGACATTCGGTGGCATCTAATTGTTCAAGGCTGCCCAACTTGCCAATAGTACTAGGCAAACTCCTCAATTTCTCACAATGAGCAATATTCAAAATTTTCAAGTTTTTCAAATCCCCAATGGATTCAGGTAATTCGCAAATGCCTGATCGTGACAAGTGCAATTGAGTCAACAGTTCCAACTTCCCAATTGAGCTGGGGATATGAAAGGGAGGATGATCAAGCTGGGGATCTTCTGGAATACCCTCTCCTTCTAATGACAAGTACTGCAATTTCACGAGGGATCCGATGCATTCCGGAAGTCTACATAATTTCGAGCAACCACTCAAGAGAAGGTGCGATAAATTTACCAGATGGCTGATTGAGTCGGGAAGTCTGACCAATGATTTGCAATCAGAGGCAGCAAGTACCTTCAGCTTCTTCAAAGAAACTATACATGGAGGAATTTCCTCTATAGCAGTCCCCGCTACGTAAAGTTGCGTCAGTTCTTCCAAATTGCCCATTTCTTGGGGTAGCTTTTGGAGTTTCTTACATCCGTGCAACTTCAAAAGAAGGAGGCCCTTGGCTTCTCCAACAGAAGAGTGAATTTGCTCCAGATTATGACATTCGTCAAAGATTAATAACTCTAATTTTTGGAGGGTTGATAGATCAGGAGAAACTTTTAAACAAAGGCAATTTACAAGAGCTAGGGTTTTCAACTGGTTCGCCACCTGCAAGATACAATGATTTATAAATTTTCGCAAAGAATATAAAAATATCAGAAAAGCAAAAGACAGAACAAGATGCTCTCCGCCTGACCTGGAGACGACTCCAACCTTCCCAATGCTCTGATATGTCGCAATCCCATAAAAAAAGTGCCACCAATTTCTCCAGATGAAAACTAGTGAGCACGGATGCAGGACATTTATTCAACGAGAGGAATCGTAACTGAGGAAGCAAGCCTTTGGAATCACCAATCAGTGTTGCGTTATACAAAAAAAGGAGCCTTAAGTTCGGTAGTGTCTCAAATTGCTGCGTTGTGAGTTCCACGTGCGAGGGGTTTTCGTCAAGCCAAAGGCCTGAACGCGATCCTTTTCTTTTCCCTTCACAAATGTTGCATGTCAGTGGAGACGAGCAATCAACAAAAAAAAAAATATTTAAGATTATTGCGTTTGATTTCGGTTAACCATATCCTTTTACAAGTTAAGGACATCATTTCCTTTTATATCTATCAACATCAACAACACATTTATTCCAAACTAGTTGAGGTTGGCGGTAACCCCAAAGATAAATAAAATAAAAGCAACACTGATCGAGGGAAAAGAAATAAATATGTAAAAATAAATAAATAAAAATAAAAATCGTATTTTATATCAATGAACCCCTTAAATATAGATAATCAGTAACCAATTTTCCAATTCATGTTTAATTCTTGTTTACTGTTTTTTTTTTCAAAATATCTTCTATGAAAGTGGCTGTCAAATAATGAATTTCGTTGCTCAATATTGTTGTTGATGTTTATGGTTTCTATTACTCGCACTTTAGTTGCTTTAGTTGTCTCCTATTTTACATATCATTCATTTTTATACTGTCATTAAGGGGAAAAGAGTAATCCTCTTCCAAAAGATTAGATGAAAATATACTTTTACACCTTCTTATAATAATAATAATAATAATAATAATAATAATAATAATAATAGCTATGATGAAATGAGAGTTCATGCGGTATTATTAGGTAAGAGTTGAATATTCAAGGATAAGCGCGTATCACTTCAGATTTTTTGAAGGATTTTTTTTTAGATTTCCCCTCTATTTTAATAAGCGTGACCACTAAATTTCTTCCTTTAGTAATTGCAGTTTGACCAGGATTCCATCAAGGATCTAAATGCAGTTTCATTTTCTTTAGTAAATGCACTTTTCTTTTCTTTTTTCAACCCAATAGAAAATGTCTACCTAATCACATCAAGGAATAATACAAGGAGAGTAATGTCGGCTATGAGGTCTAGCAATTCATTCCCATTAAGAGAAATCATGTCAAAAGAGAGTAGAACAACAATGGAGGTTAAAATTACCTTATTCCTTTGAAGTACTTCCCTGGCTTCCTCCTGAATCCAAAACCTACTTCGATTCATAGGTGTGTTGTAATCTTCTTGACGAACAATTTCCCTACCGAGGTCTCTCAATTGGTCATGCATTGTCATTCTTCCATTATCTTCGATTTTTACTAGCGACATCAAACTCAATGTTTCAATCCCCATATTCGGAAGAAAATTGCAAGCCTCCCACATGCATGATGCAACTAGTCGACTATATCCATTGAAGAAACAAGCGATGTCCAAAAATATCTATTTTTCCTCATGGTTTAACGCGTCATAACTTATCCTTAGCTTCTCTTGCACTTTCCCATGTGGTACTTTCCGTAACTTCTCTAAGGCATCTTGCCAAAATGCTCGGTCTCGCCCACACAAAGACGAACCTATAACTTCGAGAGCTAGGGGAAGCCATCCAGCAGTGGACACGAAAGCACGAGAGATAAACTCAAATTCACATAGAGGAGAGTCCCTCATAAAGGCATGTCTACTAAACAAGATCAAGGACTTATCGTCATCAATTTCCTTGGGTTCGTACGTAGATGTCACCCCAGCATCATCAAGAACGGACCTTTTTCTCGTGGTAATTATTATCCTACTTCCATTCTCAAACCAGTCGTGTTTTCCAACCAAAGCTTGGATTTGATCCTTGTCATCCACGTCATCTAGAAGAAGTAGGACTTTCTTACATTTAAATCTTGATTCCATGATCCTGATTCCTTCATCAGTATTAGACACTTGATCGTCCATTTTCAATATATCGGATATTACTTGATTATGCAAACATGAAATGCCCTTGCGCCGCGTGGATTCTCGAATATCCGCAATGAAACTGCGATGGTGAAACTGGCTAGAGAGCTTATTGTAGATAAACTTGGCTAAAGTTGTCTTACCAATGCCCCCCATTCCATGAATACCGACAATTTGGGTAGCACTAGGGTTATCGTCCAGCAATCTCAAGATATCCTCCACGACATTATCGATCCCGACAAGTCGTTCGGGAACAACCAGTAGAAAGGCCTTCTTTAACTCGCTCGAAACTCTTCTGACGACCATTTTCACCAATTCTCCTTCGTGGCTGTTTATAAAGCGTTCAAGCTAAAATGCATTAGAAGAACAATCATATCCTGTTATACCTCACTATCACAACATTACAACACGTAAGAGTAAAAACGCAAGCACAAGATGAGAAGTACACGAACGTACAGCTTCGTCTACAAGCAAGATCTTGTCGAAAGAAAGTAAAGGAGATACCCGTTAGCAGTTCTCTCCGATTCCCATCCCTTTAGGGAAGCCACTTCTTGGAGCGCTTGTTTCCATTTCGCAACATCTTCTTCCAAATACTTCCTACTTAAACGGGAGAAAATTTTCCCAAAGCTTTCTATTTGGTATCGCACATGAGCCGGTTCAACCCGGTAAAATACGGGCAAGACAACTTGCCCGTCGCTCTTCATGCACTCTATCATCTCAACGAGCTCTTGAAGGCACCATTTGCTCGAAGCGTAATTCTGAGAGAGAATCGCGATCGAGATCTTACTGTTCTTAATGGCCTGGAGAAGGTTGGGGCCGATCTCCTCACCTTCGCGAAGCTCGTTGTCGTCTCTGAACACGCGGATTCCAACATCGACGAGGCCGTTGTAGAGGTGATCCACGATGGTTTTGCGAGTATCCTTGCCGTTGAATCTCAAAAAGACATCGTAGTTGTCACTTCCCGTCGAAGTGGCAGACGAGCTAGACGCGCCGGTATCATCCGCTTTTCGATGCGTGCACTTCTTGTTGCTCTTGAAAAAATTGTATACAAGCACAGAGAGAACTGCAACAGAAAGCCCAAACACTAGATCCCGCCCCATTGTTACTTCTTCAATAACTCTCGAACCGATCTCTCGGATAATATCAAGGAACAAATGTCTCTATTCGGGTTGCCCAACAAGATTACCAGGCAGAGCTGAGTTTTTGGTACTTTACACTTCAGAGAAAATATTGGGTGGGTAAGACACTCCACGTGGCTTAATAAAAAACCACTCAAAAATGGACATGTGGCACATTGGGCCCACCCGTCAGAGATTTCAAAATACACGGACGGTAATCCCTCCGTTATCGCTCCGTCCATGTTATCCTCCATCATCCTCTCTCTCACTCCAGATTTTTCCAAGGTTCAAGCCTCTCTCTCTGTCTCTCTCACAGAGCCGGCTCTTCCCGGCCAGATCTA
Organism: Rhodomyrtus psidioides; assembly: GCA_021437785.1. NCBI lineage: Eukaryota > Viridiplantae > Streptophyta > Magnoliopsida > Myrtales > Myrtaceae > Rhodomyrtus > Rhodomyrtus psidioides. The sequence goes on along the minus strand of JAILYB010000071.1, from coordinate 3,262,050 downwards.
CGCTCGACGCCATACTCGGTCGCTCCACCAAAATCGCGAGCGCTTCCTCTGCCGTCCCCCGAAGCTCCCCTCTACCACCCCCTCTTGTCTCTCCAGGTTCGATCAAGACTCTCTCTCTCTCTCCCTCTCTCTGAGCCGGCTCTTCCCGGCCAGATCTACGCTCGACGCCATACTCGGTCGCTCCACCAAAATCGCGAGCGCTTCCTCCGCCGTCCCCCGAAGCTCCCCTCTACCACCCCCTCTTGTCTCTCCAGGTTCGATTTCACTTCCTCGATTGTGCCCACGATCGCTTACGCCTTCGCCTCCTGTTAGGGCTTTTCTTCCTCTGCGACGGGTGAGTTCATTCTAGGGGAAGCGGCTGCGTCGTGTTAGGTTTTTCGTCCTCCGGCTCGATCGACGACCTTGACGTTAGGGTTTTTTCCCCTCTTTCACTGAGCTGAGATTGTTCGATGGAAGTTATTTTTTTTTAATTTCTTTTCCTGTTTGAGCTTTCGGTTTTGAATGCGTTCCCTGTTGATCGTCATTTTTTTTCGTGAGTGTTTCTTTGTGCCTTCCTGCGGGCCACCTGATCATCTCTGTATTTTCTCTCATTGTCCGTAGCCTTCGGATGTTCTAACATCCGATTACTCTCTGCATTGCTTCGTTTTCGATATTTTTTTTTTATGGAACATAGATAATCAGTGAGCTAATGTATTTTGTTTTCTTAATCTGCTCCAGTTCCCGGATTTCATTATTTGCCCGAGTTTTGGTTTTGTCTGTAATGCTGATTCGTTGATTTGTTTTTTGTTTAGGCTGGGGGAACCGCTGTCTTGCGTTAGTTTTTTACTCCTTTGGCCCGACTACCTTTGAGTTAGGGTTTTTTCCCCCTCTTTCACTGAGTTGAGATTGTTCGAAATCAGTTTCAATGGGCGGCATTCAATCGACAAAATTCGACTTATAGACTAGCACCTGGTTATGTAATATATGATATAGATTATTGCTTGCTAGTGGTTTTTGTTTTTACTACTGCATTTGGTCACTGTATGTTTTTTTTATACTGCATATTTTCTCGAACGTGTGATGTAAAAGTATGCTATGTCTAATTTCTCTTGTTGGAAAGAGACTTTCCAGTGGTGGTAGAGCTTTTTTGTCTTTTTGTCCTTTTCATGCTACTTCTCATTTCTAATGATTGTGTTCTAAAAGTGTTTGTCTTGTATTTGATTAGGAAGGAATCACGAAGTTATCTCTTTCAAAGTCCCACATCAATTAATTTGCACGTGTAAAGTTATTGTATGGCTGAATCGGAGGTAATTTTTCACTCATATCATGTGAAACATGATTTGCTTTCTTGGATAATGGATGGACTATTGTTTTTCTTGTAAAAACACTACGTTAATTACTTTTATCTATTTGGTTGTAGGATGAAACTTCGCATCTGGCACATGTAATGCGTGACTTTGAAAAAGGTTTTGAGTTCACACTAGGAATGGTTTTTTCAAATGAACTTGAAGCATATCATAAATATGTGGCCTATGCAATTGACAAAGGGTTTGGAGTGAGGAAGGGTAATACAGTTAAAAATAGAAAAGGAGAAATAACCCGACGGACATTCATGTGTAATTGTGAGGGGCATTCTGTCAGCTCATCTGATCAAGAAAAGAAGTATGAGAGGTGTGAAGTCAGATCTGGGTGTCTTGCTCATATCAAATTTAAGGTTGATAGTAGTGGTGTTTGTGAGGTGATAGAGTATGTTTCCAAACATAATCATGCATTTGTGCCGGAAGATCAGAAGCATTTAATTAGATGCGGAAGAATAATATCTGATCCTTGCAAGGGTGTGATAGTTGATATGATTAAAGCAGGTATTGGAGGTACTAAGACATATAAGTACTTATCAAATAGCGCAGGAGGAAGCAAAAACTTGGGGTTCATCCTACGTGATTCTCTAAATTATGCGCAAAGAAATAAAGCCAATGATATAAGCGGGGGAGATTGTCAAAGTCTTTTGAATCATTTTCATAGCATGCAAATGCAAAACCCAATGTTCTTCTATGCTGTACAAGTAGATCAAGAAGGTAGATTGACAAACCTATTTTGGAGAGATAGCTTGTCAAAATTTGATTATGACTGTTTCGGTGATGTGTTGGTATTTGATACTACATATCGTACCAACAAATATAACTTGATATGTGCACCGTTTGTTGGAGTTAATCACCACTGGAAGAATACTCTATTTGGCTGTGCTTTTTTGTTGGATGAGACTGCTGAATCATTTATTTGGTTATTTGAGGTGTTTTTGGAGTCTATGGAAATTAAGGCTCCAAAAACCATTTTCACAGATCAAGACCAAGCCATGGCAAAAGCCATTAGAACGGTGTTCCCAAATACACAACATCGTTTATGCACGTGGCACATAGGGAAAAATGCCAATCAAAACATTCCACAACTTTACCATCAGCATGCTTTCAAGCATAAGTATTTCTTATCGCTTATGTATAGATGTAGATCAGAGGAAGAATTTGAATTTACTTGGAGGGAAATGGAAAAAGAGTGGGATACTGAGAATAATAGTTGGCTTCGGAGATTATATGAGCTTAGACATAAGTGGAGTTCGGCTTTTGGTCGTGATATTTTTACATGCGGTATTAGCTCAAGTCAAAGGAGTGAGAGCACCAATAATGTCTTCCAACGTATGTCGACGAAGACATTGACTCTTGTAGAATTTGTGCACCACTATGAAGAACAGCTGAAACATATGAGAGAAATTGAAAGTCAAGATGATTATAGTTCTCGTGGGAAGCCCAAATTTCAAGTTAATCATGGGATCTTGGCACATGTTGCTCCATTGTATACCCGAACCATTTTTAAAAGGTTCAATGAAGAATTTTTGCAAAGTCTGTCTGTACAGATTTTAAGCACTACATTTGATGGATTGGTTTATGTGTATACTCTCAAGTGTGTGGGTAGCCAACATGAAAATGTTGTCAGATTTAACGCTGTAGACTCTTCAGTTTCTTGTGAATGCAGATTATTTGAATCAAAAGGGTGGTTGTGTCGCCATGCCTTGCACGTATTGATTGCGAACACATCTGGCGCGGGTATTCCATCTTCCTATATTTTGAAAAGATGGACGAAGGGTGCTAAACAAGGGAATGTGAATGATAAGTCTCATGAAATGTCACCGGGTCCATCTAAAATGAATCGTTTTTCCACATTAATGCATGAAGCTTTTGAAGTAATGAGTTTGGGCTCCGAAGATGTAAAAACCATGGAAATAACAAGGAAGAACATGCAAAAAACGAAGGCTGAAATTTTATCTTACAAGGCAAGTGTGGTTGTGAATGATGATGCTACCGATGATTGCGATAACACGACCTCTTTATGTGAGATTTCGGTATTGGATCCCCTTCGAAGGAAAGGAAAGGGAACAACCTATGGAAGGCTTAAAAGCTCAAGTGAGAAAAAAAAGAAAAAATCTAAGAAAGGGACACCTCCAACGCCAATAGAAAGTCGAGGTTATGATTAGTTAATTATTTTGCTTTATTTTGCTTATATTACATGATGCCTTTTAACATATCTATTATATTGTAATGTAGAGTTGGTTGTCCATGCAACACATGATGCTCATTTTCGAGATTATTCGAGTAATTCAGATCAGATACGAAATGTCTTTCATCCTAGCAACATTAGTGGTCCTACAGTAAATCTAAATTTTCAGAATCAGGTGCGTCTCTCTTAGTCTTCCATTTTTATTAATATTTTACTAATTTGGTTAAATTTTATGTATGTGCAGCCACCATATGTTATACGACCGGGTATTATGAATGGGTTTTGCCCATTCCCTAGTACGGTATTATTTGTATGGTGTATTAACTTGTATCTTATCTACATTGCTTCTATTACATAATGAGATCTGGGTTGTTGTTTTGTGTAGATGCAATCACCTTACATAATGCCGCCGAATATTATGAATGGATTTTCCCCATTCACTAGCCAGGTGCTTATTATTAAAATCATCTTAGATCCGCGTGTCATTACATCGTCTTCTTACTATTGTAATATATATTGTTAACGATTTCTCTTGGATAGATGTTGGAGTATCATAATAGATCTCATGGAACCATCTTGAGTCAGGTACGACTTGCCTTTTGTTGATGAGAGATTTTGAGACATATTTATAAATGCGTATTGATTAGTGAAAGGTAAATGTATTTGTTTTTCTTTTTACGGGGGTCATCAAACTCTTTTGAACATCCTGGGATGAGTGAACCAAATAGTTCAGAAGGTACATTGGTTTCACCCTATTGAACACCATCTTTAATTTGTTCCGAGTGAACCATATTATTCTTTAATAGTTGCTTATAATTTTTACAATCCCATGGGCTTACAGGTTTTCAATCAAATCAGCTCCAGGGTGATTGAGAAGAATGAGTTGGTTTTTGGCTGATTCACTATGATTCTTCTGAAAGCTGCTAACTTGGTGCATATGTACCGCCATTTGGGCAAGATTTGAATCCAAGATACTGATTGGTCAAAGATCTCATGAGTGATATTTGGTTTCTTGCTTCTTGACATGTAGGCGAGGAGATCATATTAGATTTTCTAATGGTTGCTTTATTTTATTCGTGTAGTTGACAATTTCTGTAGCAGGAAACCAACAAGCTGCTAGCTTACTATCTTTCAATTTGGCAGAACTAATCGAAGTAGTAGTTTGGGATAATTTCGGGGTTTTATTCCATAAGTTCTCTTGTTATGTAAATTGACGGCCGTGAGCCATGTTTGATAGCCCATGATACATTGGCAGATTTTTATTTTCTTCTTTCCCCTTTTGCTCTTTCTTTTTCGAGAAAAATACGGAAGATCTAAGGAAATCACAAATTTCATGTAGCAAATTTCATCATATTCCAAGAAATATCATCTGCTCAATATATCCTGCAATAGTACACAGCTGCATCAGGCGGTCTAAAGCTCCAAATTTCCGATCATTATTTGCAATATGACAACCCAAAAGAGTGCACTAACGAAGAAGATTGAATCCAAACATGGCTTGTTTATAGTGACTCTGTTCTTTTTTTTGGTTAAAAAACTAGCGAATCCTGCTTTTGGTCTACTCCACATTCCACTCCTGCTCAATATATCCTGCAATAGTGACTATATCCTTGCTAAAAAAACGCCCATTGAATCCTGCTTTTGGTCTAACCCTTAAAAAAAAAAATTCATGCTCTTGGTTAAAAGGAAAGGGACGAAGAGATTGCCAAAACAAAAATTGATAATTTTTCACTCCACCAAAGAAATTTGGCACTGCTTTTTATCCTTCCATAGCCCGAGACACCGATTACACAGAGATGCCAGAGTGCCATAATCCAACATAGATCCAAGATAGAATGCCCACAATGAGCTATAAAAAGTTTAGAGCCAGCACAGCATAGTATTGGATTCGAGCTAGTAAAATTACAAGTTCCTACTATCCATTTTTTCTGGACAAGTATATCAATAAAAAAGCACTTCAAATCTTGCCCAACTGGCTGTAAATATGCACCAATTTAGTAGCTTCCTTCCAATCACGGTGAATCGGCCAAAATCAAGTCATTCTTCTCCATTTCCCTGGAGCTGATTTGATTGAAAACCTGTGGTCAATGCAATACATGTAGTGTTAGTTCATGGAATTGTGTAAGTTGCAAGTAACCGTTAAAGAACCATATATAGGACCCGTCCATGGCAATAAACAAACTGCCCCACCTAATTATCTAGCAAGAAATAGGTCAAAGGACCATATTCTTTTATGACGTTCGTTGCAGCCACTTCTAACATATTCTTTTGTTTTTGCATTTTCCAAATGCACAGGCATCTCTTCACTCAAAGTCAGAAGTTTGATTGTTGAGTTAAAAAATCACTTCTAATGCACTATAAAAATAAAGAGAGAGAGAAAAAGCATGCTAATGTAGGAGTGCCAATGCATAGTTATCTTGGTTACTTTGAACTTTACATGGCAAAAGACAAACGAGTCAAAGATGGTGTTCAATAGGGTGAAATCAATGTACCTTTCGAACGTTCGGTTCATTCATCCAAGGATGTTCACAAGGTAAAAAAACGAATAAACCACCGGTAATTTCAGATAAACTATTCATACTAAAGGGGTTATAATTTATAAAATCTACCACTACTGGGAAAACAAAGTGCGTGAGAAATCAAATGCATACACTTGCAAAACACGTTTAAGAAATATGCAGTATCCAAAGCAGCATAGGCGACCAAATATAGCACTAATAACAAAAAAAAAAAATCACCAGCAAGCAAAAACCCATATCCCATAAAAAAAAAATCCAATCAGATGCTTTTTTTTTTCTTGCAAATATGCCAATTAAACGCACACAGCTCTATAAGCCGAATGCAGAGAGTAATCGGATGTTAGAACATCCGAAGGCTACGGACAATGAGAGAAAATACAGAGATGATCAGGTGGCCCACAGGAAGGCACAAAGAAATACTCACGAAAAAAAATGACGATCAACAGGGAACGCATTCAAAACCGGAAGCTCAAACAGGAAAAGAAACTTAAAAAAAAATAACTTCCATCGAACAATCTCAGCTCAGTGAAAGAGGGGAAAAACCCTAACTTCAAGGTCGTCGATCGAGCCGGAGGACGAAAAACCTAACACGACGCAGCCGCTTCCCCTAGAATGAACTCACCCGTCGCAGAGGAAGAAAAGCCCTAACAGGAGGCGAAGGCGTAAGCGATCGTGGGCACAATCGAGGAAGTGAAATCGAACCTGGAGAGACAAGAGGGGGTGGTGGAGGGGAGCTTCGGGGGACGGCGGAGGAAGCGCTCGCGATTTTGGTGGAGCGACCGAGTATGGCGTCGAGCGTAGATCTGGCCGGGAAGAGCCGGCTCAGAGAGAGGGAGAGAGAGAGAGAGTCTTGATCGAACCTGGAGAGACAAGAGGGGGTGGTAGTGTTGGGAAAAACAGACAAGCAGCGGATATAATTTTCCCCCTTTGACTAAACCTGTGAGAAACCTATTCGAGCACAACCAATGGAAATATGCGAATTGAAAGAAAAACAACACCAGAATTTTTACGTGGAAAACCCCTTCAATGCGAAGGATAAAAACCACGAGACCGCTCACGGAGTCCACCCGAATCTCCACTATATATCAATCGTTTGGGTATACAAACTCGCTGAATACAACGACAATAAAATCCCAAAACTATAAGTGAAGATCAAGCAACAACAACACCGTAAACGAGAGAACCGGATGAAAATCACCCCCAAAATATGCAGCCCCGAAATACCCACGAACAGCTACAGTAAATACCTTGAAATCACGATTCAACCGTACAGAATCAAGAACAACGAGTCTTGAAGATGCTGTCAAAATTTCAGCCCAATCGGACCACGGGAAGACCTCCGATCGTCGATTTGATCTTCGATGGACGCCCAGAAAAACTGCAGTATTTTTCTGCGTTTTTGCTCTTTGTCCTCTCGGTGGCTGCTCTCTCTATTTCTCTCTCGTGCGTGTGTGTGTTCTACCATGTGTTGATGCTGCTGCCCTAGGTTTTTAACAACCTAATGGGCTGGATTGGGCCCAAAGCCCAACAAATCTCCCCCTCCAGCCCATTAAGGGAGATCTCGACACAAAAGAATTCATCAGAAATCCATGCCGGCCTGACGCCGACAAAATTCATACTTCTCTCTAGTGAGAGCCTTCGTCATCATATCTGAAGCATTATCTTCAGTGTGTACTTTCTCAAGTTCTAACCCTTTGGATTCCAGAGTTTCTCGTATCCAGTGATACCTCACATCAATATGCTTTGACCTGGCATGAAAAGTGGAATTCTTTGCAAGATGTATAGCACTTTGATTATCACAAAGTAAAACATACCTCTCTTGACTGAAACCAAGTTCTTGCGTGAACTCTTTCATCCAAAGCAATTCCTTGCATGCTTCAGTTGCTGCGATGAACTCTGCCTCTGTCGTCGACAAGGCAACACATTTTTGCAGCCTTGACTGCCAAGCCACAGCTCCCCCTAAGAAAGTAATCAGATAACCCGAAGTAGATTTCCTTGTGTCAATATCACCTGCCATGTCAGAATCAGTATATCCAACAAGAATCGGCTCATCACTCCCAAATGAAAGTCTCAAACTAGAAGTGCCTCGGAGATATCTCAATATCCACTTCAATGCATTCCAGTGCTCTCTACCTGGATTTGACATAAAACGGCTAACCACTCCAACTGCATGAGCTATATCTGGTCTTTTGCAAACCATTGCATACATCAGACTACCCACTGCAGAAGCATAAGGAACTTTTTCCATCTCTTTCAGATCTTTCTCAGTTGATGGACATTGTTTATGACTAAGCTTAAAGTGTGTAGCAAGAGGTGTACTTACAACTTTAGCTTTGTCCATTTTGAACCTTTGAAGTACTTTCTCTATGTACTTCTCTTGAGATAACCATAATCTCTTCGCCTGTCTGTCGCGAGTGATCCTCATACCAAGAATCTGCTTAGCCAGTCCCAAGTCTTTCATCGAAAAAGACTTGCTTAAATCTTGCTTTAACTTGTCAATCCTGGAAGCATTCTGACCAACAATCAACATATCATCAACATAGAGCAATAAGATAATAAAATCACCTTCAGAGAATTTCTGCACAAATACACAATGATCAGAAGTAGTCTTCTTATAGGATTGCTCCCCCATAAAAGACTCAAATTTTCTATACCATTGCCTCGGCGCCTGCTTTAAGCCATACAAGCTTTTCTTCAATTTACAAACATAATTCTCTTTACCTTTTACCTGGAAACCCTCAGGCTGCTCCATGTATATGTCTTCCTCCAAATCACCGTGAAGGAAAGCGGTCTTCACGTCCATCTGCTCAACCTCAAGATCAAGGCTAGCTGCTAAACTCAAAACAACTCTAACTGAAGACATTTTCACAACTGGTGAGAAGATCTCATCATAGTCAATTCCCTTTTTCTGATTGAAGCCTTTAACAACTAATCTAGCTTTATATCGAGGACGCGAAGTCGTCTCATCTTGCTTCAATCTGTAAACCCATCGGTTCTTCAAAGCTCTTTTACCCTTAGGTAATGCCACCAACTCAAAAGTATGATTGTCATGCAATGACTTCATCTCATCATGCATTGCATCAAGCCATTCATTCTTATTTTTATCTTCTACTGCTTCTTCAAAAATTTCAGGTTCACCTGCATCTGTCAACAGAACATACTCATTAGAGGAATATCTAGTAGATGAGGTGCGGTCTCTGGTAGACCTCCTCAAAGCAGTAGTTGGTGGAGCTAATGGTGCAATCTCTTGAGCATCAATGTCATCTGAATGATGCTGGTCACCCTGAGCCTGATTTTCAATCGACTGATCATTATGAGTCTGACCCTGAACCTGCTGATCTGTAGTCTGACCATCGTCTTCAACTTGATCATGCAACTGTTCCTGCAACTCAAAAGGTGAAATTGAGCTAGTATCAACTAACATATCAGAATCACGGGAATATGTCTTCTTCATCTTCTCAATATCACAAATGGTCTCATTCTCAACAAATACTACATCTCGACTTCTGACAATTTTCTTAGCAACTGGATCATAAAGCCTATAGCCAAATTCATCAGAACCATAACCAAGAAAGATGCACTCTTTTGTCTTGACATCTAACTTGGACCTCTCATCTTTGGGAACATGAACATAAACTTTGCAGCCAAACACCTTTAGATGATCATATGAAATTTCCTTTCCAAACCAAACTCTGTCTGGAACATCACCATCTAAAGCAACAATGGGAGAAATATTAAGAACATGTACCACTGTACTCAAAGCCTCTCCCCAAAAAGATTTTGGCAATTTTGCATCTGAAATCAAACATCTGACTCTCTCAATCAGTGTTCTGTTCATTCTTTCCGCTACACCATTTAACTCAGGCGTTTTAGGAGGTGTCTTATGATGTCGAATTCCCTGTTGCCTGCAATATTCATCAAATGGCCCGATGTACTCACCACCGTTATCTGAACGAATGCATTTCAACTTCTTTCCAGTCTGCCTTTCAACTGAAACTTGAAACTGCTTGAATGCATTTAACACTTGATCCTTCGTCTTCAAGAAATAAACCCATAATTTTCTTGAATGGTCATCAATGAAGGTTACAAAGTAAGCTGCACCACCAAGTGTTAGTGGTTTTATTGGACCGCAAACATCTGAATGCACTAATTCTAGCAACTCTGATTTTCTCGAAGGCGGATGACTCTTGAATGAAACTCTTCGTTGTTTTCCTGCTAAACAATGTGCACACTTCTCAAGTCTTGCACTCTTTACTCCAGAGAGTAAACCCTTTTTAGCTAGTAAGCCAATTCCTTTCTCACTAATGTGACTAAGCCTCTTGTGCCATAATGCAGTTGCATTCTCATCTTCCACAACATTACACATGTCTTTGGAAATCTTAGCCTGAAACAAATATAAGGAAGATTGTTTCATACCTCTAGCCACAATTAATGAGCCTCTGGTGAGTTTCCATTGACCATTGTCAAAAGTACTGCAAAATCCTGCATCATCAAGTTTTCCAGTCGAAATCAAATTCAAACGAATATCAGGAACATGTCTAACATCTTTCAGAACTAGTTTTGCTCCAGTACTAGTCTCCAAGCATACATCTCCTATGCCAACAACAGTAGCCAAACCGTCATTACCCATCCTTAAGGTACCAAAATTTCCTGACCTGTAGGATGTAAAGAATTCTTTCCTGGAGGTAATATGCAGAGAAGCTCCACTATCAATAACCCAGTTTGAATCATCACATGCAAAATTAACATTATCATCATAGCAAACAATAACAAGTTCATCAGTAGCAGTTGCCACCCGATCATCACCACCATTATTTCTTCTCTCGTTATTTTCATTGCCATTTTTCTTCTCATTCCTCATCTCATTTTTCAGCTGGAAACAATTTTTCTTCATATGACCCATCTTACCACAGTGATGACACTCAATAGTCTTCTTCCATGATCTTGACTTGCTTCGGTTCTTGTATCTACCTTTCGGACCTCTACTCTGACTTCTGCCCCTGTTTTCAACAACTAGAGCTTCTGAATGAGAGGAAGAACCACGTGTTTTTCTTCTCATCTCTTCATTCAGAACACCACTTTTTGCAAAATCCATGGTAACAATACCATCAGGTGCAGCATTAATTAAAGACATACGAAAAGTCTCCCAAGATTCCGGCAAGGTACATAGCAACCAAAGTCCCTGCACTTCATCATCAAATTTAATATTCATGGCAGAAAGTTGATCTATCACTCCCTGAAACTCATTCAAATGATCTGATATAGATTGGCCATCTCTATAATGCAACTCCATAAATTGTTTAATCAAACATATTTTGTTGTTGCTAGTCTTCCGTGCATATAATGACTCCAGCTTATTCCACAATGTCCTAGCATGCGATTCTTTGCTGATGTGATTCAAAACATTATCATCGACAAATTGTCGAATAAATCCACACACAATTTTGTGCTCAAGATTCCAATCGGCATCGCTCATATTATCAGGTTTAGTATCAGCAAACACTGGTAAATGCCATCGTTTCACATATAGTAGATCTTCCATCTTTCCTCTCCATACATGATAATTCTTTTCATTTAAACTAACCATTCTGCTCACGTTTGGTTCCATCGTTCAGTCAAAAAACAATGCTTTGATACCACTATGTTGGGAAAAACAGACAAGCAGCGGATATAATTTTCCCCCTTTGACTAAACCTGTGAGAAACCTATTCGAGCACAACCAATGGAAATATGCGAATTGAAAGAAAAACAACACCAGAATTTTTACGTGGAAAACCCCTTCAATGCGAAGGATAAAAACCACGAGACCGCTCACGGAGTCCACCCGAATCTCCACTATATATCAATCGTTTGGGTATACAAACTCGCTGAATACAACGACAATAAAATCCCAAAACTATAAGTGAAGATCAAGCAACAACAACACCGTAAACGAGAGAACCGGATGAAAATCACCCCCAAAATATGCAGCCCCGAAATACCCACGAACAGCTACAGTAAATACCTTGAAATCACGATTCAACCGTACAGAATCAAGAACAACGAGTCTTGAAGATGCTGTCAAAATTTCAGCCCAATCGGACCACGGGAAGACCTCCGATCGTCGATTTGATCTTCGATGGACGCCCAGAAAAACTGCAGTATTTTTCTGCGTTTTTGCTCTTTGTCCTCTCGGTGGCTGCTCTCTCTATTTCTCTCTCGTGCGTGTGTGTGTTCTACCATGTGTTGATGCTGCTGCCCTAGGTTTTTAACAACCTAATGGGCTGGATTGGGCCCAAAGCCCAACAGGTAGAGGGGAGCTTCGGGGGACGGCGGAGGAAGCGCTCGCGATTTTGGTGGAGCGACCGAGTATGGCGTCGAGCGTAGATCTGGCCGGGAAGAGCCGGCTCTGTGAGAGAGAGAGAGAGAGAGAGGCTTGAACCTTGGAAAAATCTGGAGTGAGAGAGAGGATGATGGAGGATAACATGGACGGAGCGATAACGGAGGGATTACCGTCTGTGTATTTTGAAATCTCTGACGGGTGGGCCCAATGTGCCACGTGTCCATTTTTGAGTGGTTTTTTATTAAGCCACGTGGAGTGTCTTACCCACCCAATATTTTCTCAGTAAGAGTAACATGTGCTTAGGTAAAGTCCAGCTTTTTTAGGTTTCGTCATTTTCCACCAACATGTGGTGCTGAGTCAAGTCCAACTTAATTAGTTTTCTTTGCTTGGAGCCACCTTCCCAGTTTCCTGTAAAGTAAAGACAACCCACTTTCAAACCTCGTTCCAGGAACAAACGCTGCAAGTGCCACTTTGCTTAACAATCTTCTCCTTCGACAAGAACCAAAAAGATCAAATGCTTGGAATCCCTACTTAACACCCAACCAGAGCCTACTACGTTGCTTACTCTGCCAAATTTAGTGTCCTGATTTAGCCCAAAAGCACAAAATTAAAGAATTTGAAATATAAAAATATTTGCGTTTGCTGTACTAATCCATTTTAATCCTCGAGATTGGGTTTACCAAATCAACCAGCTGGTTCATAGCAATAATTCAAGGGGTCAATTATAGGGGAAAGAGCCTACAAAGGCAAAGAGTCAATTAGAGCGGCTCGCCCTCCCCCAAAAAAAAAAAAAATATATTCTGTCATTTGCGTTAATCAATGACAAGTCTAGTTCAACTTGCTTATTTTCTCCACGGGCAATGGGAATATATAATGTTCTGAATGGAACTGAAACTAAATTATTCTCCAAACCCTAGTACGTTATCGACATGTTCACATGCGTTCAAACTCATTCAGAAATCTACGCCAGATTAAGTTTAGTTCCACTTGTTTATCTAATTTCCTCCTCGGGGAACTGGGAAGGCTTTTCCATGATCTTTCTTTATTGTGGAGAGAGAGAGAGAGAGAGAGAGAGAGAGAGAGAGAGTTGATCTCTTCAACTATCAATAGCTGCCGACTTAGAAAATAGAGGTAGAACCGTCACCGGGTGTATTTGTTTGAAGTAGTTGCCTGAAATTCGAAGGCATCTCTAGATTCTCAATATGGACGCAGTAATTCTATGGTACTTTGAGAGATTTTTCGATTTATTAGTCAAGCTCTATCTCGCACTTCATCCTCCCACCTTGTCTCCTGCTTTCCCTCCTTCCTCTTTACCACTGACTATGAATAGGTTGCAGAGAAAGTCGAGTGATCGCTTCGAGCTCAAAACCATCCAAAAAATAATCGTGTCATCTCCCCGGTTTACAAGGAAACCACTGTATTTTCCCCCCGCCTTGAAGTATAAATGCGAATAACTCAGCTTTACATGGTCACATATTTTTTTAATTGGCCCTCTATGGTCACAAAAAGTCTTACGCAATTTGCCCAACCGAACAATCAATATATCGACCATCATTCATTTGTGGCATGAACGTCTAGTCTGGAAATATAAACTGTATTATGTACATGCAATCGTATTATTATTATTGTTGTTGTTGTTGTTGTTGTAATAAGTGTGTTTATATTTTTTAAGTGGGTCCCATCGACAGTGAGGATGGTAAAGTACCGAAAAACTCAACTCTTCCCGGTCGTCATGTTTGGCAACTCAAATAAAGGCATTTTGTTCTTTGATATTCAAAGAGATATCGGTTCAAGAGTTATCGAAGGAGCAGAATGAGACGTTTTCTCTCTATGCTTTCACCCAGTTCTCTCAAAAGAAACAAGAAGAGCACACGTCTTTTGTCTAGTTCCTCCGCCAATTCGGAGGGAAGTGACAACTATGATGTGTTCTTGAGCTTCAGCGGCAAGGATACTGGTAAAACCTTTGTGGATCATCTCTACAATGGCCTCATCGATGCTGGAATCCGCGTGTTCAGAGACGACAATGAGCTTCGCAAAGGTGAGAATATCGGCACCAACCTTCTCCAGGCCATAAAGAACAGTAAGATCTCGACTCCAATTCTCTCTCGAAGCTATGCTTCGAGCAAATGGTGCATTCAAGAGCTCGTTCAGATGGCGGAATGCAGGAAGAGCGTCGGGCACGTTGTCTTGCCCATATTTTACCGGGTTGAACCAACCCATGTGCGACACCAAAAAGGGAGCTTTGGAGTGGCGTTCTCCCAATTGAGTGAGAAACATCCCAAGGAAGATGTTGCGAAATGGAAACAAGCACTCCAAGAAGTGGCTTCCCTTAAGGGATGGGAATCGAAGAAAACTGCCCAAGGGTATTTCATTTTCTATCACAACCTTGTTTACTTTCTTTCGACGGGATCTTGCTTGTAGAGGAAGCCATACATTCGTGTGTTTCTCATCTTGTGCTTGCGTGTTTCACCCTTATATTCTGTAGCGTTGTGATAGTGAGGTATAACATGACATGATTGTTCTTCTAATGAATTTTAGCTCAAATGCTTTATAAACAGCCACGAAGGAGAATTGGTCAAAATGGTCGTCAGAAAAGTTTTGAGCGAGTTAAAGAAGGCCTTTCGGCTGGTTGTTACTGAACAACTTGTCGGAATCGATGATGCTGTGGAGGATATCATGAGATTGCTGGATGATAAACCTAGTGCAACCCAAACTATTGGTATTCATGGAATGGGGGGCATCGGCAAGACAACTTTAGCCAAGGTCATCTACAATAGGCTCTCCGACCAATTTCAGCATCGTTGTTTCCTTGAAAATATCAGAAAATACTTCACAAGCCCCGATGGCATTTTATATTTGCAGAATCAATTAATATCTAGTATACTAAATATAAAAAATCAAGCATATAATACGGACGAAGCAATTAGGATCATAGAATCTAGATTCAAATATAAGAAAGTCCTAATTCTTTTAGATGATGTGGATCATAAAGATCAAATCGAAGCTTTGGTTGGGAAACATGACTCGTTTGGCATGGGAAGTAGGATAATAATTACCACAAGAGTAAGGTCTATTCTTGATAATGCTGGGGTGAACTGCAAGTACGAACTCAAGAAAATTGCTGAGGAAAAGTCCTTGATTTTGTTTAGTAGACATGCCTTCATGAGGGACTCTCCTCCGTGTGAATTTGAGTCTCTCTCTTGTGCTGTTGTATCCACCACCGGAGGGCTTCCCTTAGCTCTCGAAGTTATAGGTTCATTTCTATGTGGGCGGAACCGAGCATTTTGGGAAGATGCGTTAAAGAAGTTAAAGAAAGTACCACATACGAAAGTGCAAGAGAAGCTGATGATAAGTTATAAAGAACTAAGCCATGAGGAAAAGCAGATATTTTTGGACATCGCTTGTTTCTTCATTGATGTTGATTATATGAATGTATACTACATGTGGGAGGCCTGTAAATTTTTTCCAAATACGGGGCTTGAAACATTGAGTTTTATGTCGCTAGTAAAAATTGAAGATAATGGAGTGTTGAAAATGCATGACCAATTGAGAGATCTCGATAGGGAAATTGTTCGTCAAGAAGATTACGATGTCCCTATGAATCGAAGTAGGCTGTGGGACCATGACGAAGCCTTGGAAGCACTTCAAGACACTAAGGTAATTGTAACCTCCATTGTTTCTATTTTGACATGAATTCTCTTTATTGGAATGAGTTGTCAGACCTCACAACCGGGATTACTCACCTTATAATATTTCCTTGAATTGATTAGGAAGTGATATGGTTAGCATCTACCCATGGTAGACATTATCTATCAAGTTGAAAAGAAAAAGAAAAGAGAACTTTTGGTTTAAACAATCTTTGTGAACTTGGTGTTAGTTTTGAATGATTCTAAGTCGTTATTCGAAGTAACATATTGCACTGATCCTCTAATCAGGTAAGAGAAGGAAAAAGCAAAAGGAGCAAATAGCATTAACAAAAAAGCAGGGAAGGATTTCATCATAGAAAAGCAAATAATCACATATGATATATAATCTGGTCTGACTGAGCGTCAATTTCACAACAAGAGAATGGGTCCACTTTAGCTGATTTGATGCAACATTTTGTGAAGGGAATTCGAAAAGATCGCATTCAAGCCCTTGCGATCCCCGGAGACTGCTCGCAGAGTGAATTCACAACTGAGCAATTTGAGACGCTACCGAACTTAAGGTTCCTTGCAGTAAATGGCGCCAAACTGATTGGAGATTCCAAAAGCTTGCTTCCTAAATTGCGATACCTTGTATGGATTGGGTGTCCTGCATCCGTGGCTACTAGTTTTCATTTAGAGAAATTAGTCGTACTTGAATTACATCAAAGTGACATTTCAAAGCTTTGGAAAGGTTGGAGTCGTCTCAAGGTCAGACTGAGAGCATCTTATTTTGTCTTTTGTTTCTAATGATGAGCAACAACTTATCAATCATTTTGTTTCGCAGGTGGCGAAGCAGTTGAAATCTCTAAGCATTGATTGCCATTGTTTAAAAGTTACTCCTGATCTATCTGCCTTCCAAAATCTGGAGGTATTATCCTTCGAAGGATGTGATAATCTTGTGCAAATTCACCATTCTATTGGAGAAGCCAAGGGCCTCATTTATTTGGACTTGTGCCAATGTGAGAAACTCAAAGAGTTACCTCAAGAAATGGGCAAGTTGAAAGAACTGAAGGAACTTCACGTAGCCGGGACTGCTATAAAGGAAATCCCTCCATGTATAGGTTCTTTGGAGAAGCTGGAGATTCTTAATGCCGCAGATTGCAGCTCATTGGTTGGACTTCCCAACTCAATTAGCCATTTGGAAAATTTGTCGACCCTTCATTTGGGTTACTGCCCCCAGTTATGTGCACTTCCAGAGAGCATCGGATCCTCGTGAAATTGGAGCACTTGATGTTAGGCGGATTGAGGCTTCTGCAGGATTACCATTTTGACCTTGCTCCCAATTATATCCCCAAATCAATTGGGGAATTCAAACAGTCGATCGCGTTGGACTTATCATGCTCAGGCATTCGCGAATTGCCTGAGTCCATTGGGGATTTGAAAAGCTTGAGACGTTTGCATATTGATTTTAATGAGGAATTGACAAGTTTGCCTAGTACTATTAGCAAGTTGGGCAACCTTGAAGAATTAGACGCCACAAAATGCGAGAGTCTGGGAGGGGAAATTCATATAGATGGGTTATCTTCGTTGAAGATCCTTCGATTACGTTCGACATGTGTTTCAGACTTCCCCGACGAATTCGATAAGCTTTCTTTTCTTGAGGAACTTGATTTACGCGACTGCAAGATGCTTCAATCGCTGCCACAAAGCATTAGTAAGCTATCTTCTCTACAATGCCTTGACGTAAGAGGAAGTGACAATCTTCGGTTGTTGCCAGAGCTTCCTGCCCGTTTGACATTTTTGGGAGTCACTTGTCGGCATCACACATTGCCTCAACTTTCTCATCTAATCCTCCTGAAAGTGCTCGTCGTTGTGGGTTGCCGATTGCTGGAATCCATGCCGGAGCTTCCCTCAGAAATATTGGAGCTTTTTGTCCAAGATTGTGATCAGTTGAAAGAGTTCCGGAGCTTGTCAAATTTGAAATTCTTGTCAAAATTAACTATTGATTCATGCAGCGAGCTGACAGAAATCAAGGGTCTGGAAGCATTAAAATACTTAGCAGAATTATCTGTATCAAGATGTGGTAAGTTGTCCAGCCTCGACGGCCTTGAACATCTAGAGTCTTTGAGATCCTTAAGTTTGGGTGGTTTCTCTAAGTCAGATGACGCTCTCTGTCCAGTAGAGGATGATATAGCTCAAGTTCGAGGCCTTGACAAATTGAAAAACTTGGAAGAGCTGACCTTAGGGGACTGTCAGTCCCTTGTAAGACCGGACCTTTCGCAATTAACACATCTGAAGATATTGTACTTTTGCGATTGCCACAATCTAGTGGAAATTAAAGGCCTTCAGAAATTGAGAAACTTGGAAAAGTTGGGTATCATGGGGTGCGGATCCTTTGAAACATTACCGGACCTCTCATGCTTCGATAACCTGAAACATTTGGACATTAGAGGGTGCTCGAAGGTTGGTGAAGTTCAGGGACTGGAGAAAGTCTCAGAAGTGTACAAATGAGGGATTCAGCTCCAAGCCTCAGCAAATTGTTCACATCTGTCAAATTTCGAAGATTAAAAGAGGGGGTCCAATCTCGCCGAGCTTGTGGAGATCAAAGAGCTCCAGGAATTTCATGCGTTCATTGCACTGCTGCACGAAAGAGACTCAGTCGGTCCATGGAGAGAATGCGCCGACAAGTCGAGCACTTTGGCCACAGTGTTTCCTTCCAAAAGGTAAATAAAGCAAGTCACGCTATTCATTGTCAAGATGCATTGCCAAATTTCATCAGCATTTCCTACTTGAAAGCACCATTTTTCTTGGTAGCCCGCTATTCTACTTGTGCCTTTTATTTGGTTTTCAAGGAATGGAGACGCTGGTCGGGGAAGCACGATGCTTCAGGGGTACCGTGCTCTGCATCGTGGGTGGAGTCAATAATACGTTCACAAGGAAAAGCAGAAGGATTTACCTAGGTTTTAATAAATTCATAGGCCTTTGTTTTCAAATTGTACTAGTGCAGCCCCTTAATAGATCCACAACTATGTCAATAAATTGGTATGTTACGAATTTCTGCCATTATCAAATATTTTCGCCGACTCATAATTCTCAAGATAGAGTATTTTATTTTTGTCTCCTTTCCCTTTACATGAAATAATTAGGCCGAATTTAACCATTTTCCATGACAACAGGGTATTGTTTTCTTTCTCTTACGTGATTCAAGGAAGGGGAAAGCTGATGGAGGAGTATGACATGATGCTTCGGAGAAATCACTCTCGAAGGGACATCAGAATGCCTTCTAAGCACGTCAAAAGTCAGAGCTATCAAGTAAGGTTGCTCACCCTGGATAAACTATCAAGGACTATCACCAGCAAATCTGAGTTGTAATTTTCTCGAAATACCAAGTTTGAAGAATGATTTGCTTCCTCCCTTAGACATCTATTTGGTTTTGTTTATTCGTCTACGCAGATACTTTTCGATTTCATTTTTTCTGTGAGGATGCTCAACTGGAAGAACAGTTGCTTCAAATAAGCCATATGTACTCTTACGAAATGGCAAGATATACTATGGCATGCTCTGTACGTCGAAAGAAACAATGTCATTTGAATTGTGGCTATGTAAACCGAAGAGAACCATATGGGGAGGTAGTTCTGATGTGAGATTAAGAATGAAGTGACTGTCTACATGAACTGTTAGTTCTGATGTGAGATTAAGAATGAAGTGACTGTCTACATGAACTGTTTTTTTTTTTGGTCGGACACATGAACTGTTTGTTTTGGCACCAGAATGAAGGCAGAGCTGGACGTTGTTCTTGCTTTGTGAGAGTTTTGGTGTCAAGACTGCTCCGATAGATGGAGATTCGTAAATGGCACCATGCGGCATAATTTGGTAGTAATCAATTCAGTGGTTAACAAGTTTATCTCATGATGTGCACACAAATTTGCAGGAGTTGTTGTTGACACCTAAATTTCGACTAATCTTTATCAGTCATCTTCACATAAAAAAAATTTAAAAAAAATTAAAATTTTAATTAGAGCTAATTTTAATTCTAAACAAAAATCATCCCTCATATTTATTTTGCATGCATTGTATTTATATTTAATTGAACCCAGGACACGGGACAAAGCTAGTACAAAAAAAGAAGCATTTAAAGCGTTCCCTTTCTGGCAAGGAATCTTCAATCATCGGAAACAATGGCATGAAAGACGGGCTGGATTTAAGACTAGTCAGTGTCCTTTATACAGGTCACAGCTATGAGTGCGGTTTATGGAGGAGCCGAGCAAGAGGAGAGATTCGTGGGAGGGAGTTCTCTAAAGAGAACTCAAATGCACTCAAGTGCACTTGAGTGCACTCAAATGCACTCATTTGGTCAAAAGAGAGGAAGGGGACACCATCATGGGGGAGTTCTTCGTTTCTTCAAGAGGAGGGGGAGATCTCGGCAAAAAAAGAAGAGGAGAATACACGGCCCAAAAAAAAAAGAGGATTTTCTGCTCCTCTCGGGAGGTTTTCATTTGGTTTCCCGTTACTTCTTCTGCGTTTCTGACTAAGTGGACCGTTGGATCGAGCCGCAATTTTATGTCCGAGGTCACCTTGATCCCTTCTTCATATTCACCGTTCGGATCTTTGAGAAGATCCCTCCTGCTGGTTGTATGATAGCCCAATCAGAAGTTGTTCTAGGTCGTTGGTATTATGTACTCGCCAGCTCATCTTGTATTTCCGGCTGATTGGACCATTGGATCGAGCCGAAATTTTTTGTCCAAGGTCACCTTGATTCCTTCTTCATCTGCACCGTTCAGATCTGTGAAAAGAGCTCTCTTGGGAGTTGTACAATGGTTCAATCAAAAGCCATTCCTGCATGCTCGGCTCTTTGTCATCCGATCGTAAAAGCTAAGTTAGCTTCCCTTTTCCATATTTGATTTTGGGTTCTAAACGCCATGCCGACTCTTTCTCTTTTTTTTTTAGATCATCATTGAAGAGAACATCCATACAAGTGACGAGTAGAGGCCGAATCCTGCTCCGTCTCAGCAAGCCAAGACATTCATGTGGTCGACGTACTTCGTCGCAAACAATCCTAGCGGCGGACATGTTTGCTTTAAGCTCAACATCCTCCTCATCCGAGCTCGGATCATTGTCTATTTTTGTATCATATTGTATTGATTGTGTATTTACTTTATGTCATAGCATTTCATGCATCATATAGTTAATTTGCATTGCATTGCATCCAATAAAAGTGTATATTTTCTATATTTCGCCTATCAGACCCAGAATTGAAAGGCCGAGCCTCCTATTGGTGTCCAAGGCATTGTGTTCATTTACTTTCTGCAAATTATATTGTGCTACCCCAGAATCGGAAGACCGAGCCTCTTGCTGGTGGTTTATATCCCCACACCTTGTTGCATGAACACCGACGGAATCCGACGTCGTAAAATTCACCGGATCCTATCCCCTTTCTCTATATTTTTTTAATATCTATTTTTATTTTATTATAATTTGTATTGCATTGTATTTTATAAAAAAGAAAACCCTAAATATTCATAAGAAAACCCAAAAAAAAAAATGTTGCAAAAACCAAAAAATTTGCATCTTTGAAAATTCATCAAATTTTCCAAAATCAGACATTTTCATGGAAATGGTACCGAAATGGCATTAATTGAAGAATTAATGTAACCAAGTCCCCGAACTCAAAATCTCTTGTTCATAGGAATAAAATAGTTCTCCCGCTATTTTATTTAGATTTCTAATCAACCTACCAATAATGATTAGTGGCGACTCCAAAACATATCTTTGCATGAAATTGATCTTAAGTTGCGAATTGGTAGGGCTTGGGAGAGTTCACGTTATGCTAGTTAATTTAATTAACCTAATAATCCATTAGTCTAGAAAATACGCCATTTATTTTATTTTTTTAGGTCGCGACAGCTTGACGACTCCACTAGGATTTTTTTTTTTAATTTTTTCGAAAAAAAATTCAAGAGTTGACTTGTTCACTTGAATCTTTTCGAAAAATAAAAGCCTTAGAGGATTTTAGCCTGATGAAAATTCTATGGATGTCTCTCTTTTGGCGATCTTGCTTGAATCTCATTTATTATGTGTTAAATGGTTTTGCAGATTGGGAGTTATAAGGGGAGGAGTTTGTGGCTTACCCTTTGTTTTGCAGGCTTGGAGAATTTTTGCTATAATTCCTGAATTGTTGGAGCACTGATTGATTTGAAATGTTGTGCATGCCCTTAATGTAATTGCACTACACCACATTCAAATCGTAACCGGACCCGGGTCACCTAATAGTTTTAGGATGGTATTTAAGTGGGTCTTTAACCTTGGCTGTCAGGCTTCGCTAAAGGTTATCCCACTTGGATCCCGAAATCTTTCAAAAAATGGCTCAAGGGTCGTTCTCATGCACGCAAGATGGCGATGCATGGGCGTTGTCCTTGTCGACCAAACCAAGCCGGAGTGATTGGACCCAACTAGTCATGACTATGTATGCGAGGCAGCAACTATGTCATGGTAAACGTGCGCGAGGCTGCGACGTGTCGTTCTATCCTTCATTTCATTTTGCTAAGAATTAAAATTGAATCCACGATTCATGTGCGTGTCTTTGTGATTGACATTTTCTCTCCTCAATGGTAGTAACTTCTTCTACTTTATCTCCTTATTATCTCATTATTTTGTGGGTCGGTCCATGGCAGTTTTTAGGCGAACCCTTTGCATGGTTTGATTTTTTATGATGTCTTCTTGTCATTTCTAAAGTCCAATGTCCAAATGGAAAATTTTCATAACATATTGAGCTATTATATGTAAAATGTTTAGAATGATCCATGGCGTTTTCCATTTAATGACGAATTTTCATTTAGAACAGTGTGAACTGGAATTTCGACAGTTTCCTGGCATTCATTTTGTTTTGCGGATTACCATTTTTAAATGACCTCCATTGCTGAACCATGAAACATGAAAGTTGTAGGTTGATGTCTCAACTAATAGTCTGAAAAATTTCAGATTTTAATTGACAATTTAAGGAGGTCCTTCGTTCATTTAACAAAAATCGGGCGAAACAGTTTTCTGGACAAATATTTCAAGAAGATGCATTAAACTGTACCGATCGGTTCACTTTTGAGCTTAAGTCCAAACATAAAAGTTGTTCATTGTTGTGTCTTGTTGTAGCTCGTTAAATTGGGAAATTTTTCAATCAACGTGCGAATTATGACGAATTTTATCGTAAGGATCGACGAAACTGAACAATTGCCCGAATCAGTTTGTTGCTTATATTTGTTCTGTTCATTGAGTCTACAGGATTGTCATGGACCGACCTACTATTTTTGCTCGTTATACTAATTCGCTTGATCATTTCTCACTCCCATAATACTCAATCTGGGGCATCTCTAAGTGTGGTAAAACTTGTAGAGGAAAAATATCCATTTGTGGATTGATATGAGGAATTATGAGACATGTTACATGGCAGATACTTGTTGAAGACTCCTTCATCTAACCACATCCAAGATAATGACGGAATGATGGTAAAACTGTAATCGTTCCCACAAACACTTCGGGTGTTATACTTGACTACGTGCCTTCATGTCTTTTGTCTGCAGGTCAAAATGATTGAAGACCAACGAAGGGAAACCTATCTTCCCTATAAAATGATAGTAAATGCGCTTTCATCAGATGTCATCCATTAGGTTTGCAAAGACAAGACAAATTAACTTGATGAGCCCTAAAACAGACAACATAAAGATGGAGCAACCTATTTGGATTAACTCTCTCTAAGTTGAAAAGGATGTATCTGTTCCAAATTAGATTGATTATTTCACGAATTGATATGATTTCCATTTTCGCAAGTGATCATAAAAAACGAATGGGATCATTAAAAATCCCATCGTCTTCGATACTCAAATGACGGGAGCCAAAAAATATATCTTGGGATCATAAATTTGTAATTGTTTCAATTAAAACTCATTGTGCAGCAATTAACTCGTTCATTCCTTCCATCACGCAGGTGGAATAAAAGATTATTTGAGATTAACGTCATTTTCTCTATAAAAAAAAAAAGACTCCAATGTAGACCTTCAAAGCATATGGTGAAGGCGACATGGCACGATTACCAATTGAAGTACATCATGAGGAATACAAATACTCATGTTCCTCGCCATAAGACGGATCATCCTTCAGCCATAAAAGGGCGTACCTCGTTCCTCATTTCAATCTTCATCAAGATATGAAATGATCATCTCTTTTCTACATGTAGGGATGAAGGAAACTGTTGTCTGAGAAGCAACACTTCAGACTATTGAAGTGCTCAACCAGAAGTAACCCGCGCTTGCGGATGTCAAATAGTAGAATGCTTGAAGAATGTCATCAAACGACGACAAGACGAATGAGACATGAAGAGATGATCATTGCTCGCCTTCGATCAAGAGTGAGTATTTGTTTGAGTTATTGATTTCCATAATCAGACGCTAAACACTTTTCTTTTGCTCTAGCAGATTTAAATGCATCGATAGAGTAAAACTGACAAAGGATCGCACAAATCTTCAAAAGAAGTGCGATAGAACCAAGAAGTGTCAAACATTGTGAAACATCAAATGTTGAGATTTTCGGATGATCATGATAGAGTCCTGTCATTTGATGTCATAAAAGGAGTAAATTGCCCCTTATTCTGATTTCATTCCATATGAATGACTGATATGTGTCTCTTTCATGAACAGAAAGTGCAGATTTGATATAGACGTCAGAGAAGATTGAATGGCGCAAAACACCTGACATGGAGCGGACATACTCAAATGAAGCATGAATGCGTTAACGTAACATTGATCAAGCTGCCTATGACTGAATCAGCCAATCTCAGGTGATGAATAGAGGCAAAGGACCCAAGAAGCAACGCCTTCAAATGGCAAAACAGGGAGTACCCATTTTCATGATGTATGGCATGAGTCTATTTTTCGTTGCAAACATGGATCAGCATAGATAACGTGCATCGAGCATATCATGCACATATCTTGTATATGAAAGGAGAAATGCCTACTCCTGTTGGATAAATTTCAAGGGTAAATTGTATCGATTCCAATAGTCAATTATATATGCCCTTTACTCATAAGGTTTCTTCTCTTTGATAGGGAAACGTCAAATACTTTAAAGGGGCAATTGTGGTTCAGAGATTCGCCAAATTGCCACACGACAAATTCCAAGGCTGTCAAGCTATCGAGCGATATATATGAAAATGATCAAAGACTCTAGTTGTCGAGATAGACAGACCAAAATCAGCGAAGATTCATGGGAGCAAGTCCCTCCCTTTTCTTCAAAAGACCAAGCTAAGGGCAAAATTCTCATCTGCCTCCACAATAGTGCATTGAAGCAAGGTTATCAAACCCAGACAAACATCAAGACATGCCCTATTGGGGCAAAAGTGCTTGCATGGAATCGTTCCTTCAAACATCGGAAGAACGAAATCTCAAAGGGAGTATTCTATTTCTAAATGATTCAAATGAGGTTGAATAAGGACCCACACTTATTTCGTCATGTGCAGGTACATGGACGTCTTCAAATGGGATTGAAAATGATCAAAAAGCATGGAAAGTGCTAGGATATTTGACCAAAATAGATATCGCCCAACTGGGGCAAATGGATTGTTAACATCGCCAATACCTACAAATACAGACAGGAGGATGTGATAGTCAGCGTCCACATCAGAACGAGATACTGAAATGGCCTCCATTAAATGAGAAGCGTCAACAATTGACGAAAGAAAGCGTAGTTGGGTATCGTATCCAGTTTATCTCTTTTCCTCGCATTTGCTAATACAAACTCATTTATTTTGGCAGAATGGACAATAAGTCACCATCATGGATCCCAAGAGAGAAGAATAAAAAAGGGATTGCAGCAAAAGCAAAAACAAGTTTAGCTTAGGCGAGCATCACCTAGCTATAACAAACTATGCCTAACTGGGGAAAATGAATCATTTGTGCGCTGGACAAAGAGGACGTTTCGTCTCCGGCAAAGTCAATGGACACAATAGCAAAGTTGTCAGCATCAAAATCAAATCCCAAGATACGAACTTCGGGTGAACGGAAAGTATTGGCATTAAAAAGCCTCAAAAGAAAAGAATTCGTCGGCATGAAGGCAATAAGAAATATCGACTTTGAAAGTCAAGCTTCCAAGAAATGATCTTTGATTATAAGACTGAGCGGAGGGAAAAAAGGATAGATCTCCTCCAGTGCAAATCCTTGAGAAAGATTCATTGCCCAACCAGATCAAGAGATCATGGCCACGAGCCATATGGCCGATTTTTACAAGCCGCACGTTTGTGTTCAAATAGGAACGCAAAATAAGAGTAATGCAGTGTCGTTCCAATTTATCTTGAAATTCGGAACGCAAACTGACACTTCCTATTTGTCTTTAACAGGTGCTTGCCATCAGGGCAGACATGTGGAATGCGAATTTTCACTGAGATATATCGTTCCAAATCATCTTAAATTTGGGAACACAAATTGACGCTTGATGTTTAATTTTGACAGGGACTTACCAGCATGTGGACATGTAAGGATCCTTTCTCTCTGGAGGCCAATAGCTTCAAGGAATTTCAGAACACTTAACCATCATTTGTTGTTGAGTATATCTATTGGAGTACATACAAGGGTAAAGCAGTATCGTTCTATTTCCACTGGAATATGAGAACGTACATTTACGCATTCCCTCTTGATTTTTACAGGGATCATTGCCATGTCGGATAGGTAAGTATTTCTTTCCCTAAAAATTGGGGGAATCCCAATCTCTATTCCTTGAGAATTTTTTCATGCTTGCATATTCTGTTCTTCAAAGCAAATGAATGACAAGCTATTTGAAAATTCTATACATCATCGGACAATGCGCACACATTTCATGGTTTATGCATGGTTATTCTTCATGTTCAATTTATCAATTTTGGATAATGAGCGTGAACCGCACAAGATACGTCGAATGTACAAGAATAGGGCACGACAGATGATGAAAGGCAATGTTTTACCAAGCGAGCTAAGTGAAAACTATGTTCCGCATCCCCAAGGTGAAGGGTTTTCTCGCGAAAGGTACGATAGCTGAAAGGACAGAGGCATTTATTTCTCTATCACAAACACTACAGGTTATCCATTGCTAACCCCGTTGGGCGGCGTTTTCATTTCTCACCCCTGTCAAGAATCACCCCACATTGGGGCAAACAGAAAATCCCAGAAGCAGGATAAATGGTTAGAAATTCTCTTGCTCAGACTAACATCAATCTTCGGGTATTTCTTTGCATTTATGCTCGAACATTAATTTAAGTGCCTTAGGATGACGAAGAGCATTCATCTCTCTATCCTACACACTTCATCCCTTGCAGCCTGCAAATTCGTTTCTTAAACTCATATTGGTGATCATATGCTTAATCCATTAGCAATTATGGCTGATCTCAGAAAAAGTTAGAAAATCGGGTCAATAGAAATCCCTGAATGAACTCATCAAAATGCTGAAAATGCAGCAGTCAAGTGAGATAAAAGAGAGATGAAAGCAAAGTAAATGCTGATCTCTAAAAAAAAAAAACTTCTGGGGGCATTTAAAAAGCAAAGTGCCTGGTAAAATCAAGGCCAATGCCCATCCAAATTCTTGCTTATTTGCAAAATATTTCTGAATTTCAGAGAGGTTGAGAGGAAAATCTATGAGAGACTCAAAATCCGAACAGAAGTCCGTACCATCTCTCAAGCAACGATGGTATTCCAAAAGGCCAAGATCAGTGACAAGCAGCAATGATCATCAACATCAAGCCCTTCTCATACATTTTCTGAGCCAAAACGAGCCTTTTCATGCCTCGGTCCCCAATCCTAACCTACGTTACAACCCTTCAAAAGTCTCTTCTGACTAAGGCACTTGAGTTAACGTAAGAGTTGAATGATTTTAAGCATCGCTCGAAGAAGTTTGAGCAAGATTATTTCTCTCATTTTTGCAGGGTTCTTGGCTTGTAAACCCGAAACAGATGATGAAGAACTTCATTTCATAAGCCTTGACTCAACTAGAGTCCCATTTGAAAACCTTTGACCAAGCCTACATTACGGTCCCAATCAAGACCTCTAGATCGGCTCGGTCGTACCAATTGCGAGATTACTCAGACCCTTGTCAAATGCGATGATGGGAAGATTGAGTTATTTCCCCTGAATCCTGCAACCATGATAAAAAGAATTTCTTGAAAATGAGATAAAGCCCCTTTCGGACTGAGTCTCCCATTCAGAATATATTTGAGGTATTCACGGTGTGATAACCTCCTTGAACAGAATAGGTAATGCAAACCTGACAGAACGGTTATGCATAAACCACGTTATCTTTGAAAATGCAAACTCAACAGATAGCTTTGCATTATCACATTGATGAATATATTTGCACATATTACCTCTCACACTGTCGACAGGTAATAGATTTGCAACTTTGAGTTACCTCCCAAGGTATCAAAGATCATCCAAGAACTATTGAATGAGCAGGCCTTGCTGGCAAATGCCCACCAGCTCCATTTTTAAGAAAATGAACAGGTACGATGCGGTCGACCTGTCAATGTCATTTGGAACCATTCAGAAAACCCAGATAAGTTTTCTGAACCCATTTTCAGATTGGCAGCTTTTAAGATTTAAGATGTCATTTCTGGCCCTTCATGGTGCACTGACACTTTTTCAGGCATCACACTTTTCATACTGATTAAATTCATGTGATACATCATCTCTTGTCTTGATACGGTAAAACCTGATTGAGAATGTTGCAAGAGATTTTCCTTACCGTCTCATGGTGACCCGTTGAGGAGGTCCCAAGAGACAACTCTCGTCTTGATACGGTGAGACCTTCCAAAGAAGGTCGCGAGAGATCATTTTACCGTCTCATGGTGACCCGTTGAGGAGGTCCCAAGAGGCAACTCTCGTCTTGATACGGTGAGACCTTCCAAAGAAGGTCGCGAGAGATCATTTTACCGTCTCATGGTGACCCGTTGAGGAGGTCCCAAGAGGCAACTCTCGTCTTGATACGGTGAGACCTTCCAAAGAAGGTCACGAGAGATCATTTTACCCTATCATGGTGACCCGTTGAGGAGGTCCTAAGAGACAACTCTCGTCTTGATACGGTGAGACCTTCGTGAAAAGGTCGCGAGAGATTATTTTTATCGTCTCATGGTGACCTGTTGAGGAGGTCCCAAGAGGCAACTCTCGTCTTGATACATTGAGACCTTCCAAAGAAGGTCGCGAGAGATTATTTCTACCGTCTCATGGTGACCCGTTGAGGAGGTCCCAAGAGGCATCTCTCGTCTTGATACGATGAGACCTTCCTGAGAAGGTCGCGAGAGATTATTTTTACTGACTCATGCTGACCTGATTGAGAAGGTCGTAAGATATCATTTTACCGTCTCATAGTGACCCGTTGAGAAGGTCTCAAGAGGCATCTCTCGTCTTGATACGGTGAGACTTTCGAAAGAAAGTCGCGAGAGATTACCTTACCGACTCATGCTGACCCGTTAAGGAGGTCGCAAGAGACATTCTACTGTCTCATGGTGACCCGTTGAGGATGTCTCAAGAGACAAATGGCCAGCCCGAACCATAACTCGAGCACATTTTCAAACCCTATACAGATCTTGCGCTGTTTCGCGCCAAAAGGAAACTTCTAACAACAGATGGGCCAGTACCTTAGCATCCTAGCATCCACTGGAATTCTGGTAGTTAAGAGAATCATTAGCATATGAGGTGTTTGGTAAAACATGTATTTTCATATGCGATCCATGTGCATATTTCTCTAATGTGGGAATAAGAGAAATTCTAACGCATGTTATTTAAAGTTTTGCATTTCATGCATCATTCCTCTTGCATAAAAAATTGGAATAAAACTCCCGCAAAAATTTATTATCATGCATCGTTCAATCTTACATTAAAAAAAATGGGATTTAAAAACCTGCCCAAAAAAAAAAATCATTCATCATTCGCATGGTCAAAATTTAGGCTCAATGTTGTCTTTGAGCACAACCTCTATGAGCCTCTACTCAAAGAGGGGCAGCTGTTGACAACTAAATTTCGACTAATCTTTATCAGTCATCTTCACATAAAATTTTTTTAAAAAAATTAATTTTAATTAGAGCTAATTTTAATTCTAAACAAAAATCATCCCTCATATTTATTTTGCATGTACTGTATTTACATTTAATTGAATCCAGGACACGGGACAAAGCTAGTACAAAAACAGAAGCATTTAAAGCGTTCCCTTTCTGGCAAGGAATCTTCAATCATCGGAAACAATGGCATGAAAGACGGGCTGGATTTAAGACTAGTCAGTGTCTTTTATGCAGGTCACAGCTATGAGTGCGATTTATGGAGGAGCCGAGCAAGAGGAGAGATTCGTGGAATGGAGTTCTCTAAAGAGAACTCAAATGCACTCAAGTTCAAATGCACTCATTTGGTCAAAAGAGAGGAAGGGGACACCATCATGGGGGAGTTCTTCGTTTCTTCAAGAGGAGGGGGAGATCTCGGCAAAAAAGAAGAGGAGGATACACGGCCAAAAAATAAAATAAAAATAAAAAAAAGAGGATTTTATGCTCCTCTCGGGAGGTTTTCATTTGGCTTCCCGTTACTTCTTCTGCGTTTCTGACCAATTGGACCGTTGGATCGAGCCGAAATTTTGTGTCCGAGATCACCTTGATCCCTTCTTCATATTTACCGTTCGGATCTTTGAGAAGATCTATCTTGATGGTTGTATGATAGCCCAATCAGAAGTTGTTCCAGGTCGTTGGTATTATGTACTCGACAGCTCATCTTGTATTTCCGGCTGATTGGACCGTTGGATCGAGCCGAAATGTTTTGTCCAAGGTCACCTTGATTCCTTCTTCATCTGCACCGTTCGGATCTGTGAAAAGAGCTCTCTTGGGAGTTGTACAATGGTTCAATCAGAAGCCATTCCTGCTCGCTCGGCTCTTCGTCATCCGATCGTAAAAGCTAAGTTAGCGTCCCTTTTCCATATTTGATTTTGGGTTCTAAACGCCATGCCGACTCTTTCTCTCGTTTTTTTTAGATCATCATTGAAGAGAGCATCCATACAAGTGACGAGTAGAGGTCGAATCCTGCTCCGTCTCAGCAAGCCAAGACATTCATGTGGTCGACGTACTTCGTCACAAACAATCCTAGCGGCGGACATGTTTGCTTTAAGTTCAACATCCTCCTCATCCGAGCTCGGATCATTGTCTATTTTTGTATCATATTGTATTGATTGTGTATTTACTTTATGTCATAGCATTTCATGCATCATATAGTTAATTTGCATTGCATTGCATCCAATAAAAGTGTATATTTTCTATATTTCGCCTATCAGACCCAGAATCGGAAGGCCGAGCCTCCTATTGATGTCCAAGGCATTGTGTTCATTTACTTTCTGCAAATTATATTGTGCTACCCTAGAATCGGAAGACCGAGCCTCCTGCTGGTGGTTTATATCCCCACACCTTGTTGCATGAATACCGACGGAATCTGACGTCGTAAAATTCATCGGATCCTATCCCCTTTCTCTATGTTTTTTTTTAATATCCGTTTTTATTTTATTATAATTTGTATTGCATTTTATTTTATAAAAAAGAAAACCCTAAACATTCATAAGAAAACCCAAAAAAAAATGTTGCAAAAATCAAAAAAATTGCATCTTTGAAAATTCATCAAATTTGCCAAAATCAGACATTTTCATGAAAAGAGTACCGAAAGGGCATTAATTGAAGAATTAATGTAACCAAGTGCCCGAACTCAAAATCTCCGGTTCGTAGGAATAAAATAGTTCTCCCGCTATTTTATTTAGGTTTCTAATCAACCTACCAATAATGATTAGTGGCGACTCCAAAACATATCTTTGCATGAAATTGATCTTAAGTTACGAACTGGTAGGGCTTGGGAGAGTCCACGTTAGGCTAGTTAATTTAATTAACCTAATAATTTATTAGCCTAGCAAATCCGCCATTTATTTTATTTTTTTTAGGTCGCGACAGCTATTAATGCCTTTCTTAGGTATATAGTATTTCTGTTTTTGAAGCAGCTATTTGAACTGGTGCAGTTTATGGAAGTTTGCGATCCATATTTATTGTTCTTGACAGTTCAGGTAGCTTGATATCCAACCAACTTCTGATTTGTTGAAGGATTAACACTTGACAGCAATTTCGTTATGAAATTGAGGAAAATATCAACCATAAATGTGATTCCTAATGCTGAAGATTAAACATCCTGACATTAGAAACAGAGGACGCATAGGCGGAGTCTCAGAATTTCCATTCCAAATTCTTTTGTGCCTGAGAGAACGTACTTTGATAGCTAGGACAGCCTGTTTGTCAACGAGAACAGAGATTCAGCCCTTGTGGAGTCATCTTTCAGCAAGTAAAGCAGCTTCCACGACAAGAGAGAGGACGTCGACCACATCCTCGACTTGGCATTCGCCCTCCGGAGTTCTTAATTTTGGCCGTGCAGTTCAGTAAGCTTTGGCTGCATTCCTTGCTCAAATAGTCATCTGCACAACACCCGCAAGGTCTCAATGTCACAACGATACGACCCCTTCTACGATGCACTTTTTTTTTTCCATAAAAGCGAATGTTGATATTATAGCCAACATGAGTACATTTCTTCCCCACACCCCACAATCTTCTCCCCCGGAACCTCAGAGCAATAATTAGAGTTGGCTTGTGAATGAAAAGATAATTACTAAAATTGTGAAACAGCGGAGCCTTTGCAGGCACATGTACTATCCATTTAATCCATCTAAAAGTGCTTGCTGTTGTGGATTGCCGATTGCTGGAATCCATGCCGAAGCTTCCATCGGGATTAGTGGAGCTTCATGTCCACGATTGTCGTAAGTTGAAAGAGTTACCAAGTTTGTCAAGTTTGGAATTTTTGTCAAAATTAGATCTCAATTTGTGCCGAGAGCTGACCGAAATCAAGGGTCTGGAAGCATTAAAATCCTTAGTAAAACTAATTGTATCAAGATGCGGGAAGTTGTCTAACCTGACGGCCTTGCACATCTATTCACAAACTTAGAAGAATTGGATATCCACGGTGTGCATATCCATTAAAACATTACCAGACCTCTCCTGCTTCGATATAATCTGAAATACCTCGATAGGAAATGCTTCCCTAATAGTCTAAGAGCATTGTCATTATTTCTGACAGTGGATTCACACATACCATCACCGCACTTTTTTCATAAAGCACTCATTAATTAAAAAATCGTGAGGTCAGAAATAATAACGGTACTGTCAAATTGTCATGCATGGTAGCAGCTCTTGTATCTCGACATTTGATGGTGCTAGGAGCTTCGTGATGTTCAGGCTTACATAACGCTTAGTAATCACTTTAGAAGAAAGTTGCGTCTCTCACATGCAAGCTGGAGCTTGAGGGGAATATTCAAGTATAATTATGGATATTAGAGAGTTCCCTAGTAAAGAATATTGTTAGAAATTTTATTAGATATTACGGATGGTATCTAGTAGTTCAATTTTTCCTAAAATAGCTAATTTCCTTGTTAGATTAGATTTTTTTTTTTTGGTGGAAGCTGCTAGCCTCACAGTCTCAGAGTATTGTCAGTTATTTCTAAAACACGATCTCTCAATCAATATGGCTTCGTTTGGTTGACCGGATAAAACTCAAGATAGGATATGTTTTATTTTATCTTGTGTTTGGTAGTTATCTAGGATAGGATACAGAGGGGATATAAGAGGATATATGGGGATAAAATAATCCTAGGGGAGGGGTGGGATAGAGCATGATAGGATTTCTCTTATCCATTGCTCAAGCCACCTCCCTCTTTGCCACTCCTTGTCCGCCTCTTTGCCACACCTAATCGCCTCTTCGCCACTCCGGTTAGGGGGGCCGCCTCTCCGGCGGACGGCCGCCACTTCGGTTAGGGAGACCGCCTCTCCGGCGACGTCGGGCAAAATCTTCATTGGACATCTAGCGAACCGGCTTTTGCACCCACATCTTGCGTTATCTCAAACATATAAGGTCATATGGTTTGTTTCTTTCCCGATGCAATGATACTCGCTTGCAAGCCTTTTTCGATACGAATTAGGCTGGCAGCTCTGATGACAGGAAGTCAACGGCAAAAGTACACTTTTAGTGCCAAAAATTATGTATGGAGATCATTTTAGTGCCAAAAAGTTTCAAACAGATCACTTTAGTGCCAACTTTTTTTAAAAAAATGATCACTTAAGTGCCAACTTCTTTTAAAAACGATCGCTTCAGTGCTAACTCCGATTTAAGCTGATGTGACTTGCCGAAAATTCGACACGTGTCGTTTTTATTATTATTATTTAAACTGACGTGGCATATCAGAGTTGGCACTAAAGTTATCGTTTCTAAAAGAAGTTGGCACTTAAGTGATTGTTTTTAAAAAACAATTGGTCTCCGTACACAACTTTTGGTACTAAAAGTGTACTTTTCCCACAAGTCAACTGGAGGGTAGCTATTTTATTGGGTTCTAACTTAATCTCTTGGATTTCTAAGAAACAACGAACCGTAGCGCGCTCTTCCACAGAGTCTGAGTATAAAGCCCTTACTGATGCTGCTGCTGAACTCATTTGGCTTGAGTCACTCTTTCAAGAGCTTGGGTTCCCTCTTCATGGTCTTCCCATCCTTTGGTGCGATAACATTGGTGCCACTTATCTATCTGCTAATCCGATTTTTCATGCTCGTACCAATCATGTTAAAATTGACTTCCACTTTGTCCGTGATCATGTCGCCAAACGACAGCACAATGAGCTATTTATCTCCACAGCGGACCAATTGGCCGATGCTCTCACCAAAGCTCTTCCTACAGAATGTTTTGAATTTTTACGAGACAAGTTGAAGATTTGTAGCCTCGACTCTTCCATTTGAGGGGGTGTATCAGCTGAATATTGTTTTATCAATTTTAGAAGATTCAGAATCGTATCTTTTGATATCAATTAAAGATCGTGCAATCGGTTTGATTGATTTGGGATCGTAATTTTCTATTTTATGTATTTTCCTTTTGTTAGTAAATCTTCTAGAATATACTCTTGGGTATATATAAATACCCATTTTTCAGCTTAATGAAAATTACGGCGATTTCTAATTCAATACCACGTAAACATCGTACAGACAAAGCGAACACCATGTACTACATATCATGAAAGAGCACGGACAAATTGAACAGTGAACATAACTATTTGGGAGCTCAATTAGTTCTACCATCACTAAACAGGCATTATTCATTTATGGCACGAAAGTCTAGTCTAGAAATACAAGCTCTCCATGTATACGTAATCGTCGTATTATTATTTATTTTATTTTAAGATAAGGGACACAGAGCCCAGCCTGGAAGAATTGGAAGAAGAATAGCTGGAACTCACTTTGCAAAATTAAACATTTCATAAAAGTTCACCAAATACACGGCGTGAGAGTCTTTTTCCGGGGGGGTCCATTCGGGTCAGATTATAATCTTCACCCAAACCATAATTTAATAAATAAATAAAAATAGATTACGATCGAAAATTTGACTATTTCATCGGGCGCGCTTAAACATTTCGGATTTGATCGAGTCTTACGAGTACATCAAATCCGGGGCGCAATTTTGTACTGCCATCCATTGAATAATAACCAATATAATAGCCTATCCTATGCTAGTGGTTAGGGGCAAGGACATGACACTTAATAATGATTCATTAAATTAAAACTAGCTATTCAACAAATCAGGCAGCGTAATCGACGCGTCATTAACGTAGCGGAATATGCGCTCTTCTGTGCTTATAATATCTCTTTTCCCACGCCATATAATTTGTCTTTGCGTTGTGAAAACCACGTTACGAGAGACGCTCGATTAAGAAAATGATCCAGCGTGGTGGTCCAGAACTGATTGATATTTTATAAAAGGTGTGATGAAGAATTGGAACAAGAACAGCTTTTATCAAAATTAATGTCGTGACCAAAAAGGAAGTATAATCATTCGGTAACAACCGTTCCTGTTTCAGAAACAAAAAGCAAAGGAAAAGAGAGATTCCTTGGATTCGTGCAGGCACGGCAACTTAACAACGTACTTCCACTTTCAATCTCGTTTCAGGAACAAACATGGCAGGTGCCACAGTTTGCTTAATCAACCTTCTCCTTCCTTCCACAGAAACCCAAAAAGATCACTGCTTGGTATCTCTACTTAATCCCACATTGCTTCCTTTGCCGATCTTTGTCTTCATATTTAGCCCAAAAATACAAATTTAAAATGTTTTCGGTCGTAGCACTAATTCCAAATGTCGTGGTATTATTGTCGTTATTATTGCCGTTATTGTTATTTGTTTATTTTAAGTGGTTTTCTTATACATTTTTTTCTTCTTCTAGAGATGAGGCCCAGCCTGTAAGAACCAGAACAAAGAACAGCTAGAACCCATTTTGCAATATGAGTTTCACTAGCATAACAGTTTTTGGACGACTGAGAGGAACATCATGTTGTGCGTCATAAATTATTGAACGAGAGAATCCCAAAACAATTTTTGATTATTTATTATTTATTTTTTGTGAACTTGAATATACCGTTAATAACATAGTAGATTAGATAGTTACTTAATCATTTCTCTTGCAATATTTGGGATCTGGAACCTGCAGCGACGAGTTAAAAAATGGTACCTGCTAAACAGTAAACAGTGATCCCTATCGACAGCGAGGGTGGGTGGTGTTGGGAAAATAACTTCGTATGGGATTAACAACAGAATCAGACTTTGAGGCGTGTAAGACACTTTCTTTAAGGATTTATTTGCCCCACAAGGTTGCTAATGGTCTCGGCAAATATCCTTCAGGATACAACAAAGTCTCACGAGAATAGCAGATAGCAATTCTGATAAATCTCCAGGATCTCTCAAGGGAAACAATCGGAAACGATGGCTGTGTATCTTTTGAGAAAAACGAAAAACTTGAAGTTCAGAAGCAATATCAGAAAATTGAACAAATCACTCAATATATAAAACTTGAAAGAAGACAACACTTCATGTCTCAAAAAGTACCATTCAATCACAACTATTCGTTTCCAAAAGTTGTTAATTTCAGACACCACTTCATGTCTGAAGTGCAGTTGATTTGGACACAACTCTTCGTTGTCCAAAATTAGTTTATTCAGACACAACTTTTCATTGTCCGAAAAACTGCCACTTCTGAAAAATTGCAACTCTTGGACATAAACAGTTAATTGAATTTCGAAAAAATTAAATTCAATAATTGCAACGTCTACGTGAAACAGTCGCACTGTTTCGGTTGTAATCAAAAAATTATTTTAATTATAAATTCGAAAAGTAAAAATAAATTGATCGTTGATTAGTGCCATTAATTACTCGCGACCGCGCAAGCGTGCAAAGTGCTAAGTGCGCCAAATAATCGCGCCAAAATCGCGCAATTACACGCGCACCCCGCACGCGGGTATGGTGGGGACTAGCCCATTTACCCATTTCTCTTTATTTGAAAAGCTATAACAGCCTTCCAATTAATAAAGAGACTTTCTCTCTCCCTTGCATCCTATGTGGGATACAAAAAAGGCACTATTTTGTTTTGTTTTTCAAACAAACAACAACAATCCCCCACTTTGTTTGTAAAACAAATTTGTAAAATAAAATTTCTCAAAAATACAGCCAAAATTTCCATGAGATCAATATACATACGTGAAGGTCTCTTTCGAGTTAAACCTTCATTTAGTGCAAGTATCTCAAAACTCTATCAGAGTGACAAATAGCTGCTGGCTTTAAATTTGCTACTCTATATAATAGAATCGGACATACCGCACATATACGAATCTCTTGTCTCAACGAGAAGTTCATATTTACTCAGCACTATTATGGCCTTGTGCTTGTACCTGTTTCATGAGCTCTCTAGAAAGCAACCCCAACTTTCGTAAGAAGCGGCACCACTTCTAAGCCCATATAGGTGAAGTATTACCACGTGTTTCTGTTACTAACAAACACGTTACTAAATCGTATTATACTTCATTAAGAGTATAACTCAGCCTCTTAACTGTAACAGACAATACTGACTTCTCATGTCCGGGCTAATGCCAGTATAAAACAATCACTTTCAGTAATTTGTTTTTACCCATTAAACCTTGTAACTAGTGATATGCTAGTATTAGGTCGGGTTACCATTACTGGTGATTTTAAGTAAAGGGTTTCAGCCCCATTTCATTTGAAGTCACCTTTACCACATCTCTTGATAGAGCCTTTGTAAAGGGATCGGCTAGATTCTTACTTGACCTCACGTAAACAATTGTTAGGGTACCATTCTGAATCAATTGTTTCACGTACTCATGTCTAAGACTGATATGTCTAGACTTTCCATTATAAGTGCTACTATAAGCTCTTGCTAACGTAGCCTGACTATCACAATGAATAGAAATATGAGGCATAGGATTGGGCCATAGTTTAATGTCCAACAGCAAATTTCTAATCCACTCAGCCTCTTTTCCAGTTGCCGCTAAAGCAATAAATTCCGATTCCATAGTTGAGTGAGTTATGCATGTCTGTTTCTTGCTCGCCCAAGATACAGCACATCCACCTAAAGTAAAGATCCATCCAGAAGTGGAATATTTATCTCCCACACTAGAAATCCAACTGGCATCGGTGTATCCTTCTAATACAGCCGGATAATTATTATAGAACAATCCCAAATTTTTAGTTCTCTTAAGATAACCAAAAATTCTGGTAATGGCATTCCAATGTTCTATACTTGGATTACTAGTATATCTACTCAACTTACATACGGAAAAGGCAATATTAGGTCTAGTACAATGCATCGCATACATTAAAGACCCTATAGCACTAGCATATTCAAGTTGTGCTATTGCTCTACCAGTATTGTAATTTAATTTATTACTGGGATCAAACGGAGTAGTTACTTCTTTGAAACCAAGATGTTTAAATTTACTTAACATTTTCTCAATATAATGACATTGGTTCAAAGAATAACCCCCACTATGTTTTTTAACTTTGATACCTAAGATAGTATCTACTTCTCCCAAATCTTTCATTTTAAAATTTGAAGTTAGATACTTCTTAGTCTCAGTGATTCCAGTCATATTAGTTCCAAAGATAAGCATATCATCAACGTATAGACAAACTAGAACACCATAGTCTTTAGTGAATTTAGAATAAATACACTTATCAGCACTATTATGCTTGAAACCATTGGATAATATGACTGAATCAAATTTCTCATGCCACTGCTTCGGTGCTTGCTTAAGCCCATAAAGAGATTTAATCAATTTACATACTTTCTCCTCATTTCGAGGAAGAACAAAACCCTCTGGTTGTTCCATGTAAATTTCCTCATTTAAATCTCCATTTAAGAAGGCAGTTTTGACATCCATTTGATGAACACAGAGATCGTAAATGGATGCTAGAGCAAAAAGAATTCGAATAGATGTTATACGTGCTACAGGAGCATAAGTATCAAAATAATCTATTCCTTCTTTTTGTCTATATCCCTTAGCCACTAACCTAGCCTTAAAGGCTTGGATGGTACCATCAGAATTGTATTTTCTTCTAAATACCCATTTGCACCCAATTGGTTTAGATCCTCTTGGTAAGTCTGCTAATACCCAAGTATTGTTGGACATGATCGAGTCCATTTCATCATCTATAGCTTCTTTCCAAAAAGAAGCATCTCTAGAAGACATAGCATCACTAAAACTTTTAGGATCGTCTTCTAAATTTAATACTAAAGGGTATTTATTTACCACTTTATTGTCTATGTCTCCTTCAACGAGGAAAACATGGGTAATAAAGTTTGGACCAAAATCCTTTGATTTTCTTGCTCTAGTACTTCTCCTTGGTTCAATCACGTCATCAGAATCATTTGTTATTTTCTTATGAGAATCTACGTATGTTTCTATAGGTTCTGAATTATTCGTATCTTGCGTTTGAGCATTATTCTCAAAATTTTCAGAATCCGTAGAACATTTATTCTCAAAGAACTCGACATCTCTTGATTCTACAATGACATTTGAATCTAAATCAAGAAGCCTATATGCTTTGCTATTTTCAGCATACCCAAGAAATACACTTTTCATGGCTCTAGGACCAAGTTTTGT
This sequence comes from Rhodomyrtus psidioides, assembly GCA_021437785.1. Taxonomy (NCBI): domain Eukaryota; kingdom Viridiplantae; phylum Streptophyta; class Magnoliopsida; order Myrtales; family Myrtaceae; genus Rhodomyrtus; species Rhodomyrtus psidioides. The sequence continues at coordinate 3,222,013 of JAILYB010000071.1, read as the reverse complement.
TCTCTTAGGATCTGGTACTCGGTAGTATGCCAAACACCCCCACACTTTAAGATGTGACAAGTTCGGTTTTCTACCTTTCCAAACTTCATATGGACTAATGTTATTTTTCTTGGATGGTATTCTGTTATGAATATAACATGCAGCAAGCAATGCTTCACCCCATAAATTAATTGGTAGCTTTGAATTAGAAAGCATACAATTAATCATTTCTCCAAGAGATCTATTTTTTCTTTCAGCCAAACCATTCTGCTGTGGAGTATATGGTGCTGAAGTTTGATGAATAATACCATGTTCTTCACAAAAGGCTGAAAAATCATTTAGGAAATATTCTCCGCCTCTATCTGAACGTAGAACTTTAATTTTCCTTTCTAATTGATTTTCCACTTCAGCCTTATATTTCTTAAACATAGTAAACGCCTCATCTTTTGATCTTAGGAGGTAGACATATAAATATCTACTGCAGTCATCCACAAAGGTAATGAAATACCTTTTACCACCACGTGTTAACATGCCATTGAATTCACATATATCGCTATGTACCAAATCTAATAAATTCAAATTTCTATTAACACTAGGAAATGGTCTTTTTGTCAACTTAGACTTAGCACAGATTTCACATTTGTCTAATTCACCATCAAAACTTATCAAATCTGATTTTTTCATATTCTTTAAATAACGAAAATTTAAATGTGCTAATCTACTATGCCATAAATGAGGGGTATCAACAACATAAGCAGAAGAGACGATATTATTATTGATACTTAGTTGATACATGCCTTCATTGGAGTAACCCTTTCCCACAAACAGTCCATTCTTCGACAGGATAACCTTGTCGGACTCAAATAAAACCCGAAATCCCCTCTTACAAAGCAAATCAACAGAAATCAGATTTCTCTTGATTTCGGGTACAAATAGTACATTAACAAGGTAAACCTTCTTTCCAGAAGTAAAGTCTAAAGCAACTGTGCCTTTGCCAGCGACCTTTGCAAGAACTTTATTTGCCATCTCGACCTCTTGGAGATGAGCTTCAACAGTTTCTTCGAAGTGTCTGAACTTTGATCGATCCTCGCATATGTGCACTGTTGCACCAGAATCTATCCACCAAGAAGATTCGATAGAAGCAGAATTAATCTCAGAAATCATGGCCACAGAATCCTTAACTTCATCAGAAATGTCCAAGTTCGAAAACTTGGTTGAAACCATGGCCACGTAGTTCTCTTCAACCATATTTGCATCTGCCTTAACTGTTGAAGTGTTCTTGTCCTTGAATGTACTCTTGCGGTGCCTGCACTCCTTTGCATAGTGACCCTCCTTGCCACAAACAAAGCAACTACCCTTTTTCTTCTTCTGTGGCTTCTTAAAATTCTGCCCTCTCTTGCGTTTCAAATTCTGGTGGGTTTTGGATTGAAATCCATTTCCCTCCACAGCATTTACTTTGGTATCATACGAAACAGATTTATCACGTAAACGTGACTCTTCCTCAATGCGAAGATGTTTCTGAATTTGTTCCAAAGTGATATCCTCAGATTTATGCAGCATCCTTTTTCCATAATCTTTCCAACTCGGAGGCAATTTTGCTATAATTGCCCCAACTTGAAAAGATTCAGGAATTTCTATCTTGAGAGCACGAATTTTATTGACCAGTACTTGCAATTCGTGGACTTGCTCCAACAGGGGTTTAGAATCAATGAACTTGAAGTCAAAATACTTAGCGATCAGATATTTGTTCGTACCTTGCTCTTCTGCTTTATACTTGAAGTCGAGCGCGTTCCATATTTCTCTAGCAGATTTCATCTCAGTGAACAAGTCATAGAGACGATCGGATAACGTGTTCAATATGTGGCCTCGACAAAGCAATTCGTCCTCTTCACGTTTCTTCCTCTCCTTGTTGACTCTCTCAACATCTTGTGCACTAGGCTCTCCTCCTGCAGTGGTAGGCACTGGATCCTCTATAGGCATCAAATCGGGGTCGAGGATATAGGATATCTTCAGGGCAGTGAGGAGAAACATCATCTTGTCTTTCCAACGAGCGAAGTTGTTGCCATCGAATCGGTCCAGTTTCACCATGTCCTGGTTCATGACTTTGATGGATTCTGACTCCATTGTTGTGCGAATAAATCCTTAAAATTGTTGGGAAAATAACTTCGTATGGGATTAACAACAGAATCAGACTTTGAGGCGTGTAAGACACTTTCTTTAAGGATTTATTTGCCCCACAAGGTTGCTAATGGTCTCGGCAAATATCCTTCAGGATACAACAAAGTCTCACGAGAATAGCAGATAGCAATTCTGATAAATCTCCAGGATCTCTCAAGGGAAACAATCGGAAACGATGGCTGTGTATCTTTTGAGAAAAACGAAAAACTTGAAGTTCAGAAGCAATATCAGAAAATTGAACAAATCACTCAATATATAAAACTTGAAAGAAGACAACACTTCATGTCTCAAAAAGTACCATTCAATCACAACTATTCGTTTCCAAAAGTTGTTAATTTCAGACACCACTTCATGTCTGAAGTGCAGTTGATTTGGACACAACTCTTCGTTGTCCAAAATTAGTTTATTCAGACACAACTTTTCATTGTCCGAAAAACTGCCACTTCTGAAAAATTGCAACTCTTGGACATAAACAGTTAATTGAATTTCGAAAAAATTAAATTCAATAATTGCAACGTCTACGTGAAACAGTCGCACTGTTTCGGTTGTAATCAAAAAATTATTTTAATTATAAATTCGAAAAGTAAAAATAAATTGATCGTTGATTAGTGCCATTAATTACTCGCGACCGCGCAAGCGTGCAAAGTGCTAAGTGCGCCAAATAATCGCGCCAAAATCGCGCAATTACACGCGCACCCGCACGCGGGTATGGTGGGGACTAGCCCATTTACCCATTTCTCTTTATTTGAAAAGCTATAACAGCCTTCCAATTAATAAAGAGACTTTCTCTCTCCCTTGCATCCTATGTGGGATACAAAAAAGGCACTATTTTGTTTTGTTTTTCAAACAAACAACAACAATCCCCCACTTTGTTTGTAAAACAAATTTGTAAAATAAAATTTCTCAAAAATACAGCCAAAATTTCCATGAGATCAATATACATACGTGAAGGTCTCTTTCGAGTTAAACCTTCATTTAGTGCAAGTATCTCAAAACTCTATCAGAGTGACAAATAGCTGCTGGCTTTAAATTTGCTACTCTATATAATAGAATCGGACATACCGCACATATACGAATCTCTTGTCTCAACGAGAAGTTCATATTTACTCAGCACTATTATGGCCTTGTGCTTGTACCTGTTTCATGAGCTCTCTAGAAAGCAACCCCAACTTTCGTAAGAAGCGGCACCACTTCTAAGCCCATATAGGTGAAGTATTACCACGTGTTTCTGTTACTAACAAACACGTTACTAAATCGTATTATACTTCATTAAGAGTATAACTCAGCCTCTTAACTGTAACAGACAATACTGACTTCTCATGTCCGGGCTAATGCCAGTATAAAACAATCACTTTCAGTAATTTGTTTTTACCCATTAAACCTTGTAACTAGTGATATGCTAGTATTAGGTCGGGTTACCATTACTGGTGATTTTAAGTAAAGGGTTTCAGCCCCATTTCATTTGAAGTCACCTTTACCACATCTCTTGATAGAGCCTTTGTAAAGGGATCGGCTAGATTCTTACTTGACCTCACGTAAACAATTGTTAGGGTACCATTCTGAATCAATTGTTTCACGTACTCATGTCTAAGACTGATATGTCTAGACTTTCCATTATAAGTGCTACTATAAGCTCTTGCTAACGTAGCCTGACTATCACAATGAATAGAAATATGAGGCATAGGATTGGGCCATAGTTTAATGTCCAACAGCAAATTTCTAATCCACTCAGCCTCTTTTCCAGTTGCCGCTAAAGCAATAAATTCCGATTCCATAGTTGAGTGAGTTATGCATGTCTGTTTCTTGCTCGCCCAAGATACAGCACATCCACCTAAAGTAAAGATCCATCCAGAAGTGGAATATTTATCTCCCACACTAGAAATCCAACTGGCATCGGTGTATCCTTCTAATACAGCCGGATAATTATTATAGAACAATCCCAAATTTTTAGTTCTCTTAAGATAACCAAAAATTCTGGTAATGGCATTCCAATGTTCTATACTTGGATTACTAGTATATCTACTCAACTTACATACGGAAAAGGCAATATTAGGTCTAGTACAATGCATCGCATACATTAAAGACCCTATAGCACTAGCATATTCAAGTTGTGCTATTGCTCTACCAGTATTGTAATTTAATTTATTACTGGGATCAAACGGAGTAGTTACTTCTTTGAAACCAAGATGTTTAAATTTACTTAACATTTTCTCAATATAATGACATTGGTTCAAAGAATAACCCCCACTATGTTTTTTAACTTTGATACCTAAGATAGTATCTACTTCTCCCAAATCTTTCATTTTAAAATTTGAAGTTAGATACTTCTTAGTCTCAGTGATTCCAGTCATATTAGTTCCAAAGATAAGCATATCATCAACGTATAGACAAACTAGAACACCATAGTCTTTAGTGAATTTAGAATAAATACACTTATCAGCACTATTATGCTTGAAACCATTGGATAATATGACTGAATCAAATTTCTCATGCCACTGCTTCGGTGCTTGCTTAAGCCCATAAAGAGATTTAATCAATTTACATACTTTCTCCTCATTTCGAGGAAGAACAAAACCCTCTGGTTGTTCCATGTAAATTTCCTCATTTAAATCTCCATTTAAGAAGGCAGTTTTGACATCCATTTGATGAACACAGAGATCGTAAATGGATGCTAGAGCAAAAAGAATTCGAATAGATGTTATACGTGCTACAGGAGCATAAGTATCAAAATAATCTATTCCTTCTTTTTGTCTATATCCCTTAGCCACTAACCTAGCCTTAAAGGCTTGGATGGTACCATCAGAATTGTATTTTCTTCTAAATACCCATTTGCACCCAATTGGTTTAGATCCTCTTGGTAAGTCTGCTAATACCCAAGTATTGTTGGACATGATCGAGTCCATTTCATCATCTATAGCTTCTTTCCAAAAAGAAGCATCTCTAGAAGACATAGCATCACTAAAACTTTTAGGATCGTCTTCTAAATTTAATACTAAAGGGTATTTATTTACCACTTTATTGTCTATGTCTCCTTCAACGAGGAAAACATGGGTAATAAAGTTTGGACCAAAATCCTTTGATTTTCTTGCTCTAGTACTTCTCCTTGGTTCAATCACGTCATCAGAATCATTTGTTATTTTCTTATGAGAATCTACGTATGTTTCTATAGGTTCTGAATTATTCGTATCTTGCGTTTGAGCATTATTCTCAAAATTTTCAGAATCCGTAGAACATTTATTCTCAAAGAACTCGACATCTCTTGATTCTACAATGACATTTGAATCTAAATCAAGAAGCCTATATGCTTTGCTATTTTCAGCATACCCAAGAAATACACTTTTCATGGCTCTAGGACCAAGTTTTGTTCTCTTAGGATCTGGTACTCGGTAGTATGCCAAACACCCCCACACTTTAAGATGTGACAAGTTCGGTTTTCTACCTTTCCAAACTTCATATGGACTAATGTTATTTTTCTTGGATGGTATTCTGTTATGAATATAACATGCAGCAAGCAATGCTTCACCCCATAAATTAATTGGTAGCTTTGAATTAGAAAGCATACAATTAATCATTTCTCCAAGAGATCTATTTTTTCTTTCAGCCAAACCATTCTGCTGTGGAGTATATGGTGCTGAAGTTTGATGAATAATACCATGTTCTTCACAAAAGGCTGAAAAATCATTTAGGAAATATTCTCCGCCTCTATCTGAACGTAGAACTTTAATTTTCCTTTCTAATTGATTTTCCACTTCAGCCTTATATTTCTTAAACATAGTAAACGCCTCATCTTTTGATCTTAGGAGGTAGACATATAAATATCTACTGCAGTCATCCACAAAGGTAATGAAATACCTTTTACCACCACGTGTTAACATGCCATTGAATTCACATATATCGCTATGTACCAAATCTAATAAATTCAAATTTCTATTAACACTAGGAAATGGTCTTTTTGTCAACTTAGACTTAGCACAGATTTCACATTTGTCTAATTCACCATCAAAACTTATCAAATCTGATTTTTTCATATTCTTTAAATAACGAAAATTTAAATGTGCTAATCTACTATGCCATAAATGAGGGGTATCAACAACATAAGCAGAAGAGACGATATTATTATTGATACTTAGTTGATACATGCCTTCATTGGAGTAACCCTTTCCCACAAACAGTCCATTCTTCGACAGGATAACCTTGTCGGACTCAAATAAAACCCGAAATCCCCTCTTACAAAGCAAATCAACAGAAATCAGATTTCTCTTGATTTCGGGTACAAATAGTACATTAACAAGGTAAACCTTCTTTCCAGAAGTAAAGTCTAAAGCAACTGTGCCTTTGCCAGCGACCTTTGCAAGAACTTTATTTGCCATCTCGACCTCTTGGAGATGAGCTTCAACAGTTTCTTCGAAGTGTCTGAACTTTGATCGATCCTCGCATATGTGCACTGTTGCACCAGAATCTATCCACCAAGAAGATTCGATAGAAGCAGAATTAATCTCAGAAATCATGGCCACAGAATCCTTAACTTCATCAGAAATGTCCAAGTTCGAAAACTTGGTTGAAACCATGGCCACGTAGTTCTCTTCAACCATATTTGCATCTGCCTTAACTGTTGAAGTGTTCTTGTCCTTGAATGTACTCTTGCGGTGCCTGCACTCCTTTGCATAGTGACCCTCCTTGCCACAAACAAAGCAACTACCCTTTTTCTTCTTCTGTGGCTTCTTAAAATTCTGCCCTCTCTTGCGTTTCAAATTCTGGTGGGTTTTGGATTGAAATCCATTTCCCTCCACAGCATTTACTTTGGTATCATACGAAACAGATTTATCACGTAAACGTGACTCTTCCTCAATGCGAAGATGTTTCTGAATTTGTTCCAAAGTGATATCCTCAGATTTATGCAGCATCCTTTTTCCATAATCTTTCCAACTCGGAGGCAATTTTGCTATAATTGCCCCAACTTGAAAAGATTCAGGAATTTCTATCTTGAGAGCACGAATTTTATTGACCAGTACTTGCAATTCGTGGACTTGCTCCAACAGGGGTTTAGAATCAATGAACTTGAAGTCAAAATACTTAGCGATCAGATATTTGTTCGTACCTTGCTCTTCTGCTTTATACTTGAAGTCGAGCGCGTTCCATATTTCTCTAGCAGATTTCATCTCAGTGAACAAGTCATAGAGACGATCGGATAACGTGTTCAATATGTGGCCTCGACAAAGCAATTCGTCCTCTTCACGTTTCTTCCTCTCCTTGTTGACTCTCTCAACATCTTGTGCACTAGGCTCTCCTCCTGCAGTGGTAGGCACTGGATCCTCTATAGGCATCAAATCGGGGTCGAGGATATAGGATATCTTCAGGGCAGTGAGGAGAAACATCATCTTGTCTTTCCAACGAGCGAAGTTGTTGCCATCGAATCGGTCCAGTTTCACCATGTCCTGGTTCATGACTTTGATGGATTCTGACTCCATTGTTGTGCGAATAAATCCTTAAAATTGTTGGGAAAATAACTTCGTATGGGATTAACAACAGAATCAGACTTTGAGGCGTGTAAGACACTTTCTTTAAGGATTTATTTGCCCCACAAGGTTGCTAATGGTCTCGGCAAATATCCTTCAGGATACAACAAAGTCTCACGAGAATAGCAGATAGCAATTCTGATAAATCTCCAGGATCTCTCAAGGGAAACAATCGGAAACGATGGCTGTGTATCTTTTGAGAAAAACGAAAAACTTGAAGTTCAGAAGCAATATCAGAAAATTGAACAAATCACTCAATATATAAAACTTGAAAGAAGACAACACTTCATGTCTCAAAAAGTACCATTCAATCACAACTATTCGTTTCCAAAAGTTGTTAATTTCAGACACCACTTCATGTCTGAAGTGCAGTTGATTTGGACACAACTCTTCGTTGTCCAAAATTAGTTTATTCAGACACAACTTTTCATTGTCCGAAAAACTGCCACTTCTGAAAAATTGCAACTCTTGGACATAAACAGTTAATTGAATTTCGAAAAAATTAAATTCAATAATTGCAACGTCTACGTGAAACAGTCGCACTGTTTCGGTTGTAATCAAAAAATTATTTTAATTATAAATTCGAAAAGTAAAAATAAATTGATCGTTGATTAGTGCCATTAATTACTCGCGACCGCGCAAGCGTGCAAAGTGCTAAGTGCGCCAAATAATCGCGCCAAAATCGCGCAATTACACGCGCACCCGCACGCGGGTATGGTGGGGACTAGCCCATTTACCCATTTCTCTTTATTTGAAAAGCTATAACAGCCTTCCAATTAATAAAGAGACTTTCTCTCTCCCTTGCATCCTATGTGGGATACAAAAAAGGCACTATTTTGTTTTGTTTTTCAAACAAACAACAACAATCCCCCACTTTGTTTGTAAAACAAATTTGTAAAATAAAATTTCTCAAAAATACAGCCAAAATTTCCATGAGATCAATATACATACGTGAAGGTCTCTTTCGAGTTAAACCTTCATTTAGTGCAAGTATCTCAAAACTCTATCAGAGTGACAAATAGCTGCTGGCTTTAAATTTGCTACTCTATATAATAGAATCGGACATACCGCACATATACGAATCTCTTGTCTCAACGAGAAGTTCATATTTACTCAGCACTATTATGGCCTTGTGCTTGTACCTGTTTCATGAGCTCTCTAGAAAGCAACCCCAACTTTCGTAAGAAGCGGCACCACTTCTAAGCCCATATAGGTGAAGTATTACCACGTGTTTCTGTTACTAACAAACACGTTACTAAATCGTATTATACTTCATTAAGAGTATAACTCAGCCTCTTAACTGTAACAGACAATACTGACTTCTCATGTCCGGGCTAATGCCAGTATAAAACAATCACTTTCAGTAATTTGTTTTTACCCATTAAACCTTGTAACTAGTGATATGCTAGTATTAGGTCGGGTTACCATTACTGGTGATTTTAAGTAAAGGGTTTCAGCCCCATTTCATTTGAAGTCACCTTTACCACATCTCTTGATAGAGCCTTTGTAAAGGGATCGGCTAGATTCTTACTTGACCTCACGTAAACAATTGTTAGGGTACCATTCTGAATCAATTGTTTCACGTACTCATGTCTAAGACTGATATGTCTAGACTTTCCATTATAAGTGCTACTATAAGCTCTTGCTAACGTAGCCTGACTATCACAATGAATAGAAATATGAGGCATAGGATTGGGCCATAGTTTAATGTCCAACAGCAAATTTCTAATCCACTCAGCCTCTTTTCCAGTTGCCGCTAAAGCAATAAATTCCGATTCCATAGTTGAGTGAGTTATGCATGTCTGTTTCTTGCTCGCCCAAGATACAGCACATCCACCTAAAGTAAAGATCCATCCAGAAGTGGAATATTTATCTCCCACACTAGAAATCCAACTGGCATCGGTGTATCCTTCTAATACAGCCGGATAATTATTATAGAACAATCCCAAATTTTTAGTTCTCTTAAGATAACCAAAAATTCTGGTAATGGCATTCCAATGTTCTATACTTGGATTACTAGTATATCTACTCAACTTACATACGGAAAAGGCAATATTAGGTCTAGTACAATGCATCGCATACATTAAAGACCCTATAGCACTAGCATATTCAAGTTGTGCTATTGCTCTACCAGTATTGTAATTTAATTTATTACTGGGATCAAACGGAGTAGTTACTTCTTTGAAACCAAGATGTTTAAATTTACTTAACATTTTCTCAATATAATGACATTGGTTCAAAGAATAACCCCCACTATGTTTTTTAACTTTGATACCTAAGATAGTATCTACTTCTCCCAAATCTTTCATTTTAAAATTTGAAGTTAGATACTTCTTAGTCTCAGTGATTCCAGTCATATTAGTTCCAAAGATAAGCATATCATCAACGTATAGACAAACTAGAACACCATAGTCTTTAGTGAATTTAGAATAAATACACTTATCAGCACTATTATGCTTGAAACCATTGGATAATATGACTGAATCAAATTTCTCATGCCACTGCTTCGGTGCTTGCTTAAGCCCATAAAGAGATTTAATCAATTTACATACTTTCTCCTCATTTCGAGGAAGAACAAAACCCTCTGGTTGTTCCATGTAAATTTCCTCATTTAAATCTCCATTTAAGAAGGCAGTTTTGACATCCATTTGATGAACACAGAGATCGTAAATGGATGCTAGAGCAAAAAGAATTCGAATAGATGTTATACGTGCTACAGGAGCATAAGTATCAAAATAATCTATTCCTTCTTTTTGTCTATATCCCTTAGCCACTAACCTAGCCTTAAAGGCTTGGATGGTACCATCAGAATTGTATTTTCTTCTAAATACCCATTTGCACCCAATTGGTTTAGATCCTCTTGGTAAGTCTGCTAATACCCAAGTATTGTTGGACATGATCGAGTCCATTTCATCATCTATAGCTTCTTTCCAAAAAGAAGCATCTCTAGAAGACATAGCATCACTAAAACTTTTAGGATCGTCTTCTAAATTTAATACTAAAGGGTATTTATTTACCACTTTATTGTCTATGTCTCCTTCAACGAGGAAAACATGGGTAATAAAGTTTGGACCAAAATCCTTTGATTTTCTTGCTCTAGTACTTCTCCTTGGTTCAATCACGTCATCAGAATCATTTGTTATTTTCTTATGAGAATCTACGTATGTTTCTATAGGTTCTGAATTATTCGTATCTTGCGTTTGAGCATTATTCTCAAAATTTTCAGAATCCGTAGAACATTTATTCTCAAAGAACTCGACATCTCTTGATTCTACAATGACATTTGAATCTAAATCAAGAAGCCTATATGCTTTGCTATTTTCAGCATACCCAAGAAATACACTTTTCATGGCTCTAGGACCAAGTTTTGTTCTCTTAGGATCTGGTACTCGGTAGTATGCCAAACACCCCCACACTTTAAGATGTGACAAGTTCGGTTTTCTACCTTTCCAAACTTCATATGGACTAATGTTATTTTTCTTGGATGGTATTCTGTTATGAATATAACATGCAGCAAGCAATGCTTCACCCCATAAATTAATTGGTAGCTTTGAATTAGAAAGCATACAATTAATCATTTCTCCAAGAGATCTATTTTTTCTTTCAGCCAAACCATTCTGCTGTGGAGTATATGGTGCTGAAGTTTGATGAATAATACCATGTTCTTCACAAAAGGCTGAAAAATCATTTAGGAAATATTCTCCGCCTCTATCTGAACGTAGAACTTTAATTTTCCTTTCTAATTGATTTTCCACTTCAGCCTTATATTTCTTAAACATAGTAAACGCCTCATCTTTTGATCTTAGGAGGTAGACATATAAATATCTACTGCAGTCATCCACAAAGGTAATGAAATACCTTTTACCACCACGTGTTAACATGCCATTGAATTCACATATATCGCTATGTACCAAATCTAATAAATTCGAATTTCTATTAACACTAGGAAATGGTCTTTTTGTCAACTTAGACTTAGCACAGATTTCACATTTGTCTAATTCACCATCAAAACTTATCAAATCTGATTTTTTCATATTCTTTAAATAACGAAAATTTAAATGTGCTAATCTACTATGCCATAAATGAGGGGTATCAACAACATAAGCAGAAGAGACGATATTATTATTGATACTTAGTTGATACATGCCTTCATTGGAGTAACCCTTTCCCACAAACAGTCCATTCTTCGACAGGATAACCTTGTCGGACTCAAATAAAACCCGAAATCCCCTCTTACAAAGCAAATCAACAGAAATCAGATTTCTCTTGATTTCGGGTACAAATAGTACATTAACAAGGTAAACCTTCTTTCCAGAAGTAAAGTCTAAAGCAACTGTGCCTTTGCCAGCGACCTTTGCAAGAACTTTATTTGCCATCTCGACCTCTTGGAGATGAGCTTCAACAGTTTCTTCGAAGTGTCTGAACTTTGATCGATCCTCGCATATGTGCACTGTTGCACCAGAATCTATCCACCAAGAAGATTCGATAGAAGCAGAATTAATCTCAGAAATCATGGCCACAGAATCCTTAACTTCATCAGAAATGTCCAAGTTCGAAAACTTGGTTGAAACCATGGCCACGTAGTTCTCTTCAACCATATTTGCATCTGCCTTAACTGTTGAAGTGTTCTTGTCCTTGAATGTACTCTTGCGGTGCCTGCACTCCTTTGCATAGTGACCCTCCTTGCCACAAACAAAGCAACTACCCTTTTTCTTCTTCTGTGGCTTCTTAAAATTCTGCCCTCTCTTGCGTTTCAAATTCTGGTGGGTTTTGGATTGAAATCCATTTCCCTCCACAGCATTTACTTTGGTATCATACGAAACAGATTTATCACGTAAACGTGACTCTTCCTCAATGCGAAGATGTTTCTGAATTTGTTCCAAAGTGATATCCTCAGATTTATGCAGCATCCTTTTTCCATAATCTTTCCAACTCGGAGGCAATTTTGCTATAATTGCCCCAACTTGAAAAGATTCAGGAATTTCTATCTTGAGAGCACGAATTTTATTGACCAGTACTTGCAATTCGTGGACTTGCTCCAACAGGGGTTTAGAATCAATGAACTTGAAGTCAAAATACTTAGCGATCAGATATTTGTTCGTACCTTGCTCTTCTGCTTTATACTTGAAGTCGAGCGCGTTCCATATTTCTCTAGCAGATTTCATCTCAGTGAACAAGTCATAGAGACGATCGGATAACGTGTTCAATATGTGGCCTCGACAAAGCAATTCGTCCTCTTCACGTTTCTTCCTCTCCTTGTTGACTCTCTCAACATCTTGTGCACTAGGCTCTCCTCCTGCAGTGGTAGGCACTGGATCCTCTATAGGCATCAAATCGGGGTCGAGGATATAGGATATCTTCAGGGCAGTGAGGAGAAACATCATCTTGTCTTTCCAACGAGCGAAGTTGTTGCCATCGAATCGGTCCAGTTTCACCATGTCCTGGTTCATGACTTTGATGGATTCTGACTCCATTGTTGTGCGAATAAATCCTTAAAATTGTTGGGAAAATAACTTCGTATGGGATTAACAACAGAATCAGACTTTGAGGCGTGTAAGACACTTTCTTTAAGGATTTATTTGCCCCACAAGGTTGCTAATGGTCTCGGCAAATATCCTTCAGGATACAACAAAGTCTCACGAGAATAGCAGATAGCAATTCTGATAAATCTCCAGGATCTCTCAAGGGAAACAATCGGAAACGATGGCTGTGTATCTTTTGAGAAAAACGAAAAACTTGAAGTTCAGAAGCAATATCAGAAAATTGAACAAATCACTCAATATATAAAACTTGAAAGAAGACAACACTTCATGTCTCAAAAAGTACCATTCAATCACAACTATTCGTTTCCAAAAGTTGTTAATTTCAGACACCACTTCATGTCTGAAGTGCAGTTGATTTGGACACAACTCTTCGTTGTCCAAAATTAGTTTATTCATACACAACTTTTCATTGTCCGAAAAACTGCCACTTCTGAAAAATTGCAACTCTTGGACATAAACAGTTAATTGAATTTCGAAAAAATTAAATTCAATAATTGCAACGTCTACGTGAAACAGTCGCACTGTTTCGGTTGTAATCAAAAAATTATTTTAATTATAAATTCGAAAAGTAAAAATAAATTGATCGTTGATTAGTGCCATTAATTACTCGCGACCGCGCAAGCGTGCAAAGTGCTAAGTGCGCCAAATAATCGCGCCAAAATCGCGCAATTACACGCGCACCCGCACGCGGGTATGGTGGGGACTAGCCCATTTACCCATTTCTCTTTATTTGAAAAGCTATAACAGCCTTCCAATTAATAAAGAGACTTTCTCTCTCCCTTGCATCCTATGTGGGATACAAAAAAGGCACTATTTTGTTTTGTTTTTCAAACAAACAACAACAGGTGGTTTGCGGGACGAGTAAATCCAGTCATTTTCTATTAGTTTGTCTACCTTTTTCCCTCAAGATCCATGTGCATCGTCTTGAAAGTAACTCAACTCTGAACGGTCTTCTAGTTGGGCTACCCGAATAGAGGCATTTTGTTCTCTGATATTCATAGAAAGATCGGTTCAAGAATCATCGAAGGAAGTTAAAATGAATCGTGATCTAGTAGTGTTTGGGCTTTCTTTTGCAGTGTTGGTTGCGTCCATTCTTCTTGTCGGAAACGAATCCCAATTCTATACGTACAAATACGTTGAGGAATATAACACAATGCAAGCCCTAGATCGCTTAAATCACTTATCGTAAAGTAAATCACATTGAATTGGCGTACCTTGATAGCCACATATTAAAGCCCTGATTGCAGAAATGGAGGAGCCGAAATCCTTTTATCGTTCGTCGTTGATTCCCACAAAGTTCCTAGAGAGAGAGAGAGAGAGAGAGAGAGAGAGAGAGAGAGAGAGAGAGAGAGAGAGAGAGTGTGTGTGTGTGTGTGTTTTTGGGAGAGTATTTTTTTTGTGCCAGACGAAAATCACATAACGACGTACATTCTTGAAAGGATGTAAAGGACTTACTATAACCGTCCTCACAGAATTAATTAAGTAATTCATTATATTCTTAATTATCAGCACTAATGATGGAATAACGGAAATAATTAATATTGCCATTATTTTTGCCCTTAATTGGGCGTAACTGTTTAACATCTCACACTCGCCCATGAAGGGTCAAAACTCTTTATTGCTCTTCTCACTGCAATGTTCTTATAGGCAAATAATTCGTGCGACCAACATACTCTGAGAGCTCGTTGTCGTACATCCGTTGGGAGTATATGACAGCTCAAAAATCGAACATAATCCTATGTGGATTATCGTATGCAGTACCATAGATCGATTAATCACATATATATCTCTCTCGATCTTATTTAAATATGATATATTATATTCACAGTTATGATCACACTAAATAATCATAACTGACCGATCTGTGAATATAATTTATAATGTGACTTTAAACTCTAAATCGATCTTCCTCCTCCATTAGATCTCTTAATTTCAGTTCAGCTCGCTTTTCTAGAAATGTCCCTTTAGATCGAATTAAATTTATGACCATAGTCAGCACCCTAAGATAGCGAACACTAAATAGAAATCTCAAGAATAATAAGAAGTCGTGAGGGCACTAAAAATGAGAAATCCATTCCATCGAGAGTCTCACATGGCTTAAAAGTTGAGATCCGCACTTTTGCCTACTCTCATTGGTCGACTTATGCATATGTAATATGAAGTGAGTATTACGGTATTTTCTCCTTTCCCATGGAGTGTATGTCTTTCTATTTAATACCGTACATATGATAACTTAGACACACTTAATGTCTGACTTAAGTTTACGTAACTACTCCAGCCAAGAGTATCCATCAGAACTCACATCTGGCAATAAAACATATGAAGTGAAATATGTTGGTTATTTCACTTTTGGACGTTGTAAGTAATAAGTCATCATCTTAACATTCCGTTAAGGCCACATCAGTATTTAAGCTCAAGCTCTCAATTATCACCTAGATAATGAGCTTAAATTTCGTTTCATCTCTATTCATTATGCAGTAAATAAAGGCGATTACTCATGTAAATGGGCTAATCTCTTATCTGTTCGACATACCTTTTCAACATAAAGCACCAAGCTTTACAATCCATAAATATCATAAAAATTCATAGACTATAATTTTAATCTTTTATTAACGGTGAACCTTCAGGGAAATGCAATACTCAGTATATTACATTCTGCGCGGTCCATGAGACTTCATATGACTATGAAAAACATATCTTGGAATTGGCTTCGTCATCTGATCTGCTAACATTCTATGCGTAGATATATATTGTATGTTCATGTCCTTTCGTGCAACCACGTCCTTAACATAGTTATATTCAATATCTATGTGTTTGGTCTTACAATGAAACATGGGATCTTTGGTGTAGGCTATATTTGCTTGGCTATCACAATATATAAAAATTGAATTTACAGCATTACCAAAAACACCTAGATGATCCAAAAATCTCATAAGCCAGACACCCTCTTTGTGTTGTTTCCGACAAAGCCACAAATTCGGCTTCCATGGTAAATAACGCTATACAATTATACTTCTTACTACTCCAAGATATGACGCCATTATTCAATAAGAACACATTTTCAGAGGTATATTTTCTCTCATCTAAATCTCCTCTCCAATCAGCATCTGTATAGCCTTCAAGGTGCAGATCAGTTCATTGATAACTGAGCGTATAGTCAGCAGTAGCTTTCAAATACCTTAGAATTCTCTTGACAGCAGCCCAATGTGCTTGACTTGGAATCGATTGGTATCTACTTACCATTCCAACTACATAACAAATATCAGGTCTTGTACACATCATAGCGTACATTAAGCTTCCAACGGTACTTGCATAGGGAATGCTCTTCATACGTTCTTGCTCTTGTGGAGTATTAGGACACATTCTATGGCTCAGGCCTTCACCTTTTGCAATAAGAGTATCAATGGGTTTACAATCTTGCTTACGAAATCATTCAATGACCTTATTAATGTATGTCTTTTGCGAAAGAGACAACAACCTTGTCGAACAATCTCTCTAAATCTTAACTCCAAGAATATATGTAGCTTCACACATATCTTTCATCTCAAAATTAGAAGATAGCTATCTTTTGACTGTCTTGACAAACTCTGTATTGCTTCCGGCAATTAATATATCATCAACATATAATGATATAATTACAAAATGACCTTTGGACCTCTTGATATATACGCAATTATCTTTATTAATCATGTTAAAATCATATGCCACTATGGTATTATGAAAGTGTATATTCCATTGCCTTGAAGATTGCTTAAGGCCATATATCGATCTCAGAAGTCGACAAACTTTTTGTTCTTGGCCTTCTTCAACAAACCCAATAGGTTGTTCCATGTAGATTTCTTCTTCTAATTCTCCATTGAGAAAAGCAGTCTTTATATCCATCTGATGTGATTCAAGATCCAAACTAGCCACTATTGCCAGAATAAGGCGAATTGAGGTAAATCTTAACACAGGAGAGAAGGTATCTTCATAATCTATTCCTTCCTATTGGTTATACCCCTTCGCCACAAGGCGAACCTTATATCTCTCAATTGAGACATCGGTCTTGCGCTTTATTTTGAGAACCCATTTATTGCCAATGGCTCTGCGTCCTTCTGGAAGATCTATCAGTTTCCAAACTTGATTTGATCTCATCGACTCCATCTCTTCTTCCATTGCTTTCATCCATTTTTCCTTATCAGGGCATGAGATAGCCTCATTTACATTCCTTGACTCATCTTCTTCTAGTAGAGCAATCATGAAAGCTTCGCCTTCTATCTCAAAGCGTTGACGGGGAATGCTTTTGCGACATGTTTGCCGTAGAGAAGATTGTATCATGGGTATAGGTACATCTGCATGTACATCTTCCTCCATTATGCTCCCACTCGGACCAGATAATGGTACTTCTTCATCAAGTGGTGGCAATTGAGATAGGGTTGTCCTCAACTCCCCACTCCTCACATTGCTACCACTTGGATCATTATTTCCAATTGTCTCATTATCTTTATCCAAGATTTCAAATAGGGAATAATCGTCACCTATTTAGCCCTTTTTTTGGAAACGCATTCTTTAAGAATGTGACGTCTTGAGATTCAAATTCAGTCACACTTCCGCTTTCTTGCTCGCCTATGAACACATACCATTTTGAGTGTTCTGAGTACCTTATGAAGATACTATTTTTGCCTCTTGGTCCCAATTTTCCGTATTTATGGGTGGACTCATGAGTATAGGCATCACAGCCCCAAGGTTTAAAAAAGCTTAATTTAGGTTTTCGACCTGTCCACAACTCATATAGGGTGGAAAAGATTGATTTTGAAGGCACACGAAGCATCACCCCAAAAGGTGATAGGCAAATTAGCACGTGTCATCATAGATCTAACCATTTTCATTAGGGTTCTGTTTCTTCTCTCGGCAACACCATTTTGCTGCGGAGTACATAGGATAGACAATTGCCTTTCTATTCCCTTTTCATCACATAAATTTCTAAACTCATCAGATAAATATTCTCGACCTCGATTGGATCTCAATACTTTTATTTTCTTGTCTAATTGATTTTCCACTAAGGTCATATATTTTCTAAAGTAACTCAATACTTCAAATTTATAAGAAATCAAATAGACATATCTGAATCGAGTGAAATCATCTATGAAAGTGATGAAATATGCAGCCACGTGCCTTGCTCTTACATTCATTGGGCCACAGACGTCAGTGTGAATTAATTGCAATGAAAATTCAGCTCTTGTTCCTTTCCAAATGGCTTTCAAGTTGATTTCCCCACTAGGCAATGCTCACAGGTAGGCAATCCGACTTTTTCAATCTTCCCAATAAGCCTTCTTTGGCTAATCTATTCATACGTTGTTGGCCAATATGACCAACCCTAGCATGCCAGATATTCACATCATTTTCAATAGAACTAGAAGATGCAAATATGGAATGGCAAACATTCACATTGATGCTTTCAACAGCCAATACAATAAAGCCATCAACAAAATTACCGAAACCATAGAAAGTTGTACCCAACAACAAATCCACATTATTGTCATGAAAATTCATAGCAAAACCAAGTTTAACTAAAACCAACACGGAGACAAGATTCCGATGAATCTTTGGAGCGTATAGGACATCATGCAGGAATAAAGTGCAACTATCGCGCATGATAAGTTGGCAGGTGTCAATTCCTTTAACTTCCACTCTGGAGTTATTTCCCACATAAATCCACTTTGCTCCATGTGGAATTCGTCGAAATTCCACAAAGGTGTTTCTGTCTCGTACTACATGGTCAGTGGCGCCTGAGTCTACCATTCACAAAGGATGAGATTCAGTTAGAAATATAGAGCTTGATACATAACCAGCACTTTTAAATGTATTCAGGGTTTCTACCTTCTTCGGCTCGCCACAATCGCGAGCGAAGTGGCCCTTCTTACCACAATTATAACATTTCACCCTTGAAATGTTTCTCTTAAAGGGTGCTTCCCTTTGTCATGCTTGTCAAATTTTGGTTTCTTGCCAAATGGTTCCGCTCATTTACCTGCCTTCTTCATGAACCTACTAGGATACTTGCGCTTGGAGCCTGAAGCTCCATGCGAACTAGAGCCAACAAAATACACATCAGATTGTATTTTAGTTGCTAGAAGACGGTCCTCCTCTAGCTCTAGGTGGCGCATAGCATCCTCAAAAGTCGTCATATTTTCATTATGGGTCAGATTGACTTTCATTTGCTCCCAGCTATGGGGGCAAAGAGCGAATCACCGCCTGCACTTTTTGGTATGACATGGCAATTACACATTTTAACCTATATGACGTGGCAAATGACATAAAAAAATATGACATGGCAATTACACATTTTAACCTAAATGACTGTTGACACCTGATTTTTGACCATCCGTTATTATAGTTTTTATTTCTAAAATTAATTAAAAATAGCAAAAAAGGTCAAAAAAAAATTGCAAAATCAACTTTGGGAGCCTTAGCCTAGCCTTAGGAACCAATTTTGAACAAAAAATATTTTTTGAATTTTTTAATATTTTTTGGAATTTATTTAATTATTAAAATACCCAAAAAATCAGGAAAAATACCATTCGTGGTCAGAAAATTACACAAAAATATTCAGAAATTTTATTTTAATTATCTCTTTAATATTTTCACTTTTTATTAGGGAAATTTTGCTTGGTTCATGGGGTTCCTTCACAAACATAAACCCGAACCGGGCCTGAAAAATCCTTTTCGAGTCTTTTAATTTTCAATTCTCGATTTTTATAAGCTATGACATTGGATTCTAGAGTCTTGAAGTGCAATTGGGCCAATTTGCCCTCCAATTTGATCAATTTTAACCAAAAGGGCTTAATTGCACAAATTTTATTCAATTTAGTCCCCGGTTTTACAATTCTTGAAATTAAATTTCACACGGGCACACCCATTAAAATTAAACACCTCTACCCTATATTTTTCATCATGAGGAATCCATTGGTGGGCTCATTTTTTATTAATTAGATCGTTTGGCCCCTCAATTTGGCGAAATTCATTTTCGGATCCTAGGGACAATTTGGGGTTTTCATAAAATTTCAATCAATTGGTTCACGAAAATACCCTTATTTGATAGGAAATGTGTCAGGGAGTCCGATTATTCCATCAATTTCATGAAAATAGGTCAATTTGGGGCCCAATTTGGGTATTTGGTCGAACCGGGCCGGTCGGGTCAGATCCGACCCGACCCGGCCCGACCGGGTCTGCAACTAAGTTGCAGACCCGTTGCACGCCAGGCATGGGCAGAAACAGAGGAGCATCGGGCGTGCGTTTTGGCTTAAAAAAAAAAAGGAAAGCGAGCACGAGGAGCAGGTCGGCAGAGGATATTCGTCCTTGGCATAAGTGGGGGACGTGCCGAGGCGGGCGGTCGGCCACGAAAACCGGCAAGATTCCCGTTTAAAACCAAGCTCGGCCAAGGGAAGAGGGAGGATTTTTTTTTGAAAAGACGGGACTGGAGGAGCTGCCCCGGACCTTCAGCAACCTGCACAGATCATCAAGGAAGCATTGGTGGCCGTCGGCGAGCTTCGAATAGGTCGGTATCTCCCCCGACCTCCATCTTTCTCTGCGCACACCATGTATTTGATGAAATGCCCGAGGGAGTCTCGAACGTTTTGGCTCTCGGTCGAGCTCGACCCGAGCTCTATTTGCGCGGTTCTAATCTTTAAACTACACTAGAATTATCCCTAACCTCGTGTTGACCTTCGTTTTGCACCGGAAACCGCCGAGAGCGGCGGTCCGAGCTTCGCCGGCCGCGGTCCAAACCGGGAGGTTGGCGAGGGGATTTCGGCGGCCGCCGAGCCTCAGGTAAGTCCCTAGACTTCGTTTGGATGCTGTGTGATCGATCAAAATCGGGTTTAGTTACAAAAAAATTTTCTGAAAAATCTTCGCCGGCGCTGGTCGGGGGAGGCTCGGTTCGCCTGTTTTCCACGTCGTCATGGCTTTTGTTTTTGGCTGAATCGTGTTGCTGAAGTCCTAGAGAGTCGAATGGTGTCAAAAGGGTAAAAAAAAACACCGAGGTTTGCCTCGGTTTGGCGGTTCTCCGGCGAGATTCCGGCGAAGTCGCCGGAATTTGTACTATTCATCGTC
The DNA here is from genome assembly GCA_021437785.1 of Rhodomyrtus psidioides. Lineage (NCBI taxonomy): Eukaryota > Viridiplantae > Streptophyta > Magnoliopsida > Myrtales > Myrtaceae > Rhodomyrtus > Rhodomyrtus psidioides. Next base: position 3,200,709 of record JAILYB010000071.1, on the reverse strand, counting down.
TTCTCCGGCGATTTCGCCGGCGGGTCAACGGTCAAAGGATGACGTGGCGCGCCACGTAGGCGGCCACGTCAGCAGGCGGGGGCCACGACCGGGCTTAACGAGGGTGGACGGTGCGGATCGCGACACGTGTCGCGATCCTGTTTTTTTTTGGAAAATATTAAAATGATTTTCAGAATTAATAAATTTATTTTCGGAATATTAATTAAATTCAATCCGACGGTCGATGTTGTGCCAAGTGGCACTCCTTGGGACGTCTGATCTGTTCCAAGATCGGACGCACCGAGAGTCGCCACGTGGCACGATCCGGAGCGTCCGTTTCAGTGGATTTTTCTAAAACGAAAATAAATTGATTTTGATCCAACGGTTAAGATCTACCCACGTGGCTCCCTCTGAAGCGTCCGATCTAGTGGAAGATCGGGCGCACAGGATGATGCCACGTGGCACAACGAGAGCCGTCGGATCCGGGGAATTTTCGGATAATTAAATAAAATAGATAAAAAATCAAAAAAAATGTTAAAAAATATAAAAAATATTTAAAAAATATAAAAAATATTTAAAAAATAAAACGGTGTCGTTTTAGACCGGTGCCGACCCTTAGGGTCGGGCCGGGCGCCCGAGAGGCGCGGGCCGGGTTTGACCCGGCCCGGAAAATATTTTTAAATATTAAAAAATTCAAAATAATAATATAATAATAAAAAAATCAATAAAAAATAGAAAATCATAAAAAAATTCAAAAAAATTCGAAAAATTCAGAAAAATTCTAAAAAATTCCAGAAAATAGGAAATGGCCACATTCAACTGGCCATGACCTGTTCCGGGTCTTTCGACCCCCGATCATTTCCGAAATGACGGTTTTGCCCTTCCAGCAAACCATCTTCCAAAAAAATTCTAAAAAAATCCAGAAAAAATCCCAAAAAATAGGAAATGGCCACAAACAACTGGCCAAGGCTCATCCCGGGTGTTTTGAACCCCGAACCTCCTTGAAAATGACGATTTCTCCCTTTGGGCGAATCGTCTTCCAAAAATTGAAGAAAAATCAAGAAATTCCAAAAAATTCTCAAAAATGGGAAATGGCCACAATCAACTGGCCATGGAATATTTTGGGTAATTCGGTATCCAAACCTTCCAAAAATGACGATTTTGCCCTTCGGGCTAATCGTCCCCAAATCTTCCCATTTTACCATTGGTCTGAAATCACACCTTCCCTAAGCCCTTATGGCTATACTAGGAGGCCCATGATTGAAATTGATGTGCATTGACATGATCTATTTATGCACTTGATTTGCGCTTTCATTATATTGACTGTGATTTGATAGGACCAGTCTTCCAATCTGCATGAAACCCTGAACCAAAACTACCTCACCCGAAATTGCGTCTGCATGAAATCTTGAATAGGAAAATCACTCGCGTTAGGTACCGAAAGGGCGTTGGTAATGACACCGACGTAACCAAGTCCCCGAACCTAAAATCTCTGGTTCCGCAGAACTGATCGATCTCTCCCAATCGGTCAGTAAGGTTTCCGGTCTACCCTCCAAGAAAGACCGGTGGCGACTCCAAATGCATGCACAATTTGCACATGCCACCACGACCACACTGAAGGTCGAAAGCGATCGACTCTTATCGTCGAATCCCTCAAAAGAAAACTCCCGCCGCGATTTGGTATGGGCCTGGGAGGGCCCGCGCCGATCCAAAGCCCGCGATCGGTAATCCATTAGCCGCGTCCGTTGATTTTCGGACGGGTCGCGACAATGACGTGCATATAAAATAAAATACGTAATCTCCAGGTATGACAAGGAATATTCTAAACTATATGAATGCATATACACAAGATATTTTTGGTATTTTCGAATGAATTTCAGGATTAGTAATTAATGAAATTAAAACTATCCTAAATGAAGAATATCCTGAATGTCTAGGAAATAATTCAAATTAAATCCAAAAATTATCTAGAAAACCTTTGATCCTAAGTCTAAATGTTTTAAGATGAAGATGCAATCTATATCTAATATGCAAATTAAATTTAATGCACCTAATTCAATTAGATCTTCCTAAATGATTGCTTATCCTATGAGACAAGATTTTTAACTATCTGTCGCGACCCGTCCGAAAATCAACGGACCCGGCTAATGGATTACCGATCGCGGGCTTTGGATCTGCGCGGGCCCTCCCAGGCCCATACCAAATCGCGGCGGGAGTGTCTTTTGAGGGATTCGACGATAAGAGTCGATCGCTTTCGACCTTCAGTGTGGTCGTGGTGGCATGTGCAAATTGTGCATGCATTTGGAGTCGCCACCGGTCTTTCTTGGAGGGTAGACCGGAAACCTTACTGACCGATTGGGAGAGATCGATCAGTTCTGCGGAACCAGAGATTTTGGGTTCGGGGACTTGGTTACGCTGGTGTCATTACCAACGCCCTTTCGGTACCTAACGCGAGAGATTTTCCTGGCTAAGAGTTCATGCAGGCGCAATTTTGGGTGAGATAGGTATGAGTCAGGGTTTCATGCAGATTGGAAGACTATTCCTATCAATCACAGTCAATTTTAATGAAAGCGCAAGTCAAGTGCATAAATAAATCATGTCAATGCACATCAATTTCAATCATTGGCCTCCTAGTATAGCCATAAGGGCTTAGGGAAGGTGTGATTTCAGACCAAGGGTAAAATGGGAAGATTTGGGGACGATTAGCCCGAAGGGCAAAATCGTCATTTTTGGAAGGTTTGGATACCGAATTACCCAAAATATTCCATGGCCAGTTGATTGTGGCCATTTCCCATTTTTGAGAATTTTTTGGAATTTCTTGATTTTTCTTCAATTTTTGGAAGACGATTCGCCCAAAGGGAGAAATCGTCATTTTCAAGGAGGTTCGGGGTTCAAAACACCCGGGATGAGCCTTGGCCAGTTGTTTGTGGCCATTTCTTATTTTTTTTGGGATTTTTCTGGATTTTTTTAGAATTTTTTTGGAAGATGGTTTGCCGGAAGGGCAAAACCGTCATTTCGGAAAAGATCGGGGGTCGAAAGACCCGGAACAGGTAATGGCCAGTTGAATGTGGCCATTTCCTATTTTCTGGAATTTTTTAGAACTTTTCTGAATTTTCTGAATTTTTTTGAATTTTTTATGATTTTCTATTTTTTTATTGATTTTTTTATATTTTATTATTTTTATAATTTAAAAATATTTTCCGGGCCGGGTTAAACCCGGCCCACGCCTCTCGGGCGCCCGGCCCGACCCTAGGGGTCGACACCGGCCTAAAACGACACCGTTTTATATTTTTAAACATTTTTTCCTATTTTTTTAACGATTTTTGATTTTTTTTATCCATTTTATTTAATTATCCGAAAATTCCCCGGATCGGACGGTCCACATCGTGCCACGTGGCTTCGTCTCGTGCGTCCGATCTAAGACTAGATCGGACGTCCCTCAGTGAGCCACGTGGCCAAATCGTAGCCGTCGGATCAAAAATCGATTATTTTCTTTTTTAGGAAAACCACACAAATCGGACGCTCTAGAACGTGCCACGTGGCCTCCTCTTGTACAAGATCGGACGTCCCTCAGTGAGCCACGTGGCACATCCTCGTCCGCCGGATCGATTATTCGAAAATCATTTATTTAATTTTCCAAAAAATCCAGGATCGCGACACGTGTCGCGATCGTGGCCGTCCGTTTGTTTTATTTGGAAATACACGGATCGGACCCCACCCAGCTGACGTGGCTGCCTACGTGGCACGCCACGTCGGCCGTTGACCGTTGACCGGCCGGAGGGTCGCCGGAGAAGACGATGAACAGTGACAATTCCGGCGGGAATAGTACAAATTCCGGCGATGTCGCCGGAAAATTGCGAAACGGGCCCGAAACTTGGTATTTTTCGCCCGTTCTTGCGGCATTCGACTCCTTAGACACTCAGCATCAACATACAACACAAATAATAACCATGAACACTCTAAAAACCGGCGAACCGGACCTCCCCGAACCCAACTCCGGCGAGCCGATTTGCAAATTTTTTTTTGCGTTCACATAGCATCCAAGGGAGGTTTGAGGACTTACCTGGGGTCCCTTGATGGTCGGCGGCCGCCGGAAATCCCTCGTCGAGCTCCCGGTCCGGATCAAGGCCGGCGAAGCTTCGAGCCATGTTTCGTCGCGGTTCAATGCAAAACAAAGGTCAACACAAGCTTAGAGTCGGTTCTAGGATTAACTTAGGGCCATAAACGAACATATGCCACTCGAATCACGCACGGCCGGGGACGAAACCGAGTTGAGACATGCATCGGCATTTCACCGAACACATGGCGTGCATAATAAAATATGAAGATCCGGCGAGATACCGACCTATCCGGAGCTCGCCAACGACGGTTGAGGTTCCGGCGAAGCTTAGTGTGGCCTCTTGAAGGTTGAGGACGCCCGCTCTTCCTCGGTTTTTCGCCAAAAAAACCCCTTCTCTCTCTCGGCTCCCCCATATTAGTCATATTAAATGTTCAAGAACCACGTTGCATATGGGGTCAAGATCATTTGTACCATTACCCCTTAAATAAAGGGAAGCGAGTCTCGAACGCTTCTTTGAAATTTGCAAAAGCATGAGAAAGCTCTGAGAAAAAAAGGACGGAGACGTAGAAGAAACTTCTGATATCAGAATGGTCAATCAAGGCGAGTAGAGTCTATCGAAATGTCCATTGACTCTAAAACAATATGCAGCTCCAACACGAATTAAGCATTTTCGGACACTTTAAGTTAGTCTCTGAACTATAAGAAAATGTTCAACGTTGTCCCAGAACTTGAAGTAATGGATTAACTTAGGGCCATAAACGAACATATGCCAGTCGAATCACGCACGGCCGGGGACGAAACCGAGTTGAGACATGCATCGGCATTTCACCGAACACATGGCATGCATAAGAAAATATGAAGATCCGGCGAGATACCGACCTATCCGGAGCTCGCCAACGACGGTTGAGGTTCCGGCGAAGCTTAGTGTGGCCTCTTGAAGGTCGAGGACGCCCGCTCTTCCTCGGTTTTTCGCCAAAAAAACCCCTTCTCTCTCTCGGCTCCCCCTTTTTCCCTTAAACCCGAGCACCCCCCTTCTATAGTGGCCGACCGGCCCGTTTTCGATGCCCTCGCCTCTGCCAAACGCGACCCACGCCTGCCCACATGCTTCCCATGCTCGTTGTCCTTTTTTCTTTTGAAAACCGCATGTTCCCACGTTCCCCTGTTTTTTTCACATTCTGTCCACGGGTCTGCTGCACATTCTGTGCATTGCTGCAGACCCGGGTCGGACCGGGTCGGGTCGGGCCTGACCCGACCGGCCCGGTTCGGCCAAATCGCCCAAATCGCCAAATTGACCCCCCAAATGACCTCTTTTCATGAAATTGATGGCAAAATCGGATTCCTTGACATGTTTTCCATCAAATATGGGTATTTTCGTGAATCAATTTATTGAAATTCTGTGAAAACCCCAAATTGTCCCTAGGATCCGAAATTTAATTTCGCCAAATCGAAGGCCTAAACGATCGAATTAACCAAAATTGAGCCCACCAATGGATTCACCATGATGAAAACTGTTGGGTAGAGGTGTTTAATTTTAATGGGTGTGCCCGTGTGAAATTTAATTTCAAAAATTGTGAAACCGGGGACTAAATTGAAAGATTTTTATGCAATTAAGCCCTTTTGGTTAAAATTGATCAAATTGGAGGGCAAATTGACCCAATTGCATTTCAATACTTTGGAGTCCAATGTCATAGCTTATAAAAACCAATAATTGAAAATTAAAAGACTCGAAAAGGATTTTTTAGGCTCGGTTCGGGATTATGTTTGTGAAGGAAACCCATGCATCGAGCCAAATTTCCCTGATAAAAAGTGAAAATATTAAATAGGGAATTAAAATAAAATTTATGAATATTTTTTTGTAATTTTCTGACCACGGATGGTATTTTTTCGGATTTTTTGGGTATTTTAATAATTAAATAAATAACAAAAAATATTAAAAAATACAAAAAATATTTTTTGTTCAAAATTGGTTCCTAAGGCTAGGCTAAGGCTTCCAAAGTTGATTTTGCAATTTTTTGACCTTTTTTGCTATTTTTAATTAATTTTAGAAATAAAATCTAAAATAAAATATGGTTAAAAATCAGGTGTAACCAGCTGCCCCTCTTTGAGAGTGAGCTCGTCAGAGGTTGCTTTCAAAGACAAAATGACACCTGGATCTTAACCGACTCGACTGGGGAAAAGAAATGCCATGACATCGGACCCTTAAGTCTTTTGATGAATGCTCAAATTAATCACCGGTTTACTCTTGCAATTCGAACATGGGCCGGAGTGAGAGAGGCTTACTTGAAGCTCACCAGTCAGATGCTGCCGGTTGCGACGACTTTCAAGGAGATACCTAGGACTCGTTCAGAATATCCTAAGGAGATTAAGCTTTGACCTGTATGGTAGGTCATACCATTAGTTGACCCTTATGGCGGTTTCTACCATCAAGTTGACCCTTATGGCGGTTTCTACCATCAAGTTGACCCTTATGGCGGTTTCTACCATTGGTTGACCCTTATGGCGGTATCTACCTTTGAGTTGACCCTTATGGCGGTTTCTACCTTGAGTTGACCCTTATGGCGGTATCTACCTTTGATTGACCCTTATGGCGGTATCTACCATCAAGTTGACCCTTATGGCGGTTTCTACCATTCAATTGACCCTTATGGCGGTTTCTACCATCAAGTTGACCCTTATGGCGGTTTCTACCATTGGTTGACCCTTATGGCGGTTTCTACCTTTGAATTTCGTTTTGACCCTTATGGCGGTATCTACCTTCAAGTCGACCCTTATGGCGGTTTCTACCATTCAATTGACCCTTATGGCGGTTTCTACCATCATTTGACCCTTCAGGCGGTATCTACCTTCAGTTGATCCTTCAGGCGGTATCTACCTTCATTTGACCCTTCAGGCGGTTTCTACCTTCATTTGACCCTTCAGGCGGTTTCTACCTTCAGTTGACCCTTCAGGCGGTATCTACCTTCAATTGACCCTTCAGGCGGTATCTACCTTCATTTGACCCTTCAGGCGGTTTCTACCTTCAGTTGACCCTTCAGGCGGTTTCTACCTTCAGTTGACCCTTCAGGCGGTTTCTACCATTCAATTGACCCTTATGGCGGTTTCTACCATCATTTGACCCTTCAGGTGGTATCTACCTTCAGTTGATCCTTCAGGCGGTATCTACCTTCATTTGACCCTTCAGGCGGTTTCTACCTTCATTTGACCCTTCAGGCGGTATCTACCTTCAGTTGATCCTTCAGGCGGTATCTACCTTCAGTTGACCCTTCAGGCGGTTTCTACCTTCAGTTGACCCTTTAGGCGGTATCTACCTTGGTGAGACTCCAGACTGATAGGAATCTCAGGATGACGTGCCCGTTCTGTAGGGTTTGTCGGAGACTCGATCGTTCTGTAGATCGGTCTAGGAAAAGGTTTGCCTACTAAAAGGCTTCACCTAGGGAATGACATATCCCGTCTTGTTGGGATTTTGGGTGGAATAAATGTCTCTTCCGCGGCTACCGGCTGCAATCCGTTCCGAAGGGTGAGAGCTTCGAGGCATGGCTATCCGGCGCGTGCTTCGCGAAAAAGGCGGTCACCGTATCTCTAGGCGGCAAGTCGCGAGCGTTATGGGCTCCGATCTCGAACTGTGCTTTGAGACACCTCTGTCGTATATCCCTGCCTGGTGGGGATTTTGGGTGGAATAAATGTCTCTTCCGCGGCTACCGGCTGCAATCCGTTCCGAAGGGTGAGAGCTTCGAGGCATGGCTATCCGGCGCGTGCTTCGCGAAAAAGGCGGTCACCGTATCTCTAGGCGGCAAGTCACGAGCGTTATGGGCTCCGATCTCGAACTGTGCTTTGAGACACCTCTGTCGTATATCCCTGTCTGGTGGGATTTAGGGTGGAACAAATGTCTCTTCCGCGGCTACCGGCTGCAATCCGTTCCGAAGGGTGAGAGCTTCGAGGCATGGCTATCCGGCGCGTGCTTCGCGAAAAAGGCGGTCACCGTATCTCTAGGCGGCAAGTCGCGAGCGTTATGGGCTCCGATCTCGAACTGTGCTTTGAGACACCTCTGTCGTATATCCCTGCCTGGTGGGGATTTTTGGTGGAATAAATGTCTCTTCCGCGGCTACTGGCTGCAATCCGTTCCGAAGGGTGAGAGCTTCGAGGCATGGCTATCCGGCGCGTGCTTCGCGAAAAAGGCGGTCACCATATCTCTAGGCGGCAAGTCGCGAGCGTTATGGGCTCCGATCTCGAACTGTGCTTTGAGACACCTCTGTCGTATATCCCTGTCTGGTGGGATTTAGGGTGGAACAAATGTCTCTTCCGCGGCTACCGGCTGCAATCCGTTCCGAAGGGTGAGAGCTTCGAGGCATGGCTATCCGGCGCGTACTTCGCGAAAAAGGCGGTCACCGTATCTCTAGGCGGCAAGTCGCGAGCGCTATAGGCTCCGATCTCGAACTGTGCTTTGAGACACCTCTGTCGTATATCCCCGTCTGGTGGAGATTTTGGGTGGAAGAAATCTTCTGAAGTTGAAAATTGGCGATCCGGTCCGGAAAATGACAGATCCGCGGCTACCAACCTGTGAACACTTACAGAGAGATTTATCTAGGTCATCGCGCTTTTGGGGGATCCCATGACGCTGACTAGCGAGGTCAGAGGGGATTTTTGTGTTTTTTGAAAGGGTTTTCCATGACAAGGGTTCTCCAAGTCAGAGGGGATTTTTTCTGAATTTTTGAAAAGGGGTCTCAGGATGAGGGTTCTCCACGTCCGTTGAGACTGTTTGATATCTTGGAAAGGGGTCCTAGGACGAGGGTTCTCCACGTCAAACTAGGACTGTTCGATTTTTTGAAAAAGGGGTCCTAGGATGAGGGTTCTCCACGTCATGCTAGGACTGCTTGATTTTTGAAAAAGGGTCCCGAGACGAGGGTTCTCCACGTCTAATGGGATTGTTTGATTTTTTTTTTTGAAAAAGGGGTCCTAGGACGAGGGTTCTCCACGTCATGCTAGGACTGTCTGATATTTTTGAAAAGGGGTCCTAGGACGAGGGTTCTCCACGTCAAGCTAGGACTGTTTGATTGATTTTTTTTTTTTAAAAAGGGGTCCTAGGACGAGGGTTCTCCACGTCATGCTAGGACTGCTTGATTTTTGAAAAAGGGTCCCGAGACGAGGGTTCTCCACGTCTACTGGGATTGTTTGATTTTTTTGAAATATGGGTCCTAGGACGAGGGTTCTCCACGTCAAGCTAGGACTGTTTGATTTTTTTTTATTTAAAAAAAGGGGTCCTAGGACGAGGGTTCTCCACGTCATGCTAGGACTGCTTGATTTTTGAAAAAGGGTCCCGAGACGAGGGTTCTCCACGTCTACTGGGATTGTTTGATTTTTTTGAAAAAGGGGTCCTAGGACGAGGGTTCTCCACGTCAAGCTAGGACTGTTTGATTTTTATTTTTTTTTTGAAAAGGGGTCCTAGGACGAGGGTTCTCCACATCAAACTAGGACTGCTTAATTTTTTGAAAAAGAGGGTCCTAGGACGAGGGTTCTCCACGTCAAGTTAGGACTTTTTCTTTTAAAAGGGTTTTTTCTTTCCATCTTTTTCAGAGATCCCGAAGTTTGTCGGGAATTCAGTTTTGAAGCCATGAAAGACTTTATCTTGACAAAGCTTCACTTGGGGTTTGTCGAGGCGACATTCTAGGAGCTGGGTCCTCCAGGTATCCTGCAGAAGTTTGAGCCCGAAAGATTTTTCTTCACCAAGAAAACGTTAGTAATCTTTGGAAGACAACGGTTGTCCAATCGACAAAATTTTATGACTTAAGTTTTAGTCATGAAAAGTGCACTTTGATGCTGGAGGTTATCCAAAACATTCTTGCAACATGCAAATGTGATCACAAATTCCTTGCGCGGCAAATCTGGATCAACAGTTTAAAAATTCCAAAAAGAGTTTGTTCAAAACATTAATTGGAATATTTCTCGTTCAAGAGGTCTTCTCACCTGTTTTGAGATAGTGGTCTTTTATAAGAGATGCACTCAATTCCCTACTAACCTGTGCCTAGGTTTTGGGCTCGTTCGCAGCGCTTACATTTTGATCGGTCGGGAGGTCTTCCACGGGACCGTAATGTTGGGCTTGGATATTGGTTTTCAAGGGGGGACCCGCTTTGGAGTCGAGGCCATTGAATGAAAGTCTTCACCATCTGCTCCGGGTTTACAAGTCGAGAACCCTGCAAAATGAGAAAGAAATAGTCTTGCCCGTACCTCTTCGAGCTAAGCTATATGTTAACCCAAGTGTCTTAGTCAGAGAAGACTGTTTCAGGGTTATGATGTTGGTAGGATTGGGGACCGAAAAAGGCTTGTTTTTTGCCCAGAATTCATGAGGGGATTGACGTTGGTGATCATTGCAAACTTGTCACCTGTCTTTTCCATTCTGCATCTTCAATCTTTGAGGCGCGCAACTACTCTGGAGGTGTGCACAAATTCTTTAGAGAGCGTCTCTTGTGGTATTAAGAGGTTGACAACTCTTTCTGTGTTTTTGCTCCGCGCTTGATACCGTTTGAGGAGTAGTTTTTGGAATCTGACTCCTTCTGAATTTTTCTTCTCCCCTTTTCAAACAGGTTTCACTGGGGATCAATCAGACAACTTACACGAGCATCGGCCTTGCTTTTACCAGGCACTTTGCTTTTTCTTGATGCTAGGGATTTTCTTCGTCCTCATTTTCCTTTTGAAATCCCGCTTTTCTCATCTTCGGTAGATCATGTTAGACATATGATCGAATGTCTAAACATGCTTTAAGCATTAGCTTAGGAATTTTTTGGTAATCCCTAAGTCTCGAACTCCTCCGTTTCTGAAGTGATGATGCATCCGTCTTGGAATGTGCAATGATCACCAACGGGTTTATGAAATAATTTGGCAGGCCCAACTTGGCTGTGCAAAGGGTATGATGTGTGGGATAGAGAAATGAATGCTTCTCGTCATCCTATGGCACTTGGATTACCATATAAACAACACACAAAGATTGATGTTAGTCCGAGCAAGAAAATTTCTAACCATTTTCTCCTGATGTTGCTGGACTTACTTTCGTTCTTGCCCCGATGTGGGGTGGTTCTTGACAGGGTTGAGAATGAAAACCGCCGTTCAAAGGGGTTGTCAATGGTCACCTGTAGTGTTTGGGGATATGAAACGAATGCCTCCGTCATCCCAATCCATGTAATTGCTGCGAACAATCCCTACTTCCGTAGGTCCAGATTTTGCTATCTGTTTCGCTCCACTTCTCTCTTAAGTGTGTATAGGACGTGTTTGGATTAGGCTTTGCCTCTCGTCTTTTGAGAAAACGTCCTTTTGAAAGTTTTGAACAACTTTTGATTGGAAAAATCTCTTTCGTTTTCTCCAAAAATTTTACCCGCCGTGGGGATTTTATGATGCACCATGCATGTTCTAATCATGTTCAGACAACCTCCTGTTTTAGAACATGAATGCCAATGAAGTTGGAATTCTATGCCTTTTCTAGACATTAGATCCCGAAAGCTTTTCTTTTTCCCTATGTTTTTATTCAAAATCTTCAATTGATTAGGGAAAGGGATACTTACCTGTCCCCCGCGGCTGGAGATCCCTGAAAATGCGGAAGAAATATGTCATTGTATGTTCATGAATTTTTCAAAAACTTAGAACGATACATTTTACCCTTGGTCATGTATTCCAACGGGTAATACATGTGATACGAAAACCTGTTTCGCCTTGATGGCGAGCCCCTGTCAAAGACGGGAATTAGGTGTCAGTTCGCGTTCCAACATTCAAGGCAAATTGGAACGATACAGTCTTGTTCTTATTTTGTGTTTCCATTTGAACATAAACGTGCGGCTTGCATGAGTTGGCCATCTAGCTTGTGGCCATGATTCCTCCATCTGGTTGGCAATGAATCTTTCTCAAGGATTTGCACTGGAGGAGATCCATTCATGTTCTTGGACGCATTGTACGTCCTTTTCCAGAGTTCCTTTTATTCAAGGAAAAAGGAAATTGTTACCGGAATGCATGTCAAAGTATAAAGTGTGGAAACGATACTTTTTACCCTCCACTCGATCTTATAATCAAAGACCATTTCTTGGAGTCCTGACTTCCAAGGTCGATAATTCTATTCGCCTCCTTGTCGGCGAGTTCTTTTTTGTGGCTTTCTGGCGCCAATGACTTCCTGTTAAATGAGGAAACACTCATGTTAAATGTGGGATCTTTGGAGATCAAATTGGAACGATACAAAATTACCGTGCACCCAGGTTGGTATCCCAGGGTTTAATTCTGATGTGGACGACTCTGCAATTACGTCCAATGACTTTGCCAGAGAAGACACATCTTTCTTTGCCCAGCGTATAAATGATTCACTCGCCCTAGTTAGGCGTGATTTGTCATAACTAGGTGACGCTTGCCCCAGCTAACTTCATTTTGCATTTTGCTGCAATCCCCATCCTCTTTGGGGATGTCTTCTCTCCTGGGAGCCATGGTGACGTCTTACTGACGTGTTTCTCTCTTTCGTCGATCGTTGATGCGCCACATTTGATGGGGGTTGTTTCAGTATCATATACTGATGTGGACGATGAATGTTGCTTCATCTCGTCTGCATTCGTGGGCGTTGTTCGTGAGATAATCCTCGATCACGTTGACAACTGTTTTGCCCCAGTTGGGAGGCCTCTATCTTGGCCACATGCCTTAGCACTTTCCACGTTTGTTGGCGATTTTCAATCCAATTTGAAGAAGTCCATGCACCTGCACATGAAGAGATATGCGTGGGTATTTATCCGGCTTCATTTGAAATTTTAGGAAAGAGATACTCCCTTCGATGTTTCGCCTTTCCAAAGTTTGAAGGAACAGTGTTTTCCAAGTATTTTGCCCCAGTGAGGCTTGTCTTGGTGTTTGTCATCTCTGGGTTTGATAACCCTGGTTCGATGCGCTTTCATGGGGGATCATGAGAGTTTGCCCCCGGCTTGGCTCCTCAAAGCAAATGGGGGAACTCACTCCCATGGGTTTCGCCGATTCTGATCTTCTATCTCAATTGTCAGAATCTTCAATTCTTTTTATCCGTCTCTTGATGGCTGGACGGTTTTAAGATTTGTTGTGTGGCGGTTTGGTGATTTTCTCGATCACAGTTGCCCTTTGAGGCATTTGATGTTTCCCTGTTGAAGAGAAAAAACCTCATAAGTAAAGGGCATGTACAATTGACTATTGGAGTCGATACAATTTACCCTTGAAATTTATCCTGCGGGAACCGGCATTTCTCCCTTTGGGTTCTCTGTATGCAGGATATGTGCATGATATGCATGATGCATGTTATGTGTGCCAGCAACGAAACATGAGTTCGTGCTTTTCACTCTATTCAGAGAAAGCATTTTTATCAGATATGTCAATCTGGAAAACTTGAAATTTTCTTTTCAAGCGCTCTTTTCACAGAGATTTCTAAATGATGATAAACTTCTTCAAGTTTTCATCAAAGGTTTTGTTCACAAATTGAGCTATTAGAATGCTCTTAAAAATATTTAGCCAAAGTGCATGTCTGAGATGTCATGAAAAGGGGTACTCCCTGTTTGTCATTTGAAGGCATTGTTTCTTGGGCCCTTTGCTTCTATTCCCAACCTGAAAGGAAAAAGAAATGAAACATTATTCTCATATCAAGAAAACAATCATTTTGGAACGATACGTCCTTTTACCCGAATCGATGGCTCCGTATCGTTCTCCTTCTCATTTAGAAGGGTTTGATGTGTTTTGTCTTTGATGGATCACTCCACTTCATCATGATTCATGGGTGGCAACTGCTTCAGGGACTTCCCCTACGTATCCCCATGGTGAATTCGGCACATCCTACATTTGGTACCCTTTCTGGGTAGAGAGTGATTTGCCCCTAGCCACTGGACGCTTTGTCTGGGGCTGGCCGATTTAGTTGTAGGCGATCTGATCATGCCGTATTGGTGCATTCCTACTTAGTTGAAGTCGATCCACTCCGTGTCAGGTGATTTTGGCACTTCACACCTTTCAAAGATCTCAGTAGATGATATGCTGCCAGATGATATGATCCTACGATCTTTCGAAGATCTCAGCGTTTGATATGCAGCCATGTTTGACACTTTTCAGCTTCGCCAATACGTTTCGATTTCTTCATGCATCTTTTGCCTTGTTATCATTTCATGACGTCCCTCGAGCATCTTGTTATTTGACATCAGCAAGCACGGGTTTACTTGTGGCTGAGTACTTCAGCATCCTGAAGTGTTACTTCACAGGCAACAATTTTCCTCATTGTGTCCTGTCGCATTCACCTCACGCTTTAACAATCTTTTATTCCACCTGTGAGAAGAAATGAATGAATGACTCGATTGATGCATAAGGAGCTTTAATTGAAACGACTACGGATTTACTATCCCCGCTCTAGTCACTTCTAGCATCCAAGATGCTGGAAATTTTTCAGTGGACTCGTTCATTCTCGTCATCACCTGCAAGAATGGGAAACCATATCAGCTCGTGAACCAGTCAGTCCGATTTGGAACGGATACAACTTTTTCGACTTAGGGAGAGCCAATCCTAATTAGGTTGCTCCTTCTTCATAATTTGATTCATTTTGTCATTGGAATCCCAATGGGTGACATCTGCTGAAGGCGCATTTCTTTTCATCTTATAGGGAAGACAAATTTTCCTTCGTTTGTCTTTGACCATCTTATCATGTTTTTCACCTGAGAGGAAAAGATAGGAAATATTATGCCGGTATCTGATTGAAAATCAATTAGGAACGACACGTCTTTACACTTGACCCGGCTGCCCCGGTCAGGTGGCGTTTGCCCTAGTTAAGTGGGATTTGCCCCAGTTGACTGCTTTGATCCACTTGACAGTTCTTGCTATTTTCTTTTTCAATTTGGGGTTATCTGCCGTTTGGAGTTTCTCGTCCCCTTTTCATCTCGATGGGCCTTTGCCCCGGTATGCTTTTTTGTGAGAAGTCGGCTCATTTGTCTGTCTTCAAATGTCCATCCCGGTGGCTCGAGTTGTCGACCAGCTTCAATCTTCTTGAAGCACCGCTCCGTTTCTCTTGGGCGTTCCATGCTTTGGGCGGCACACCTAAGATGCCATGAAGGCAGTTAGCCCAAATATGGAAAAGAGAGTCCATACATGACGAATTTTTCTTAGAAACACATTTTGAAAGATTTGATTAGAAGGTGGGGAACGGGGGCTAATCCTCTTATCATCGGATATCTTCGCTGCCCTGAAAGGTTTTGAAAACCAGGAGACATGTGGGAAATCAGGTCTCAGGAATTTTTCTCTTTTTTTCTTGTTGTTTTTTTTGTTTTTGTTTGTTTTTGTTTTTTTTTTTTCGTCATTGACCGATTTGTGGTGCTCCCCCATGTCCCCATTTTTTTATTTTTGATTTTTGATTTTTGATGTTTTTTTTTTGAAACTGCACTTGAGATTACAAATGAAGTAAAATGCAAATAAACTAAAGAGTAATGATGGAAAGGAAGAAGTGACTCCCTTATCCATGTAATCGGCCGTCATTGTTTGTCCGATCAGCTGGGTTGGCATAGTCTTCGATAGGGTTATTCATGTACATCTTGTCCAGTCCTTGGCACTCCGATGACGGGTCTTGCTGGCTATTCTGCTTTATCTCCTCGAGATCCAAAACGCCACTGTCGATGAGTTTCTGCGTCTTGATTTTCAGTCGAATACAGTTGTCTGCGTTGTGCCCCTTCTCCTCTGCATGGTAGGCGCACGACATGGCTTCATCATATCCTTCGGACAATGGAGGATTATACCTCGACACCTCCTTGGTCACCATCTCTTTTTCCGAGAGTATTGGGAGCAGTTTTGATAGTGGCATGGGAAGTGATGTAAACTGTATTGGCGACTTCTTCTTGGGCTCGCAAACTCTCGATGTTCCGCACAAGGCATTACCCCGGATAGGAGTTGGGGCCGACGGGTCTTCCTGCTTCAATGAGCTTGGTATGACTGTCTTGTTAGCCTCACATACCGGACGATGCCTTCTAAGTGGCGTCTCGCCCCCTTTGTTGGCATTCCAGGTGAACTTTCTGTCCTCTCGGGACGCTTCTTCCAGACGCTCTCCGTACTCCTCTAATTCTTCGATCTCTTCAATGTCCTCGACACTCAATGAGTACCCAGCAGGGATCTCCCGTGACTCTTTCCTCATAGTCTCTACCGCATATCCTTTAGAGGTTAAGTTAAACTTCTCGAAGGATGCCGTAAAAGCGGGGTCTTCAACCCTACCGATGATGCCCATATTACCCATCTCGGCTAAGCATGGTTCTTTTTGCCCCATCGAGGTGGTACCCTTCTTAGGGTTTCGAGAAGATAAAGCTGGTACCTCATGTAATTCGGGTACGTTGATGATAAGCCTTAGATCACCTTCTGGTCCATCCTTGGATACATCGCTGATTTCGCGATCCGGCAAAAGGTCTGGCCGGACGTCGAGTCCTGCCCTATCGAACACCAGCAGGTTGTTGTCGATGAGAGCTTGCACATCATACTGTAGTGCTCGACAATTGTCGACATTATGTCCCTTCTCACCCATATGGTACGCACATGTCCGATTCATGTCAAACCCTGGGAACTTTGGCGGTTTCGCCCTCGGTGTTTCTTGGGCTACCAACCTTTCCTCCAAAAGTCGAGGGAGTAGTTCTGACATCGGAAGTGGTAGTGGTGTAAAGAAAGGAGGACCTCTCTTGCTTGATTGGCCAGCTTTCTCTATCTTGGGCGCTGGTTGTCTCCGGTGAGGGACGGAATCAGGTGACTGATGTTTCGACTTGTGTTCAGAAATTTGACTTGCGACCATCGTCCCTCGATAGTTGGTCTTCATCTCCTTGACCGGCTCTTTACTCATTTGAGAAGATTCTCCACGCCTTTGTTTGTCTCTGATTATACTATTGCACTTAGCCCACTCCAACCTTTCACCCGCGTGTACCAATTGTGAAAATGATTGGTAATGAGCCGTACTCAACCGACTGAAGGAATCATAGGGGAGAGCTTTCAGAAAGTGCTCTATTAACTCCTCTTCGTCCAATGGAGGTTGGACTCGGGCTGCTTTCGCTCTCCACCTTTGTGCGAATGATTTAAAGCTTTCATTTCTTCTTTGCCTCACAAGTACCAGATCCATCCTGGTAGAGGTGGCCTTCCTGTTGAAATCGTATTGCTGGAGAAACTGATTGGCCAGATCGTCCCATTCTTGGATACCCTTGACGTCAAGCGCTGCAAACCATCCTAACGCGGGGCCAACCAGGCTATGCCGAAAATTCTGGACAAGAAGTGAATCATCCCAATCGTAATCAGCCATTGCTTCCAAATAGTAATCGATGTGAGTTTTCGGGCAGCCAATGCCATCGTATCTCTTGGCGAATTCTGGCCTTTGTAGAATCTCAGGCATCCCCCTTTTAAGACGTGTGAGAGAGGCGTTGGGCGGACAGGTTTCGACGTTGGTTGGGCTTACGTGACCTTCAACGTTCTTCTGGTGACTAGAGTCTTTCTCTCGAATTAGGTATGTGACGAACAGATTCTCTCCAGTCAATGTATCTCCCTCAATAATACCAAGCTTTCCTTTGTGCTCTTTTTCCAGATCGGCCATCATAGGTTTGCTCTCGGGGAAGACCTTTGCTCCTTCAGCTTGATCAATGTCCGATATTTTAGGCAAAATAGGCCGGACGGTCGGGTCGAGATTGGAGATCGTCGGGGATGCCCCTTGTATGGTGAGGATGAGTGTCTTCATTTATGTCATCATTGCGAGCACCTGAGACAACTGACTCTCCAGGGTGGTCAAGCGCTTTTCTATGCCATCCTGGTCCATTTCAACCTGTGACTGATTCTTCAGACAAGTCCTCGGATTTTGATTCTGGAAATTACCTGTTCGAATGACAGGAATATGTCAGAAAGGGAAGTAAAGCATAAATCCTTTCAATTTTATGCTTTCTTGTGAATAACGAAGATAAGGACTTTTACACAAGCCTTAGCCTCATGTGAAGAGTTTTTACCGATGTTTTTCAAGAGAAAACATAAAACTAAAAGGAGCGTAATCCACGGTTATTACTTTTGGCAAATCCCCAGAAAATCTGTGGAATTTCCAAGAAGATAAAAATGCAATTCCAATGTGTCCTAAATTCGGCGAGAGA
Source organism: Rhodomyrtus psidioides (assembly GCA_021437785.1). Taxonomy (NCBI): domain Eukaryota; kingdom Viridiplantae; phylum Streptophyta; class Magnoliopsida; order Myrtales; family Myrtaceae; genus Rhodomyrtus; species Rhodomyrtus psidioides. The sequence continues at coordinate 3,182,568 of JAILYB010000071.1, read as the reverse complement.
TAGGACATCCAAATTGAAATGATTTCCCAAAGGTAATTTGGATATCAGGTCTCCTCTTGAATTCAGGAGACATGGACGACTTTAGTTAATTACCAATGATTACCAATGATGCATGCTATAGGCCGGTGCAATTCCATGTCCAGCGCATCATGAAATGAATGTTAGATTCTCGTACTTGGGTTAAATACCAAGTGTGAGTTCTAACGAAAATTTCATCTGGGCGAGACACGCAATTGAATCGGAAAATCTGAATGGTTGAGAGAAATTCCAGTGTCACATTCCAATGTCAAGACACTTAGACAAGACTTAGGAATCGAGGTGTAAAAGATAGATGGGAGGCCCACAGACGGGTGCTCCTTACAGACTCGATGATCCTGATAAAAGAAAAGGGACAATTGGAATGTAGCCCTTAAGAACCTAAAGAGATGCCCCAAGTTGGGTCTTCAAGGGACGACGCTTGGTGTCTTCGGTTCGGCCCTTCGGATCTTTATTTCGTCAGATGTCCTTTTGATGATGTCCGGAAGATGTCTCGGATTTGCTGTTATCGCATGTCCTTCAACTATCGGCATGGTTACTGGATCATTTCTTGGACAGCTCGAAGAGGGTAAACTCCGTTGAATGTCCCGACAGTCTGATGGCGGATGAAGCGTCGCTCATACTTGAATACGTCCGGGATGTGGGACCGACTTGGAGAGATCATCTCTTCTATCCATACTCTAACATGGAATTAGACTCAACCATCGGACTTGATGAATGCAGCATGCTGTGCAAAATAAAAAAAGGCTGCAAGTGAATTTAAATAGAAACGGCAGGACCTTACCATGAGAGGTACCCAATGATTTTTGGTTTTAGGTATACCAACCATCCATATACATGCGCATGAGACAAGTGAGGCTTGACTCTAGAAATCAAAATGGCTTAGGTGAGGAACCTAGAGGCTTCCCTCTATCCGAGTCGATAAATTCGTCCATGAGCGCAATCCACAACAAATGGATAAAAGTCTCGACTTGGATAGTGAGCGGGATCGAATATGGTCGACCCCAGCGCAATCCACGCTAGAGCGTTGCATATCGATCCCTGATCTATGGCTACCTGAAAATGTGATTTCGCGGCCTGGGTTTGGGCGCTTTGTGCAAAGTGTCGTGATCCTCAAATATGCAGTGAATCATGCGCAACAATTTATATATCAATCAGCGCTTCAAATCATCCATATAACATACATTCCTACGCCCATCCTGCATAAGACAATGTTAATCACAGACTACACCCCTTATCACTCCAATATGCAAAAACATATAACACCTATCGTGAGCGGACTTACCTCACCTTCAAGAGCGCCTGCAGGGTTAGAAAAATCACTCAACGTTTTAATTACGGCCTAAGTCCACTTGAGGTCCAGAACCAAGTGTTCTAGAACAATGTCCCCAGTGGAGTCGCCAGCTGTCGCGACCCGTCCGAAAATCAACGGACCCGGCTAATAGATTACCGATCGCGGGCTTTGGATCGGCGCGGGCCCTCCCAGGCCCATACCAAATCACGGCGGGAGTGTCTTTTGAGGGATTCGACGATAAGAGTCGATCGCTTTCGACCTTCAGTGTGGTCGTGATGGCATGTGCAAATTGTGCATGCATTTGGAGTCGCCACCGGTCTTTCTTGGAGGGTAGACCGGAAACCTTACTGACCGATTGGGAGAGATCGATCAGTTCTGCGGAACCAGAGATTTTGGGTTCGGGGACTTGGTTACGCTGGTGTCATTACCAACGCCCTTTCGGTACCTAACGCGAGAGATTTTCCTGGCTAAGAGTTCATGCAGGCGCAATTTTGGGTGAGATAGGTATGAGTCAGGGTTTCATGCAGATTGGAAGACTATTCCTATCAATCACAGTCAATTTTAATGAAAGCGCAAGTCAAGTGCATAAATAAATCATGTCAATGCACATCAATTTCAATCATTGGCCTCCTAGTATAGCCATAAGGGCTTAGGGAAGGTGTGATTTCAGACCAAGGGTAAAATTGGAAGATTTGGGGACGATTAGCCCGAAGGGCAAAATCGTCATTTTTGGAAGGTTTGGATACCGAATTACCCAAAATATTCCATGGCCAGTTGATTGTGGCCATTTCCCATTTTTGAGAATTTTTTGGAATTTCTTGATTTTTCTTCAATTTTTGGAAGACGATTCGCCCAAAGGGAGAAATCGTCATTTTCAAGGAGGTTCGGGGTTCAAAACACCCGGGATGAGCCTTGGCCAGTTGTTTGTGGCCATTTCCTATTTTTTGGGGATTTTTCTGGATTTTTTTAGAATTTTTTTGGAAGATAGTTTGCCGGAAGGGCAAAACCGTCATTTCGGAAAAGATCGGGAGTCGAAAGACCCGGAACAGGTAATGGCCAGTTGAATGTGGCCATTTCCTATTTTCTGGAATTTTTTAGAATTTTTCTGAATTTTCTGAATTTTTTTGAATTTTTTATGATTTTCTATTTTTTATTGATTTTTTTATTTTTTATTATTTTTATAATTTAAAAATATTTTCCGGGCCGGGTTAAACCCGGCCCACGCCTCTCGGGCGCCCGGCCCGACCCTAGGGGTCGACACCGGCCTAAAACGACACCGTTTTATATTTTTAAACATTTTTTCCTATTTTTTTAACATTTTTTTATTTTTTTATCCATTTTATTTAATTATCCGAAAATTCCCCAGATCGGACGGTCCACATCGTGCCACGTGGCTTCGTCTCGTGCGTCCGATCTAAGACTAGATCGGACGTCCCTCAGTGAGCCACGTGGCCAAATCGTAGCCGTCGGATCAAAAATCGATTATTTTCTTTTTTAGGAAAACCACACAAATCGGACGCTCTAGAACGTGCCACGTGGCCTCCTCTGGTGCGTCCGATCTTGTACAAGATCGGACGTCCCTCAGTGAGCCACGTGGCACATCCTCGTCCGCCGGATCGATTATTCGAAAATCATTTATTTAATTTTCCAAAAAATCCAGGATCGTGACACGTGTCGCGATCGTGGCCGTCTGTTTGTTTTATTTGGAAATACATGGATCGGACCCCACCTAGCTGACGTGGCTGCCTACGTGGCACGCCACGTCGGCCGTTGACCGTTGACCGGCCGGAGGGTCGCCGGAGAAGACGATGAACAGTGACAATTCCGGCGGGAATAGTACAAATTCCGGCGATGTCGCCGGAAAATTACGAAACGGGCCCGAAACTTGGTATTATTCGCCCGTTCTTGCGGCATTCGACTCCTTAGACACTCAGCATCAACATACAACACAAATAATAACCATGAACACTCTAAAAACCGGCGAACCGGACCTCCCCGAACCCAACTCCGGCGAGCCGATTTGCAAATTTTTTTTTGCGTTTAAACTTGATTCCAACCGTTCACATAGCATCCAAGGGAGGTTTGAGGACTTACCTGGGGTCCCTCGATGGTCGGCGGCCGCCGGAAATCCCTCGTCGAGCTCCCGGTCCGGATCAAGGCCGGCGAAGCTTCGAGCCGTGTTTCGTCACGGTTCAATGCAAAACAAAGGTCAACACAAGCTTAGAGTCGGTTCTAGGATTAACTTAGGGCCATAAACGAACATATGCCACTCGAATCACGCACGGCCGGGGACGAAACCGAGTTGAGACATGCATCGGCATTTCACCGAACACATGGCGTGCATAAGAAAATATGAAGATCCGGCGAGATACCGACCTATCCGGAGCTCGCCAACGACGATTGAGGTTCCGGCGAAGCTTAGTGTGGCCTCTTGAAGGTCGAGGACGCCCGCTCTTCCTCGGTTTTTCGCCAAAAAAACCCCTTCTCTCTCTCGGCTCCCCCTTTTCCCTTAAACCCGAGCACCCCCCTTCTATCGTGGCCGACCGGCCCGTTTTCGATGCCCTCGCCTCTGCCAAACGCGACCCACGCCTGCCCACATGCTTCCCATGCTCGTTGTCATTTTTTCTTTTGAAAACCGCATGTTCCCACGTTCCCCTGTTTTTTTCACATTCTTTCCACGGGTCTGCTGCACATTCTGTGCATTGCTGCAGACCCGGGTCGGACCGGGTCGGGTCGGGCCTGACCCGACCGGCCCGGTTCGGCCAAATCGCCCAAATCGCCAAATTGACCCCCCAAATGACCTCTTTTCATGAAATTGATGGCAAAATCGGATTCCTTGACATGTTTTCCATCAAATATGGGTATTTTCGTGAATCAATTTATTGAAATTCTGTGAAAACCCCAAATTGTCCCTAGGATCCGAAATTTAATTTCGCCAAATCGAAGGCCTAAACGATCGAATTAACCAAAATTGAGCCCACCAATGGATTCACCATGATGAAAAATGTTGGGTAGAGGTGTTTAATTTTAATGGGTGTGCCCGTGTGAAATTTAATTTCAAAAATTGTGAAACCGGGGACTAAATTGAAAGATTTTTATGCAATTAAGCCATTTTGGTTAAAATTGATCAAATTGGAGGGCAAATTGACCCAATTGCATTTCAATACTTTGGAGTCCAATGTCATAGCTTATAAAAACCAATAATTGAAAATTAAAAGACTCGAAAAGGATTTTTTAGGCTCGGTTCGGGATTATGTTTGTGAAGGAAACCCATGCATCGAGCCAAATTTCCCTGATAAAAAGTGAAAATATTAAATAGGGAATTAAAATAAAATTTCTGAATATTTTTTTGTAATTTTCTGACTACGGATGGTATTATTTCTGATTTTTTGGGTATTTTAATAATTAAATAAATAACAAAAAATATTAAAAAATACAAAAAATATTTTTTGTTCAAAATTGGTTCCTAAGGCTAGGCTAAGGCTTCCAAAGTTGATTTTGTAATTTTTTGACCTTTTTTGCTATTTTTAATTAATTTTAGAAATAAAATCTAAAATAAAAGATGGTTAAAAATCAGGTGTCAACACTATCTTATCTATCTAAGGCAATTGAATTTTTGAGATAAGATTTTCAATAAACCTTACATTTTTATATCTTTCTTTGGATTTTCAAATAATAAAACCATCAATCAAATATGGAAATAAAGATATGCATGATTCTGAAAATATTTTTCGATTCAAATTTTGATAACAAATTGAATCGAGGAGTCAAATCCAGTATTTAAGATCACAGCCCAGCATGGAAGAATTGGAACGAGAGCTGCTGAAACTCACTTTGCAAAGGAGACGTACTACTCCAAAGATATTTTGGGTCTGGAGCCGAATCCAGAAAACTTTTGTATGCAATTTCTTTTTCAATAAAAACTTGGGTTGACGGTACAACAAGAACTAGGGGTGAGCATGATTCCAGGGTAGAACCTGAAACCTGTAGAACCGGACTAGTGGGAACCGATTGGTTTCGGGTTCCAAGGTATAAAGGGTAGGTTCCAAGTTCCAAAAATTAGGGAACCTGCTTTGACGGGTAGGTTCCAGGTTCTAGGTAAATGGAACCTGGGGCAAGCTTTTATATTTTTTCTTAGCATATATCTTCACGTCATTCTAAGATATTTCATAAGGACGATGATGAGTATGTAATTCAGAACTACTTTATCATTGAGTCTTTTACTTTGTTATTGGATCATACTTTTCGTGTGTCTAAATATAAGTTGTGGTTAGTAGATTTTGTAGTAGATGGTGGTCATTAGATGTAATTAGTCACATTGATCGTTCTATCAAGAATATATATGCAGAACCTGAGTGGAACCTGGAACCGACCCTGGAACCTGAGACAGGGTAGGTTCTAGGTTCCAAGTTATGCAGGGTAGGTTCCAGGTTCCAAAAAATGAGGAACCTGTATAGACGGGTAGGTTCTAGGTTCCAGGTGGAACCTGTACGGAACTTGGAACCGCTCACCCCTAACAAGAACAGCCAGAACTCACTCTACAAAATTAAAAAGAGATAAGTGCAATTGAGTTATAAAATTATCAAAAAGTGAAATCAAATCTTATCAAATCGGTACAATTAAACTCTATCCAATTTGACTAACCAAAAATGTTCATGTAACTTTTTCTATTGTTTTCGTCCGACAAACACGTTAAGATTAACTAAAGCACTAAATCAACATCGTTTTAATCGAAATCCTAATTTTTACACCAAATCTTAGTCATATTAGGCTAAAAATCTTTTAAATTTTTTCCAAAAGAAAAAGACAAACTAAAAAAGGCTAAAAGAAGTAATAAAAAAAAGAGGAAAAAAAAAACCATTGGCAAAAGGAGGGTGACGGCCCGTCACCAATGGGGTGTCAATGATGGGTGGTTGCCTGGGCCTCGGCGGCGGTTGGAAGGACCTCGCCTGTAATTTTTTTTCTTTTCTACTTCTTTTAAAAATTCAATTTTTTCTTGTTAACCCAATTTAACTAAAATTTAGATTACAATTTGAGATTTTGATCAAAACGACGTGGTTTTAGTGCTTTAGTTGACCTTACGGCCACGTAGAAGAGAGAAAATAAAGAAAAAGTCAAGTCAGTATTTTCCATTAGTCAAGTTTGACTGACTTCACTCAATAATTTGATTGCAAGCATTGGATAAATTTTAAGATTTTAATCGCACGATAAGTTTTAGGGTTTTTAGTGCACTTTTCCCATTTAAAATTGCATAAAAGTTGACCTAATCCGGAAAGCTTTTGTTTCAAACCAAAGTCGTACGTTGAGGAAGACGCCATCCATGCCCCCAAACCCCACACACCATGATTCGAGGAATAAATGTCGTGAGAGTCTTCTTCCGGGGGTCCATTCGGGTCGGATTATAATCATCACCAAACTCATTATTAAAAAAATACTTAGAAAACGATGGCAAAGTTAATTATTCTAATGGGTGCGCAACATGAAATGTTCCACCACGTAGTCGCTCAATCAAATCGGCCGCGATTGAGTATTATAATTACATCAAATCCGTGGCCCAATTATTCACTGCCGTTTGTTTAATAAAGAGTAGTATTATATCCTATGGTAGTGGCTAGGGTAAGGAAATGACCTACAATAATTATCCATTAAATATAATGGGAGATTTAAGAAATCGCAATAACGATGCACCATTAGCATAGCGGAATATGTGCATTCGCGTGCTTACAATATCTCTTTCCTGCGCCATATAATTTGTCTTTACGTCGTGAAAATCGCGTTACGGGAGCCGCCCGATTAAAATGACAATCTGCATGGGTCAAGAACTAATTGATATTTTATAAATGTCGGATAAGGAATTGGATCAAGAACTAATCTTATGCCGAAATTAAATAATAAAGATTATGTAAAAGGTACATGATGGCTGCAGGATTAATACGGCACATACTCCTATATATATATATATATATATATAAAAGATACGTTCATGGTACATGTGACAAGATTGGGACAAGAGAGAGGCAAAAGATAAGGCCACCAAGGGACAAACCCAGCATGAGAATCTTGACATTGGGACAAGATGTGTCATTGTGTGTGAAATCTCTCCTAAATCCCAGTTTGGATCCTTCCTTAAACCATCTTTTGTCCAATGCATATGATGGAATGTTCTTCTATAGCCCACCCCCAAACAATATTTATTTTCTTTCTTCTTTCTTCTTTCTTCTTTTTTTTTTTTGGGTGAGATTTAGCTTAACCTTGACACGTGTTGGGGATTATGTTGATTTGTTTGGTACCACACCATTATTTATCATCCAATGGGGTCCAACTAATCTTGTAAATCTAGTTCAGTTTGCTTATTTTTTTCCTTCTCGAGCGACAAGATTCATGTTTTTTTTTCTTTATCTCGGGTATAGAGAGAGAGAGACTCTCAAACTGTGAATAGCTTTCGAGTCAGAACATAGAGGTAGAATCTCCACGGAATGTATGAAATTTGAAAGCATCTCTAGATTCCCAATTTGAACCTGTTTTTGATGCACTTCTACATTCTCTTCACAAGATTCCCCGGCTATTTTGGATTCTTGATGAGATTTATGTGTCAGAATTTGACAAAAGGCAGAATATCGATCAACTTCATCCCTTCTGGAAAAATCAGCTTCAGATTTTGTGGTATATTCGTTCAAGCATTAGAGTTTTTACTCTATGCAATGTGGATTTGTTCTGCCGATGCTCATTCTGGACCTTGGAAATAGCAAGATGTACTATAGCATGCTATGTAAGACGAAAGAATCAATGCCGTTTTAATCAAAGAGAACCATATGTGGAGGTGCTTCTGATGTGACGTCCAGAAATTCTTTTGTTCCAGAGAGAACGTATTTTGATAGCTAGGACTTGTTGCTGGCTAGATGCCAAAGAGCGGTTTGTCAATGGTCCAAATGTCTTTCTTGGTCGCCCTTATGGTAAAATGAAGTCCGCTCCCCTTGATCATGATATTGTTAGCATTAGTTAATGAAGTATAGAGGTGTAGCGTAGTTTGTTCGACTCGCATTATTTGGCGTCCTAAATTTGTACGCGGGTCTTGGGTTTTGAACTTCTGTGGACACTTGATGTTCTTGTTCTTGCAATTATAATTGAAGGCCATCGTGAGTTTCCATTCCTCTTCCGATTATACTTTTTCCCATGAATGTGAATCCATGCATATACAGAGTCTATATGAATCTGGTCAACGTCAGTGGTTCATGGGAGCCTATAAGCGCAAAGAGTCAATTAGAGCGGCGTCCCGTCATTTTCTAGGGGCCTACAAGTGCAAAGAGTCAATTAGGGCGGCTGATAACAAGAAAGTTATGCAATTTGGCCTGTAAGTCTAGTTCAATTATGTGTTCGGATTAAAAATGGTATTAGCAAATTATTAACATGATCATATGCGTCTAAACTCAACTAAGCGGTTTTGCCAACAAGTTTAGCTCGACTTCCCTTGCCCCTCCCCCCCCCCCCCCCTCTCTCTCTCTCCTCTCGGTTCCTCAGGCAACGGGAAGGCTTCTTCTTGTTCTGTCAGATCTGGATTTCCTACCATAATGGTACGGGTTCCATCATCGATCTGGACTTTCCAATTCAAAATGGACGGTCCAGATCAGTCCACATCATTTTCCACTAAAAGACTATGGATTGATCTGGGCTATCATTTTGAATTGGATGGCCAAGATTTAATGGCACTTCTCCCTTTATGGTAGGAAATCCAGTTATCAATAACTTATTAAACATATAAGGAAACTAAGCTGAACATGTTCATCATATTAATCAAAGTAAAAGTTCAGGGATCACGTTACATGTTGAGTTAAAGTTGAGAGATCATATTAGTCATATTAAATGTTCAAGAACCACGTTGCATATGGGGTCAAGATCATTTGTACCATTACCCCTTAAATAAAGGGAAGCGAGTCTCGAACGCTTCTTTGAAATTTGCAAAAGCATGAGAAAGCTCTGAGAAAAAAAGGACGGAGACGTAGAAGAAACTTCTGATATCAGAATGGTCAATCAAGGCGAGTAGAGTCTATCGAAATGTCCATTGACTCTAAAACAATATGCAGCTCCAACACGAATTAAGCATTTTCGGACACTTTAAGTTAGTCTCTGAACTATAAGAAAATGTTCAACGTTGTCCCAGAACTTGAATTAATGGAAAGACTACATTAAATATTTTCATATAATTCAAGGATTAAATTAAACATGTTTCAAAAGTTTCGAAACCATATTGATCAAAATAAAAATTCAAAGATCACGTTGCATATTGGATTAAAGTTTAGAAACCATATTGATCATATTAAAAGTTCAAAGATTATATTACATATTAAATCAGGATCATTTGTATCATTATCTTTAAATAAATGGAAGGATTTTCGGACGCTTCTTTGGAATTTCCAAAACCATGAGAAAGCTCTGAGAAAAAAAGGGATGGAGACCTGGAAGAAGCTTCTAATATCAGAATCGTCAATCACGGCAAGTAGATTCTATCAAAACGGGATCCGGCTCCTCTGCCTTAAACGCAGAGGAGCCATTAAATCCCCACCGCCCCATTCCCCTTTTTATAGGGGGCAAATGTTTGTGGGCGGTGGGGATTTGTCTGCCTTACTTACAAAAAGTAAGGCAGACGATCCAGACGCCAAAACTTTTGTGCTGATGACAGGACTGTACTGAGCTGCTTGTGCCCTTGCTGGATTTGCTGCGTTGGGGTGGCGAAGCTGGCCACGACCCTCCCCAAGCTTCCGATCAATAATCTTCGCAGGTTCACTGAGATGATTCCATGTTGAGGTCTCCCTATTTGATTTCTTCTCCCTCCATTCGTTCTTTTTTTTTTCTCCCTATCTTGTTTATTAATTCCGAGATCTGACCAAGACCCAAAACAGACTCGGCCCCAAATCTTTATGATAGCCAGAATTGAAGTCATTACCCGACCCGAGCGTAAATACTCAAAAAATCGGGTCTTGCCCGGGTCGGTTCATGTTTCGCTTCTGGATATATTGTTTGATTTTGACACCCCTATCAGTAATGATCGTATTAATTTAATTATTTGTATTATTTGTTTATTTTAAGTGGTTTTCTTATTCAGTATTTTTTCACACCCTCACACAGGCCCAGCCCGGAAAGGCTGCAACAAGAACAGCTGGAACCGACAGTGATTAGTAAAAAAAATTGTACTCGTCTGTGCAAGACGATGGGCCCCATAGACAACGAGGTTGGGTGGTTCGCGAGCCCACTTCACTCAACGGCTAAATCCAGTCATTTTTTAAGCGCAAAGTACCCAAAAATCAACTCTGCCTGGTAATGTCGTCGGGCAACCTGAGTACAGGCATTTTGTTCCTTGATATTCACTGAGAAATCGGTTCAAGAATCATCCGAGGAGTAAAAATGAAACGTAACCTCCCACACAAACCTGTCCAAAGCAACAAGAAGAGCAGACGTCGAAGAGCTGGTGATTCCGTTGCGTCTGGTTCCTCCACTACTTCGGCGGGCAGTGACAACTACGATGTATTCTTGAGCTTTAGGGGAAAGGATACTCGCAAAACCTTTGGGGATCACCTCTACAACGGTCTCGTCGATGCTGGAATTCGAGTGTTCAGAGACAGCGATGAGCTTAGCGAAGGTGAGGAGATCGGCACCAACCTTTTTCAGGCCATCAGGAACAGTAAGATCTCGATCCCGATTCTCTCTCGAAACTATGCTTCGAGTAAATGGTGCCTTCAAGAGCTCGTTGAGATGACAGAGTGCATGAAGAGCGCCGGGCACGTTGTCTTTCCTATCTTCTACCGGGTTGAACCGTTCCATGTGCGATACCAAAAAGGGAGCTTTGGAGAGACGTTCTCCCATTTAAGTGAGAAGTATTCTGAGGAAGAAATCGCAAAATGGAAACAAGCACTCCAAGAAGTGGCTTCCCTTACGGGATGGGAATCGAAGAAAACTGCCAACGGGTATTTCATTTTCTATCACAACCTTGTTTTTATTCTTTCAACAGGATCTTGCTTGTGTTGGAGGCTATAAATTCGTCTGTTTCTCAACTCGTGCTTGCTTTTTTCACTCTTACATGCTTTAGTGTTAAAATAATTAACGTAACAGGGTATTATTGAACCTCTAATGCATTTTAGCTCAATGCTTTATGAACAGCCACGAAGGAGAATTGGTGAAAATGGTCGTCAGAAAAGTTTTTAGCGAGTTGAAGAAGGCGTATCAGCTGGTTGTTCCCGAACAGCTTGTCGGAATCGATAACGCTGTGGCGGATATCTTGGAATTGCTGGACGATGACCTTAGCACTACACGAGTTGTTGGTATTCATGGAATGGGAGGCATCGGTAAGACCACTTTAGCTAAGTTTGTCTACAATAAGCTCTCCGACCAGTTTCATCATCGCAGTTTCATTGCGGATATTCGAGAATCCACGCGGCGCCGGGGTACTTCATGTTTGCATAATCAATTAATATCTGATATACTGAAAATGAACGTACAAGTGTCTAATACTGATGAAGGAATCAGGATCATGGAATCTAGATTCAAATGTAAGAAAGTCCTGCTTCTTCTAGATGACGTGGATGATAAGGATCAGATCAAAGCTTTGATTGGAAATCACGACTGGTTTGAGAAGGGAAGTAGGATAATAATTACCACGAGAATAAGGTCCGTTCTTAATGATGCTAGGGTGACATCCACGTACGAACCCAAGGGAATTGCTATGGATAAATCCTTGATATTGTTTAGTAGACATGCCTTTATGAGGGACTTTCCTCCATGTGAATTTGAGTCTCTCTCTCGTGCTGTCGTGTCCACTACTAGAGGGCTTCCCCTAGCTCTCGAAGTTATAGGTTCGTATTTGTGTGGACGAGACCGAGCATTTTGGCAAGATGCGTTAGAGAAGTTACAGAAAGTACCACATGAGAAAGTGCAAGAGAAACTAAGGATAAGTTATGACGGGTTAAGCCATGAGGAAAAACAGATATTTTTGGACATCGCTTGTTTCTTCAACGGATGTAGTCGACTAGTTGCATCCTGCATGTGGAAGGCTTGCAATTTTCTTCCGAATATGGGGATTGAAACATTGAGTTTGATGTCGCTAGTAAAAATTGACGATAATGGAAAAATGAGAATGCATGACCAACTGATGGACCTTGGTAGGGAAATTGTTCGTCAAGAAGATTACAAGACACCTATGCATCGAAGTAGGGTGTGGTTTCATGAGGAAGCCTTAGAAGTACTTCAAAGGAATAAGGTAATTTTAACCTCTATTGTTGGTTCTACTCTCTTTTGACATGATTTCTCTTAATGGGAATGAATTGCTAGACCTCATAGCCGACATTACTCTCCTTGTATTATTCCTTGATGTGATTAGGTAGACATTTTCTATTGGGTTGAAAAAAGAAAAGAAAAGTGCATTTACTAAAGAAAATGAAACTGCATTTAGATCCTTGATGGAATCCTGGTCAAACTGCAATTACTAAAGGAAGAAATTTAGTGATCACGCTTATTAAAATAGAGGGGAAATATAAAAAAAATCCTTCAAAAAATCTGAAGTGATACGCGCTTATCTTTGAATTTTTAACTGTTACCTAATAATACCGCATGAACTCTCATTTCATCATAGCCATCAACTTATTATTATTATAAGGTCTAAAAGTACATTTTCATCTAATCTTTTGGAAGAGGATTACTCTTTTCCCCTTAATTACTGTATAAAAATGAGTGATATGTAAAATAGGAGACAACTAAAGTAACTAAAGTGCGAATAATAGAAAACATAAATATCAACAACAATATTGAGCGACGAAATTCATTATTTGACAGCCACTTTCATAGAAGACATTTTGAAAAAAAAAAACAGTAAACAAGAGTTAAACAAGAATTGGAAAAGGCCTCAACAATCAAGGTGAAATGACGAAAATTGGTTACTGATTATCTATATTTAAGGGGTTCATTGATATAAAATAAGATTTTTATTTTTGTTTATTTATTTTTACATATTTATTTCTTTTCTCTCGATCGGTCTTGCTTTTATTTTATTTATCTTTGGGGTTCATCGATCGCCAACCCCAATTAGTTTGGGATAAATGTATTGTTGATATTGATGTTGATGGATATAAAATACGATTAATTAATGAACATATTTCAAACTTCATAAAAGGAAAGGATGTCCTAAAAGGATATGGTTAACCGAAATCCAATGCAATAATCTTAATATTATTATTATTATTATTTTGCTGATTGCTCCTCTCCACTGTTATGCAATATTTTGTGAAGGGAAAAGAAAAGGATCGCATTCAGGCCCTTCGGCTCCTCCAAAACCCCTCGCGCGTGGAACTCACAACGGAGCAATTTGAGACACTACCGAACTTAAGGTACCTTGATGTGCATAACGCAACACTGATTGGAGATTCCAGAGTCTTGCTTCCTCATTTACGATTCCTCGAGTTGAATAAATGTCCTGCATCCGTGCTCACTAGTTTTCATCTGGAGAAATTGTTGGTACTTTGTTTATCGGATTGCGACATATCAGAGCATTGGGAAGGTTGGAGTCGTCTCCAGGTCAGACGGAGAGCTATCTTGTTCTTTCTTTTGCTTTCTGATATTTTATTTTCTTTGCGAAAATTTATAAATCATTATATCTTGCAGGTGGCGAACCAGTTGAAAGCCCTAGCTCTTGTAAATTGCCTTTGTTTAAAAGTTTCTCCTGATATCTCAACCTTCCAAAATTTAGAGATATTAAGCTTCCAAAGATGTCGTAATCTGGAGCAAATTCACTCTTCTGTTGGAGAAGCCAAGGGCCTCCTTCTTTTGAACGTGTGCGGATGTCAGAAACTCCAAAAGCTACCCCAAGAAATCGGCAATTTGGAACAACTGGAGAAACTTTACATAGTGGGGACTGCTATAGAGGATATTCCTCCATGTATAGTTTCTTTGAAGAAGTTGGAGATACTTGCTGCCAATGATTGCAAATCATTGGCCAGACTTCCCGACTCAATCAGCCATCTGGTAAATTTATCGCTCCTTGACTTGAGTCGTTGCTCGAAATTATGTAGACTTCCGGAATGCATCGGATCCCTCGTGAAATTGCAGTACTTGTCATTAGAGGGAGTGGGTATTCCAGAAGATTCCCAGCTTGATCATCCTCCCTTTCATATCCCCAGCTCAATTGGGAAGTTGGAACTGTTGACTAAATTGAACTTGTCACGATCAGGCATTTGCGAATTACCTGAATCCATTGGGGATTTGGAAAACTTGAAAATTTTGAATATTGCTCATTGTGAGAAATTGAGGAGTTTGCCTAGTACTATTGGCAAGTTGGGCAGCCTTGAACAATTAGATGCCACCGAATGTCAGGGTTTAGGAGGGGAAATTCATATAGATGGGTTATCTTCACTAAAGATCCTTCGATTAAGTTCGACACGCATTTCTGGCTTATTCAATAAGGTCTCTCGTCTTGAGAAACTTGAAGAACTAGATGCCACAAATTGCAAGAGTCTGGGAGGGGAAATCCCAATTGATGGGTTGTCTTCACTGAAGATCCTTCGATTGAGATCGACAGATGTTTCTGGCTTCCCCGATGAATTCGATAAGCTTTCTCGTCTTGAGAAACTTGATTTGCAGGACTGCAAAATGCTTCAATCGCTGCCACAAAGCATCAGTAAGCTGCCTTCTCTGCAACACCTTAATTTGTTACGGTGTGACAATCTTCAGTCACTGCCAGAGCTTCCTGCTTGTTTGAAGGAATTGAGAGTCACCTGTCAGCATCACACATTGCCTCAACTTTCTCATCTAATCCACCTAAGAAGGTTCGGCATTGTGGGCTGCGGATTGCTGGAATCCATGCCGGATTTTCCCTCAGGAATATTGTGTCTTTATGTCCGACATTGTGATAGGTTGACAGAGTTACCGAGTTTGTCAAATTTGGAATTCTTGTCAAAATTAACTATCGATTCGTGCAGCAAGCTGACAGAAATCAAGGATATGGAAGCATTAATAAACTTAACAAAATTGTCGATATCAAGATGCGTTAAGTTATCCAGCTTTGACGGTCTTGAACATCTACAGTCTTTGAGATTCTTGCAGATGGATACGTTCCCAAGATTGAATGATGATCGCGATCAAGCTCGAGGCCTTGACAAATTGAAAAACTTGGAAGAGCTGCAGGTGCGGAGCTATCAGTCCCTTGTAAGACCGGACTTTTCACAATTAACACGTTTGAAGCGATTAATTGCTTGCAACTGCCAAAATCTAGTCGAAATCAAAGGCCTTGAAAGAGTGAAAGACTTGGAAGTGTTGGATATCAGGGGATGTAGATCCATTGAAGCATTACCGGACCTCTCATGCTTCAATAATCTGAAATATTTGAACATCGAAGGGTGCTGGAAGCTTGGTGATGTTCAACAGTTCAGGGACTGGAGAAAGTCGCGAATGTGAAAAAAAAATGAGGGATTCAGCTCCGAGCCTCAGCAAAGTGTCCACATCTGTCGAATTTCGCAAGATTGAATGAAATGATGGGGGTTAATCTCGCATGGTCTGGTGGAGACCACAGAGCTCCAGGAATCGAGGCGTTTAAAGTCTAAAAGACATCCAGCGATGCAACTTATCGGATCTTCATACGTTCATTGTTCTACTGCAGCAGAGAGAAACAACTGGTCCATGTAAAGACTGCTCCGACGAGTCGAGTACTTTGGTCACAATGTCCGGAACGATTCATGTTTAGCTTTGAAAGGTAAATAAAGCAGGCCACACTGTTCATAGCATTTCCAACTTGATAACACCATTTTCTTGATAGTCCGCTGTTATGCTTTTGTCCTTTTAAGTAGTTCAAGGAATGGAGACTCTGGATCGTTGGAGCAGTCAATAATACTTTCACAAGGAAGAGTAGAAGGATTTACCAATGTTTTGATAAATCAGTAAGTTACCTACCTTTTCCAAATTGTACAAGTGAAGCACTTGAATAGATTGTCAATAGTTCCGAATTTCTCCCATTATTAAATATTTTCGTCGACTCAGATTTTCTCTACTAAATGTATTAACAATTTGATACTAGCAACATACGAAGGAGGAGGTTTGATATTTAATCACTGAATTAAAAGATGGATTATATTCTTTTTTCTCCTTTCCCATTACATAAGAATGATTAGGTTCAATTTAACCATTTTCCATGACGACAGGATATGGTCTTCCTTCTCTTATGCGGTTCAAAGAACGGAGAAGGTGATGGAGGAGTATGACATGATGCTTCCGACAAAACAACTCTCATGAGAATGCCTTCTAAGGACATACTGATGTCATGAGCCATCAAGTAAGATTGCTCATCCTGGACAAGCTATCGATGACTATCACTAGCAAATCTGAGTTGTAGTTTTGTCGAAGTACCGAGTTTGAAGAATGATTTGCTTCCTCCCTGACATCTATTTGGTTATGTTTATTTACCTAAACGCAGATACATTCGATTTCGTTTTATCGGTGAGGATGCTCAAATGGAAGAATAGTTGCTGCAAATAAGCCATGTGTACTTTTCAGGAAACCCCTCAACTTCAGTTATCTCAGTCCCTTAAGAATTCTTTTCGTGTCAAGTCATTTGCATGTTTTTGGTACACTGCTATATTCTCTTCACAAGATCCCCTGTCCACTTTGGATTCTTGATGATATTTACATGTCGAATATGACCAAGCGCGGAATATCGATCAATCTCATTCCTTCTGGAAAAATCAGTTTCAGACTTTATGTCTTGTTTATTCGAGCATTAGAATTTTTTATGCAATGCAATGTGGATTTGTTCTGCCGATGCTCGTTCTGGAACTTTGAAATAGCAAAATATACTATAGCATACCATGTATTACTGATGTGAGATTAAGAATGAAGTGACTGTAAATGGACTCTTTGTTTTGGCACCAGAATGAAGGCAGAGCTGGATGTTGTTCAGTGGTTAACAAGTTGAAAACAGGCCGATGCACCAATTTGCAGGAGCTGTTAATGCCTTTCTTGGGGAAAGTTTTGCAGTTTTTGAAGCAGGTATTTGAATTGATGCGGTTTATGAAGGTTCCAATCTGTTACTATTGTTCTCGACAGTTAAGGCAGCTTGAGACTCTGGAATTTATATCCATCCGACTCCTGATTTGTTGAAGGATTAACACTTGACAGCAATTTCCTGATGGACTTGACAGCAATTTAGAAACAGATGACGCGTATGCGGAGTCTCAGGATTTCCATTCGAAATTCTTTTGTCCCAGAGAGAACGCTTTTTGATAGCCATTACAGCTGCCCATTAGATGCCAAAGAGCTGTTTGTCAATGATTTAAATGTCTTTCTTGGTCGCCCTTATGGTAAATCAAGTTCATTCCCCCTGAAATATAGAGTAGTATGTCCGATTTGCATTATTTGGCATCGTAAATTTGTATGCGGATCTTGCGTTTTGAACTCTGCGAAAACTTAATGTTCTTGTCTCTGCCATTGTAATTGAAGCTCATTACTCTTCCAATTCTACAGGAAAGGAGAACAGAGGCAATTTACAGTACTTGCTATTCTTTCTCCCATTTGTTGCGACAGACAGAAGTTGAACTGACAAAGACAAACAGCAGATACAAAAGAGAGAGTTTCGGGGCTTGTGGATTGATCTTCCGGCAAGCAAAGCAGCTTCCATGACAAGAGAGAGAACTGTCGACAACATCATCGACTTGGCATTTGGTTCCTTTAGATGGTCGCCCTCGGGGTTTTTGAAGTTGGCCATGCGGTTCAGCAAGTTTTGGCTGCACTGCTTACTCAAATAGTAATCCGGCCATGCATTTGGTTCCTTCAGATGGTCTCAACGTCACAACTTCAATGTATCTATGTGGGCGATACGACCTCGTCTAGGAATTAAAAGATCAAATTAAGCCATCACACAATCTGATATTGCAGCCAACATGAGTGCATTTGCTCCCTCCACAAGTTGGCTTGAGAATGAATAGATGATTTAGTGAAATTGTGAAACAACATAGCTTTTGCAGCAGGCACATTAACTTTTACTCACACTTGTTTTTACACCACACTTTTGGGAGTCTCTTCTTTCTTCTTGACTCATTAGGCCCTCTCGCAGAATTGTAAAAGCTACATATGCTAGTCCGGCGACAGGAATAAAGTGGGACAGGTCAGAGAGGAGGAAATCAAACTAATGAAGAAAGAGAGACCAGAAAATAAGGAGACTTTTCATGAAAAGATCTCTGATCAATAATAGAACAAGTCCACTTTTTCACATCTAAAGGATTCCTTCATTTGAACCAGAGAAACAATGTCACTCAACCGTTACCAAAGGGCTTGGCTTGAAAGGAAACAAGGAAGAAAACTAAAGGGAAGAAGAATTCGTAGACAGCATAAAAGTAAAGGGGATACCAGATTTTCTTCCTCACCCCCCCAAGCAGATTGAACATGATTGAACCCCGACTCCATAGTGAAGTCTACACGATGAGAACTTCCTTCCAGATGCAATCCAAGCTAAGAAGCAAAATCTATTCCAACAAAACCAAGAAACCATTGTACAATTGCGGATCTCCAGCAGACCTTCGCCAGCTAATAGTTATCGCGTTATTTTCCACAAACATCAAAATGTCGATTTTCTTCACCAGGACATCGTCCCTCAACTTACAGTAACTCGTGACGATAGTGGACACAGTCCTCGTATTCTATTTCTGGCGGGTGAGGCGGCTCAAAGAGTAGCACAGCTTTCTAAGGCTTCGCTTTTATGAGCCGGACATGTAGGTGTACCGTGTTTGGATTCAAGGTTTGACATGCCCCCACGAAATTTTCCCTACAATGTGAGCATGTAACCTACGACTACGAGTGTCATATTATACACATAAATGCAAAATACATCCAAAAATCGCTATCTGCTTCTTCAAAATTATCGATATCAAGGTCAGTTAGAGGTTCACCATTTCAACTTCATCAACAACCTCATTTTGGTATGGAGCTACAATGTCCTCCCGATGTTGATAACTATGAAAAAATCAGTTGCAATTTTTGGAGGCGTGAGCATGTTTGAGACTAAAGTCAAAGTTTGAGGTTTGTTTCGGATAAAAAAAAAAAAAAGGTCCGGGACAAAATTTGTTTTCCCCACTTTTGCTTTAACTTTTAAACTATGTCACATTTTCTGTGGTGTTGCTTCCTTTAAAAAAATTACCAATTGGTCAGGAAAAATTAAAGACAAGTGGAACATGAGTTTCCATAAATAAACCGTTCATCATTACAATTACAATGAGTGTTCTACATTAAAAAGAAAAAATCAAAACCAATAGTACTAAGAACATTTGAGCCAAAAGTAGAAAGAAGAAGAAGTAAGAACATGTAGTGTCCCATGCTTAATTTTTTTTATTATCAAACTTCATAAGTTAATGAAAAGCAAAGTGTTGATTTGCTTGTGCAGAAAAAAGATGGCATTATCTTTCGGAGCTTATGATTAAGCTTATAAAATCAATTTTGCCCGGTTATAAATCTAAAACAGACACGATGAGTCTGCTTTGTTAGATAAATGTAAAGTGGCACTGTCAATGAATGACTGCTTTTGGTGTGTGGCCGACTTGTGGCACTCTCTCTAAGTGACATCCATCTTAACATTTCTCTGGAAGAATTTGATCTTGAATTTTCCAGTTTAACCGAACTGAAAAAACGTATGCCTCATAGTCCAAGGGGCGTATAATCATGTTAAACATAATGACAATGTCTTACCCTCACGATTTAGTACAATTCTAGAGTAATTACTCCTTGTAATCTATTTCACAAGTCTATTCTCGTGCATAGCACTGTAATAATTGCTTCCATCTTAGAAAGAAAACGCAAAAGAGGAGAGAATTTCCTTACCCACGGAGGATCTCCATCTCGGTCACCTCTTAGATCTTCCTTGGATTCGCTCATGCTCAGCAACTTAACAGTGGATCTCATACTAATTCTAAAGGTCATCCATTAGGGAAAAAACAAGATGCCAGTCATTCTTTGGGGGTCCTACAAACGCAGAGTCAATCAGAGCGGCCCTCTCTAATTGACTCTCTGCGTTCGCTGGCCTTTGAGCGGGGCTGCTCTTAACTTTTCCTTTTTAATGGGAAGCTCTAGCTCGACTTGCTTAACTTTTTCCAGATGCTTGGCCAAACTCATTCACAAAGCAGTGCAATTCGGTCCGTAAGTCTAGATCAATCATGTGTCCGTTGTAGGTGCTCGTAGCAATGTTGTCAACACGTTCACATGTGATCAAACTCACTCGGAAAAGCTCCGTGGTGTCTAGCTCAACTTACTTTTTTCCATTTTTGTGTTTCCTTCTCGAGCGCCATGGAAAGTCTTCTTCATGTTCTTTCTTTAAAAAGTGAGGAGAAGTTGAATTCTCCGAACACCAATAGCTTGCGAGTTAGAACACGGAGGTAGAACCATCTGGGTGTATTTGCCAGAACTTTGAGGTTGGAAAGCATCTCTAGTCTCTAGATTCCCTGTAATAACATATAAAATCTACGGACACTTTGAGATTGTTTTTTTGAAAACTGACGTGGTAGAGTATAAGACTAATGCTATCGAGAAAGCTCCCAAGACATGATTGGAGAGATTCGAATTGGGAATCTCGTCAATTTAGCTGTCTAAAGCTCAAAGATCTTATCAACTCAGCTAAAGCCTCGTTGATATAGCTAAATTATTTATACCTTCACTGAACATGGATCCTTCACTTACTATTCATTTTAAGACTGCGTACGGCATGGAGGTCGGTACTTGGAACTTTATCGGATGAATTTGAGGTCTTGTTGACGTGGGTCTAGTGTTGATGGAGTCGCGGTTTCGCAGAGGTGGAACATGATATGATGGTTCACCAACGACAAAGTCTCTGATCAAAGCGGGTGGGCCCCATCGACAGCTAAATCCCACTTGCCCAAAAGAAAGGTTACGAACGGTTGATTTTTCATTGACTTGTCTACCTTTGCCCTCCCGACCCAACAGCCAACAGCACGTCTTGAATAATTGTACTAATTCATTTTCTATTGATTTGTCTCCTTTCTCCCTCCCCATGCATCATTTGTGTCCAAACTCAACTACGCGGTTCCCCGAATAAACTCTAGTTTTTCTTTTTCTTTTTCTTTTTCGTTCGCCTCCTCGAGCAACGGGAAGTCTTCTCCATGTTCTTTCTTTGTCACATTACACGTAGAATAAGAATCATTTATATCAGCGTCCCTTGAATAAACGAAAGCTAGTGTCGGAATCTTCTTTGAAATTTCCAAAACAATGAGAGAAAAAAAAAAGGATGGAGACGTAGAAGAAGCTTCTGATATCAGAATCGTCAATCACGGCGAGTAGACTCTATCAAAACGTCCATCGACTCTAAAACAATCTGCAGCTCCAACACGCGTTTCCTCTTTTGCCTGCATATACATCATGCTCTCACCTCTCCATCTTCCGCTCAGAATCATACGCATCTCTGTTTTCTGAAACCGAACTCTCGTATCTTGGAGAATCGGAGAAAAAAATTGGGAGAGTGCAGGGCTCTGGGGTTCTTGATAGCCTTGCCCTTCGCTTTCGTTTCCGTGATCTTGTCTCTGGTGGGTGCAGTTTCCTGTCGGCCCCTCTCTCTGTTTCCCTCTCTTCCTCTCTCTCTCTAGGTTAAACTCAAAACTTTTGTGCTAATGACAGGACTGTACTGAGCTGGTTGTGTGCCCTTGCTGGATTTGCTGCGTTGGGGGTGGCGAAGCTGGCCACGAGCCTCCCCAAGCTTACAATCAAGATTCTCCTTCTCGCAGGTTCACTAAGAAGCTTCCATGCTGAGATCTCCCTATTTGATTTCTTCTTCCTCCATTCGTCCCCCTTTTTTTTTTTTTCTTTTTCCCTTATCTTGTTTATTAATTCCGAGATCTGATCAAGACCCAAAACAGATTCGGCCCCAAATCTTTATGGTAGCCAGAATTGAAGTCATTACCCGACCCGAGCGTAAATACTCAAAAAATCAGGTCTTGCCCGGGTCGGTTCATGTTTCGCTTCTGGATATATTGTTTGATTTTGACACCGCTATGTAATGATCGTATTAATTTAATTATTTGTATATTTTAAGTGGTTTTCTTATTCAGTATTTTTTCAGACCCGCACACAGGCCCCAGCCCAAGAACAGCTGGAACCGACAGTGATTAGTTAAAAAAATTGTACTCGTAGCCCGACGAGAAAAGACGGTGGGCCCCGTAGACAGCTAGGATGTCCACTTCATGCGACGACTAAATCCAGTCATTTTGAAGTGTAGAGAAAATATTGGGTGGATAAGACACTCCACGTGGCTTAATAAAAAACCAATATTTTCTCCATGTTACTCGGCAAACTACACGGTTTTCAAAATGAATCGGACGCATGCGAACAAGAAATACATATTTAATTGACTAGTACTTGGTTAATAATTAACTAATGCTTCAGTGAGTGGAGCAGTTATCACAAGTTCAGTTGGTGCCTTTCCTAATTTGAATTGATTGATTTCATCGAGGGAATAATTAATCTTTCCCAAGCCAAATTATTCCTCCGGTCTTTTGGTTTGTATATAGCAAGATGTAGGTGCGTAACCCAGATCTCATCTCTTCTTTCATAAGCCGACTACAATTACTGTTCTAAGGTTTTGGGGAGAGGAGATTGTGGAGGAGCTAATGCCCTCGTGTTGGCTATAATACCAACATTTGCTTCTACATAAAAGCAGTGCATATCTAGATTCTCTTGACTGTTCCGGGACAATAAAATCACATATATTTTGGCTTGTCAAATGTACTAACCGTTGATAAAAACTCATCTATTATATTTTGATATTGACAAAACTATCCTTAGTCTAATTGAACTCGGTTATATATTACTGTATTTTATTTCAAGTGAGACACGAGAAAATAAGCTTATATTGACCTTAGTTGGTTATTTAGACTCAAATCAAGAGTATCGTGTGTCTTTGAGACCTAATGAATGAAGGGCGGGCTCACTCCTCTAATACCGTGATAGAAGAGAGCGAGATCAGGTTCTGACTTCACTTGACCCCCAACTCTCGTCAATCATAAACTTTTAGATCGAAACTGGCTTCCTGGCTTATGGCCTCTTGTGCCTGCTTGACCTAAAGAATGGGAGACCTAATGCTTTGAGTTTGCCTTCTTTCTTGATGGAAGAGAGGTTCCAGAGGAATCAATGGGTATCTGTCTCTGAAGGAGTTAAACATAATTAGATTAAATAGAGCGTTACTTATCTAGATTCAACTATGCCTTTGAAGAATACTTATATATGAGCATCATCATGACTCTTTCTGTCTAATTCGATTTGGAATATGATTTTACAATGTATCGTAGAATATCCATTGATTCATATCATCAGTTGTTGTAAATCTCCATTGATTCATCTAGTGGAATATAGTCTATATGCTGTCAGCGTAGAAGAGTGGACGTAGGCTTGATATAAGCCGAACCATTATAATCACCGCGTGCAATTTTCTCTATCCATAAACTCTTCCTACTATGTTTCATAGAATATTGCATACTAGTTTTCAGAATAGTAAACTGCATACCATCGGATTATAAATTCTTGTGATACTTGACTTGATCCTTAAATTCTGCTATTTCAAGTCAAATTCGTTTAAAATCATTCTAATCAATGGCAATAATGATGAAATCAATCTTGTGTGATGATTTAATTTGGTATTTTATTCATACAGCGGGTCGTATTGCCCGTATATTGTGTGATGATATATCGAAGTCGTGACATTGAGACCTAGCGGATATTGTGCAGATGACTATTTGAGCTATGAGTACATCCAAAACATACTGAACTGCATGGTCAATTTCAAGAACTTTGCAGAGCAAACGTCTAAAGGAACTAAATGCCAAGTTGACGATATCGTCAACGTCCTCTCTCTTGTCATGGAAGCTGCTTTGGTTGCCAGAAGTTACCTCCAGAAGCCCTGAATCTCTGTTCTCATTCAATGGATATATCAACTCGGATGCCTTCACCTTATTTCATCATCACCCTTTTCTTCGTTTAACTTCTTCTTCTTCTTCTTTTTTGTGTATCTGCTGTTTGTCTTATCAGTTCTTGTTCTGTCGCAACATATGGGAAAAAGAAAAGAGAGTATTGTAAAGTACATCTGTTTTCCTTTCCTGTACAATCGGTGGGGAAGGAACTTTTGAATCGTTGACAACAGGTTTTTGGCATCTAGTGAGCAACTATCCTAGCTATCACAATGCGTTCTCTTTGGAATGAAAGAATTTCGAACGGAAATCCTGAGACTCCGCATCTAATGTCAGGATCGATGTCCAATCTTCGGCATTAGAAATCACATAATTATGGTCGATATTTTCCTCAAGTTCATACGGAAATTGCTGTCAGGTGTTAATCCCTCACAATCAAGAGTTGGATGGATATAAATTCTGATGCCGAAGAGCGATAGAAAGCAAGGCTAAACAGAAGAATCGAAATCGATAAACGAGAAACAATATCTGTTCACTCAAAAACGATATCAATTGTTATAATGTCAATATTCAATAATATGCCGTTCAAAACCCTAAAGACAACTTTTTATAAGGTGTCAACCCTGATGATAATAGATAACGCAAAAATTATAAAAATACCATTAAAATATAAAATTGCCTAAAAATAGAAAAAGACCCGAAAACCCATCTAAACGACCCCGAATCGCCAAAATCCATCGCAGTTCACAGCCAAAGGTGGTGAGTATTGATTAGACGGCCGTTTCGCTTCAATCGATCGAATTTGAGCCCAATCCGATGTCGTTGACCATCGAGTCCGCCGGTCCTAGGTGCATCATCCTCCCCTGCTAGAAAAAAGATTCGCCCTAGAGTATGCTTCTTCTTCGTTGTCATCAATCTCTTCAGGTTCTTCCTCATCAATGTGGTAAGGTGACAAATCCGCTACATTGAAAGTTCCGGATACATTATACTTACCCAGCAACTCAACTTTATAGGCATTATCATTAATTCGCTCCAGAATTCTGAAGGGTCCATTATCTCTAGGCTGCAACTTACTAAACCTGCTAGCCGAAAATCGCTTTTTTCGAAGATGAATCCATACTAGATCACCCTCTTTTAAGATGACCCTCTTTTTGCGCCTGTCCACCCGCTGCTTATACTTCAGGTTCTGCTTGTCAATCTGATTATGAATCTGTGAATGCAACTCTTTGATCTGTTTGGCAAGCTCATCAGCATCTGAACTAAACTGCTTGTTAATCAGCAACGACGTGAGATCCAGAGGAGTAATTGGATTATGCCCATAGACTACCTCGAAAGGACTTTTACCCGTAGCTCGATTCTGCGACCGATTGTAGGCAAATTCTGCTTGAGGCAACACCAAGTTCCACTACCTCGGATTATCTTCAACAAACTTTGCAGTAAATTTCCCAAGCTACGATTGACAATTTCAGTCTGCCCATTGATCTGGGGATGATGAGAGGAACTAAACTGCAATCTGGTCCCTATGTGCCTCTAAAGAGTTCGCCAAAAGCGACCCACAAATTTCACATCACGTTCTGAGGTTATGGATTTAGGAACTCCATGCAACTTAACAACCTCCTGCAGAAACAATCGAGCTACCTGTGATGCATCAAAGGTCTTATTATAGGAAATAAAGTGTGCCATCTTCGAAAACCTATCAACAACCACCATTATGGAATCTTTGTTACACTGTGTTCTTGGTAGTCCCAAGACAAAATCAAGACTGACGTCCTCCCATGGTGCCACTAGGACAGGTAGAGGCATATACAGCCCAGCATTAGTACCTCTAGTTCTCGCCACATGACATACCCTGCACCTCTCTATAAATCGAGTCACGTCACGCTCCATTCGTGTCCAATAAAAATGCTCACACAACAAGGCCATCGTCTTATCAACGCCAAAGTGCCTAGCTAGACCTCATGCATGGCTCTCAATAATGATTGACTCCCTCAAAGAACACTGAGGAATACACAGCCTGTTACCTTTAAAAAGATAGCCCTCCACAATCTGAAACTGCTGAAAAGGCTCCGCTTTGCACTTCCTCCAGACATCACCAAAATAAGGATCATCAATATACAAATCTTTAAAAGAATCAAAGCCCATAACTTTCACCTGCATTGTGAATGGCAAGGAATGTTTTCTGCTCAATGCATCAGCCACTCTATTTAGTACGTCCGCCTTATGTTTAAAGGAAAAACTGAAAGCTTGAAGAAACTCCACCCACTTCGCATGCCTAGCATTCAGCTTATGTTGTCCATTGATATACTTCAAGGCTTCATGATCAGAATACAATCTTTTGAAATAAGATAGTGCCGCCAATGCTCCAAACTCCTCACAATGACGTAAAATTCTTTGTCATAAGTTGAGTACTTTTTTTTCGTCTCGTTCAACTTTTCACTGAAGAACGCTATTGGTTTTCTCTTTTGACTCAGGACACCCCCAATTCCAACGCCCGAGGCATCACAATGCACCTCAAAAATCTCATTGAAGTCGGGAAGTACTAACACAGGGGCTTCAGTCACCTTCTTCTTCAATAATTGAAATGAAGTTTCTGCCTCTTTAGTCCACACAAATCTATCCCCTTTCAGACAATCCGTAAGAGGTGCAATAATTAGAACTGAAATCCCGAACAAACCTCTGATAAAAAGACGCGAGCCCATGAAAGCTACGTGCCTCATGAATATTTTTCGGAATCTCCCAATTCGTAATAGCATCAATCTAAGCTGGGTCCATTCGGATGCCTTCCTTGGATACGATATATCCTAAAAAGGTCACATGATCAGTCAAAAAGTGACACTTCTTTGTATTGGCATATAATTTTTGCTCCCTTAAGGCCTCAAATATCTTTCTTCGATGCTGCAAGTGTTGCTCAGTTGAAGCACTATAAACCAAAATATCATCAAAATAAACGACAACAAATTAGCCAATAAAAGGACGAAAAACCTGATTCATCAGCCTCATAAAGGTGTTTGGCGCGTTAGATAACCTGAAGGGCATCACCACCCACTCATACAGACCATCTCTAGTTTTAAATGTTGTCTTCCACTCATCTCCAGGTCGCACCCTAATCTGATAATATCCGCTCCTCAAGTCTATCTTCAAAAAGATAGTCGCTCCAAATAGCTAATCAATCAAATCATCAAATCACATAATAGTAAAGCGATACCTTATTGTGATTTTGTTGACAGCACTGCTATCTATGCACATTCTTCACGACCCATCTTTCTTAGGAACCAACAAAGCTGACACGGCACATGGACTCATGCTCTCTCGAACGACACCTTTCTCTATCAGCTCCTGCACTTGCCTTTGCATCTCCTCATGTTCCTTAGGATTCATTTTATAAGCTGCCTTATTAGGAATAACAGCTCATGGAATGAAATCGATGCAATGCTGAATGTCCCTCATAGGTGGTAACCCAGGTGGCATCTCTTCAGGTACAACAACAGTAAACTCCTCTAGTAGAGGCAAAACTTGTGTAGGAATTTCTGGACTGTCCGAATTCTGCTCCAGCGCCACAACGGCGAAAAGTTCAGGTACTTTCACCGCCTCCTCTTGGAACTCAGACCTGGACATCAGATAATTCTTTGCCTCATTCTTCAAATCTGAAGGACCAAGGGTAATAGTACGGCCATCCTTCTTGAAGGTGTATGTATTCTTGAACCTATCATGTTGTGTTTTCCTGTCAAACTTCCATGGCCTGCCCAACAGAATATGACAAGCATCCATGGGGACTACATCACCCCACACTTCATCAGCATAACTTTTCCTAATCGAGAACTGTACTAAACACCTCTTGCTCACCTTCACTTCATTTCCCTTCTTAAGCCACGACAACTTATATGGTTGAGGATGATCTTCAGTTTTCAACGCCAACTTCTCTATCATAGTAGTAGACACTACATTCTTGCAACTCCTCCCATCAATTATCATACTACACACCTTTCCCCTACTAGTGCACTTAGTATGAAAAATATTATGTCTAAGCCACGAATCATCATCCACTTCAGCAATATTTAAAATCCTTCTCATGACTAAGGACTCACCAAAATCGACATAGACAACTTCTTCTTGATCTGGATCTACGTCCTCTCGTTCGTCATCAGATTCATCATAAACTAGATCCTCAACAAATGCTGGATTGTCGACTAATGTCACGCCCCGAGGTCGGCGAGCACGCGAGCATCCCACCTTCGCCTTTACCATTGATGATCTCCTAGGAACCAACGGCCTCGTCAACTTACGGACCTATATGAAGCATGCAAGCGAAAGCGAGAACACCTCCATATCAAATAAAACAACACAAGATGACTTAAGACAAAAGAGTATGCTTCCCATTAAGGTCTATCGTAGGTCAAAGGTTAAGATTCTAAACCCACAATTCATTGTACCATCCCTAAGGTCACAAAAGGTTCATAACCACTTCCTCCAATTCAATCTTCAAATGTCAATCATGGCATTCCTCGAGTTTCCATAGCCTAGGACCTGAAAAATATTGTCCCACGACGGGGTGAGATATATAATCTCAGTAAGACAAATCTAACCCTAAACTAGGCTATCAGTACCTCCAGACACTTTCGAAAAATAAGGTATTTTGGGATCAAAAGCTTTGGCATGGTAAAACAGGGTATTTGACAAAACTTGGCATTTTAGTACTTTCAAAACAGCTTGACTCAGTCAAGAAAGATCAAGATAACTCTAAGCTTTGTACAATGACAGGGTTTTCAATCAGAAGAAAGCGCTCGACGCCATCTCAAAAACATGAGACAACTTTCATTTCTTTCTCAAAAGTATCATTCCTCGAAATTTTCAGAAAACACATTCTTTTCTCTCATGCCTCTCTCTAGGCTAAATTTCAATTCATGAGGCATTCCAATTTCTAAAAAAACCAGTTCTTTGATATTTCAGGAAATAGTTCTTTCCATATCCGCCCATCCTGGGCCACCTACTTTGGGGCTGCGAGATGATTCGGTCTCCATATGACCCGTCAGTACATATGAGACTCTCGCGTCCGGACCTAGAGATGATTCGGTCACCAAACGACTCCCGACACCCATTTTCAATCGAGATGAATCGTGTCGGTATGGGACTCTCTAGCCGCACGACCTCGTCAGCTCAAATAGGAGTAACTCCCTCCCAATACGTTAGCCAAATTATAATCCTCGGCGATCACACAAGCCGATAGCGATCCCACACCCCCAGTGCACATATAATTTTTCCCGGCGATCCCACACGCCATTTATTCATAAGAAATTCAATTATAAAAGCCTCAGTTTTCATTAGAAAACTCATTCATGCCTCAATTTTCAATTAGAAACGTACTCAACAAACTCAAGCATTTATTGCCTATTCAAGGCATTCTTTTCGAACGTCCATCACTGGACAAAACATATTTCAAGTTCGAACATGTTTAGTAAAACACGAGCATCACTCGGCTCAACTCAAGCAAATATCAAATTTCGTCATTCACAAGTCATCTCAAGACTCGATTGGTAAACCAATCCGCTTAATGCACTCAAATCAATGGAAATTTTCACAAAGCACGCCAAATGGCCCAACCACATGCTACAACCAAATTAAGACCCCTCAATTCAACCTCGATTTCACAATTTTCATACCATGAACCCATTCAAGCTTAATCCATCAAAATATAGCAGATTTGAATTTCATCGCGCCTCTCACAGAATTAGTTCATAAAACCACTCAATTTGAGCCAAAACTCCATCCTTTAGTAACCTAACATCCTAATAAAGGTTTAGGCATAACTTACCTCGAGCCTAGGCCAAGTAATTTTCACAAAACGCGCGACACAATGTCGCGGCACGAAGCTGTCCATATTGGCCTTCCACGACCAGATTCAGTCCCAAATAAACTGGCATTGCTCCATAGAATTTCTATGAAATAAAATTTTATAATCTTATACTTCAATGTCTTATGGACGCGTGGGGGAAAACAGAGCTCAATTCGGATACCGGACGACTTAGAACGACCCATTTTAAAATCGGTGCGCGACAAGGACAATTTGGTCGGTCCTATGGATTTCATGCAAACCGGCCATTAAAGCTCATCCAAACTCCTTTCTAACTCCTCATACTCTTCACCAACATGTAATACTATGTCTTAGAGAGCCTTACCAGCAATTTCCGAGCAAGGCGACACCTCGGCAAACGTTTAAACGACTCAGTTCCCACGGTCCAGTGCAGGGGAAGAATTCGGTTTTGAGTTAAACACACCCAACAGCCATTTAATCACCTCTTAACCCAAATTCCTCACAAAACCAACTTGCCAATATAGCCATTTACAAGTTTAGAAGGCTCACTGTAAATTTGGAAGCAAGATAACCCTTCTAGATCTTCCAATTTGTCCGATCCTACTCGGTTCTCAGGCGAGCAGATTCTGCTTCATAGAAGCGACCTCAAAACAGCCATGGAAACCCATCTAAACTCATTTAAACTTGTAACCACAACTCAGTCAACTCTAATACTATGAGTCAAGAGAGTCTCACCGAAAATTTAGAGCCATTTGAAGTCTTGAAGCCTCCAAAAACCGTCCATCTCCAAAACCGGGTTAGATTCCGACTTTTGCCCACTCAAACAGACCTACGGGAAGAAATACTGGGCCAAATTAAGCTTGTAATGCCTTGTTGTAACGGCAAGACAATAATCTTTCAGATGGCGGTGGTTTTACCTCAATCCCATATCGGACGACAAAGTTATGGCCAGAACAGTGAAATAGTTTTTCTCTATCCGCGAGAAAACTGCTCGGCCGAGACACCAAAGGGAGAGGAAGAAGAAAAATGAAGAGGAAAAGTGAGAGGAAGAAGGTGCACGGCTGAAGAGGGTGGGTATGAAGTTCTCACCCAAATAATTGAGCTTAAAAATGATAAGATTGATTTAATGGGCATTAAATGCATGAGGCCTTCCTTGGTTGACACTTGGCAAGCTTCCATTGGTTGATCCATTGACTTAGACTTCCTTTGACCATATCCACAAGCATTTTTGGCAGCTTGCTGTGGAGGTCCCAAATGACTCTTTTGCCCTTCAAATTTTCTTAAAGCAAGGGTAATGGGTTGATGGGCAAAACAGTAATCTGGCACTTTTCGTCCGAAACTTTGTTTTTCTGATTTTGAATGACCATTGGTGAGGCGACGTCAAATCCTTTTTCAAATTTTGAAATTCTTCATTTTCAATTGCCGATTTTGAGCTTCCATTTCGTGATCAACCTCTCGACAATCGTATCTTCAGTTTATCTCGAACTGACGGGCGGCTTTTGCAAACGTTACGCGTATTGACCTTGTGACTGTCGTCACACTTAGGATGGCTCAAGTTACAACGGCTTTGGTTGTCATGTAATTGCGAAGGTTCATTACTAGTTCCGATGGCCTCGATCGTCTTTGATCGATTTAGGAAACCTTCGCAAATTATACATTGATTAAGCGGCATTACCCGCGCTCCAATCGTATAACGCTAGCAACGGATTCCTTAATCGTTATTCGACCGGCCTTATTGGCTCTAAATGTTCCCTCGACAATCCTTATGGTCAAAGCGTCATTTCCTTTTTCGCAGTCTCCTAGGTCCACGTCCCTTGTCTTACGTTAGCCTTTCCTTTTTGGTTAGTCCTCTCATGATTGATCAGATCCGAGCGAAATATAACTGAAATACATCGATAGATATGTCTCATTCCATAGTCTCAAAATGGCAAGAAATTCAGAATGTCACAACTAATGTCACAAACTGCCGATTCGGACAATCAGCAGTGAAATACTCGAGTCCTTGACTTTTGAATCACCACTTGGCTACAGCTCCTCCCTTGCTAGTTCCAGTGCTACTCTGTTCCCCTTTTGATGCAGATTTAGAACTCACACTCTTAACTGCTGCTGGGGTCGAATTAGCTAAAGAACTTCCCAGTTTCCCTCGAGATTCTTTGCCTGACCACTTGGAACTATTGCCTGACCACTTGGAATTGCTGCCCTTCCTTTTGCACTGTCCTTCCACTTTTAGGGCCAATCTGCACACATCCTCATATTTCCAATACTGTTGTAATTGGACAACATAGGAAATTTCATAACGCAGCCCTGCCAGGTATCGAGCAATTGTTTGCTCATCTTCCTTGGCTACATCACAACGCATCCGCAATCGATTAAACTCCTCTGTAAAGTACTCGACTGTCAAATCTCGTTGTTTAACATTGTGATACTCAAAAAACGCCTCTTGCCTATAATGAGTAGGCAAAAAAATTGCAATAATTTTTTCATCTTATCCCAGCGATTTATCCTCAATTTTCCTTCCCTAGGACGCTACTTTTTCACATGCTCCCACCATATCGAAGCATGCTTCCGTAGCCTAATAACCACTAATTTCACTTTTTGCCCCTCAGTCAGATCTTTAAGATCAAAGATCCGCTGTACAGTATGTAACCAATCAATAAACTCATTAGGATGAGTCTTACCATGAAACTCAGGAATCTCGATCTTCATCCCGAAGTTTTGAGAAAAAGGTTGATTTCCAGGTCGTACTCCTCGATTCCGCCTCTGGTTCAGAACCCCGAAAGGGTTTTCATCTTCTTCTTCAGCATCAGATGGATCAGCAGATTCCGCTCCTTCTTCGGATTGAGCGTCTAGCCCTACCTCTGTAAAACGTCGCTCCAAATCCTTATTTTGTCTCCGCAGATCTTCGTTTTCTATATCTCGCAGGTCTCTCAGACGCGGCTGTTCATCTGCATTAAGAACGGGTCTACGCCTACGACCTCCACGAGCATGCTATCTTCGACCACCTCGATTCTGTTCAGCCATTGATTTCAAGCAACCTGTGCTCTGATACCAAATGATGTCGAAGCGCGATAGAAAGCAAGGCTAAACAGAAGAATCGAAATCGATAAACGAGGAACAATCTTTGTTCACTCAAAAATGATATCAATTGCTATAATGTCAATATTCAATAATCGGCCGTTCAAAACCCTAAAGACGACCTTTTATAAGGTGTCAACCCTAATGACAATAGATAACACAAAAATTACAAAAATACCATTAAAATATAAAATTGCCTAAAAGTAGAAGAAAACCCGAAAACCCATTTAAACGACCTCAAATCGTCAAAATCCATTGTAGTTCACAGCCAAAGGTAGTGAGTATTGATCAGATGGTCGTTTCGCTTTAACTAACCGAATTTGAGCCCAATCCGATGTTGTTGACTATAGAGTCCGCTGGTCCTAGTCACATCAAATTCCAGAGTCTCAAGCTGCCTGATCCGTCAAGAACAAAAATTATAAATTGCAACCTTCATAAACTGCATCAATTCAAATAGGCGCTTCAAAAACTGAAAAACGTCTCCCTAAGAAAGGTTTTGACAGCTCTTGTAGATTGGTGCATCATCTAGAGATCAACTTGTTGACCACTGAATCGATTACCACCGATCATGTCGCAAGGTGCCATTGAGGAATGTCTATCTTTCAGAGTAGTCTTGACACCAAAACTCTCACAAAGCAAGAACAGCGTCCAGCTTGTTGAGATACGCGTGTGACTTGTGTTAGAGAAGTTTCAAATCGAAGAATTTGTGAGGTATGGAGCAATTAATAAATTCAATTTGGCTCATAACTCAATTACTTAAGAATTTGAGTGAAAGTGGACCAACGGGATATATTGATGGACTTGGACTTTGTGCTCCCTCTTGTTGATCTCCTCAAATGAAGGTATTGGACTTGTGCTCCCTCTTGTTGATCTCCACAGATGAAGATATTGGACTTTTGTTGCGCACTCCTAACACGGCTCTACCATCATTCTGGTGCCAAAATAAATAGTCCATTTACAGAGTCACTTCATTCTTTATCTCACATCAGAACCACCTCCACGTATAATTCTTTTTGGTTTACATATCCCATATTAAATGACATCATTCCTATTGTAATACATAGTATGCTATAGTATATCTTGCTATTATGAAGGTCCAGAATGAGCACCGGCGGAACAAATCCACATTTCATTGCGTAAAAAAATCTAATGCGTGAATTAATAAAGCACAAAATCTGAAGCTGATTTTTCCAGATGGGATGAATTTGATCAATATTCTGCCTTCGGACAAATTCGACACGTAAATCTCATCAAGAATCCAAATGGCCAAGGAAACTTGTGAAGAGAATATAGCAGTATATCAAAAACATGCTTACAATGAAAAGAATT
Organism: Rhodomyrtus psidioides; assembly: GCA_021437785.1. Taxonomy (NCBI): domain Eukaryota; kingdom Viridiplantae; phylum Streptophyta; class Magnoliopsida; order Myrtales; family Myrtaceae; genus Rhodomyrtus; species Rhodomyrtus psidioides. The sequence continues at coordinate 3,148,103 of JAILYB010000071.1, read as the reverse complement.
GCTAAGGGACTGAAGTTAAGGGGTTTCCTCAAAAGTAAATATGGCATATTTGCAGCAACTATTCTTCCATTCGAGCATCCTCACGGATAAAATGAAATCGAAAGTATCTACATAGGCAAATAAACATAACCAAATAGATGTCAAGGGGAGGAAGCAAATCATTCTTCAAACTCAGTACTTCGAGAAAATTACAACTCAGATTTGCTAATGCTAGTGATAGGCATCAATAGCTTATCCAGGATGAGCAATCTTACTGGATGGCCCATGATATCTGATGTTCTAAAGGCATTCTGATGACTGTTGGCATTAACAAGAGAGTAATTCCTCCGAAGCACCATGCCACACTCCTCCATCAGCTTCCCCGTTCTTTGAATCACGAAAGAGAAGGAAAAGGAAAACCGTACCATGTCGACGATGTCGTCATAGAAAATGATTAAATTCAACCTACTCATTTTATGTAATGGGAAAGGAGACAAAAAGAAATTAATCCATCTTTTTATTCGGTGATCATATATTAAACATCCTCCTTCGTATGTTGCTAATATCAAATTGTTAATACATTAGCTATAGAAAAATTTGGGTAGGCGAAAATACTTAATAATGGCAGAAATTCCAAACTATTGACAATCATTTGAAGTGCTACACTTGTACAATTTGGAAAAGGTCAATAATTTACTGATTAATCAAAACATTGGTAAATACTTCTACTTTTCCTTGTAAATGTACTATTGATGCCACAGATCAGCGTCTCCACTCCTTGAACCACTTAAAAGATAAACGTAGAAAACTAGCAGGCTATCAAGAGAAATGGTGTTATCAAGTAGGAAATGCTGATGAAATTTGGCAATACATCTCGACGATGAACAGTGTTACCTGCTTTGTTTACCTTTCGAAGGAAACGTGAATTGTTCCGGTTTCTGTCTGCTGAAGTAGAACAATAAACGTATGAAATTCTGATAAGTTGCATCGCTGATTCGCTGAACGTCTTTTAGATTTTAGACGTCTCCATTCTTGGATCTCTGTGATCTCCACCAGTTCATGCGAGATCGACCCCCAAAATTCGGTACATGCGGACAATTTCCTCAGGCAAAGGCTGTTCGTACACATGTGCGACTTTGTCCAGTCCCTGAACATCACGAATCTTCAAGCACCCTCTAATGTTCAATTTTTTCAGCTTATCGAAGCAGGAGAGGTCTGGTAATGTTTCAAAGGATGTGCATCCGTGGATATCCAATTCTTCTAAGTTTCGCAATAGATGTTCAAGGCCGTCAAGGTTGGTCAACTTCCCGCATCTTGATACAGTTAGTTTTGGTAAGGATTTTAATGCTTCCAGGCCCTTGATTTCTGTCAGCTCTCCGCACGAATTGAGATGTAATTTTGACAAGAATTCCAAACTTGACAAACTCGGTAACTCTTTCAATTGATCACAATCATCGACACGAAGCTCCAATAATCCTGAGCGAAGCGTCGGCAAGGATTCCAACAATCGGCAATCCGCCATAGTGAGCTCTTTTAGGTGGATTAGATGGGAAAGTTGAGGCAATGTGTGACTTTGACAAGTGACTCCCAAAACTGCTAAACATGCAGGAACCTCTGGTAGCGACTGAAGTTCGCAACAACAAGTTAAATCAAGGTGTTGCAAAGAAGGCAGCTTACTTATGCTTTGCGGCAGCGATTAAAGCATCTTGCACTTGTACAAAATCAGTTCCTCAAGACGAGAAAGCTTATCAAATACGTCGGGGAAGCTAGAAATGCATGTTGACGTTAGCCGAAGGATCTTCAGTGAAGGTTGTTGAAATTATGTCTCGAGTTTGAACCCGAAGCTAAATCTGAATATTTCGGATTAGATTGCGGACCGCCGAATTTAGCAAAATATAATCCCAAGATGCGTTGGAGTCTCCTTCACTTTTTTTCTTGTTAACATTGGAGTTGGGCATGACAATGTAGACCATGGAAAGAAAGCAACAACAGTAAAGGAAAGTGGGGTCTTTGTGGATGAGTCAGAAAAAGACAATAAGGAAAGAAAGAAAGTCAAGGTTTGATATAAACTTGGTGGACACGTTTATATCTGCCAAATAAGACAAAGAAGGAAAGTCCAATCTTGGACATGTTGACTGAATTCTTGTGGGATTTTGTTACTGTCTCTGATACGTAGGGTTTTGTTTTGGCTTGCATATATATGCATCAGTTGACGTTGTGCAGGGAGAAGACCAAAAACAAAAAGAAGAACGCAGAGTTGGTCAACCAGAAGTGCCGAACTTGAGTGCTTGCGAGTGGACGTACACATCCGAAGAAGGCGGTCTTCATACAGAGGATTTCTTCCGATGAAGACTTCAAAAACGTGAAACCGTAGAAGGAAGCCACAGTTGATCAACAGGGACAATTTCTTGAAGCGCCGTTTGTTTTACGAGTGCTTGGCGGTTGATATTATCGCGGAATTACATCAAGAATTTAAGTGTCAAAGCCGATTAAATCTTGAGGTTAGATTTGTGTTTTAATTCATTTGCGAGATTGAGAGATTATTTCGCTAGGAATTGGGGGCTAAACACTATGTGCGTTTTTGGATGTAATTGGGGCTGAGAAACACCAAGCGTGTGTTTGTGTAACTCGAGTGGATTGTAATCTCCGTGTATCGCTCGTTCTATAGTGAAATTCGTTGCTACTTTCCCCGTGGACGTAGGTCTTTACGACCGAACCATGTACATCTGGTGTTCATTTTACTTTGCTCGTTCTGTCTATTTTTCGATCGATCGCTTGTTCCGCGCAACAATTGGTATCAGAGCTAGGCTTACTTGAGTTGAAGCAAATCGATGGTGACAGAAGAAGCTAAAGGGAAAATCGACAAATTTGAGGGGAAGGACTTTGGTTTCTGGAAGATTCAGATAGAAGATTATTTATATCAGATGAAGCTGCACGAGCCCCTGTCTAGGAAGAAACCAGAAACGATGAAGCAACCCGATTAGGAATTACTGGATAGACGAGCGATGGGTGTTATTCGGCTGACGTTGGCTCGCAACGTCGCATTTAATATTGTTAAAGAGAAGACCACTGTGAGTTTGATGAAAGCCCTGTCGGACATGTACGAGAAGCCATCTGCGATCAATAAGGTCTATTTGATGCGACGACTGTTTAATTTGAAGATGAGCGAATGTGTGTCAGTTACTAATCATATCAATGAATTCAATGTGATCGTTAGTCAATTGAGTTCAGTTGAGATTGACTTTGAAGATGAGGTACGCGCTTCGATTCTATTATCCCCATTGCCTGATAGTTGGAATACTACTGTTACTGCTGTTAGCAATTCTTCTGGGTCAACTGATTTGACGTTTGACGTTTGATGGGATTCGAGATTTAATTCTGAGTGAGGATATCCGTAGAAGAGAATCTGGCGAATCTGTATCTGCTGCTTTAGTAGGTGAAAGAGGAAGAGCTAGTACTCGTGGTAGCAGAAGTAGTATGAACATGAATAGACGCAGTCAATCTAGGACTGGCGGTGATGTCTGTTGGAACTGTGGTGAGAGAGGGCATCTTAGAAGAAATTGTTTTAAGCTGAAAAATGAAAGGGCTAAGGGAATTGGAGTTGAATCTGCAAATGATGTTGCAGCTATAGCTGAAAATTTTGATGGTGACGATTGTGTCTTGTCTGTCACTGAGAATTCGTCGTTTGACGGATGGATTATGGATTCTGGTTGCTCTTTTCATGCTACACCAAACAGGAACTGGTTTACTTCTTATCAATGTATGGATAGTAGTAAAGTGTAGTTGGGAAACAACGCTGAATGCGATGTTGTGGGTATTGATGATGTTAAAATAAGAATGCATGATGGTATTGTGAGGATATTAACTTGGGTAAGACATGTTCCAAAATTTAAAAAGAACTTAATTCCTTGGGTGTTCTAGATTCAGCTGGATGTAGGTATTCTTCACGAGGTGGAGTCCTGAAGATTGTTCAAGGTGCTCTGGTGATAATGAAAGGAATTAAGCATAGCAGCCTGTATGAACTTCAAGGTGAGACATTAATAAGTTCCGCTCTTGAGACGTCGACATCTGTTCAAGAGTCTAATGGCTACTCGAGGAAGGCCTGGTGTTTATGTGAAAGCACAATTTTGATGCTGTTGTCAAGAATATGCAGTCGAGAGTTTTGATCGAAACGGAGACTGGTAAGTTGATCAAGCATGTGCGAATTGACAATAGCATGGAGTCTTGCTCGAAGCTGGTAAATAAATTCTGCATGAAAATAAGCATAGTGAAACACCGCACTAATGCTAGTAAATCACAACACTTTGCAGAATTGATGAGCAGAGCATTACTAGATATGGCCCGTAAAAAGATCTCTAGTGCTGGTATGGTTGGGAGAATTCCAGCAGATGTGCTTAGTATGGCGAGCTACATGGTAAATAGATCCCCATCGAATGCATTTGGTTATCGGTCTCCTGAAGAAATGTGGTCAGGTAATGTTGCTGATAATTCTAATTTTAGAATGTTTGGTTGCCCATGTTATTATTGAGTTAGTGATGGTAAGCTCGATGTGAGGGAAATGTGCATATTCCATGGTTATGCACGAGGTGAGCGGGGCTATCAGTTGTGGTGCCCGAATATAAATTCACCTGTTTGCAGCACAGAAGTTACCTTTAACGAGTCTCCAGTACTTCTGGCTAGGAGTGATTGTGGTAGTGTTTATACAGATCTGGACGGTGTTCAGCTTGAGGTGGAGTTGCAACCAGAAACTCCTGAGGTAGCGCGTACTAGCGTGGTAATCGACACAGATGGTGCTTATAGCAAGGTGAAGCCTATAGAGCTAACAGTTGCAGTAACTGCTGATATTGACAAGGTACGTTTTCGATCTCTTGACAGATATGGATGCAACGGTGGTTTTGCTTTATCTGTGGTTGTGGAGCTTGTGTCAGAAAGTCCTTGTGGAGTAGTTAAAGGTGCATGTTCAGTTGGTGTTCTGATAAGAACCTCGGTTATGGCGAAGTTCAAGTGCGGCTTGGACTTGGATGTTATCTGTGGCGGTTGAGCCCAACGGGGCTATTGGGAGAGTAACGATGGTATTCGAATTTTAGTGAAGCGATTGCGATTTGGCTCAAACGTCGAGCCAAGGTGGAGATTGTTGAAATTATGTCCCGAGTTTGAACCCGAAGCTAAATCTGAATATTTCGGATTAGATTGTGGACCTCCGAATTTAGCAAAATATAATCCCAAGATGCGTTGGAGTCTCCTTCACTTTTTTTCTTGTTAACTTTGGAGTTGGGCATGACAACGTAGACCATGGAAAGAAAGCAACAACAGTAAAGGAAAGTGGGGTCTTTGTGGATGAGTCAGAAAAAGACAATAAGGAAAGAAAGAAGTCAAGGTTTGATATAAACTTGGTGGACACGTTTATATCTGCCAAATAAGACAAAGAAGGAAAGTCCAATCTTGGACATGTTGACCGAATTCTTGTGGGATTTTGTTACTGTCTCTGACACGTAGGGTTTTGTTTTGGCTTGCATATATATGCATTAGTTGACGTTGTGCAGGGAGAAGACCAAAAATAAAAAGAAGAACACAGAGTTGGCCAACCAGAAGCGCCGAACTTGAGTGCTTGCGAGTGGACGTACACATCCGAAGAAGGCGGTCTTCATACAGAGGATTTCTTCCGGTGAAGACTTCAAAAACGTGAAACCGTAGAAGGAAGCCGCAGTTGATCAACAGGGACAATTTCTCGAAGCGCCGTTTGTTTTACGAGTGCTTGGCGGTTGATATTCTCGTGGAATTACATCAAGAATTCAAGTGTCAAAGCCGATTAAATCTTGAGGTTAGATTTGTGTTTTAATTCATTTGCGAGATTGAGAGATTATTTCGTTAAGAATTGGGGGCTAAACACTGTGTACGTTCTTGGATGTAATTGGGGCTGGGAAACACCGAGCGTGTGTTTGTGTAACTCGAGTGAATTGTAATCTCCGTGTATCGCTCGTTCTATAGTGGAATTTGTTGCTACTCTCCCCGTGGACGTAGGTCTTTACGACCGAACCACGTACATCTGGTGTCCGTTTTACTTTGCTCGTTCTGTCTATTTTTCGATCGATCGCTTGTTCCGCGCAACAAAGGTAACCGATCTATGGGGATTTCACCTCCTAGACTCTTGCATTTCGTGGCATCGAATTCTTCAAGTTTCTCAAGCTTATTGAATGCGTTAAGGAAGTCCGAAAAGCGTGTTGGTCTTAGTCGAAGGATCTTCAGTGAAGATAACCCATCTATAGGAATTTTCCCTCCCAGTCTCTTGCATTCCGTGGCATCTAATTCTTCAAGATTGCCCAACTTGCTAATAGTACTAGGTAAATTACTCAATTTTCCACACTGAACAATATTCAAAACCTTCAAAATTTTCGAATCCCCAATAGATTCAGGTAATTCACAAATGCCTGAATATGACAGGTTCAATTCAATCAACCATTCCAACTTCCCAATCGAATTGGGGATATGATGGAGAGTGTATTCAGATCGCAAATCTTGTATATATCAGTCCGCCAAATGACTAGCGCTGCAATTTTACCAGTGATCCAATGCTATCTGGAAGTGTACATAACCCAGAGCAATCACTCAAGTCAAGGGTCGACAAAATTACCAGATGGCTAATTGAGTCAAGAACTCCGACTAATGAATTGCAACCACCAGCTTTAAGTATCTCCAGCTTCTTCAAAGAACCTATGCATGGAGGAATTTCCTCTGCAGCAGTCTCCCCTATGTGAAGTTCCTTCAGTTCTTCCAACTTGCCCATTTCTTGAGGTAGCTCTTGGAGTTTCTCACATTTCCGCAAGCTCAAAAAAACGAGGCCATTGGCCTCTCCAATAGAAGAGTGAACTTGCTCCAGATTACGACATCCTTCGAAGGTTAACTTCTCTAACTTTTGGAAGGCTGAGAGATCAGGAGTAACCTTTAAACGATGGCAATCTACAAGACCTAGGAATTTCAACTGGCTCGCCACCTACAAAACAAAATGATTGATAAGTTCTCGCGAAGAAGTCATGTGACGCCCTGGAAATCCGACTTTGGTAAAGTCCCTGAATTCGATAAAAATGGATTAAGATCGAATTTCAGTCGGTTTAGATTAGGTTCGAAATTCTTAGTCGCCGTGAATTAGGATTTCAATCCTCGCGACCCAAGCCTAATCCTGACCAAGCCTAACCTGTGAAAATACCGGAATTACCCTTCTTCAGTGTATCAAATTTTCATTTCAGTCTCGATATGTCAATTACCGATTTGCCCTTTTGATATTTTGCACTAAAAGACAAGTTGGCCAAAAAGTCCTTGTGGACCCCATGCCCCCACCCATCAGCTGCTTCTTTCTCTCTCTCCTCCCTCACGCTCGTTTCTTTTCCTTCTTTCCCTCAGCTCACGTTCATTCTCCCTCTTCACTGTGCACGAGAGTGAACAGCCGAGCTCCTCCTCCTCTGGTGATTTTGTGCCGCCAACCACCACGCCACCGCCCACCACCACCCTCAGCAGCTCGTCCCCGTCGCCACCGACCCCGCCCCAGTCGTCGTCAGCCGCCGGATGGCCGCGAACCGTCGCGGGAACCCCAGCCCCTGTTTCGGACCGCCCCTGACCGAGAGCTTCCGCTCGTCCTCCGGCCGTTCGTGGGGCCACCGAGGCCGGCCGCCACCTCAGCGACACCCACCGGCCTCCCCTCGACACCCTCGACCCAACCCCGCCGCCGATTGACCGTCGGAGCCGCCGCGAACCGCCCCGAAGCTCGCGGTGCCCTGTTTTTGAGTCCGGTTTGGGAATTTCTTCGATCCCGCCGTTTCGGCCGTCGCCGCCCCTCACCGCCACCACCAGCGAACTCCCAAGGCTCCCCTCCATCATCCCTGAGCTCGGCGGAGCTCGCCGCCGCGCGTGGTGGCCTGAGAACGCCTCCGACCGCTCCCCTGTTCTCGGCGCCGTCCCCTGCTCGCGGTTCCATTTCTGTGCCGCAGTTGTTCAGCCGCCTCCCGCCGCCCTTCGCCACCGTTGTTGCCCCCATCAACTTCCCCGACGTCCCCTCAAGTCTCCGCCGTCGCTGGCCGCCTGCCGTCGGCCACCGTTCCGCTGCTCCCGCCCTGCCCTGTTTCGGTGGGCCGAGTGCCCTGTTGGGCCGGCCATGGCCGGTTTCGCGGGCCCGTGTACTGGGCCGTTGGCTGAGCGGGTTGGCCGAGTGCCCTGGGCCATGTGCCGGGTCCGTGGGCCATTTGGCCCGTCTTGTGGGCCATTTTGGCCGAGTGTTTGGGCCATGAGTTTTGGGCCGCCGTTCAAGGAAGTTGAGCCATGATCCGAGAGTCGCCGAAAGGAATTCCGAGCCTCACCGAAGTTCGTGAGTTCGTCGCCGCTCGTGTCGACGCCGTAGAGACTGCCCGAGCTTAATTGGATGTGAGTTGACCCTAATCCTTGGTTAGGGCACTAATTGCGCCTAGGATTAGTTATTTTGTGGATTGTGGAATTTAGGTACACGATCGGAGCCGGTTTAAATAGAAATTAGGATTAGGTTAAAAGGCCGATCGTTTAAATTAGCCAGATTGATTAAATTGTCTGTGGCTAATTGTTGCTAGTTGATTGATTGATTGGGCAATGGATTGCCGTTGTGTGATCGCGAGTGAGCGATAGGCCAGAGACGAGCGAGCGATCAATGTGCTAAATTGAATCGATTAATAAATAACATGGCATGAATTGAGCTGGATATTATTTGATTGAGTTTAATTACTCAGGATTGAGTTATGATTTCGTTGATTGAATCGCCTCTCTGAAATGCCTGATTGGATGTAGTGAATGTTCTTTCACTGTCAGTTGATGATTGAGGGTTAATCACCCTGTGTGTGATTGCTATGACTTGTAGATAGTCGGCATGTGCATATGACTGAGTGTAAAGTCAAATGACATATTTTAGCACGAAAATGGCCTTTGGCTGAGACTTTTACATACCGTGTGAGCATCCGGCCTTAACCAAAGATAATGAAAATGGTTGATTGCTGGATGTATTATGTATGGTCATACGAGAGAAAAACAATGAGGTTCCTGGCAAGTTCGTGTTCTATGATTTGTACGGAACTATACGACTTGCCAGAAGCACGATAATCCATGCCCCGTGCCAGACGTACGGTTTTAAGGGATTATCGGATGCCGGTCGCAATGGATGTTGGACCGACGCCCCGTTTAGGGATGCCTACTTGCTGGTGCCGTGATGGGTACACTGGATACACCGCTTGTAGTAGCCGTTGCCGAGAGTAAAGGAACGTAGACCGGTGCTGCCGGTGAGATGCTGGATCGCACTGAGGTGTTGGATCGCGTTATTGGGAGAGTCGTATCACGCCCTCTTTCGCGTAGATCCTCTCTGGTGCCGTGGGCACGTTAACCGTTAATAAAAAGGATTGAATACAGTGTAACTTTGTGCATGGGTTAGTGTGAACGCATCCCGACTACGAAATTTGGAATGGGACAAATGGAGTAGGAAGACGGACGTTCATACTCGCTTGTGTTCGAGTTATTATTGTATTGTGTGCATTGTCCTGGGGAATGTCTTGTGCATACTTGTGGATGTGATGCTGTGATTGGGTGATTGATTGACATTGACTGCTGAGTCATGTCGAGCATTGCATTATGTATGGCTGAGGCTGGTAAGTGTGCATGTGGATGATGATTATATTGTTAACTATGGATAGTTGCTATATGTGCATGTGTGATTTGTGAGCTTCGGTTAGGATCCCCTAGGCGAATCAGTTTCCTAACCGAGCTTAGGCTTGATTCACTGAGATTTATTCTCACCACGTCGTGGGATAACATTTTCAGGTCCCAAGTGGCGAAGTCTCGTGAACGCCAAAGATTGGCTGTCGGAGTAGTCAGTTGAAGAAAGTGAGTAGTTGACCTCACTTGACCATGTGACCTTTTTAGGTTTTGTCTAGTCGCCCCGAAGTATGGGGTTATGCTCGAACATCTGCCGTTATGTGTAATTGTTTATTCTTATTTAAGTGAATAAGTTGTGGTGTTTGATTCCTGCTATTCTATTCCTTGATTGTTTGATGTCAGGAGGTTTAAACGTTTCCGCATGCGTAGTTAAGTGATAGGTCGATAGAGTGCTTGGGAAGCTATCTCTATGACCTCGTGGCGATTTGGCAAGGGATGTCGCGGGCTCGAGAGTCGGGGCGTGACATCCCCGCCCAAGGTGGTATCAGAGCAAGGTCAGCCTGATCTATCTGGTCATTGGCCTGGAGTAATAAGGAGCGTTGGGATTTGGGATAGTTAGTAGGAATTTAGCCATTGTGCATGTAATTGTTATCTGTACCTTTAAGTGTTTGAGTGTGCGCATGTGTTCTTTGCGCAAGTTTTGAGGCTGTATGCCTGAGCTCGCAGTGGTGTTGCGTTGGGGTGGACAGGACCCCGTATGGTACCTGTCGGGAGTGTAGATTGTTAATGTGTTCGAGCTGAGTCTGGGATCGATGAGAGTGGTAGTTAGGACTTCGACGCTACTAAAGGATAAGGCAGTGCTTGTTGTAAGAAGTTTTAAGGGCAAACTGATTATTAAGCTTGAAAAGGGACGAGGATAGGGTGATCTTTCTGAAGGCGTGTAACCTTGAGGTTGTTTTGGACATGGATTGTCCGGGATCGGTGATGGATGTTATTACAAACCGTTGGGTTTTATCCCGTCAGGTTGGTTAGTTCTGAGTTTTATGTTAATCGAAGTGAAGTCTCGACTTGTTTGGTTTCGTCGCCTAAGGCGACTGGTCTGCTGGCAAGTGATTATTAAGTTATTGGACGTTCGTATTTGAATTGGTAGCTGAGGAACCCAGGGTGAGAGACATCGTAGTCACACATGAACTTTCTAATGTCTTTCTTCGAGAGTTGCAAGAACTGCAGCCAAAAGGGAAAAGTGGAGTTTGTAGTGGAGTTAACCCTACATTGGATTTGATCTTCGAGGCACCATAGAGGACAGTTCCGTTGAAGCTTAAGAACTTCAAGGTGCCAAGGTGTGATATGCTGGACAACGGGTTTGTCTGCCCTAGCTTGTCTCTATAGGAAGTACATATGTGTTCATGAGGAAAAGAGAAAGGGCGTTGAAGTTAAGTATCGATTGTAAACGATTCAATCAGATGGGGATCAAGAATAAGTATTCACCCTTAAGGACAAGCGAAATATTTGACCAACCACTATAAGCTACGGTATTCTCTAAGGTTGATCTGCGGACGAGATGTCATCAGCTGAGGATCAGGAATGAGAGTGTGTTAGGAACGATATTCAAGGTACGTTAAGGACTCTATGAGCTTACATTAATGTCGTTCGGTCGGATGAAAGCCCATGTCACTTTTATGGGTCTGCTGGTTAGGGTAATCGAGAAGAGTATTTGGGCCAATTGGTGATCCATCCATAAGCGACATTCTGCCGTACTTGAAGAATTTGGATGATAGTGAGTAACATTCGATCGAAGACCCAAGGAGGGTATCAGTGGCTATCAAGTTTATTAAGTACGAGGTTTGGTTAACTCGTGTTGTTCGTAGAGCATGTAATTTCTGGTAATAGAGTATCCATGGGTTCGACTAAGATTAAGCTGGTCATGGATTGACCAGGACCCCTGGTATTGACAAGCATTCGAAACTTCTTAAGTTCAGCAAGTTATAAAGATTTCGTGAAAGGAAGTTATTGGTGGGTTGTGAAAGCTAGAATTATGTGATATGATCGATACTCGCAAGAAAGCGAGTGAGGATCAAGAGAATGATCTTTAAGATGTAATGGTCCCTCGGGAAGTCGAAAGTTTCGAACTGATAAAAATTGATGTGAGGATAGGTATTAGGCGATGAGTAACGAGGAAAGCCTTCCACTACACGTGTTTAAACTGGGTTTTCAAAGTGAAGAACATGGGGTGATACGTTGTGTTGTGTTTCGTGTTAAGAACAGAAGATTGTGGATGAATTGAGATGTCATGGGTTAGTAAGACTTATGTGCTTCGTAAAATTTGAGAAGATCTCATAGTATGTCAAAGGCAGTCTTGAAATGACTTGAGGCCCGTATGGTTCCCTCGACTAGTAACTTAATAAGGTCATGGTGAAGTGTACACAGCCTGGGGATGGTAATTAATGAAGCCTTAGACATGTGCATAGAACAAGGACAGTGAAGACAAACAAGGAAAGTTCGGAACGAAGTTGAAGGATGGACGACGTGATGGGATCACCAGTTGGGTGTATGGATTATTGAGATTGAAGATACCCATGAATAAGATTAAGATTGCGAGATGTGACAATTAAGGGAGGCTAGTTATCAGAGTAGCACATCGGAAGCATAGTAGGGCCACTTGATTTCTTGGAGTGAAGAGCATAAGGATCTTACTTTTGATAAAACAAAAAATCGATTGGAACTCATCACAGTAGTTTTCAGTGTTAGTCCGAATAGCTGGATGAGGCACCGAGATTTAAAGGTAAGGCCACTAAGGGATTGGCAGAAAGATCGATACGGCCAAGCTTATGGCGAAGAGCTAGCATATTGATAAGTCAAAACGCAGCATTACAAGCTTAGTGAACTGCTGCTGTCGTTGGGATTTCTAGAATAAAGGTGGGAAAATATCACAATGGAGTGGTGATGAAACTTCATAGTAGTCAAAGGATAAATGACTCGGGTTGGAATGCAGTAAGCAGATTGACGATACAGGTGCAGGTTTTAACAGTGTGAAGAAATTCAGATTGGTATGAAAGTGATGCCCAAGATCTAGAACCGACCCAAGCTTAAGACTCGAACTATTCGCGAACAACGACCAAGGGTTGAGGAAGCCACCGAGAGTTTAGAAGTCGCCCTCGACGTGGATGATGGCCTGATTTACCAGTTGGCTGTGCTGATTGAGGTTCGACTGTGTGGCGATCTGAAATCAAGCATGAATCGATTTGGGTTGATCTGACTCAGCTGTAAGTCAACCATTGGATCACCCTGAAGTCGACCAGGGATTGATTCGTGGCATGATTTGCGAGCTGGCATTGATCGATATTCAGAATGGCCATGGACCCTGTGAGGAGCGATTTGTACTAGAACCCCGTACCAGCCACACACTAATCAAGGATTAGCTACCCTGGATTATGTGTAGTGTTGCTGGAGAACTACGGATCGAGTTGAACCAATCCTGCATCAACTTGAGTTGGTCATGAGAGGTGATCTTGACAGTGTTCAATGGTACTATCGGTTTGGGAACGGGTGATTCCAACTCTAAACCGGAATATTGAGGTGGCCCTCGACTCGTCAGTCGTTTGTGAGCTGATCCTGTTCGACAGAATGGATGTCCTGACCCTCAGTTGGATTTGGAGTCTGAGTTCAGTTATTCATCAGATGTTTCTGGAAACGACAAGTGATAACTTCATACCATAAGGAGTTGTCGGTTAAAAGGCGAATCATTAGTCGACCTTCTTCATGTAAACAGAATGCCCAAATTGCCATTAGTGTTAGTTATGATTGACATCTTTGGATCAAGAGGAGAAGCAGTGTTAAACTCTGCTCATTGGAAGTAAGAAGTGGTTAATGGATTTGTGAGAGTGGGTAATTACTGTGGTTACTAGGACAACCGACAATGGATTGGGACAGCAAGGTTAGATGGTCACAGTGGAGTTGTATCCTTAGAGTTGGATGGTCCAACATGTTTAAACGAATTGTGGATATGGAATTGCGGTATATTGGTAAACGGGGATCGTAAGTTTGAATCTGACTTGGGTTTGGTAGTCGTTCCGTGATTTCGGTGTACAGAGTGGAGGTAATGAACGATTTGAAATATGCGTGGTATAAATTTTGGGGAAAACGAGACTGCAGTTCAGTATGATATATCATTCGAAGACGGATGGTCAGTCTGGAAGGACAATTTAGACTTTGGAGTATAGGTTTGAGGCATGAGTTTTGGATTTCAAGGTAATTAGGAGGAACAGATACGCTTAGTGGAGTTTGCCTACATAGCAGTTACCAGCAGAATACTAAAATAGTACTTTCTAAGACTGTATGGTAGAGCGTGTAGAACGCTAGCTTATTTGGATTGAAGGGGTGAAAGGAAAATTTCAAGTCCTGAGTTAGTAGAACAGCCGTTGGAAGCTGTCAAGGATATCAGAGATAGACAGAGAACAGTGCAGAGTCATCAGCAAAGTTACGCCATTAAGAGGCGAAGACCTTTAGGATTTCAGAGGGGGCAATTATATCTTTTAGAAGGTGTCGCCTATGAAGAGGGACATCTCGTTTTGGCAGTAAAGGAAAGTTAAGCCCAAGGCATGTCAGACCTTTCGAAATTTTGAAAAGAATTGAGAATTTGGGGTTCTTTTGTGTTGCCACCGGGACTGGTCCAAGGTTAATGTTTTCCATTTGTCGTATGGAGGAAGTACGAATCAGGCTTACTCATATACTGGGTTATGAGGAAACTGAATTGGATGAGTAGACATCGTTTGTGAGAAGTCCAGTTGGGATAGTGGCTAGAAAAGAGAGAGTGCTCCGGAACAAGAATCCACCAGTCAAGGTGGTTTGGTAACACCATGAACCTGTAGGAACTATTAGAGAGATTGAGGAAGTTTTGGGAACCGAAGTAGTGAGGACTAAGTATTCTTATTCGTTTGAAGAGTTGTGGTAGTACTTCAATTTCGAGGACGAAATTTCCTAAGCGGGGGAGAGTTGTGACGCCCTGGAAATCCGACTTTGGTAAAGTCCCTGAATTCGATAAAAATGGATTAAGATCGAATTTCAGTCGGTTTAGATTAGGTTCGAAATTCTTAGTCGCCGTGAATTAGGATTTCAATCCTCGCGACCCAAGCCTAATCCTGACCGAGCCTAACCTGTGAAAATACCGGAATTACCCTTCTTCAGTGTATCAAATTTTCATTTCAGTCTCGATATGTCAATTACCGATTTGCCCTTTTGATATTTTGCACTAAAAGACAAGTTGGCCAAAAAGTCCTTGTGGACCCCATGCCCCCACCCATCAGCTGCTTCTTTCTCTCTCTCCTCCCTCACGCTCGTTTCTTTCCCTTCTTTCCCTCAGCTCACGTTCATTCTCCCTCTTTACTGTGCACGAGAGTGAACAGCCGAGCTCCTCCTCCTCTGGTGATTTTGTGCCGCCGACCACCACGCCACCGCCCACCACCACCCTCAACAGCTTGTCGCCGTCGCCACCGACCCCGCCCCAGTCGTCGTCAGCCGCCGGATGGCCGCGAACCATCGCGGGAACCCCAGCCCCTGTTTCGGACCGCCCCTGACCGAGAGCTTCCGCTCGTCCTCCGGCCGTTCGTGGGGCCACCGAGGCTGGCCGCCACCTCAGCGACACCCACCGACCTCCCCTCGACACCCTCGACCCAACCCCGCCGCCGATTGACCGTCGGAGCCGCCGCGAACCGCCCCGAAGCTCGCGGTGCCCTGTTTTTGAGTCCGGTTGGGGAATTTCTTCGATCCCGCCGTTTCGGCCGTCGCCGCCCCTCACCGCCACCACCAGCGAACTCCCAAGGCTCCCCTCCATCATCCCTGAGCTCGGCGGAGCTCGCCGCCGCGCGTGGTGGCCTGAGAACGCCTCCGACCGCTCCCCTGTTCTCGGCGTCGTCCCCTGCTCGCGGTTCCATTTCTGTGCCGCAGTTGTTCAGCCGCCTCCGGCCGCCCTTCGCCACCGTTGTTGCCCCCATCAACTTCCCCGACGTCCCCTCAAGTCTCCGCCGTCGCTGGTCGCCTGCCGTCGGCCACCGTTCCGCTGCTCCCGCCCTGCCCTGTTTCGGTGGGCCGAGTGCCCTGTTGGGCCGGCCATGGCCGGTTTCGCGGGCCCGTGTACTGGGCCGTTGGCTGAGCGGGTTGGCCGAGTGCCCTGGGCCATGTGCCGGGTCCGTAGGCCATTTGGCCCGTCTTGTGGGCCATTTTGGCCGAGTGTTTGGGCCGTGGGCCATGAGTTTTGGGCCGCCGTTCAAGGAAGTTGAGCCGTGATCCGAGAGTCGCCGAAAGGAATTCCGAGCCTCACCGAAGTTCGTGAGTTCGTCGCCGCTCGTGTCGACGCCGTAGAGACTGCCCGAGCTTAATTGGATGTGAGTTGACCCTAATCCTTGGTTAGGGCGCTAATTGCGCCTAGGATTAGTTATTTTGTGGATTGTGGAATTTAGGTACACGATCGGAGCCGGTTTAAATAGAAATTAGGATTAGGTTAAAAGGCCGATCGTTTAAATTAGCCGGATTGATTAAATTGTCTGTGGCTAATTGTTGCTAGTTGATTGATTGATTGGGCAATGGATTGCCGTTGTGTGATCGCGAGTGAGCGATAGGCCAGAGACGAGCGAGCGATCAATGTGCTAAATTGAATCGATTAATAAATAACATGGCATGAATTGAGCTGGATATTATTTGATTGAGTTTAATTACTCAGGATTGAGTTATGATTTCGTTGATTGAATCGCCTCTCTGAAATGCCTGATTGGATGTAGTGAATGTTCTTTCACTGTCAGTTGATGATTGAGGGTTAATCACCCTGTGTGTGATTGCTATGACTAGTAGATAGTCGGCATGTGCATATGACTGAGTGTAAAGTCAAATGACATATTTTAGCACGAAAATGGCCTTTGGCTGAGACTTTTACATGCCGTGTGAGCATCCGGCCTTAACCAAAGATAATGAAAATGGTTGATTGCTGGATGTGTTATGTATGGTCATACGAGGGAAAAACAATGAGGTTCCTGGCAAGTTCGTGTTCTATGATTTGTACGGAACTATACGACTTACCAGAAGCACGATAATCCATGCCCCGTGCCAGACGTACAGTTTTAAGGGATTATCGGATGCCGGTCGCAATGGATGTTGGACCGACGCCCCGTTTAGGGATGCCTACTTGCTGGTGCCGTGATGGGTACACTGGATACACCGCTTGTAGTAGCCGTTGCCGAGAGTAAAGGAACGTAGACCGGTGCTGCCGGTGAGACGCTGGATCGCACTGAGGTGTTGGATCGCGTTATTGGGAGAGTCGTATCACGCCCTCTTTCGCGTAGATCCTCTCTGGTGCCGTGGGCACGTTAACCGTTAATAAAAAGGATTGAATACAGTGTAACTTTGTGCATGGGTTAGTGTGAACGCATCCCGACTACGAAATTTGGAATGGGACAAATGGAGTAGGAAGACGGACGTTCATACTCGCTTGTGTTCGAGTTATTATTGTATTGTGTGCATTGTCCTGGGGAATGTCTCGTGCATACTTGTGGATGTGATGCTGTGATTGGGTGATTGATTGACATTGACTGCTGAGTCATGTCGAGCATTGCATTATGTATGGCTGAGGCTGGTAAGTGTGCATGTGGATGATGATTATATTGTTAACTATGGATAGTTGCTATATGTGCATGTGTGATTTGTGAGCTTCGGTTAGGATCCCCTGGGCGAATCAGTTTCCTAACCGAGCTTAGGCTTGATTCACTGAGATTTATTCTCACCACGTCGTGGGATAACATTTTCAGGTCCCAGGTGGCGAAGTCTCGTGAACGCCAAAGATTGGCTGTCGGAGTAGTCAGTTGAAGAAAGTGAGTAGTTGACCTCACTTGACCATGTGACCTTTTTAGGTTTTGTCTAGTCGCCCCGAAGTATGGGGTTATGCTCGAACATCTGCCGTTATGTGTAATTGTTTATTCTTATTTAAGTGAATAAGTTGTGGTGTTTGATTCCTGCTATTCTATTCCTTGATTGTTTGATGTCAGGAGGTTTAAACGTTTCCGCATGCGTAGTTAAGTGATAGGTGGATAGCGTGCCTGGGAAGCTATCTCTATGACCTCGTGGCGATTTGGCAAGGGATGTCGCGGGCTCAAGAGTCGGGGCGTGACAAGTCATTAGGAACAAAAGACAAAACCAGATGCTCTCCGTCTGACCTTGAGATGAATCCAACCTTCCCAAAGCTCCGAAATGTCACACTCTGATAAGTAAAGTATGACTAATTTTTCCAGATGAAAGCTAGTGGCCACGGATGCAGGACATTTACTCCACACGAGGCATCGTAACTTAGGAAGCAAACCTTTGGAATCTTCAATCAGATTTGCGTTATTGAGCATAAGGAACCTTAAGTTCGGTAGTCTCTCAAATTGCTCCGCCGTGAATTCCACATCCGAGTAGTCTTCGTGGAAACGAAGGGCCTGAACGCGATCCTTCTCTCTTTCCTTTAAAAATGTCGCATCAAATTAGCTGAAGCGTTATCACTTTGCCTTCATTTTGTGATGAAATTCTTCCCTTCTTTTTCCTTCTCTTATCCGATTAGATGAGCAGTGCAATAGGTCATTTCAAGGGCAAAAAAACACGATGGGTACATCGAATAACGACTTAGAATTAATCATCACTAATAGTAAGTTCACGAGTAACCACAAAGCAGCAGAGATTTTATTGTTTAAAGCCAAAAGTTTTCTTTTCCTTTTTCAACTCGATAGAAAATGTCTACAATTTGTAGATGCTAAGCACGTCACTTCCTAATCATGTCAAGAAATAATATGAGGAGAGAAACATTGGCTGTGAGGTCTAACAATTCATTCCAATCAAGAGTACTCTTGTCAAAATAGAGTAGAGCAAAGACAAGAGGTTACAATTACCTTATTTCTCTGAAGTACTTCCAAGGCTTCCTCCTGCGCCCACAACCTACTTCGATTCATAGGTTCATTATAATCTTCCTGACGAACAATTTCCCTACCAACATCTCTCAATTGGTCATGCATTTTCAACTCTCCATAATCTCCAATTTTTATTAGTGACATAAAACTCAATGTTTCAATCGCCATCCTCGGAAGAAAATTACAAGCATCAATCCCACATGTAGGACACAAATCCTAAATCAAACTGAACGAAAAAACAAGCGAAGTCCAAAAATATCTGCTTTTCCTCATAGTTTAATGCGTCATAAATTATCCTCAACTTCTCTGCTTTAACTTCTTTAACGCGTCTTCCCAAAATGCTCGGTTTCGCCCATATAAAAAGCAACCTATAACCTCGAGAGTTAAAAGAAGCCCTCCAGTAGTGGATACGATAGCATGAGAAAGAGACTCAAATTCACACGGAGGAGAATCCCTCAGGAACGCATGTCTACTAAACAAGATCAAAGATTTATCCTCAGCAATTTCCTTGAGTTCGTCCTTGCAGTTCACATCATCAAGGACAGACTTCATTCTTGTGGTAATTATTATCCTACTTCCAATCTCAAACCAGTTGTGTTTCCCAACCAAAGCTTTGATCGGATCGTTATCATCCATGTCATCTAGAAGAAGTAGCACTTTCTTAAACTTAAATCTAGATTCCATGAGCCTAATTCCTTCATCCATATTAGACACTTGATCGTTCATTTTCAGAATATCAAATATTAATTGATTCTGCAAACACGGAATGCCCTTGCGTTGCGAGGATTCTCGAATATCTGCAATGAAACTACGATGCTCAAACTGGTCGAACAGCTTATTGTAGACAACCTTGGCTAAAGTTATCTTACCGATGCCCCCCATTCCATGAATACCAACAATTTTTGTAGCTCTAGGGTTGTCGTCCAGCAATCTCAAGATATCCTCCACAGCATTATCGATTCCGACGAGTTGTTCGGCAACAACTAGCTGAAAGGCCTTCTTCAAATCGCTCAAAACTTTTCTGACCACCATTTTCGCCATTTCTCCTTCGTGGTTGTTAATAGAGCATTCAAGCTAAAATGCATTAGAAGAACAATCATATCCTGTTTTTTTCTCATTATCACAACGTTGCAGCATTAAGAGTAAAAGACGCACGCACAAGATGAGAAGAACACGAATGTATAGCCACATCTACAAGTAAGATCCTATAGAAAGAAAGTAAAAAAAAAGTTTTGATAGAAAATGAAATACCCGCTAGCAGTTCTCTCCGATTCCCATCCCTTTAGGGAAGCCACTTCTTGGAGCGCTTGTTTCCATTTCGCAACATGTTCTTCCAAATACTTCCTACTTAAACAGGAGAAAGTTTCCCCAAAGCTTTCTAGCTAATTGGTATCGCACATGAGCTGGTTCAACCCGGTAAAATATGGGCAAGACAACTTGCCCAACGCTGTTCATGCACTCTGTCATCTCAACGAGTTCTTGAAGACACCATTTGCTTGAAGCGTAGTTTCGAGAGAGAACGGGGATCGAGATCTTACTATTCTTAATGGCATGGAGAAGGTTGGTGCCAATATTCTCCCCTTCGCGAAGCTCGTTGTCATCTCTGAACACGCGGATTCCAGCATCGATGAGGCTGTTGTAGAGGTGATCGACGATGGCTTTGCGAGTATCCTTGCCGCTGAAGCTCAAGAACACATCGTAACTGTCACTTCCCGCTGAAGTGGCGGACGAACTAGACGCACCCGTATCATCTGCTTTTCGACGCGTGCTCTTCTTGTTGGTTTTGACAAATTGGCGTGCGAGCACAAAGAGAAGAATCGACCCAACCAATACCGCAAAAGAACGCCCAAACGCGAGATCGCGTTTCATTTTTGCCTCTCCAATGACTCTTGAACCGATCTCTCTGTGAATATCGAAGAACGAAATTACGGGTTTCTCGACAAGACGACCGTGGAGAGCTGAGTTGTTGGTACCGTGCACTTCAAGGTGTAGGGAAAAATAGTAGACAAATTAATAGAAAATGACTGGATCTAGTTGTCGCTTGAAGCGGGCATCCTCGCTGTCTATATGTGGCCCACCATTTTGCACCGACCAGTACAATTTTTTACTCGTATGGCGAAGTGAGGGCCAGCTATTCTCGTCATATATGGTGGAGCTTATATGTTTTAGACTAGAAGTTCACGGCATATATGAATGAGACGTGTTAACTGATGATACTTGATGTAGTGATGATACACGTTGTTTGTTTTGTGGCGGAGTGTCACAATATGAATTGAACGAAAGCTAAATGGAGGAAGATCTGTATCGCTTTCTCGTATTGAAAATGTATGAGTGCAACCCTATTTATAATACATAAGAGTCTAATCATCTAGGTAAAAAAAATACATAATTTAAATCAATCATTCCTTGATATACAATATCCCAATAAATCAATTAACGGCAATCATACCAAATATACAATGTCAATCAGTGTTAAGGTATTTCATCATATCAATTAGAGATAGCGATATCTCCAACACTTCCCCTCAAGCAAGTGATTTATACACATCGAGGACACCTAGCTTGTTTGTAGATACACATGTTCTTTCTGGCACAGAGGTTTGGTGAAGATGTATGCAGGTTGCTCTGTTGCCCTTATTCCTTTTCTCTTAATCACCCCCATCATGGATTTTATCTTTAATGAAATGACAATCAACTTCTATATACTTCATTTTTTTTCATGAAAAACTGGATTTACTGTGAGTTTAAGAGCAACATGGTTATCACAAAACAGAATTGTTGGTTCCCTTACCCATAGGCGAGATCTCTAAGCAATCTTCTCATGCAAATAATCTCACATCTAGTTTTCACCATTGCTCGATATTCTACCTTAGCAGATGACAATAAAACAATCGATTGTTTCTTTGTTTTTCATGAGAGTAGTGAGCTTCCCAATTTGGCGCAAAATCATATAACCGATTTTCAACTCATATGGCAAGTACCATAATTTGTGTCGCAATATGCCATCATCTCTGTGTTGGTATCCATGACAATAGTATTGTGACATCCCAGACCTAGGGAAGTACGAAGAGATAGACTAAAATCACCTTGGCAATACGCGGGCAGGGCTAAGGTGCTTTCTCCTGCCCCACATCACCTAGGAGGGAGGTCTTGGGCTTGTTTATAAGGTGTTGGGGGCTCTAAACTTGCATAAGGCCTTTTCCTGGACTAAGTGCTTAGAAAAATAAAATCATGGCGGGTTACAATGCCCAAAGCGGGCAATATCATGCAGGGCGGACCCCCGGGCGTTACAAGTGGTATCAAAGCCGACCTCCGACAGTGTGTGGGCCGCAGTGTGCGCTCGTTGGGGCTGACCTAGGGAAGTACGGAGGGACGGACTAAGATCGCATCGGCAGTATGCGGACAAGGCTATAGTCCTTTCTCCTGTCCCACATCGCCTAGGAGGGAGGTCTTGGGCTTGTTTATAAGGTGTTGGGGTCTCTAAACTTGCATGAAGCCTTTTCCTGGGCTAAGTACTGGGAAAAATAAAATCGTGCAGGTTGCAAAGTCCAAAGCGGACAATATCGTGCAAGTCGAACCCCCAGGCTTTATAAGTATTCCCAATCCTAGACATCCTCTCAATTACTTCATTACTATCACTGCACCATTCATGTGAGACTGTTTTGGGTCATGCATGAATTGACTAAGAATTTGTACCGAATAGGATTGAACGGGTCTGGTCATGGTGAGGTAGATAAGCTTTCCAACAAGTCTTTGATATGTGGACGGATAAGGGACCCTCATTCTTTGTTGATGATCCCTCATCATATTCCGCCCTTCCCAAATTGGCTCATCGAGCGGTGTCTTAAATGGTGCATTGGTCTTTGATGAGCGGGCTTAAACGACCGACATAAATTTCATCACATGAAACTTTGCACACCAACTATGCTAACTACTCTTTGAGATCAAAAATGGTAACATCATCCCTTTCACTAGGGGTGTCAAAAAAGCCCGTGCCGGCCCGACTCGACCCTGCCCGAAATTTCATTGCTTTTTCAGACCTTTTTTGGGTCGGGCTAGCCCGCCGTCCGGGTTTTTTTTTTAACACCCATATTTTCACTTTAATTTAATTTTTTTCATTTTTATTTTTTATATTCTTTCATTTGATGGGTTTATTAATTGATTTTGAATCCAAAAAAAGAACAAAATAAGAAAAGAAAAAATTCTGACCCGGCCCGGCCTGACCTCAGTCCTATTGAATTTCGGGCCTGCCCGGGCAGGGCCGAGACTTGGCCCAATCCGGCCGTTAACACCCCTACCTTTCAAGCAGATGAACTTAGAAACGACAACATGGGGAACTAGCTGTTACTAACTGTGAATTCTGTACAATATTGTGTAGAACGAAAGACAACTTCCGACGCATAAAACTTCTTAGCATTTTAATGACGGCAAGTGTATCTGTTATCATCATAAACGAAATCAAGCTCTCAAAGTTACCTTCTTTATTTCCCACATATAAAAAATCAAGCTTGCGAAATTTATCAATCAATGGATCATAAGAACGCTCTTTATATAGGAACACTGATCAGCCTCTATCCGATGAGCCAAGCAATGTACGTCTGAGGACTATAGTTGAAGAAACTGGGAGCTTCGACGGTAGGAGCCATTGGAGTTGGAAGAAAAGAGATAACTATGGTCGAAATCTGGAATTGGAAACGAGAAAAATTTGGAAGCAAAGGTTGAAGACAATGGAGTATGCAAAAGATGAAGATGGAAAGGGAAAATCTTTGCTCTGAAGCAGATGATGCCGTTGGCGGTCTCTCTCTTGTCACGGAAGCTTCTTTGCTTGCTGGAATATACCTCCACAGGCCTGAATCTCTGTCCACGTTCAATGGTTATATTAACTCGGATCCCCTTCAGTCAATCGATGATCACCCTTTTCTTCTTTAATTTTTTTTCTTCATGCTGTGTCTTTGTCTGTTCGTGTTCTGTAAAGTGTCCTTGTTTTCCTTTCCTGCTGAATGGGAAGAGTAATGGACACTGACTATGGAGTTCAATGTCAATTCCATAAACGGGAACCTAATGTGACCATGGAGCTTAAAACCCAAGATCTGCGTACAAGTTCAGAACGACAAACAATGCGAATCGCACATACTACACTGTACTTCTCTACTTAATTAACTAATGCTAACAATCTCATGATCAGGGCGAACGAATTTGATTTTACCACAAGGGCCAACGGAAAAGACATTTTGATTTAGTTCATGCCAAATCTTGAGACTCCGCATGTACGCCCTCTGTTTCTAAATGTTAAGGATGTTCATAAGGAAGTTGCTGTCAAGAGTTGATCCTCCATCAAATCAGGAGCTGGATGATATAATTCCAAAATCCCAAGCTGCTTGAATTGTCAAGAACAATAATTGCAAGTCGCATCATTCATAAACTACATCCATTTTAAACAGCCGATTCAAAAAAACAGAAAAAGTGTCATGCAGGAAGCCATTAACAGCTTGTGTACATCGGTGCAACATCATGAGCATCCTCACGGATAAAATGTAATCGAAAGTATCTCCGTGGACGAATAAACATAACCAAATAGATGTCAAGGGAGGAAGCAAATCATTCATCAAACTCGGTACTTCAAGAAAATTACAACTCAGATTTGCTAGTGATAGTCATTGATTGGTTATCCAAAATCAGCAATCTTACTTGATGGTTATGACATCTGATGTCTTAGAAGGCATTCTGATGATTGTCGGCGTTATCAAGAGAGTGATTTCTCCGAAGCATCGTGTCATCCTTCTCCATCAGCTTCCTTGGCGCTTGATTCACACAAGAGAAGGAAAACCATGCCTGTCGTCATGGAGAATGATTAAATTTGAATAATCATGTTTATGTAATGGGAAATGAGACAAAAAGAAAATAATCCATCCTTGTATTCGGTGATTAATATCAAATCTCCTCCTTTGTATGTTGCCAATATCAGATTGTTAAAATATTAACTACGGAAAGTTTTTAGTCGGCGAAAACATTTAATAAATGGCAGAATTAATTTCGTTTATTGACATACTATATAGATCTATTTAAGTGCTACACTTGTAAATTTTGAAAAAAAAAAAATGGCCACGAACTGATGGAATATGTGTATTGGAAGTCCTAAATCTTGTCCTCAAACGTGCAGAAAATGCAATAAAGTCATCAAACTTGTAAATTTATCATTAACTCCACCCCTGAAGCATCGTCTCCACTCCTTGAACTGCTTAAAAGACAAGAAGGATTGAAATATGGCAATGCATCTCGTAAGTTCGTAACAGTGTGACCTGCTTCCTTTACCTTTCGAAGCAAAACGGGCCAGACATTGTGGCCGAAACTGCTCGACTCGACTCATCGGAGGATGTTCTTCTCATGGACCAACTGTCATCTCTCTGCTGCAGTAGTGCAATGCACCTGTGTTGCATCGTTGGACGTCTTTTAGACGCCTCGATTCCCCCTCATGTTTCCACATTTGCGACTCTCTCCATTCCCTGAACATCACGAAGCTTTGAGCACCCTTCAATTCTCAAACGTTCCAGGTTATCGAAGCACGAGAGGTCCGGTAATGTCTCGATGGATGTGCACCCCACGACACCCAGCCTTTCCAAGCTTTTCATTCTCTCAAGGCCTTTAATTTCGACTAGATTGTGGCATCCGCCAAAGTGTAGCGACTTCAGCAGTGTTAATTGTGAAAGGTCCGGTCTTACAAGGGACTGACAGTCCAGTAACACCAGAGTTTCCAAGTTTTTCAATTTATCGAGGCCTCGAACTTGAACCAGATCATCTTTCAATGGTGGAGCATCCGACTCGGAGAACTCACTCATAGCTAACTCCTTCAAAGACGTTAGACGTTCAAGGCCATCAAGGTTGGACAGCTTCGAACATCCACGTACATATAGTTGTGCTAAGGATTTTAATGCTTCCAGATCCTTGATTTCTGTCAGCTTATTGCACGAATCGAGAATTAATACTATCAATGATTCCAAACTTGACAAACACGGTAACTCTTTCAACTCATCGCAATTGCTGACTTGAAGCTTCAATAATCCCGAGGGAAGCTCCGGCACTGATTCGAGCAGTTGGCAATCCACAACAACGAGCTCTTGCAGGTGGACTAGATGAGAAAGCTGAGGCAAAGTGCGAAGCTTACAGGTGACCTTCAAAACTGCTAAACAAGGAGGGAACTCTGGCAGCGACCCAAGATTGTCACAACTTTCTAACCCCAGGTATTGCAGAGAAGGCAGCATACTGATGCTTTGTGGTAGCGACTTAAGCTTCTTGCAGTGGTGTAAATTCAGTTCCTCAAGACGGGAAAGCTTATCGAACGTGTCAGGGAAGCTGGAAATGCGTGTCGAACTTAACCGAAGGATCTTTAGTGAAGACAACCCATCTATAGGGATTTCCCCTCCAAGCGTCCTGCAGTCCGTGGCATCTAATTCTTCAAGGTTGCCCAACTTGCTAATGGTACTAGGTAGACTTCTCAATTTCTTACTACGAGAAATATTCAAAGTCTTCAAGTTTTTCAAATCCCCAATGGATTGAGGCAATTCACAAATGCGTGAAAATGACAAGTCCAATTTAGACAAATTTACCAGATGGCCAATTGAGTCGGGAAGTCTAAGCAACGATTTGCAACCGTGGGCTAGAAGCAGCGTCAGGTTCTTGAAAGAACCTATACACGGAGGAATTTCCTCTATAGCAGTCTTGCTTATGTTAAGTACCACCAGTTCTTCCAACTTGCCCATTTCTTTGGGTAGCTCTTGGAGTTTCCCACATCCCTGCAAGTTCAAAGCAGCGAGGCCCTTGGCATCTCCAATAGAAGGGTGAATCCGCTCCAGATTATCACATCCTTCGAGGACTAATATCACTAAATCCGGAAAGGCCGACAGATCAGGAGTAACTTCTAAACGACGGCAATCTTCGAGCATTAGAACTTTCAACTGCTTTGCCACCTGCGAAACAGAACGATTTGATAAAAATTTCGCTAAGAATACGTCATCAGAAACAAAAGACGAAACAAAATGCTCTCTATCTGACCTTGAGACGACTCCAACCTTCCCACAGCTCTGAAACGTAACTTCTTGATAGATCAAGTATGACTAATTTCTCCATACGAAAACTAGTAACCACGGATGCGTGAGGTCCCCTCCACGTAAGGCATCGCAACTTAGGAAGCAAGCTTTTGGAATCTCCAATCAGGTTTGCACCATTTACTGCAAGGAGCCTCAAGTTGGGTAGCGTCTCAAATTGTTCGGTGGTGAACTCACACGAGTCGCCTTCATCGAGCCAAATGGCCTGAACACGAACTTTTTGAATTCCCTTCACAAATGTTTTGCATCGAATCAGCCACTCATCATTATCACTTAGGCTAGACAAGATTTTATGATGTTCTCATGCCGAAGCATAGAAAGCAAGGCTAAACAGAAGAATCGAATTCGATAAACGAGAAATAATTATTGTTCACTCAAAACGATATCAAATCGTAATATTCTCAATATTCAATAATCTGTAATCTGCTCTTCTAAAAACCCTAAACACTCTTATATATGGTGCTAACCCTAAAAAAATGCAATATTATGAAAATATCACTAGATTACGAAAATATCACTAACATCACGAAAATTGCCCAAAATCGAAAAAAAATGCCTAAAAAATTAAAATTGTAAAAACGCCTAAAATAAGTAAACCCTAAGTTCATCATTCTCCCCTGCTAGGAAAAGATTCCCCCTCGAATCTTCTTCGTCTTCATTTGTTTCAATCTCTTCAAATTTAATCCCGTCTCCAAGATCGCAAAATCTGCTTGGTTCGGGACGACCTCCCCAACGAATCAAATAATACATCAGCTTCTCATCCCCATACTCGATCCCATTGTGGGATATGTACATTCCGTGCGAATCCCACGTGACCCTTCCTCTGCTACTCCGGCCTTTTGAAGCCGAAGCGATGGAAAGCAAAGCTAAATAGAATAATCGAAACCGATAAACGAGGAACAATCTATGTTCACTCAAAACGATATCAAATCGCTATATGTCAATATTCAATAATTTGTAATCTGCTCTTCTAAAAACCCTAAACACCCTTATATATGCTGCTAACCCTAAAAAAATGCAATATTACGAAAATATCACTAACATCACGAAAATTGCCTAAAATCGAAAAAAATGCCTAAAAAAATTAAATTGTAAAAACGCCTAAAATAAGTAAACCCTAAGTGCATCATTCTCCACTGCTATGAAAAGATTCTCCCTCGAATCTTCTTTGTCTTCATTGGTTTCAATCTCTTCAAATTCAATCCCGTCTCCAAGATCGCAAAATCTGCTTGGTTCGGGACGACCTCCCCGACGAATCATATAATACATCAACTTCCCATCCCCATACTCGATCCCATTGTGGGATATGTACATTCCGTGCGAATGCCACGCGACCCTTCCTCTGCTACTCCGGCCTTTTGAAGCCGAAGCAATGGAAAGTAAAGCTAAACAGAAGAATCGAAACCGATAAACGAGGAATAATCTATGTTCACTTAAAAAGATATCAAATCGCTATATGTCAATATTCAATAATTTGTAATCTGCTCTTCTAAAAACCCTAAACACCCTTATATATGGTGCTAACCCTAAAAAAATGCAATATTACGAAAATATCACTAGAATCACGAAAATTGCCTAAAATGGAAAAAAATGACTAAAAAAATTAAATTGTAAAAACGACTAAAATAAGTAAACCCTAAAGTGCATCATTATTGGATATAGGTCGCTGGTGTTGGTGTTGGGTGGTCTTGGGCCTCTCTCAATCCAAAAACTAGCTCAAAGAATAAGACTTTCCCTCACATTTATAAACCGACCACCAGCCCCTTCCACAACCGATGTGAGACAACCCCAACAATCTCCTCCTCACACATCAGGCCCTGGGTCGAAGGTGCAACAACCTGTATCTCTCCTATGTGACTGTTGGGTTCAGTTTTGTTAGTAACCTAGGCTTTGATACCAGTGTTGAGTTGTCTTGAGCCTCTCTCAACCCAAAAGTTAGCTCAAAAAATAAGACTTTCCCTCACACTTATAAATCGACCACCAGCACATTCTATAATTGATATGAGACAACCCCAACAATGCTCTGATACCAAATGATGCCGAAGCAATAGAAAGCGAGGCTAAACAGAAGAATCGAATTCGATAAACGAGGAACAATCACTGTTCACTCAAAACGATACCAAATCGTAATATTCTCAATATTTAATAATTGCTCTTCTAAAAACCCTAAACACCCTTATATATGGTGCTAACCCTAAAAAATTGCAATATTACGAAAATATCACTAGATTACGAAAATATCACTAAAATCACGAAAATTGCCTAAAATCGAAAAAAAAATGCCTAAAAAAATTAAAATTGTAAAAACGCCGAAAATAAGTAAACCCTAAGTGCATCATGTCCCTTTCCTCTTTGTTTATGATATTAGCTCCTCTTTCTTCTTTTTCCTACTCTTATTTAATTAGAGGAGCCGTGCACTAACCACTAAACAGAAAGTTTTCTCCCCTTTTTCTTTTCAACTCGATAGAAAATGTCTACCATGTATAGATGCTAGGCACATCGCTTCCGAGCCACATCAAGGAAATAATATAAGGAGAGTAATCTCCATTGTGAGGTCTATCAATTCATTGCAATTAAGAGAAATTCATGTCAAAAGAGAGTAGAACAAGGATGGAGGTGTTAATTACCTTATTTCCCTGAAGTACTTCCAAAACCTCCTCACGGTCCCACAGCCTACTTCGATTCATGGGCACATCGTAATCTTCTTGATGAACAATTTCCCTACCAAGGTCTCTCAGTTGGTCATGCATTCTTATCCCCGCGTCATCTCCGAGTTTTATTAGCGACATAAAGCACAATGTTTCAATCCCCATAATCGGAAAAAAATTGCATGCATCCCACAAGAAGTACGCAGTGTTTAAATCTTGTCCAACGAGGAAACAAGCAATATCCAAAAATATCTGCTTTTCCTCGTAGCTTAATACATCATAACTTATCCGCAACTTCTCTTGCACTTTCATATGTGGTACTTTCTTTAACTTCTTTAATGCATCTCGCCAAAATTCTCTGTTTCTCCCACACAAGAACGAACCTATAATCTCGAGAGCTAAGGGAAGCCCTCCGGTAGTGGATACCACGGCACGAGAGAGAGACTTAAATTCATGAGGAGGAGAGTCCCTCATAAACGCATGTCTACTAAACAAGATCAAGGACTTATCCTCATCGATTTCCTTGAGTTCGTACTGGTAGTTCACTCCGGCTTTATCAAGAACAGACCTTACTCTTGTTGTAATGATTATCCTACTTCCCATCTTAAACCAGTCATATTTCCCAACCAAAGCATTGAGCTGATCATTATGATCAACATCATCTAGAAGAATTAGGACTTTCTTAAATTTAAATCTTGATTCTATGATCCTAATTCCTTCATCCGTATTAGAAACTCGATCCTTCTCTTTCAATATATCAAATATTAGTTGATCCTGCAAATATGAAATACCCTTGCGCCGCGAGGATTCTCGAATATCTGCAATGAAACTACGATGCTGAAATTGGTCGGAGAGCTTGTTGTAGACGACCTTGGCTAAAGTTGTCTTACCGATGCCCCCCATTCCATGAATACCGACAACTTGGGTGGCACTAGGTTTGTCATCCAGCAATCTCAAGATATCCTCCACAGCATCATCGATCCCAACAAGTTGTTCGGGAACAAGCAGCTGAAAGGCCTTCTTTAACTCGCTCAAAACTTTTTTGATGACGATTTTCACCAATTCTCCCTCGTCGCTGTTTGTAAAGCATTCGATCGAGTAAAATGCATTAGAAGAACAATCATATCATGTTATATCTCATTATCACAATGTTGCAGCATCCAAGAGTAAACGACGCAAGCACAAGATGAGAAACAACCGAATGTATAGCATGCTCTACAAGCAAGATCCTGTCCAAAGAAAGTAAACAAGGTTTGGATAGAAAATGAAATACCCGTCAGCAGTTCTCTCTGATTCCCATCCCTTTAGGGAAGCCACTTCTTGGAGTGCTTGTTTCCATTTCGCTACGTCTTCCTCAAAATACTTCTCACTTAAACGGGAGAAAGTCTCTCCAAAGCTCCCTATTTGGTGTCGCACATGGGCCGGTTCAACCCGGTAAAATATGGGCAAGACAACGTGCCCCCCGCTCTTCATGCACTCTATGATCTCAACGAGCTCTCGCAGGCACCATTTGCTCGAAGCATAGTTCCGAGAGAGAATTGTGATTGAGATCTTACTGTTCTTAATGGCTTGGAGAAGGTTGGGGCCAATATCCTCACCTTCTCGAAGCTCGTTGTCATCTTTGAACACATGGAGTCCAACATCAACAAGGCCGTTGTAGAGGTGACCCACGAAGGTCTTGCGAGTATCCTTGCCGCTGAAGCTCAAGAACACGTCATAGTTGTCACCTCCGGCCGAAGCAGTGGAGGAACTAGACGCACCGGTATCTTCTAGTTTTCGACGTGTGCTCTCCATGTTGCTTCTGATAAATTTACGCGCGAGCACAGAGAGAAGAATCAACCCAACCAACACTGCAAAAGAAAGCCCAAACACGGCTAGATCGCGATTCATTTTTACTTCTCCAGGAACGCTTGAACCGATCTCTCTGAGTATCAGAGAATGAAAGGAAATGCCTCTGGCCAACAAGATTACCGTGAACTTAAAGAGCTGAGTTTTTGCTACTTTAATACTTCAAAAAGCTTGATGGATCGGGAGGGAATAAAAGAAGGTGAGGCAGGAGGATGACGTGCGAGATAGAGCTTGCCTAATGATCCAGAATTTATCTCAAAAGTATGACAAATTTCAAGATGTTCGTACATGGAATCTAGAGATGCCTTCAAATTTCAGGCAAATCCGCCCAGGTGGTTCAATGCCCTTTCGCTTTTTAATAACAAAAGAACATGAAGAAGACTTCCCGTCAGCTCGAGAAGGAAAAGCACAAAAAATAAAAAAGGAAAAGTTAAAAGCGGCCGCGCTCATTTTTTTGGAGGCCTCCGAAGAATGACTAGCATCTTGCTTTTTCCCTAATGGATGACCTTTGGAATTAATTAATGCTACGTACGCAAACATTTTCCACCGATCGAAAAACTTTCAAAAAAATATTTTTTGACATTTATTAGTTGGCGAAAAATAAGCTGGTTAAGGAAAATATTATTTATCAAAATTCCTTCAAAAGTGAGGGAAATATTTTCCTTTCGTCGTCTTTGCTTCCTCAACTCAGATACATTCATTCTATTTGTATTAATTTAAAAATATTTCCGAAATTTATAATTTTTGAAATTCTTTAATTTTTTTCATTTTTTTTATTTTTATGTTTTCTTTTCTTTTTCTCTCTCTGCCGGTCACTGGTCCTAGCGACCAGCCGCAACCGCTCGGCCTCGCCGGACTTGTTGAGGTGGAGCCTCGGGCGAATAGCTGTGGCCGGCAACTTGTAGAGAAATAAAAAATATAAAAATTAATAATTTAAATTAACTTAAGAATAATTAAGAATTAAAAAAAAATTGGAATTCTTCGTAGGAAAATCAATTCCTTCACAAATGACGAATTTTTTTTCCAATTCATTTTTAAATTTTATCCAAACACCGAAATATGTCATTTTTGTAAAACATTTTGCGAAAATATCACATTTTTCGCGAAATGAACGGAGTCTTAATTTGGTATTTTTGGGCTAAATCAGAAGACTAAGATCGGCAGAGGAAGCAATGAGGTGTGTTCTTGCCGGGTGTTACGGAGAGATTACAAGCACTGATCTTTTTGGCTTGCCGTGTTTGTTCATGGAATGAGATACTTTGTTTAAGTTGCAGAGCCTGCGCGAATCCAAGGAAGATTTGAGAGTGGGCCGAGATGGAGGTCCTCCGTGCGTAAAGAAATTCTCTTCCCTTTTGCTTTTTCTTCCTGAGACGGAAGGAAATTTTTACCGCGACAATAAACGTGTGAAAATAGATTACACTCTAGAATTTTACTAAATCATGAGGATAGGAGATTTTCGTTACGTTCAACAGGATTATACGCCTTTGACAAATGCTTTCTTTTTTTCTGCGCAAGCACATCAGCAATTTGCTTTTCATTTAACTTATGTCCTTTGGTAAATGATAAGTTAACTATGGGACACTCGTGTTCTTATTACTTCTTCTTCTTCTTCTTTTTACTTTTGACCCAAATGTTCTCAGTACTATTGGTTTGGAAACCTTTTTAAATTAGACCACTTATTACAATGATGAAGAGTTCATTTATGGGACCTCATGTTCTAGTTGTCCTTAATTTTTCTTGAGCCAATTTGCAATTTTTGAAAGGAAGCAAGCACCACACAAAATATGACATGGTTTAAAGATTAAAGCAAAACGAAGCAAACAAAAAGGCCATGCTTTTTACACTCCTACTATAGCTAAAACACCCCCCAATGAATGTATTTTGATAATATTAACTCTTGTGGGTCCCATCATTTTTTAAGCATTCTTTTTGTTTGGTTATGGTAGATATGGCCAAATAGAACCGTGGACTCGGAACCGGCCCGGAACCGGCCCGTTGACCGGGCCCGTGGTTCCAAACGGGAACCGGCCTTCAAGGGCTGGTTCCGGTTCCAAAATTTTCGGAACCGGCCAGGAACTGGCAGTTCCGGGCCGATTCCGAACCGCCCAATTTATATAAAAAAAAAAAGGTATGAGAGGAAGAGCACTCAGGGGTGCTCTTCCCCAGGCAAGGGGCCCCACGTGCTCTTCCACTGTCCCTCTCTCCTGTGCGCACCTCACCATCACCTCCCCTCTCCTGTTCATCTTCTTCTTCTTCTTTTTCTTATGTTCTTCATCATTTTCTTTTGTTTCCTGACCAGCCCTCACCGCCTCCACCTCCATCCTCCGTCGCACAGCAGCTCCACCACCAGCCGTCGGCTCGTGCCACGTCGGCCTTTCACCCCCGATGCCGTCGTCCGACAGCCCTGAAAGCTCGAGCATCGCGAGCTGGCCGAGACCCTCGGCGTTTGTTGAAGCCCATCGCCAAACCTACCCGAGCACACCCGCACGGCGCACCCACCCTGCGACGTCATATGAGGCGGAGGCATGCCTTTTTTTTTTAATCCGGCTCGGAACAGCTGATTCCGAACCGGAATCGAAACCGTTCCCTTAAGGGCCGGTTCCTGAACCGGAACCGGCCATGTCTAGGTTATGGTGTCACTTTTTTTCCCTTCTATCTTTTCTAGTGGGTCCCATTTTCCTCCTTTCTTTTTACTTTTCTCTCGGTCTCTCTTAATCCGACCATGGTTAAAGCTTTAGTAGTTCTGTCAAAAAAGAAAAAAAAAACACTCTCCTTTGTGTTATGTCTCTGTCACTAGTTGTCTAGGCCACATTGCACTAATTGGTTTTTGAATCTTTAACCAGAGTTTGACATCCAAGAGCGCAATTGACCTAAAGGCTATTGCATTGAACTTCTTAACGGCGATCCGAGCACGGATATTTGAACAATTGACAAATAACGGAACCTCCTCATCGCCTAAGGGATTGGACATAAGGGTTGAGCTCGCAATCACCTCTTCAGCCCTCTCAATCACCTACGATGGCGACTCAGCAACCGAGATCGACACAGAAGAAGGAGAGACCACGAGGGCAAGGAGGGCCCAATCCTCGCTGGTCTAGAGGATTGCCATTCTTGAAGGGGCATTCTTGGTTTGCCTAAACAATTTAATGACAGTAGGGGTGAATCCAGCCATGGATATGGAGGCGGGTAGGTGATGGCGAATCGGCAATCACAATGATGATAAGGACTAAGAAGGCGAAGACAAAGAAGTAGACAATGTTGATAATCCTAATGAGGATTTGGGCGAGGGGTGTAGCTTCCGGATTTGAATCTTCAATAGGGGCTCTTCTTGTCTTTGTAATGGATCAATCGAAGTGTTTGATGCAAAATGAGAAAACGAAAACAAGGAGCGAAAGGGATGCAATGAGGGTGAAGAACGAAGAGATATTAGATGGATTTTTTCACTTACAATAGTTTTGAATTAAAGAAGTGGATATGGAAGAGGACTAATTGGGCAAAGAATAGGTTCATGCAAATTTGGGCTTCAACTACGTCAATTGCTTGTGTCAGTGACAAAAACGATTTCCTTTGTGCCGGTGATAAACGTTGGGGTGTCATAAGCTTGTCTATTATTGGCATGAAATGGGTGTTTTAGAAAGAGAGAACATAAGAATAAATGATAAGAAGGAAAGTGGGGTAAAAAAGAGAAAGAAGAAATGTTGGAAAATATGAGATATTTTAATGGGTGAGTGAATGAAAAATTATTTCTCAAAGAATACCCTTGAGTTGGAAGTGGGAAGTGGAAGTTTACTAGTCCCACGTTGGAAAGGAGGAAGACCTTGAAGTGCTTTATATGTGGTTACACTCCTTTTGAGTGATAACTATT
Organism: Rhodomyrtus psidioides; assembly: GCA_021437785.1. Classification (NCBI taxonomy): domain Eukaryota; kingdom Viridiplantae; phylum Streptophyta; class Magnoliopsida; order Myrtales; family Myrtaceae; genus Rhodomyrtus; species Rhodomyrtus psidioides. The sequence goes on along the minus strand of JAILYB010000071.1, from coordinate 3,113,077 downwards.
ATAACAAGTACTATGTCTTGCGCACGCGCATGGGTGCAAATCCCAAACCCCGACGAAGGCTTGACAAGTTGAAACTTGGGCGCGAGCGCACGACCTACGTACGCGAATGCAGGACCGGAAAGTGGGCCTCGCGACAAGCTCATTTTTTCCTTCTGTTTTAATTTTTTCCAACTCAAGCCGTTACAATGTAACTGTTCTTAAATTAATTACCAGCATGTTAATGGTATTAACTAAGTAATGGATATTATAATTCTATGGTTACATAATTAATTACATAACGGCTCTAAACGGCATATTTATTTAGCCGTTATTCTTTATTTCCGAAATGCTCCACTTAGCCTATAAATAGGTGGCTTCCCATTCTGTTTCAGATATGAGAGAGAGATCATAGAGATCGAGGACAGAAAACAATGTCGCGAAAATCTCTTCTCCCTCTTTTCAATCGTCTGCATCTGCATTGTTTTCGATAGTGTTCGCGTTGTGTTCAAATTCGCCGAAAGCTTTGGAACATGTTGTTTATATGGCTCTGGTTGGCGCTTTTCCTTTCAATTCGTTCCTATCTGGGGTCCTTCCTTGTATTAGGACAGCCGTCCTGGCTGGTGAGTGGGATAGTCAAATTGTAAGCTTTTTGGATTTGCATATCTAAAAATCTTTGGTTCATTGGCTACAGTTTGTCTCCGTATCCAAGTGAACAAGGAGAACAAGGAATCCAAGTTAACCTTGCGTCTGTACCACTTAGAGGGAGACACCCACCTCACTGTTGCTAACCTAAACACAGCAATAGCTTAATAATTGGTTGTAACCTGATTAATATTGCTTATCTCACGATTTGCAGGATTTACCACCCGAGCGTGCTTTCTCATATTTTGTTCTCTGCAATTTGATGCTTCACTTGGTGATTATGAATTTCCTTGGTTAAGTCGGAGCCGGGGGGTTTCTCAAGACCTACATATGGAGAGGGCTTTGTGTACTCGCGATTAACTAGTAGTTAAACATTAGTTGCTGATTCATTTTGCTTTACTGGACTGTGAGGTACAATGATGCTAGTGATATCTGAATGACAGACTCATTGAACTTGAGGATTTTGTGGAGTGACTGGAGAGCCGAAATTTTATGATCATGTTTACGAAGTACACAGAAAAAGTATGATTTCTGCCGAGTACTCCACGTAAATCTCATCAAGAATCCAGAATGGCAAGGGAATCTTGTGAAGAGAATGTAACAGTGGATCAAAAACATGTTAATGACTTGCCATGAAAAGAATTCTTGAGGGACTGACATAACTGAAGTTGAGGGGTTTCCGGAAAAGAACATATGGGATATGGCTTGTTTGCAGCAAGCAAATGTTCTTCCATTTGTGCGGCCTCATGGATAAAAATGAAATTGAAAGTATCTGCGTAGGCGAATAAACAAAATCAAATAGATGTCAAGGGAGGAAGCAAAACATTCTACAAACTCAGTGCTTCATGATAATCGTTGATAAATTATCCAGTATGAGCAATCTTACTTGTTGGCTACGGACATCTGATGTGCTCGGGAGGCATTCTGATGATGACTGTTTGCAACTATGCATTATCGAGAGAGTGATTTCTCTTCTCCAAAGCATCGTGTCATCCTCCTCCGTCTGCTTCCCGTTCTTTGAATCACGTAATTACAAGGAAAACATCTAGAGAATTGGTTTCTCCAAAGCATACTGTCATAGTCCTCCATCAGCTTCCCTGTACGTCGAATCACGTAAAAGAGGGAAAACCATAACCTGTCGTCATGGAAAATGATTTTACTCGACCATCTATTGAAGTGCTACACTTCTACAATTCGGTTTCATCGCCGAACTGTCTTTTAGAGTCTAGACGCCTCAATTCCTAGAGCTCTGTGATCCCCACCAGTTCATGCATGTCGTAATTAATATGCGCGGAAGTAACAATAAAAGGATACAACAATTTATGCGGTTCGGTCAGAATGTCGGAACCTACGTAGGAAGAGCCAGCCGTAGATAATCACTATAATCGGAGAATTAGAGTTTACAAGTCGCTCACACGCTGACTGTTTTCCACGCCTAAAAAATATCCGGCTTTAATACTATGATTCACCAAACAGTGGATAGGATATGACAAAATCTCTAGATTTCATATCATATCCTATCCAATCATATCCTGTCTAGAAATCCTGACGACCAAATGCAGCCAAAGTGTTTATAAATAAATAACTCATTTAATGTAAAACCAAACTCAGCTGCACAAATCAGTTTCGATGTGTTCTTGCTCGCGTGGCCCCGAAAACAAGCTCCTTCATGCGTCCAAGAAGAGTCTCTCTTCGGCCTCCACTGTGCAGCCGTCACCTCAGAACCGAAAGATCCATCTGCTGAAGTTCAGAGAATCTCTCGTCACATTCGTGACTTTATCTAGTCCCTGTACATCCCAAAGCTTCCAGCATCCTTTGATGTTCAAATCTTTCAGGTTGTCGAAGCATGAGAGGTCTGGTAATGCTTCAATGGATCTGCACCCCTCCAAATCCAATTTTTCCAAGTTCTTCAATCTTTCAAGGCCTTGAACTTCGACTAGACTGTGGCATTCGCAAATGATTAATTTCTTCAGATGTCTTAATTGCGAAAGGTCCAGTCTTACAAGAGACTGACAGACCAGTAACCCCAGAGTTTCCAAGCACTTCAATTTGTCAAGGCCTATAACTTGAACTATATCATCCTCTACTGGACAAATAGCACCCAAAAACAAGAATCTCAAAGACTCCAGATATTCAAGGCCATCGAGGTTGGACAGCTTCCCACATCTCAATAAAATTAATACTTCTAAGTATTTTAATGCTTCCAGACCCCTGATCTCGGTCAACTCGCTGCATGAATCGATACTTAATTTTGACAAGAATTCTAAGCTTGACAAACTCGGTAACTCTTTCAACTCATCACAATCTTCGACCAAAAGCTCCAATAATCCTGAGGGAAGCTCCGGCATGGATTCCAGCAATCGGCAATGCACAACATTGAGCACTTTTAGGTGGATTAGATGAGAAAGTTGAGGCAACATGCGATACTGACAGGTGACTCTCAAAATTGTTAAACGGGCAGGAAGCTCTGGTAGGGACTGAAGATTGTCACAACCTACTAAATCAAGGTATTGTAGAGAAGGCAGCTTACTGATGTTTTGCGGTAGCGATTGAAGCATCTTGCAGTTGCTTAAATCAAGGTTCTCAAGATGAGAAAGCTTATCGATAGCTTCAGGAATGACAGAAACGCATGTCGAACCTAATCGAAGGATCTTCAATGAAGACAACCCATCTATATCAATTTCCCCTCCCAGACTCACGCATTTGGTGACATCTAATTCTTCAAGGTTGCCCAGCTTGCAAATGGTACTAGGTAAACTGCTTAGTTTATCACTATAAGCAGTATTCAATATTTTCAAGTTTTTCAAATCCCCGATGGATTCAGGTAATTCGCAAATGCCTGAATATGACAAGTTCAATTTGGTCAACCATTCCAACTTCCCAATTGAGTTGGGGATATGAAAGGTAGGATGATCAAGTTGGGAATCTCCTAGAATACCCACTCCCTCGAATGACAAGTACTGCAATTTCACGAGGGATCCGATGCATTCTGGAAGTCTACATAATTCCGAGCAACCACTCAAGTCAAGGTCCCACAAATTTACCAGATGGCTAATTGAGTCGGGAAGTCCGACCAATGATTTGCAATCAGAGGCAACGAGCGCCTCCAGCTTCTTCAATGAACCTATGCACGGATGAATCTCCTGTATAGCAGTCTTGCTTATGGAAAGTATCTTCAGTTCTTCCAACTTGCCCATCTCTTGGGGTAGCTCTTTGAGTTTCTCACAGCTCCGCATGTCCAAACTAATGAGGCCCTTGGCTTCCCCAATAGAAGGATGAATTTGCTCCAGATTATCACATTCTTTGACTACTAGCAACTCTAGATCCCGGAAGGCTGAGAGATCAGGAGTAACTTTCAAACAATGGCAAAATGCGATATGTAGAGCTTTCAACTGCTTTGCAACCTGCGAAACAAAATGATCGATAAGTTTACGGTAAGAAGAAGTCATTAGAAACATAACACAAAGCAAAACGCTCTCCGTCTGACCTTGAGATGACTCCAACCTTCCCAGAGCTCTGAAATGTCACTTCCTTGTAATTGAAGTGCGACTAGTTTCTCTAGATGAAAACTAGTGGGCACGGATGCAGGACACCCAATCCATACAAGGTATCGTAACTTAGGAAGCAAGGTTTTGGAACCTCCTGTCAGTTTTGCACCAATTAGGACAAGGAACCTTAAGTTCGGTAGCGTCTCAAATTGTTCAGTCGTTAATTGACACGAGCCGCCTCCATTGAGCCAAAGGGCCTGAACACGAACTTTTTGAACTCCCTACACAGATGTTGCATCAAATCAGCCAACAGTGGACTCATTATCATTCAGGTCAGACGAGATATTATGATGTTTGAGATTATTTTGTTTTTCCTATGATGAATGTTTTCCCTGCTTTTTTTTGTTCATGCTATTTGCTCCTTTTTTTTCTTTTTCCTTCTCTTATCCGATTTGAGGAGCAGTGCAATAGGTCATTTCGAGGGGAAAAACACCATGGGCGCATCGAATAACACTAATAATCAACGTTAACACAACGTTTTCGTTTCTTCTTCTTTTCAAGTCGATAGGAAATGTCCATGTCTAGATGCCAAGCACATCACTGCCTAATCACATCGAGGAAATATTGTGAGGTCTAACAATTCATTCCAATCACGAGAATTCATGTCAAAAGAGAGTAGAACGACAATAAAGGTTGCAATTACCTTATTTCTCTGAAGTACTTCCAAGGCATCCTCATGGTCCCACAGCCTACTTCGATTTATAGGCGTATCGTAACCTTCTTGACGAACAATTTCTCTACCAAGGTCTCTCAATTGGTCATGCATTTCAAACATTCCACGATCTCCAATTTTTACTAGCGACATAAAACTCAATGTTTCAATCCCCATCTTCGGAAGAAAATTACAAGCCTCCCACATGTAGAATGCATAATTCAAGTTAACATTAATGAAGAAACAAGCAATGTCCAAAAATATCTGCTTTTCCTCATAGTTTAATGCTTCATAACTTATCATCAGCTTTTCTTGCACTTTCATATGTGGTACTTTCTGTAACTTCTTTAATGCGTCCTCCCAAAATGCCTGGTCTCGCCCATACAAAAACGAACCTATAACCTCGAGAGCTAAGGGAAGCCCTCCGGTAGTGAGTACGACAGCACGAGAGAGAGACTCAAATTCACATGGAGGAGAGTCCCTCAGAAAGGCATGTCTACTAAACAAGATCAAGGACTTATCCTCAGCAATTTCCTTGAGTTCATACTCGCAGTTTACCCTAGCTTTATCAAGGACGGACCTTATTCTTGTGGTAATGATTATCTTACTTCCCATCGCAAACCAATCATGTTTCCCAACCAAAGCTTTGATCTGATCGTCATCATCTACATCATCTAGAAGAATTAGAACTTTCTTATATTTAAATCTAGATTCCATGATCCTGATCCCTCCATCCATATTAGATACTCGATCATTCTCTTTCAATATGTCAGATATTAATTGATTCTGCAAGAATGAAATGCCCTCGCGCCGCGAAATTTCTCGAATATCTGCAATGAAACTACGATGCTGAAATTGGTCGGAGAGCTTATTGTAGATGACCTTGGCTAAAGTTGTCTTACCGATGCCCCCCATTCCATGAATACCAAAAAATTGGGTGGCACCGGTTTTATCATCCAGCAATCTCAAGATATCCTCCACAGCATTATCGATTCCGACAAGTTGTTCGGCGACAACCAGACGAAAGGCCTTCTTTAACTCGCTCAAAACTTTTCTGACAGCCATTTTAACCAATTCTCCTTCGTGGCTGTTTATAAAGCATTCGAGCTAAATTGCATTAGAAGAACAATCATATCTTGTTATGTCTCATTATTACAACGTTACAGCATATAAGATCAAAACACGCAAGCACCAGATGAAAAACACACAAATTCCTCTGCAAACAAAGATCGTGTTGAAAGAAAGTAAACAAGGTTTTGATAGAAAATGAAATACCCGTCAGCAGCTTTCTCCGATTCCCATCCCTTCAGGGAGGCCACTTCTTGGAGTGCTTGTTTCCATTTTGCAACTTCTTCTTTTAAATACTTCTTACTTAAACGGGAGAAAGTCTTTCCAAAGCTTTCTATTTGGTATCGCACATGGGCCGGTTCAACCCGGTAAAGTATGGGCAAGAGAATGTGCCCGACGCCCTTCATGCACTCTGTCATCTGAACAAGCTCTTGAAGGCACCATTTGCTCGAAGCGTAGTTCCGAGAAAGAATCGGGATCAAGATCTTGCTGTTCTTAATGGCCTGGAGAAGGTTGTTGCTGATCTCCTCACCTTCGCGAAGCTCATTGTCGTCTCTAAACACGTGGATTCCAGCATCGACAAGGCCGTTGTAGAGATGGTCCACGAAGGTTTTGTGAGTATCCTTTCCGCTAAAGCTCAAGAACACATGGTAGTTGTCACTTCCGGCCGAAGCGACAGACGAACTGATGGGATAAATCGACTGTGGGGCTCTCAACAAGCACTCTCAAAGAAACTTTGTTCACACAAGAAAGAGGAGACGGAAGGTGGCTTTTCATTATAGTGTATTCACAATCGATTCACCCATATTGAAATGGTTACAAGACTCACCTATTTATAGGCTTAAAACATGACTCTTGAGTCTCTCTAGGAAAGTGAAAAGACTAAAACAACAATTACATTCTAAAACAACAATTACATCCTAAAAGATGATAGACTCAACTAATTATGTCTACTAAAACAATAATTACATCGGAATACTAATTATGCCATGGGAGTCATAATTACATCGGAATACTAATTATGCCATGGGAGTCATAATTACATCGGAATACTAATTATGCCATGGGAGTCGAACGGCCACTATAACACTTAATGAATTTGACTTAATTCCCAACAAAACTCCCCCTTAAGCCAAATTCTCTTCCGTCGATCATTCCAAGTAAACTTCTGAATTTCCGAAACACTTCGATCTTGAGAGGTTTCGTAAAAATATCTGCGACTTGATCACCGGTCTTCACGTGCACAACTTCAATTTGTTTGTCGCTGACTTGTTCTCGAATAAAATGATATCGAACATCGATATGCTTGCTCCTCTCATGAAAAACTGGATTCTTCGCCAAAGCAATGGCAGAAACATTATCAACAAAAATCTCTGTTGCATCATTTTGCTCCATATGGATTTCTTTGAGCAACTTTCTCAACCATATCGCATGACAAACACACGATGATGCAGCAACATACTCCGCTTCACATGTCGACAGAGTAACACTGGATTGCTTCTTTGATGACCATGTAAAAGCAGTTTTACCCAAATAAAATACAAAGCCCGTAGTGCTTTTTCGATCATCGACATCTCCCCCATAGTCACTATCTGAATAACCTCTGAGTTGAAATAGTTCAGATTGATAATAATACAAGCCAAGAGAGATAGTACCTTTGATGTACCGAAGTATCCTATTTGCTGCCTTAAGATGAGATGTCTTCGGATTCTCCATATATCGACTCACAATTCCGACACTGTTCATGATATCTGGTCTGGTACAGGTCAAATACCTTAAGCTTCCAATCAAGCTTCTAAAATATGTTGAATCAACATCGACACCTTCATCGAACTTCGACAGTTTTGCACCACAATCCATCGGAGTATTAACCGAAGTGCAATTCTTCATGTTGAATTTCTCAAGGATATTTTCAGCATATCTTTTTTGGGAAATAAAAATCCCATCTTCATTTTGTTTCACTTCGATACCCAAAAAATAACTCATCAAACCATTATCTGTCATTTCAAATTCTTTCACCATCGATGCTTTAAAAGTGTCAATCAATCCAGAATTATTTCCTGTGAAGACAAGATCATCAACGTATAAACATGCCAATAAAACATCACCTTTCTCATGCTTCAAGTAGAGAGCATGTTCGTACGGACATTGTACGAAGCCATTTGCCTTGAAATAAGCATCGATTCTGGAGTTCCAAGCTCTCGGAGCTTGCTTAAGCCCATACAAAGCTTTCTTCAATCTCAGCACTTTGTCTTCATGACCTTTCACAACAAACCCAGTGGGTTGTTCGACATAAATTTCTTCTTCAAGAACGCCATTCAGGAATGTCGATTTGACATCCATTTGATAGATTGGCCACCGATTTTGAGCTGCAATGGAAATCATTAGTCTGATGGTTTCCATTCGGATGACAGGTGCAAATACCTCGTCATAGTCGATCCCAGCTTTCTGTTTGTAGCCCTTTGCGACAAGTCTGGCCTTATAACGAGTGATTTCTCCTTTCTCGTTCTTCTTGGCCTTGTATACCCATTTGACACCGATCGCCTTTTTGTCCTTCGGAAGATCAGCGAGTTGCCACGTTTTATTCTTTTCGATGGCTTCTATCTCTTCATCCATGGCTTTCCTCCATTTTTCTTCTTTGGCAGCTTCATCAAAAATAAGTGGTTCACAATCTGCAAGAAGACATATAAGGTGAAGCTCATCGGTAGCTTCATAAATTTCAGAAAGTCTTCTTGATCTCGGTGCTAGCGATTCTTCGACAGTATTTGAAGTTGAAGTTGAAGTTGATGATGATGGAGATAACATCGGAGAAGGTGAATGAGCTTCAACCTCCATTTCGACAGAATCATCACGAACGGTTTCGACAAATTTATCATGACTGGTTTTGACAAGTTGTCGATTTTCCTCCCACAAACTTTCTTCATCAAATTTCACATCTCTGCTTACATATACTTTCAAAGTGTCAGGATCAAACAATTTGTAAGCTTTTGATGAGGAATCATACCCGATGAAAATGAGCTTTTTACTCTTGTCTTCCAACTTCGATCTTTTCTGGTCGGGTACGTGAGCATACGCAACACTCCCAAAAATTCTTAAATGAGAAACTGTAGGTTTTCTCCCGCTCCATGCTTCTTCTGGGGTAACACCATCGAGTCCTTGCGTGGGACATCGATTCTGCAGATAAACTGCACATCTGACAGCTTCGCCCCAAAGCTCCTTTGACAAATTTTTGCTTTTCAACATACTGCGAACCATGTCGAGAATGGTTCTATTCCTTCGCTCAGCCACACCATTTTGTTGTGGGGAATACGGCGCCGTTAAGAAACGTCGAATGCCATGGTAATCACAGAATTGATTAAATTCTCCAGAAGTAAATTCTCCTCCACGATCAGTTCTTAAAGACTTGATAAAATAATCACTCTCCTTTTCAACCATTTTCTTGAAGTGCTTAAACGTATCAAACACCTCTGATTTTTCTTTCAAGAAAAACACCCAAGTCTTTCGAGTAAAATCATCAATAAACGTAACAAAGTAGCGATGATTACCGTACGACTGAGGAGTGATCGGACCACATACATCAGAATGAATCAACTCCAGTGGCTTCTTCGCTCGATAAGTCGACTCCTCCGGAAAACTTGCTCGAGAATGCTTGCCAATTACACATCCTTTACATAATTGATCGGGGTGATCAATATGCGGTAAGCCATACGCCATCTTCTTGCGAGAAAGCATATTGAGTCCGCTAAAATTGAGATGACCGAACCTCAAATGCCATAGCCACGAAGGATTGTCTACACATGCTTGAAGGCATGTAGACATATCATCTTTGATGTTCAGAGTAAACATCCTATTCTTCGACATCTTCACATTCGCAATCAACTTATTATTGCAATCTCTCAACATAAGACAAAGATTTTTCATCTGGACAGTAAATCCTTTCTCAAGAAGCTGTCCCAAACTCAAAATATTGCTCGACATCTTTGGCACATAATACACGTTAGTAATAAACTGACGTGTTCCGTTCTTCAGACGAATTAAAATCGTATCTTTCCCTTCGACAAGAATTTGAGAATTATCACCGAACGAGACTTTTCCTTTTACTGTCTCATCCATTTCAACGAACATCTCCTTTCGGCCGCACATGTGGTTACTTGCTCCAGTGTCCAAGTACCACGTATCATTCTTTTCATCGGCATTTTCTTTAAATGCCAGCATAAGAACTTGATCACCATCATTCACCAGGTTCGCCTTTTCATCTGCCACCGCACTTTCTTTCTGCCAACACTCATAAGCATAATGGCCACATTTATTACAATGATAACATCGAACCTTTGATTTATCATACCGGCTATTTGTGTTTCTTTCTCTTCCACGTGTACTTCTTTGATTATGAAAGCACTCATTGCTTCGGGCGAAATCTCCTCCGCTTCGTCCACGACCTCTTCCTTGGAAACGGCCTCTACCGCGTCCTCGGTCACGATCTTGATTGACCCATCGAGTTTGCACAGGGTCACTTCTTTGGCCTTTGTCATCTCGGATATTCAATCGAGATTGGAGTACTTCCTCCACCGGTTCAGACTTGTTTCTTTTCAGTCTTTCTTCATGGGCTTGCAACGAACCCATGAGCTCATCGACCGTCATAGAATCGACATCTTTCGATTCCTCGATAGCGACAACGATGTGGTCGAACTTCTTATCCAACGATCGTAGGATTTTTTCGACAACACGAACATCAGGAACATCTTCGCCATTCCTTTTCATCTGATTCACAATAGCTAAAACTCTTGTGAAATAATCAGAAATCGACTCAGATTCTTTCATACGGATTACCTCGAACTCGCCTCTCAAAGTTTGAAGGCGGATCTTCTTTACTTTCTCAACACCTTGGTGCGTGGTTTGAAGAATCTCCCATGCCTCCTTGGATGTAGTAACATTCGAGACTTTCTCGAACATAGAATCATCTAAGGCTTGAAAGATGATTGACAACCCGAGTTGATCTTTCGAACGAGTCTTCTCCAACGCATTCCTCTGAGCCTGAGTCAACGCGACATCTTCATCTGGCTCATCATAGCCATTGTTGACAAGATCCCACACACTATGGGCGCCGAGTATGGCTTTCATTCTGGAAGCCCACTTGCCATAGTTTTCTTTGGTGAGGATTGGATACTGAAAAGGAAGGTTGCTTGTTGACGCCATAATCACGAAACCGTGAAGCTCTGATACCAATTTGATGGGATAAATCGACTGTGGGGCTCTCAACAAGCACTCTCAAAGAAACTTTGTTCACACAAGAAAGAGGAGACGGAAGGTGGCTTTTCAATATAGTGTATTCACAATCGATTCACCCATATTGAAATGGTTACAAGACTCACCTATTTATAGGCTTAAAACATGACTCTTGAGTCTCTCTAGGAAAGTGAAAAGACTAAAACAACAATTACATCCTAAAACAACAATTACATCCTAAAAGATGATAGACTCAACTAATTATGTCTACTAAAACAATAATTACATCGGAATACTAATTATGCCATGGGAGTCATAATTACATCGGAATACTAATTATGCCATGGGAGTCGAACGGCCACTATAACACTTAATGAATTTGACTTAATTCCCAACACGAACTAGACGCACCGGTACCATCAGCTTTTCGACGTGTGCTCTTCTTGCTGTTCTTGAGAAAATAGTATGCGAGCACAGAGAGAAGAATCGACGCAACCAACAATGCAAAAGGAAGCCCAGACACTACTAGATCAGGCTTCATTTTTGCTCCTCCGATAACTCTTGAAGCAATCTCCCCGTTAATGTCAAAGAATTAAAATGCCTCTATTCGGGTTTGCTGACCGTGGAGAGCTGAGTTTTTGGTACTTTATACTTCAAGAGGCACATGGATCGGGTGGGCAAAAGTTGACAGATTAATAGAAAATGAGTGGATTTAGTCGTTGCGTGAAGTTGGGCATCCTCGCGAACCACCATCGCCCTTTCTTTTGGCCCTAATTTCCTAAAAAAAGCACCCGAACCTTTTTTTTATCTCGTATAAGACACTCAACTTTAGGTCCAGTCCCAAATATGCCCAAACTTTTTTTTGCCTAAAAAAAACCCCAAAATTTAGGTGCAATCCAAATCTGCCCCGAATTTTGTTTGGTCTAAAAAAAATTACAAATTTTCAATGTATTCTCAAATATATCGCGTGGTCCAGTCTAAGGCTAAACACACATTAGCAAAGTAATGAGGTGATAGGTATGGACCGACTTTGACATTTTTACGTGCATAACAAATCCACCAATAAAGAAACTCTTCAAAACAAAATCGTTCTAGAATATGAAAACTAAGAACAACTAGCGATAATTTTTTGACAGAGGACTAATAGGGCAAATTTGAGATTAGAATAAAATTTTGGTGATTCTTTTTAAGCCAAAAAAAGTCCGGGGTCGATTTGTTACTGGAACAAAAGTTTAAGATCTTTTCTTAGGCAAAATAAGTTGGGGGTAGATTTGAGACTTAACCTAAAATTAAGGATCTCTTGGAGAATTTGGACCTTCCTTTCGGATAGCTTGGATTTCGCTGTCGATGGGGCCCACTGATTTGTACCGACTAGTGCAATTTTTTTACTCATAACTGTCAGTTCCAGACCCTTATTATTGCAAAGTGAGTTCCAAATGCTCTTGTAAGGACTTTGGGGCGATTTTTAGAATAACATATTATTGTGAGTCACAAATTTTTAAAAGAGTGTACCCTACGGCATTTTTTAGTCAACTATTATCTAATTTTTATGACCAAAATAGATTGTTAGTTTTATAGTTGCCCCAAAATTATTACATAATCCTTACCCAAAAAAAAATTATTACATAATCAACTCTCTTCTTGTTATGCATGGCGGAGCTTATGTTTCCGAATGCCATAAATGAATGATACGTGTTGAGTGGTGATACTTGATACAATGATGGTATTAAATAATTGTGGTCATTGTACAATTTGTCAGTGATTTTTCATTACATATGACATACAATTATATATAAATTTATGGGAGTCAAGTACAATGGATTCCTTGTAAACCAAGAAGATTACTTTGATTGTTTTAAATAGTTTTGAGCTATCAAATTGTTGAAGTTGTTGCCCCACATCGTTTGTTAACAGGTCTTATATACTCTTTATATTTATGGATCTCCATCCACCTATCAGTTTAAGCTTTTAGAGCAGTTGGCAGTGGTCCTACAAAATCTTTCACAAACAACCACTCGACTATCTGTATGCCATGTTCATAGCGTTACTGATAAAGAGGAAGGAAGGAAAGCACGGGGCGAGGTGAGAGGATGAAGTGCGAAATAGAGCTTGACTGGTAATTCAAAAAATCTCTCAAGAACCTATCGGCAATTTAGAGATGCCTTCAAATTTCAGGCAACTGTTTTAGGCAAATGCACCCGGTGGCGGTTCTACCTCTGTGTTGTTAACTCCGAAAGTTGTCGGTAGTTGAGGAATTCAACTCTCTCTCTCTCTCTCTCTCTCTCTCTCTCTCTCTCTCTGTTTAATAAAGAAAGAACATGAAGAAGCCTTCTTGTCGGCGGAGGAGACAAAAATAAGCAAGTTGAACTAGACTTGCTATCCGAACAAAAAAAAAAACTAGACTTGCTACAGCGTAGCTTTCCGAATGAGCTGGAATGCATGTGAACATGTTGATAACTTATTATAGTGTAGAGAATAATTTATGTTGCACACTTAAACCGTTAAAAATGAAAAATAAAAATAAAAAACTAGACTTTCCATTGATGAAATCGCAGATGAAATCTCATTTGTACGGAGTCAAAAAAAGACCGGCATCTTTCTTCTTCCCCAGTGGATGACTTTTGGTATAACGCAAACATTTTCAATTTTGTATCTTTGGGCTAAGTCAGAAGACTAAGCTAGGCAGCGTAAGCAATTGGATAGGCTCTGATTGGGTGTTAACTGTTAAAGTAGAGATACCAAGCATGTTGATCCTTTTGGTTTCTGTGGAATGACAAGCTTATTGACCAAACAGGAACTGAAGTGTTTGTTCCTGGAACGAGGTTGAAAGTGGAGGTTACGTTGTCAAGTTGCTGCGTCTGCGCCTACCCGTTAAAGTGTTTCGAACCATGTGGACAGAGAGCAGAGAGGAGAGAGATCGGTCTCCATGAAAAATGATTTCATCTTTTCGAAAAAGATGAATCGTTTTCCCACTTTTGAAGGTATTTTTTTCCATTGACGGAAAAGATTTTCCTTGACTTAGTTAATTTCCGTGTACCAAATGTCAAAAAATTCGAAAAATATTTTCCTGGAAGTTGATGTCCACTTGTGAGGGTGTTAGACAAAAGAAGTTTCATATCGAAGATGTGATGCATAATTTATTTGCTTAAACTTTTGAATGAGAATGGCTTCCACGGAAGAAAACTGGGTTAAACTTGACTCAGTACATGTTACTTGGCAATGAAGAAACCTACATAAGCTGGACTTGACGTAAATATATTAACTAGTACTTAATTTTGTTTCATTTTTACTAAGAGCAGTTATCACAGCTATTTCAACCACATTAGTCATTGAGCTTGCTTCGACTAATCCCAACTTTGCTTGATTGATATGCATATACCCAAAGTCCAAAAAAATAATTTGGCTTGGGAAAGATTAACAATTCTCCCTATGAAGGCAACCAATTCAAACCAAGGAAGGCATCAATTAAACGGGTGATAACTGCTCTCAGTCAATTATGTACTAGTTAATAAATAATTAAGTATTAGACAATCAAGGTTTCACATCGAAGATGTGATGCATAAATTATGTGCTTAAACTTTTGAATGGGAGTGGCTTCCATAAGCTAGACTTGACGTGAATTACACGGTTATTGGAATGAGTCGGATGCATACGAACAAGAAATATATATATTTGATTGACTAATACTTAATCATTTATTAACTAATACTTAATTGACTGACAGCAGTTATCACAGTCATTTCAATCCCATTGCTTGTTGAGCTCGCTTTGACTAATCCCAACTTTGCCTGATTGATATGCACATACTCAAAAGTCCAAAAAAATAATTTGGCTTGGAAAGATTAACAATTCTCCTGATGAAGGCAACCAATTCAAACCAGGAAAGGCATCAATTAAACTTGTGATAACTGCTCTCAGTCAATTAGGTACTAGTTAACAAATAATTAAGTATTAGTCGATCGAAGTTTCACACCCAAGATCTGATGCATAAATGTAACGCCCCACCGGGCAACAAGGAAGTAGGCCCAACTGTGATTGTGATTCTAGGCCCAACAAGAACAGGCCCAAGTTTGAGACTAAGCCCAGATCTGAGAAACAAATAAATCCCTTGAAGCACACCCATTTTTCAGCAGCTTCCTCCCTCGACTGCTTCACCGCGACATCTCCTCCCCCTCTGTGTTTCTGCTCGACCTCTCAGCTGGTACAGTTCAGCGGTTCAAGCACAGATCTAAGCTGGACTTGAAGTAAATTACACGGTTATTGGAATGAGTCGGATGCATATGAACATGACGTATATATTTGATTAATTCATACCTAATTATTTATTAACTAATACTTAATTGACTGAGAGCAGTTATCACAAGTTTAATTGATGCCTTCCCTGGTTTGAATGGTTGCCTTCATCAATAGAATTGTTAATCTTTCCCGACCCAAATTATTTTTTTGGACTTTGGGTATATGTATATCAATCAGGCAAGTGGGGATTAGTCAAAGTGAGCTCAACGAACAATGGGGGATAAAATAGCTGTTGGCTAGCTAGTTAGAGCATGTTTCAAATAAACTTTGGCTACGTTTGGTAGTCCGGACTTGGGCCCGGATAGGATAATTGTTATCATATCCGATGTTTAGCGACGTCGTCCGGACCGGATAAATCTGGATATACCCGGATAAAACACCGTATAAGAAATCCAGGGGATGGGGGCAGGATACACTCCGATAGGATAAAAATAACATTAAAAAACGCAAAGAAGGAAGAGGAGAGAGAAAGAGAAGAGGAAGATGGGGAAAGGATCGTCAAAGATGAAGAAGAAGAAGAAGAAGAAAAAGGGACGTCCCACCCTGCTTGACATTCAGAAACGCCTCCTCAAGCAGCAGAAGTCGCAGGCAGCCTCGTCCCCCCACCAAAACCCTACGATTCCCACAGCGATCCTCCCCCAAACCCTAGCCGGTGCTCCGCCTGCCGGCCGTGACGGGCCGTACCTTTCCTCAGATTGGGTCTACGGCAGCGATGACGACGACGACGACGACGACAACGACAACGAGCGCGCCGAGAAGAAGCACAGGCTCCTGCTCGGCTTGGATTCAAATCTCTCAGCGAATTCCTCGGGTCTCTGCGGCTCTGATTCGAATGCATTCGTTGAATTGGCTTTGGATCTGATTATCCGGTGATTATTCGTCTCTGACGACCACCGCGCAATTATCGTCGCCAAGGGCTCTGAACTTGATCCTTCAATTGCAGAGAAGGGAGAGCAGGAAGCCGGTTCGACGCGATTTCTCAATAGAAATGATATGCAAAAAAATTTATACCCAACAAAATTTACTTCAATCAAATTCTTTGCTAGAGCTTAAGTTGAGTTTTATTGAAGGCGCATTCGAACCCCACATAATATATCGTCCGACTAAAAAGAAAACATAAAAATAAAATTGAAATGTCTGTTGAATCAAAGTATAGGTTATACGATATTTTGAGCACGTTAAATAATATGAACCGATAAGAAATATGAAAGCACAAAGCAATACAAAATGCCCGCCTGATGAAGCAAAATGAAGCTCAGTTAAGTAGACGTTAATATTGATCTCATCTTTCCTGATGAAGCAACAGCTCGTCACATATCGTTATTTATCTCTTTTTAAGAAATCACCTATCAAAGAAACTTTTTTTTTAAATCACTGGTAACTTCTTTTTGGTTATTTGCTTATGCTCACTTTGTTAGATAATGTCTCAAGTTTGAACTCAAGTACGAGACTCTATCCGACGGGAAGATTTATTTTTCGGTGCAACATATCCTGAATCCAATTTGCTGCAGGTTGACCGAATTAAGGACAAGATACACATATTTTATAGTGAATATTTGGTGGGACCCAAATATGAAAGTTATATTGTAGGTTATCAAAGAAAGAGTCCACTGACTCAAATATATAGCCGCATAAAAGGTCAGACTTCTCAAGCAAAAAAAAAAAAAAGGAGTAATCGCACGAAGACAGGAACAAAAACGTACCGCACGATCAGAAGGGTTTTTCTAGCAGGAAAACTTTGGGCTGCACGAAGACTCCTCTGGCAGAAAGGTGTGGTACGAACAGTGGTCTCCGTCGCTCCGAGAGAACGTGGGTTCTTGAACCGCACAAGGAAGAACGGTGACTTCGTGGTTTATTGTTGAGATCTTCTGGTCGCGACTTGAAGGGCGCATAGTGAAGGTCTCACTAGGACGAAAGGTTACGTTCTTGATTTAGCCGTTCGTAAAGCAAATAAGATGAGTATCGATATTTCTCTGTGAGTTTTTCTGAGTGAATTCTCTGTGAGAGATTGTGAGATTACTTGTGGATTTGCTTTGGGCTTAATTTAGGTGCGGGAAACACTCGAGTGCATGAGCGATTGTAAATCTGACCCTCTGATTATAGTGGATTATATTACTGGCTCTCCCCGTGGACGTAGGTACCGATCTCGGACCGAACCACGTAAATATCTGGTGTCATTTATTGTTCCTCGTAATTTCTCTGGTAAATTTGTCTCAACATATTTACAAGATCCGTGGGCGTTTCCGCATTATCGTTACTATAAATCCCAACAATTGGTATCAGAGCTACGGTTAGAATTTCAGCAGTTGATTTGGGGCTTTTGCTTGTCTGGTCATTGTTTGGAAATTCTGTTGCTGCAATTATGTCTGGAGCGAAATTTGAGATTGAGAAATTTAACGGGGAGAATAACTTTGAGTCATGGAGTCTCAAGGTGGAGGCGTTACTAACGACTCAAGGTTTGGCCGAGGCATTGGAGGGCAAGGATAAGTTGCCTGAAATAATGGAAGATGCCGAAAAGGACAGGTTAATTAGAAAGGCGAGAAGTATAATCAGGTTGCACTTATCGGATGAGGTGTTGATAGAGATAGCCGAGGAAAAGGATGCCACAATGTTGTGGGCTAAACTTCAGGCACTCTATGGTATGAAAGATTTGAAGAATCGCTTGTATATGCTGAAGAGGATGTTTCAGTTGCGGATGGTTGAAGGTACATCTATCAGAGCCCACTTAGATGAGTTTGATAAACTCGTGATGGACTTGAAGAACGTCAACGAGGCCTTACCTGATGAGAAACAAGGTATGTTATTGTTAGCATCTCTACCGGATTCTTTTGAGCACTTTATAAATTCATTACTTCAGGGGCGTACTGCGATTACCTTGGAAGAGGTAAAGTCCGCTTTATTATCTAAAGAGGGGCAAAAGAAATTAGGAGAAGATAACTTGGTGCAAGGTAGTGCGCAAGGTTTGTTAGTCCATGGTAGAGATAAACAGAGAGAATCTGGAGGTAACAGATGGAAGCGCCGTTCTAAATCGAGGTCCAATGTTAGAAACCGTCGATGTTATCACTGTAATTTGGTAGGGCATTATAGGAGAGACTGTCCGAAGTATAAGGGTAAAGGAGTTAAGGTGGAGTCTGCAGGTGATAGTAATATTGTTACTACAGCAGATAATAATTCTAGTGATGCCGATGATGTGTTAACAATTGCCACGAGTTCATCAGGTGATGAATGGGTGCTTGATTCTGGATGTTCTTATCATGTTACTTCTCATAGACACTGGTTTACTACTTATCAATGCATGGAGGGTAGTAAGGTGTTTATGGGAAATGGTGCTGCTTGTGAAGTAGCGGGGATCGGAACAGTTCAGATTAAGATGCACAATGGGATGGTGCGAACGTTGACCGATGTGAGGCATGTACCGGAACTGAGGAAGAACCTTATCTCGTTGAGTGCTCTTGACAGGTTCGGATACCGAATTTCCATTGTAGGTGGAGTTATAAAGGTTTCTCAAGGTGCGCTTACCGTGATGCGAGGGAAGATAGACTGCGGGTTATATCTCCTCCAAGGAAAGACAGTGATCAGCTCGTCTGCTAGATTCTCAGATACTTCATGTGAGGTTACAACACAGTTATGGCATATGAGACTTGGACACATGAGTGAGAGGGACATGATTGTTCTGGGTCAAAGGGGTCTACTAGGAGGTCATCGAATTGAGAAGCTGGACTTTTGTGATCACTGCGACATGGGTAGTTAGCGGAGAGTGAAGTTCAGTACGGCAGTTCACCGGACCTCAGAGATTGTAGGCTGCGTACACTCAGACTTATGGGGACCCTCTCCAGTTCCGTCCAAGGGTGGTGCCAGGTATGTTTTGTCTTTTGTTGATGACGTTTCAAGAAAAATCTGGATTTGTCTTCTTAAGCACAAGAGCAAAGTGCTTGATCAGTTCAAGTCATGGAAGGCGATGATCGAAAAGCAGATAGAAAGAAAGATCATGGGCCTGAGAACTGATAAAGGGTTAGAATTCTGTTCTGATGAGCTTGGTCAGTTTTGCATAGAGGAAGGCATGGTGAGACACCGCACTGTTGCCGAGTCACCATAGTTAAACGGAGTTGCAGAATTGATGAACAGAATTATATTGGAGAGAGCTCGCTCTTTACTCTCCAATGCTGTATTAGATGAAGATTTTTGGGCTGAAGCAGTTAATACAGCTTGTTGGTTAGTGAACAGATCACCATCATCAGAGATTGACTGGAAAACTCCTGAGGAAACGTGGTCAGGTAAGTCCGCTGATTACACCGAACTGAAAGTGTTTGGTTGCCCTGCTTATGCTCGTGTGAGTGATGGCGCGCCGGAGCCGAGGGTAAGGAAGTGCATATTCCTAGGCTATGCACATGGGGTGAAGGGATACAGGCTGTGGTGCACAGAGGATGATTCACCCAGTTTTATGTTCAGCAGTGACGTTACCTTTGATAAGTCTGCTCTGTTTCAGAAAAGGAGCGATGAGTCAATTAGGGAGAAAGATCTAGACGGTGTTCAAAAACAGGTGGAGTTTCAGGTAGAGCCCAGAGATGTTGAGAGTACAGTAAATGTGACAGAGTCTGCAGAGTTGCTAGATTCCAAAGCAGCTGACAGTTGTTCCAAGGTCACAGATGATGATGCTTCGAGGTGGTCAGCGGAGGTGGATGAGATAGAGCGACTATTATATGCAGATGTTAAAACAGATGATTTGGGTGCAGTAGAGATAGCTTCGGGTATGGAGATACAGAGAGAGACTACAGGAAGAAATTCTGTAAGTATCTCATTTTCTGCATATTATAAATTGTCTAGTCTGTCATGGTGTACTTGGATGGAGGTGGAGCATTTGTCCCATGCTTCACATGCTAGTATTGTTGGTTGTCTGGGTTATGACATGGATAGTACTAGGCTTGATCTATCACATGCAGTCAGGAAAATGTATATGATTAATCCAGGTATACATTGTGATGATGTGAAGTGGATCCTCCTGATTTTATTAGGGACGACAGGCGTTGGGTTATATTTTGGAGAATGTAGTTCAGGTAGTGTGGCGGTAACTAGGTTTGTGAACCTGGGTCATGCAAGGAACTTGAAAGATAGTCGAGTTTGAGCAATTATGCCTTTACTTTTGTTAGTTGGACTATGAGTTGGAAAGCGTCATTGGGGGACATTATGGTCTCGTTGACGACTGAAACTGGAAACATAGTAGCAATAGAAAAAGTTGAAGAGGCGGTATGGTCTAATGACTTGGTTAGTGATATTGACGTGGGACATTCAGTTGATGTGGTGTTCGGTAAAAGTCAGAAATATCACTGGAGAATTGAGTACATTGGTGACCAGAAATTTTGCGTTAGATATAGCATGTCAAGAGTGGATGTGATCAAGAAGACGTTTCTTGCGGTGGAGAATCCTGTGTACATGTGGATCGACTTTATTTCTCTAAATAAGTTCAAGTTCTGCTTAAGCTTGATAGACGTCTGTGGTGAGTAAGCGCCCATCAGGGCATTGGGAGAGCAGCATGGATGATGAGCATTATGATTTGGCTTTAAACGTCGAGCCAAGGTGGAGATTGTTAGATAATGTCTCGAGTTTGAACTCAAGTACGAGACTCTATCCGACGGGAAGATTTATTTTTCGGTGCAACATATCCTGAATCCAATTTGCTGCAGGTTGACCGAATTAAGGACAAGATACACATATTTTATAGTGAATATTTGGTGGGACCCAAATATGAAAGTTATATTGTAGGTTATCAAAGAAAGAGTCCACTGACTCAAATATATAGCCGCATAAAAGGTCAGACTTCTCAAGCAAAAAAAAAAAAAAGGAGTAATCGCACGAAGACAGGAACAAAAACGTACCGCACGATCAGAAGGGTTTTTCTAGCAGGAAAACTTTGGGCTGCACGAAGACTCCTCTGGCAGAAAGGTGTGGTACGAACAGTGGTCTCCGTCGCTCCGAGAGAACGTGGGTTCTTGAACCGCACAAGGAAGAACGGTGACTTCGTGGTTTATTGTTGAGATCTTCTGGTCGCGACTTGAAGGGCGCATAGTGAAGGTCTCACTAGGACGAAAGGTTACGTTCTTGATTTAGCCGTTCGTAAAGCAAATAAGATGAGTATCGATATTTCTCTGTGAGTTTTTCTGAGTGAATTCTCTGTGAGAGATTGTGAGATTACTTATGGGTTTGCTTTGGGCTTAATTTAGGTGCGGGAAACACTCGAGTGCATGAGCGATTGTAAATCTGACCCTCTGATTATAGTGGATTATATTGCTGGCTCTCCCCGTGGACGTAGGTACCGATCTCGGACCGAACCACGTAAATATCTGGTGTCCTTTATTGTTCCTCGTAATTTCTCTGGTAAATTTGTCTCAACATATTTGCAAGATCCGTGGGCGTTTCCGCATTATCGTTACTATAAATCCCAACACACTTTTGTTATTATTATTATTTTTTGTTATGACAGAGGTGTCCGGGCCAGCTTGCGCGCACCTCGACTATTCCTCGGGGGGACTAGCACGACAACCACCAGCTGCGACCCCCACTTTAAGTCACGAAGCGCACTTTTGTTATTATTCTATTTCATTTATTCAAAAAAGCAGGGGCTATTAAATTTTTGTGATGATGGATTACTTTTATTATTGATACCTTAGGTTGCTCGGTGCTGATTTTCGCGGCAACTCCAACTGTAAAAAGGAGAGTTAAGACTTTGGTTACTTTCATTTGATTGACTAATTAAGAGCAGTTATCACAAGTTTAATCAATACTTTTATTTGTATTGTTTAATCAATACTAATTTTTTAAGTCACTGGTAACTTCTTTTTGTTGATTTTGCTGATGTTCATTTTTATTGTTACTTTATTTCATTCATCTAAAATAACACGGCTATTAACTTTTTGTGATGAAGGATGACTTTATTACTGATACTTTAGGCGGCTCAGTACAGCTTTTCGCAGCAACTTCAACGGTAAAAAGGGGTGTTAAAACTTTTAGGAATTTGAGCCATGATGGGATCCACCTCTAATCTTATGCTAGCAATTCATGATCGTACTGTTATATTGTCATGCTAACAAAGTCCAAATTTTTATAACAATTGCAACACCTCCAAAGTTACAACAGCTTTAGGAAGCTGTCTCGCCCAACCTTGAAGTGTAGTTACAGTTCAGCTATAGCTGCACCAAACAGGTCAAGCATTCGTGAGCATACTCTATTCTAAGAATATTTTTTTCCAACACTATCGAAAACAACACCATGTTCGAACTCCTTCAAAAAGCTCATTATAAGGACATTTTGTACGTATTTCTCATTCCGTCGCCTTGCCCGCCCAGGTTTCTTGCTCTCTCTGGTTGCAACCTCGCTCACCCCTCATTCCTCCATGGAAAGATTACAGAGAACTTCTACAACCCTAGAAAAGTCTTTTGAGCTTGGCTCAATTGCGTCAGCACATTCAAATTGGAAGTGAGGCTAGAAATCTTGATGTATTTGAAAAGCAAGCAAATAATGAACCAGCACCTAATGTTGAGGAGCCGCAGCATCTTGCAATTCTATAGCCAATTCATAAGTTTTCTAGAGGACAGGAAGCCTCTTTCAATGAGAAGAGAAAACGAGGTGAGAAGGAATGTTTGAACGGAAGAAGAACGAAGCCAAATTGGTGGAGGATGACAAGGCGGTGGCGATGATCGCCGAGGTTCTCATGGTGAACGACGATGAGACTACAAACATAAAAACGCAAGGATTGCATCACTAAATATCATGTATAAACAGTTTGGTTTGGTTATTGAACCGCACTGAACCAATAAAAACTAAACCGATAAAAAAAAATTGTGGATTTTTTCACTAACCAAACTGAACTGAAAATAAAGAAAATTTCAGTTCGGTTCTGACACCCCTATATCCACTATTCACTACGGCTCATAGGGTTATATGGTCTCTTCTCTTGAGTTAATAATGCACGGTCTAGAAAAACATCGTACTCTAATGCATTTTAAGATTGAGTCGAAGGCTCGAAGCATAAATAATTTGATCGTACTATAATGCATCATTGTGTCGCCATGGATTGAACAATGCTAGGTGTATGTTATGAGCTATTTAAAACACTTACTCCATTGAATGAGCGGATACGCAGAGACAAATTAAATTCGCTTTATTTCCTTTGCCGTCAACTCACGACCACCGTCCGTACCAAGAGATGACATAAAAACGTGTGAACCAATTTCCTCACCGGCCAACAACGATGCCCCGCTGCTGATGAAGAGAAAGGGACGTGGGGCTGAAAAGTATGGGGTCTGGTACCCGATGTCCATGAGCACCGCCACATGCGTTACACGAGTGGATCGAATCGAAAAAAATCTAATTTAAAATAGACTCCTTTAACTTATTTTGATCAATTCTCGTACAATTACAAATCTCATGAACCATACCCGATCGATTCATACCAGTCGGTACTTGACCTGATTATTATTGATAAAGCACTTTAATATTTAGCTTAATTTAGGAAAACTCACACTCAAATTGAGATGAGAGTGCAGAGCGAGCGAACGAGCACAAGATCCCGTGAGGGAGAGAGAAGAAAGAGAGAGTCATGGCGATGAATTAAGTCTTAGTAAGTTGTAGATACGACCCATTTAACATCCATATCATGTCTACATTTATTTATGACCCATTTATTAAATATAGTTAATCCGCATAACAACTCAACTCACTATATACATGTTAAGAAATTGGCTTAGTCCCGTTTTGATAGGTTAAAGCGCTGACACATGCATCAGGTGCGACACATGTATATAAAAAAAGGACCGGGACCCCCAAAAAAAAAAAAAAGACTAGTAGGAATGAATGATGTGTCACTCGACCATTGGTTAGCGTAATACTTAGGATTTTGGAGCTTATGATGTTGTCGTACCACAAATAGTGGGCTCCACATGCAAGGGCGTATCGAGGCCCACTAAGCAGGTATGTGGGTATGTGGGCCGACGTCATCGTGGCCCACTAGTGCACCTTCTTCATGGATTGGTCCACCCACATGCAATCCGGCAGGCCCATTTATTAGGTGGAATCTGACCGAGAGTGCGCCATACCCAGCGGGGCCCAGAAGATGTCCATATTGTTGAACTCCCAATTGTTGGGGCCATCAGATTGCGCGAGAGGGAAAAGAAACGCAGGGTCTATCCATGGGCCATGGAAATAAAAATTCACCCGGACTGTTCTCCACGATAAGACCTGCATAATGAATGGCTCAGATGATATCGATGTACATGATCCGTCGACCGTGCGATGAATTTTTCGTTTGCGAGATGCTCATAAAGCAATGCTTCTCTTTTGATACTCGGGTTTTCGGGCCGGGTTTAATACTCGGGTCGGCCCCCAGCCCAACTTTTTTTAATATCCATTTTTTTAATTTAATTTATTTTTTTTCCTTTTTATATTCTTTCATTTGATGGGTTTGTTAATTGATTTTGATTCCAAAAAATAAAAATAAAAAAGAATCCAGCCCGAGCTTGGTATTGCTAAGTTTCGGGCATGCTCGGGCCAGGCCTGGCCGAAACCTGGCCCGACCCGGCCCCTTGTACACCCCTACCGTTCTGAACCTGCTCAACCTAATGTTGCCAAATTAGTAGGTGTAAATCCCCTCATGAATGCGATGTTGGAAGTTGGAACCCATCCATTTCAAATGAAATCAAAGCGGAAGAAGGAAGAATATACCCAATTTGATTCGATGGCAGCTTTACAAAGGCTCCATCAGAATTGGGTCCACCCGTGTGGAAAAGTCAAAATCATCGAAAGGGAAAAGTACTTCATTAGATGAGAATAATGGACTCCCTCATCAAAGAGTGAGTTCACGATTACAAAATAGGCCGGGTTTCCTTACTACTCTCGGAGGAATCTCTCCGATCACGCTTGTACATTTAAAAAAAAAAATTAAAATTGATTGAGTTTGCATGTGGGTAATGCCAGGCTATGACTTACCAAATGTAAAGTATGGTCGGATAAAAACATCGGCCTCGCAAAAATCGGTTTTGTAGATTGGTGTCTCGTACTGCGCATCGGGTCTTCGACGAACCACCTTAAATTGGTCGATGGAGATTTCGTCACACAATTTCGCAAATCAACTTTGCTAACTACTCCTCGAGATCAATAATTACGACAACGTCCCTTCCGTGTTGACTAAGCTTTGGAGACGACAAGACAACATGGGGACCAAGATGTTGCTGTCTGTGAATGTTGTACCCCCATTGCGTCGACAAAAAAGGCAACTTCCCATGGCATCGAAACGACTAAGTTTCGAAAGTTTTGGAGTGCATTGGCTTAGTCATTAGGAATTTCCACGGTTCAAAACAACTGGGTTTCGAAAGTTGATTCTCCTTTCTTATGTTTACTTCCTCAGGTGGCGTGACCTCAAACTTTATCAAATCACATTCATAATAATCTCTAGACCAGTCCGCCGCCTCCAAGGGAAGCGCCGGTACCGCACCCCTCATGTGTAAGTTATTTTTTTCCCCCTAAGCCGAAAGCGTGAAAATATGTTATTGGGGAGACAAATAGTGTCTCGAAAGATTTGAACTGCTCCGATACCATGTGAGATTTAGTGGAACCTCACCGATTGTTCTAAAAACTTGATGATAGATGGCATGGTTTAATAATAAAGTATTTTAATATGGCTTTAAAACCCTCACCCTCTCCCCCTTGCATCGTGAGCTTATATGAATATGATGCAATGGTCGAAACGCGAGGTGGGGAAGTCTAATCCTCCCGAATTCACTGACCATGTCGATCACATTAGAATAGATTATCTAGAAATTAGAGATCGGAAATGGATCATGGAGCCCTTTTTTGAAATTAATATTTAATGGATCGGGTGACATATGGGTTAGGCGACATCATGAAATGGGTTGAAATAGATTTACAGAAGCAAAAGATAGGAATCATTTATGGAAAGGCAACTCAAATCACTTTTGGCCCATTCTCACAAAAGACTTTGAATTAATGAAAGAACTCTATTATAAAATTATAAAGATGTCACTAATTAAAGAGGTGTGCAACAATAATAGCGCCCGCCAACCGCAATCACCATAAGCCACACTTCGTCGCGGTGGTTGCAGTTCCGATGGTCGCCGACAACTGCAACCACCATAAGGCAGTTGCCTAAGGGGAGCCACCACCTTGTGGTGGACACTGATAGACGCGTCAAACGGGGTGGGTCGGGATCGGGTCGGATCAAATATAGTCTGACTCATCTTGACCCATTTAACTCGTTTTAATCATCCAACAACCCATACTCGACCCATATTACTTAAATGCTTCTACATTTAACTAAATGATGAAATATTTTTTTCTTATAATTTGTTTAAAAAAAAGATATTTCTAAAACATTTTCATGCAATTGAATTTTTTTTCATTTTTTAAAAATCTATTATTAGAGACTAATTATTTTTTATTAAAAATGCATTTTTTTTTAAAAAAACTACTTTTTTCTTATTAAAAATTATTATTTAATTTTTAAAAATTAATTTTTAATATTAATTTTATTTTCTATTTTCTCTTGCGGCAGTGGTCGACAGGGGTCGATGGCCGATAGGAAGTGGCAGTGGTCGGCAATCTGCAGTGATCGGTGGCCGTGGTGGATGGCAAGCAACAAAGATTTGCGGCCAGCAACATTCCAAAATAGCTTTTATTTTTTTTATTTTTATTTTTTCTTTGACTTACTTATAAAAAATTAAAATTAAAAAAAAAATATAAACTAATATACTTTAATTGAGGCCCATTTACAAGCGAGTGCTTGGAAAGCTGCACGGGTGAGTTAAGACTCATATTTGACTCATTTTTTAAATTTGTTGAATTCATATATAATCCAAGTGAATAAAATTGAGTCAAATACCTCTATTGACACCTTTGGCCACTGATGACACCAATCACTATATCGTTGTCTTAACAACAAGACAACATTTAGAGAATCTCGAACGACTACCCCTTTAGAGAATCACTATATCGTTGTGGAAAAGGATTGCGATCAATTTTCAAAATAATTTGCCTTAGAAAAGGACCAGAGAGAATTACCAAAAAAGTCATAAATTTATTATAATTGTGCTAATTCAATTTTAAAACTTTTTTTTTGCTAGTTCAGTCTTAAACATTTTGTATCTATGAAAATTTAGTCCATCTGATCAATTTTGATCGAAAATCGCTGTCATGATATTGTCGGCACTGACTTGACTATTTTTTTTTTATAAAAATCTTAAGTTTTTTGAATTATTTTATTTTTATTATATTTCTTTTTATTTTTATTTTCTTCCCTATCCTCTTCTTCCTATAGCCAGTCATCGAGGTACGAAGATTGGCCATTGGCGAGGGCAAGCCTTGCCAGATATGGGCGATGACACCCTCGCAAGTGACCAACATGGGCGAGCTTCACCCAAGACTGATGAGTAGCCAATCGTCGGACCTTGGCGACCGATTGGAGGAAGAAAGAGTAAAGTTAAATAAAAATTTAAAATTTAAAATATATATATAATTAAAAATTACCACATCAGCACCGGCAAAACCATGTTAGCAATGTACAGTCAAAATTGGTCGAATGGACTGAAATTACATAAATTAATAATATTTCGTTTGTGAAATACGCAATTTTAATAAATAAACTCAAACATGCGATTTGACCCAAATAAGAAAGAAACCTCGAACATGTGATATTTTCCACCCAAATTGAATATTTTTTTTTTCATGCGAGAGACTTATGTTAATGGTACTTGCGGTGGTCCCCGTTCCTATCCTTCTACTCATAAAAAGAAATCAAATAAGTATCTTTCCTTAGGAGCATGTTATTTCTATGACAATAAGCATATCTTATGTGGTTCTTAACATTTCATGCCATTTGTGACATTTATGTTACGTCTAAACAAAAAGAAGAGTGAAAAATAGATGGGAACTCGAAAGAAATTAAACAAGTATCTTTTCCCGAGACACGTGCCACTTCTGTAATTAATGCGATAATCATATGTCATTAGGTTAAAATTAATTTACAATTTGTGTCAATTACCTACGCTTTAAACAAAAGAAAACGAAAATAAATGGTGGGAAATTCAAGATTTGGCGCGTAGTTGAAGGAATCCTTCATAATAAATATATATTGACTCGAGTATTGATGTATAATTGTCTTTCGTAAACTCTTGAAATTTGAATAATATTTTTTTATTTCACGGAAAAGTGAAAAACTTACTTTTAACTTTTGATAAATCTAGACAAGCAGCTCCTAACTCACATCAATATATAAGTTAACTAATACAATTTAAATAAATATATGAATTGCATCACTAAATCGAAGATGCCCATAGGACATAGTAAGCACTTCAAAAGCCATTGATATATGTTTCACTTTCAAAACAAGGAGCACATACTTGTTGAGAAAAAAATTGCCATAAAAGTCCTAAATCTATTGCGTTTGTATCAATTCAATCTTAAACATTTTAATTTGGTTAATTTAGTCCAGACCCTTTTAACGATTGTCAATTTTCAAATCAAGAAATCGTAGATGACAATATTTATAATTCTTTACTTACTCTCCTTTTTTTTTACAAAGTCCGGCGAGGGTGATGGCCACTGGGTGAGGACCACAACCCTCAACCATGGCCCACAAGGGCCCTTATTAGATGTGGGTCAGAACCGCGACCTTCACCAGAGGCGGGTGAGGCAAGGGCTTAGAAAGGAAAAAAAAAAGAACAAATATTCCATACATGTTCTTAAAATAATTACAAAATTTTACAAAGTAACTACATAGTTATTTGACTTAAATGAAAAAAAAAATAGGAAGAGAAATAGTATTTCGAAATAGGAAATTTATGCAGTTATCAAACACGTTTTTATTCCAGGAATAGAAATTTTAGGCAGTTATCAAACGCATTCTAATTCTCTAAAACTTATTCAGGAATAGAATTAGAAAAAGTCATTTTAATCAGAATCAGAATGGCTACCATGCACAGCTTAAAATGAGCGTCGTACACAAGTTTTGACACTTGTGGTTAGACATGGCCGGTTCCGGTTCCGCCAAAAGGTGGAACCGGCCGATTCCGGTTCCGGTTCCGGTTTCGAACTTTTAATTCTATTTTTAAAATAATAAAATAAAATTAATAAATTACAAATTATAATTAAATTGTACATTGTAATAAAATTTGGAAAAAAAAAAAGAGAGAATGAATGAGCTTGAACTTAATGAATTATCATTAAACGCCTACATATCTTTTTGGAGATAGAATAATCAAAGCCCATGTAGTTCTCTTACCTTTGGTAACCCCCAACTTACCTCATCGTCAATCGTCGCTACCCGTTGTGGTGGTGGTAGTATCTCTACAGTCATCACTGAAGAATTCGTGTTCTCGATCCAGCTCTTGTTGGCGAAATTTAGCCTTTGTCCAATCATCGACACAAGCTTGACACTCCACACTTTTCGGACTTAATCTTGAACGGCGAGGGTCCAAAATTAATCCTCCAGCACTAAATGCTTGTTCAACCGCCACTGTTGAAGAAGGGGTCGCTAATATTTGTTTCGCGATAAGGGAGAGAACTGAAAATTGAGTTGAATGATTCTTCCACCACTCAAGAATCTTGAAATCTGCGTTGTTTTCTGAATCGCTAAACTCAAAAGAAATTGTTAAATAGTTTTCTAATTCGGAAATACTACCTGTTGAATTCCCTTTATGTTTTGTTTGCCTAGTCTTGAGCATTTTATACCCTCTACTAAGTAGTGAAATACCCGCATCACTTTCTAAGACAATATGCTGGGCAGATTCATATCCACTGTCGCTTAAACCATATCTATTACAAAATTCATTATATAATGCTACTATAGCTTCTTTAACATCTACTTGTATAATTGAAATATTTATTACTTCATCCAAATGTAAACAATCATAATAATAAGCAGTCAGATAATCTAATAAACCATCGAATTTAGTACGTGGATCGAAAACAATACCAACTAAATAGACAAGAGGAATGTTCAAATAATAATGCAACCATTTTTCTCGCATTACTAAAATACTCGAAGCTAAGTCAGTATCTTTTTCATATGCATTAAAAACATTAGCAATATTAACGCACTCTATTAAAAATAAATGCGTAGTAGGATAATAAATACCAGATAAAGTTTTAGTAGCATCATTAAAAATTTTCAAACAATCTAAAATTTTTTTACAAACGTCCCAATGTTGCGGAAGTAAAGCAATATCGGGAACGATATTTGAAATAAATGAACATAATAAATCTTTGTAATCAAAAGTTTGTAGAAGCATCTCGTAGGTGGAATTCCAACGAGTCGGAACATCTTTTGGAAACCTTCTTGTCGTTCTCCTATTTTCTTTACAAAATTTTCCTCACGCTTTCATAAGTTGAGGGCGGCTCCATAAAAATCTAATTGCACTATTTATTGGGTGGAGAGAAGTTACAAGAATTCGTAAACCATCTTGAACACATAAATTCAAAACATGACAAGCACATCTAATGTGAAAAAATTATCCGCCAAAAGAGGGTTTACATATTTTTTTTCTAACTCGGGAATGGAAGCAGTATTTGCGGCGGCATTATCAAAACCAATTGAAAAAACTTTATTAATCAAACCATATTCTTCTAAAACTTGCTTAATTATTCTATAAATATTATGGGCCGTATGCCTTTCAGGAAAAACTCAAAATGCTAGAAGTCTTTTTTGAATAACCCAATCATCACCTATCCAATGGCACGTGACACCCGTATAAGAATTAATATTCCAAGAATCACTCCAAATATCACTACCTATATGTACACGTCCTTTGAATTCTTCAAAAAACGTTTTCAATTTATTTTTTCGATTTTTATAAACTCGTTTAAGTTCGGGTTTAAGAGTAGTTTTCGGAACAGATGGTGCTTGCGGAACCATCGCAGTGTTTACCAAATATCTAAAATTAAAATTTTCACCAGTATTAAATCGAGCATGTTCAAGGGAAACATATTCAGCTAATGTTTCTTTATAAAGTGCATTAGTGAAACGGAATAAAGGATGAGGGTTAGGATTGGCGAACCCGGAAATTTGTTGTTGGCTAGTGTCGATCCCCACTTGCGTTGGATCTTTTTTCGTCAAATGCCGACGAAATGTTCCATAGCCATCTCCTTTACCAAGTTTGTATTTTTGCGGACAATATTTACAGCTTATATCAAATTTACCTTTATTTTCATTCCACACTTTGTCAAAGTGTAGCCATAAGTCGGATTCTCGGCTCTTCCGTGCCTGCTCATTTGGTATCGACGATCCTTCGACACCAGTGGCAGTGGCAGTAGGAGGATAAAGACCTTTTTGCGTTGCGACGTGCTCGACGTCGGGATTGGGAACATCGTCGTCTTCCCAACATGCATATTCACGAGGATCATATTTATGAACAGGAAAATCGGATTCTCCCATCTCCATCGGGCTCTTTCCCTTTCTAGTATTTCTGCTTCCACTTGCTATTTTTTGAGAGAATCGATCGAAAAGTTGATTCAAAGAATTGAGACAGAATTCAGAGAGAATATCAGATCGAGAGAATTTGACTTAAGAGTTGAGACTTGAAAATATTGGAGAGAATTGAGAGAAATTGTGAAAAAAATAAAGATGGATTGCAAGGTTTTTATAGAGTTTTTTTTTTAAAGGAAAATTCGCAATGGGCCGAGGCCAACGGTCCTCGGCCCGTTGGGCAAGAGCTATCCCCTGCCACGCGAGAATGACTTCTCGAATGGAGAAGCTAGTTTTTTTTACTTCTCAAAATCAACCAAAAATCTTACCAGAAATAAAAAAAAATATTGCCAGAAGTAGAAAATCCTACCAAAAGTCAATTTTTTTACCAAACGACTTTCTATTTCTGGCAGGGTTTTATCAAACGCATTTCCCTGCCAGAATGGCTTCTGGCAGGGAAATGGAAAAAATGAGCCATTCTGGCAGGGGAATGGAAAAAATGAAGTGTTTTCATGCAGGGCCTTAGCATACTTAGGTGGGAGCACTTCCAAAATAGGTGACTAACCAGTGCGCCAAAGAATAAAATCGTGAGGCTGGGTTATTGGATTTGTACAAATACAATATATTTAGGACTTTTTTTGGTAACTAAATGTTTAGGTCTAGATTGATCAAATTAAAAGGTTTATAATTGAATTTGTATCAATACAATAGATTGAGGACTTTTTGGTAATCTCTCCTGTTGAGAAATCAGGTGCACCATGCGTTATTTCTTATCTAGGTTATATTGTTAAATTTAATAAGGTAAGCAAATTTTATAGAATATACATATACTTGCTGGAGGAATTTGTGGTCAACAGATCTCCCTTGCCCTTGGTCTTATAAGCAAAGCTCCCTCACCTCCATATACATCTTCCACTTTTTGCGCTTTTCTCTTCTTCACCTCTTACTCAGCTCAGAAAGCGTTTCGTTTCAGACATGGACACGACTCGGAAGCACCAGATCGACCAGCAGGAGGAAGACGACGCCACAGCCCTCGATCTAAGAATCGACGGTGTAGAGCATGCTGCTGCCGATGATCAACCCCAAGAACACGACTCAACCGCTGCCACCATCTCCTCGACGTGGCCGCCGCGTCAGCCATCCGCTCTTACGCTCAAGGAAGAGCCCGGGAAAGAAGAAACCCCTCAGCAACTGCGCAGGGTGCCGGCGGCGGCGGCGGCGTCGTTTCCGTCGAAGCGGTCGACCAAGGACCGCCACACGAAGGTGGAGGGCCGGGGACGGAGGGTCCGGATGCCGGCCGCCTGCGCCGCCCGGATCTTTCAGCTGACCAGGGAGCTGGGCCACAGGTCCGACGGGGAGACCATCCGGTGGCTGCTCGAGCGCGCCGAGCCCGCCATCATCGCCGCCACTGGTACCGGCACCGTCCCCGCCCTCGCCATGTCCGTCGACGGCACTTTCAAGATTCCCACCTCCGCTGCACCCGCAAAGTACCCGGAGCCCGGAGACCCGCCCAGCAAGAAGAAGCCAAAGCGACCCGCGAACAGCGACTACGTCGACGTCGGTGAGCACGTGACCTCGCCGAGTTCAACGATCCTCGCACCGTCGACACAAGATCACCAGCAACACCCCCACCACCACTTATTCCCTCAAGGTTTAGTCCCCATGTGGGCCATACCTTCGAACGCCGTCGCTTCCGGAGCCTATTTCGTGATCCCACACGTGGCCTCCGTCCCGGCACCGGCGGTGAGGCCGATATCGTCGTTCGTGGCCGCCATTCAACAGTACGACGCAACCGTAGCCACGAAACGCGTTGAAGCTCAAGGAAGCGATTCGGTATCTCAGGAGATAGGCGGTGCCAACATGAGGTCGGACGCCTCGGGGCCGAAACCGGCGAGAGCGACGTCGGTCATGGCTCCGAGCTCGGTGGCGACGGCGAGCACTCCTCAGGTGCTCCGGGATTTTTCTCTGGAGGTTCGCGATAGGCAAGAGCTTAAGCAGGTGAACCGCACAGCGAAGCATTAGCGAGGACGCGCGGGGGAGAAAATAGAAAAGGTAGGGTCGGGGGCGATTTGGGGGTGTTTCCGCCATTAACGACCTCGTCTGAGCATCAGGAGCAAGGGCATTGACCGGCTCGAAGTCCGTCGGGAGGGGCGCCCGCTCTCTCTTTCTCATTGGGCTTCGAGAAAGAAGCACGTGGTCACGTGAACGGTGAACGGCGTTATGGAGGTTCGCACGTGTAAGTTCTGGGTGGGGCCTACATCCTTGTGGGGGTCAACTTTTATACTTACCTTCATGGCGGACCTCATTAGTCACTAGTCAGTACTCGCACTAAATAATGGTGAATGAAGTTTAGATTCCAATTTTCTTGCAATTGATGTACTTTGCCGATTAATTTTCTCATGAATTGCCGACGTGGCGGACAATGCCACATCATTGCCACTGGATTCAATTCAATGTTATCATTTTTGAGGATTTTTTTTTTTGTTGAAAATCTCATTAATTTGGCGATTAAAGAAAAGCTTAATGCCCCACTTGTAAATCTCATCTCACTAAATTTTAGTGACCACTGCTACTAACACTAACGGACTTTGTCCGACAATATTGCGTTTGATGATGATGGGGTGGATTGACCCATCATCATAAATATCTTAATAAAATAAATTCTTGTAGAAATGCCTTTGTCGTACGCAGCAATTAAGGCAATGTATAGGTGTTCTAAGCTTTTTTTTTTTTTAGTGAAAATATTATGAATTTTGTGATTTGAATGCTTCAAACATAAAGATACGGCGAAGTCGGATCTCGATTAGGTGTTCTTTACGAATAGGTTGCATGTTATTATCGAGAATACATATGCAATTGAAATTGATTAACTTTTTTACATGTAAGATCGAATCAATATATTCGGATAGCGTCCAACTATTTCTTTTCGGGGTGGTCAGATTGAACTACGAAAAAGAAATGAGGACGGTATGTATTACCTATGAACAAAACAAATTTTTTATTACAGTCTTTTTTTCTTTTAATTAAAAGTGGCGGGGGGGCCCACCTAATCTCGCTGCTCATATGTCATGTGGATGGCGGGCGAGGGCCCCAGGAGGACGTCGCAGGTGGGGGCCCCCCCAAGACGGACAGTCCTTCACTGTTCACAAGGCGGCTCTGCCTCATACCAGCGTGGTCCCTCCCACCGCCGGGTGGGTTGGGGTGTGGGGTCCGCTTCTTGGGGTCAGTGGTCCGATCCGGATAACCTAATCAAATTATTAAACAATTTCAATGAAGGAAAAAGGAAAAAAAAAAAAAAGGGGGTTTTATAACGGGGCGTACCTAACCGACCCGGGGACGAAAGCGAAACGGGTTTGGGAGGGCCAAGTTCGTCCCCAACCCCGTCACGTAAACTTTTTATCGTTCTCGGATCTCATCTCCTTAGCTTTCGACCATTATTTCAACCCATTCAAAATACACGATTTTGGCACTTTCGACTCAAAAGAAAAAAAAAAAAAGACTTTCGACCATTTGTCAATACATTGTTACATATAAACTTTATGGTCGGATCTCAAACCCGCCTTGTTAAAATAGTTGGGACCCTTTTTAGTTGATAAATCACCTCAATTTGCAAACACGAGCAATTTAAAAGAAAAATCGCGCATTAAGTTTCTAAATACTCAAGTTTTTCTTATGATGGAAACAAAAAATTCAGCAAACCTAAAATGAGATTCAGGCTTAACAGGTGATTTGCTATTAAAGATGCTAGATTGTTGATTGGTTTTGCTTTGGAGTTCAAACTAGTTATGTTTATTTACTGAATTATGTAGGAACTGCAAATAAAATTAGGTCTTTTTAGTAATTAACATGCATCATCAGATTCAGGCATTTGGTTTTCAAACTATAATATCCTGAGAATTCATAGGTTCTTGAACAATTTATTACGAACTCGCCGTGCCCGAAACTCACAACTCATTTACATTCCATTAGGGGCTGGTCCTATGGTGAATTACCAAAAAAATTCTAAACCTATTGTAATTATGTCAATTTCGTCTTAAACTTTTTTTTTTGCCGATTCAGTCATAAATATTTTGTAATCGTGTCAATTCAGTACATCCAGTCAATTCAATCAGGCCAATGCTGACGTTGATGACGTCCAACGACATGATATTTTTAAAAATTATTTTTTATTTTCTTTTTTCTTTTCTTTTTTTCCTTTTTTCTTCTTCCAACAACCGATCGCCGGATATGCTGAGTTGGACATCGAAATAGAAATGCCAGATGAAGAAGATTCACACATTTCTTGTATGGCACCAGATATGTCATACATCATCGATATATGCTACAAAGTTGTAGTAATTTATTTTTAGTTTATAAGTAGATGATATATGTACTTATAAACCAACTCCAATCAAGATAGAGGAGAACTGAAACTCTTGTATCTGTTCGAGCGAACTTTCCAAGTCAATCCGATTTGCGATCGAACTGGATACCGTTAATCACTATCGGACTCCTCACGACGTGACTCGAGCTTTTCCACACGAGCAAACCGGACGCAACCCGGTTCTCCAACGTCGGCTCGGCCTCCACCACAACCTTGAAGCTTCTCTTTTGCATCGCACGAGTGAAGGACAGGCTCATAGGCTTGACCCCGATCTTCACACCTTTTGGAGCTCTAACCGTGGCATTGTACACGGACCGAGCAGGACCAACGTTTGTGACCGTCCTTACAAAGACTCCGATCGTTCGTTCTTGGGTGTTTCTCAGTGCCAGTTGCATAGTCGGGTAGTTGAGGGAATCGTATCCGACTCCGGGGACCAATGAGGAGCAGTTTACGGATCGGCCCGGGCCGAGCAGGACCCGCAATGAAGACCCGGGATAGCCCTCGCGGCAGAGGAACTGAATGTAGGATATCTCGCCCATGTCGTACACCAAGCCCGGGTTGAGAGCTCGGATCGGGTTGAGCTGGCCAGCGCCGTATGCGAACTCGCCGTTGGGGTTCGTCCTCGGGCTCATGGGTTTCGCTTATCGGTGAGGGAAATCGAGACAGTTGCAAGTTGTGAGCCATGATGAAATAAAGTGGCATATAGACAGACAAACCTTTAAATCTAAACATCTAGTTCATTAAGATGTTAATCCGTCGTACATACCTGTGGTCATGATGGCAGATTTAATAGCTGCAGGGGTCCAGGTCGGGTGGAAGGACTTGACATAAGCGGCTACGCCGGCGACATGAGGGCACGCCATGGATGTCCCGGACATGAGATTGAATTTCGAGTACCGGGTATCGCCTTTCAGCCCAGTCACCGACCTCATCGGCGTGTACGATGCCAATATGTCGATCCCCGGTGCCGCAACATCAGGCTGCGTTTCCATGTCAGTTGCATCCAGAAGTTAAAAATCCCGTTAAGCTTCATACGATCGGAATTCGGCATTCATCTTTATTCTTTTCCAAGGAAATGAATGAAAAAAAAAATGAATTTTTACAGGTTGAACAAATCGGACCTTGAGAATGCGTTGAGACCCTGGATTTGGACCACGAGAAGAGAACGACGCGACGAACGGAGCCGGTATTTTCACTTCCTCTGTTCTGTATATTACTGCTGATGGAGATCTAAACACCAGACCAGAAGCCATAGGAATTTGATAAGCTAATCTCAGGTGAGGTACAATTTGCTAATAAAACTTCACCTAGAGCACTTAGTAATTCCTTTCAGGACTTGCCTGGTAGAGTGAATGTACTCATCGATCGCCTCACCGAGAGTACCGTTCACCATGGTCGATGGGGCCATGAATATCTGAGCGGTGTCGAGGAACTGCGGGCTCTCGATGATGGCGCCAATCCCTCCGCTTCCTTTGACGACAGAATCGACGCCCCGCTTGGCAAACTTGCAGTACACGAGCTTCCCCTTCACTTTGACCCGATCCAACGAGTTGTTCATGCAGTACCTCGCGCTTGCCTCGCTCGAGTTCGCCCCAGCGTCCGCCCCGCTCACCAGCGGGTAGAGTTTCTCCTTCGGATCGAAGGTGTTCACTCCCACTCCCTGCAGTACGCGCTCGGCGAATGGAAAACATAAGTCTACTCCGCACTACTCTTTCTTACTTACAATGAAACTCGAATTCAAGGCATATGATAATGCTGTCTAGTGTCTATCCTGCGAAATCGCATAAACATTAATAAAAAGACGTTGGTAATCACATCGAATTAAAGTCGACAACTCGATATTAGTGAGATAATTAACAAAAAAAAGTCACAAACTTATTATACATATTCCAATTCAACTTTAAACATTTCAATTAAATCAATTTAGTTTTCACCTATTGAAGATTTGTCAATTTCATCCTTTCGATCAATTTCGGCTAAAAATCGGTGATGTGAATACTGGCGTGGCATGGCTGACGCTAAGATTGACTTTTTTTTTTCATTTTTTTAAATTTTTTGCATTTTTATATATCTTTTCTTCACTTTCTTTTTTCCTTCTTCCACCGCCAAGGATCGGCTAGAGGTGAGGGCCCTCGAGATTGACTCTCGCTAATGACAGCCAAATGAAGAAGGGAAAAAAGCGAAGAAAGTAAAAAAAAAAAAAATCAAAGAAAATTATAGTAATTACTAAAAAAATCCAAAAACTGTTAAAAATTCATAATATTGAAAAAAAAAATTTGTCCCGTTAGTGCCGGCAGTGCTATGCAGAATGACCGACATTAATATTAGTAATTTCCGGCCAAAATTGATCGGAATGACTACAATTGCCAAATCATCAAAATGTTAAGAATTAAATTGATCAAATTGAAAAAATTAGGATTGAATTGATACCCGCACAATATGTTTATAACTTTTTTGTAAATTTTTCAAACCTAGTTATTCACTTAATATGATAAAAATTGATATACTCTAATTGAGATTGATAATTTCCTAAAAAAGTTGGTAGGCTTTTATCATGGTAAGTAAGACAAGAAAAAACTGATATTACATTTAGGAAAATCTGGTAAATTTTAAGTACATATGCATATAAGTTGGTAAGCTATTCAAATAAAAGCTGATAAACCGAAACTAGCTGGCTATCTAATGGGAGAAAAGCTGATAAGTGTGATAAAAAAGGTTGGATAATGCATAATAGAGTTGGTAAATTTAAGGGGCTTGGTAATAATGACAAATAAAAGCTAGTATATGAGAAAAATTGGTAAATTGAAAAAGCAAACAATGTTGATAATTAACTCAAATAAGAGTTGATTATCAGAAATCAGCTGGTAATTGAATCGGAACAAAGTTGGTAAGTCGCTCAAATCGGATTGGTAAACTCAAACAAGTGTAAATGCATTGGTGGCAACTGGCAAAGACAAAATAGAAGTTTATTAAGGATATTGGTAATTGCAATTTTCAAAACGAGTTGGGTAATTTCTTAAAAGTGTCCTCAATCTATCAATAGTACCCAAAGGGACCTCCCATCTCCCAGCTGGACTTTGCTCTGAAACTGTCTGTCGATGCCGCTGGCTGCCGCCGTGACGAGCCACGGCGCGTGGTTCGCGACGCTGGCCAAGTTCGGCCCGTCGTTCCCGGCGGAAGCTACAGTCAGGATCCCTCTCCTCATGGCGTGGAATGCGCCGACCGCTATGCAATCCTTGGTGTAGTTGGGCACCGTGCCGCCGATGGAGATGGAGATGATGTCGACGCCCTCGTGAATGGCGGCGTCGAACGCGGCTAGCAAGTCCATGTCCGAGCAGGCCGAGCTGGCCCAACAGACCTTGTACATGGCCACACGAGCCCACGGGACCGCGCCACGCGCAGCCCCGCCGGCGAGGCTGAAGAGGTCCGCATCCGGCACGACGTTGCCTGCCAAGGTGGATGAAGTGTGGGTCCCGTGGCCGTGCACGTCGACGGGAGATAAGATGTCGTTCGGGTCGGGCACTCCATCGAGCTTAAAGTACCTCGCTCCTATAAGTTTGCTGATAGGGAAAAAAAGAACCAAAATAAGCAACTATAAATTTGCGTTGGTGTGTAATAAATAACAACATGAAAATTTACTATTTATTTATATTTTTGTTAAAAAGCGAGGTGGCAAATTGATTACTTGTTGCATCCGGAAAAATTGGCATATTGACCGCAAGTTCCTTTCCACTTG
Organism: Rhodomyrtus psidioides; assembly: GCA_021437785.1. Lineage (NCBI taxonomy): Eukaryota > Viridiplantae > Streptophyta > Magnoliopsida > Myrtales > Myrtaceae > Rhodomyrtus > Rhodomyrtus psidioides. The sequence continues at coordinate 3,073,102 of JAILYB010000071.1, read as the reverse complement.
GGTGGTGGTGGATCAAACCCTTTATCAGCAAAACTCTCAGATTGAGGCGTGATCCCTGAAATGTCATGACATAACTTTGATAACTCGAATAATTAAGCGAATTCGTAATTGAAATCAATTGACAAATTACAACGACCTGTGTCGAACAGGCCCACAACGATGTCGTTCTCCATCGTCAGATTTCTTCTCGCCGTCTGAGGGAACCCGATGAAGTCCCAGGACTTGGTCGTGTGGAGCTCGTGGTATCGGTTGGGGAAGACAGAAACCACATCTTCCAGCTCTGAACAACAGACGAAAAATTTTAATTAGCTCCGTTCTGTGCTTCGCAGTGCCGAAGAAAATGTGAAGCGCGCGTCCATGATCAGGGTACAATGGATAATCTGACCCGGGGACTTCCCGAACGCCACGAGCAAATACAACACCTTTCCGGAGTATTGATACCGTCGCATGAATCGTAAATGCACGAATGCTGTGTACCGAAAAAAAAAAAAAAAAAGCCTGCGGTTCCTAATAGAATAGATTAATCGAAAAATGGGCCGTAATTCAATTCAGGGTGTCATTAACAAAACTAAGTGCTTATGGAAGATGTTCTAAGAGGAGTAGGGTTACCTGATAACTGTTGAGCCTCATCTTGCGATAGCTTGGCGGCAAATGCGTTGAAGCTTTTGGTGTAGCTGTAGACCATCGACTCTCTTGCCTCATCCTCACTATGCAATAATAAGAGATAATGGATGGAGTCAGCAGCTTCTTTTTTTCTCCTTAATTTCATAAAGTATAGAAGCTGGTAAAGTTCTTCATGAGATTAATTTGGATGACTTCAGTCAATAACCACTCCATGTCCTGGGTTCTTCATAGACCCATTAGCTTCATTAATCAATAATTAATTCTCTTGGAGCATTGTAGTGGTTGATCAGTGGAGGCAGAGAGAGAGAGAGAGAGAGACCTTCCCTTGAGAGATGAAAGGAGTTGCAGGTGGGACTGAGCTGCGTGTTCTTCATTTTCGCGACTATCTCCCAAGTATACGATGTAAAACTCCTGCCACCCATATTGATTCAAACAAAGAAAAAGCATAAAAAAAGGAAAAAAAGAAAAAATGGAAAGCACACCTTGTCTTTGTTTCCATCAGTAGCAGCCCCTGAGCCTCTCAAGATCACAAGAGAAACGAAGTTGCAGAGAAGAATCCAGAAACCAGCCTTTCCTCTCGACATCTCTCTCTATACATTTGAAGAACTTGGCGTGAATCTTATGCAGGGACTCTTTCTCTGCACTTATAGCTAGGCCACGACCCATGTTGGAGTAATGACGTCACTGGATGATGTTCATGTTCATGTTCTTTCTAACGTGTAGTTGTTAAGCCTTAAAGCAAAGGTCATATGAAAACCGAAACCGGGTTTCTGGTTCAAAGAGTCGCGGTCGTCGTCTGCGACTGGGGATTGCTTCTCTCGGAGAAACTTGTGATTATGAACGTTGTTCTTTGGCTTGCTTCTATCCCACTGTTTCAAAGCCATTGCTTTGTTTGCGAGGGATAAAATTTCAGTCAACAAGCGGGATTGACCTAGCCGGTCGGAGTCAAATACGCTTCGTCGGAGAGGAAGTACGTTAATGTGGACCGGAGATATATCACGCGTAGACATAGGCTGAGAAGTATTTTCCTTATTGCTTCTCCCGATCCGCATCTTTGTGGTCGACTTTCGTCCAAATTGGTTTTCAGATTAATTGAGGAAGTCGCTTTGAAACAAAGATCCCATGTTTGAAGGTAAGAAGTGAAGAGCCCCTTTTGATCAATTGCTTCCCTTTCCCTTAAATTTCAATTCAAGCAAGCTTACTTTTGGAAGCAGAATGGACCGTTTATCATTGCTTAAGTGCTGCTAACCATGGTTTAATTAGATGTAAATCGCATTGTTTCCTAATTTTTCTCAAGAAACGTTGCCTTACAAGGAAGGTGCATGTCAGGATGACATGGTCTCAAATAGGGCCGGGAAGTATTCTTTTGGCCCAAGAAAACTAAGTAGTACTATACAGCCCGGCATCATATATGGTGGGATGAAATAGGCCCATGGATGAAGATGGGGTTAAGCTAATCCAATTTTTCGATCATATCCAAGGAGTTCACATGCTTGTGCAAGTTGCACCTCAACGTGGTCTAGAGAAACTACAATTTGCATAATTTATTATTGACCCGGGAGATTATATATCGAGTCCCGAATTTGAACTTTTGTATCATTTTTTTTAAGGTTGAAGATGTAAATATTTTAGAGTAGATGAAATACAACAGCTTAACGGCATTCCACAGCATTACAAATAAAGCTAATAATTCAAAAAGATGGAGGTAAGAAATCTCCACACTCGAATTTTTTGATAAAGTGAAACTCTACTTCTTGTATTTTTACGCACCTTGGCCAAAATAATATGGATGTCTGTTAGATTTATTTTGAAACCGTCTCTGATTGCAAAACTTTTCTATCACTCTACCCCCTACATTTGCGAAGCCCGTGTTAGTCCGGTGAATGATATGCATGGTTAATTGAATATTTAGACCAAGGCTTTTGACAGAAATATTCCCGAGTTGATCTCGACCTTCATTTGTCACGTCACGTTCCAAATGGATTGATTTTCGAAAGAAAATGACTAATAGTAAGAATTTGAGGCAAATTACAGTACAATTTTTGAAGTGTAGGGGACAAAGTGAAACGCAAACTATTTTAGAAGTCAAATTGGAACGAACCGCAAACTCCGGAAAAAAAAAAGGTTCAAGGTCTTTTCGATTTGAATTTTTAATTAAGAGAAGTTACTCATTCAAATTAGTGCCGAAAATGAAAAGATCATCTTAGCTTTAAAAAAAACATGCAAAAAATTTCACGTGGCTTCAATGATCTTAAATGCCCTCATTTATGTGATTTGGAGATACATTAAAAAGTAATATGTTATTTCTAAACTCTTCTTACGGCGTAAATAATTTCTTAATTTTTGAAATTGCAAAGATTACAATTTCAAGGGTCTTTCGTCGGTATTATTATATGTTCTTTATATAGATGTGCAATGGCTATTCGCAACTATAAATTCTTACACGCACCAAGAGAGTTTTGTTCCGTATGAAGAAATATATAAAAAGGTAAAAAGACACAATGATATAATGATATTATGGAGGGTTTCCACTTTTATATGATCTTTTAACTCTGCCGGATCTCTGTAATATTTATTTCAAATCAATTCCAAATCCTTGACCATCGCATCAGCAATGGAATACTCCCTTACAATTCCCAAACACAAAAAAATTGCAATTCAAAGTTTTTTTTTTTTTTTTGGTTGTTGTTGTTGAAGATTTTCTCTTGTCAGAAATGACATAACAATCATTTTAAAAAACGCGACCGCTTGCTTAAATGAGGAATCGTATAGGTCAATGATAGCCTCAACGGCATAGCCTTTTAGTGAAAAAGCTTCCTCCGTAATGTCTCTTCCTGTCCCTGTTTCATGGGGGAAAAACAAAACAAAAAAAGGTTTCTTGTTGCCTGAAAACAGCACGTGTACACATACGAAGTACTCTCGTTTAAAGGATAGACAAAGTAAATACATAGATTAGTGTACATATACGATCTTTAATTTTCTATTTTTTTTATTTTTAGGTTTAATGATTGAGACGTTTCTACTAGAATATTAATAAATTTGTGTAAATTTTTTTTTATAATAAAAGTACTCGGGGATGATCATGTGTTTGGGTATAGTTCATATTCCCCATAGACAGCAACAACACGTGGGTCTTGATCCATGGTGAGTGGGTGGGGTTCCGAGAGAGCTGTCCTAGTGGGGGTCATGGAGACACCGCCCCCAAATCGTCAGATGGCTTTTAAAGTTTGAGCTCATATTTTTTTTCCATTAAGACTTTGGATTTAGGCTCGTGAATATCTACTTCTATATAATATCTCTTTTTCTTGTAATTGAGGACAACAAGAAAGGCGAGGTGTGTAATTATAGTGGAATCATCTGTTGGATGTAGCCTAATTTAAGAGTGTATCGAAATAGGCATTGTGGAAAATTTCTCTTTCTTGCTTTACACTTTATTTCAATGTAGTTGTGCGCCGATTCCTAACATTAAACACACTTTTCCCCCCAATGAATAACATTATAAAATAACTAAAATGCAATTCATGTGACTGTTCATGATTTGAATCATGCTTTCGTAGCTAGCATTCATATTCTCGTATCATAAGATAACGAGCAAAATGATCTTATTACAAAAAACTTGAATTATTAGAAATTGATGACTGTGGGTCTAGGGAACTTAGATTTAAGCAAGGAGCCATGAAAGTGTGTTGATGCACTGGTCTCCCTGTAGGTAATCGGTTGACTAAAATCGTGCCTCCGAGTGTAAAAAAAAAAAAGTACGAAAGAAATATATTCGGTTATTAAACTTATTTAGGATTATCGTAGAATTAGAAGAGATTTATCGGGGATTTATGATAACAATATCTACATCGATATGAATCTTTACTATTTTGATTAATTATATTCCAATAATTGCCTTTCTTGAAATTTTTTCAATAAAAGAATAAGGTTGGAAGAGGTAGGTCTTTTTCATAGGAAAAAGGAAGAAAATGCTGGGAGTTCGTGGAATTTAAGGTTCACCAAATCGAAGAGAATCTCTTCTTTTTGCTCTGCAAACTGTGGTATGAGCGATGACCCCCATTAAGGAAGATCCTCTCGTCACATGATCAATCAATTCTGCTTCCCTTCTTTGGACCACTTTGCAACTTGGGCATCATTTATCAAGTGGTCCAAAGTTTGGCATTCCTCACTTGCCTTTCCCTTTATTCAACCAGCAATTAACTATACAAACCACGTCCTCTGATCCCACTTCCGATAACTCCATTTTCGATAATTTATACACAGTGACAGATTAGGTCTCGATTTATAACGAATATCTCGTCTCGTTTCGCATCTCCATACGTCGGAGCCAAACAGCCAATAACAAAAAAAAAAGAGTTCAATTCACGAATCTTCCCGACATCTCCTTTTTATTTTTCGTCAAAGTCGTGATTTGCGAGAATTGTACTCACAACCCTTAAATTGTTTTTTTTTTCAAAAAAGAAATAACAAGGGCCAGAGGCAGAAAAAAGGGGAAAAAAGAGAGAGAGAGAGAGAGAGAGAGAGAGAGAGAGAGAGAGAGAGAGACACCAAGGGTAAAAATGGAAATGCAGCAAGCAGCAGAACAAATTTCTAGGGAATATGTGGACCGAGAGAAATATTATATTTTGCAAAAGTAAAGTCTTGCACAATCCGAGAAACAACGTCGGCCGTAGGATCAGAACCCGATGAACAGATGTCGAGAGGGAGCAGGAGCACGCGCTGTGGTCCCCAGTCGTACCTGAACACGGCCCGCTCCTTCGCTTCTCTCCCACGGCGTCGGGGGACCAAAACCTCAGCCAATGCACATAAACGGCATAACTTCACAACTTGCTGACAGCTGTCGGGACCAAGCCTCGTTGACGTAGACCTTAAGGAATAATAAAAAAAAAAAATCAAAATGACTCTTTTCTTTATTGGGAAAGGTTAAATGTCTTGTTCGAAGAGTATTTATCGACAATTTGTAAATGTCTTCTCAAACAATAATTGTTTAAATGCTCACAAAAATTAATGGACAAAAACAAAAGTCTTAATCATCAGCAACAAAGAAAAGTGTTTAGACATAAAGTTCACTAATAATAAAACTATCTTTTCAACATATTTCCTTGATTGATTTTTGTAAGCGATAATAATCAACAAAAAAATTATACATAGATTTTTACTAACAACACATATATATATATATATATATATATATATATATATATATATATATTTGTGAGCGATACGAGGCGATTATCTTCTGGTATTTTTTTTAAGTCATTGTTTTTTTTTTCAGACTTAACTGCACCCTTACCCTTAGATCGTGAATATGTCAATTTCTGAAATAGTGATTACCATGACGTAAAAACGGTTGGTTTGTTAAAAATGCGAAATATTCTTAGGTAATTGATTAAAAGGTGTCCGGAAGACAATTTTTATTTTTTTTATACCAAAATCGATACTAATAACTTTCGTCAAATGTACCTGCTCCATGGACTTCAATTTAAGGACCTTCTAAACTAAGAATTTATTGTTATAACTATCATTTTGTTTCTTTCTTTTCTCTTCTCGCATGATTAGCTATTTCTATAGATGATAATAATACAACGATTCCGGTTTTATTAAAGGAAAATATTATAATTTTCAATGATTTTTCTTGTGATGTAATGCACTCATACTTTCACTTTCGTTGGTAAGAATTTTTAATACTTGCCTTCATACTATTTTTTTTTTAATAAGGTGCCTTCATACTATTAGTTAAAACGACTTCCAATTGATAAGAAAGAAAGATTAAGAGAGAATGGTATTGTTCTCTAATAATGGTGTGTGAAACAATGTACATGAGAAGCCTTTATATAGGCTTAGAAGAGGTAAAGAACTTAGTGCTCTTCCTATGTGGGACTAAAGAGAAAGAAGAAGTGCAAGAGAAAACTACAATACTACAAGGCTATACAAGTATGTCTAACACCCCTCCTCAAACTCAAGGTGGATCAAACAACGAGAGTTTGGAAAGAAGAAATTTAAAGCGTTGTGATGTGAGAGCCTTCGTAAAACAATCCGCAAGCTGATTCTCAGTTCCAACAAAAGGAAGAGAAATGGTGCGAGCTTGAAGATGATGACGAGTCAGATGACAATCGATCTCAATATGTTTTGTATGCTCATGAAAAACTGGATTGGCACCAATATGGATGGCACTCTTGTTGTCACAATGTAGAGGAGTGGGATCCGGAAGTGAAACACCCATGTCAGCAAGTAAGCGGCGAAGCCAAACAATCTCAACGGTAGTGTCAGCCATAGCACGATATTCGGACTCTGTAGAGGAGCGTGAGACAATATGTTGTTTCTTGGCACGCCAAGAAATGAGAGAATCGCCAAGAAAAATGCAATAGCCAGTGATAGATTTGCGATCAGTCACATTAGAAGCCCAATCAGCATCAGAATAGGCACGCAACTTGAGCGCAGAAGAAGATGGCAGAAATAAGGAACGCGATAAAGTGCCTCGGAGATAGCGCAAGATCCTCAGAACAGCAGCATAATGAACCGTGCGAGGAGCAGCAACAAACTGACTAACAACATGAACAGCATAAGCGATGTCGGGTCGGGAGATAGTAAGATATACAAAGCTGCCAACCAAAGTCCGATAGCGTGTCACATCAGAAAGAGGCTCCCCGTCATCCGGGCAGAACTTCTGATTCAGCTCAATAGGAGTAGCAGCAGTGCGTGAATCCGAGAGAGCAGCCCTAGAGAGAATATCAGCAGTATATTTTTGCTGAGAAATAAGGATACCACGCGAACTGCGAGCAATCTCAAGTCCCAGAAAGTAGCGTAGTGGTCCGAGATCCTTCATGGCAAAATGTTGCTGAAGGTGCCGCTTGGTATGTTCAATATGGTCGCTATTATCTCCAGTGATAATCATATCATCAACATAAAGAAGAAGAATAGTGCAACCAGCAGAAGAGGTATGAACAAACATAGCATGATCAGCCTCGCTTTGAGTAAAACCAGCAGATCGAATAGCATCACTGAACTTCTCAAACCAAGCACGAGGAGCCTGTTTAAGACCATAAATAGCCCGTCGCAAGCGGCAGACTTGTCCAGAGATATGAGCAAGACCAGGCGGAGGCTGCATGAAGATATCCTCCTGAAGATCCCCATGAAGAAAAGCATTCTTGACATCAAGCTGAAAGAGAGGCCAATTACGAATTGAAGCAATAGCTAGTAAAGCTCGGACAGATGTCATCTTTGCTACGGGAGCAAATGTCTCTTCATAATCAATACCATACTCCTGGGAGAAACCTCTGGCAACTAGACGTGCTTTGTAGCGCTCAATACTGCCATCAGAACGGGTCTTAATCTTGTATATCCATCGGCAGGATACTAAGGAGCGACCTAGAGGAAGAGGCACTAGCTCCCAAGTACCAGTACTTTCCAACGCCGAGAGCTCCTCAGACATAGCCTGACGCCACTCAGCATGCTGAACTGCCTCACGATAACTGGTAGGTTCTTGTACAGCATGAACATCAGCCAAAAAAGAGCTAAACTCAGTAGAATAAGAAGTAGAAGCAACATACCGGACTGGCAGACGCCGATCTCGAGGAGGATTACGGCGTGGCTCTAGAGGTGCAGAATCATCAAGGGCAGGTGGAGCAGGAGGTGCAGTAGAAGGGAAAGGCGAAGATGGGGATGGTGGCGATATATCTGGATCCAAGGTGGAAACAGGACAAGGAGGATCAGGAAAAGGATCAACAGGGAAATCCATAAATGGAACAGGAGACGACACAGGAGGTGTGGCATTGGTAGGGAAGAAAGGAACGTGTTCATGAAAAGTAACATTGCGAGAAATACGTATGCGTCGCGCATTTGGGTCATAACATCGATAACCCTTGTGCTGGGTGCTGTAACCCAAAAATGCACACGAGACAGAGCGAGCGGTGAGCTTCGTACGTTCAGTGGGGGGAAGAATGACAAAACAAGTACACCCAAAAACTCGAAGATGATTATAGCTAGGAGATCGAGAATAGAGACGCTGGAAAGGGGTGTCTTGATGAAGAACAGATGAGGGTAGACGGTTAATTAGATGAACAGCTGTGAGAAGAGCCTCAGCCCAAAACTCAGTAGGAACAGATGTCCCAAGTAAGAGATCGCGAGTGGTTTCTAGAATATGACGGTGCTTGCGTTCAGCAACCCCATTCTGAGCTGGAACCCCAGGACAAGATAGTTGAGGAAGTGTACCATCATTGGCCAAGAGGGAACGAAAAACAGCAGAGAGATATTCTCCTCCCGAGTCTGAACGAAAAACTTTGATTTTTGTATTAAATTGAGTGGAAATCATGGCTGTAAAAGATTGATAGACGGAAAAGAAATCACTGCGTTGACGCATAAGATAAACCCATGTATAACGAGAATAATCATCAATAAAAGAGACATAATATTTGAAGCCACTCTTGGAAGAAAGTGGTGCAGGACCCCATACATCAGAATGAATAAAATCAAAAATTGCACTAGATCTTGAGTTACTGATAGGAAAAGGCTTAGCAGATTGCTTGGCCAAAGGACATATAGAACAAGGAGGAAGATTACCAGAAGAAACATGGCCCAAAGCACCTCGTTGATGAAAGACGGTGAGACGAGAAGAAGGAATATGCCCGAGACGCTGATGCCAACGGGCAAGATCCATGGTAGCCAACACAGGAGAAGGATCAGAAGAAGTTGGAAGATGTAAATGTTGCATAATATAGAGCCCGTCCTGTCTACTGCCCTTCCCAATCATCCGACCACTCAAACGATCATGCACAAAGCAAGAGCTATCTGTAAAGCTCACAGTACATCCAGCATCAGTAAGTTGTCCAACAGATAATAAATTGAGAGCCAAAGAAGGAACATGTAATACATCAGGGACATTGAAATCTCGAGAGACGGTGAGAGTACCCCGCCGGGTAGCCAAGAGAGGAGAGCCATCAGCAGTAAAGAAATGTGCTGGATGCTTTAGCTCAGAGAGCTGAGTGAGACAAGCAGCGGAACTAGACATATGTCTAGCAGCTCCTGAGTCAAGTATCCAGGTAGTAGAAGTGCCACATGAAGATGGAGTGGCTGCAGCATTTCTTTCTGTAGAGGAAGAATGTGTAGTAGTGCCGGAATCAGGAAAAGACCCAAGCAGAGAAGGACTCAACCGAGCAAGCTGGGCTTCAAGAGCAGCAATACGATCATCCATAGAAGAAGAAACCAGAGTAATAGGTCGAGAGTGTGGAATAGGACGCGATGTCACAGAAAGGCGTGAAGCATCCTTATTCTTTTCCCAACAATGCGACTCTTCATGTCCAAGATGGTGACAATAAGTAGATGAAAGATGCCGAGAGCCACGTGTAGGTGGAGCACGTGGTGGAGCGGTCAAGATAAACCGATTGAAAACATCGATGTGATCACTAGAATCGCCCATGAGGACAGAAAAATCGTTGGCGAAGCTAGAAGTGTGAGTCGAGGTGCATAAACTGATCGAAAAGATCGAGAAGCACTGATTTGGAGCGCGAACAAAAACCTCTAGAAAGAAAGATAAATATAGGGAAGCTTGACTAAAGCAAGCAAGGAAGATAGCACAATAGCCCTAAACTCACTGTCTTAATTTCTGATGCGGAAGATCCAATTTATGGCAACCGCAGAGCATACTTTAAAAACAATGAGCTCATTGTCTTAATTTCTGATGCGGAAGATCCAATTTATGGCAACCGCAGAGCATACTTTTCAAGACAATGATCTTGGCTCTGATACCATGATAAGAAAGAAAGATTAAGAGAGAATGGTATTGTTCTCTAATAATGGTGTGTGAAACAATGTACATGAGAAGCCTTTATATAGGCTTAGAAGAGGTAAAGAACTTAGTGCTCTTCCTATGTGGGACTAAAGAGAAAGAAGAAGTGCAAGAGAAAACTACAAGACTACAAGGCTATACAAGTATGTCTAACACCAATAACCCGTCAATAATGTAGCCCAATTGTAAAAGTGTGGCGTAGTCTCACAATATAAGAAATCGGGCCATCTCGTGAGCAAACTTGCGATCGTCAGATAGCTTGAGCCTTTGTCACTTCGTCACTTTTTGTGCGTCAACTCCTTGCCTTTTAATATGCGGTGACTGCAAAGATGAGTTCATCAATCTCGAAGCTTCAAGTTCCTGATAAACTCATCAGTAGCCATAGCTCTGATCAAATCCTTTTCTCATAACAAGTGCAAGACATTCATGGTACACACTGCGCTTTTGGTGGTATTAATGAGTGTCATTCCGAGTGAGTTTATCTTGCAAGAACATTAAAATGAAAACCCTCTTTAAATATAGTTTGCCAAAAAAGAAATTCCATCCCTTTTGAGGAATATGAAATGCCATTCTTGAGAACCCTCAGCAAAAAAAAAAAAGAAAGAATGCTAAAGTCCTAACTTTTATAAATAGAGGCTGGTGAGATTATTTGCCTGAGGTGCTTTTTCACAGATGGATATAACATTTAATCTATGGTGATCGTATTTATGTCAATAATTCAAGTAATTGGTCACATCAATTTTTTTTTCCTATGTGATAGAAATGATCATTTTTGTCATAAAAAGAAAATCAATATATGTGAAGTCGGGTTTTCGACCACAAAAAGAAGTCGGGTGATCTTTCTCAACATTAATCATGTCTTGCCCGACTAGGGAATATTCGGCAGAAAGACAGCATGAGTGCCAATATTTATGTACGGCGCTCACTTTAGTGCCAATAATTTTTTTTGGATCACTTCAGTGTCAATTTTTGTCAAAAAATGATCATTTCAGTGCCAACGGTACACGTGTCATGATTTCTGGCAAGCCACGTCAGATCGCATTGGGACACGTGTCGTGATTTTCGGCAAGCCACGTCGGATTTGACACTGAAATGATCGTTTTTGACAAAAATTGGCACTGAAGAAGTGATAAAAAAAAATATATTGACATTAAAGTGAACGCCGTACATAAATATTGGCACTTTTAATGTTCTTCTATTAGGAATATTCCATCTGTATTGGCCATAGAAGTAACATTTTACTTTTGGTAGGATACCAGATTAACTTTGACTTTGTTTTTGAAAACCAAAAAGTCAATTAAGTTTGGGGAAAATTTCTTTATTTGTGGGTAGGTTAGAACAAAAATTGTCTACATTTTGGCCCCTGCACTTCTAGTCTTGTGCACTTTACTTGAACTTGTAGGGGCAGAATAATTTGATTTCAAACTAATTAGGTTAAAATGGTAATTTCCACCTTGTCAATTAACTTGATCTCAAGTATAGTTATGTCATAGTAGCTACGTGGCTCAAGTTGAGAGGCGGATTACTACTGTATCCGTTTTATGCTTTCTTAATTAGTATCGTAATCATCCAAATATAAAATAGAAGAACCTATGACGAAAGCATAATGTACATTGACCGTAACTTGGTCAACGAGAAAGATTTTTCCAATCCAGTCCATGGAGCAGGTACATTTTTTTTTTCCAAAAAAGTCATAAGCATATTGCTTATATGACAATCCAGTCATAAACATTTTCATTACGTCAGTTTAATCCTGAATCTTTATACAATTTGTCAACTAGGTTCTAAACCTTTTGAAGATTTTTCAATTTAATCCTTTTACCTAATTTGCCAATTAGGTCCTATGTGGCATGACAGGCGACTCCGGCATGGATAATTTTTTTTACAATTCTTTTAAGTTTATCTTAAGTTTTCTATTGATTTTTTCATGTTATCTTTTTTTTTTCCCACAACCCTGAGGCAGCAAGGGCTTTGGGCCTCGCTCGGATCTTGGCAAGAGAACGCGACACCCTCGCTTTGTCCGAGCAAGGGTCACTCGGCGATCTCACAGGCCCGGAGTTGGGAACAAAAAGAAAACAAGAAAAAGATAAAAGATAAAAGATAAAATATTATAAACATTAAAAATTACAAAAATGAAAAAAATTATCTACATGAACGCTGATTATGCTACGTAAGATGATCGACACCGACTAGAACGTCATATGGCCGGAATAACTAAATTGGCAAATCATCAAAAGATTTAGGACTTAATTGATATATTATCAAATTATTTAAGACTAATTCGATACAGTTAAAAGGTTTAGGACTAAGGTTGTATTGACCAAACGGAAAAGTTTATAACTGAATTGATACAAGTGCAACATGTTTATGACCCTTTTTTTTTTATAATTTTTCCATCGACTAACTATCCGACGAAATATTGACGTGGCAACCACATGAAATTGACTAGTACGTTCACAAATTGGTGTTTGTCAAAGCAACTATTTCTCTTCGACCCCAAAAAAAAAAGTCAACCATTGGTCAAAAAATATTTGTCGAGTTTCGATCAAAGCGCATTGATAATGTGAAGATTGGAAAGTTCCGGCAATCCCATTTTAAAGATCAACTAAATTCGATTAACCGTTGCTAAGACTAGTCTCGATTATGCATATTGGAGCAGTCATTGCACGCGTGGACCTTTAGAGCTGCAGCGAATGCTCGAAAGAGTCTACCAAAAAAAAAAAAAAAAAAAAAAAAAACGTTCCAATTCCAAATGTTTATTCTCAACAAAATCATAACTAAAACGTAAAACCAAACATCCATCTTGACCTGACTATGCATTGCACAACAAGAATGGTTGACCGGAAGCTACTTTTAATTCGATACGAAATGATGACCAAATTGTAGTTTTATATATATATATTTGATCGATAGTCTTTTTGAAAATTCTTGAGCCGACACATAAAATTGAAGACGCATACTACTAATTGTAGAAATATAACTCAACTTTTTGCGACGGTGATCGGTCGGTCATAGCTAATGTAAACACCAACTTGATCTTTTTTTTTTGGGGGGGGGGGGGGGGGGGGTTATTCTTCTGAAAACATAGTCACATCAAAAAAGTCATTCTTGTCCATCCCAAGCAATTTCATTGGCTACTAAGTCTCGGCTACGATTGAACATTATTATGGAACATAGCTAGAGTAATGATTCGTCAGTCGATTCAATTCAACCAACTATTTTTTTTATTTTATTTTATGGAATGAGCTTCCTGAGATTACAGAAGGTGAAAATTTGCATAATATGCTGCCAAATCAAGAAAAATAGGTGGACTTTGGAATTTTGGAGTGAGCGTCAATAGTTTTTTTCTTTTTTTTTCCTTATTCTTCTTTTCTCTCACCCTCTGTCCCTCAATTTCTTCTTTTGTTTTAAAAATCCCTAAATTATGTTCGTCGCGATGCCGATGCCATAAATTTTTGTCGTGTCATTAGAGTACCTAAAACTTCTACCAGTTTGACAAAAATATCATCTCTTCTACAATAATATTTCAATTTTGTTATAATTCCACAAACCACCATGAAATGAAAAGTTATATCGAGATGCAAGATTTATCCTGGTTCATCTTTAAATTATGGCTATATCCAATAGAGGATTTTACTATAATCATCACCTCCCACCTTTTTGTTACAACTCTTAATTACAAAGAAAAGATATAACGAGTAATTATTCATGGCATAAGTGAAATTCCGTGCTTTTCTGTCAGTAGAGAGTAGAGAGAAAAGTTTTCAAACGTCGGTGGTTGTAGTTTTGATTTTTGTTTTTTGGTGACAAAATACAAAATTTAGGGTATTGAATTCCCGAGTGGAGTAATTTAGGTTTTTTTTTCTGGTATTAAATATTAATCCAGAGCATAATGAGAAACCTAAAAAGGGAGAAGAGAAGAAGAAAATGCGACGTGATGAGAGGCGGAGGGTAGGGGTCCCCCCCTCCTCCTTTCTCTCTCTTCTGTGTTTTCGACTACTCATTTGCCCAACCTCGTACGGAAATGTACGGACGACGTGGACATGTTTCTAATCTTGTACTGTTGTTTGCCGTTTCTATCTCCCCACGTTGGCCACCTTTTCCCCTAGCTCTCTCTCGCACCAGAAACTTTAAAAAATAAAAGGCAAAAAAAAAAAAAAAAAACTCTCTCTCTATCTCTAGACTCTTTCTCTCTCTTCATTATCAGGGGAGACTCAAGACTTTTTTTTTTTTTTTCGTGATAAACGCTTTTGGGGCTTGTGCGTTGGGTGTCTTACCAAAACAAGCAAAAAGGAAAAGTAGGGGGAGTCCTCATCGTCACCCCCTTTTGCAATGCAACCAAAACATAATTTCATTTCTTCTTTTAGAGAGAGAGAGGGGGATATGAAAAAGGAAAGATGGGTGTGGGGAGACTGGGTGTAGTGCTTCCCCATTTGGTGACTGTCAATGAAAACTGAGAGAATCAATCAATCGCCCAAAACCAAAAAAAAGCTTTAATTTTTTCCTGATGAATTAGCTTCCTTTTCCCCTTAATTATCTTTGGGTTCTTCGTCGTTTCTCTTTGGGTAGGACACTTGATCAGCCATCTTGTTTCTCTCCTTCTCTCTCTCTCTCTCTCTCTCTTCCTTTCGCTTTCCCATTTCTGGCCTCTTTCCGTGCCCTCCATATTCGTTCGAAAGCGTTCTTGGTTTTTGCCTCTTTGGTGAGATCGGTTTTGAGGCCGATCCTTGTCCACTTTTCTCCGCTTCTGCTTACCCATTTGTCCTCTTGTTTGTTTCGAGCACCATTTCAGCTGAAGGAAGAGCTCCTTCTTGAATCGAATCAAATCGAAAGCCCCAAGCATCAAGCTCCACCTGGGCCGTGTTGCTTACTGACCTGAATCCTTCTTTGTTCTTCGGTCTTTGCTGGGAGATTCTTGATCCGCTGCATCAAATATCAGGTAACTATTTTTCCTCCAATTTCCCTGGATGATTTGTTTCTAGTAAGAAGCTCACTCTTTTTGGTGATCGTCAAGCTGATTCAGCTATTTTTGTTTTAAAAGATTTTGGATTTCACCCTGTTCTTTCTGCGAACCTGCACTCAAATTTGAGCATTTCAGTTCGAATGGCGTTTGGGCTGTTGTTCTTTTTGGTCTCTCTCCCCTCTTTCTTCAACTCCTGGATCAGTCAGTTTCACACCCACGTGTAGATTTTTCAGCCAGTCAAATTTTTTCCCACTTTCCCAATATACCATGTTTGTTTTTCGTTGTACAAGTTCTTGCCTTTCGTCTCTGAGAAATACCATCCATTAGGGAAGAAAAACAAGAAAGAAAAAGCTGTTTTTGGGTTCATGTCCATATTGGTGCACTCATCATTTTGTGCCTTCCCTAATTGATGTGTTTGTGCGTCCTTCCTTTTGTGAATTAATGAGCTTGATTGCTGTGCAGAGATGGTGAGAGGGAAGACCCTGATGAGGCGCATAGAGAACGCGACGAGCCGGCAAGTGACCTTCTCTAAAAGGCGGAACGGGCTGCTCAAGAAGGCCTTCGAGCTCTCCGTGCTTTGCGATGCTGAGGTTGCACTGATCATCTTCTCGCCGCGCGGCAAGCTGTACGAGTTCGCCAGTTCCAGGCATGGAAAAGCTTCGGCCCTTCTCTTTTCCTCTTAATATTCGTCTTAATAATTATTACGTATCCATGAAGAATTTGCTCATGCTGCTTTTGCTTTCTTCTCCTACCATTATCACCTGATTTAAATCACCACTAGATAGTGTGTGAGTGCTCCTCCAATTGCAGAATGTGTGATGATTCTCTTTCTGCTTGCTTAGGGTTACGATTCTCTCTCTCTCTAAAATGTCCTTTGGGAAAGGAAAGACATAAAGATATATGTTCATCCAGTTTATTAAGGAAGTCAATCCACAAGACAAGACTCAGAACACAGTTTCATCTGTTTGTTTAGCCCATCTTCTTGGTATAAATTTCACTTCCTTGAGTTTTGGTCGTCATCATCAAACATCATTGAACTGGAAATGTTTTTGACCAACTAATTAACCTTGAAGATGTTTCACAGATGAAAATAGCGTTTCCAAGCAAAGTTACTAACATATAGTTATTCCTCTCATCAGCACATTGACAATAGTACGGTGCTTTTCTGCCCTATTTGTTGGTAAATTGAAACAACAATGTCTTGTGAATTAACTATTTATAGTGGGGCAGAGAAATCGTACCAAGTCATGTACTATGATGGGAATTAGTCTATGGGAAACAACTCGTGGCCAAGTGCTTTATGTCTTTGGGGGATGAGATGGAGTACCCA
Source organism: Rhodomyrtus psidioides (assembly GCA_021437785.1). Taxonomy (NCBI): domain Eukaryota; kingdom Viridiplantae; phylum Streptophyta; class Magnoliopsida; order Myrtales; family Myrtaceae; genus Rhodomyrtus; species Rhodomyrtus psidioides. The sequence goes on along the minus strand of JAILYB010000071.1, from coordinate 3,056,401 downwards.
CTTGTGTTCTTACAATCTTTGCAGTCGAATATCATGTCAAATGTACCAAAAAAAAGATACATTTAAGGGTTTACAAGTATATCCAAGTAAAAAAGAAGATGCAGAAATCCTACTCCCACTCAAGCTGACCCAACTTTAGCACACTACTAGGGTTAGCATAACGAGTGCAATACATGCAAAGCACTTACTGATGAACTCCATTTCTACTCGCACTGGCCCAACTTTAGCAGACTGCTAGGGTTAGCATGACGAGGGCAATACATACAAATTGCAAAGCACTCATTGATTCCTGACAGACAAAAGTGAGAATGAACTGTTTTTGTCATGTCCTTTCATCTTCCTTTTTTTAGTGGGTAATTATGGAAAAGCCTTGTGTGGTTGTAACTTGAATCAATGGTCTTTGTCAGTACGATGAAGTTAGATATTTCCCTGACATTTTTTGAGGAGATTAAGATTAGTAACCACGCTTGCCAAAACATCAGTGTCTCCATTACTCGATTGATGTGCCTTTGTTTTCTCTCTTTTCTTAAAAGATAGTAACTAATCCTTTTCTCTTCCTTACATTGCCACACTTTTATGTTGTTTGCACAAGACGCCAAAAGAACTCAACCCATAACTCTTTCTCTTTTCGCAAGTTCATCTTCGCTTCTTGCTTCTTTGTCCATAGTATATTATCGGTTGGCTACAACAGTTACTCCGGAGATCAAATTGCGTGAAGTGCCAAATTTTGATAGGCATTGAAATGATTTCACATTTCACTCGAGTTTCACTAATTTCAGTTGATCATTCATGGATGATCTGTTCAAAATAGCTGAGCTGAGTGTGATTAGGGAGATATTTGCGAGAGTTCACTAGTATATATGGATCTCATCCATATTCTCTTCTCTGTGCTTTTTATGACGTCGGTATACCATGTGATTAATAACTGGCATTGTGGGAAATATGGAAATGAGAGTGACGAGTCCATATGTGGCTCGGTACCAAGTTGCTCCTCACGTTCGTTAGTGTGTATTACAAACATGCAATCATGTCTTGTTTGGGAGATTTCAGACTACCTTTCCAGAATCTGTGGTGATGCTCATAACAATGTTGTGTCTACAGATTTATTAGGTTTGGACGGACACAATAATCCTTCCTCATGTACTGAAATGATGCTAAGTTCGGTTTCTCTTTGGGAAAGTGTCATGTTGGCTTAGCCGTCTTAAATCTTCTCATTGTGCACCTCTCCTAGTCAGAGAATTAACCTAGGCTCGATAGATATGCCTATGCCTCATTATCTCTAGTTTGAACCACAGACATTCATAAGTTTAAACTGTTAGATGAATCTAAGGTGGTGTTGAGTGATGAATTAGAACAAGTAATGCCAACAAAATTGGAAAGTTATTAATTTTAGATGTCAGTGTACTCCTATCGAGTGGCATTCACCCTCAAGTGAAGGCGATCCAAGTGTCCGATGCTTTACTTGATGAGTTTCAACCTTTTTGAGACCTTGGTTTTTCCATCTAGGTAAGCATTCTTTGGGTAGGGCCCACAACCGTTAGTCGTTTCTGTATTGGGAATGCCATGTTGTCCTATTTTCAACTCTCAGATCCTCATTCCTCTCCAACCATATAAATTCATTTAGTGTATACACATTTTATGCATTCGATGGATGTCAGTAGTAAACCTGTTTGCATCTTCACTTAGCAGCTTTGGTTTTAGGTTGGAGTCTTTTAACGTGGAATCCACTTGAGCCTTCATTGAATGACTGGTTCATCAAGTAGGATTTATAACTATCATTTTCAGTGCCCTTCTATTGGCATTTCTTGATAGTCTTTAACTGTTATTCTTTTCTTTCTCCATGGGACATATTCAGCTCTTGCACCAACAACAATGTAGCATGTTCCTTAGATACTTGACAGTGCTTGGATGATTCTCACACCAAGAAAGGAGCCTATCTATGTTTAGATATAGAGAAGGAAAACGTCAAAACTTAATACCCTCCAGCTTTTTTCTGAAATTTGGTTGCTTTCCTTTCAAATCTTCCTATGACGGAACACTGAAATTCTTTTGTAAGTGAAGTTAGGAGAAATAGCTTTTCGCTCTTGTTCTTTCCCATTTCGAAAATTTCTCATTGTACTAGTACTGCCTGTACGCCCCAATTCACCAATAATGGTAATAATCATAGTGGATTGTCCTTTCAAAATCCTTCTCTTTCCCTCAATCCTTTGCCTCGTTTAGTGTAGGTCTTGCATTGACATTGAGTGGACAAGTTTAGTTTGGATAGAGTTGCAATAACACGTCTTTCTTTTAAAGGCGAGATATTGTTTTAATGGCCGTCTCTAGATGCGGAAAATGTATATTGAGTTACATCTACATAGCATGGTATCGTTCGATTCTTGGTTGTGTATATTCAATTCAAGATGTACAATATAGTATTTGATAGAATCTATTCATCAAATCACCATTGAATCTATCGATTACTACACACGTGATTACATTCATCCTTGATTATGTTGAATTTTACCGATTATATAATTTTCTGGGGTGTATAGTGCTTTGCAGCCATAAATATTATATAACATGTAAAGTCGGCTCCAAACAAAATATTGACTTTATAAAGTTTCCATTGCCTTTTTTGGCTTGTTAGTTTAGGATGCCCTTCTCTTGTATCTCTAGAGCTAACTATGGAATGTTCTACCTCCCTTGGTAGGACCGAGTCAACCAACAAAGTTCAAGAATCCTGTATTCAATGAAAATTTTTATGTAAACCAACTGGTGGAGGAAATTTCAAAAATGTCAGGAAGAAATTGTAAGAAATTGAAAGTAAGATATCTTTTGACTCTGATACCAAATTAAATTGAGCATGTAATTCGTTTATTAAGAGATCATTATATTATGCATTTCATGATTCTCTATATTAAGCTTCACAGCCTCTTTCATAAATATTTATGAACACATTAAAAATTTGTTTTTGACATTGTTATCAAATAAAATTGCATTGACTCTTATTGGATCATGTCCACATAAAATGTAAACGGTATGTCTCTCCCAATTTATTTTTGCGTTCACATAGTTTTAGCTTGGATTACAGCAAGACTTAGTTTCATTTTTCTTTCAAATCTGTTATGTGATTATCTATAACATGCTGGATCATCTAAGATATTGAACTTATTAGAAATTTACTTTTCACAGTACTTCCGCATTCCTCCTTGGTTTTTTTTTTTTTTTTGTAGCTTTGTATTCTTTTTGGGAGGGGGAGGCTGCTTAGCTATGTAAGGTAAATACTCAATAAAGGTATCTTTTTAAGCTTTGGCTGAATAGATACCATGGGTGTTCGAGGAAACTTTACTATCAATACAATCGAATCGAATTGGACCAAACTGAATCGAAATCTTCAATTGTGCAGAGCTGAGACCGGCTGTTGTTGAGTGGCAGCAAATGAGAAAGACATATACTTTGATTTTATTCGAAAAACTATATAAATTAGAATATATATATATAAGTCAAGTTAGATATATGAAAATAGAAAACTATTTGAGATCACACCACTCTCTCTAGACAATGGATTTCTTCAACGTGTGTATCCTACTCTCATCTCAAAACCCAACCTCAGAAAAACAAACAGTAGGCTTTCCCTTCATTTGTTTGTGCCCTTTGATTGAGTCCTTTTAAAAGACCCAAGAGATACGCCCTTTATCAATTTGATTAAAAAACTTTTGAGTCTGATAAACATGGTTTGGCTTTACTTCGACATTTCTTAAACCAAATTACAAAGATAATGTTTGCATAGATTTGACATACTTGTTTACAAAGACAAAGTTTAAAGTTAAAGTACATAAATCATTTTTTCTTGTTTAGATTTGAAATATTTGTTTTCTTTATCAGATTGAAATATCTTTTTTTTTTCATGGGCACAAAAATAAAAGAACTGATTTATTAAACTTTACCACATATTTTTGCCCACTGTATATTTTTTCAGACAATATTACTGATGATTAGTTCATTTTGGATTCATTTACTGGGAATGTTAAAGGTTCAGACTCAATAATGAGCTATCCAAACCAAGCCGAAATCAAGGGGGAGTTATTGGTTTGATTCTATTGTGATTTTTGTTGACTATTTTCAATTTCTTTTTCAACTGTCCCAAATGAATTATTATGGTTCTGAGTTATTTTTCAGGTTGTGTCAATTGTCCCGGGCACAGTCATGAGAACTCTTTGGATTCTACCCAAAACTTTGAAAACCCTTTAAAAAAAAAAAAACTTTTTGACCTTCTTGTCTTTTCTTACTTCATGACGATACGAATTCAGTCTTTCCACATGGGGCTCACAATGTCACGTGGATGTCACTTCATACACTGAAGAACATCTTATCATCATTCCCTGTCATGGCAAACATCGTATGACAAATGTCACTTCTAAACCAAGACGCGCGACCAACAAATCAAATCACATTGACTACTGACCAATTGGCAGTCACCTCCTTACTTTGTCTATTACTTTATCCGAATCAAGAGAAGACGGTTGATGCCACCCAGAATTGAGAAACCTCTTGACGGTAGGAAATCCATTTCAGTTAGCTAAACTTTAGTCTAAGAGATAGAGCACTTATCTATCATCATGGTGCGAGCAAGAGTTCGACCTGGTGATTCAAGCATTCAATTGTTTGTATTGGAATAGGGAGAGTTAGAAATTCAATTTTAAATCTTTCAATGAATTAGGGTAGTCCTAAAAAACGCAATCAAATTTTCTAGGACAAGTCTTGTCTCTAACTTTTGACGTGATATCCGGTCATCGTAGACGTCCTATGTGTCACGACCGACAATCTAACATGAATAGTTTTAGACAAGACGATGCCTAGATTGTTTTTTCTTCTTCTTTTTTTCTGGTTACAGTCAATCTTCTTTTCTTCCTTCTTTGGGGTTCATCATCTTTGTAATAGGTCATCATTTTGGTACTAAGCAACCCATATTCTATTTTCTGTCTCTTCATCCAAATCATGAAAAATCTCAAATCTAATGACGTGGAAGGTCTAATATCTCGGGTTCAAAACTTTGGACCTTCAAATCGTCGAAGATGTAGGTATGTGACCTTAGCTCCGAGGTTGTGGACCTCCTTCAGCTCTAACTTGAAAATAGATCTGAGTTTGATGCGACGATCTCTTTGGAGACTAATAAAGGTGAGGGGGTGTGTTGGTGTTGCTCACAGTCACCAACGAGCTGTTCCGATTGAGGACTACAACGTCAAAAAGTTCAGGCGGCGCTTGATCGAAAAGATTTGATTGCATTTTTATTGGTTTAATTAAAAAAAATTAACTATTGGGGTCATCTCACACTAGTCGGGGAAAGGATTGGTGGCCAATGTACAAGTATGAGGAAAAGCCTCGCCCCTTGGAATAGTTGTTAAGGTGAGAAAGGCTCGAGACCATTCAATACCAGTATCATAGCCTAATTATTAACAAGTCTGGACTCAATAGTCACTCGGAGAAGGTTGTTGCTATTCCGACCTAAGCCCGATGTGTGAGGGGAAAATGGCTGGGGGTTATTCTATATATGTTGATGAATAGGCTGCTGGTCAGTTTATAAGTGGAAGGAAAAATCACACCCTTTGAGATAGTTTTTGGCGTGAGAGAGGCCCAAGGCCACTCAACACTAATTGAACATAAATCTTGGCGATAATTTTAAGATTGAATTTGCAATTCTCCCTATTTGAAAGTATAAAATACAAACATTTGCCTTGCACAAAACCTACAGAAATGTCCATTTATTAAGTCAATCTCTTTGGTTGATTTAAACTCTTTATCACCGCTTATCCATGATTCACAATGTGAATTTTGGCTGAGACGCCCATTTATAACCAAGTAATTCACTATGTAAAGAAAGCTTCAAATCTAACTTCATTGGGGGGGCACCAAACTCAAGGACCTGGGAATCTATTAAGACTAGAGAGGAAGAGACCTGACCGGGATTCCTCCATGCAGTTTTGAAACTTTTTGAAGCAAACAAGACAGACAAAGCAAACTTAAAAAGAAAGAAAGAAATGCAACAGGTTCTTATAGTGAGTTACAATTGGGAGATATCCTTAGTCAAAATTACATGATTTTAATTAGAGATTCCCTCATGCAACGTAATTAAGTTTCCTTCTGAAAATCAAATGTACCTTATGTAGAAATACCTTGATGAAGATAACTATAGGATTACCATAATCATAGAAACCAGTCCCCGAGATATATCCGCAGTTCCAGTATCTCCTGTTGTGGTGCATGTCATGCTCAATCTGAATTGTAATGCAATGTAATCCCATTCAAGCTGGAAGTCCGAAACTTTTCTGTCATGATTAAAATAATTATGGCCATCGAGGAACTAATTTTGGTGGCCGAGCACCCATATTTCACAATTTGAGATTTTCCCTTTTCCGCGTCCACAGGGTTGCAACGAATGTGCCTACTGATCTCGTATGATTATGTGCCTGATTACACATCTATTCTCGACAGTACAATTATCTACGATTTTTATCCTATTTATGTATAAGTTCTTTTGATGTCACAGAGTTGTTTGATTCTAGGAGTCTGATTAGGGTTTGTTAATTACTGGCTTCTTCCCTCTTCCTTGATCCTGACTCTTGTTCTTCTCTCCTTTCTTGCATACAAGAAGAGATGCCCTTTCCACAACCAAAAACTGCATGGTGACTGAAGTTCAGTTTAACCCTCCAATTTGAAGAATGTATTCCTAGGGCCTTAACCCCTCCCAATATGCCATCCCATCTACATGTTCAAATCCATCATTGCAAATAAATTTTTCCTTATCCATCAAACTTCCTCTTAGAGGAAGGCATCGAAAGTATTGATAAAGCTACTTGTTTCTTGAAGATGTGTTGTTAATCTGAAAATAGGAAGTGGTGATGCCGAAAATCATCATCTAGGTTGATATTTGCTGATTGAGAGACTGTTCCAGCTCCATTTACTTGTCAATTTTTCCACTAGAAATCAATTAATATGAAGTTGCTTGCGTATGTACAGATTGGCAGCTCTGTGAGTGCTACGAACAAACAAGTACCTAACAGGACCCACATGTTTCCAAATGATGTGAACGATGTCCACCGGGAGATATAATGCACATCTAATTATTAGTAATCTTCAGCTAAGAAACCTTTCTCTAAACATCCGTACCGTCTCTGTATTCAACTATTGAAATCAGATCCTGGAATAAATGAGTATGAAGACAAACCCTAGAATCTCAACAGGATCTAGGATGTATATCATTATAGCCTTCCACTTACAATCACCAATCCTGAGCTGCATATGCGCTCGTTATTGGGTTTTTATGTTCAAGAAATATCTTGAAAATACTTGTTGACTTTTGTTACTTGCTTGTGAAAGCCTACCAACCTATTCCTTATGTTGGTTCTATTAAATCAGCAAGCTAGTTGTTCCCTGTTCTTGGCTATGCATAGCCAAGCTTGTTAGATATCTTCCACTCTCTTGTTAGCTAGTATGAACTGTAAGGAGTTCCACATAGGAAATAAAGAGGGCTTAAAATATATCGAGATCATTTGAATTTTCACTTGTTTAACACTTGGTCCGCTAAAATTTTCATTTGTAAGTCTAAAAACTCCCCATTTTTGTATTTGAGCAGTTTTAGGCTAATAACCTCATTGTAAATGACTATACTAAAAAATAATAAGAGAAATTCTCTTTAACCTTTCACTTTTGGGATTATTGATTTTCTCTCCTAGTTATGTTAATTGTGACTTGGATTTTTCAGAGTCTATCTCATTTGTTAACCCTGTCCAATGGACTTTGACGTGACCGGAGAGGATGGAGTGCTTGCGATTAGGTGGGATTGGCATAAACTGTTTGTGATTGCTGAATTCCCTGGTAGGGTTTTGTATGTGCCTTCGTTGTTTTCTACCTGTGATGTCGAGAAAACGTATTTTACTTGGGACTCTATTTTGAGAGAGTTTTCTTCTAATTTTGTTTGGACGATTCACTTAACTTCTGTATAGTTTCTCACTTTCTGTTTTTTGGGCCATTCTTGCTCAACAGTCTGTAGTGCCCTAACAATGTTTTTCTGGCAAATATTTGGAGCATGTGGGAATTTTCTATGCAGAATTTCAATACGCCATGAGAAGTTAAGCTTGCATACCAAAATTTAAAGACCAAACTAAGTAGGATTTCCTCAATTGTGCAAAAATATAAGTTGGAGGGTTCTATTTAAGTGTTACAGTTGAAGCTTTGACGGGGCATGGCGTAGGGAAATATCAGCAGGCTCCGTGCGATCTCCTATCACCTGTTAGGTTTCTCCTGCCATTCCTTGAATTCTGTCTAGCATACAGCCATTCTCACCGGATTCTTAGAAACATGTCTCAAACCTTGCTCATCTATGTCAGTAGTTAAAATGCTGTCAACTGAGTGAACTGAGATCGAGGTTCCTTCTCCTCAGTATACTTATCTCCTTCACCATTTTAATAGGATGAGTTAGAATGTGAATTCGCACACTCACGGTACTTTTTTTTTTTTTGGTCATCGCACACTCACGGTACTTGAGCAGCTAAGTATATTTGCCAATTAGAGGGCATTTTAACAGAACCCTAAGCGTGCAGACCCAAAAAAGAAAACAAAACCTAATGAGGCACAATACAACAAAATTTACTCTTGGAGGTCAATGTACTGTCCCAACATTGTGTGCTTTGACTGCATGAAGAATGTAGGATTAGGATTGCACATAAAACTTGGAAGAATATGTACTTTAGTCAGTGAAAACTATGCCAAGTACCTTCCGGCGAAGGGCCACCATAATAGCCCCCTTATATCCATTTCCATATTGAAGTCAAAATCAAGTAAAAGGGAAATGTGCAATTATGTTAAGTAATCTACTAGAAAAATAATGTTGACCAGTTTCTTAGCAGCTTAAGCTTTCAGGACAAATGTTCGTGTAACAGCATAGGTTAAGAATTCCTATCCCGGCACTCCCTCTAATTTTTTTCCTGTCTTCTTGTTCTGCTTGTTTTCCTGTTTGACTTGGATGTGTAAGAGCGACTTACACATGAGGGGGATTGGCAAGTAATCTACCATAGATGTAAGATTGACTCGATTCCTGACAACTTAAGCTTTTTTTTTTTTTTTTTTTTTTTTTTTTTTTTTTAAGTAAGAAACAGTTTGGCTAACAGATTCCATCTTGGAAACATCTTCCTTCTAATACTATCACAAACTTGAGTAGGCTGTGACAATCTCAAAAAGCTTAAAGCTATTGTATAGATTGACGTGATATATATTTACACAAGTAATATAACTCCAGAAAAGTTGGAAGGATGGAAGATTCAAAGCTTGATTCCACTACATTTTTCACTAGTTAATTTAGATTGCCACATCTCTAATGTTGGATTTTTCCAGCATCTCGTTATGTTTTTGAGGTGATGACCATAACAACCAAGTCCACCCCTAGTCTCTTCTGCCAAATCGAACCAAGAAGGGCTAAGGCTGCACGAGAATTATGTTGATCATGGGTTTTCTTCGTTCATATCCACTGAAAACAGTGCATATTTGAAGTGTGCTACCAATCAACTATTGACTCTAGCCAAAGCCTGATATTTACACTTGGAGAGATTGCCAAGAGAGAGTACAAAACCCACTCACGTTATTTTAAGGACTAATCAGGACAAAGTAAATGTTGCACCACACACCAAATCTTCGACATGGAGTTGTACAAATAAACATCACACAATCTCCCTAATTCCTTTTGTCAACTAAAAACACAATTAAAGTCTCTTCTTTGAGAATTTTAGTGAAAGCCAATAGGTGGAGGGCTAGAAATGGCAAGACTGAAATGTTAGAAATCCAAATATTATTTCATGACTTTGATGCCATATTCTACTAAGTGCATAACCAGTTACTCAGCGTGTAAGTATTTTTAAGAGATTCAAATTATCAAAGAATTATTGGAGTCATGTTGTATAATTCATGCTTGCTTTAATATGCTTCACATTCCTATTTCAGATACTCCAACAAAAACAATGAAAGTGGCTTCAAGAAAATTTCATGATTCATACAATTGAATCTAATTTGACCAAGTTGAGTCGAAGTCTTTGATCGTCGATTTGATTTGAAAGTCATTGAGACTAATAAATTTATTTTTTTTTTATTTTTTTTTACATTCTCTAAACCTCTAAACCAAATTACCAGATTATTTTTTATGACTTTCTATTGTCGCAGAAACAATTCAATAACATGTTCCTTCTTTTATGATTTAATGTTTTACACATGTTCCTGCATTTTCTTCGCCATACTTACTAGGAAAATAGCGATCAGTTTTCGCAAAGCTCAATTATAGAACGAGTAGAGACCTGTAAATGCAAAATTTCAAAGACTAAGAATACTTTGTTTATTGTTTATCATCAAACAAAATGCCATCAAAGAATTTATCTGAATCAACAGAAGATTATTGATCCAACACAGAGTTCAAAAACCCCCATCTGAGGGAATCTAGCTTCAATAAAATTTTCACAGTAACTTTTCCCTTCAAGCATCTCCTAGCTCGCAAAGGTCGTTCATGTTTTCTATAAGATTTTGTGGAACTACTACCAACTATTCCAAAAACTTCAGCTGCTAGATGAAGGCATGATTTAATATTTATGTATTTTAAATACTACTTTCACACTTAAGCTGGAATTTGGCCTAGTGCTAAGTATAGAAATATAAAATGAGGAGGCAATAAGGGATCCATAAAGATTTGAACCATGTAAAATTTTGTAGTACAACTACCAACTATCCTAAAAGCTGGATCTTTAGAACATGATTTGATGTTTATGTTCTAACAGTTTCATTAAAGAAACATCATGTGTACGACCAATAGAATCTTCCACTTATAGAGTAACCTTGCCGGTCACTTCCAGCAGGCTAGGAGTAGAGCCTTACTTGATGTTCATAGGATGGCTGGTTTGCATGTATCAAAGGAGATTAGTCGAGCCAGAAGTTTGAATATCCCAACTAAAAAAAAAAAAAAAAAAAAAACAGAAAAACAATCATTGAAGCTACCTCTCTCGAGTACGAAGCTTGTTGAGAAATATTAGCCATGTGATAAAGCCATGGCAAGTCATATTTGTATGGGACTCTATTAGAGCTTGTTTGGTACACCTACGATTGAAGTGTAGATATGCTATTCTGCAGTTGCTATGAAATATGGTAATTGTATGTTTGGATATAAATGTTTAAAATTTCAGCACCTAAGAGCTAGGTGAGCCACTTTAAGTAACTATTGTAAGCTACTGCAATGTACTGCAACTATGAGATGTTTGCCAAACACCTTTCTATACCAATCAACTTTAGGCTTCTTCATTCACACCTCTTGCGAAGCTAAAGAAATAGATTTCACTACTCAAGTCAGATGTTCGTATGACACTATCTGAAGAGGTTGTCTCAACTCTTGAAAAGGTTGGCTGAGTGTTTAAATGCTTGGTTCATATTTGACTTATCTAGTGTTAAGATCAGCAAGCCCATCAGAAATCAGAGGAGCTCCAAGATACTTCACAAGTAAAGCCTCTCTCGTAAAACCACTTAGACTGAAAAAAAGCATCAGTATTTTTTTTGGGTAAGGAAAAAAAAGCATCAGTATTTGTTCCTCACAGAAATGAAGAAAAAAATTTCAGCTTTAGATGGACTCATTTGAAGACCCGATACCCTAAGAAACAAGTCAAAACGCCCTAAAAATGTAAAGAGGCAAGATCTCCTTTGAAGAAAATCACATAGTCATTAGAAAACGAGTGAATTGGGGCTTGGCACAATTAGGATGAGACTTCAGTTTCAAGGCAGCAGAAGCATTAACCAATCCAGGTTGTGACCAAAACCATGAGATTGCTTATACTAGATAGTGTAGGACATGAAATTTTATCGTACATGGTAGAAAGTTCAACCCAAAAGCTTAAGCCAATAGGTAGAGAGAGACCACATGAATATAAAGAGCATATAAGACCCGTTATTAGATGATGTGGGATAATAATTTCAACAGTACATATAATGCACACATGAAATAGTTAAAACTCTTGATGTTATAGGAAATCCACTTGAGACGTTGATTGTACTTGATGGCATAATTCACATATGAAATAGTTAAACTCTTGACAGTCTTAGGAAATGCACTTTAGATAGTTAGACTCTAGACTACGAAATACAACACTTATCTTTTTGTGGATCTGATTTGAGCAGAAGTTCGAGTAGTTAATCCAAACATGAGATTGCTGGTATTTCAACATGTAGAAATTGAACATCGCCTTGTACTTAATCTACGGAGTGTCCATTTCTCAACCATCAAGTCAATCTTGAACAGTTGATTTAAACTCTTTACATCCGTGGCTAGAATGTGGTTTTGGCTAAGGCACATCGTTATAATCAAGTCATTCACTGTGGAAAAGAAAGCCTTGAATCTAATTGGGGAGGAAACAAATTTTAAGACCTAGTGGCATTATTAGTCAAAATGACATCTAGTCAGAGATTCCTGATGTAATGTAATTAAGTTTCTCTTTGGACAGCACATGTACCTTAGGACTAGAAATACATTGATAAAGCTACCTATAGGAATACCGTGCCAAATCTTCGAAAAACTGTCGCCTTGTCCGCAGTACATGCTTAATCTGCATTGTAATACACTACTATCCCATTCGAGCTGTGAAAACTGGGCTTTTCCATGAGAATATAATATTGTCGGTCAACGAGCTAATTTTGGTAGCCAAAGCACCCATATTCCACAATTTTGGTGTTTCCCTTACCCATATGCACATGGTTATAAAGGATCTACATACTGATCTAGTAGATATGCCCTCGATTATATTACATTAGACTCTCATCAGCAGAATCATCTGAGATTTTAACCATGCGTATAGGTAGGCTATATAGTTATTTTAGAGTTACTTGATACAAAAAGTCTAATTAGGGTTTGTCAATTATTGGCATCTTCCCTCTTCTCCTTCGTCTTTACTCTTATTCCCATCTCCTTTCCTGCTATCCCATTCCCTTCCTCAATCTGATTAGGGTTTTTTCTAAGAACAACATTCCTCGATCAAGGACCAAAGATTTGGGTTTTGGTGTGACTATTTGGTATAAATTTTATATGAAAAGGCATGTATGTGGGAGGCTTTTCGGCGAAGGAGCAACAATGGAGCAAGGGAAAGGAATTTTTGTGAGCAGTTTATCCAACACAAGTGGTAGAGGACATAAGCTTTTCTAGTTGGTTGTACCCCTCCAGACCGGATAAACCTTGCTGCTCATTTTAACCAGACATACTCACGTAACAACGGTACAAAAATAAGCTATTTGTATTCGAGTTCAACTGTAGAGTTTTTCACCTTATCCAAAATTTACTTGTTGTCTAAGTAGAGAAAGATCCATGTGCCTTTTGAGGTTTAGATAGTCGACAAAATTCTTGAAAAATGGATCACCAATTTTAACACATGGTAATAGATTGCATACAAGGAGAGATACATTTTTTAAAACCAAAGTATGTGTTCATTCAGTTTTTCCCTCAAGTCGACGAATCTAGTATCTGCTCTCACAAAATCCTATAGAACTTATGACCTCTCCCAATATGCCATCTCCTCTACATATTCGATTCTATATAAGATATCTATCCATCGAAATTCATCTTCCAGAAAGAAATCAAAACTACGGACCAAGCTATAAATCCTTGCTCGAAACATGTGTTGTTAATCTGAAAATTGAAAGTGGCGACGTAATAATCAATGTCTAGGTTGGTATTCACGAGATTGTCCTAACTTCAATGAATTGTCAATTTTTCCACTAGAATCGGTTAAGATGAAGTTGCTGGTGCATGTCCAGATTGCCTCCTCGGTGATGAACCTACAGCTGCGTATAGTTCATCAGGTGTTTGTGAGTACTAGGGAAAAAAAAAGTATCTAACAGGATCCACATGTTTCCAAATGAGGTGAACTATGTCCACCATGAGACATAATGCGCATTTAGTTATTACAAAACGTCAGCTAATATATCTTTCCTCCAGACATCCACACCCTCACTGCATTCAGCTCTTAAAATCATATTATATCATTAAAGAGTTGGAAGACATCATCATCATCATATCCTTCCACTTACCATCACCAATACCAACCTACATATGCGCTTGTTATTGGGTTCTATATTCTAGAAATATGAAAGAATGTATCTAAAGATACTTGTAAAATTCTGTTACATTTTTGTGAAATGCCTACCAACAAATTCTAGCTTTAGTATTTTTAAATCAGCAACCCAGATGTTTCTTGTTTTTGTTTACCTTAACTGCGCAGCGGAAACAGATTATTTATTTAGTCTGCAAACAATAGAAATCATATTTGTGAACTTGTCTCCAATATCTTGGAGCATTATCTCTCCATTTCTATCAAATGCACTCATTCTAATATTGGTGCTCTCTGTCACCAAATACCTCAAATACCTTGTTTTTCCCTCTAGATTTAGAGTAAAAAACTTACGTACAAGTGGTCTGTCTTTATAGACCTCAACAACCGACTCTAATGCCCAAGAAATCTGCTGCCAAAGTGCTTCTCCATCTTGCCGACTTGCTCAACTTTCCTTCGTTCAGTTTGTCTCCATCTCATGTTATTTTAGTTGGCACCTCCAGCATGCTCTAATCAAAGTCATCTCGGACTTTGCTTTTCTTTTTACCTCATGCACAAATTCACCAACTCCATGCACATATTTTTTTTCTTTTTTCTTTTTTTTTTTACTTAGTGAGTAACACCCAAATCGATCAATCTCTAACTGTCGATGCATAGATATCTTCCGCCCTTTTGTATCAAATGATTATACTCTTCTCCCTGTGAAACTACTGTTAGATTGTTATGCTGCATTGTTTGCTACTATGAACTGTAAGGAGACATGCATATATAGGACATAAGGAGGAGGGTCTTAATGTATCGAGATCCCTTGAAGGTTTACTTGTTTGACACTTGGACTACTAAACTTCCATCCATAAAACTAAGAACCCTCTACTTTGTTATTTGAGCAGTTTTAATCTGATTTCCTCATTTAAGGAAAAGGTCTATCCAAACTAATAAAAGAAGATTTCTTCAACCTGCACTTACAGGATTACAAATTTTCTATCCTAACTCATGTTAACTGTTGATTTGAATTTTGGCATGGGGACTTTTTTAACTAAAAATTCTTTTTCCGGAGGTCCATTTGCTATTCCCTAGTAGGGTTTGTATGTATCTTGTTTGTTTTGAACCGGATGAAATTGAGAAAAAGCCGTACTTAAGGTTGTTAGGGTATGGTTCGTACTCCCCTGCGACTCGAAAACACGTGGATCCTGCTCATAAATAGTTTGGGTTTGGGTTTGTGAATAACTATTGCTATATATACTCTTTTTCGCCTGTAATTGAGTGATGTAACGAAAAGTGCGATGTGCTAATTATAGTGGAATCCTCTGCTGGACGTATCCCTAATTTAAGGGTGAACCAGTATGAAATCTCGTGTCTTGATTTCTCTTTCTTACTACGTTTTACTTCGCTGTGATTGTGCACTCATATTCAAAGTCCCTTGTCCTCAAAGTACAATTATCTCCTTCGCCAATTGACACATCATTATCTTGAAATGAATTCACTTGAGAAGCTAAGTATTTTTACCAATTAGAAGGCTTTGAACCATAAGATAATGAGGCACAATCCGACAAAAAGTACTCTATTGAGGTTATGTATTGTCACTTTCTTGCAGCAACATGGTATGTTTAGACTACATGAGCAATGTAGGATTATGATTGAAGAGTCTAGGTCTGTCGAAGTTTCCCTCTCTTTCCATAATAAGCTAAGAAGAATCTCATGATTTGAATTTAAGTAAATTTGTTGGATTGGAAGTATATAATTATTTAATCTAATGTTCATAAAAAGTCACTGACGATTTTTCAAAGCGGATTTGCTTCTTTCTAGGACCATAAAGGACGAAATGTCTTCTACTTTCTCTTGCATACTTTCAGCAGAATGACTAGCACTGTTTTAATCTCTGAAATGTTGTTTTTTATGCCCCTTAATGATATTGGTCTGCTAGATTTCTTCAAAGGCATAGTTATCATATATTACATGTTGTATATGTATGGCTAATAGCTTTAATGGTCGTCACGGTAATCATATGACGATGATTTGCCTCCAAGCAACAGAAAGTTAAACCTCAAATGCTTCGTGTGAAAAAATGGCTACAATCCTCTCAAATCATCCAAATTTCCCAATATTAATAGCCCAAAACTTCGTCCCGAATTACCCATCCATGGGTAGCTCAGTTGGTTAGGGCGCATTTGGGATTGTGTGGTTAGGCGCATTGGTCCCAGGTTTGATTCCCCAGCTGAGCACCTGTGATTTAAGTGGGGGGTGCTAGTCTCCCCGAGGAATAGTCGAGGTGCGCGTAAGTTGGCCCGAACACCTTGGTTTTTAACAAGTAAACAAATAAACAAACTTCGTCCTGAAGCAACAGTTTTGACATAGCAATTTCCTCGGCATAAGTAATTAACGGTGTGATCTGGGGAATCTCAAAATGAAAGCTTTACTACACGAGTTGGTGGCAGCGAAACTGTTGAAGAGTTGTTTGTCCTTGTTGGGGTGTGGTTTATATTCCCCTGCGACAAGAAAGTACGTGGGTCCTGCTCCACGCTGAGCGGGTGGGGGTCTGAGGGAGCCGCCCCGATGGAGGTCTCAAGGGGGCAACACCCCCTGGACACCAAAGGGTTTTTATGATTTAAGCCCGTAAATTTTCATTAGTAGTTTAGATTTGGGCTCATGAATAGCTACTGATATATATACTCATATACTCTCGTTCTCTTGTAACTGAGTTATGTAACAAGAAATATGAGGTGCTGACATAGTAGAATCCTCTGCTGAACGTAGCCCTAGTTTAAGGATGAATCGGGATAAATCTCGTGTCTCAATTTCTCTTTCTCTCATCTTTTACATTGATGCAATTGTGTGCTGATCCTAACAGTCCTAAATGGTCAGCTAGTAGAAGTTTAAGAAAGAAATAGTATACATGAACCGTGCTCTATGACAGTTCCTATCATGCATGGACAAGAGACGTGCATGTAATCAAAGAAAACCAACAATCAAAGAGTAAATAGCAGAAGCAATGTTTAAAATAGTAAGAAGATGGACTGGGAGGGTTTGAACTCTTAAAATAAACTTCCAACCATGTTGCTTTCTTCTGAAATGCATTAGCATTTGTTTCTTTCAATTCAAGACTGCAATAATTGTCCACTGTTAAATGACTAAGATTAGAGTTTTCTTAAACTAAGTATCACTACACTGAGCTCAAGTTAAACAAGCTCCATAAGGGTTTCTTGGTTATCTTTGTTGATAACCCCCAATACCGAAAGTTGCATTTTTTGGGCAAATCCTGTGCTAGTGTCATTAATCTGAAGTTGACTTTCAAAGCATTATAAAATCTGGTAACAAGAAGAGTGGAAAACAATGAATATGCGCAGAAGAAGCTTCTAGTTGTCATAATAATGGTGAAATGAGTGAAAAATCATGGCGACCGACATAGATTGATCGAAGAGAAATGATCCCCACAGAACGAAGTTACAAACTTTATCTATGAAATGTCAAGGTCAAGTCAAGTCAGTCGATAGAAGTGAATAAGAATACGTGTTTTCTTCAATGATATCTGATTAACTGTACATCCAATTAACTGCACATAAAAGGTGTTTCTTAGTTTCATCAACCATTGACACCTAATAGCCCAGCTTTCTTAGGTAGTCATAGGCTGATTGAGCCGAATTAATCCACAGTTTTTGCCTTCTCTGTTAGCGTCATTACCCAAAGAACATAGATAGCCGTGGTTTTTTAGGAGGAGAAACTAATTGGGTTTTACTAATGATGGTATTTGAAAATCACAGCATGAACGAAACCATAGAGCGGTACCACAGGCACACAAAGGACACAAGAACAGGCAACAAATCAGTGGAAGAAAATATGCAGGTTCTTTCCTTGTTCTATGCATTTGATCGTATTATTAAACCTGTTAAATTTATTAATCCACATTTTGTTTCATCTCAACTTCGCAATTATTTTGTCGGTTCATTAGGTTTAGATTTTCCTGTTATCTCACAATGTTTTTCAACCAATTAAGGTCGAAGATGGATGACATAGTTCGGCTAATTTAGTTGTATATCTAGCATTTTTAGTTGCAGGATGATGAAAGAGTCCAAGGACAAATTACCAAAATTTTAGATGAGGGAAAAATAGGTCAGTTAGCTTATGCTAAGAGGCACTTTAAATCCCTCCTGATATGTTGAGGAGTTGCATTTTTGTTGTTTGTTTGTCCTTTGGCATTTGTAATTGTCATCTGAAAGTGATGCTATTTTGAACATGTTCGATATCAATGTTTGGCGTTCACAATGTCATTGTCAGTGATGGTACCGATGTTTTTCCAGCTATAACCATGATTTAGTTTGGCAAGCTCTTTTTTGAGTTTGTCGTGGTAATTGAATCATTTTTCTATATATTAGAATCCGTTTGGTATATCTGTGGATAATTTGTCAAGCTGTGTTGTGTTGCAACTATGCTGCAAAGTGTTTTAATTCTATGTTTGGTCTTTTTATGTTTTAACGCTGCGTCACTTCAAACTGGGTGAGACTCTTTCTTAAAAGCTGCTATATGCTGTTGTGGCTTTGGAGATGCTGCAGCTGTTGAGCTATTTGCCAAATACCTGTAAAAACTGCAGTGCCGATTTTCACAGACGAAACAATTGAGGGAAAGCGGTACTGAACAGCCTCTCAGTTTTATGTCCGGGACACAATGTGGTCAACTTAATTTGAATGCACTGTACTCATCTCCAACCTGGTTTTTTCTTATTGGTGGCTGCACTTCCTCCTTAGGTAATTGTGAAACACATTTTCCACAAAACGAAAAACCCTATTCTTCAGCCATCCCTCTCCTCTTAGTTCTCTCTCCACCCTGATCTTAGCCTAGTCTCTGTCAATGGTTCTTCCTATAACCAAAAACATCACCAGCATATCTCTCTCTCTCAAACAAAGTCGACCTCCTCAATGAGCGATGTCATGAAACCTTGGCATTGACCTCAGAAGTTGTAAATTAAGGCTAGGGTTTCTTGTGTCAGTTTGATTCTTAAGACAATGCCATGTGTTGGTGATGAGAGGACCTCATAAATGACTGTCACGTCCTTGAAAGCCTAATCTGCTAATCATGAAAGCGAAAAGGGTTACCACCGAATGGATATAACACTTTCTGATCGCAAGATAAGATCGTGTGTTAAGTAAATGTTCAATACTAGGTATCTTAAAGATTGAACCATTAAGTACATTAAGTTAAGTGAGTGTGTAAGCGGATCATATAAAAAGCCAAGAAAGAGTCTGCTCTATTATTTGGTATATCAAATTTGAAATTTGGTCTTTTATGGCTAGCATATCTGTAAGTGCATTTACCGTAGTGAAAATGTTGCATCATTAGAAGAGCCTTGTATATGAGAGATGTATTTTACGATATAGAATACCATTTTGTCTACCAATTGACTGAATCTAACTTGGATTAAAACAAATTAATTTCTTGGATAAAACACTTGCTTTCCTATTCCTATTATACTACCTAGGTCTCTTGGAACTTGCATGTGCTAGACATTTTTAACACTATCAGTCTTCACTTGCAAGCTCTTAATTGTCTGCTAAACTATCATGCTCCAATAACGTGAACTTTGTAAAGAACTTGCTTGCGCAATCTTTGACAGTGTATGAAACTATCCAGCTCATGCATGGAGCCCTGATTAGGAACTTTCAAACCAAAAGACCGGAGTGTGAACACAAAGAACTTTTTGCAGATGTTTGATGTTCAAGTAGGATTGAGAACTACAATCCCTACTGCAAAGATTCACGTCTTGGACAAAGTTGACTTGATAGTTATGCAGATTTGTGTTGGAAATATCTGCATGTCCATCAATGTCCAAGACTTTTAAGGGCCAAGAAATTGCACCGAACTTATAATGCAAGGAGACATTAATAATGTGATAACCGTAGCTTAACCTAGTTCTTAAGTTGAGCAACATCAACCAGTTCATTGTACGGGGATTTCTCTGTGGCCTTCGCGAAAAAAACTCATAATCTTTTCTTCGTTGAATTGTGCATAACTCGAAACGCAGCATTTGAAGGATGAAGCTGCAAACATGATGAAGAAGATAGAGCTTCTGGAAGACTCACGAAGGTCAAACGATATTAGAAATAGTTAATAAATTGCACCAGCTTCTACGTTTGGTAGAGAGTACTGTTCTCATGAGTGTCTACATTGCCTCCTCAGGAAGCTGCTTGGTGAAGGTCTAGGATCGTGTTCAATAGAGGAACTGCAACAGCTAGAACAGCAGCTAGAACGGACCGTTATCAGCATTCGTGCTAGAAAGGTTTGCCAAAAAACAAAAAACAAATTCTGTTTTAGGGTTTGAACCTCAACTACAATTCAGTCACATTTGCCGTGCTTCAGACTCAGGTCTTCAAGGAGCAGATCGACAAGCTTAAAGAGAAGGTATTATACTGTTGAATTAATGACATTCAATTAGCTTATATGCCTTTTTGTGGCCGGGGAGAATTCAACTGATGACATGATTTCCTAGGAAAGAATTTAGCGAGTTCTTCCACTACGTCCTTGAGCAGCAGTATAAAATTTGCTAATCAGTCGATTTTCATTTCCTCTTTTTACTTATTTGTGCTTAAATGTGGCTCAGGAGAAGATCTTAACAGCTGAGAATGCAATCTTAACTGAGAAGGTAAACCTTCTCTTTCATCCCAAAGGCCATGACAAGTCTTCTCTTTTCTTCTTTTTCTCTTTTGTTTAATAGCTGGCTATAAAAAATCATGGAATTGAACAGCTAATATAACCCTCCAAAAGTTTGATGATGGTGACATCTAATTCTCTATTCAACTATACAATGATCCTCGCCAAGTTTCACATGCATCGCCGATATGTCATGCATAAACGGAACTACTGATGAACATTATAGCAGCATAACTCGATGCGTGACCAAAAGATCCATCCTCAAACGTCCATTGTTTGATAGAGAGAATCAAGTGGGATACATTGTCAAGAGGCAGGCCCCTTCTTTGGCCGATGAATCGATGTACCGATCTTCCCCTTAGGCTTGTTCTCGCTTGAGTACCAGCCATCCTCATGAAGTTGTGGTTCTTTTCTTACTTGAGTCAATAAAGGCGAAGAATACTGTCGTGCTTTCGTTGGAAAATCTCCTTTATGCTGATAACTTTTTATTTCCAATTTTGCTACCAATTAATAAGAGAAAGCAATCTCTCGCATATTGTTTACCAATGGCATTTTGTTGTCTCAACAGAGAACTCACTGAATGCTCTGTCTTGGCAGTGTGGAATCAAGCCCCCGCAAAGAGCAAATGAGTGCAGGGAGAGTCCACTACTCAGAGAGAGCAGCCCGAGTTCAGAGGTGGAGACCGGTCTGTTCATCGGGCCTCCGGAGACCAGGGCGAGGCGCCTGCCGTTTCAGAATTAACAATATATCTTAGCCCCTCGAAGTTTCAAAATGTCACGAGGCAGGGGGTTCTCTCTCTTCTCTCCCTCTCTCCCCCCTTCTTCTCAGTAAATTTCGACCACCACTAAAGTACTATCCTAGTGCAAGCAATAAATTCAGAGCATTATCAACATGGCAACCTATCAATTCTGTTTCTTCGACCTGTGATCATAGGATGACGAAGAGAATTCGGTGTATAAAGTATTCCGATATCGTGAATGTGTATGCATTTTTGTTTCCAAGAACTACTGCAGAAACGAAATGTATAAGATCGCATAGTTTTAAGTGATGATGTTGCTTGCTCCATAGTAGTGCAGTGTCTTCGATCTTCATATGCCCCAGAAGATAGACGATTAAGGGCTGTACTTGGCATTCAGTCATCCATTGCACTATTTATGTAATCTAAAACAAATTATTTGCATCTTATAGGAAGCTTAGAGAGTTTAGGCATGGTTTGTTCATTTCACCATGAAGCTTGCAAATGTACATCCTCAGCGGGAGTTACACAGACAAATTTTCACTCATCAAGTAATAAATCCCCAGCTTCAGTAATACAAAAAAAAAATTTCATACTGCAATAGATTGTCATTAATACAAATAAAATGTGAGTGCGGATGTGGCAACAGACTGCCATCCCCAAAAGCAAAATAGATTGCACTAGCAGAAGAGGAACAGAGCTGTGACAAAACACTCTCGGAAGGAGGATGTTACAATTGAGGTAATGGAAAATTCTACACACTAGACATCAGAATCATACACCTACATGAGCAATTTTTACAGAGAAGGCCAGTTTTAATACACAGTTGACACCTGGAATCAGTACTCTAGAATGAGATGCAAAATTCAAATGAGTCATGAACGTAGTTGAAGGTAAACAAGAAACACCTCGAACTAGGTTCTTCATTATTCATCCGTGACCGGTGTAATTAAAGGTTCATTCGAGAAGAAAGCTTCCAAATTTGCAATCATAAGTTCAGCCAAATCCTGGAAAGATTCCTTGGTGAAGGCGGCTGCATGAGACGATAGGACAACATTATCCAGCGAGAGCAATTCTTCAGGAACATTGGGCTCATTCTCAAACACGTCTAAACCAGCACCTCTGACTTCTCCCCGCACTAAACTCTGAACCAATTCTTGCTCATCAATAATGGCACCACGGCCAACATTGATGATGATTCCGTCCTTCCCAAGAGCCAAAAGGACCGACTTACCAATCATATGGCGAGTCTGCTCAGTTAGCGCACAGCAGATTATGAGAATGTCACTGTTAGCTGTGAGTTCATAAACATTTGCGTAAAAGGGATATGAAACAGATGGCTTCTTTGTCCTGGAGTTGTATGATATAGGACAGCGAAAAGCCTCCAGCCTTTTTGCAACTCGTAGACCAATACTGCCAAGTCCAACAATACCGACTCGCTTGCCCACCAACTGCTGCCACAATATATCTAAGTTAAAAAAGAATTCTCAAAATATACAATTCTGTGATAGAGTAAACGACAAACATGGTGAATAATAACCTTCACTTTGAACCTTCTCAATCCCGAGACGGCAACAAGGGACGTTAAATCCAAAAAATAGCTCTAATCCACAATTCACATAACACGTGCAATTTAGTTCGTCAACAGCTCTTTAACCCTGCCTCACTCTCTACGATGCAGAGTATGCTGTGCGGAACCATAATACGGAAGCCAAACCGAGTACTTAAAGAGCACTTGAAGTCTTAAAACAATTAAACTTCAAAC
Organism: Rhodomyrtus psidioides; assembly: GCA_021437785.1. Classification (NCBI taxonomy): domain Eukaryota; kingdom Viridiplantae; phylum Streptophyta; class Magnoliopsida; order Myrtales; family Myrtaceae; genus Rhodomyrtus; species Rhodomyrtus psidioides. The sequence continues at coordinate 3,033,162 of JAILYB010000071.1, read as the reverse complement.
GAAACCGTAGTTAGCGGCAAAGAAAAAAAAGCACAAAAGAAATGGGATCCTAGTCCAGAAAGCAACTCTCTGCTCTTTCACATTTATTTTGCTCCTTGGCATTCAAGTCTTTTTCTTTAAGTAACCCGCACTAATCCCATTGAGGTACATAAGTCCTCCATCTCACCGAAACCAGCAAATTACCAGGGCAAGAGTGGAGGTAAACCCATCCCTACAGAGATGTTTTCGCCAGGACCGGAGTTCATGGCCATCCTTCCCGACGCACAAGGTCTAAAGCAATCGAGAATTAACCAATTTGGACAGTTAACCCCACTTGGATTCTAAACCATACGAATTACATTTCAGAAAACCACACAACGAAAGCACTGCGTTCTGCAAAAATGGCATCTTGAAACGTGATTGGTTCAGTCTATTACCTCAGCGATTGATTTGTTCCCAATATTTACTCCTACACTCTCTTTGGTAATTTTCGAGAACGAATAGTTCTCCAAAACTTCTGTTACGTCCTCTTGATCACCCAATTTCCTACCAAAACAAAGACAGGACAAACATACGAAAGCAGCGGAAAAAGACAAATTCGACCTTCGACCCGAGAGCGAAGTCCCCATCCTTAGCCCAAAGCCCTCGCCGCACGAACCGATCGGCGGCCGAGACCCTCCGGAGCACGTCGAGCGCCAGCCCGATGGCCGCGTCGGCGACGTCATCGGAGAAGATCTCTCCGGCGTTGGCGACGGCGATGCCGCGGCGGCGGCACTCGGGGAGATCGATGTGGTTGAGGCCGGAGCTGGTGGTGACGACGATGCGGAGGGAGGGGAGGAGGTCGAGGAGGCCGGCGGTGACTCGGGTGGCGGCGGAGCAGAGCATGGCAGGGGTGGACTGGGCGTGGGAGGAGAGGAAGCGGGGGAGGGGGAGGGGGGACTCCCAAGCCCTGAGGACGGCGAATTTGGCGGCGAACGGGTCCCCGTAGTGGAAGAGCCCCGGCGGGTTGATGACCAGGAGTTGAGGGAGGTCGTGACGGCGCATCTTCATCGCCTGATTGGTGTGGTCAGCGACTGTGAGTTCGGTCATGAAGTTCAGAGAACGATGACGACAACGATGATTTCAAAATAGTACCAACCTTCCCATTTTAACCTATGTGGCTAATTTCCAACTAAAAATAAAACCTATGTTCCAATTTTTCGCCCCCAAACCCTCCTCCCCCGGCAATTTTCCAAAATAATTTTTTTTAAAAAAAAATATTTACCAAAATAATATTAAAAAAATATTTACTGAATTGGGTGTCGATCGGTAATTAGGGTTCTGTTTGGCAATGTTCCTGTTTCTTGTTTCTGTTCCCGTGTTTCTGTTCCTCAGTGTTTCTATTCCCGAATGATTTTTGAAAATCAGAACGCGTTTGGTAACTGCTAAAATTTTTGTTCCAGGAACAAAAATGCGTTTAGTAACTGCATAAAATTTTTGTTCCCAATTTTCATTTAAATTAAATAATTAAATAATTATATTTGATGACAAAGTAAACAGAAAATAATTAAATCAAATAGTGATTAAGAAAAAGAAACGAAAAAATAAAAAAGAGTTGCGAAAAAGAAAGTAATCTTTTTTAGATTTAAAAATACCATCTTGAAGAGGAAATTGAAATAAAAATATCAACTATATTTGTGTATTTTTCTGACCACGAATGATATTTTTCTAATTTTTTGGGTATTTTATAATTAAATAAATTTTAAAAATTAAAAAAATGAAACTATTTTTAATTCAAAATTGGTTCCTAAGGCTCAGCCAAGGCTTTCAAATTTGATTTTGTAATTTTTATGATTTTTTGTTATTTTTAAATTAAAATTAAAATTAAAATTAAATCATGTTTCAACAAGAATTGAAAGTATCGAGGAAAAATTCATAGAAGTATATCGTGGAAAACAGTGATTTGCAAAAGTGTTCCAGAACGCAAAAATCATTTTTTTTTTGTTCTGAAAAGTGGTCCAAAAGTGTTCCGGAACACATAATCAAAATCATAATTATTTGCATTACCAAATATGTTTCTGTTCTTTAATGTTCCCGAGAACATAACAGAGAAACGGGAACAATGCCAAACAGACCCTAGGCCGCCTGATGTGAATCGCTGCGGAAACTAATCATTCTACGAAGATCCAAGGGTTGCGAATTGCTAACCTTGACCCCCAATCGAACCTGTGATTGGTAACCTCGGTATGAGCGTGACCTGTTGACGAACCTATGTCAACCAATCCACGCTATAGACGCCACGAACAAGAGAATTCGCAATCTTGCTCGATGAATCGATCGATCGCCAAAAGGAAGCCTTGATAGGATTTAGTCTTCAAGAGAACTGGAAGAGGAGAAAAACACTCTGTGTAAAATTCTGAATCAATGATGTGTTTTCAGAAACTCATAAGCACCCTTATATATGGTGCTAACCCTATGGCCATGAGTATTGATCAGGACACCGTTTCTCTTCAGCTGACCAAATTTGTGCTCATTCAGAACTCGTTAGCCCTAAATCCGTTTAGAATTCGTGAAGCTAAATGTAATCGTGTTGCGCCAAGGAGCTTCAGAATCTTCAATTCTTGAATCAAGATCACCTCTACTCCAAAGATCTTGAGCCATGATGCCGATAGCTTGCTTGAATTCCTCGCTCTCGCTCAAGTAATTGGACCAAGCGGATAGAACAACGAGTCCCTAGCACCTCCTCCTCAATATGGGTCGATGTCCACATCATTCCCTCCTCCGTGCAAAGGATTTGCCCTCAAATCATCACCTGCATCGAAAAGAGTCAAATCAGTAACATTAAAAGTAGCACTAATGCCATACTCACTTGGAAGATCAAGCTTGTGGGCATTATCATTGACCCTCTCCAACACCATGAATAGTCAATCCCCGCGCGGTAATAACTTAGAACGTCGTTGCTCGGAAAAACGCTCAGTGCGCATATGAGCCCAAACCCAATCGCCGAGTTCAAACACTACTTTCTTACGTCCTTTGTTGGCTTGCTTTGCATATTACTCTGTCTTGTGTTCAATATTCAGTCGCGTCTTTTCCTGCAATGTCTTCACAAATTCGGCATTCTTAACACCATCTAATTTCACACGCTCTTCAACAGGCAAATGAGTTAAATCTAATGGAGTTAATGGATTAAAACCATAGACAATCTCAAACGGTGTGAATTTAGTAGTAGAATGCACACTCCTATTATATGCAAACTCAACATGCGGTAAACAATCTTCCCAAGATTTAATGTTCCTCTTAATAATAGCACGTAACAAAGTCCCTAAAGTCCTATTAACTACTTCGATTTGACCATCAGTTTGTGGATGACAAGTAGTAGAGAATAAAAGTTGTGTACCTAATTTCTTCCACAAAGTCTTCCAAAAGTAGCTAAGAAATTTAGTATCTCGATCAGAAACAATGGACCTAGGCATGCCATGCAAACGCACAACCTCACGGAAGAACAAGTCAGCAACATGTGATGCATCATCGGATTTATGACATGGTATAAAATGAGCCATTTTTGAAAACCGACCTACAACCACATAAATAGAATCCTTACCATGCTTAGACCTAGGCAATCCTAACACAAAATCCATAGAAATATCAACCCAAGGATGCGTCGGGATAGGCAAAGGCGTATACAAGTCATGTGATTTAGTTGTAGACTTAGCCTGTTTACATGCAATGCACCTTTCACAAACACGTGTGACATCTCGTTTCATATGTGGCCAATAAAAATGTTCATGCAGCACTTCATAAGTTTTATTGATTTCAAAATGCCCCATTAAACCACCAATATGCGTCTCTCGCACCAACAACTCTCGCAAAGAGCATCTAGGCAAACATAACTTATTTTCACGAAAGAGATAGCCATCATGCCTATAGAATTTTTCAAACGCAGCATGCTCACAAGCTTCAAACACTATTCCAAAGTCATCATCATCAGTATATATCTCTTTGATATGCTCAAAACCTAGGCACTTTGCTCCTAAAATAGTTAGAATTGCGTACCTTCGAAAAAGTGCATCGGCTACCACATTTTCCTTACCTTTCTTGTACTTGATTACATATGAAAAAGTCTCGATGAACTATATCCATTTAGCATGTCTTTTGTTCAACTTTTGCTGTCTCCTCAAGTACTTTAATGTCTCGTGGTCGGTGTGGATCAGAAATTCCTTTGGCCACAAGTAATGTTGCCAAGTCTCCAAAGCTCGCACCAAAGCGTACATCTCCTTATCGTAAGTTGGAAAATTCAATGTTGCTCCGCTTAACTTCTCGTTGAAATAAGCTATGGGACGTCCTCCTTGCATCAACACAGCTCCAATTCCTGTACCAGAAGTATCGCATTCTATTTCAAAAATAGCACTGAAAATTGATAAAGACAACAAAGGAGCATTAGTTAGCTTATCCTTCAACAAATTGAATGCTCTCTCTTGCTCTTCTCCCCACGTGAAACCCACGCGCTTCTTGATGACCTCGGTTAAAGGTGCGGCGATGGTGCTGAAATCCTTCACAAATCTGCGATAGAAACTGGCTAAGCCATGAAAGCTGCGCACCTCTCCTACAGTATTATGTGTTGGCCATTCTTGGATCACTTTCACCTTTTCTTTGTCAACATGTATTCCATCAGCACCAACAACAAACCCTAGAAATACTAATTTGTTAGTCACAAAAGAGCATTTCTTCATATTAGCATATAGTTGCTCGGCCCTTAAAACCTGTAAAACAGCTCGCACATGTTCAATATGGTCATCAAGGCTTCGACTATATATCAAAATATCATCAAAATAGATAACCACAAATCGACCAACAAAAGCACGCAGAACATGATCCATAAGTCGTATGAAAGTACTATGTACATTAGTTAAACCAAATGGCATGACTAACCACTCATACAACCCATACTTGGTCTTAAATGCAGTTTTCCATTCATCCCCTTCTTTCATTCTAATCTGATGATAACCAATTTTCAGATCAATTTTAGTAAATATGCAAGCTCCATGTAACTCATCTAACATGTCATCTAATCTAGGAATAGGATGTCGATACTTTACCGTAATATTGTTGATTGCTCGGCAATCGACACACATTCGCCAAGTCTCATCATTCTTTGACACTAACAAAACAGGAACAACACACGGACTAAGACTCTCTCGCACATATCCTCGTTCCAGTAATTCACTAACTTACCACTGAAGTTCCTTTGTCTCCTCGGGATTATTTCGATATGCAGGTCGATTAGGTAATGGCGCACTAGGTATCAAGTCGATTTCGTGCTTTATGCCTCGAATCGGTGGTAGACCTCCAAGAACCTCATCAGGAAAGACAACATCAAATTCCTACAATAAAGACACGACAGAACTAGGCAAACTCGGGTCAAGATCGTTAGTAGTAAACAATGCCTCCTTGTACAAAAGTACAAGCATCGGTCAGTCCAGAACCAAAGCTCTCCTCACTTCGCTCGATCTTGCATAGAAATTCATTTCTCTCTTTTCATTTCTCTATGCTTTTCCCTCGACTTTTACCACTCTGTTTTTCTCTGTCTCTCATTTTCCTTGCGTATCAGACTCTCTACGCAAGCTCTCAATTTTCTCATTTGTTCTCTCTTTCTCAGCCTCACGTTGTAGTTTCAATTGATCTTCATACACCTCAGTAGGTGTCATTGGCACCAAAGTATAAGTCTTCTGATTCATCACCAATGAATATCGGTTAGTGTATCCATCATGATGTACCCTCCGATCATACTGCCATGGTCTACCAAGTAAAAGATGTCCCGCTTGCATAGGTACAACATCACATACCACCTCATCTTTATATCGCCCTATCTCAAATGGAACTAGGACTTGCTTCGAAACTTTCACTTCACCACTATCATTCAACCACTGAAATCTATATGGTCTAGGGTGCTTTGTAGTTTTCAATCATAGTTTCTCCATCATAGTACAACTTGTCACATTTGTACAAATACCTCCATCAACAATTAAACTACAAATCTTACCATTCACTAAGCATCTTCTATGGAACAAGTTATCACGTTGCTGGTGATGCTCCTCCTCCTTGACTTGCACGCTAAGAGAACGTCTAACCATCATCAATTCACCCTTGACTGGCATCTCGACATCGCTACAGTCCTCCAATGGCGGCATGACATCATCCTCTTCCTCCTTGTCACTTTCATATTGAACATCTCTAGGTCCAGTCATTATCATCACCCTCCTATTAGGGCATTGATTTGCCATATGACCCCTGCCTAAATACTTGAAATATTTAATTTCACGAGTTCTAGTGTTAGGATTTTCAGTTTTACCTGAAGCAGGATTCGAACCAACTCTGCCATCTTTCTGCTTCTCCCTTGAAGTTTCAACCTTGGTATTGTTTCCCTTCCAGTTCGGCTTCTCGTCTCTCTTCCAATTGGGTTTCCAATTCGAGCTTGAACCTCCACCACTCCTGTAATTTCGGTCCAACTTCAATTGCCTCTCTACTTTGATAGCTGTGTCTATCAATTCTTCTAATTCGACATAATGTTGCAGCTCTACCACTCTTGCTATACCTCGGCTCAAACCACATAAGAATCGTGACATAGTAGCTTCACGGTCCTCTACCACATTAGCACGGATCATGGCAATCTTCATCTCTTTATGGTACTCTTCCACGCTCTTATTACCTTGTGTGAGATTTTGCAGTTTATAGAACAAGTCTCTATGGTAATGACTTGGTATGAAGCGCTTCCTCATCACCGCTTTCATCTCATCACACGTGTCTACCGATCTCTCACCATTGCGTCTCCTGCTATTCACAAGTTGATCCCACCAAATTATAGCATAATCAGTTAATTCAACAATTGCAATTTTTACCTTCTTGAGCTCCGAATATCGCTGGCAGTCAAATACCATCTCCATTCGTTTCTCCCATTCTAGATATGCATCAGGATCATTCTTTCCTTGAAAAGATGGAATCTTCATCTTGATATTTCTAAGCTCATCATCTTCTCGATGTTTGAACTCTCGACGTCTTTTTCTCCTCCCAAACGTGCCATCTCGGTCATCTTCTGTATCGAACACATATTCATCGTCAAATTGCCGCTGCCATCTGGGTTGCGCCCTAGGCTCAACTCGCTGATTTTGTGGCCTCCCTCGTGGTGGTTTTCGATCACCATGAGCCTCGTCTCACACCTCACAACTCGGTTGCTAAGTACTTCAAGTTGTAAGCTTAATTGCTGGATGCCTGCTAAAATCGCATTATCCCTTAGATTGGTGCCATCCTCTCTTTGATTTACGCTTTCTTGGTCTGCCATGTTTTTTTTTAACCTGCAAGAAAATGTTATAAATAAAAGAAATCTCACCACACTCCCTCACGTGTTTCGCTCAAGGTGTTTGTCACTCCCCTCGTGTTTAACTCAATCTAGGCTTTTTCTTCCCTCAATTAAGCTCACACACTCTTGCCTTTTTCCTCTCATTTTTCTTCTTCAAGCACTTTATCAGACTAGAATCAGTTTCTCAAGCTCCTCACAACAATCGACTAAACCACCAAGCAAGATCAATTCAACAATATACTGCTCAATTCAGCAATTCAGCAACTTTTGCTAGATTTGAATTCAGGTTCAATGTTTGCTACTATTTTTTTTCTATTCGGTCCAACTAACAATAATAATAATAAAAAAAAACGAGTCGTCCTCTTGATTTTTTTTTTGGCCTTTTTTGTCACCGATTTTGTTTTTGACGAACTCAATTACAATCAAAACAGACTAGGACCAAAAACTCTAAATCAAAATTGAAATCGCAGAAAGAACAAATCAGAACCCTAATTCAATTAATAACGAATCCCTAATCTATAAACCCTAATTCTATAAACCCTAGATTGCTGAATAAAAAGTAGTGAAAGTTGGATAACTAGACCTTGTAGAACTAGCTCTGATACCAGATGATGTGAATCGCTGCGAAAACTTATCATTCTACGAAGATCCAAGGGTTGCGAATTGCTAACCTTGACCCCCAATCGAACCTGTGATTGGTAACCTCGGTATGAGCGTGACCTGTTGATGAACCTGTGTCAACCAATCCACGCTATAGACACCATGAACAAGAGAATTCACAATCTTGCTCGATGAGCCGATCGATCGCCACAAGGAAGCCTTGATAGGATCTAGTCTTCAAGAGAACTGGAAGAGGAGAAAAACTCTATGTGTAAAATTCTGAATCAATGATGTGTTTTCAGAATGGTGCTAACCCTAAAAGGCAAAAATTACAAAAATACCCTTAATTAATAAAAATTCGCCTAAAAATAGAAAAATGCCTAAAAGTCCATCTAAACGATGTCGAATGGCCGAAATTCATTGTATAGGCCATGAGTATTGATCAGGACACCGTTTCTCTTCAGCTGACCAAATTTGAGATCATTCGGAGCTCGTTAGCCCTAAATCCGTTCAGAATTCGCGAAGCTAAATGTAATTGTGTTGCGCCAAGGAGCTTTAGAATCTACAATTCTCGAATCAAGATCACCTCTACTCCAAAGATCTTGAACCATGATGCCGATAGTTTGCTTGAATTCTCTCGCTCTCGCTCGAGTAATTGGACCAAGCGGATAGAACAACGAGTCCCTAGCACATCCTCCTCGATATGGTTCGATGTCCACATCACCGTCGATTGGGGCTCAAATTGGCATTTAGCCCCCAATTGGGCCCAATCGACGAAATGTTGTACTTCAAACTTCTGTCTTTGGAGATCAGGCTTGAATGTTGTAGTTCCTGCTGGAGCGACTTGTGTGCGAGGATCTCCAGTTGGACCAATGTAGTACCATGGTCTGCGGAATAGGCAAATGGTATGCCTTTCTGGTTCAGGATGTCCAATGAATCTCTGTTGGACAAACATGTGTTTGCAAGCTTACAATGGTTGAAACTATGTGAGTAACTCAGTGAGAGGTTTCTGGTCAGAAAAGTTTCTCATTAAAGCATTAGAGAAGACTTTGATGATCTTGTCTGTTGAGAATTCAATTGCCACAGTGTGCAAATTAAATAAATACCAGAAAAACCATTTGAGTTCGTTAGTGAACTCATGATCAGGAGTCCATTGTAGGAGACGGATGAAGGGATAAATCGGATCAAGTCCCCTAGGATTCAACATTAATCCTCCATGTTCTTTAAAAATACGATGTTGGTAGTCCCAAAGATGAAATGTTATATTTTGAAATAAGACATTCTGTTCAATCTGTTGAGGTACTTCTGGCAGATATCTATGGGAGTTCCATTGATGTTCTCGCATGGGTGTGGTTCTGAAAGTACCAAGGTGTAAGAGGTTCTTTCGAATGTACATGTTGATGGAAGCAACGGGTTCTTTGAGTCGAGAGAGAAAATCAACAATGATATTTTTCTTTTCATGAATGTATTTAGTATCAAAGGAGTATTTTGAAAACCATTCTGCCCAACGCAGAAGTTGTGGATGTGGAATCTGCTTCTGTTTCAACTTGAGCATTTGAGGAAAAGATGACATGTCCATTTCAACAAGAAAATAATGGCTAATGAGATGAAACTCGAATTTTTTTAAGTCATTTTTAACGGCCAAGATTTCTTTGAAGGTGGAATGGTAATGCATTTTAGCCTGGGAAAAACGTCCACTTTTGTAAGCACAGATGCGGCGCTTACCGTTGAGTTCTTCAAGAAGAACAGCTGCCCAATACTTGTCGCTAGCATCGATCTGTAAAATTCTTTTTCCTGTGGATGGGACACCTAAGAATGATTGCACCTGATTTGCTGTAAGATCTAAATAAGGGAATGTATGTAATTCTTCAGCAAGATGCGGACCGGGATAGTACGTTCCTTCTTTGAAGTGCATACCTAGGAATTCAATTTCCTTCTGGGCAATGATCATCTTCTTTTGAGAAAGCATAATGCCATGCTTTTGAATGATATCGACAAACTGCTTGAGGAGCAGACAATGGGAATCTTCATCGGGACTGTAGAGGAGAATGTCGTCAATGTAGATCTAAACATGCGCTAGTAAAGGCTGAAAGATTCGACACCTAGCCTTTTGGAAGAGGGACGGGATAGTCTTGAGGCCAAATGGGACAACAGTCCATTGAAAATGTTGATTTGGGATATAAAATCCTATTTTGGGACGATCATCAGGATGTCTTCCAATCTGCAAGAATCCTGCTTTTAAGTCAAACTTGGAATAGATTTTGGCTTGTGCTAGGCTGGAGAAAAGAGAATTTTTATGAGGAAGAGGAAACTTGTCATCTTGAAGAAATGTGTTTAATGGCTGGTAATTGATAATAAGTCTAAGCTTTCCTCGATTCTGCTCAGTTCTTTTATTGACATAAAAAGCTTCACAAGCCCATTGGGAATTTGAGGGTTCAATAAGACCTTGTGCAAGGAGTTCAACACACTCTTTCTAGGCGAGAGCAAGATGATCAGGGTTCATGCCAGAATGATTGACTTTTGTTGGATTGACATCTTCACTTTTCTTGAAAGGCAAACGAACAAAGAAGTCTGGATTTTTCAAGAGAGGGTTAGAACAAGTTTGGAAAATTTGGGAGTGAGACTCTGCACAGCATGACAACAGAGTTTGGGTGATAGGGTCAAGTATTTCTGGTTGTACGACAAAGAGTCTTTGGACGTCTACAAATTCTTTGAACTGATCTTCGAATTTAAGTCCATTAGGAACAATTTTGAGTTTGGGTAACTGGGAAAGAATATCCCACCCGATGATAAGATCTTTATCATGAGACTGACAACCAAGAATTTTGGTGGTGATGGAACACTGAGGGAAGATTTCAAGAGTCACTGGTTTACTACGAAGTTTAGTAGCAAAAGTATCTCCCGAGGCAGAGGTGAAGTACCTGGTATAAGAGGACCAGAAAGACTTTGGAAGTATTTTTGTATCCATTAGAGAGGCAGCAGCTCCAGTGTCTATGAGTGCTATGACTTGGATGGGTTTTGAAGATTCAGAAGTGAGTATATGAACAGGAATATATGGGGAGTGAAGAATTGGGGATTTGAGAAGGAGTAGGTCAGAATGTTCAGTAGGGAAAAAAGCAAGGATATCTCCTGGAGAATCATTTAAGTCAAAGGAGTATGCTTGAATAGCACATAGGGTATCAGGAGATGGTTCGTCTTCAACAGAGAAGAGTGATTCAATGTCTTCATCACTGAGAGAAATACATGTCGTCTGGAAAATTTTTTGGATCATGTAATTTCCCTAGCGCTTCGCTTGTGGACATTTCTTTGCATAATGGCCCTTTTTGTTACAGATGTAACATTTGTCGGATTTTTTCTTGTTAGACTTGTGATAGCGCCCTTTTTTCTTCAAAAATTTCCACTTCTTACCATGTTTCTTGGGCTTCCTGAAAGAGAGCCTTTTGAAATGGTCTTTCTTCTTATGACCCGAATAGGATGGATCACTACAGTTGTTGGAACACTTGATCTTCAGTTCTGGACGATAACAGGCTTTGTCCAAATGTCTATTCTGCCGTAGATAAGACTGGAACATTTCTTTCTTTCGACATAAATCTTCAATGGCCACATGTACAGCTTGTTGGAGTTCTCCAAACGTGGCTTCTTGGATTGTCCGTTTGTCAGACTGTAAAATCTTTTCAACTGCATCACCAACTTCTTTGGGAATGGATGCCAAGAAAAAGGGCTTAAGATTTACATCCTCTCCAAGGTGGTAGAGCAATTTGATCATCTCCCTGAAATGAAGATCAAGATCTTTCCGGAACGTAGAACAACATTTCCTTTCGAAAAACTCTTTTCGCTTGAGTTCTTTCTCATTTGCTGGTTGACCAATGAAGTAAAGATGGATGATCTGTATTGCTTCTTCTAATGACATGGTCAAGAAGGCAATTTGATATTGTGACGAAATTGCTTTCCACCAATCCTTCAAGGCTCTTGTGAGTTTGGTGGTGAATTCAAGCAAGACTTCATAAGTGTTGTGTTCCGTCAGGCTTCGTGCCATCATTCAGGCATGAAACTCTTGAAGCCGATCAGGCCATTTTCGGTATGGGATATCATCAAACGAGAAGTGTGACTTTGGTGCAGAGGCCAAACTAAAACCGGCTTCTGAAGGAAAAGTTACCTCTGGTTCAGCCATGTGTTCTTCTCTGGGGGTTAGATCTGCCATCATGATTTTAGGAGTAGGGCTTATGTAGAAGGAATCTTGGGAAGAGTCAGAAGAGCATGAGTCATCAGACTCAGAAGAAATTGGATCAAGAGTGGGAGGGACAGATTTGATTGTGGAAATGGTCGAGACATGGTGTCTGATGAAATTCTCAAGTGGATTGGACACTATAAGGGACTGGGAAAGGTGAGTAGGAAAATCATGTGGTGTATGACGAGGTTCTGGCTTGGGAGGAGCTGAGGGATTAGGAGAGGATGACTTTCTTTTTTCACGGGCTTTTTCCTTCTCAATCTCTTTCAACTGAGCACAGAGGGCTAAAACATTTGTGGTGGGAGCTGATGGAGCTGACTTAAGGAGTTCTGCAAAGGATGAAGAGGATCCTGCAGACCGAGCCGAGGACCTTTATAAAGGTGAAAACAAAGGGTCAGTGGAGAACAGAAGTCTAGGTTACTGGGATTCAACAAGTTGTGCTTCCAGTATTTGGATCTGTTGCTTGAGTTTGTTAATCTCAGGAGTCTGATCTTCCATGAAATGACTCCGAGAAATCTGTTGTGTTTCTAACAGATGCAGCCGCTTCTGGAAGTCTTCAAGCATCTTTTTAATCAAGGTAGTGTCCTCGATCACTTTACCAATTGCTTGGTTTTGGGCAAGTGAATTCTCTGTTTGCCAGTTTAGGACAGCATCTGAAGGAGGAGGAGGCTTTCTTCTACCAAAAGCGTCAAGCTCATTTGGAGAGGGTACTTTTGGAGAGTGGAAGAATTTTTTTTTGTAGATCAGAGAAGCTTTCGACTGGCGGGAACTTGATGCTTGCATAACTGGTTTGGCCTGAACCAAAGGAGGGAAGTGGAGGAAAATCTTCAGGTTGGAGCATGCAAATACTTTGCAAGATAGGAGGGGGATCTGGGAGTGGTGCACATTTGTATGGCTCTGGGAGTTCGATGGGAAATGAATGATTTTTCTTTACCCACTTCTGGATAGGTTTATAAAAAGGAGAAGTGACTAATTTTTTAATGGGTATTAGTGAAGGTAAAGATGGAGGTGATGATAGAGGAGGAAGGTCTGGTTTACATGGGGGTTCTGGTATCAATACCTGAGGAGGTTGAGGCGAGCCGTACTGTACCACGTATTGTCAGCGTCCACTGTCTTGTCCGAGCGGACCAACAGTAGGGTTTTCATCAAGATACCTTTGGTATAAGGAATCTTTCTTCTTCTTCCGCCTTGAAAAGGGCCTATCATCTTCTTCTTTTGTGCTGGTACATGATGTACACGCACAATCAGCATCCCAGTAACAGTGTCCAAAGGGATCCTTGTAATAGTGGATAGGTTGTCCTTGGGTGTTAAAGGAATGGATGAATTGTTTGGAATCTGGACATTCCATACTAACTGTTTCAGATGGGCAAGGGGTGAAACATAGTATGGTTGGAAAGGATGAAAATGAGGAAGTAGCATCTTCTTTTTCTTTGGCAAATTTGATGGTTACAATGCCATCTTTCTTCTTTGTGAACTGGAGCTCAGACGATTGGACCGGCTGGGAATTGTTGTGTAACCTTTCATAGTTGGTGACCCACGTATCTGGAAGTAGCTTGACAAGCTGATCTCGTGGGATCTGTCTTGAAACATGAACACAAGAGGTTTGATCTCGATCAACAGAGATGACAAGGGCTTCATCAGCCCCTGGAAGATTGAGATCTATAGCATGAATCTGGACCCGATAGATCATTTGGTAATGCAAAGTGGCAGCAACAGCATTAGGAGTCTGGGGGGCGCCAGTAATCTGCAGCTGGACCTTCAAAACTGTCAGCAGACTGGGATCTGCTAGGGCCATATTGAAATTTAGGAACAGAGTTACAAAGACTATGCCAGCAATTAGTGTCGTCTGGATGGTCCCAATACAAGCATGTTGATAGTCGAGAAAACGAGTTTCAAGCAGAGCGATTCTTGCTACAACAGGAAGACATTTACGGCCATGGAACGAAAGAGCAAGTCGGATGGCTCCAAAATGGAAATGGGTAAAACCCTGTTGAGCCCATTGAAGAGGGAACTCTTGAGGGATTTGGAGAGTAACAAACTGCTCTTATTGAGTAGCTAAGATGTGAAGCTGATCAAACTTAGAGGACTGAACGTATTCCTTAATAGAACGAGGACAAACCAGTCACTTCTGCTTTCTATAAACCTATCCAGAAGTGGGTAAAGAAAAATCATTTTTTCCCATCGAACTCCCAAAGCCATACAAATGTGTACCACTCCCAGATCCCCCCCATATCTTGTAAAGTATTTGCATGCTCCAACCTGAAGATTTTCCTCCACTCCCCTCCTTTGGCTCAGGCCAAACCAGTTCTGCAAGCATCAAGTTCTCGCCAGTCGAAAGCTTCTCTGATCTACAAAATAAATTCTTCCACTCTCCAAAAGTACCATCTCCAAATGAGCTTAACGCTTTTGGTAGAAGAAAGCCTCATCCTCCTTCAGATGCTGTCCTAAATTGGCAAACAGAGAATGCATTTGCCCAAAACCAAGTAATTGGTAAAGTGATCGAGGACACTGCCTTGATTAAAAAGATGCTTGAAGACTTCCAGAAGCGGCTGCATCTGTTAGAAACACAACAGATTCCTCGGAGTCATTTCATGGAAAATCAAACTCTTGAGATTGACAAGCTCAAGAAGCAGATCCAAATACTAGAAGCACAACTTGCTGAATCCCAGCAACCTAGACCTCTGTTCTCCACTGACCCTTTGTTTTCACCTTTACAAAGGTCCTCGGCTCGGTCTGCCGGATCCTCTTCATCCTTTGCAGAACTCCTTAAGTCAGCTCTACCAGCTCCCACCACAAATGTTTTAGCCCTCCGTGCTCAGTTGAAAGAGATTGAGAAGGAAAAAATCCGTGGAAAAAGAAAGTCATCCTCTCCTAATCCCTCAGCTCCTCCCAAGCCAGAACCTCATCATACACCACTTGATTCTCATACTCACCTTTCTCAGTCCCTTATGGTGTCCAATCCACTTGAGAATTTCATCAGACACCATGTTGTCGCGACCCTCTCGAGATTTGCCGTGGGCTCTCGAGGGCTAATGGGCCGTCCAGTCTGGTCGGACGCGGGCCTCTCCCAAGACCCGTTACCCAAATCGCAACGGAGGTATACGTAGTCGACCTTCAGTGTGGTCTAGTGACATGTGTTAAGTGTGCATGCCATGGAGTCGCCACCAATCATTTTTTTGGAGGGTATGATTGGACCACCCTATTGAATAGTCGGGAGTTTCCATTCAATTCTGCGATAACCAGAGAAATGGGTTCGGGGACTTAGTTACGTCAACTGTCAGAGTTGACGCCCTTTCGGTACCTAAGTTGACTGAATTTTCTGACCTAAGATTTCATGCAGATGAGTGGAGTACGAATCCTAAATCTAGGAATTCATGCAAATAGGAATGACTATCCTAGCAATCACAATCAATAATAAAAGGCGCAAATCAATGAATCCAAATATGCAAAATAAACACATCAAATCAACATGACACTCATAAGAAGGCTCTATTAACCTAAATAAGTATCAATCAAGCTTAGGAATGATTTAGACATGATTTTACCCATAAGGGGTAAAGTCGTAATTTTGAGACAAAAGGGACGATTTGCCCCAAAAAGGCAAAATCATCATTTCGGAATGAATTCGGAGTAAAACAAAGTCAAAAATAGGTCTGGTCACTCAATTGACCCATTTCCTATTTTTTTGCAATTTTCATGATTTTCTGGAATTTTAGAAACCGATTTACCATTCGAAGGGTAAAATCGTCATTTTCTAAAAATGAGAATGAAATGTGGAAATCGTAGATATAAGGTTTAGCCACCTATCTGGCTCATCGCCAAATTCTAAGCAATTTCCACAATTCATCGGAATATCAAAGACGATTTACCCTTTGAGGGGTAAAATCGTCGTTTTGGATTAAACGTGAGAAAATCCTGAAAAACGACAACCAATCAATTTCTTTTGATCATTTTCAGCCTTGGGAATTTTCTAGAATTTTTTTTTAGTAATTTTCTGCAATTCTTCTCAATTTTTTGTTTTTCTTTAATTTTTCCATTTTTTGGCATTTTCTGTTTTATTAATATTTTTTTATATTTTCAGAAAATATTTTAACAAAAAGCATATCATTGGCAATAGACAACACTCAACCAGATAAATAAGCTAACTACTGAACTAAGATAAATACATGCAAACCAAATCTATAATGGCGACATTTTAGAAAAATAACCCTGATATACGGATCGGGTACGTAAAACATACCGGATTGGACACCGGCCTTCAATCGCCCAGCCCCAGCCTGCGACCATCTCCATGCACATCACCTGTCGATCACCACATCAAAATGTCAACAATCAATTTTACAAGTTTTAAGACCGGCAATAAATAATAATAATTTTAAAAATAAATAAATCCGGGCTCGGAAACGGGCCAATTCGCTCAGCCATGGACCGGCTATGGGCTCAGCCACGGCCCAAGATCACGACCTCGGCCCACGGCTTTGGCCCTGGGCTCGGCCATGGGCTCGGCCACGGCCTTGGCCTACGGCCTCGGCCCACGGGCTCGGCCATGGGCTCGGCCATGGCCTTGGCCTACGGCCTCGGCCCACGGCTTTGGCCCACGGCCTCGGCCTCGGCCACGGGCTCGGCCCACGGCCTCGGCCATGGCCCAAGATCACGGCCGCTCGGCCCACGGGCTCGGAAACGGCTTCGACACGCTCCAACACGGCGACACGCTCCGACACTCCCGGACACGCTCCGACACGCCCGGACTCGTTCCGACGACGGGACGATGACCCGAGGCCGTTTCTGAGCTCCACCAGCGGCGCGTAGGCTCCACAAGCTCTGAGGGAGGAGGTAGGACTCCGGGGCGGTCGCCGGAGGCGATAGCGACTTTGGCGATGACGGATTTGGCCCGATCCGAAACAAACCCGACCAAACTCCGAAACGGGTGGAGGTCGCGGGTCTTGAGGTGTTCACGGCGGCTTTGAGCGACGGCTAGCGACGACGGCGGAAGGGTCGAAGGCGAAAGCAAATAGTGCACGAAGGTGGGGGTTCCATTTTTTTTTTTTTTGAAGAAGAAGAAGAAAAGAAGAAGAAGCCGAAGATGAGGAAGAGGAAGGAGGACAAGAAGATGAAGTCGCGGGGGGAGAAGAAGCCAGCGACAGATGAGGGAAAAGGTGAGTGAATAATAATAAAAAATAAATTAATAATAAAATAATAATAAAATAAAATATTAAAAAGTAAGAATAATAATAAAATAATCAAAAGAAAAGACAAAATGATTAGTTTCCTTTTCCTTTTGAATGATGATGTTTTCACTCCTTTTCCTTTTAATCATTACTAATATTTTTGCCAGATTCAATTTTATGGTGATTAGAAAACACCTAAAATCAAACCTGAATTTTACTATTTATGGGGTTAGAAAATAGATAAAATAAAAATAAAAATACCGACTATTTTTATATATCTTTGTGACCTCAAATATTATTTTTCTTGATTTTCTTGATTTTCTTTTTTTCTTTTTTTTTTTGTATTTTTCGAAAATATATATAAAAAAATGAAAATTATGAAAATTATTTTTTTGGTCAAAATGGTTCATTTAGCTTGGCTAAGGTCACCAAAATTGATTTTTCAATTTTTTCAACTTTTTATGGATTTTCTATGAATTTTCAAAATATAAATAAAAAATAAAAAATAAAAAAAATAAAAATAAATAAAAATAAAAAAAAGTTGATCAAAATTTAGGTGTCAACAGCTGCCCCTCTTTGAGAGGAATCTCGTTAGAGGTTTCTCTCAAAGATAAGGTGACACCTGAGTCCTGATCGACTCGACTCGGGAAACTAAAGGAAAAGGAGTCATGACATCCAATTTTCATGCTTGTCCATGTATGCTCTTTCTTGAAGGGGGAAACATTTTGACATGAGAGAGTGAGATAATAGAGAGACATACCTGCCACTTACCTGTTCGATGTTTGTGCGATTTTCGCGGTGTTTTATGGATTCAAGAGAATTTATAGGAACTCGTTACTAGAGTATCCTAGAGAGATTAAGCTCTGACCCGTATGGTAGGTCAAACCATAATGGGATTCCTAACTGATAGGAATCTAAGGAAGACGCGTCCCATTTGAGATTTGCCAATGATTTTGATCCGTATGGTGGATTGGACCATTGAGTTGACCATTTAAGTGATTTTCACTATTGGATTGACCCTTCAGGCGGTTTCTACCTTTGATTGACCCTTCAGGCGGTTTCTACCATTGGTTGACCCTTCAGGCGGTTTCTACCTTGAGTTGACCCTTCAGGCGGTATCTACCTTGAGTTGACCCTTCAGGCGGTTTCTACCATGAGTTGACCCTTCAGGCGGTTTCTACCTTAAGTTGACCCTTCAGGCGGTTTCTACCTTAAGTTGACCCTTCAGGCGGTATCTACCTTCATTTGACCCTTCAGGCGGTATCTACCTTTATTTGACCCTTCAGGCGGTTTCTACCTTGTGTTGACCCCTCAGGCGGTATCTACCTTTGATTTGACCCTTCAGGCGGTATCTACCTTCATTTGACCCTTCAGGCGGTATCTACCTTTGTTTTGGTTTGAAAAGGGGTCTCATGACGAGGGTTCTCCACGTCCGATGAGACTGTTTGATATTTGAAAAGAGGTCCTAGGACGAGGGTTCTCCACGTCATGCCAGGACTGTTTGATATTTTTGAAAAAGGGATCCTAGGACGAGGGTTCTCCACGTCAAGCTAGGACTGCTTGATTTTTGAAAAGGGGTCTCATGACGAGGGTTCTCCACATCCGATGAGACCGCCTAAATTTTGAAATGGGATCACATCCTCACCCCTTCTTTTGAAAGATCCCGAAATTTGTCGGGAATTCAGTTTTGAAGCAGTGAAAGATTTTATTTTGACAAAACTTCAGTTGAGTCTGTTGAGACGACATTCTGGAAGCTGTGTTCTCCAGGTATCCTGTAGAAAGTTCAAACCTGCGTGCTCCACTCCACGGAGCAAATGTTTTTCTGGGATTTGGGGTTTCCAAGAATCCTGCAGAAGTTCGAGCCTGGAAGATTTTTCTTCACCAAGAAAACGTTAGTAATCTTTGGGAAGGCCACGGCTGTCCATTTGACAAAACCGTATGTTTTAAGTTTTAATCATGAAATGTGCATTTTGATGCTGGAGGTTATCCAAAGCATTCTTGCAATATGCAAATGTGATCACAAATCCCTTGGACGGAAAATCTGGATCAACAGTTTGAAAATTCCAAAAAGAGTTTGTTCAAAACATCAATTGGAATATTTCTCGACAATGAGGTCTTCTCACCTGTTTTGCGATAGTGGTTTTTTTTTTTTTTTTTTTTTGTAGGGGATGCACTCAATTCCCTACTAACTTGTGCCTAGGTTTTAGGCTCATTCGCAGCGCATACATTTTGATCGATCGGGAGGTCTTCCACGGGACCGTAATGTTGGGCTTGGTTCTTGATCTTCAAGGGGGACTCACTTTTGAGTCAAGGCCATTGAACAAAAATTTTCACCATCTGCTCCGGGTTTACAAGTCAAGAACCCTGCAAAATGAGAAAGAAATAATCTTGCTCGTACTTCTTCGAGCTAAGCTATATGTTAACCCAAGTGTCTTAGTCAGAGAAGACTGTTTCGGGGTTCTAACATTGGTAGGATTGGGGACCGAAACAGGCTTATTTTTGGCCCAGAATTCGTGACGGGTTTGACATTGGTGATCATTGCTGATTTGCCACCTGTCCTTTCTTTTCTGCATCTTTAGCCTTTGAGGCGCGCAACCTATCTCGCGATGTGCACCAGCTCTTTAAAGAGCGTCTCTTGTTGCATTCAGAGACTGACTCTTTCTATGTCTTTGTTCTGCGCTTGATAGCATTTGGGGAGCAGTCCTTTTGGATTTGGCTCCTTCAGGGATTTCTCCTTTTCCCATCCAGCTTCATTGCGGACCAATTAAACAACTAGCACGAGCATCGGCCTTGCTTTTACTAGGCACTTTGCTTTTTCTTGATGCCGGGGATTTTTCTCATTTTCATTTTTGAAATCCCCCTTTTTCTCATCTTCATGGGATCATGTTAGACATATAGTCTAAACATGCTTTAAATATCAGTCCGAGAATTCTCTTCGTAATCCCTGAGTCTTGAACTCTTCCATTTTTGAAGTGGTGCGACATCCGTCTTGGAATGATCACCAATGGGTTCATGAAATGAATTTGCAGGCTCAACTTGGCTGTGCAAATGATACAGTGTATGGGATAAAGAATGAATGCTTCTCGTCATCCTATGGCACTTGGATTACCATATAAACAACACACAAAGATTAATTAGTCCGAGCAAGAAAATTTCTAACCATTTTCTCCTGATGCCGCTGGACTTACTTCCATTTTGCCCCGGTGTGGGGTGGTTCTTGACAGGGTTGAGAATGAAAACCGCCGTTCGAAGGGGTTGTCAATGGTCACCTGTAGTGTTTGGGGATAAGAAACGAATGCCTCCGTCGTCCCAACCCATGTAATCGCTGCGAATGGTCCATACTTCCGTAGGTCCAGATTTTACTATTTGATCCGCTCCACTTCTCTCTCAAGTGTGTATAGGACGTGTTTGGATTAGGTTTTGCCTCTCGTCTTTTGAGAAAACGTCCTTCTGGAAGTTTTGAACAATTTTTGATTGGAAAAATCTCTTTCTTTTTCTCCAAAAATTTACCCCTCAAGGAATCTTACGATGCCCCATGCATGTTTTATTCATGTTCAAACAACCTCCTGTTTTAAATCATGAATATCGATGCATTGAAAAATCTCTATCCTTTTTAGGCATGATTATTGAAAGGATTCTGACATTTTTTTTTTATCTCCAGCTAACTGGGAAAAGGGATACTTACCTTCCCGTCACGGCTGGAGATCCCTGAAAATGCGGAAGAAACATGTTATTGTACGTTCATGAATTTTTCAATAAATTAGAACGATACATCTTACCCTTGGTCATGTGTTCCATTGGGTAATACACGGGATGTGAAAACCTGTTTCGCCTTGATGGCGAGCCCCTGTCAAAGAAGGAAATTAGGTGTCAGTTTGCGTTCCAAAATTCAAGACAAATTGGAACGATACCGCCTTGTTCTTGTTTTGTGTTTCCGTTTGAACACACACGCGCGGCTTGCATAATTTGGCCCTCTATCTTGTGTCATTAATCTCCCATCTGGTTGGGCGACGAATCCTTCTCAAGAATTTGCCCCAGAGAAGATCCATTTGTGTTTTTGGGCGCACTTCAGCGCCATTCTTCAAGGTTCCTTTTATTCAAGGAAAAAAAGAAGATTTTATCAAAATGCATGTCAAAGCATGTGACGTAGGAGCGATACTTTTTACCAACCACTAGGTCTTATAATCAAAGACCATCTCCTGGAATCCTGACTTCTAAGGCCAATGATTCTATTCGCCTCCCTATTAGCGTGCTATTTTCATTTGAGGCTTTCAGCGCCAACAACTTCCTGTAAAATGAGTAAAAACTCACGTTAGGCATGTGGTCTTGGAAGACCAAATTGGAACGATACAAGGTTACCGTTCACCCAAATTCGTATCTTGGGGTTTGATTCTGATGCGAACGACTCTGTTATTGCGTCTATTGACTTTGTCAGAGGAGAGACGTCCTGAGATAAAAAGAATGGAGAAAAACTTATCCCCAGATCTGATTAAAAATCAATTAGGAACGATACGTCCTTTCACCAAATGAGTGGCTCTGCGGCCCAATGTGTTTTGCACTGAAGGGACGAATTCCACTATGCTCCACGGGTTTGGGGAATTTGCCCCCATTTTCGATAGAAATGAGCCTTATCAAGATGTATACAATACAAATAGATCCCTAATACAATCAATCTACGGGACGAGATATAGAGGATCTCAGCAAAATTAATTTTATACAAGAGGACTAAGAATGTCAAATCAATCAAAGGAATGTGGCCCGAACACTTGGAGATGCCCCAGTTCCAATCTTCGAGATGTAACTCCAGGATCACCGATTTTTTTTTTTTAGGTGGTTTTAGATATACCAACCATCTAAAGACATGCACATGAGACAAGGGAGGATAAAACTTCTAAAAATCAAAGGATTTGGCACCTAAGGTCAAGGTTCCCACCTCGAGTTCTAGAAAGAGCCGATTCCATTGCACAGCTATCGTTGCATTGTGACTCGATCCATAGTTCGAAGTGAGCGGAATTGAAAAGTGGATTACCCCGTGTTTTTCCTCACGAAGATTCCATTTTCAATCCATTCTATTGTTTTCCTATAGACGGCGCCCGGGGTTTTAGGCGCGGTTGTGTGTATTTTCGGTGTCGTGCTAAAGCGATAAACATGCATCTTATTTAACAATCACCGCTTCAATATAAAACATACACACAATCATTCATTCCTACGTCCAACCTGCATAAAACAGAGTTAACAAGTACTCCACCCCTTATTTCTCCAATCTGCAAAAACATTTAACACCTCAAGGGTTAAAGTACGTACCTCACCTTGAAGAGCATCTGCATAAAACATGTTAGAAAAATCAATCACCTTTTTAATCGGCTCAAGTTCTCTAAAGTACCCAGTGGAGTCGCCAGTCTGTCGCTACCCTCTCGAGATTTGCCGTGGGCTCTCGAGGGCTAATGGGCCGTCCAGTCTGGTCGGACGCGGGCCTCTCCCAAGACCCGTTACCCAAATCGCAACGGAGGTATACGTAGTCGACCTTCAGTGTGGTCTAGTGACATGTGTTAAGTGTGCATGCCATGGAGTCGCCACCAATCATTTTTTTTGGAGGGTATGATTGGACCACCCTATTGAATAGTCGGGAGTTTCCATTCAATTCTGCGATAACCAGAGAAATGGGTTCGGGGACTTAGTTACGTCAACTGTCAGAGTTGACGCCCTTTCGGTACCTAAGTTGACTGAATTTTCTGACCTAAGATTTCATGCAGATGAGTGGAGTACGAATCCTAAATCTAGGAATTCATGCAAATAGGAATGACTATCCTAGCAATCACAATCAATAATAAAAGGCGCAAATCAATGAATCCAAATATGCAAAATAAACACATCAAATCAACATGACACTCATAAGAAGGCTCTATTAACCTAAATAAGTATCAATCAAGCTTAGGAATGATTTAGACATGATTTTACCCATAAGGGGTAAAGTCGTAATTTTGAGACAAAAGGGACGATTTGCCCCAAAAAGGCAAAATCATCATTTCGGAATGAATTCGGAGTAAAACAAAGTCAAAAATAGGTCTGGTCACTCAATTGACCCATTTCCTATTTTTTTGCAATTTTCATGATTTTCTGGAATTTTAGAAACCGATTTACCATTCGAAGGGTAAAATCGTCATTTTCTAAAAATGAGAATGAAATGTGGAAATCGTAGATATAAGGTTTAGCCACCTATCTGGCTCATCGCCAAATTCTAAGCAATTTCCACAATTCATCGGAATATCAAAGACGATTTACCCTTTGAGGGGTAAAATCGTCGTTTTGGATTAAACGTGAGAAAATCCTGAAAAACGACAACCAATCAATTTCTTTTGATCATTTTCAGCCTTGGGAATTTTCTAGAATTTTTTTTTAGTAATTTTCTGCAATTCTTCTCAATTTTTTGTTTTTCTTTAATTTTTCCATTTTTTGGCATTTTCTGTTTTATTAATATTTTTTTATATTTTCAGAAAATATTTTAACAAAAAGCATATCATTGGCAATAGACAACACTCAACCAGATAAATAAGCTAACTACTGAACTAAGATAAATACATGCAAACCAAATCTATAATGGCGACATTTTAGAAAAATAACCCTGATATACGGATCGGGTACGTAAAACATACCGGATTGGACACCGGCCTTCAATCGCCCAGCCCCAGCCTGCGACCATCTCCATGCACATCACCTGTCGATCACCACATCAAAATGTCAACAATCAATTTTACAAGTTTTAAGACCGGCAATAAATAATAATAATTTTAAAAATAAATAAATCCGGGCTCGGAAACGGGCCAATTCGCTCAGCCATGGACCGGCTATGGGCTCAGCCACGGCCCAAGATCACGGCCTCGGCCCACGGCTTTGGCCCACGGCCTCGGCCATGGGCTCGGCCATGGCCTTGGCCTACGGCCTCGGCCCACGGGCTCGGCCATGGGCTCGGCCATGGCCTTGGCCTACGGCCTCGGCCCACGGCTTTGGCCCACGGCCTCGGCCATGGGCTCGGCCCACGGCTTTGGCCCACGGCCTCGGCCATGGCCCAAGATCACGGCCGCTCGGCCCACGGGCTCGGAAACGGCTTCGACACGCTCCGACACGGCGACACGCTCCGACACGCCCGGACTCGTTCCGACGACGGGACGATGACCCGAGGTCGTTTCTGAGCTCCACCAGCGGCGCGTAGGCTCCACAAGCTCTGAGGGAGGAGGTAGGACTCCGGGGCGGTCGCCGGAGGCGATAGCGACTTTGGCGATGACGGATTTGGCCCGATCCGAAACAAACCCGACCAAACTCCGAAACGGGTGGAGGTCGCGGGTCTTGAGGTGTTCACGGCGGCTTTGAGCGACGGCTAGCGACGACGGCGGAAGGGTCGAAGGCGAAAGCAAATAGTGCACGAAGGTGGGGGTTCCATTTTTTTTTTTTTTTTGAAGAAGAAGAAGAAGAAGAAAAGAAGAAGAAGCCGAAGAGGAGGAAGAGGAAGGAGGACAAGAAGATGAAGTCGCGGGGGGAGAAGAAGCCAGCGACGGATGAGGGAAAAGGTGAGTGAATAATAATAAAAAATAAAATAATAATAAATTAATAATAAAATAATAATAAAATAAAATATTAAAAAGTAAGAATAATAATAAAATAATCAAAAGAAAAGACAAAATGATTAGTTTCCTTTTCCTTTTGAATGATGATGTTTTCACTCCTTTTCCTTTTAATCATTACTAATATTTTTGCCAGATTCAATTTTATGGTGATTAGAAAACACCTAAAATCAAACCTGAATTTTACTATTTATGGGGTTAGAAAATAGATAAAATAAAAATAAAAATACCGACTATTTTTATATATCTTTGTGACCTCAAATATTATTTTTCTTGATTTTCTTGATTTTCTTTTTTTCTTTTTTTTTGTATTTTTCGAAAATATATATAAAAAAATGAAAATTATGAAAATAATTTTTTTGGTCAAAATGGTTCATTTAGCTTGGCTAAGGTCACCAAAATTGATTTTTCAATTTTTTCAACTTTTTATGGATTTTCTATGAATTTTCAAAATATAAATAAAAAATAAAAAATAAAAAATAAAAAATAAAAAAATAAAAAATAAAAAATAAAAAAAAAAAAGTTGATCAAAATTTAGGTGTCAACACATGTCCCGACCATTTCCACAATCAAATCTGTCTCTCCCACTCCTGATCCAATTTCTTATGAGTATGATGACTCATGCTCTTCTGACTCTTCTCAAGATTCCTTCTACATAAGCCCTACTCCTAAAATCATGATGGCAGATCCAACCCCCAGAGAAGAACACATGGTTGAACCAGATGTAACTTTTCCTCCAGAAGCTGGTTTCAGTTCGGCCTCTGCACGAAAGTCATACTTCTCGTTTGATGATATCCCATACTGAAAATGGCCTAATCGGCTTCAAGAGTTCCATGCCTGGATGATGGCACGAAGCTTGACGGAACACGGCACTTATGAAGTCTTGCTTGAATTCACCACCAAACTCACAGGAGCCTTGAAGGATTAGTGGAAAGCAGTTTCGTCACAATATCAAATTGCCTTCTTGACCATGTCATTAGAAGAAGCAATGCAGATCATCCATCTTTACTTCATTGGTCAACCAGCAAATGAGAAAGAACTCAAGCGAAAAGAGTTTTTCGAAAGGAAATGTTGTTCTACGTTCCGGAAAGATCTTGATCATCATTTCAGGGAGATGATCAAATTGTTCTACCACCTTGGAGAGGATGTAAATCTTAAACCAGTTTTCTTGGCATCCATTCCCAAAGAAATTGGTGATGCAGTTGAAAAGATTTTACAGTCTGACAAACAGACAATCCAAGAAGCCACGTTTGGAGAACTCCAACAAGCTGTACATGTGGCCATTGAAGATATATGCCGAAAGAAAGAAATGTTCCAGTCTTATCTACGGCAGAATAGACATTTGGACAAAGCCTATTATCGTCCAGAACTGAAGATCAAGCGTTCCAACGACTGCAGTGATCTATCCTATTCGGGTCATAAGAAGAAAGACCATTTCAAAAGGCTCTCTTTCAGGAAGCCCAAAAAACATGATAAGAAGTGGAAATTTTTGAAGAAAAAAGGGCGCTATCACAAGTCTAACAAGAAAAAATCCGATAAATGTTACATCTGTAACAAAAAGGGCCATTATGCAAAGAAATGTCCACAAGCGAAGCGCTAGGACAATTTTATGATCTAGAAAATTTCCCAAACCACAGGTATTTCTCTTAGTGATGAAGACATTGAATCAGTCTTCTCTGTTGAAGACGAACCATCTCCTGATACCCAATGTGATATTCAAGCATACTCCTCTGACTCAGATGATTCTCCAGGAGATATCCTTTCTTTTTTCCCAACTGAACATTCTGACCTACTCCATCTCAAATCCCCAATTCTTCACTCCCCATATACTCATGTTCATATACTCACTCATGAATCTTCAAAACCCATCCAAGTCATAGCTCTCATAGACACTGGAGTTGCTACCTCTCTAATGGATACAAAAATACTTCAAAAGTCTTTTCGGTCCTCTTATACCAGGTACTTCACCTCTGCCTCGGGAGATACTTTTGCTACCAAACTTCGTAGTAAATCAGTAACTCTTGAAATCTTCCCTCAGTGTTCCATCACCACCAAAATTCTTGGTTGTCAGTCTCATGATAAAGATCTTATCATCGGGTGGGATATTCTTTCCCAGTTACCCAAACTCAAAATTATTCCTGATTGACTCAAATTGGTTCCTGAATGACTCAAATTCGAAGACCAATTCAAAGAATTTATAGACGTCCAAAGACTCTTTGTCATACAACCAGAAATACTTGACCCTATCACCCAAATTCTGTTGTCATGCTGTGCAGAGTCTCATTCCCAATTTTTCCAAACTTGTTCTAACCCTCTCTGGAAAAATCCAGACTTCTTTGTTCGTTTGCCTTTCAAGAAAAATGAAGATGTCAATCCAACAAAAACCAGTCATTCTGGCATGAACCCTAATCATCTTGGTCTCGCCCAAAAAGGGTGTGTTGAACTCATTGAACCCTCAAATTCCCAATGGGCTTGTGAAGCTTTTTATGTCAATAAAAGAGCTAAGCAGAATCAAGGAAAGCTTAGACGTGTTATCAATTACCAGCCATTAAACACATTTCTTCAAGATGACAAGTTTCATCTTCCTCACAAAAATTCTCTTTTCTCCAACCTAACCCAAGCCAAAATCTATTCCAAGTTTGACTTAAAAACAGGATTCTGGCATATTGAAATACATCCTGATGATCGTCTCAAAACAGGATTTTGTATCCCAAATCAGCATTTTCAATGGACTATTGTCCCATTTGGCCTCAAGACTGCCCCATCCCTCTTCCAAAAGGCTGTGTGTCGAATCTTTCAGCCTTTACTAGCGCATGCTCAGATCTACATTGATGACATTCTCCTCTACAGTCTCGATGAAGATTCCCATTGTCTACTCCTCAAGCAGTTTGCCGAGATCATTCAAAAGTATGGCATTATGCTTTCTCAAAAGAAGATGATCATTTCCCAGAAGGAAATTGAATTCCTGGGTATGCACCTCAAAGAAGGAACATACTGTCCTGGTCCCCATCTTGCTGAAGAATTACAGGCATTCCCTGATTCAGATCTTACAACAAACCAGGTGCAATCATTCTTAGATGTCGTAAATTATCTTAGGGATTTTGTCCCAAGGATATCAAAAGCTCTTCACCCCCTCCAAAATATGCTAAAGAAGAATGCACCGCCATGGGGACCCAGACAGACCAAAGCAGTTGTTTATCTCAAAGAAATCTTGCAGCATCTCACGTCTCTGCAAATTCCATCCACAGGAAAAAGAATTTTGCAGACCGATGCTAGCGACAAGTATGGGGCAGCTGTTCTTCTTGAAGGACTCAACGGCAAGCGTTGCATCTGTGCTTACAAAAGTGGACGTTTTTCTCAGGCTGAAATGTATTACCATTCCTCCTTCAAAGAAATCTTGGCCGTTAAAAATGGTATCAAAAAATTCCAGTTTCATCTCATTGGCCATCATTTTCTTGTTGAAATGGACATGTCATCTTTCCCTCAAATGCTCAAGTTCAAACAGAACAAATTCCACATCCACAACTTTTGCGTTGGGAAAAATGGTTTTCAAAATACTCCTTTGATACTAAATACATTCCTGGAAAGAAAAATGTCCTTGCTGATTTTCTCTCTCGACCCAAAGAACCCGTTGCCTCCATCAACATGTACATTCAAAAGAACCCCTTGTACCCTGGTACTTTCAGAACCACACCCATGCGAGAACATCAATGGAACTCCCATAGATATCCGCCAGAAATACCTCAGCAGATTGAATAGAATGTCTTATTTTAAAATATGACATTTCATCTTTGGGACTACCAACATCGTATTTTCAGAGAATATGGAGGATTAATGTTGTATCCTACGGGACTTGATCCGGTTTATCCATTCATCCGTCTCCTACAATGGACTCCTGATCATGAGTTCACTGACGAACTCAAATGGTTTTTCTAGTATTTATTTAATTTGCACACTGTGGCAATTGAATTCCCAACGGACAAGATAATCAAAGTCCCCTCTGATGCTTTAATGGGAAACTTCTCTGACCAGAAACCTCTCACTGAGTTACTCACATGGTTTCAACCATTGCAAGCCTGGAAACACATGTTTGTCCAACAGAGATTCATTGGAGGTCCTGAACCAGAAAGGCATGCTATTTGCCTATTCCACAGACCATGGTACTACATTGGTCCAATTGGAGATCCTTGCACACAAGTCGCTCCAACAGGAACTACAACATTCAAGCCTGATCTCCAAAGATAGAAGTTTGAAGTGCATCGTACTCTACCCAGATCCATATTAGCAATTCAGTTTGAGTTACGGGAGCTTCAAAGGATTTTGTCTCAAGAAAATCAATACATCCCCTCAGGAAGTCTGGCCCTACCCAGCTACTAATCTCTCATGGGACAGACCTAGAGCTCATCCACAGACACTTGAAGAAGTTGACGAGTTTCAATGAAATCAACCAGACACTCCAATGGACACTAGTGATCAATGGGGAGGACCGTTATCTCAAGATCCATTCGACTACGGATTCCCTCAGCCATGCATGGCCGCCTCAAATATTCCGTCTAGTTCTATGGATGTGCCGTCAAGTTCTACTCAATGCATTCATGTTCCCCCCAATAATTACTGTCCTATCTGCGGAATCACTGATGATCCGGAGACAGATGCAATTATCAATGAGTACGAAGAAGAACGTCTTTTGAGAGAATTCAAGAAAGCGAAAGATAGACCTGACAGCTCAGACTCATATGATGCAAATTATCACCCTGACCCAGATCGCCATAGGATGTAATTATGAGTGTCGGTCACGAGTGTTGAGTGTCGTTTGTTTTCAATAATTGACACACTAGAGGTCAAAAGTTGTTCATGTAGCAGTATTATTTGGATTTGAGAATCCAATGTGTTTTGTTTGTATGTGTAAATGTTTGCCTATAAATGCATTATCGTGTAAGAAGAAGGGGGTCTCCCTTCAGTTTGTGAAATGAAATTGAGTTTCTAAAACCTTTCTTCTCTCCTTACGCATGGTTCTTCCAGGTAGATTCCTTTTGTTAATATGATTAGCGCGATATGATTTAGTATGCTCCTCACTTGCCACCTCAGTGGAACTTGTGAGACAGAAGTATCTGGGATCTTTAAGGTTGAGCTTCAAGAGAAAGCCTATTATACAGAAAGGCGGTCCCATGTTTGGCTGGTAGAACCGTCGTTGTTGTTAGGATAGCATACTTGCATTTCAGGTTTAAGCTTGTCTCCACTTCCTTATTGGGGCCCAAATGTCGATTAGGCTCCAAACACAATTTTTTTTTTAATAATACTTATTTAATTTATATTTATATTTTTTTATAAAAGTTTTAATTAAATAATAAATTATATTGAAATTACGTAAACTTTGAGGAAAAAAAAAAGACAAGCACTACATAATTCATATTCCACCATTAAAATTGACTTTAAATTTATATTTTTTATAAAAGTAACAATTGAATAATAAATATATTGGAATTATGTAAACTTTGAGGGAAAAAAAGACAAGCACTACATAATTCATATTCTACCATTAAAATTTACTTTTAATTGTCGCGACCCGTCCGAAGGCGGACGCGGCTAATGGATTGCCGATCGCGGGCCTTTCTGCCACACCGAAGTGCGAATCGCGGGCTTTGGATCGGCGCGGGCCCTCTCAGGCCCATACCAAATCGCGGCGGGAGTATTTTTTGAGAGCTTCGACGATAAGAGTCGATCGCTTTCGACCTTAGTGTGGTCGTGGTGGCATGTGCAACTTGTGCATGCATTTGGAGTCGCCACCGGCCTTTCTTGGAGGGTAGACCGGAAACCTTACTAACCGATTGGGAAAGATCGATCAGTTCTGCAGAACCAGAGATTTTGGGTTCGGGGACTTGGTTACGCTGGTGTCATTACCAACGCCCTTTCGGTACCTAACGCGAGTGATTTTCCTAGCTAAGAGTTCATGCAGGCGCAATTTTAGGTGAGATAGGCTTGATTCAGGGTTTCATGCAGATTGGAAGACTGTTCCTATCAATCATAATCAATTTAAATGAAAGCGCAATCAAATACGTAAATAAATCACATCAATACACATTAATTCAAATCAAAGGCTTCCTAGTATAGCCATAAAGGCTTAAGGAAGGTGTGACTTCGGACCAGGGGTAAAATGGGAAGATTTGGAGGCGATTAGCCCGAAGGGCAAAATCGTCAATTTTTGGAAAATTTGGATACCGAATTACCCAAAATATTCCGTGGCCAGTTGATTGTGGCCATTTCCCATTTTTGAGAATTGATTTGGAATTTCTAGATTTTTCTTCAATTTTTGGAAGACGATTCGCCCAAAGGGCGAAATCGTCATTTTTAAGAAGGGTCGGGGTTCGAAACACCCGGGATGAGCCTTGGCCGGTTGATTGTGGCCATTTCCTATTTTTTGGGATTTTCCAGGAGTTTTTAGAATTTTTTTGGAAGACGGTTTGCCGAAAGGGCAAAACCGTCATTTCTGGGAAGACCGGGGGTCGAAACACCCGAAAAAGGTCGTGGCCAATTGAATATGGTCATTTCCTATTTTTTTTAGAATTTTTTAGAATTTTCTGAATTTTCCGAATTTTTTTGAATTTTTTTATGATTTTTCCATTTTTTTTATTGAATTTTTGAATTTTTTATTATTTTCTGAATTTTTTTAATATTTAAAAATATTTTCCGGGCCGGGTCAGACCCGGCCCACGCCTCTCGGGCGCCCGGCCCGACCCTACGGGTCAGAACCGGCCTAAAACGACACCGTTTTGCATTTTTAAGTGTTTTTCTATTTTTTTTTTTACAATTTTTTTGATTTTTTATACATTTTCTTTAATTATCCGAAAATCCACAGATCGGACGATCATCATTGTGCCACGTGGCCTCCTCTGGCGCGTCCGATCCTGGGTCAGATCGGACGGTCCTCCGAGTGCCACTTGGAACAATGTCAGCCGTCGGATAAAAATGTTTTTTTATTATTTTCGAAAATCATTTATTAATTTTAAAAAATCTTTTAATTCTCCAAAAATCCCAGATCGCGACACGTGGCGAAGCCACGGCCGTCCGATCTGGGTGTTTGGTTTAAACAGACGTGGCCCCGCCCGGCTGACGTGGCCGCTGACGTGGCGCGCCACATCAGCCGCTGACTCGTTGACCGAGTCCCAGACCACCGGAGAAGACGACCGGCGCCGGCCATTCTCGCCGGCACCTCGCCGGAGCCGCCAAACCGACGTAAAAATGTCGGTTTCCAAGCGCGAATTCAAACCTAATCGAACCATCATTAACTCCGGATCAACAAACACCAAAAACATGGTACGAATCATGTCGGGAAATGGCCGGACGAAGCTTCGACCGAACCGGCTCCGGCGAAGATAATGCAGAAATTTTTTTTTTGCTCGAATCTTGGTTTCGTTCTACCTCCTGGCATCCAATGACGGTTTATAAGCTTACCTGAGTTTGTTCGAGGCTCGGCGACCACCGTGAACCTCCCCGTCGAGCTCCCGATCCAATCCGCGGCCGGCGAAGCTCCGGGCTCGTTTTCGCCAAATTTTAATGCACAAATAAAGGGAAGTCGAGTTGAGACTAAGTTCTAACAAAGCTTAAAGGCAAGTTTCGCACAAATAAGGCTCGGGGACAGCTCGGCCAAGAGTCCAAAATGAAATGCCCTTTGAGGCATTTCGTCGAACATCTAGCATGCACAGACGAAGAGGTGAGAGTCGGGGAGATACCGACCTTTTTGGAGCTCACCGACGGCCACCAAGCTCCAGTGATGATCTATGAATGTCGATGATGGTCCGGGATCGCCGTTTGTCCGTTGGTTTTTGCCCCCACTTCACTCTGAATCCTCTCTCTCATGGCCGAGCTCGGCTTTTGACCGAGAATCTTCACCTTTCCGTGCATGGCCGACCGCCTTTAGGTCGTGGAACGTCCACCCAACGTCCACCATCGATCGTCTTCCACTCACGACGTCTCCTTTTTTGTAAAAAAATGCCGCGGTGCGTTCCTTCCCCCACCCCCTGTTTTCTTGTCGTCCGGCCATGGTGTGTCTGCAACTTAGTTGCAGACCCGGTCGGACCGGGTCGGGTCGGGTCTGACCCGACCGGCCTGGTTCGACCAAATCGATCCAATTAGGCCCCAAATTGACCTATTTTCATGAAATTGATGGAAAAATCGGACTCCTTGACATGTTTTCTATCAAATAAGGGTATTTTCACGAATCAATTGATTGAAATTTAGTGAAAACCCCAAATTGTCCCTAGGATCCGAAATTGATTTTTGTTTAATTGAGGGCCCAAACGATCAATCAGTCAAAATTGAGGCCACCAATGGATTCATCATGATGAAAACTATAGGGTAGAGGTGTTTAACTTGAATGGGTATGCCCGTATGAAATTTAATTTCAACAATTGTGAAACCGGGGATTAAATTGAAAGATTTTTATGCAATTAAGCCCTTTTGGTTAAAATTGATCAAATTGGAGGGCAAATTGATCTAATTGTACTTCAAGACTTTAGAATCCAATGTCATAGCTTATAAAAAGTGAGAATTGAAAACTAAAAGACTCGAAAATGATTTTTTAGGCTCGGTTCGGGTTTATGTTCGTGAAGAAACATAGTGACCCGAGCCGAATTTTCAAGGTTTAAAATGGCACACTTGAATGGGAAATTAAAACAAAATATTTAATATTTTTGTGTATTTTTCTGACCACTAATGGTATTTTTCTGATTTTTTGGGTATTTTTATAATTAAATAAATTTGAAAAATATTAAAAATACCAAAAAATATTTTTTGTTCAAAATTGGTTCCTAAGGCCAAGCCAAGGCTTCCAAAGTTGATTTTGTGATTTTATGACCTTTTTTGATATTTTTAATTAATTTTAAAGAATAAAAATCACAATAACATATGGTCAAAAATCAGGTGTCAACATTAATTTATATTTTTTATAAAAGTTTTAATTAAATAATAAATTATATTGGAATTACGTAAACTTTGAGAAAAAAAAAGACAAGCACTACATAATTCATATTCCACCATTAAAATTTACTTGTAATTTATATTTTTTTATAAAAGTAACAATTAAATAATAAATATATTGGAATTACGTAAACTTTGAGAAAAAAAAAAAGACAAGTACTACATAATTCATATTCTACCATTAAAATTTACTTTTAATTTATATTTTTTATAAAACTTTTAATTAAATAATAAATTATATTGAAATTACGTAAACTATGAGGGAAAAAAAACAAGCACTGCACAATTCATATTCCACCATTAAAATTTACTTTTAATTTATATTTTTTATAAAAGTAATTATTAAATAATAAATTATATTAAAATTACGTAAACTTTAAGAAAAAAAAAAGACAAACACTACATAATTTATATTCCACCATTAAAATTTACTTTTAACAATTAGTGAATTTTCAGATTTTTCTCCACTTATGCCCTCAATGGTAGAATATGAATTATGTAGTGCTTGTCTTTTTTTTCTCAAAGTTTAAGTAATTTTAATATAATTTATTATTTAATTGATATTTTTATTAAAAATATATATATAAATTAAAATTCAATTTTAATGGTGGAATATGAATTATGTAGTTCTTTTTTTTTCCTCAAAGTTTACATAATTCCAATATAATTTATCATGTAATTGATAATATAAAAAATATAAATTAAAAGTAAATTTTAATGATGGAATATGAATTATGTAGTGCTTGTCTTTTTTTTTTCTCAAAGTTTACGTAATTCTAATATATTTATTATTTAATTTTTACTTTGATAAAAAAAAATATAAATTAAAAGTAAATTTTAATGGTGGAATATGAATTATTTAGTGCTTGTCTTTTTTTTTCTCAAAGTTTACGTAATTCCAATATAATTTATTATTTAATTAAAACTTTTATAAAAAATATAAATTAAAAGTAAATTTTAATTATGGAATATGAATTATGTAGTGCCTGTCTTTTTTTTTCTCAAAGTTTACGTAATTCCAATATATTTATTATTTAATTGTTACTTTTATAAAAAAATATAAATTAAAAGTAAATTTTAATTGTGGAATATGAATTATGTAGTGCCTGTCTTTTTTTTTTTCTCAAAGTTTACGTAATTCCAATATATTTATTATTTAATTGTTACTTTTATAAAAAAAAATATAAATTAAAATAAATTTTAATGGTAGAATATGAATTATGTAGTGCTTGTATTTTTTTTTCTCAAAATTTACGTAATTCTAATATAATTTATTATTATATTAAAATTTTATAAAAAAAAATTAAACTAAAAGTAAATTATTATTATTTAAAAAAAATTGTGTTGGGAGCCCAATCGGCGAATGGGCCGCCGATTGGGGCCCAAATGCCAATTTATGCCCCAATCGGCGGCCCAATTTCCGATTGGAGTCCCAATCGGAAATTGAGCCACCGATTAGGGCCCAAATGCGAATTTAGAACATTCGAATGGGACCTTATTTTAAATAAATGCCTAAAATATCCTTATTATTTCGAATAAATGCCTGAAATGAATATTATTTCAAATAAAATCCTAAATTGATCAATAAAAAAAAAAGGCCACTCACCAATTGTTTAAGGTTCCGACAAAAAAAAAAAGACGACATTTTCAACATTTATTTAAAAAAAATTCTTTAGTTATTCATCTTTCTGTTTTCTTTAAAAAAAAAAAAAAAAAAAAGAACAAACGCCTCCCTCTCGCCAGTGAAAGCCACCCCACCACCGGTGGGGGCCAGCGGTTGCCGACGGGGTCACTGACACCTCGAAGGGGGCTGGCAACCCCACTAACCAGTGACGACAAGGGCCTGCTGGCCCTCGCCAAAGCCAATAGAAGGCCACAACCCTCGCCAGGCCTGAGGGAGGGCTGCGGCGCTGGAAAAATCATATAAAAGTGCACAGACAATTCTTTAATAGTGGCATACTCTCGTGACAACATGGAGAAAATTAAGAGAAAAATAATTTCTATTTACCATAGGAAATCATATAATATGAAGATAAAGATCACTAAGGGCTTTTATGCAGATAATCTTTTTTGAATATTACAATTGACACAACCCATAAAACCATCACATAGAAGTCCACAAGCAAAACTAGAAAGGCAATCA
Organism: Rhodomyrtus psidioides; assembly: GCA_021437785.1. NCBI lineage: Eukaryota > Viridiplantae > Streptophyta > Magnoliopsida > Myrtales > Myrtaceae > Rhodomyrtus > Rhodomyrtus psidioides. Next base: position 2,997,116 of record JAILYB010000071.1, on the reverse strand, counting down.
TAACTTTCAAAACAGACTATGAACAAAGGCAAGGTCCCAATCAAAATCTAAAGAGAGGGCTTTACAGGTTAGATAGTATGCATGAGATTTACATATCAACCTGGCTTAAATTAAGCATCACGTTATGAGGCGATGTATGGTTCGAACAGCGTCACGCAGGGGTTCGGATCATACTGCATGATCTCGGCGGCACGTTCAAACTCCTCCCTCAGTACTTTAATGCTGAACTTGTCCACCACTCTTCCCAGGTCATGCGAGACGTCAAACGGATCTTCTATGCAGATCAGATGCCGATCATTCCCGATTCTCCTTGTCCAGTCCTTAGTCCGTTTGCTGCACAAATTAGGCATGATAAATGATAGTTCCACTAACTTTGACCAGATGCATCATACCCCATGTATCTAAATCTCACCTGAGCAAGTGTCCGGTGCGAACGGATATGACGGTATTTGTATAATCGTGACGATATGCCCAATAGTGAAAAAATGCCCACACCAACTGCGCAATGGTTTCCCTGTTACGTGATCCAAAGTCACAGAGCTTCTCCACTCGATCAAAGTAAGCACATTCTATATTATCAACAGTGACAGCGTACGTTGCCTCCATCTCCTGCACTAGCAAAAACACATAACATGAAGAGCGCACATTAAGAGGATGAACGATGGAATTATATCTTCATACACATGCAGAATATGCTGATAAAACTATGTAAATCCAATACTATCTCCCAAACAAAAACAATCAACTCTCAATCTAAAAGGCATACCTCAAAATTTCAGATAGCAAAATATTGCAACGGTACAAGGACTCGAGAAATAATGATTGAACAAAACAGATTATTGAAGAGAACGGGAAGACGAACGAGTGGTCGAGGAATACTGCATTCCCATCATAAAGAAAACTGCTGCCTAGCAACATGTCATCAACCTTACTTTAGAATTGAATAAAAATCGGTGTGCCATTTCAGCTATTTCACCACACCATCTCATCCACTGTCAATGTGCCATTTACATATAAGAAAAACATCTGTATACAGGGTTAAACATAAAGTTGACAGTAAAATTGGTGACACCGAACAAGAAAGAAGTTTATTCATTTATAGCACTTCAATATGCCACGAACTCCTCATTAATGAATGAGTCAGATATTTCGAGATTTTGGAAACATGGGAAAGCATCAATAGAACAATTCTAGAAAGGAAAACTTATGAAGAGAGACAGGATACAAGTTAAGCAAGAAAGTTTTAAGAAACAACATCCACCATAACATAAGGAGAGAAATAAATTCATCAAACTGTGGAAGTAAATACAGTCCGTACCTGTAAGCATGGAAGAATAGCAGGTCTACGCTGTTGTAAGAAGTGAATGCACATCAGCACATACCTGCATGAGTAACATGTCAATTGGCCAACCAAAAACATTTGTGAGGAAATACAAATCTAAAGCTCGTTCTCACTAGTTGCTAAACCACAGTCTCTCCTTGGATTGTACTCAAAAAGCCCTGTTCCCCAAAACACATGGCAAGGCCGACTGAGTCTAATAACGGTCATAGCCCAGATGTTTTCGTAATTGTCGTATCAGTAATATTGAAACAAAAAAATCCACAAACTGCTGACTCACGCATAGCTGGATAATGTGCCTTGATAAGTTTCATTTACACCTCTGGATTTTGCCCAATGTTTCACAACAAATGCCAACTGCCGCAATCTCACATCTATTTGGGCATAATCTCGCAGAAGCTTTGTATTAACAACCGCCAGGACATTGTTAATGCATATATCACAAGATATTCCTGTAGCTGGATCCATAAGCTTTACTATGGGGACCCTAGCACGTGTCAGTGCCTGTAAGAAATTTCAAGTTGAGGAATTAAAATATGTCAGCAAGTAGACCTGAAGCATGTAAAGCATATCACTGTAACATGTCTAAGATGATAAAATTTATCTAGGTGCTATGCACACTGAAGCATGCTGGCGGTAGAACTATGGACTCCTCAGGCAGTTAGCATTGAATCACAGAACATAATGTAAGGTAAAATAGAAATAAGAGCTAGCAATCATTCAGGATGCCTGAGGGAATTAATGTTTAGATGTCATCTTCCAGCTAATTAAACCTAACGTGGGAGGTGTGAAGTTTCACTCCAGCCTAACAAAATGAAGTAGTGTCATATGGCGAGAGCTTTACTTTCCATGCAGACAACTTCTATGCAGAAGTACTACAGCTAAAATACAACAGAAAACTGTATCACCCATCCGCTGGCCACCAAAAGAAAACTGCATCACCCAATCACATTTAAGAAGAACAAAGTGGCAAGAGAGTATGTTTGTCTTCATGCATAAAGAAGATTACTCTAGGTCCAGACACACCGAAACACAAGATGAGCCGAAGGGGGATAGATGTGATACCACACAAAGAAACTGCAAAACAATGTTGGGATATGAAATACAATTGGTTAAGGGACTTCATATGCTTGCCTAAGCCAACAGTCAAAACGTCTTTTCGAATAAATTACTTAACATGACAAGGTCATTTTCGCTTAAAACTCTTGTGAAAGAATCAGAATTTTATCCTGCAACTGAAATATCAGAAAGGCGGATATTCCATTTATTTCCCAGCATCACAAAAATGGGGACAGTTCAGCAAAAGGAAGCAATTTGATCACCTGCACATCTTGTAAATTATCTGATTCCAATATGCCTGCTAACTTCAGTATAACCTCCGATTTATCAATGTCGGCATCCTGAATAGCAAGGCACACATCAATATCGCTCTTGCAAACCCCAAAAGAGTTGGCACATGATCCATACAGGTATAACCGAGCTTCTGGCCACTCTTTGTTGACTAATTTCTCCAACAATGTCAACAACTGCTTCTGCTTAGCCTTTTCTTCTTCAGGTGGTATCAAGGAGTCATAAATTGCAAGAAAGGGAGCATTCAACCTGTCTATGTCCCAGCGGCACTCCATTGAACTTTTAAAGTTCCTCATCCGCTGTGTAAGTAGCCTTTGTCCTCTGGAATCTGACCTGAAATCCTGGTAAACAAATTCAAGTGAACCCAAAATTCTTCCTGATATTTCAAGAGAAGTGCAGCCTGTACTTTGGATGAATAAAAGCTACCCCATCAATTCATGAAGCCTACAGTTTGCCATCTAATTAGCTTGTTTACTTTTGAATTCTATGAATTAAAAAAACGATTGCAATGGCTAATGCAATGACTCAAAATGCATGTGTTACAGTATTAAATACGCATTTAGAAACGTAAAAATTGAGAGAAAACCTTGATAGGGACCAAATATATAAATATTGGAGGAAAGTGGTGAACTGGGATTCCAACGAAATTCAGTCTGTATTTCGCATAAAGGGAATTAAATCAGAAGGAAAGATCAATTACACAAAAATACAAGGTACTTAGAAAAATCCTTCTTCAAAACAGGAAGGTACAATAAAGAATGAGAAAAGTCAGGAAAAAGAAGAACCTCCTCCACCAACCACTGTAGATAAAGTACGTGACTTTTACAATAAATATACTTACATATATAATTTTCCATAAAGCTACCAGTTGTCATGCATTTCCAAAATTATGAAAAACACAGGTTCTTGTCTCACAAAAATGACTTATACCCATATAAGCCAATCGCGTACTATAGACAATTGACATATATTCAATTCTTGGCTTGTCTTAATCGATTTTCCAGGCATGAAATCATGTAAGCTGTCGATTTTTACTTATATGTGGAAAATATAATAATATCATAACTAAATCGGTCAAAATAAACTAAATATATAGAATGTCCTTGATTTCTCACCTAGATAGTAAGAGCCCAAAAATAGCATTACTAGATATTCATTTTTCACAAGATTATTTAGTTTTAAGTGTCATATTTCAATTTGCAAGTTCCTCAATCAAAACATATTTGAGGTGAACTCATGATAACATCAATTATAGATCCTATCACAGTCATGCCAAGTTTTCGCACGGTCCTTTTTAAACAAAAGGTGACCTATACTCATCCACATCCGGCGCCATTCTCTTCCCGCATGTTTTATTATCAAAACTCCCGATCTAATTTCTTTAAATAGTAAATCCGCGCATGTAATTAAACCACCATTCCACCTGAGAACTCATGATGATGTCATTTTTAGATCCTATCACAATCATGCCAGTTTTTCATGGTAAATTTTCAGACAACATACTCCACATCTGGCACGATGCTCTTCCCTTCCCATATTATTACCAGAACAACATTTAACTTATTTGAAAATATATAAAGAGGCATCAAATAGGCCTAATGACGCACTCTACTGATCGCCCAAAACAGCCAAGCCCGCAACAAATTTGAATCATGCCCCGTAAGGACAAAATTAATTCAAGTTATGCCATCAAAGCATACGTCGAGTGAGCGGAAAAAGAAACATGCCTCATACTATCCAGTTATAAAAGCTTCACCTACTGAAATCACGGCTTTCGACTGAATACATTTACAGCACACGTTATGTTGCAAAGAATCACAAAAGCTCTTCACAGAAGTTTAACTTATTTACGGAGATAAAAAATAAATGCTTTGATTTCAGTTTAAGAACAAGATTGATCTGCACCACATTCAACTCAGAAAACCCTCCCCATCCAGTAAAACTTGCACCACCGAAAACACACTCAAACATATTAAATGAGAAGCACAAAGAGTGTCACCTTTTCTCGATGACTCCGGTGCTGCCTTTTCTCATTTTTCTCATCGAGTTCATCCTCAAGCAGATCATCAAGTTCATTAGCACCTACTTTACCAGCTCTCTTCATCGCGGCCCCCTCTCCCTCCCCTTCTACTTTACTGTCACTCTCAACAACTTCATGGTGCAGAGCCATAGACTCCTCTATGTTCGAGGCAGAAACTGAATGGAGGTTACTCCCAGTTGGTGGACCAGGGCGATCAAGCTGCTCGCTCAGCTGCATCCCCCCTGAGTTTCCGCTAGGCATTCTATGATCATCAAACTGAAATCTCCTCACCATCACATGCCCGTCATTTGAACTCACGTTCCTATGATTCCACTCACTCCGATTGTTCTTTTCCCCATCCACATTACGCTCAAAATCTGTTCTCCTATTACCAAAGCCAGAATTCCCTCTTCCACTCGGCTTCGCTGGAAAACCTGGCGGCATATGCCTATCGTTCCCTGCGTGGTTCTGCTTTCCCCTCCCGACTGCTCGCCTCTCCTGCTCACCAAGCTCGTTATTCCCATGCCGAGACGCATTGACATTAGCACTCAAATTCCCTCGTGGATTAAATTGCCGATTTTTCTCAAACCTATCACTGCTTCTACTACCGGAACCTATGTTAGGCTCTATTGCAGAATCAAAAAGTGAATTTTCAACCGGAACAACCTCGGAAGGTACAACAACTTTAGGAGGAAAAGAGCCAAATCGCAAACTTTGCTCTTGCTGCTGGCGCTGCAGCTGCAGCTGCTGCTGCTGCAATTGCTTCAACTGTTGAGCGAGATTGTGAGGCGCAATCCCTCTCTCGTCAAACCCTCCAAGCCCCAATATCCTGAAATCATCGATAGGCAGTCCCTGATTATGATGATTCGCGGGCAATTGGTTCACTCCGGGAGCGAGCCCGAACAAGCTGTGCGGGTAGAGAGGAGGAGGGGAAACGACGTGGTGGGGCCACGGCGGGGAGAAATCGAGACCGTTGGGGGGTCCGGGGAAGGCGATCGTGGGGCCCACGGCAGCGACGGCCGGGTCGAGGGTCAGAGGTTGCGGATGCGGCTGCGGCTGCGGCTGCTGCGGTGGCGGTTGAGGCTGAGGATGGTGAGGCCGTCGGAGGAGGGACAGGAGGAACTCGCCCCCGTTCGCCGAGCTTCCCGGGGGAGGCTCGTCGCGTCCGCCGCCGCCCATGGTGGTGGGTTGGCCCGAGGTTTTCAGTGTGGTTCTACTCGTCCACGATCAAGTGGGGATGTGAAACAGAAACAGGGGGTGTTGCGGGAAAAAAATAATAAGGAGAAAAAAGAAAGACGGAAGTAGGAGATTTTTTTTGCCTTTGTCTTTTTGCTCTCATTATTTTTATTTTTTTGGGGGGTTAAAAAAGAAAGAATTTGAAAGATTGCTTAAAGAAGAAGATATTGCTAGTGCAGCTGCAGCCTGTTTGACTTCTCTAGTCATTATGGCGAATAGGATTTTGTATTCAAGAATATTGGATTCTTCGAAATCTGATCATCCGAAAACAAACGATGAGTCACGAGTGATCGTTCTAGCCATTCGTAATCGTGATGATCGGATCCCGACGATGATCGGATCCAGACAAATGGGACGAACTCAACAAACTTTCTTTTTAAGATGCTACTTGATTGTTAGATTGCAATTCTATAATTCCGTAACAATGTTTGTGATTTTTTGTGACATCTTTTGGTCAAAAATTGCTAACTTGTCCCGTTCATCCTATGTTGGACGGCCACCAATGTGGATAATTTTTTTTTCCTATTTTTCAAAAAAAAAATTATTAATCTTAGTTTTTTGTTTTTTCTCTTCAATTTTTTCTTCTTTCTTTTTAAATTTCTTCATCTGTTGGTCCCCAGCCATGGCAGCGATCAATGATCGGCCACAGGCAAGGCTCGACCTCGAGCAAGGCTTAGATTCGCCGGATTTGGTGAGGCTAGCCTCGACCTCACTTCTGACCGATTGCCTGCGTTGCTGCGGCCGACGACCAGCAGAGGAAGTAAAAAAAATAATTAAGTTTTTTTCATGGATGAAAAATGTTTTCCTAGATTAGCTTATTTTTCCCAATCCAAACACTGAAAAATTCAAAAAATATTTTTCTAAAAGTTAATTTTCTCGCGAGACAAACAGAGGCGATGTAAAGCTTATTTATAACAAGATCTTCGTGTCTCGCAACCTTAATTTTTATAGGTGCCATTTGCGGTGTCTCTTCCAGTGACCCCCCAAAATGAGGAGGAACCACTAAATTTGGAGACCAACAACAATCGAGTTACAAAGTTAAGGCTTGCGGGATTTTTGGGGAAACTTTAATTTCTACGAGCATTACGTACCTAAGAATTGTGATTGAGAATGTCGTCTTCTTCTTCGCCATACCGTCGTTCAATTTCTTCGCTTCTTCCGGTAGATATCGCGCCTGTTTTCCTAATCGAAAATGGTGCAAGTCCTGCGAGGAAAGGAAGAGGTTTTCATCCCCTCCAAGTCCTTGGGAAGATATCATAGTGATGAACCGTGAAACTAGGAATGCATTCAACTTAAACAGGAGTGAGACGTAGAGCAGCATGTCTGAAGTTTGCCATGAAAAAGAAAGCAGCTGGAGTTCTAGCCTGAACTAGAGTGCAGTGTAACTGAAGGTTCTGCTACCTCGGAAAGGAAGAGGTATGTCTGCTGTTCTTTGTATTCTATGTTTCCTTCAAGCTAGCAAAGATCACAATACTGGTGGTTTGGTGATATGATAGAAACATGGGATGGAGCATGATCATACCCTTTTCAACCAACCCCTCACTTATCGTTTTTCGTCCTTTTTTCATGATGGTTGATTCTGACTTTTCAATAACTTTCTTGGAGATTGAAATGAATTCTCACGGCAGCAATTTTCAAAGTGCTTCAAGCAGTGAAGGTGGTGGCAGCATATTTGTCCTCTGGAATTGTAATAATTGCTGTTAGTTCTTTGAAAATTACTGCTCATTTTGCTGAGTCTTAGCTCCAATGTGTTAGGAATTTTCTTTTCTGATGTTGGTAGTCGAATGCAGCTTTGAAGATCATTCCCTGATGGCAGGGTTCAGAACCCAACGATTGTTGCTTGCTCTAGCCTTCTCTCAGAAAAAAAATGAACAAAAAATAACGAAAATAGCAGTAACACTTTGCGCCAGTCGTGCATAGCAAAAGGTGCTCTTTTTACTGGGAGTAGCTACGGCGTTTATGCTTGAAATGACACGTGGATATCGGGTTAAAACCGTAAATTTACTTATGACAATACTTTCAAAAAAGTGCTCACGCGGTATGATGGAGAGAACAGAAGTTTCCATTTCAATCAGCAGTTTGAAAATACGAAAATTTAGGTTAGATATTGACTCAATGAGAGCATACAAAGAAGATTTTCGGATAGCTCGTGACATCATCTCCTTAGAACAAGAGCTTGCCGGGGAAAAATGCGCTACCATATGTTTTACTGTCAGTAATAGAAGAAGGAGCAAAGAATCTGCTGTAGCTTGGCACCTCCTTATGCCAAGTTAGATCCGAAGTGCGGTGCCATTGAATGATATAGCTGTAGATGCAGAATCATTAGTGAGCGAATTGCTGGAGAGGTTCCAACTCTTGTGAACTTTATTTGTCAGTACACCTGGAAGTTTTCATCAATTATCAATGTTTGCTTGTCAGCTTTCCTTGAATATTGTTGAGCATTCACAATTTATTCATATCTTCAAGTTGGAGTTTTTTTTTTTCCAAGTAACATAAACAAGACCGAAAATAAACATAATATCTGCTGACACGTTTTCTCTATGTTGACCGAACCTATGCAAGAGAGTCATTAAAAGGTCAATTTACCAAGCTCACACCATGATGATGATCTGGTTTCAAAATTAGCAGAAGGTAAGAAGATTTTTAAGACATTAGCAACTATACCAAACTCTTACAGAAGCTTTTGATTTTTTTCTAATCAAATTACTTTTACTGTATCATAACATAAACAAGATCCAAGTAAACAGAAGTCACTTCTTTCAAACCAAACAAAGCTACAGGCTAATGCTACATGGACAACTGCCTTATGCACAACTAGGATGATCCCATGAAAGTTGTTATAAGCAGATTCAGTAACGATATACATGAGCATAGATGTATAAAAACAGCACTGGTTTGATGCACTGCTAGGCATTACTTCCAACAAGGAGGAAGATTGCTTCTCTTCTTGGCTGCCGTCTCAACTGATTTCACGTCCCAAGCACCATTTCTCCAGTAGCCATAACTGAGCTCCGGAATATGTGCAACTTTCCCGTGTTCTTCATCTTGTTCTTCTGGCTCAAGTTTCTGGATTAGTTCGTCAGGCATGTCGAAAAGCTCCAGCACTTTGAGCTTGCTGAGATGCTCGATTCCTGACGGGACATTCTTCAGACATTTGCATCGCTGGATGCTCCACTTTTCAAGGCACGGCATTGCTCCTTCCTCTACTTGTATAAATGTAAGCTCCTCAAAATAATCAAGACCTAAAACCTTGAGCTTCTTAAACCCTTTAGCCTTGAAGCATAGTCTTCGCCAGTCATAGGCTTGAAGTAACTCGAGGTGTATAAGATTGGGCAAACTTTGGAGGATCGAAGACGGATCTTCCTCAAGATGGCTCCATTTCAGTTTAAGTTTGGCAAGACTATGGAGCTTGGCAATCCAATGTGGCAATGTCCGCAATTTTGCAGTTAAGAACAATCTTTGAAGAAGCTGTGGAGGAGAAAAAAGGTTTTGCAGATCAATTTCACCATTTTCAAGAGAAGAAATTGATATTGCACGGAGATTGGTCAACTTGGCAATTGATAGGCATAGCGTCCTTCCATCTTCTTTCTTTAGCTTCAAGATGCATAACCTTCTCAGTTGAATCAATTTCCCGATCTCTCTCATCAGGATGCGGCTTTTTTTATCATCCGCTTCTATGTAGCATAGCTTTTGTAAACAATGCAGAGCCCCAATTTCTCCAAGGGTCTTAAAGCCATACTTACTGTGCGAATAAGCGATATTTTCATAACGATATACAAGCAAATGGCGAAGCCGGTGGAGCTTTGTGATTTCCACTGGCAATACAGTAATAAACGTGTGTTTAAGATCCAGGGTCTCCAAGTTCTGAAGCATTCCTATTGAACTTGGAAGTGTTTGGAGCTTGGTGCACCTAAGATTTAGATAACGGAGAAGATGCAAGTCGATCACTTGTGTTGGAAACCTTTTCAAAGGGGCACCTTGGAAGTCTAGTACTCTGAGCAGTTTGAGACCAGACGAGAGCACTTTATTTATGGATGACTTGCTTACCCCAGACATGAACAGAGAGCGAAGTTTCCATAGCGGCTCATTTGGCTGTGCAGATTGAAATACTTTGTGAACTGACAGGCGACGAATTCTATCCGCCCGCACTACATGTTGTTCGTCAACTATAGCTGCAAAGTTTCGATCTTCAGAATTCGTACTGCTAATTTCCCACAAGAGGTCATGAACACGATACATCTTGACCCTTCCGTCACTAGTTAGCTCAGCCGCTTGAATGAGGCTCCTGCTTAGGAGATCCTTAAGGTACTCTTCTGCAACTTCTTCTGGTGTCTTACCCTCTTTCGTTTCAACAAGTCCTTCCGCCACCCATAATCGGATCAACCGCATATGCTCAATCAGTTGATCCCTAGGGAATACACTCAAGTGCAAGAAACAAGGTTTTAGGTGGTAAGGCAAGGCGTTGAAACTAAGAGAAAGTACCTTCTTCAAGTTCTTCAGTCTACCATTGCCATCAATTTCAGAACGAATACTTCGTTGCACGAGATGCCATTCTTCTATCTTGTCGCCGTCCTTTGTGGCCAAAATGCCGCTAATGGCAACGATTGCCAAGGGTAGCCCCTCACACTTCCGTAGGATGTGTTCACACACCTCCTTCAAATTCGAAGGACATGAATCGCCCTTAAATGTCTTCATGCAGAAAAGCTTCCATGATTGTTCCGCACGCAAAGGCTTCATGTGGTAGACCTCTCCAGCAAATTCCTTGCATGAAGATGATGCTATATTGACATCCCTTGTTGTCATCATTATTCGACTACCATTTTTGTTGTTGGGAAATGCATATTTGACAGCATCCCATTCATCAATACGCCATACATCATCAAGAATGATCAAGTACCTCGATGATCTTCTTTGCAGCAAGCTCTTGATCATCATTTTCAGTAGTTCAGTGCTTGAAGTGTCTGTTCCACTGGGGACAGATTCCACGATGCTGCTAGAGATTTGCTGAAGCATGTCCCTGAGGACTTCTGATGTCCTCCAAGACGGAGAAAGAGTGACCCAAGCGCAGATTGTGAAGTGTTTCTTCACCGCCGGATCATCGAAGACTTGCTTTATGAGGGTAGTCTTTCCCGAACCTCCCATCCCCACAACTGGAATTATTTCTTTCTCAGGGGGACCCTTCACTAACCGCTTCACCAGTTGCTCTTGGGGCTCTTCAATACCCACTAGATCATCCTTTTCCAGTAGAAGGGCATCTCCACGCTGGTGGTGCCATGTGCTGGATGTAGAGGTGGAGCACAAACCTTGTTCTGCATCTTGTTTGAACTGGTAACACACCTTTTGATGTTCTTCACAGATACTTTTGACTTTGGAACTTATGTCTCTCATCCAAAGCATGATCCTTCTGCAAGCTTTCCAGTTCTTCACATAGCTATGTGACTTCTGTAGAAATTCAAGAAGCCCATGGCCTTGACGTTGCGCCCGCAGCAGCTTATACTCATCAAGGGCATCTTCGATGTCATCCGCAAGATTTCTTAGTTTCCTGACCGATTCTTTCATGAATTGGCTACCCTCTTCTAGTGAATCTGCATCACGCAGGATGGCCTTAATGCGGTCAAAATCCTCTTTCACGGCATTCACTTCTTGCCAACCATCTCTTACCTTCAGCACCTCATTCTCGACAAAGTTGATGGCCTTCGTAGCAAAATAGGTTAGTGAAACGCCTGCCATTCTCAAGGTTGACTGCCTCAGATTGCGGCTATTACAGCGGGATGAGCATTTGCACTTTAATCTGGATTATATACCGATGTTTTACTGCCGTATACCGGATACTCTTGGTTTATTCAGTTGGTTTCTCGGGACACATGACAATTAGACTACCTTGCTTGTCTAGATGCGCCTGTTATTGAACAGGTCATGAAAAGGATACAATCTTTGACTATGTGAATCTATATGATATCATTTTGAATCAATTTCTTGCGCATGGCCTCTTACTCAGATATCGAAAAGGAAAAGAAAGGAAAAAAAAAAAAAGACATGATTTCGGAGAGCTGGTCAAGGGGGCAACATGCTAGTACCAGTAACCAGAATGCAGTAGCAGAAGAATAGTGATTATTCAAGATCAGAAGCAACATGCCGTCGCATTCCGGTGCTTTTCTAAGAAGATCATCGCGCAAAATAGGCACGCCTTTCGCTGATCAAGCGACTCGTTTCTGATTATTTCGGCGTCCGTCTTGTTTCGAGTGAGTTCATTTTATCAGCACGTCGCATTCCGGCACTTTTCCGAGAAGATCATTGCATAAAAACAGGCACCTTTCGTCGATGCGGAAGCGACGCGTTCCGGATTATTTTACCGTCCTAGTCTTATCTGAGTAGTTCATTTTAACGCCATGTCGCATTCCGGGCACTTTAAAGAGAAAAAGATATTGCGAGTCATAGAGCAACAAGAGTACTTAATTTCTTTATGGCATGGTTTGGTGAGTTCATGAAATGTATTCCAAAATCAATTTCTACCGTCACATCAACGCAACTAAAGAAAACAGAGGGAGAGGGAGGGAGGATCTCTTGCCCGGACTCGAGTCCACAGACTCAACAGGATCACGGTCGCTGATCATGTGGGTTTCACTTATATAGGACGAAGGCGCGTAATCAACGGCCGTGATGAACTCGGTTCATCTGAACCAGAACCAGACATGTAATTGTCAAAAAGAAAGGTTTGCACTCCGACAAAGGTTGTCGCTCGTCGCTTGAAAAATCATAATCAACGGAAAAAAAATCCTTCCATAACGCCAAAAACCCACCATTCATTTTGATCATTTAAATTACAAATAGTGGATCACCCACCCAACAATCGGTGCAAACTAAAACTTTGCTAAATATACTTGTACTACTTTATTCATCAAGATCCAGATTGGAATTTGTGTTCTTAATGTGAATATCATCTCAAAATAATCCAATTATAAATTATTGGAGGAAATCAAGAAATAACACCCCGCGTGCAAAATTATAGAAGTGGTAAGATAATTTTAACTGTGGAGATGATTTTACGAAATCCCATTAATTTGACGAAAGAAGAAATTCTCGCTTTTTCTTTTCTTTTCTTTTCCTAGAAGATAGAACACAGATGCGGGAAAACAATATAGAAAGTTGATCCGATGCATAGTTTGCAGATTATTTTTCAGAGAAGTCCTTAGAGCAATTAGAGGATAATGTGAGACCTAAAAGACTTTGGAAGATTCACATTGTGGATTTAACCGAGTCGACGTCCACGAAATCCCTCATCATCTCCACCAGAGCCTGGGCCTTGGCCGGGTCGAACAGCTCCGCCCCGTGCAACCCGCCCTCGTCGAACCCCGTCGTCACGTGCGCCCCACGTGCCTCCAGCATCTTCGCGAACACCTTCTGCCGGTCCACGAGCGGGTCCTCACCGTGCCCCCTCACCAGGCACCTCGGCAGCCGCCCGGCTTTCGCTTGACCCGCCGCACCGTCGGCCGTCGGGTCGCAGTACTCGTGGGACCGGTCGGCGCCCTCGGGCAACGCCAGGGACCATATAAGGTCGTTCGCGGGGAGGGGCAGTATCCGGTCGTTGTCGGACCGCAGCTCGGACTCGGTCCTCTGGACCCCACCGAAGTAGGCCTGGTTCAGTATCAGCCCTCGGATCTTGACCGGGGCCAGATCAACGTCCAGCGATCGCAGGGCCGCGTGGTAGACGATGTTGGCCCCCGCGCTGCTGCCCATCAGGTAGCAGCGCTCGAAGTCCGCGTGCTCCCTCAGCCACGGGTCGCCGCCGGCGGGGTCGAGCGCCTGCGACCGGAGCCACGCGAGGGCGGCCATGGCGTCGTCGTAGGCGGCGGGGAGGCGGTGTTCGGGGGCGAGGCGGTACTCGACGGAGGCGACGACGGCCCCGAGGAGAGACGCGATGCGGCAGCAGGAGTCGTGGAACATGCGGGAGGTGGCGCTGAAGAGGACGAACCCGCCGCCGTGGAAGTAGAGGATGACGGGGAGGCGAGCCGGGGGGGCGGCGGAACGGGGGAGGAAGATGCGGACGAATGTGGAGTGGTTGGGGTCGAGGGGGACGTCCTTGGACAGGGCCGGGTCGGGGGAGTCGGGGTCGGCGGTGGCGGGAGCGGCCGGGGGCCAGGAGAGGCGGGTGACGGAGCCGTCGGGGTTGGGGGAGAGCTTGAGGAACTCGTAAGGGTCCATGTGGATGATGAGCAAAGAGGCTGTCGAAGATCAGAGAATGGCGATGGGTGGAAAAGGAAGACACTGCGTGGGATGAGAAGAAGAAGAAGGAGAAGAAGAATTAAGTGTGGTTAGGTGGAGCGAGGAACTACTTTTTCGCGCGGTTCTAATGACTTGAAATTGATTCTTTTCTTTTTCTTTTTCTTTTCTTTTTCTTTTTTTTTTGGTGGTGATGGAGATTGGACATCTGGAGCTGGACCAACTTATATTCGCGTAATATTACATGTAACCTAGTCACAATGACGTCATTAATAACGAGTTTATATGAAATTAGGAGTCAAGAATTTTTTTTATTTTTTTAAAGAATAAATTATTATAATCCGGAAAAAGGCCCTATATTATTTTTATTTTTTTGTTTGTTTATTGACCACTAGGAGTAGGAGTAGGAGTAGGAGTAGGGGGGACACATGCTCAGAACTTCAAGACGGGCGTTGCATGTTATGTCAAGTTGGCAACAAGCCACTTCTGTCTTATGTCTAGTGGGAGAGGGGTAGGGATCGATGATGATGTTCCAACGACCGCATTAATTATGATGGTTTGCAAGACAATCTGGGCAGAACAGTAAAGAAGAAAAAAGGAATAGGAGTAGCTCAAAAATAAAAAATCTGAAAATGAACATGCGTGAAAATGACTTTGATGGCGCGGTTCAATATGGATATGAAAACCCGTCTTCGTAAATAGTAGCAAGTTAGATTCACTTTTCAACTTTGTTTTACTTGCTTCGTAGGATTTGCATATATCCTGAACTTATGTATTACTTCCTTCGTATGAAATGAAGTTACTCGTTTCGATCCAAAAAAAAAAAGGATATGAAAAGTCGAAAGCCCGACCATATTCTCACGTATAGAGATTGCCGCACCGAATGCATGACGCGACTGCCCATGAGATTTGTTACGCCCTTCCCTTTCGTGAAATTCGGAATCACTTCGTTGTAATATGATCAGCATGGGGGGATGAGCGTTTCACTTCGGTGTCTGTCTAAATACGTTGTATAGTGGTCAATTTAGGAAAAAAAAATTAACCAAAGAGTCTTAAAATTATTGCTCTTGCCCCAATTCGGTCATAAATTTTTTAATTGCGTCAATTCGGTCCTAAACTTTTCAATTTATGCCAATTTGATCCCTAAACCTTTTAATGATTCACCAAACTAGTCCTAAACCTTTTCGAAAATTATCAATTTAGTTCTCTCGGCAAATTACTCAAATAACAAGTTTATGACTAAAATGGCGAAATTTCAAAAGGTTTAGGACTAAATTAGTAAGTTATCAAAAGGTTGAAGACTGAATTGACACAATTAAAAGGTTTAGGACTAAATTGGCACAAGTGCGATAGGTTTAGGACTTTTTTGGTAATTTCCCCGTCAATTCAAACATAAAACCTTTTAATTGTGCCAATTTACTCCTAAACCTTTCGACCATAAAATTTTTAGTTGTGCCAATTAATTACTAAACCTTTTTATGATTTGTCAATCTAGTCTTAAATCTTTTAAGATTTGACAATTTTGGCCGGAAGTCACTCATGTGGTGATTTAGTCAGCACCAGCAATCCTATATGGCATGGTTGGCGCTAGCATAAATAATATATTTTTTTATTTTTTATTTAATTTTTACTATTTTAATAAATATTTTGAATTTTTTTCTTTTCTTTATTTTCTTTTTTTCATTCTTCCTTTGGTGAATCGCGAGTCTTGGCGATGTCCGATGTCCAGCCACTAGCGAGCGCAAGGCTTGTCTTCGTCATTGCTAGGCAAGGTCGACCTCGCACTTCCATTGGCGAGACTGGGGAGGCCACCTCGCTAGTGGCCTATCATCAGCAACTTGACCAAAGGAAGAAGAGAAAAAAGAAAAGAAAGAAAAATCAAATATCTTACATAAAAAAAAAAAAAAGTGTCCACGTCCACAGCAGCCGTGCCACATAAAACAGTCACACTAACTAGATCGTCACGTCAACAATTTTTTATCAAAATAGACCAGAAGGACAAGATTAGCAAACCGTTAGAAGATTTAGGACTAAATTAACAAGAATCATCAAAATGTTAATTAAAATTTTGTGATTAAATTGGCAAGTTATTAAAATGTTTAGGACTAAATTGACATGATTAAAAAATTTAAGACTGAAACAACCACCTAACAATAAGTTCAGAACTTTTTAGATAATTTCCTCGTCTCAAGAATGAGAGGGGAAAATAGAACCTAATCACAATTTGTCCAATGACAATTCACTTTGAGCCGTTCGATTGAACTTCGTTAAGTGACCCCAATAACCAACATGCAAGGAGAAGGAAAACAAATCAAAGCTTGCTCGTCCACATGCACGCTATAAAGCCCGGCATGATCATCAAAAATCGCGCTTAATAGTACTAGGGGTGTCAATGGGTCGGACCGGGTCTCGGCCTGGCTCGAGCCGACTCAAAGCTGAACAGTACTGAGTTCGGGCCGGCCCGAGTCAGGCAGGGCCGGATTATTTTTTCTTTTCATTTTTTTCTTTTTTTTAATCAAAGTCAATTAACAAACCTATCAAATGAAAAGAAAAAACCAAAAGAAAAAAATTAAAAAATAAAATTAAAAGGAAAATATGAGTGTTAAAAAAAACCGAGCATCGGGCCAGCGCGGGCCATTTTCACACCCCACTTAATACAAGTTAAAGAAACTCACCTACCGGAGGGCGCAATGTTTGGGTAAAACGTAAAAGAGTCCTGAATTTCAAACATCGAGTTAGTCGAGATACATGTTGCATGCGACTAGTTAGTCCCCACTTCGATACACGTATCATCAATCCACAAAATACTTCAGCCCTTCACATAGGTAAGGTGAGGAGAATGTATTTCCCTGCTAGTCATCAAAGCATATTTTGAATGCAGATAAATGCATAAAAAGGTCCGCCAACTCCAAAATTCTAACTTTTGGATCAGAAGTATAAAGCAAGAAATCGAGGACTCTGCGATGCAACACAGAAAACGTTTCTTAGTTGATCCCAGAAAATCCGGGTATATATTTTTGTTCTTGTCCATGGAACCACCTTTTCTTGAATAATCAAGTGCGACCGATGCAGATTCGTGCGGAACCAAACACAAGAAATGAATATTAGATCTAACAAGTACTTCTCTTGAACTTGAAGTTACTTATAACAGAAGCTACAAGACGCAGGATGATACAGATCAGCTAGAATAAGCAACAGCAATTACTTTGCCACCAAATTCCAAAAGAAGCGGATGGAACAGCAGAAAGGAGAAACAAGGATGTTGATCCTAATCATCGGAAGAGAAAAGGAACAAAAGGAGTCACCTGCAACCAGCTAAGAGAATGCTGATAATTCACAATGACAGCATGTACACAGACACTACCGCGGCTTTGCACCACCGTTTTCTTGGGCGCTGTTAACTGGGGTAGAAGTGCCACTCCTCTTGTGGTTGCCGGATTGTCCCGTGATGGTCCGACCCATGAACTTCCCAGCTTTACTCAAGCCACTTCCCACTGCTCCGAACCCGCTCCCAACTATCCCAGCTCCAGCACCGAGGCCACTTCCCACAACCCCAGCCCCTGCACCAATGCCGGTTCCGACAAGCCCAACCCCAGCACCTATACCTGTACCCACCAATCCGACGGCTCCATCAAGTGCGTCCATGGTACTTCCTATTGCTCCTGTTTCTTTCAGTTTCTTTCTCTCCTCCAAGATCCTCTTCTCTTCTTCTAGAGCAGCTAGCTGCTCCTCCTTGTTAAATTGGTGGTAAAAAACCTGAAAGTTGAAGCGTGACAAGAATAAAATCAGTGATATGATAGAAATTTAAGACTACATCCTCAGTGGAAATGGGAAAAGAAATAAAAATAGTGACAAGGTAGGTTCTAGCATAATGGGGAGAATCACTTTGATTTGGGGCTATCAAAGAGTGCACTAAAAATCAGGGTATATGAGTTAAAGTCGCTTTCCAAATGACCGCAACAAATCAGTCTACCTTGACAGTTACTGTTCCTCTGTCTTTCTTGTCCTTTATCTTCAGCATATCAAGTGATGGAAGCAACCTCAGCTCAACTTCCTTCGCTACTTCAGGTTCCAGATCAATCAAAGGTAATTTGGCAATTCCCAGCCGCTTGTCTTGACCAATGTCCTTGTCAAAAACCTGTCCAGGAAGCCCACTAAGCAAACAGCATAGTGATAAACCAATAGTTGGTGCATAAGAGTAGAAACATGTGGATGCAAAAGGAAGCATGCCCCCACACACAGAGAAGGGAGGCTGGGGGCACGGACAAATGGCAGAACCTAAGCACAAAAGAACATGATCAAGATTGCCAAACAAGCAGACTATAATGAGCTCTCAGTAGATAAAGGTAATGCATTCATAACAGTCACACCAAACCTCAAGGCAGTTATCTGCCTTCTTTACCAGAGAAGATGAAAACCACATCAGAAAGAGAAGCATCTGCAAGAAATATGGCCTGGACACTGGACAGCACACTTAGAAGTCACACTTGTGAAGAATAACATGGAACGTAACTCACCACATGCTATTACCAACATTTTCATTTGCAGCAACGATCTAAGATTAGTGAACAGCATAAAAAATTGTTGTTAAATAGCTATACATACATAGTGGACTCATCATTTCCTGTCAGCATAAATTTCCTAAAGAAATGGTCATCTCACATGGTACCAGAGAGTACATGTCAATAATTCGCATCTAGAGAATCTCTTTTACATTTGCCCGCGTCTTTTCCATGTTATTCCACTCTTTAATGTCTGTTCCTGCCTTCTATAGTCTGTCTGATGTGGTTACGCCCCCACTACCCTTTTCCTGACAGCTGACAACTTAACTTTTGGAAAGTAAATTAGCCCAAAATACAAAGCTTTACACAAATATTGAATCCTTAAAGTAAAACGAGACAAAAGGCGAAAATAATTTCGTAAGGTATCAGTACAGAAACCAACGTTCTCCTCAAACATCAAGACCATCTAAATCATGCGAAAGATAGATTTATTCTCAGAAATAGTATCATATTATGTACTGAGATTCATTGCTCAGCAGCAAAACAACTCTAGATCTTAGAATCTAAACACCCCGACACCCCCCCTCCCCCTTCCTCTTTTGGCTCAAACAGATCATGATGAATTACTACAAGTAATCAACTTAGTTTGCATCAACCTAGTGAAACTTAAACCATTTGCAAATGCAATGTGCTAGACTCGGCCAAACACGCAGCTAAACCTTCCACAAAGTAAAACTTCAACTTGATTTTCAGAGTAATGGACAATCCGGAAAATCCAAATGCAACATTCCCTAAAATACAGGGAAATACGCTAGACTCCTATTGAAGCTTAACATTTCATGGAACTGGGGACAGATCTAGCTCACGAGATTCCCCAAATACTTAGCCAAAACTCCACTTTAGCTAAAAACTTGATCTCATTGATGTTCTTTCCATCTAGAAACAACCAATGGTCTTATATAGATAGCCACAGAAAGGAAGAAACCGTGCTGGCAAGTGAAATAACCTGACGCGAGCTTCTCAAAAGTTACTATTAACTAGAATTCAAACACCGACATCTTCGTCAGCAAATCAAACCACGCAAAAGTCTAAAAACAAGGAAACTTCCAGCATATGTGCCCGCACAGAGGCAAACAAAGAGAACAAGGAACTGTAAAGATAGAATTTCAGCAGGAACTACCAGAAGGCAGTGCTCCTACTGTAGTAGACACAGTATGCACCGAAGTAAGAAAGATGACGATGCATAGTAAGGGGGGAAAAAAAGAGTAGAGGATTTGAAGCAGAACCTCAACAGTAAGAAACTGAGTCTCCTTGTCTTCTGCAATAAGCTCAAACGTTTGGTTCCAAACAGGATTGAGGTTGTTCTCTACAACCTTTGATTTAACTTTAACCACAGGCCGTATATACACGATGGCATATGGATCGGACTTTCCAATCATTTCCATGTTCTTCAGATCATTTGCTTTAACCACAGTAACAATAAGCTTTCCTTGTGGTTTAAGTTCTAATTCACTGCATAAACAGAAAGAGTGTCATGTACAAGCCAAGACCTAGAACCAAAAAAGAACCCAACAAGAGAGAATTAGAGCTTTTATGCAATGAATACTAACATGTAATAAAGGGTACCAATGGCATGACATATGTACTTGAAAATGCAATGCAACCATAAAGCATTATGAAATGAACATTCACATCAATCAGTAACTGCCACCACTTATATACCACAATCGGCATGAGGCCACAAAAATATATGTTTAACTTGCTGTCAACCAATTTACAAACTTGAGTTGACTGATAAGTGCAATGGTAAGAAAGAAACAAGACATTATCATAAGAAGAGAGAAATGCCCTCTTCTTGAATGAGAAATACTAGTAATGCTAGCACGTGGGATACATACCTGAAAAACCAAACTAGAACATTCTTGGTTTCAAAAAACTAAAACTTTTCCTTTCGCACATGGCAATTCAAAACT
Source organism: Rhodomyrtus psidioides (assembly GCA_021437785.1). Classification (NCBI taxonomy): domain Eukaryota; kingdom Viridiplantae; phylum Streptophyta; class Magnoliopsida; order Myrtales; family Myrtaceae; genus Rhodomyrtus; species Rhodomyrtus psidioides. Next base: position 2,976,476 of record JAILYB010000071.1, on the reverse strand, counting down.
TTTCCTTTCACACATGGCGATTCAAATTTACAGTCGAACGAATAAGTCCAAGTACTTTAGTTCGCACTGCCAAGAATTAGGTTTCTCCCCAACAAATGGCAAAAAAAATCACTTCTGATGTAGATTAACATTATGGAAAACTTTAAGTGAAGCATTAAAGGGGAAAAGACCAAGAATTGTCTACTTACCTCGTGTCTACTGGAATACCCCCTATCGGAACAACAATTCTGTGTGGCCATTGAAGCATATCTGTGACAATTGAATTTACAGTATCCTGCCAAATTTCGAGGAAGGATGACTCAAACTCAGTGCTCTTAATGAAATAATCAGCGAGAAGACAGACAAGTTTGGGTGATGAGCTCGATAAAACTTACATCAATCATGTCGGAAAGTCCTGGAATGGCTGTTAAGCTTCCACCAACTGCTTTAAGAGTGTAATCAATCCTCGGCTTGGGCTATTGTCACAAAAGTATCAGTAATGACATGAAAACTACATAGCTAACCAGAGAACATATCAAACATAGAAATTCGTGATGAAGGATTGGGTTAATTAGTCAATAGAAAAATTAGTCATCCCTAGAACAAGTATAGGAAACAATAATTGCTGCAGAAATAGGCAATCACCAGTCAAGCATACAAGGCTCCAACACGAACACAGTATGAGCAAATATCATAAATAGGAGAAAAACAAGCTTGCCGTAGTTTTCACTTAAGAAAATTCATTTGCTAAAAATGGCAAAGTTTAGGCCCTCTTTGTTTTGAGAGAATTCTCCAACATCCAGTGTTTATTCTCTTTGAGAAAACATGTTTCAGCAAAAAATATTCTTCTCTGTGTTGTTGTGAAACTGGAGGAGCTTTTTGTTTTAAGCTTCTATGAGCATTCATGAAGCATCCTTGAAATGTCATTGAAAAAACGGAGAGAAATGAGCAAAAAGATGTCGGTTATGCAATCTTGTTGATTATTAAGAGCTTTTTCTACATTTATATGACAGTTGACATTATTCGGACTTGATCACATCAGCACTAAAAGGATAAATGTAAAGACGTAGCCAAACATGCTTTACGATTTTCTTTTCTATGGACCATCCTCGAATTTATTCACCAAATGCCTTTTCAACAAAACACAAAAGTGAAAATTGGAAACTATTTTCATTTCCATTATCAAAGAAAATGGAAAACGGAAAAATACAGTCAGTTAGATTCCTTCCCACACTTAACTGTCACAAATATGAAGTTCAGCTTTCGGTACTAAGTCAAGGTCCCACAATCATGCACAAAAGGTGCGCTCTGAAATACCAACAGTAATCCTATACTAACCTCAGAGAGCAATGCAACCACAACTGCCGAAATGCAAGGGATTTCTTCAGCAAGTTGGAAGATGACACGAACTACAGTAAAAACTTGAAGATCTTTCAACTGCCAAAAAAGCAGAAATGGTGAGAGAGCAATATAAAATTGCATGTCTCAGACCTATAAATCTAAGTCCGAATACATGCAAGTCTTGAACTGATGGTACGATAAACTAGGAATAAAATGCTCAGGCTGATACACCAAACCAACCTGAATGGGTATTGAAGCAACAAGTGCAGCTTCGACTCCTAGAATGATGCTTGGATCACCTCCCCATCGGAAATCGATGTCCATTATAATCTGACCTTTCTTAAGACTTTGAACACGAATACCTAAGTAATAACACAGCAGATATACTTCAAAAGTATCCTCAAAATACAAATCGAAGAGGATAGTGGGCAAGCATTACTGGTGATAAACGAGGCTTAAAATAATCATATAAAGGAATGGCAAGTTAAAATATATAGACTTCACACTAGCAAAATGAGCAATAAACATCAACATTAGCCTCAGTCTTAAACCAAAAGAATACTGATGTGAAACAAATTGATGTTTTGAAAGATTCAGGCAACCAAATGGTACAACACTATAAGAAGGAACTCAGAGGAGACAATGACAACGGCAATGAAGAAAAGTATGATAGAGGCAAGTAATAATTATTTTGTGACATTTTTTCTCTAAATACAACAAATTTGAGGTTCTATCAGAGTATCTTTCAGGAACTATAGTCTGACTCTTGTCAAAATCAGAACAAAAAAAAAAATACAATTCAGTAAAGCTCAAAACCTATTCTTGGATCTCTACCCCCCCCCCCCCCCCCCAAAAAAAAAAAAACTATTCTTGGATTCAGCTTAATGATCGACACTAAAACTGACTACAGGCAAGCAACGGAAACAAAGAGATGCAGCAAAGATGGTACATTTGCTCCATACCTTCAATTTTTGGTGCCACAGTTCCCAGGGAAAGCTTGCTGAATTTTAATGAAGTAATTCCTGGAGGTCTGTAATCTTCCAACAGTGGCTCCACAGTCTCCTTAATCACCAATGTACCTGCCTGAGGAAGAGAAAGCAAATGTTTTACTTGAGCAGAGATAAGGTAAACTTGCAGTATGAAAGACCAATAGTACGTTTTATTTTCTGACAAACCATTCCTCTCTTGGTTCATTTCATCCAGTCAAAGATACAAACTATCGTATGTAAAGCAAAACTTTCAAGTGGGAAAAAAAAATCAACGTAACAATGAACAAAGTACCAAAATCCAATATACTTTGGGGGTATCATAACCAATTGCAAATTTCCAAACCATGTCTGGCATGGATACTATTTTTTAAGTCATTGTGTGTGCATGCAACCTTCAGAACTTAGTGCCTGTCAGTGTGATCTATTGCCGGAAAACGTACTACATCAAAATTCATAAGTGAAAGATGCAGCTTACAATGCAATAATTCATATGTGCATATAAACACGGATAAAGAATATTACCTCTGCAATGAAGGGCCACAATTTGCTCAGTTGCTTGTTCAGCCATTTCACCTGTGAGACAGTCGGCACAGAAAACGATGTCACAACAGGGTAATAGCATTACAAACCATATCCAGATGAAATTTAAAATCACAGGAGAAGCCTTTCTAACCACAGGTCATAGAGTTGTCTTAAAGCTCGACATAAGGATATTCAAATGTAACTACAGCTACCAAAAACGCTATCTCGAATCTATCATGCCGACTGATTCTCAAGTTCTATGCAAGAAAAGAATTACACCTGTATTGCTGAACGTAACAGACAAAATAGGCCATATAATCCAAAAGTCAAGATTACATCCAATTTTCAATATTTAAAAGAAAACTTCCGGAAAAAGAAGCCACCTGCTCAAAAACTGGAAAAGATATCCATTCTGGAAAGTTATCACCACAAATCTTCTTCAAGTCATCTCTATTGAGGGACCCCAGTAATTTGATATCGACAGCCTACAAGACAAATAAAAACTGCTACACTTTCCTGGAAATATTGATATAGTGTTGGAAAGAACTACACATTCATGAAACTAAATTGCGCAAAATGACACTTAAGAATATTCATGTACTAAACTGAAAATCTTCTAGAAACATCTTCCAGGGCAAGATCAATACCGTAAAATATAAATGCACTATAGAGAGGAGAGACAAGCTATGAAAGGGTAGTTAAATATAGAACAAAAATCATTGAGACGATATGAAAATTAGTAAAGAGCCTCAAGAAAGCTAGACAAGCTTTCTGACCTACCTTATCTAAGCCACATATGATCCAAAATCTAAAAGCTGGTGTCTTGATTTGATAAGTGAGGTTGGTGTAAATTTTTTGGAAATTTATCTCATTCGTTAGGGCATCAAAAAGAACTTGCCATGTCATCTATCAATTTTATTTATCATTTCAAAGAGAAGACTTTGGTATTACCAGAAGAATATAGTACTCAAATAGTTCATGCTATTTCTCTAGAAACTATTTAATATATTTAACTTTATATTACATAGCTTCTGTATTTTAGGTAACTTTCAAAGTAACCCTGTGCATCTCATCAACAAACTGAGTGCCTGTACTTTACACTTTGGCAGAAAGACTGTCCAATTTCTGTAGGATTTCTAGCAGAAATATTCGAATTCCTAAGCCACCAAATCCAGTCGAAGCTTGACAGATGTTGAAAGAGCTATTTTGACCAAAATTCCTAGAGTCCTCTTATGGTACACTCGCAGAATCCAGGGTACTCGAACATCATGACCCCGGAATATTTTGTTTCTTTCGTCAGCGTAGACATGTTTAGCCTGTCAAGAAATTTGGAAGAAATACTCTGCTTCTTGGATAAAAAGAAGGGCGAAGAAGGGATGGGTTTCCTGACAAACGACTCTGAATTTTGGTGGCCCTATATATCAACAAGTCTACTTTCCATGTCCCCGAAATGGCTGGAAATAACATTCCTAAATTAGCAACCGAGAACCAATATTCGCGAGGAAAAATTCATGATGCATATAATTCTCAGAGCGAGATGATAAATCAGTCGTTGTCTAAGCAAAAAACTGATGAGTCATCATAACTCTGCTAGTACTGAAGAACTGAGAAAGTACATCTCGGAAAAGATGGTATAATTCCAAACAGCTCACCTAACTTTGCACCCAGAAAAAAGAAACTGAAAAGCAACAGAAGCAATTCACTCTACAGGGTTTTATTATAATCCCCCAACATTCAACCGGTTAAATGACAAAGAAAACGAACGTTCGTGTCAGAAAATCGACTCACCTTAGCTGTGCGCTTGGAGCTACGATACCTCATCATGTGGTGCCATCCCGCCATAAGCGCGATGCCGAAGATCGTCCCCATGAAAATCCCCGAAATCAGCCCCATTCTATTCGAAACTTCTACAAGCCCGAAATCATCACCAAGAGAATCAAACCACCGCGGAATTCCCGCTCACACGTCCAACAAAAGCAAAATCAAACGCAGAAAGCCCCACCGCAACACCGCATCGCCGACTCACAATAAGCACGCAAGCGCACAAACGCCTCTACAGGGGGAGAGAGAGAGAGAGAGAGAGAGAGAGACTCACAGTGAAAGAAACGCAGAGGAGTGAATTGAGATCCGACGGAGAAGGAAACGGAAGCGATCAGTCGCTAGCGGAAATTCATGGCCAATAACTCTCTCTCTCTCTCTCTCTTTCTCTCTCTAGAAAGAAGGCAGTGAAGACGAAGAAGAAGACAAAGACGAAGACGAAGAAGAAGAAGAAGAAGAAGAAGAAGAGAAGCGTCGGTTTTCACTCTGTGCAATGCGAGAGCATCTGTGAAGTCAGAGCAGATATTAATGGCGTCCCCATGAAATTGACATGGAAGTAAAGCTAGCGTCGGCCATGGACACAAGTCACACAACCGTTTCTGCCTGCCTCTTCATTTATTTAATTTTTTATTTTCATTTTTATCCTCTCTCGGTTTTGACTTTGCCCCCCCCAAAAAAAAAAAAAATCACATCCGTCCTCCTCCTAAGTCAATTTAGACACTCCATCTATGGACTAATTATCAAAACCACCACAACTTCTTCTTCTTTTTCGTTCTTCTCACTATATCGATGTCGGTTATGCGGATATTAATCCCCGATCAGAGATGTGATTGGAGAGAACAGGCATAGATCGAAGCATTTTTTAGGACTAACTCTCGTCAGTGCGCACGTGAATTGTGCCGCTTGCTTGCATCGGGATGAAGTGATATCAAAAGGTGGCAAACTTGGCGCTCTGGAGATCCCTTCGAGTGGAAAACGTCGTGATTCAATCTCCGGTGATGTACCCAATTAATCATATTTATGTTCTTACAATCTCTTCAATCACGAGTGACTTTTTTTTTTTTTTGTACTTTCAGTCTTTCACCCTCGCGATTTACTTATATTAATTTTCTATTTTTGTTATTATTTAGGTTTTGTTGCCTCCCTTCAATTATGGGATCCGGATCCCCTGACCTTCGCACAGAAGGTCAGGGAATCCTCACCCTCCCCCCTTTTTTATAGGGGGGAAATGTTTGAAAAAGAAAAAAATGGAGGGTGGGGATGAGAAGGGCAGGAAGGTCCCAGGGCAGAGGATCCGTAGCCTCAATTATGAGGAGGGGAGGGGAGGGGAGGGGAGGGGAGGGAGATCATGGGCGAGTTAGGTTGGGTCCCGAATCCTTTTGCCTTAAATGTTAATGCGTTTCTTTGCTTTTTCGTGGTTGTGGATAAGGAATCGTGTGTCCTGACAGAGAAATAACATGTAACCGTCAGTGTCACCAAAGGAATCGCCGGTTTAGGTAAGTCAAGATTGCAAAACTCAATTAATTAACCAATGAGATAGTGAAACATCATAAAAATAATGATAATAATAATAATAGTATGAACCATAGATATGTATACATATATAGGATTAATTTATAGTTGAATACGGATCTTCGAGAATTACAAGGTAACCGCATCTTATGCAACTACCACCCGAAATGTCACAAGGGCTAGTCTGTCACTCAAGGTCACAGTAACTGCGACCACATCGACGTCCTCACACACGTGCACGCCGAGAGAGAGAGAGAGAGAGAGAGAGAGAGAGAGAGAGAGAGAGCAAAGGGATTGACATACGTGTTTTGTTAGTTTAGGCATATTCCTAAGAGAAAGTGCAATATTGGTCATTTTTAAGTAACTATACACGATGATTAGGCATGTTAAAATGGATTATAAACGTATATTTCTTCACTGATCATATTCGATGGGTTGGGTTGTCACATGCATTTAGATATATATAGTGATAAATGAGTTTAGAATGATCAAATGAAAAATGATATAATGTTAAATGGGTTCACAACTTTTATCCAAAAAAAAATTATCGATTCGCAACGTACCTATACTCAACCCCACATTGATGACTCTCTCTTCACTTTCTCGTGCTTTCACCTCAGGTGTGATTTTTTAGCAAATATATGACGGGTCGGGTGTAGATCACTAAATTAGTATTGCATGAAAATAGATACATTCATTTGACGGGTACAATGAGGATGAAGTTAACCTATGTTGCAGAGTACCCATGTCATACTGTTATGTATGCCTTGAATAGGAAATAGGCTTAAGTTATGGGCCTTGGGCCAACATTAGGGTTTGAGGGGTAATACTATAAATATTGCTCTTTACTCAAACTGTTAGAAAGAGAGAAGCTTACGTTGCCTCTTTTGTAATCCCTTGATTCTCATAGTGGATTTTGCCTCTCCTCTCTCCCGTGGTTTTTCCCGCAAGGGTTTCCACGTAAATCTTGTGTGTTCCGTTCTTCTCATCTGTCTCAATTTCTTCTTAGTTTCCGCATTGTCGTAACAAACTGGTATAAGGTAGACGAATTTCAAGCAAAATTGCAGATTGAAGAAATTCGTCTTAGTTTCCGCATTGTGCGGCCGTGAAGGGAAACGACATCGCAGGTAGACGAATTTCAAGCAAAATTACAGATTGAAGAAGTGGAGGATCGTGACGTGACGTCCACGTCCACGAAGCCACGTCCACGTCCACGAACCCACGAAGCCATATCCAGGAATAGCTGTTCAGCCATGACTTTAGATTTTCGGGTTTCTTGCTGATTTGTGGATTTTGAGAGCAAAACCTGTGCACGCGAGTCTCTGGCCACCGGTCCGTGGAGCACAAAATTTGGTCGTCAAGTTTCAGCGAAATTCGAATTTGGAAGGCAATTTTCGTAAGATAAGGGGTTTTGATTCGTGTTGTCCGAGGAGTTTGTGCGATCTTCTTCTACTCAGAATAAATTATGGCTTCGAGTTCAGCAACGAAATTCGATATCGAAAAGTTTGATGGGAACGGTAGTTTCAACCTATGGCAGGTTCGTATGTTAGCCGTTCTTACGCAGCAGGGTTTGAAGAAAACTTTGTTTACTAAAGGGAAAAAACCGGAACAATCAGATGAAGTATGGGAAGAATTGGATGAGAAAGCTTTGTCCACTATTCAGTTGTGCCTCACGAACGAAGTTTTGCAAGAGGTACTAGATCAAAAAACAGCTGCAGGTTTATGGACGAAGTTGGAGAGTATTTTTCTGACAAAGTCTCTCACAAATCGATTGAGACTCAAGCAACGACTCTTCACTTTTCGTATGGCTGAAGGTACTTCTCTCAAATCCCATATTTCTGAGTTCAATGCTCTTATCGCTGAATTAAGAAGCATTGATGTTAAGATTGAAGATGAGGATCAAGCTCTTTTATTGCTAGTTTCACTACCTCCCTCTTATAAGAATTTTAGAGAGACCATGCTTGTTAGCAGAGAAACTATTGATTTTGAAGATGTCAAGACTAGTCTGCTAAATAAGCAGAAACTTGATACAGAATTGACTTCTGATAGTAGTAATAATCATGGGGCTGGTTTAGTTGCTCGGGGAAGGTCTGTTGAGAGAAGAAATAGTGGCAGGAGCAGGTCAAAGTCTAAACATAGAGATATGATTTGCAACTATTGTAAGTCTCCAGGGCATATCAAGATAAATTGCCTAAAACTGAAGGCAAAGGAGCAAAGAGAAAATAATTCGAATCAACAGAATCATGGGAATGTCAATCGTCATAACAATCGCAACTATCAGAATAGACAAAATAGGCGAAACGAAAATACTGCTCAAGCTGATGTTGCTAAAGAAGAAGACAAAGATTGGCTATTGATTGCAGATAACAAAGATAAATTCTATGATAGTTGGATTCTTGATTCTGGCTGCTCATATCATATGTGTCATCATCGAGATTGGTTCTCTACGTATAAAGAACATGATGGTGGAGTTATTCTAATGGGTAATGATGCTAGATGCAAAGCTATTGGGATTGGCACAATTAATGTTAAGATGCATGATGGCATGATCAGAACTTTAGATAATGTCAGGCATGTGCCTGATTTGAGAAAAAATCTAATTTCATTGGGTACACTTGACGCCAATGGTTGTAGATTTACTGCTGAGGGTGGAGTTCTGAAAATTTTGAGAGGTTCACTTTTGTTGATGAAAGGGCTTAAAATTGGTACTTTGTATCAGCTGCAAGCCTCTACTGTTACTGGTTCAGCTGCGGTATCTTCTGATATGACAGATTCAGATAATACAAAATTATGGCATATGAGACTAGGGCACATGAGTATTAGAGGGATGGATGAGCTAAGTAAAAGAGGTCTCCTGTGTGGTCAGAAAATTGGAAAACTGGATTTCTGTGAACATTGTGTTTTTGGGAAACAGAAAAGAGTCAGTTTCAAAACAGAAATTCATAGCACAAAGGGCACTCTGGATTACATTCATTCTGATCTCTGGGGGCCTGCTAGAGTTCCATCGAAAGGCCTTGGTTCCAGGTATGTACTCACTTTTATTGATGATTTTTCAAGAAAAGTTTGGGTATATTTTCTCAAGGCAAAAAGTGATGTTTTTGTTACTTTCAAGCAATGGAAAACATTAATTGAGAATCAGACCGGTAAGAAAATCAAGCGGCTGAGAACAGATAATGGGCTAGAATTTTGTGGAAGCGAATTTAATGAGTTTTGCAAGAATGAAGGAATTGTGAGGCATCATACTACAGGGTATACTCCGCAGCAGAATGGTATTGCAGAACGTATGAACAGAACCTTATTAGAAAGAACAAGGTGCATGTTGTCTAACGCTGGTTTGGGCAAGGAATTCTGGGCTGAAGCAGTCAAGACTGCTTGTTGGTTAATAAATCGTTCTCCTTGCATGCCTCTTGAGAACAAGACACTTGAGGAGATATGGTCAGGTAAACCTGTTGATTATTCTTCTCTTCGAGTTTTTGGATGTCCAGCATATGCACATGTTAGTGAAGGAAAACTAGAACCTAGAGTGAAAAAATGTATTTTTCTTGGTTATGGTTCTGGTATAAAAGGTTATAGGCTTTGGTGTTCTGATTCATCTAAGATTATAATTAGCAGAGATGTTACTTTTGATGAGTCTGCTATGCTTCATCCTGTCAAGAAATCATTAGATACTTGTCAAGAAAATCTGCAAAGTGCATCAAAGAAGGTGGAGTTTGAAGTATCTTCTTCACAGCCAGTTCAGTCAGTGATTGATAATATTGAGATTGAAGAATCTGAAGAAGAGAATTATTCCATAGCCAAAGATAGACCGAGAAGAACAGTAAAACCTCCACAGATGTATGGATACTCAGATTTTGTTGCTTATGCTCTTTCAGCTGCAGAGTCGATAGAATATGTTGAGCCTAAAACGTACAAGGAAGCTATTTCCTCCAAAGATTCAGCAAAGTGGTTAGTTGCTATGAATAAAGAGATGGAATCTCTTGAAAAGAATCAAACTTGGGAGCTTGTCAAACCACCAAAAGGAAAGAAGATTGTGGGTTGCAAGTGGGTTTTCAAAAGAAAGGAAGGTGTTCCTGGAGTTGAAAACATTAGATTTAAAGCACGTCTAGTCGCTAAAGGCTATAGTCAGATTGAGGGAGTTGATTTTAATGATGTGTTTTCACCCGTCGTTAAACACAGCTCTATTCGGGTCTTTCTTGCGTTAGTTGCTATGCATGATTTAGAGTTGGAACAACTCGATGTGAAAATAGCTTTCTTGCATGGTGAACTTGAAGAGAAAATCTATATGGGTCAACCTGAGGGTTTTCAGTTTGAAGGTAAGGAAGATCATGTATGTTTATTGAAAAGATCTATCTATGGCTTGAAGCAATCACCTAGACAGTGGTACAAGAGATTTGATTCTTTTATGGTGCAACTTGGCTATTGTAGAAGCAAGTATGATAGTTGTGTATATTTGTGCAAACTTCCAAATGGATCTTATATTTATCTGCTGTTATACGTTGATGACATGTTGATTGCAGCAAAAGATAAATTTGATATACAGAATTTGAAGGCACAGTTGAGCGCTGAATTTGATATGAAGGATTTAGGTTCTGCGAAGAAAATTCTTGGCATGGAAATTCAGCGAGATCGAAAAAGAGGAAAATTGTATCTTTCACAGAAAAGCTACATTGATAAGGTGTTAGATCGTTTTGGCATGAAAGATGCCAAACCAGTGAGTACTCCTCTTGCTGCTCATTTTCGATTATCAGCTGATTTATGTCGACATACAGATGATGAATTAAAGTATATGTCAGGTATTCCATATTCTAGTGCAGTTGGTAGTGTTATGTATGCTATGGTTTGCACTCGACCTGACATATCACATGCTGTTAGCGTGGTAAGTAGATATTTATCATGCCCAGGTAAAATTCATTGGCAAGCAGTAAAGTGGATTTTGAGATATCTGAAGGGTACTTCAGATTATGGTTTAGAGTTTGGAAAAACTTGTGAAACTCTTACTGGATATGTTGACTCTGATTATGCTGGTGACCTTGATAAAAGGAGGTCTTTGACAGGGTACATATTTACTGTTGGGGGTTGTGCAGTCAGTTGGAAAGCTTCTTTGCAGCATACAATTGCTCTGTCTACTACAGAGGCAGAATATATGGCTATTACAGAGGCAATCAAAGAAGCTATATGGCTAAGAGGCTTATTTGGAGAGCTCAGTGTGGATGATGATGTGACTGTTGTGCATTGCGATAGTCAGAGTGCTATACATCTTACTAAAGATCAGATGTATCATGAGAGAACAAAGCACATTGATGTGCGGTTTCATTATATTCGAGACATTCTTGCTGATGGCTATATTAAGGTCTTGAAGATTGGTACAGAAGACAACCCAGCTGATATGTTGACAAAATCATTACCCTTTACTAAATTCAAGCACTGCTTGGATTTGGTTAATGTTTGCAGCAGCTGAGTTTTATGCTGGTGGGAGGAGAAGATTGTCTTAATATTTATGTCTACTTGGGAATTCAAGTCAAGGTGGAGATTTGTTATGTATGCCTTGAATAGGAAATAGGCTTAAGTTATGGGCCTTGGGCCAACATTAGGGTTTGAGGGGTAATACTATAAATATTGCTCTTTACTCAAACTGTTAGAAAGAGAGAAGCTTACGTTGCCTCTTTTGTAATCCCTTGATTCTCATAGTGGATTTTGCCTCTCCTCTCTCCCGTGGTTTTTCCCGCAAGGGTTTCCACGTAAATCTTGTGTGTTCCGTTCTTCTCATCTGTCTCAATTTCGTCTTAGTTTCTGCATTGTCGTAACACATACAGCTTAGTCCATTATGATAATTGACATTTTACAAATCCGACAAACTTTATGAATCCACGTCACTAATAAAATAACCATCGCTAATTCACGTAGTGGGGATAACCGTCTCAGTTTTTAAATATTGTCCTTTTATATTATGTCGTAAACTTTTTGAAAGCATATTAATATTTACATCGATAGGAGTCGGTCGATAGTAAATATAGCGTCACATTGCTATATTACGATCGAATTAAACTTATATGACCGTTTAATTCAATAAGTAAAATTTTTTAGTTCGGGAGGTTTATCGTGCCTCCGTGGCTCTTCGTTCTTATATGATTTTATGCGCAACGCAATTGTCCCGGCATTCTTCATTTCAGCTTGCATCCAAGAGGGTATATTAAATAAAATCTCACGTCGCTTAAATAAGGAGTTTCGATTCCCTTTTATACGGACACTATCGTCGAATTAGTCTTTCTAACCACATTTAAATTATATATCTACAATGTATATCCCTCGTTCCGTCCCCATTTCAAATGAACAAATTAAGACATACATTAACAGAAAAATTTCAACCATCAATCCCAAAGTATTTTTTCACCTATTCAAACGATCTGTGAATTGCAGTGCTAAACATAAGAAAATTAACCAAAAAAAAGATCACTTCAAATGAAAAATCAAGAGAAAGAAAAAAGGAACGTTCCGAGAGAGCGGAAAAATCACTTTTTTTTTCAATTAAAAATATGACCAATTAATTACCAAAAAATAAAAGGGCTATAGGTCAATCACTTGGTGCTACCGATGATGAGCACGAGCACGACCGTCTCATTCAATTCTCGGGTGCGTTGACCCACGTAGAACACGCGTGAAGATGTGAACACATGGCCAATCAACAAGACAAGGCATGACTGGCTGTGGCCCGTGAGACGTCCATAGCTTTGACTTATCACGATTGAAGTCGGCAGAACTTTTTGGGATAATTGTTCAAAAAATCATGCTCCAACCGTGTGATCGTCATTCAATTATATGCTTTTTAATTTGATTAGTTGTTCGAAATCAATTTTTTAATTTAATCTTTTTGGCCAGTTCTAGCTCGAAATCGATAAGGCGACGTTCCACTTAGCATTGAGCATCCTACATGACATGATCGGTAGCTGATGTGATGAAATGACGTTGGAAAGTATCAAAAAAGAAAAGGAGAAGCAAGAAAAAGATCCGATTTTCATTTAAAAATTATAGAACAACGTTGTTTCGCTCACATCAGCTATCAATTGTTCCGAAATAGGATTCTCGGTGCTTATTGGACTTTCGCGTTAGCTATTTCCGGCAAAAATTGGTTGAATGGACTAAATTAGAAAATTGTCAAAAGGTTCATGAATGAATTTGTCAAATACCCGACCCCCAAAAAAAAAAAACACCAAATTAAAAAGTTAAGGGCTAAACTAGACTTGTTAAACGGGCGGGTTGGGTTTTGGTCGGGACAGAAATAGTCCAATCCAGATTGGCCTGTTTATTGTAATATAGTTTTTTCGACCCATACCCGACCCGACCGATATTACTAAAACACTTCCATATTTAGTCCAATTTATTTCTTTTTCTTTCTTTCTTTTTAAGTTCGGCGAGGGTCGCCGGCCATGTGCGAGGGTTTCGCCGCTCTTGCATGTCTCGTCGGGAAAAACAAAAGTAAAAGAAATAAAAGGTAAAGATAAAAAACAGCCAAAAAAATGAAACTAAAAATTCATAATTTTTTTTTAAAAAAATGAGAAAACCTTCCTATGACTCATTTAAGAGGGTGAGGTGAGGTAACCTATTTAAGATCCATTGACTTGTTAATCAACTTATTTATGACCTACGCTCTTAAATGTGGCTTAATATATGAATTCTTGACCAATTTTGCCACCTCGAGATTAAAGTGACGACTTGTACTTCAAAATTTTGTTGGACAGTTCTCAGGATCCGGATTCTCTACCTTCTCTACCATGAAGGTAGAGAATCATTGCAATCTCACCCATCCATCCCCTATTTATAGGGGGCAAAGGCTAGGGGATGCCGGATAGATGGGTGGGATTTTAATGTTTCTCTACCTTTATGGTAGAGAATCCTTGCCCCAGTTCTCATTGTAGTTTTTCCAATCTCCGTACACTTGGCTTGCGTTTATTCAACTTCCGATGCACCATTTGGATATGTGCCACGTGTCCATTTACTCGAGTTTACGAAATTGCAAAGGAGTACGGTGAATTATTGGGAAGTGATATATATGTATATGTATGTAAGTATGCGAGATGTATGTAGAGCTGCGTATTGAGAAAAATATCTCTCTGTCCCCAGTTATCCCTGCAGTACGATGTGGCAACGGTATTGACTTCCGGAGGTTCTTAGTTTAGTAGTCACTCACTCTCATATCTCGACCGTCTAAAAATAGAATTCCAGAAATTAAGGATCTTGTCGGTCCCATCCCAACCTGTCTGAATCTTCTCGGGAACCTTTCTCTGCCTTGCGAAATAACAGCAAAACAGCGCATCATTTTTTAACTTCCACTTGTCATTTTTTCGTTGGTAGACAAAGCATGTGCTTCCGGTTTTGTTAGGAATATTGCTATGAAAAATCCTGAATTCACGCATTTGTGACCAATTTATCTCAAATTAATTTTTGATCAAAAAATCTCAAAATGATACATTTGTAAAAAAAAATTATCATCCATTAGTTTTCGATGAATTTTACTGTCAAATTGATGAGTTAGAGATACGTGACAGGTAACTAGTATATTACTTTGGAGCTTTTACCTTTCGTTTGACATAGTTGTATCAGTTTGGATTTTTTTTTTCGTGAAATTAACACAATTTAATTGAAAATGATGGAGGATAAATTTATCTAGATGTACTAGTTTGGGAGGACTTTTTGTTGTCAAAAAATTAGTTTGAGATAAATTTGTCATGTATGTCAATTTGAGCTCTTTGGTGGTAAAAAAAAATAGTTTTGAATAAATCTGTCGCATGTAAATCAATTTGAGGTTTTTTGTGGCATTAACCATACTGTCAGTGAGGTCGCCGTCAGTTTTCCGTTTGCAACCTCCTATACTTGATTTATGTAATTTTCCACAAAGTAAAAAGCTGCAAAACCAACCAAAAAAAAAAAGTTGCGAGACAATAAAAAAAATCAGCTATATTTTTCAAATGAAAAAATAAATAAATGATTTCAACATAAAATTTAGATTAGCGCATCGAACGGAAATATTGAAACTCGAAGCATTACGTGGCAACGTAAAATCTAAAAACATAAATTCGCCGATTGGTAGCTCAGTCCTCATGTCATTGTTCCCAAAGCCAAAAAGATTTCCTAATCCGGGCTTAGGCAAGCTATTAAATGATAAGTTTCTCAGTAATCACTCTAAATGCGCAAACTAATCTATTTTATCCTAAGTCAATTTGAAAACGTGATCTCAGGTATCGATAGAAAGTTTACTTAAACCACCTATGCCCGGAATAAAAACAACTGTTAGTATGCGTAAAAGCCTAATTCTTTGGAAGTTCAATTGTGTGCGGGAAATATTAGTGACCCCCAACCAATGCTCTTTTGATTCGATACTTCTTTCGTCAATTGAGTTATAAATATGTTCGTCATTATCGTGCTAGGGCGGGTTAACATGTATATTAGTAAACTTCCATATATGATTAGACACCAAAGAATGGGTCGCACTTTTTTCACTCCCAAATTGGCTTAAACACTCCCTTTCATAATGTACTGACCATATTACCCCTTGTTTTTTCCTTCTTTAGAATTATATATCAGAAAGACTCAAATGTGAGGCCCATTTAGGTTCTATTTTATTTGTTTCTTATTTTTCTTCCACTTCCCTTTTTTTTGTGGTTTTGTTGATTATGGACTCCAGACTCTGAGGATGACGCCGCATCCCATAATTTGAGGATGAACGACAAGAAAAAAATCAACCGATGCGGTAAAATAATTGTATCAACTCCAAACATATTGTTTTTGAATTATTCAATAATTTCTAGATATGAGAAGTCGTATTCTTAACGTGAACGAGACTATTTCTAGAATGATTTTGTTGATATAGTCTTTGATGCTTTCGTGATCTAGTTTTTTTTTTTTTTATCTAGATGAGTAATCTCAAAGAGCTGATAATTCTGGTAAATTCGAGCAATGGGATATTCGACTGAATTCATAAACATTCATAGCAAAAATGACTTCTCATTCGCATTCTAAAAATCACGAATGAATTTCTCATATCACTCCAACCGAGTAATTATGGAAGTCATCGAGATATTCTAATTTCAAAGGCGTTCCGCTTGAAACCTATTTGTTGGTGTGCATAGAGATCTCAGACGAGGAAGATAAAGAAATCTGCGATACACTTCAATGCAAGTGAGAACAAGAAAAAGGAAAGTGGAAGAAAAAAAGAAAAGGAAAAACAAAATGGGTCCCACATCGAAGGGTAACATAGTCAATACATTGTGAAATGGAGTGTTTAAGCCATGCAATGAGTGGAAATAGCGCCGCCCCAAAGAATTTGTACAGTTAAACGAACGACAACATCTAAAGTCAATTTAGTTTACTTACAATATTTTAACATTTGAATGCACTTTGTATGGGATTATATATATTTTTTGCTTGATTTTGAGCGAAAGCAAAAGAACAAGCTTTTTTTTTCTGAGTTTATCTTTGATAATAATTTAAGAAAAAAATATAGCGAAGAGAATCATAAAAGCTCAAATTTAGAAAACTACGTATAGAGACGACTTTAGATATATTTTTTAAACTTGCCTTTTTGTTTGATTGACTTTTTAAAGCATGTATTTTTTTTAATTGGTCCTTCAGTTAAAACAAAAAAATGAAAATGCCAGGCGGACTGATTCGTAAATAACACATCAACGCTGACCTCATAAACTATTTTTAGATGTTAACTAGAGAAAATATTTGAATTCTTTTTTTATAAAAAGATGTTATTTTTTATTTAAGTTGAGGGCCATGGCGGTGGGTTGCTGTGCTAGTCTCCCCCGAGGAATAGTCGAGGTACGCGCAAGCTGGCCTGGACACCTCGGTTATAAAAGAGAGAGAGAGAGAGAGAGAAGACAAGGGAGGCGGCGTTGGTAATGCCCATGCGTCAGTGAGGATGGTCGACCCCTTGCGAGCTGTCATCGAGGTAGGTGACCATAGGGGACGCTTGGCAAGGGCCTAGGTCGCATTATTCGGGCTAGGATCATGTGATTGCGCCAAACATCGTTGGAGATTGTGCGTCAACCGATGTTAATCACTGGGATCACGTGACTTTCGGCGTCACCTCATCTTCGTCGCTTGTTTTTACTTCTTCCAAGTTTCTATATTTTCTTATTTCCTAATATGTAATTTTTTTATATTGATTATTCATAAGTATTTCTCATCTGTAAAATAAAACGTTGCATCAGCATTGATTAACAGCCATGTTAGCATTTTCTTTCCTAATTTTGACAGGACGAATTCGATCCCATTACATAAAAGAAAAAAAAAAGGTTATTACCATAAAAAAACGTCAAATTGGTACACCTGTGATAAATTTATTCTCCATTAATTTTCGTTAAATTTTATCGTCAAATTACTGAGTTAGATGACACATGACAATTGTCGAGCGTATACGTTGCCCTCTTTTTGTTACAAGTGTGTCAATTTGGGACTTTTTGTGGTATTAACTCAATTTAACGAAAACTAACAAAAAGTAAATTTGTTACTTGTATACCGGTTTGAGATTTTTTGAGGTAAAAAAATTAATTTAGGATAAATTTATCACAGTTGTACTAGTTTGGGATTTTTGATAGTCAAAAAAATAATTTAATGTAAATTTATCACAAGTGTATCGGTTTGAAATTTTTTGGCGATCAAAGAAATAATTTGACAGTTTAAAATTTTTCGTAAAATTAACTAAAAAAAAAAAGCTCAACGACCTATTATTTGAAAATGTTTGGACTTCTGATGCACTTCTTCCTTAATTTGTTTTTTGTTTTTTTTTTTTGCATGCACGTCCTTATTTCCTGTGATCTCTTTTCACTTTAATTAACAAACGAATATTCATTCAAGTACATAGTGCACAACACCAAATAACAACAACAGTCCACCACATTATTTCAAATCGGAGTCGGAACGATGACTACGCACGATATTTCACCTTTCGAATTTTCTCTTTGGTCTGCAAATCCTTGGCATTGTTAGGGACAGAAACGTAGTAATTAGGCGATCTGTGCTACAATTTTTTTTTTTTTGTTTTCAGTCCAAAGTTTCCAAGGACTTCCACATATCATTTTCGACGCAATTATTCCAATTACAACAAAAGCAATATTTAACTAATGCCGACACCGACACCAGATGAATAACAGAACGAATTCGAAAATTCTACCGACCGCGCCAAAAGAAAAAGAAAAAGAAACAATCTCGTTGTCTTAAAACTATGTCTGTAATTTTGGTCGAAACATTTGACAAATTCAACGATATTTAAAATTCCCCACAGGGAAAAAATAAAATAAAAAAGCCCAAAATATTCCAAACTGAAAAGGACAGGGCCCCGATCGACCCACCAAGTGCGTGGGCGTGCGAATTTCCACATAAGCCCTCCGAAAATGCCCAAATTACCACATGTACCCCCGCGCTTTGGAAAAGTTGCCCAAGAGAATTCAGAAAAACAGAGTCGCCAACAGCAAAGAGACGCCCCACGCCGCCTCGCGCACGTTCAAGCCCCTGCGCGAACCGCCGTTCCCCGGTGTATCCACCACCGTGACGGGAGGAGAATTCGCCGCGTCTGGGCCGGGAGGCTCGGCGTACGGGGGCGGCGGCGGCTGGTTGAGGCTCGGCGGCAGGCCGGAGCCGTGCTTGACTTCGATCTCGAACCTCATCCCGTTCTGGCACTGGACTCCGTAGTCGGCGTCGGAGAAGAAGTAATTCGGGCCCTCGAGAGTCAATGGGACCGCCACGGTCAGCGCCTCCCCGAACTGGTCGCTGCCTCCGTCGTACTGGAAGGTGTCGTTGGACGCGTCGTCGATGTTGCAGGCCTGGTAGGTCGTGAGGTTGTAGGTCTGGATCACGGTCATGTTCGTGTTCGTGTCGAATACTGCGGACAGATCGCCAAATCAGGAAACTAACAGATTCGGAAATCCATCAACCGAGTGGTTCATGACAAATCAGCCGAAATTAGCAACAATCGAAGACGAGCTTTGACCTAATCAGCTGAGCTCGAGCGAAAAAGCATACATTCATGGATTAATAAGCGCTGCGGATTTTCAAGAGAGAGTTTGAGTAATGAGGAGGTGCTTACGGAGATAGTCGCCGAGGTTGAAGGTCTGAGAAGCGGCCCAAGCGGAGTAGTTGGCAGAGGTGGCGTTGGTGGTCTCAATGAAGAACCAGCCGGAGTTGCCGCCGACGGTATAGTTGGTGTACGCGGCGACGGAGGAGGCAGCGGCGATCAAGAGGCAGAACGCGATGGCCGTCAGATTTGTTGTAGCCACGGCCATTGCGAGGCGTCTGATCTGGCGACTTTTGGGCAGGTCACTACTTGTCTTTGTGGGTCTCTCTCTGGAGAAACCCTCTCTGAGTTGACTTTAAGAAGGCGCTGGGATGAGCAGTTGTTGACTGGCGTGCTGGGTTGGGCCACTGTCGTCCATTTATTATTTGTAGGCACCCGAGTTCGTGGGATCCTTACAGATTACAATGACTTACGACGCTGCATTTGATGGTCCGGATTTGAATCGAATAGAATAGAATAATATTTGATTAAAAATCCTTCGGATTATCTTTTAAATTTTGTAAAATCTTATTTTATGTTTGGTAGATGCCGAATGGAATATGATATCTTTTGAATTTTGTAAAATCTCATCATATGTTTGGTATATGCCGAATGGAATAGGATATCACGTCAACTCTCCTCTCTCTCTCTCTCTCTCCGCCTTGCAATTTGCAATTCTTGGATCCGACAAACGAGGGAGCATCGTTTCGAACCCGCTTCATGCACTCCCTGGTCCAATACGACGATGCCGAGGAGGAGTTGCTAGATTTGGGGAAAGAGAAGATTGAGTGGGTTAAAGAGAAGGTCTCTGAGAAGGTAGTGGGGGTGGTGCCATCTCAGAGAAGGTAGTGGAGGATGTGGAAAGTGATGAGGGCGGTAAAGATTGGGAGGACGATACGAGCGATGAAGATTGGGGAGCGCAGAGAAAAAGATGGTGGAGGACACTAAGGATGAGGATATGGAGGTGGGGTTCACCGATGGACTCCGCCATAAGAGTCGTTGTCAAGATCGTCGTTGGAGTCGTCCTCCTTCTCGTCATCGGAGTCGTCGCCGGTCCCTTCGCCGCGAGCAGAGATGCTCTCGAGGTCATCGTTGGAGGTCAGGGTGCTGTCCTGGGTGTCGGCAGAGATGGACGAGGGAGGAAAGGGTGAGGCATGGTCGTCGAGGGTGAGGCATTTTTTATCCAATCCGAGTGTATTCTATCCCCTCCCCCGAATTTCTTATACGGTGTTTTATTTGAGTATAACCGGGTTTATCCGGTCCGAACGATATTGCCAAACGTCGGATAAGATACTTTGTTGTCCTATCTGGGCCCAAATCCAGACCACCAAACGCAGCCTGAATGTCATAATTTATGTACAGCGTTTACTTGAGTACCATAACTTTCTTTTTACTTACTTGAATGCCACATCTGAGTAAAAACATTCAGTCAAGTGTTAATTCAGGCAAAAATCATTCACTTGAGTGTCATTTCCGACATAGACTTTTATTATTATTATTATATTTATTCTTTAATGAAACGTTCATTTAAAAAAAATTAATACTTTCTGACATTTTTTTCTTATTTTTCATCTGTTTTGATATTTAAAAAAAAAAAATTGTGCCTTTTTCCCCTTTGGCTGGCAAGGGCCACCGGCAACCTTCGTCGGCCACGGGCGAGCAACCCAGGGGACAGCGTCGGTTCGCCCTGGCCTGTGGCGGCCGCCTACGTGGGCGCGAGGGCCCTCGCCTAGACAGCCCCTCTCTCTCTCTCTCTCCCCGTCGATTCGTCTGGTCCAGCCCTCGATTTCTTCATCTCCAGCACATCGAGTTACATCCTCTTTCTTTTATACCAGCTTGAGAATCGCGTCGGGCGAGGCTTGATTTCGAGATCGTGTTCATCTGGGGTCTGTGAAAGAGAAAGAACAGAGTTGCGGAGGTTCGACGGGCTGGCGGGTTTTGAGGGCTTGTAAATGGCGAATCTGCCACGTATCCGCCGGGTGAAAGACGCTGCCTTTGTTCAATCGGTTCTGCTGGAGTTCGAGCGTTGTCACAATCAAGCTTGCGTTTCAGTGAAGCTCCTGCGCCAAAATCGAACCCAAAATCAGAATCACCCCCAAATTGGAACAAACCCTAGAATGTCCATACTCGCTTGTTTTTCGAGACAGATAGAGGCGAAATACAAAAACATGTTGCAGATGTGTCTCCGAGACCATGGCAGCAGTCGCGAGGTCCAGCGAAGGCCCCTCGCCCGTGGCCAGCAGGGCCATGAGGGCCCTTGCCCGAGGCCATGATGGTCGTTGCCCAGGGCTATCGTGGCCTGAGCCGGCCCTCACTCTTGGGTCGCCGGTGGTGGCCGGCACCAGCGACTCTCCTACTTCTGTTTTGCAAACAGTGAGAGGTGAGAGAGAGAGAGAGCATCGGAGCCCTGCTACCAAAACCAAGAAAGAACAAAAAAAGAAAAGAAAAGAAAACTTGCAAAATAAATAAATAAAAAATGAAAAATTCCACATATACATTAAAATATTTTAAAAAAATCATCGTGATGCTGCAACGTCAGTTTTTCCGGCGTCCACGTCAGCTTTTCCGCCGTCCATATAAGCTATAGCACTTAAGTGGTCAATTTTTGAAAGTTATGGCATTCAAATGAGCAAAAAGAAAGTTATAGCACTCAAGTGAACTCCGTACAAAAGTTATGATATTTACGATATACTAATTCCCAATATTTTCGAAGCAGAAATCCATTTAGTAACGTAAGTTTTGAGCAAAATTTTATTTGATTACATAATTTTTTATTTTAATTTTTGGAGAATTGTTTTTGCTCCAGAAGTAGTTTTGAATCTATTTGAGAAAGCAAAAAAAAAAAAACTTTTCTCCGGAAGCTAGAATCAGAAAAAGATAATCAACGCCCATGAAATTGGGTTTTTGACATTTGTACTGTACTTTTGTTATTAGTATTTGAGGATTTCCTCTATGGTCTCTTCTAATGTGATGTTGTATTTGAGGATTTCAATTATTTAAATATCAGGATTTGCTATTTTGGCTCTTGTAATGTGATGTTGTATCTTAGGATTTGGATTTCCTGCTAAGGATTCTTGTAATGTGATGTATTTCAGGATTCCCATTCGTTCTATTTGAGGATGTCATAAGTTGGCTTTTCCAATGTTATGTTGGGTTACGATATTTCTATTAATTATGCCTGAGGATTTCCCATTTTGATACTTGTAACGTGACGGTGTATTTCAGGATTTTTTTTTTATCTTTTAATATAATTTTCCCCATAAAATTGGTCCCCATTTGCATAAAATAGTTAAATGATAAATTATACTTAGACTTTCCTTGAATAACATGCATTTTAGGTTAGGATCAATAATTTTTCGTAGATGATTTTGCGCTAATTGTGTTTCACAAGTAAATTTTTTTAAACAATTACCAAATGAGTTTATGTTCAAGAAGTAAAAATTTTATCCTATTATCAAACACGTTTCTCTGATCAGAAATTTAGAAGAAACAGAAAAACTAACTTTTGGCTAAAAGTTAATTTCTAAAGCTGTTGCCATGTGCGCCGTAAGTTACCAAGGCCGAATGTCGATCACCCTTCGCTTCTTCGTTTGACGAATAAACAAGAAGTAAGCACTCTTCTCTAGGAAATCGAGGTAGGGGAATTGATTAATGCCCTCAAGACCGGATCGTGCATCGACAGATATAGTCAAACGCTGGACGAACTTCATGCTGTTTGAGATGTAACAAACAATCCTTAGAGGTGGTACTATTTTATTCTCAAGGTCAAAAACCAACAATGGAAGGGAGGTAGGACAGATGGGATTGCACGTAGCAAGCACCATCCAGGATTGAGTCGTAGATGAACCCCAAAAACAAAGAATAAGCAAATCTCCCAAATGCCAAACACATGACTAGTTCAATCACATTCAGATCACTTCCTGTTTGTATCGGTAGCTCAACTTGCCAAGGAAAGTCGCATGTTTCACCTGAAAAATCAGGGGACTTGTTCATTTTGAAACACCATCGGAGCTGCAGCGTTTGTCACGATCGATTCTTCCGTGAAGGGCTTGGCTTACCCCTTCCCTTTTAACCTCAGTCAGTACTTCCTTGTGATGACGAGGCCATAATGAAGTGAAAGACCCAGAAAATGGACAGAGTTCACACAACTGATCGGTTGATCTCCATATATACAGCTCAGAATGAACTCGTCACAAGCACATGTATATTCATTGAAACTTCTTAAACCACCCAATTCAGGCCGTCTAATCTACTCAGGGAAGACAAATCATCATGCTTTGCCATCTTCAAGCAAAGCATATACCGATAAAAATCCTCGGAATTCTTCAATTAAGTTGAAAAGACTTGGATCGACAGACGGAAGTTCCGAAACCTTTTTGGCAATTACTCGAATCAGATGGTAAGTATGGAGAACATTTTGCTTCTGCAATATATTATTTCATGAGCAAGCATTGTTACACAGAAAGAAGACTGCAGAACTGTGGTGGTACAAATACAAAAGGCCTGCATGATTTGATGATGGTTTTCCTTTTTCGTTTGAGTTCTTCTACGACATATACAGCGTTAACAAAGGTGAACTTAAGTCTCCTGTCTGCGGGTGACGGCAACATGGAGACCTCCATCGATGTGAAGATTGATCATTGTTCTGTACTTGACAGGTTTCTTTTTGTCAGCCAATTTGAACGTAAAACAGCTCAGCAACACGGCGGAGAATATCTTCATCTGCCTATAAGCGAATTCTTTACCGAGACAAATCCTTGGTCCAGCCTGCTCAGCAGCAATAGAGGCAGGCTAAGATAAACGAAATTCAATGGGAAGAAAAAAAAAAGAACTGGGTTGCTACTTGCTATAGGTTGATATTCGAATATTCTGTTTCCATAATCTGAGAGAACTTGAATGTAGATGTTCATTTTGAGATGAAGAACGTATATGGAGAAGAATGAACAACATGGTGCACGTATTTTGTTCCTATCCAAATTACTTAATTCTGGCAATGCACCAATATAAAGGTCAAACTGAAGGTGCATGCAGCGAATGAAGGTCCAGCCCAGGTCAATGCCAAAGAATTTGAGTTTCATTTTTTTTTTCTGACCTGAAAAGCTGTAAACTTGAAAGGGCTTTCGGGCTGGAATGCTCCATTTGAATCCAGCCATCTCTCTGGACGAAAATCTTCTGCATCATCGCCCCATATGAATTTCATCCTACCCATTGCATACGGCTGAAAGGATACCACGTCTCCTTTTCTTACACTGAACCCATCTGGGAAAACATCATCAGAAAAGCAAATTTTCGCGTCCTGATTGAACAATAATCTCAAAATTTATTAGCAAAGCCAACACATAGATCTAAATTCAAAAGCGAAGCGATAAAAACTGTAACAAAATCAAAGAATTAAGATCACAATAGATTATGAAAAGAATTATAACTGACTATCTAAGTTATAATTTTCTATGTCGGGGTTTGAATGCATTTTGTACTAGCTAAGGTGGAGGGAAGTGCTGCAGCTTGAACGTGGGTCTACTTCCTGAAGAAAAATGGCCTTTACCCAGTGAGCCAACCTTAAAATTTCAAAGCTAATGTGACTAACCCCTAAAAATCAATAACTAAATTTAGGATCAAAGCTTTCCATGGACTGTGGAGAAAGAAAAAATCAAGATATTCCTCACCACTGGAAGTGCAGGATAGAGCCGGAGAGTTTCTGTTATCGTTGCATGGAGGTAATGCATCTTTTCTAGAGCCTCTTCACCCATACTCGCAGCAAAACTGGCAAAATCTGAAATCTCTTTGACATTGCTCATTTGTCTTACTTCTTGCGCAACCTTCTCTTGTATAATGGGATATTTGCAGAGCATGTAAATGAACCAGGAAAGCGTGGCGGCAGTTGTGTCTTTGCCGGCAATAATGAAGTTGAGTATTATATCCCGCAAGTATGTCAGGTCAGTCTCTGTCACTTGGAGAAACCTAGACAATATGTCTTCTTTCTGCATCTGCAAGATCCATGCACATTCTATCATGACATTTCCATAAAAAAATGTAGCCACAGGATTGTTAACTTACAGAAGGATCGTCTGTCGAATTGTGCATTTGCTTAATCTTCCTCCTAATGAGCTTATACACAAAGTTGTCAATTATTCTGATGTTCTTCTTCAGTGCTGCTTCTGATCCAATATTCAGAAAGTTCTTAATCTTCCAGAAGACATCAACATATCGCCACAGGGTCAATGCACTTGCATCATCAAAAGCACTACTGAATTCAGCACCCTCTTCACTTGTTCCACACATGCTATCCAGTTCAACTCCAAACGCAACTTTAAATATGGAATCCAGAGTTGACTTCATAAATAAATCCTGCACAAAACATCTCATTACATGATGAAGAAATTACAACAAGATTAGCTAAGTCATATTAAAGAATGCAAAATTTACCTGTATATCAACAATTTGGTTAGCACTTGCGGCTTCAGACAATATATTTGCTAACTTAGCAGCATTTCTTCGGAAGACTACACTGCTGAAGTCTCTCAACACTTTTGTGGAGAACTCATAGCTTGACACTTTCCTCTGCTGGCGCCACTTATCACCATCGACTGTGAAAATTCCATCCCCTAATAGATCCTTTAGAAGGCTGTAATTGTACCATCCCTGCGCATGGTTTTAAGTCATATCATGCAATCCTCATACTTGGGCTTGTGCACTAAAATCTCTATGAATAACCAGCTTTTTGTCATCCGACTCTCTCGCAGCTCATTTGATATCCAGAAAGGACATCCACGAATACTTTGTTATGACAATTCCAGGTTTAAAAGCATAACTATTAAGTAGATTTCTTGGGTGAATGAAATCCACAAAATTCTAGAACCCCATTAGCCAATGTAATCTCATATTCTTTTCTACTGGTAAATTGAACACTAACGGATTGTCTGGCTTCTGCTTGGGTATCGTCACTGCTATTAGTTAACAAACAGCAACTACAACTAGCTAGCTACCCAGCATGCCACAAACTTCGGCTGGCAACACCGACATTTCACAGTGGCCACCAGCTCTAAATGGAATTCGCCCACCCACCCCATTAAAAGAACTAAACCACGCAGGCTGCCATGCAAAATATAAGAATCCAACTTTCTAGCACCACCAGCATTGCAAATGGATAACCTGTCACTGGGCCATCAACACCAAATGGCAAGAATTGATGTATTGATGTCGGTTTTAGTATGGTAAACATGTTCGAGACATTATCAAATATTCGAAATGCATGTCCGTCCGTATTATCAAAATGATGCAACCAAAATCCCACTAGCAGGAAATTAATTACTAGGATTGAGATTATATTCTTATCAACAACCCAAAATCAGAAGATGTAGTTCAGCACAACCACATAGCAGATATATAACGAGACAAATCGAAACTCTGAAAGGGGTACGAGACAGTGAATACTTCTTCCATCTTTTTCACTAAAATCCAAGCCATACATGGTCATTGACGCAGGCACTTTGACTATAGTCACCCAGTCGTTTGGATCAATAGATGCAGAGTGAACTTTATTCCCCCCAAGGAAAAAGAGCCCCATTGCGTCTTCTCCTATAGGAACTCATAAGCACTTTATAAATCCATCATCAACCCCAAACCCCAACTTACCTTGCCATAATTCTTAAAGTTGGTCTTGAGCATGTACTCCACGTTGGCCGGGTCAGAGGTGTAAACCTCGCTCCTGAGAGGGCTGAGCAACCTGTAGGTCCTGTGCTTGCCGGCGAGATCGGTCATGTAGTGGTGCAAGCGACGGAAGTTGAGGAGCTGGTTAAAAACCGTCCCAGCGACAGGGTGGTACCTCTTGGCCTCCGCCGTCGTCTTGCTCCGATTCCGCTTCAATGTTCTCGCGAAGAGGTGGGCGCAAGCCAGAGCCAAGACCAGAGCAGAAGCTGTGAAGAAGATTGGGTCGGAGAAGAAAGCCGGGGTCATGTTTGGAGTGGGCAGCGGAGGAGACAACGATCGGGGGTCACCGGGATTTCTCGTGCTATTCGTAGGCTGTGTTCAGTTGGACGAGAAGCCCCGACTGTGGTGAGAGTGAGAAGTCAACCTATTGCATAATTTGGTCTCCTTTCAGGCAGAGAGGGGAACAGAGAAACTCGTTGCACATCGAGATATGTACAGTTGTACGATTGGGAAACATTATTGTTGTAAGATGGAAAGATTATAACGGCCCATTGCCTCCGAGAATCAATGGTCCAGGATCAACACTTATCCGATCCTGACTCATGCTTGTTCGGATGGACGGATGGATTTGGCCGGCTCGAGAATAGTTCGCCCCCAAATTAATTAATTGTCATGCAATATAAATTTAATGATCCAGGATTAACACATACCCGATCCTGACTCGTATTGCCAAATTGGGATGAGAGCACGGAGAGTTAGCGAGTGCGAGACCTGATGAGGGCGAAAGAGAGTCGTAATGATGGGTATATCTATATTAATTGGGTTTCACCAATTCAAAACTCATTCATAACCCATTTACTTAATATAATTAATTACAGGACAACTCAGCTCATCATGGGTTAACAAATGAGCTTATGATCTGAGTTGACATGTTGCCGTGGAATCACCCACGCTCGGCATATGTTTATAAGGCACGCTCTTGTAATGGATATATCCAAATCACGATATTTCGAAGCTGAATTATTGTGAATGTAGATAAGCGAATCGATAAAACAAACGGAATGAAGAAAAAAGAAAATCTGACATCGGATTTACATGATTCGATCCGAACATCGGAACCTACGTTCATGGGGAGAGCAACACGGAATTTCAATATAGAAATAAGCCATACAACGGAGATTACAATTACTCGAGCATTCAAATGCACTTAGTGTTTCCAATAACTCAGACAATGTTTAGATCCTCACAATTTCGAGTGAATCCCGCTCAACGAATTACACATACTCTACTAATAAACATTTAACTGGCTGAATCAATCTTCTCCTACCGAGAGCTCCTAAGGTTTCATTAGGTAAGCTATGCGTTTCTCACTTCTAAGAGCTCTCTTTATACTAATAAGTCCCGACATCGTTACCCTTCTTCTATCTTTTTTCTTTTTGTGTGTGCGGCATTTTATAGAAAGGATGAGAGCCTCACATGATCTCATGCTTCATCCGTGTTTGGGGACTCCTTTAATTACTATTTTTAAGTTTTTGATGGGCAAAAAGACTCCACAAATGTTAGTATTTGTGTACGGCGCTCATTTTAGCATCAATATTTTTTTTTATCACTTAAGTGTCAAATCAGAGAAAAAATGATTACTTAAGTGCCAATAACGAGAGATTCCGACCAAAAAATATACTTGACATTTATATTCAAAACGTCTTAGTGCTGCGCTATTTATAAGTTTACATGACAATTTTTCTTAAAAAATATCAGTCCACTGTAGGAAATTTTATTTGAAAAAAGTCTATGTGGAAATTTTTATTAAAAATTCAATCTTAAAATGAAAAATAAGTTAAAAATAAAAATTTAAAAAAATCGACAGCTTTTTTATTTTAATTTTTTTTATTTAGCTTATTTTATAATTTTTTATTTTCCATTACAAATAAGTGAGTAAATTTTTTTTTTTTTTTTGCAGATAAAAGTGATGGAGATTGCATTATCATTTTGTAGATACAAATGCTGAAGTCCTGATGCTCTTTTTAGCGGGCAATTTTCCAAATTATTTTTTAAAAAAAAATATTTACCAAATTGGGTGCCACTCGGCAATTGGGCCGCCGAGCGGCACCCAAAACAGGGACTTGGGCCCCAATCGGTGGCCTAATTGCCGATTGAGGCCGATTTTTTTTTTCAATGGATTCGTCTCGAAAAATTATGCGAAAAAAAAAATTTGTTCCAAATGGACACCCGAGCGATGAGATATACCCTTTCAAAGTATTATTCCATCGGATTTTTAAAACTTTACTAATTTAAGCATCCATTTAAACGAGTAAATTATAAAAGTATCAATTAAATAATAAATTATATTGAAATTACGTAAACTTTGAGGAAAAGAAAAGCATTACATAATTCATATTCCACCATTAAAATTGACTTTTGATTTATATTTTTTATAAAAGTTTTCAATTGATGCCTAAATTATTAATAAAATTTCAATTATATTTTATTATTTAATTGATACTTTTATAAAAAAATATAAATTAAAAGTCAATTTTAATGGTGGAATATGAATTATGTAGTGCTTTTTTTTCCCTCAAAGTTTACATAATTTCAATATAATTTATTATTTAATTAAAAACTTTTATTAAAAATATAAATTAAAAGTCAATTTTAATGGTAGAATATGAATTATGCAGTGTTTTTTTTCCTCAAAGTTTACGTAATTTCAATATAATTTATTATTTAATTGAAAACTTTTATAAAAAATATAAATGGATGCCTAAATTATCAAAGTTTTAAAAATCCGATGGAATAATACTTTGAAAGGGCATATCTCATCGCTCGGGTGTCCGTTTGGAACGAATTTTTTTTATTTCGCATAATTTTTTGAGACGAATCCATTGAAAAAAAAAATTCGACCCCAATCGGCGGCTCAATTGCCCATTGGGCACCCCAATTGCCCCAATCGGCAATTGGGCCGCCGATTGAGACCGAAGTCCCTATTTTGGGTGCCGCTCGGCGGCCCAATTGCAGAGTGGCACCCAATTTAGTAAATATTTTTTTTTAAATATTAAATTGGTAAATATTTTTTTTAAAAAAAAATTAATTTGGAAAATTTCCCTTTTTAACTATTGTTTAACTATTTTTATTTTTTTAGTTTTTAGCTTATTTTTTATTTTTTTAATACTAGGTGGAATTTTTTTGGTAAGTTTTGGTTTTTTTATTGCTTGCTAGAATTCTCCGGGGAGTCACATAAAATTTTCGATGATGCTCACTAGAGTTGGTATTCAAATAATCATTTTTTGGAAAAATTGACAATTCAATACACAAATATTGATACTTGAGGTGGCACTCTATTTTTTTTTTTTTGTGATCAAAAAGTTAATTTAAAGTAATTTTTTTTGTGTGTATTAATTTGGGATTTTTGACAGTAATTTTTTTTTTCGATCAAAGCAGTAAAAAAATAGTTTTTTATTTGCGCATGTCAAAAAATAATTTGAATTATCATTTTTCCAGAAGGTAGTTTAATTGAATTTGCTCGTTTTCTACGGGAGCACTACAAACAGACACCTTCCTCGAATCAAAGCACTTCGTCGCGAATTCTTCAATGGACCCACAATTTTACGTGATTCCTCTCTCTCGATTGATTCAATTCTACACAGTTTAATCCGCTTCCCGCAGAAATGAGCTTCCTCCGAGGGTTCATCGAATCGCTGGGCTCGATCTTCACCGACGGCGACTCCGCGTACGGGTCGCACCAGCGGCCGCAGCAGCAGCATCCGGACTCTACCTTCTCCGATTCTCCGTCCATGGACGCCGGCGGCGCTGCGGCCGCGACCTCGGTTTCGAACGAGCGGACGGCCTACAAGCTCAAGGGCTACTTCGATTTGGCCAAGGAAGAGATCGCCAGAGCGGTTCGAGCCGAAGAGTGGGGGCTGGTCGACGACGCGATCGTTCATTACCGGAACGCCCAGCGCATACTGCTCGAAGGCAGCTCGACCCCGATGCCTTCGTATATCAGCTCTCGGTATACCCGTTGTTGGAGTTTAAGCGCGGTTTCTTGTACTTGGAGTTGCTTTTTGCTTGACGACAGTATGGTTTGCCTTTTGGATTGATTGGCTCCATTTTTACCTGGATAATTTAGCTAATTTTAGCTCCTAGAACTATCTCCTTGAAGAATTTAGCTTGCTTTAGCTACTAGAATTATCTTGTTTGAGTGATGGTTGGAGTACGCGCTCGTGCATTCGTGATTCCCCCTAAAGCCTTGTATGTGCTCTGAGTGAGGTGATTGGACCATATCCATATTGAATATCGGCTAGTAATATCAGGAGAAGTATACATTTTCAATGAGCTGCTATATATGCAATTATGCCGTGTTTGACTTTGCCCTAATTCAGCAACCGGCATGATGTCTGTGGAGTAGTAGAGTAGTGCTAGTTGGGAAGTGTTCCTTGCAGCAAATTAGTATAGAAGAGTTCTTGTAGTACATAATCTACAAGAAGCTCATGAATAAAGTCTTCTTGAATGGAGATAAAATTGTTATGGCTTTTGCATGTGAAATAAATGAAACTAATTAAAAGAAAAAGATATTGTTTTATAACTCAACAGAACTGAATCTCACTGAGAAAGTGGAATAATACTAAATCGTATGCAAAAGAGGCACATCATGTCTATAAGTTTGGAACAAAATTGGGGAAGTAACTTCTCCATTTGATTTCAGTAATTTTTTCTTTTGTTTATTTTCTCCTCCCATCAAGGATATTAGTTGTACTCATGTATTTGTCTAATTACCAGGTTGACGTTTTTTCTGTAGGGAGCAAGAGAAGGTAAAATCCTACCGACAGAAGATATCAAAATGGCAGGATCAAGTCTCAGATAGATTGCAAGCTTTAAGTCGGAGAGCTGGTGTGTTGAGTACTTTTTATGAGGAAAACTGTTGCCATTCATCTGTCGTTTCTTTTTCTCTTTCATCTCTTACTTGTTCTTTGTCTTTCTCAAACAGGTGTTGCATCGACAAGTAAGGTGTGTCTACTGTTGCATATATAGCTCTTCTAGATTTCTTCTTCAAGAAAACTCAGTCAGCATTGCACCACGGATGCCAACTGAAGATATCAATTGTGAATGGAATCATTACCTCAGAGAATTACAAAACACATGAGTTGAGTTATAAGTTTCGACACAAATACCTGTAAATGACATTTCGTAACATGACAGACATAGGTCACGTGTCATAACATGATCCATATAGGTTAAATTGAATAATTGCTTAATAACTATGCATGCTAGTCTTTTTCTGGCTACTTCCTCTAGATAATTTTCTCTGCAATGTTTTTGTCTTCCATTTGAAAATTAAAAGACCTTTGTTCCCTGTTGTTATTTTAACTTCAATATGTGTCATGCATCATTCATCCAAAAGGAAGACATCCTCAGGCGATTGAGCTAGTTAATGGATACTTTTAGTTCAATTATTTTTCTAACTTGTATGCAGAGCACCTTAACTAATGCTCGTGCTGCTCCAGTGTTGTCAACGGCATCAAATGGACTTAGGTATGCAATTCAAAATTCTCCTCCTCCTGGTAGAAACAATAGACTAGTGAGGAATCAGACAGAGAAAGTTGCTAGTGCAAAACCGGTGCAGGAATCTGGTAATGGTTATGAAGCAAAACTGGTCGAAATGATAAATACTGCCATAGTGGATAGAAGTCCATCGGTCAAATGGGAAGATGTTGGTAAGAACTTATGATTTAATTAATTTCTCTATCTTTGAACGTTGCTACTATCTTGAGTGATGTGCCAATTGAAGTTTGTTTCAGCTGGTCTGGACAAGGCAAAGCAGGCTTTGATGGAAATGGTTATTTTGCCGACAAAGAGAAGAGATCTGTTCACGGGTCTGAGAAGGCCAGCCAGAGGTAGTATTTCATCTGATATATGTAGATGTTCTTGTATAATCAACTTGTGACCTCCCAGAATTTGTCTAATGGGTGAATACTGTGGACTTTATCTACAGGTCTGCTCTTATTTGGTCCACCTGGTAATGGAAAGACCATGCTTGCCAAAGCAGTCGCTTCAGAGGCAGAGGCAACATTTTTTAACATTTCTGCTTCTTCCTTAACATCAAAAT
Organism: Rhodomyrtus psidioides; assembly: GCA_021437785.1. Lineage (NCBI taxonomy): Eukaryota > Viridiplantae > Streptophyta > Magnoliopsida > Myrtales > Myrtaceae > Rhodomyrtus > Rhodomyrtus psidioides. The sequence goes on along the minus strand of JAILYB010000071.1, from coordinate 2,943,508 downwards.
GGGTTAGCTTTTCACCTGGATTCTCTTTATATACCCCTAAATGTATTAAGTGTTTGACTATACTTTTGTGATTGATGTATTAGGTGGGCGAGGGTGAAAAGCTTGTGCGGACTCTCTTTATGGTTGCTGTCTCCAGACAGCCATCGGTTATATTTATTGACGAAGTATGTTAAAGACTCTACAGCCTTTGAAAGTAAATAATCTGCCTTGTCTGTTTCTTCTTGTTCTTCCTGTTCATACATTTGTAATTTGGACAATAGCAAATCAAAAGGCAGATAACTTCTAATTGAAGGAAAAAAGCTGCATGAGATTTCGTACTTTCGTTTGAAGGCCGAATACCATATAAAGCGAATAATGTTGCTTTGCTTAGTCTTTCGAATTCTTAATGTGTTCATGGGAATGGCCTCTATCACAGCTTTTCTCCTTTTTGCGGGTGTTTTTTTTCTGTGTTCCTTTTTTTAGGGTGAGGGGGGAGGGACTCGTGGAGTGTTCAACCCTTTCCAAAGGCTATTCATCTTAAGCACTGCCTCATTTGTTGATTTGCAATCTCTTTATGGGTCATCAGACATTTAGCACCATTGGCAGTATTTCAACATCAACAACACTTTTATCCCAAACTAAATGGGGTCGGCGGTCGATGAACCCCAAAGATTCATAAAACCATTGGCATTATTTAGGATAAACAATTATTGGTGGCTGTAATGTGGGCTTTTGTTGGCTTTTTGCGTGGTGATGCCTTTGGTTTGACCCTTGGATCTGATTTATTCATGAGAACTTGTTCAATGGACCTGGTTTATGTTGTCTGATTTGTTGGATATATTCTATATTTGCATGGTGACATTATTGAATTCAAGTCAACTGAGGAATTGATATTTCTCAATTCTCAACAGATTGATAGCATAATGTCTACAAGATTGGCAAATGAGAATGATGCTAGCCGGCGATTGAAATCAGAGTTCCTAATACAGTTTGATGGGGTTACCTCTAATCCTAACGACTTGGTGATTGTCGTTGGTGAGCTCTGAGTCTTAATTGAATTAGTTTTTCTCCTTCCAGTTTTTTGGGCGAAGCTAATGTCTTCTGCTATTACATCTGTTTTCTTTTGGCCATACCACAAACTTAAATGCAATTATTTCCTGATGCTTGTCCTCATTGATGTAGTCCAGCGAAGGTGTACCTCCTTAATTTTGTCAACTGATTCATGAACATTCTGTAAATAATGCAACAATTGTTGGAATGTCAAAACGGCTTGGACTTTACCTCTTTGCTATGATTGCTTCCAGAAAATTTCCGAGCTAAAGACTTCTTTATCCCTTGGACCAGTCGAGGACATGGTTCTCGCTTGTATTTTGATATTTAAGGCCTTCCGTGTGCAGAGATCCATACTGCCTTTAGAATATATAACCATGTAACGCACCAGTTTGAGAGGACATTATCGTGTATATTTGGAATTGGCTATCTGATATCTGGGTGACTCCTTGAAGTTGATGGCAATTGAACTGCTGCATTTAAGATGTATGATTGAATTGTGGGGCTCGGTTCTTTTCACTTTACTAGCACGACGTGTCAAATGCAGGTGCTACGAATAAGCCACAAGAATTGGATGATGCTGTTCTGAGGAGACTGGTGAGTAATTTTATCTTGGAAGAGCAGGAAAATAGTGGCAAAATTGACTCTAGTCTGCGATGACTCCTATGATCACTTGCAGTATTTTGTGCTTCTGAGGGTAATTGCTAACTTATATATGCTCCAGTGTTTGGATGTGATGTGACTGGTTGTACGGTCGTCTTCCTTTGCCGTAGTCATTATTGACATCGAAGTCTGCATTTCTGCTTCTTTATTAAATGGCATTTTTGTCTTTTTGGTAGTCATGATTGACATGGAAGTCTGCATCTGTGCTCTTTTATTGAATGGCATTCTGACTTTTTGGTTAATGCTCATTGTCATAGCGAATGCATAGTGAATTGCAATTCCAACTGTTATTCTATGCTTTTGGGATATGGAATAGGAAGAATCTTGACATGATAATAAACTTTTACTGCTTTTGGTTGAGTTACTGGACTGATTTTACTCTGAAATTTGAAAATAAACAGGTGAAGAGAATCTACATACCACTACCAGATGAAAAAGGCAGGAGACTTCTTTTGAGAAACAAACTCAAGGGCCAATCATTCTCATTGCCTAGTAAGGATGTGTTCCTACTCTGTTCTTTGCTAGATAGATGTCCCGTTTTAAAGAACTACATTATTTGTGTTTGTTGATTTGTTGGGGAAAGTGTCTAGACACCTTTTGCACTTTGAGCCATTTGTAATTTGAGTTTGTGATTTTTTGATTTTTTTGGGGTAAAAGAATCCTCTCCATAGTACAGGAGGTCAACTGATAGACAGAAACCATATATCTGATAGATAAAGAGGATGATCTTACATTCTGCCCAAAGTACAGGAGCTCAACTGATAGACAGAAACCATATATCTGATAGATAAAGAGGATGATCTTACATTCTGCCCAAAGTACAGGAGGTCAACTGATAGACAGAAACCAAATAGCTAATAGATTCAGAGGAGTAGTTTCTTTGTGGCACAAATAGCTTTGGGTGAGAGGTGCTATACTGTGGCCAGTGTGGCTGTTGGGAGAGGTCCTTGATGGTACAATTCTCGAATTACTTGGCTGAGCAGTTGTGGATGTATATTTTTTTTATTGATTTTGTCTTGGTGATGGAAATTTAGTCGGACTTGCCTTAAAAATTGGGAGATATAAAAAGGAAGGAGGGTTTCTTGCTTATTCTGGCGAATGGTGGAACTGCAAAGAATAGGTAGGACGCTCAGAAGAAGATAGATTCACCTTGGCTTAGTAATACTCGATTCCTGAACTTACCAATTAGCAACAATTAGGTCAGACAAGCTCAAAATGTGAACAAGGTCACCTGATTTCTATGATGGTACAGAGCCATAATTGGTGCCTGACGAAGCCAAAATTGCTACTTTACACCTTGTTTGTTTCAAACTTCTCTCTTTCTTTCTAATTTAAGCTCCTGGCAATCGCCCGCACTTCCATGATTATTTTAGAGAAATTCTTTTCGAATGATATTTTTTGATTTTTTTTTTGAGCTTTCAAATCTCTTCTGGCCTTTTGGGAAAAAAATATACCTGCTTATTCACTTACATGTATTCTCACTGTATCAGTCGCAAAAATAAGTATCTTGGTTTCTGCATTCGACGATGTATGCTATGTCATTAGAGCATTTTCTAGTTGACGTGCTGCTTTAATTTCTTTGCTGAAAGAAAGATTTACGTTCATATTATGTCACAGGTGGAGATTTAGAAAGACTTGCGAGAGATACAGAAGGTAAGCTCGATCTTTGCTCATGCTAGTCTGTGATACTGTGCGGTGTAAAGTTTGGTGCGATCCTCATTACTGCACGCCCATAAGATTAAAGTCAACTACAAATGTAGGGTATTCTGGAAGTGATCTGCAAGCCCTATGTGAAGAAGCTGCTATGATGCCAATAAGGGAGCTTGGAACAAATATTCTCAAAGTCAAGGCAAATCAGGTATTATAATCAAGCTACTTTCTACACTTATTCCGTTCTTGTGGGAACAAAGAAGAATTTGGTAAAAATTTAGCTTAAATGCAAATCAGGTAGTATGATCAAGCTACTTTCTACACTTATTTTGGCCATGTCTGAGTTATTAGGTTGTGAATTTTGGTTTTTCTGGAAATCCAGTTTGAAATTATAGTCCCATGGTTCAATCTATTTTGGAAACAAACCTAGTGAATTTTTTCTTGCCAGAAGAACATCTTTGGACTATATTCAATATTTGGGAGCTTAGAAATTAGCTTATCTATGGCTAACTGGGTTTTTATTGTCTCTTATCTTTTTTGACTTTCAGCTGCGGAAACTTGCACTAGTGATTCCTTACCCCCCAAAAAAAAAAACTTGCACAAGTGATTTGTCTTCTATTTAACGATCGAATTAAACTTTTTGTGTATGGTGTCACTCTGTAACACCTCAAATCTTCTAAAAGATGAAAATCTAAACTCAGTCATTTAAATATCTTTCTGATTATCAAAATTAGTATTTTGATAACTAAATGTAGGGATGAGCAAATGAACGGTTTTAAACAGTTAAAATGAACAGAACTGAACTGAAATTGTTTGGTTCGGATTGGATATGAGGACTCTTTTCAAAACTGTAAGTTAAACTGAATTGTTTTTGTAATTTTTCAGATTGGTTCATCGTATAATTTATTAGACATTCTACCTTAAGCGAAGATTACAGAGCTAATTAGTTATCAAAAGTTCTATTTGGTTAGGTTAGGTTTGGTTTGGTTTCAAATCCTTATTTGGTTGAAGTTTATTTTAGGTTTTCTTGAATTCAATTGGTTTGGTTGGTTCAGTGTGGATTCTAAAATGAACCAAACTAAATTATGCTCATCCCGTTGATAGACATAAGTTAGAAGCTGACACCTAGCTTCTTGCTTCTAGCTCCTAGTTTTATGCCAAATGCCATTAGTTGGGGGCGAAAACTCCCCCAATCACACACTAAACATTCTCATAGTGAACTGTCCTCCCTGATACAAATTTGGGCTTGGAACTCGGGATCCATAATGAATTAGCTGATAAGTAATCTTAGAAACTAAATATTACAAGCTTTCCAACATGTGAGAATCGGGCAAATTGAAGGTTTCACAGTGAAGTTATGTGTGTTCTGAGATGACTGCGTCTTTATCATCTAGCCATCGGGCAAATCAGTTGCCTGATTATAGGAGATCTCGCCTGACTATTGGGCGAGTTGCCTAATAAAAGGAGCATTATTGACTATTTGCTTCTATCCTGTCATCCTTGCACCCACCTTAGCCACATGACATCTCTTAATATCATTTGTTGCTGTTATCTGGTATTTGATTCCAATGAGGAGAAATCTGCAGCATTTATTTTCCAGTAAAATGCATCATGGTTGTGTTTATATTTTGTAAGGAGCACTGATTCATATTCTAGTTTCCACCTTTTTCTAAGGCAAAACCTTGGAAGTATCGGTGTTCGTGGAACATTGTGAATTTTAGTTCGATGTTTGGAGCTTTTCCATTTACTGCTGCATTTACCCGCAAAGGGCTTCTATGGATATAGTTCGAAATTAGCATTGAATTTGGTGTTTTAGAGTTCACCTGCAACTCCATGAAAATCTCTCATCATCTTGGTAACCTTTTGAAAATCTTGTTTCACATGATTGGTATTCTATTTTCACCAGGTACGGCCTCTTAGATACGAAGATTTTCAAAAGGCGATGACTGTGATTAGACCAAGCTTACAAAGAAGCAAGTGGGAGGAACTTGAGCAGTGGAACAAAGAGTTCGGCTCTAGTTAGAAGGTTTGTCTCGGTTCTTTGACGAACGCTTTGAGAAGCCAATGCAGATGCAGAGCTCAACTGGATTGTTCTCAGAGACGAGTAATATCGATAGATCAATTGACTTGTATATAAGTCACAATTCACATCGTGTACTCATTATTGTGTCGTGTATAAATCACAATTCACATCGTTAACTCATTATTGTATCGTGCTCTTCGGTTGAGCGATGTCGCATTATGTATATTATTCCGATTCTTTCGTATCGAAACATGGAAGTGATGCTCACGCTGTTAATCGAATCATTTGATTGTTCTGGTTTTTCCTTCCATAGTTTTTGATGGGAGCTTCTAATTTTGTTGGGGAAGAATTACAGTGCGTTCATTCATGGCATCTGAAAATATTAGCAATTTGCACATTTGATCGATCGCAACCTTGGTGACCTGATGGATTTTCATTTGAACTTTACAGCGAGATTGAGGAGTTGCACTAACCTTTTGTAGGCCAGTCAGAAGTTGGGCAAAGGGCCGAAAATCAGTTTTGGGATTTGGTTATGTTAATTTTATTTGACGCCTGTTTTAAGGTGCTTTGCTCTTTTACAAAAATTGTTTCTCTTGCGTGATTTTTTTTTTTTTTTTTGGTTTTTTTATTTCAAGACATGTAAAGCATATCCGATTAGGCAGAAGTGCGCCATCGCTAAAACGAAACGCTCAATGAAGTTATAATTAATGCACAATAAAAGTTAGTCACAAAAAACCAAGCAAATTTAATTTTAATTTGGACAATAATAATGTAGAGAATTATTGTGAAAATCGGACAAGACAATTATGAGCATGAGTTAAACTTTAATGTAGAGAATTATTGTCTTAAATGTAAGAATGATGCACGATGCATCTTTTTGGATTGAATCTTCACAAATTTTTCTTGGGATTTTTCAAAATGTGATTTTTAATTAGTCTTCAATGAATAATTGGGTAAAAATAATAAATATGACATTGTTATTGCACCTTACCATAAGATTCTCTAACCTTAAATGGAATGTTCAATTAGACAAATGGTGATTGGCCGGCTACGCCACGTGATACAACTTTGAAGTGAATTGTATTTAGACGGTGCCGTTTGGGTGGTGGAACTTGGGTGATTTCAAATTCCGAGTCTCCCTCCTCTCTTCTCTCTCATTTCATTGCAGACCAGCCACTCCAAGCAATTTGCAGTAGCCCAAACAGAGATGAAGTCGGAGGGAAGTTCAAGGGGAGGATGGTCGCTGCGGGACTTCGAGATCGGCAAGCCCCTCGGCAAAGGCAAGTTCGGCCGAGTCTACCTCGCCCGAGAGGTCAAGGTACGCTTTCCATCGCCGCAAGATTTTTTTTTTTCCGCGTTCTGATTGAAAGCGGAATTCGTGGAAGATGAAGACGACAGTTTGAATTCGTTGGTGCGCGGTCATTTGGAATTGGAGACTTCCCGCTCATTTCCTTGCGATTGTTGATTCTCACATGCTTCGGAATCCTAGTTCGTTCGTATCGCTTCCACCGCGCCACCCCGACTGTGCTAAACAGGACGGTTTGACGCCGTCCGATTGATGTTGTTGCTTCGGACATTCGGAAATTCGCTCGATTTGGTCGAATCGCACTCTCTGTCCTCTCCTCTCCACGTTTTTTTTTTTCTAATTTGTCTGGCTATTGAAGCGAATGGACTTGGATTCGGCATTCATTTCTTCCTAAATGACTAGATTTTGTTACTATGGCCGTCCATTTTTGTGGCGATTCATTCTGTGAATTTCCCTTTTTTAATCTGTTTTGGCTTTTAGAGCAAATACATTGTGGCGCTGAAGGTGATATTTAAGGAACAGATCGAGAAGTACCGGATCCACCATCAGTTGAGGAGAGAGATGGAGATCCAAACTAGCCTTAGGCACCCGAATATACTGCGCCTCTACGGTTGGTTTCACGACAGCGAGCGCATTTTTCTGATACTGGAGTATGCTTATGGAGGCGAACTGTACAACGAACTGAGGAAGCTTGGTCATCTAAACGAGAAGCACGCTGCCACGGTGATGCCTTCTTTTGCAATTTTCTTTATATTCAATGCTATTTTGGAGTTAGCTTATAGCAACACCCTCATTTTTTTGAATTGCCTCACTGTTGAAGTTCAGTACATTGCCAGCCTTGCACAAGCATTGGCCTACTGCCACGAGAAGCATGTGATTCACAGGGATATTAAGCCAGAAAATTTGTTGCTTGATCACGAGGTATTTGCAGAAATCTATATGTACTTTAGTGGGTTCGTTTTCTTGAAATTAAAATATGCTAACTTCGTGTTGGTATGGAGGAGTAGGTGAAAAGTTTAATGTTGTAAAATGATTCTTCTTAAAACAGTTTCGTTTGGGTTACATTGAATCTGCATGTGGGACAATTTTCTTTTTAGAATCACACACTGAAGGATGTGGCTGAGATTATGATTGGACGGTTAATTTTTCGAATTGTTGCTTTCTGGAGAAAGCTGAACCTGGTTCGGTGTTCAGTTTGTGCTACAAGATCTTTGGAATTGGGTCACGGTTCTTAATTCTCATACCCTCCTTATGGGTGGTCTTTTTATTCCTATGTGTATAATATCCGTACAATGAAGTCATTTATCCAGTTATGAAATAACTAAGCATAACTAGATACAGTTCGAGGTGTTTCTGCTTGAACAATCATTTGTGTATTTACCATTTCATGTTTTAGCTCACAGTAAGAGGAGCTTCAAGTTTTGTTTCTCTTTTAGAGTCTGTCGATTGATCGTTAAAAGTGGACATGTGTATTTAAGTCCATTTACCATTTATTATTGGTCAGATTTTATCCATTATAGGTCATCTGGGATGAATCTTTTCACACATTGATAAAGACGAAGACAGGAAAATATTTCAAGGAAATATGGTAACACAAGTTATATTTGTACAGGGTAGGCTGAAAATTGCAGACTTCGGATGGTCTGTACAGTCAAAGATCAAGAGACACACTATGTGTGGAACTTTAGATTACTTGGCACCAGAAATGGTAGAAAATAAAGCTCATGATCATGCTGTAGATAACTGGACTCTTGGTATCCTTTGTTATGAGTTCCTTTATGGCGTCCCTCCATTTGAGGCTGAGAGCCAAAGCGATACATTTAAAAGGTAGAAACGTGATGATTGCTTTTAATTTGCTCCCTCACACCAGCATTAAAGAGAACCAAAGACACATAACTTGTAGTTGAATGCAGGATAATGAAGGTGGATTTGAATTTTCCTCCGGTTCCTCGCGTATCATCAGAAGCTAAAGATCTTATTTGCCAGGTAATAAGCATATTAATATTTGGTTCTCTTGATACTTTGCCATCAATGGGGGCAGCGGGCATATTCAAGAGCTTACTGAATCGTTTTCCTTTTCTTTTGCAGCTTCTGGTTAAGGACTCTTCAAAGAGGCTCTCTCTTCAGAAGATCATGGAGCACCCTTGGATCACCAAGAATGCAAATCCTAAGGGTATTTGCAATTAGTGTAAGTTTCCCTTGGCTGTGAAGGTGTAGGATGATATCCGAAACGAGGTCTATTGGATCAGTGGATGCCAGAATAGGTATTAAACCCTCCGTGTATGCTGTAAATGGATGTTCTTTTGTCGGAGGGATGAAAATGCAAAGAGTTAGAGGCATTTAGTCGGAGGCAGATGCATTTGCTGCTGTTCTTTTCCTGCTTATGACAATTTCGAAATCCAGGCCATCGACTTCCTCCGAACAGAGATGATGAATTTTGAGATGCAAAGTTGTTGAGGGTGCATCATTGTACTTGTTTCGCAGAAGGCGACTTCAAGGAGAAATTCTTCTAATGTTGCGATTTGCAAAAAGAAAGCCATCCAAAGAGAAGTGTTGTGACTGATGATATGGCCTTCAACTTCAGCACTCCTAGCTTTTTCGAAAAAAAAAAAGAGAGAGAGAGAGAGAGAGAGCGCCTCGGTTTGTTTGGTTCAGCATTTTGCAAAAAGACTTTGAGAAAATGCAAATATCTTTGGGCTAAAGGCTTTTTTCAAAATGTAAGTAGTGTTAAGTAAATTGTATTTTAAAGACACATTGAAACAACTTTGACGTAAATGTTGTTGGTGAAAAATACATTTTGTAAAGTATTATTACTTTTTGAAAAAAAAAGTGGTGGTCAATGGGCAACGGCGGGCGGTGGTGGCGGCAGTGATGGCGGCCGGTGGGCAGTGGCAATCGGCGGGCGGGCATTGACGGGGATCGACGGTAGCGGTGATCGTCGGTGGCGGCATCAGTCGGCGGGTGGGCACTGATGGCGATGACTGTCGGTGGCGGTGGTCGGCGGGCCGTGGCGGTTGGTGGATGGCGATAGGCATGCGGCAGCAGTTGGCGGTGGCGGCGGTTGGGTCGGTGGGCGGTGACGGTGACAGGTGGTGGCAGATGGAGGTGACAAAGTTAAAAGAAAAAATTTAGTTACATTTCGGAAATATAACTTCCTAAAGTACTTCCAGAGGTACTTTGGGCTAAAGACCTAAGGCATTTGGAAATGCAATTACATTTTCTCAAAGTTAAGCAAAAAAAAACGAACCAAAAGTTGTTTGCATTTGACCAAGAGACTTTAAAGCTCCAAAGTCCTTTGCAAATGATGAATCAAATAGGCTAAAAGAGAACGGTATTGAAAAATGACCACGAATTTGGATTGATTTTGCTCATATGAGCGTATCCCCTGTTTCTAATTGGACTGAAAACAGAGGAAACATTTGCAAGTCATATCCAACAGCAGTCAAAATGAGAAAGCCATTCCATTGTTTCACTGAAGACAAATTTTGGAAACTCTTCATCCTCTGGCCAAACGAATTTTCTGCGAAAATCTAGCAAATAACAACGAAATACAGGCATGTGGCCTTTACAGGTAAAGGGATTGAGGGGTGGGGCTGAAATGTTCCTAGTTCAGAATTCGATTCTTGTGAGAACAGCTTTCGCGTGTACATAAAAAGAGAGAAATGAGACAAACATTCCATTTATCGAGTAAAATTTTGAATCGTGTATATGATGAATTTCAATATGAAATCTCAACCTTAGTTTATTAGAATAATTGGTTACCACAATCTTGTCATTATATTTATCGGGTCAGGTAATAGTGATACCTAAGAATAATATCGTTGAAAGTTAAAGTAGTAAATTATTGCAAAGTACTAAAATATGATAAATATAAAATGAGAAGTAATAACTAAACACCGATAATGATTTTTGGCGGCTTTTTCTCAATAATTAACGCCACCACGTAGACAATTTTCATTTTTGCCCTTTTTTGACTCGTGTTTTTGCCCTTTTCCTCCAAAGCTAGCCTTTAGAAAACAAAACACCATCGCGTGAGGATAAGTCAAAAGCCAATCCCTGTTTGGCTATTACCCTCCCAAATAAACACCGATGGCGGGCAATCCCCACGGCGCCACCACCACCTCTACCGCCGCCGCCACAAGCGCCTCACCTTCGCCGGAAAAGCGCCACCGGTCCGTCTTCGAATTGCCGCCCGACTTCTTCGACTCCTGCGTCCTCCTTCAATCTCCACACTCCTCCTCATCGACGACAGCCGCCGCCTCCGCCTCCGCCGCACTCGCCCTGCCTTCCCAGACCGAGGCCTCCCTCGCCTCCGACCTCAAAACTCTAGAAGATAGCCGCGAAGGCGGTAAGGGCTGCGGGGACGGCGTCCCCCTGGCCAGATGGACCTGCAACACTTGCAAGGCCGAGTTCGAGTCGCTCCTCGACCAGCGCTCGCATTTCAAGTCAGATTTCCATCGCCTCAATGTGAGCTCTCTTGACCTTTTGCAGTCTCCCTGTTCTCTCGTTACGTCGATTCTCCAAGGATTGGGTAGATGCGGCTGTGTCTGGGTGTAGCTTAGAATGATGAGAGTGTTTATTTGAATGATATGATGATGATGACCGATAAATTTGGCTGGCGGTTCTTAGGCGTAGTGAGTTTAGGGGCCATTTGATTCGTGGACTCTGGCTGGACTTCAGTCTACCATGTGGATCCTCGGATGCTAAAATCGATCTGGCACGAGGCTTTTCCTCGGGTAAAAAATAATCTGATTCGAGATGAAGCCTGAGGAAGAACTTTCGCAATCTATTGGTAATTGTGAGATTATCTGAAGCCTGACCTTATAATTGATTTAAAGGGAATATCCGAACATCCCATATGGGTAAGACCTCCTCTCCAGGATGCTGGTTGCGCAAAAGTACCCATTCTCCCCTTTCTTCGAGTTGTCGTGAATATTTGCTTGAACTTGGAGATTTCACCAATAAACTGTGACAATTAGCGGGTATGATTTTTATAAAGATATCTGATTTATTCATATTTCCCCTTTCTTATTTAGGTAAAGCTGAGCGTTGCTGGGAAAGATGTCATGGAGGAGGATGATTTTGATAAGCTGACATCTGATTCATTGAAAGACTATGAGATATCAAGCATATCAGGTTCAGAAGATGAACTTGACCAGGGACCCAGGCTCCACAGCGAATTTAATAAGGGATCGGATGAAATTATTAAGCAGAAGATATTTCTGCAGCTTCAGACTGGCGAAATAGTTTCCATCTGGAAGTCCTTACTTCAGAGTGAGTCTGAAGTTATATTCTATGATAATGGTAAAGCAGTCGCCGTTTATGACAGCAGTTCCTTAACCACATTAAATGTGAATGTAATCATTCAGAAGCTGAATGATCTGATTTGTGAGCCAAGGGATAATACTCGTCTGAGGATTGTCTTGCTTGCCAGTGGGGGGCACTTTGCTGGATGTGTTTTTGATGGTAGTCGTGTCGTGGCTCACAAGACATTCCACAGGTCGGTTCTCTACTGTCTGAAAATTTAAATAATCAGAAAATAAACTCAACCGTATTTCACTTGTACTGATTAACGATCTGTACTCTGAATATTATCCCTCCTGCTAACATATAATTGTGGAAGAGTGGTTCTCTGAATTCATTTTCTTTGCATATAGATATGTCGTGAGGGCTAGGGCAGGCAAGAAACAGTCGCTTAAGGATGCAAGTGGCAGAGCTGCGCATTCTGCAGGAGCCTCACTTCGGCGGTATAATGAACTCGCCTTAAAAAAGGTATCTTGCGAGACTCTTTGATAAAATACTTGGCAATTTCCTGCAATCGCATTATCTTGCTTCTACAAGGAACTATTTGCTGGTGGTGAAGTAGAATGGGGAACAAATTGATTGTCTCCTCAAAGGAGTTTTGCTGTACTCGTCTTTTCCAGTTCGACTGCTATTGTTTCATAGTTTCATACTATTCCATAAATCTTCGTCAGTCTTGGGTGATCTAGTCTTTTCTCCTTAGTTCTTCATAGATGTTTCCTGAGCTTATAAGAGTAAAGCATCTGAATGACTATCTTTTCCCTTTCTATGCATGATTATCAAGTAGAAGATCTGGTTATGTATTTAACATAGCTAAGTCTGTATCCTTAACAGATTGAATATTTCTGTGTTCCAGGATATTCAAGAGTTACTTCTTTCTTGGAAGCCTTATTTTAATGCTTGTACCAGTGTTTTCATTTATGCACCATCAAATAACCGCCAGCTTCTTTTCAGTGGAGAGAATCCATATTTTGGTCATTCTCAATCTGTCGTACGTAATATTTGCTTTACTGTTCGGAGACCTACTTTTAAAGAAGCCAAACGTATATACAACCAATTGACCCAAGTTGCGTATGAAAATGGCGAGAAAGTAGTAACATTGATGGAAGCAGATAAGTCATTTTCAACCAACAGTGCTGTGGTCCATGATGAACTGGTTGCTATCAAGGATCAATTGGGTAAAAAATTGGCACATATGGAGATGATTGAAACTTGTTCAGGTCCCATAAAGCCTGAGACATTAGTATCAAGTGACAGTGACAATAATGAAGTCATTGGTAGATTGACGCCGTTGCATGAAGCGACAAAACTGGGAAATGCTCAGAAGGCTCTGGAACTTCTGGAAGAGGGGATGGACCCCTGCGCAAAAGATGAAAGGGGACGGACACCATACATGTTGGCAAGTGAAAAGGAAGTGAGAAATGTTTACAGACGTTTTATGGCCTTAAACCTTGATAAGTGGGACTGGCACGCTGCTAAAGTACCCAGTGCGTTAACGAAAGAAATGGAGGATTCTCAAGCTGCTAAGCAGGTGCTTCATGCTAATTTCTTTGTGGTTGTGCTCCTAGTCATCAATTCTTCTCCTTTCCCATCAGTAATTAGTTTGGGTTAAGTTCCACAAGATTTTTATACTCGAAGCATTCATTCCTTAGGATTTAATGTCCATCTGGCTAACTATCTTGTCAAACTTTGTATAGTTGGTTTTGGTTCGGATTATTTTCCTATACGTCATGTTGTCTTGTATGATAAGAGAATCGGTTCATTCATTCTATAATTTTGCTTAAACATGGATGTTGGTCTTTCATGCAATGAAGGCATTAGTAGCGGTGGTCACATCAGATGTACTTTAAACTTCAAAAATCTATTACTGCTAAATTTGGTATCAGTCTTCTATGTGAGCATTTGTTTTATGTCTTTTAGTGTCATTCTTTTTCTTAGTAAGTGATACCTTATATTTGTCTCTGTTAGTTTCCTTTGTTATAGTCAAGTCATCCTTTGACAGAGTCAAGCTTATTACTAACTTTCCTGGAGGTTTTCAGGCAGAGAAAGATGCAAAGAGAAAAGCCAGAGCAAAAGAGTTAAAGAAACTACGTAAAGCCAAGGAAAAGAAGGATCAGGTGCGTATTTAGTTGTTTTCTGATACTTTCAGTAATTTTTTAAAATTGTTTCTCTTTTCCTAAGCTGTAGTAGTTTTCTTCTACACATCTCCCCTAGATGCAGATTATGTGCGATTAAAGAGGCTTTTGGAATGAATGACGATATCTTCTGAAAGATCATTAGCATTTTTGGTGATTGTTCACGCTCTCATGTTTGTTTGGCTTTTATGCCAGAGAATGATGGTTGGTTTCCTCTTTTTTTTTTTCCTTTTCCCCAAATAGTGGAGGTGAAAATGAGCTCGCTCGATTTTGTCTAGGTTCCTACTTAAGAGCTGGGTTAGGAGGGATGAAATCTTAGGTTTTCCCTTGTCATTTATGGATTGATTAACTTATTGTATTTATTAGAAACTAGTGGTGTTCTGCCTTGCTGGCCAAGGATTAGCCGTGCCTCTGTTGTAAGCCTTTGCCCTAGGCCAGTGTTATTTAGAAGTAGAACTGCTAAAAGTGGCAACTGACATTTGGTGTGCTGCATGCTATCATGTGACTTTCTAATTTCATCCTGTCCTCAAACCGGTGAATCCAGGCTCAGGCTACAGCCTCTCAAAATGACGTGAAAGCTCCTGGAGATGCAACTGCTGGGAAAGGACATTCTCAACCTAGTGGAATATCTCAAATATCCAAAGAGGTGAGAAAACAATCTCAAGGAGCCAGGCCTTCACTAAGTTTCTTTTGGTTGTTTGTCGTAGTTGCGATTGATCTATCCTTTTCTGCCTTTCTTCTGCTACTTCTGTCACTGCCCATTCATGCATAGTTTAGTTTACTGATCTCATACAGAAAATTGTCCACTGAGATTGTTTGTGAAATTAGTACTGATGTATCGATGTGTTCTTTTCCTTTAAATCTGTACTCAGGAGCAATTGAAGGCAGCACAGGCTGCCGAGAGGGAGAAGAGAGCGGCCGCTGCCGAGCGAAGGATGGCGGCAGCTGCAGCCCTTAGTGCTCATGGCAATGGTGGGAACTCAGCGCCAAGCACTTCACAGCCAAAAAGCACGCCAAGTGGAGATACCAACTGCTCTTGTTGTTACGTCTCATTGGATGGTAAAATACCATTTCATAGGTATAATTACAAATACTGCAGCACTACATGTATGCATCTGCATAGAGAAATTCTTGAGGACGGATAAATGCTACCTTAGAGCATAACTTAAACATATAAAGCTTTCCCCCATTTTCTTTTGTATCACTGGTGTAGTGGTATAGCAATTGAAACACATTCAGTGATTTTTACATTTGTTATCCCTCATTTTCACTGTACGATCCTGATTTCAATCATCAGTAGAACTTCCATCCTCGTCTTTAGGATAAAAAGAAGTCGGGAATTTTAGTAAACAAAATAAGCGCCAACGCAATTAGAGTTGCTAACACAATTTCTTGGTTACATAATCAGATAAAAGTTGGTATTCACTATAATTAAGATTAGTGATTTTCAACAAGTCGATAAGCAAAGCAAATAAAAGTTGGTAACTCAGTAATTAAGTTTGTGTAGTTAAGCAACTCATACGTGACTAGTTGGTAGCTTAAAGGGAGAAAAGCTAAATGATCACACAAATAAAGGTTAGTAAATTCGGGAATACAATTCAAGGCATTTATAAGAGTGATAAACTAATGCCGGAAAATGTTAAAGGTGATTGGTTCAAATAAATTAAATAAACGTCGGTAAGTAATTCAGTTGAGAGTTGATAACCCAACATTAGCTGTTAATTTAGTCGCAAAAAATATTCATATATAATTCACTTGTATAGAAATTGGCAAATTCATATAAGAGATGATCCATTTAAGGTACCGTGAGAAAGACATATAAAAGTTATCTTGTAAACTTCTAAAAGGAGTAATTGATCTTATAAAGTATTGGTATGTTACCAACGAATTACCAAGAAATCAGATACCGGCGGGCATGCATGACAATACTTTTAGAGCAGAAATCTATTTGGTGATGTAATTTCTTTTTTTAATTCTTGGGAGAATTTTTTTCTCCTGACGTAGTTTTGGAGTCAATTGAAGAATTTTATAAAAAAAATTATTTCTCTCCAAAAGTAAAAAAATCAACTTTTGGCTAGAAGTTAATTTCTAGAGCACAAGTATTGCGATGCTAGACTTTGCTTACCAATAGTTCTTTTTGACACCGATGAACTCTTTTTCTATGGACACAGAGAAGAAAGCCAATTTTTTTTTTTTGGGGAGCACAATAGAATTGTCCGATCAAAGAAGCATCAGGCATCCAAGAATCTGTACCCTAATTTCAGATTCGGCGTGTACAATCACTATCATGGTTACAAATTAAACGACGGGGTTTCGAGTTCATTCCCAAACCAGAGCTAAAGATCTGTAGCATCATAATCTGCAGTGAGACATCAATGGGGTCGTTCCCAACTTTGTCACCTGTTCCTTCTTTTGTCTCGTTTGCCATCTCGACAATACAGATTCCACTCGGAAAGGTTCGCTGAAAACTAACGAATCGAAATGCTTAGATTAGAGAACTGCAACTATTTCGCAGGCTAATGACAGAAACCATCCACGGTACAAAAATTGCGGCCCGCGTTCTGCATTCTTCCGTTCGAAATTCCAAGCCGACACTCTTCCCCGGGGAGGAGCGCTCCGTGTCCATGTCGGTTCATGCGTCTCGAAGCGTTAACCCAGCATCGCCTCCTCCTTCCTCCGCTGCTCCTCGAGCCGCCCTTTGGCATAAAGGCCGCTCGTCACGGTCGCGATCGCGGTCGCGCTGAACCCGACCAGATTAACAGCCGCATGCGGCGTCGAGAGGCCTTTGTGATCCCCCGTCGCATCTGCCAATTGGCGAATCAACTTCCCACTGCACGACACAAGTTCGATCCCCGTTAAACAGACGTCGAGATAGAAGTCATGTTGGATAATCACAAGACTTCCTGGATTGTGCCAGGGTTAAGCACATTCACATGTCAATATGCAGGTATTGCCTTAACATAGAGTTCTGCACAGATTCAACGAGAATGCTGAGAATGCCTGAGAAGAAAAAAAAATGGAGAAAGGGCTCAGACCCGTAGAGAGTAAGGACGACTTCAGGCACCATTCCGACCAACGATGCCAGCAGATACGGACTGAATTTAACATCCGTCGCGACGATGGCGTAATTGAACAGAATGTACGGAAATGGAGAAATCCTGATTAGCATGACCGCTTTGAACTGATGAAACCAACTCCCCTCGCCGGCTAGTCTTAGCACGGCCGCTTGCTTCGGGTATCTCGCCAGCCATATCTGGAAAAGATAGGTGACACCGTGAGGAACGGTAATCTTCCCGGAGGCCAATTTGAAAGAATTCACATGATACGTGTACCCGGATTCTCTGCCGGAAGGGCGAGCCGATGAAATAAGGCAGGGTTACGCCGATTGTGACCCCGGCCATCACTATGGAGAACCCAGTCACATAATCAAAGGACATCCCGGCGATCCACATGGAAGGCGTAGACGGTATAATCAAGGCAGGGAATAGAGCGGTCGAGGCGAAAATCAGCAATGCCAGTACCGGAGGGTCGAAGCTTCGTGTCACCCAATTGATAGTCGGGATAACCACCTAGAAAAATAGCTGGAATATCAGAGAAACGATGCAGATCAAAGCCGGTAAAACTCGAGATGGATCAAATAAACCAGGTGTTGTGCTCGAGTTTGGGGGATTTAAACTGCGAAAGATGAGAGAACTCGCGATTGAAATCACCAGAAATTGGACATAGCATATGCACCATTGATCAATAAAACAACTCATGCTTTAGCTGACATGATGAAAGATATGCTTTTCCAAGAAAATCTTCGAAATGAGCCATGTCGGATTCATGATCGTGTTCCGGAAATGCTGAGTGCAGAGGAGAGATCAGTTCGTGGTCGCGGAATGTGGTTATCCGATCAATGGGAGACTACCTTGTTCATGAACGGTGGGCCGAGCCAATTGATGATAATCACCGCCGAGACGCCCGCCAAGATGCACAGCCCAATCTCCTTGACCCCCCACCGCCACCACGGTTCGCTACTCGTGGGGACGTCCGGCTGCGGCGCCTCGTTCCTTGCGAGGCTGTCGACATCCTCCCCATCCTCCAACCTAACGTAGTCTCCATCTCTATTGCTCTCCATCACGAAGTCTGCTTATTCCATCCCCGTGGCCAGGCAGCGGAAGTACTTTTCGGATCGCGCGAGAGGGCTACGGCACTAGATGACGGCGCGAGCGGCGAAAGGACGAACGTGGGATTCGTACGAATTCTGGGTTCAATGCACGGTTGGCGTTCCCTCTTCGATTCACGACTCGTCGAACGAGAGAGATGAGGAGGCGGAGGGAAATGTGGAGGATGCAAATTGAGACAAGGGACGAGGTAGCCCTCGATCTTGGTTCGTTATAACGTCCGTCGGCTTCGTACCAGAAGAAGAGGGACAAATGCTTATTTGGAATTTTATAAGTTCGAAGAAATAAATTATTGGCAAAACCATGTTAGGAATTAGACATCCATCCCTGTCTGTCCTAAAGCCGAAATAGCTATTCCTTTGAGCCAATTATAGCCGGGGATCAATAACCTATATCAAATTGGAAATCGAGTAGCCTCGACATGTAATGCCCAAAATTTATAGAGGTTAGGAATGTAATCGAGTCCAACGTTGCTCATTACTCGATCAAGCTCGACTCAAATTAAGGGCGCGCATGGCAACGCTTAAGCTCGAGAAATCAGCTTCTAGCCAGAAGTTAATTTCTCTGCTTCTGGAGAAAAGCAAATTTATTTTACTTCATCAATGTTGCTCCAAAACTACTTCTGGAACGAAAAAAAAAAGCTCATGAAGTAGAAAAATTAAATTGAATAACCAAACGGATTTTTTGCTCCAGAAGCATTTCTGAAATAGGAAAGTGTTGTCAGGTGTGCTCTAAATTTTCAATGAGCTGGAGCTCGACTCTACTCGGTCAATTAATAAATTTTGTTTATGGGTGCCCAACGAAGTAAATATAGGTTATTAAATGAGCGTAGGACATGTAGTAACCTAGATCTAGACCATTAAGGGTGCGCATGAGATCACTTCTGATTTCTAATTTCCCTGCCAGAAGTCGATCTGGCAGGGGAATTCGTTTGGTAAAACCAAATCTAAAGTAGAAACCTGTTTGGTAAAAAAATTGACTTCTAGTCGGATTTTCTACTTCTCGTCGGATTTTTTACTTTTGGCAAGATTTTTTATCAACTTCGAGAAGTAAAATTTTTTTACTTCTGGCCTCCAGAAGTCGTTCTTGCGACGGCCAACCACAGCTGCCGACCCCCGCCGTCCGCCCCCGCCGGTCGTGGCCAAACGAAATTTTTTAATAATGTTTCAAAAATAGAAATTTTTAATCGTTATCAAACGAATTTCTCTGATCAGAAGTCAATCTGGTCAAGAAGTTAAAAAATCAACTTATGCTTTTGAGGAGAAGTTGAAAAATCAACTTCTTGCCAGAAATCGAGAATCTTGCCGGAAGTGACTTCATGCGCAGCCTAAACTTAATGGGTCCTATGTAAGTCCCACGTGGAACCCGCCAAATTTGAAGGTTAAGATTCAATTTCGGCACACATAGCACAACAATTCGAATTTTTTTTACATCGGTATGGATAATAGGGGTGATCGGTTCTAGGATGGGTGGTTCCCACCCTAGAATCGAGAACCGCCCGCTAGGGACTAATTCTGTAAAATGCAAATCATGAACCATCCGCTCGTTCCATAGATCCACCTGAAAACCGAACTACCGATCCGATACGATTTTTGGTTGGATTCTAATTACGGTCCTACCTTTGGCATTGCATTCCCCACGTAGCACTCATTCCATATAATAAGTGCACGAGTCTCCTTGGTAGCAGCTCCATAGCCACTTAGAGAGACAATCATCAACATGAAGTAGAAGCTTAGACAGTCTATTCCAAGATATTAGCCTTAGGCGTGCACAGTGTGCAAAAAAGCTCTGCAGTGTTGCATCAACTCTAGCCAATAGCAGCCTCAGAACTTGAGCACAACCTGGTGATGGGTTTGGGTTTTTTTTTGGGTTTTTTTTTTGACGAATGGGTATGGGCCTTTAAAGAGATGGTTTCATAATTTCATTTAACAGAATAGACATTTATATTGTGTAAAAGGGCCGATTCGGTTGGACCGGTTGGATGGTTCTCATCCAAAACCGAAAATCGAACTTGTACCCATCGGTTCTAGAAAATTGAAATTGAGAACCGTACTTGTACCCGCGGTTATAATCCAAAATCAGCTAGTTGGGTATGGTCCGGTCCGGTTTGGGTGGATCATGGTTTTTCGCCTCACCCCTAGTGGATATTTAGCTATCACCCCGGAATTCGTATGGAATTATTTATAGTAATGAAGAAAATTTGAAATTATATTGGTGTGAATATGTTTAGACCAGAAGCTATGAAATAGAAATATTGCCTGAGGTGATTTTACCATACGTTTAAGTTTCTAGTCAAGGAGAAGGTATTTCATGTGACGGTCACATAGTGTAACAGTGACACGTAGCGTAATGTAATGAGCTAATCCGTTTGTGTAATAAGCTAAACAAATGTTAGGTGCCGCTAAGTAGGATGTGATCTTCGACCCAAAAAAGGAAAAGAAGAAGAAGATAGGATGTGATCTATAGCACATGAGAAATGCCGATTAACCGGTCACACAACTAAAAAGAGCTGAAGTGAACAAGTAAGCCTGGCCCAAATAAATAAGTTAAATGGGCCAGCCCGCTTTTAGCCAATTAGCACATGTGGGCTTCATGTTAGAATTTTGCATAAAGCAGATCTTATGGGAAATCTGACCCCCCCACCTCCCCCCCCCCCAAAAAAAAAAATCTTATGAAAAAAAGGGCCAAAAAATTCATAAACCTATTATATTAGTGTCAATTTAGTACTAAACCTTTTGCATTATGTTCAATTCAGTCCCAAACCTTTTATATTGGTGCTAATTCGATTCTAAATATTTTTCATTTGTGTTAACTAAGTCAATCTGACCAAGTTTGGCCGAAAATTCACTGACGTAAACGTCGATTATCCTACGTGTCATGGCTGGCGTTGACGTGGACGTTTTTAAATATTTTTTAATGATTGAGAGCAAAGAAAAAAAAAGAAAAAAATAGAAGTATTTATTAAAAAATTATTGAAAATGTTTAAAGAATATCAAGAAATGTCCACGTCAGCGCCAGCCGTGTCATGTAGGACAATCGACTTCCACATAAGTGAATTTTCTGCCAAAATCAGTCTGATTAACTTAATTAATACAAATGCAAAGAGTTTAAGATTGAATTAACATCAATGCAAAATGTTTAGGACTGAATTAATACCAATAAAAAGACACGGAGATATGCATTAAAACCGATGATGTACTTTAGCTTCTGAAGTCAATGGGGAAGTGGAACTGGGTTGGGAGATGGAGGCCCTGTTACTTGCAGCCGAATATATGCTAGCCCAAGACGGCGATAATTCGGTAGCATATTGCAGTAGGAGTACAAATCAGACCGCAGATTGGTTGGCAAAATCTCATTGTTTAAATTGTATCCTACCTTTTTGGATCTCTAGACCATCCCCACACCTTTGAGATCTTTTATGTTTAGACGCCCTTCTCTTGGGCTCGGTATGTATGAATTTCCGACAACAAAAAAGAAAAGAAAAGAAGTACGATGGATTCAGAGATATTGAATCCTCTTGCTCGCAATTTATATGAGTATCTCATATCGATTTAGTAATTGGGTCTTGATGGATCGAAGTTTAATCAATCCGTACCGACTCGATTCGGATCAAGTTAATGCTTTTTGAGCCGTGCTTTTCTCTGTAACTTTTATCTTCATATGCAATTCCCACTAGCCCATCTTTCCCAAGTTCGTTGCTTACACTCCTCAAATCCCTTTATGAGACATGGTCACATTTTGCCACGTGAATGCTGCATGGCTTCCATACCATTATTATAGATATGGCAAGATCGTTGTCAACTTATTCACAAATGTAAGTTATTAAGAAAACAACTGGAACTGTGTATACATTAGGGAACTATAAACATTGATCTCGATACCCCTTCTTTTAATCAGTTTCCACACTTTAGTTTTAAACCTAATTTTCGGTAATGATTTCTTTTTCTCAATAATCAATATATGCGAAGCGGGTAATTTTAAAGGTATTCAAATTATTAAACCGTGCTTTTTTTTTTTATGGCATAAGCTAGTAAATAAATTTACAGTGGCCCCACTTAAACTGCGCCTTCATTATGCATTAATTACGCCATCTGGCATGCGCTATCTGTGTTTTTATCATCTGATTAATGTGCATAGATAGTAAGATAAGGTGTAGGTTATTATTATAACTACTGTTAAACTGGCTTCGTATCAATTCAAACAAGAAAAACCATCGATCCCCACTCACCTACTCTTGCCGAAAAAAGGGTTTATCACCACCTATAACACCTCGATCATGCTTTACAGGTGATTTTACGATTTATTCATCTCCTGTAATATACCTCGATTCTTCCAAGAAATCACCTCCTAAGAGTAATTAAGGGGAAAATTATCAACACAGTCCTAAATTTATTGCAATTGTGTCAATTCAGTTCTAAATATTTTTTTTAATCAATTCAGTCATAATCCTTTTACCTTTGTGCTAATTCAGTCAATTTGGCTAGTCAATATTGACGTGGCAGGCCGGCCAAATGGACTGAATTGACACATAGGCAAAATGTTTAGGATTGAATTGAGACAATTGCAATAGGTTTAGGGTTGTTTCGGTAAATTTCCCCAATTAAAGTAAAAGGAGGTCTCGGGTTTGGCCTCTTTCATCAACTTGTCACATTCGGCATTGCACCATATTGGTATACAATTCTCGTACGCCATTGTTGTACATGTGAGTGTCAAGATGGGAATAGTCAGAAGGTGAAGGTGATGAGAGGCCCCCCACAAATCCGAAGTGCACTCAATTGCGCTGCACGATTCGACTCACACTGAGAACATGGACATCTCCATTTTGAATTTGAAGGACAAAGGTGGATGTGGTGGTCTACATGGACCACGTGAATGCAGAGAAACTTCTAATGGTGCTGCTTGTGAACTTGTAAAGAAGGAAAATGAAGAAATAGTACCACGTTTGCTTATCGACAATTTTGGGTTGTGGAGTCATGGACCAATGGTCATTAACCACTAGCTTCTTGTTGCTAATTATGAGGACTGTAGAGGGATACGGACATGGAGACTCAGTTCGAGGATTGTAACAATAATCGAACATGTTGGTTTGGAACGTGCTTATGGTTATCTTTTCCGCGCGTCTTACAATCCAGGGATGAGGGATTCGGGACCTCCAGATCTTGAGCTGGAAACTCCCGCCGCTCTAGCTAACAGCACCTACTATTGGGGGTTAGCTTCTGAATTAAAAAAAAAAAAAACAGATGTGTAATATGAAAACGAGAAGTTCAAAAAGTCTTTGGGCCTAATCAATCAAGAAATATGGTGTATAAGCATCCACATATAGGGCCAACTGAGATAATTTTTGAAAATAGAGGGGATGAGCTTTATTTCTTGGTTGACTACATAAACACTAAACTCCATAGTAGGATATTACTATGGTCTTAGTCCTCAATTGCATAAATGGCTCAACAAAGGGGAAATTCATTGATAGAGACCATCATTAAATGGTGTCGTGTCCCACCTTTCTCGATTTGCTTATATGTGGACCTTCCAATTTGTTTATGCACATAGCCTAATTTGGTTTAGATTTATCCAAAAGAGCAGAGGTATACAGCTCTTAGGGTTTGACCAAGTTAGAAAAGACAAGGATTGTAACATCCTCACCTTGTCCCACATTGCTTAGGGAGTGGGATCTTGGGGGCTTTATAAGCTTGGGCCCACCCTTACACTTGCAAGACGCGTTTTGCCGGGCGTTGTGTGACGGCGCCCGGAAAAGCAAAACCGTGAGGACTGTGTGTCCAAAGCGGACAATATCTTGCAAGTAGTGGCGCAGCGGTGCGCGGTGGGCCCGGACTGTTACAGTTGGTATCAGAGCCAACTCCCGACAGCGTGTGAGAGCCAAACCCTGAGGGTGGGCAGTCGTGACTGGGGATGGCAGGAGAGGCTGCGACGACCCGACAGCGTCTGGGAGCCAAACCCTGAGGGTGGGCAGTCGTGATCGGGATGGTGCGACGGCGGGCGACTGCCCAGTCGTGACCGGGATGGCAGGAGAGGCTGTGACGGCGGGCGACTGTGGGCAGTCGTGACCGGGATGGCAGGAGAGGCTGCGACGGCGGGCGACTGTGACCCAAAAGCGGGCGAGGTATGGGCACAACGACAGCGTGTGGGAGCCAAACCCTGAGGGTGGGCAGTCGTGACTGGGATGGCAGGAGAGGCTGCGACGACCCGACAGCGTGTGAGAGCCAAACCCTGAGGGTGGGCAGTCGTGACCGGGATGGCAGGAGATGCTGCGACGGCGGGCGACTGTGAAAAGCGGGCGAGGTATGGGCACAACGAGGACGTTGTGTCCGAAGGGGGGAGATTGTAACATCCTCACCTTGTCCCACATTGCTTAGGGAGTGGGATCTTGGGGGCTTTATAAGCTTGGGCCCACCCTTACACTTGCAAGACGCGTTTTGCCTGGCGTTGTGTGACGGCGCCCGGAAAAGCAAAACCGTGAGGACTGTGTGTTCAAAGCGGACAATATCTTGCAAGTAGTGGCGCAGCGGTGCGCGGTGGGCCCGAGCTGCTACAGTTGGTATCAGAGCCAACTCCCGACAGCGTGTGGGAGCCAAACCCTGAGGGTGGCCAGTCGTGACCGGGATGGCAGGAGAGGCTGGGACGACAACGTGTGGGAGCAGCGTGTGGGAGCCAAACCCTGAGGGTGGGCAGTCGTGACCGGGATGGCAGGAGAGGCTGGGACGACAACGTGTGGGAGCCAAACCCTGAGGGTGGGCAGTCGTGACCGGGATGGCAGGAGAGGCTGCGACGGCAGGCGACTGTGACCCAAAAGCGGGCGAGGTCTGGGCACAACGAGGACGTTGTGTCCGAAGGGGGGAGATTGTAACATCCTCACCTTGTCCCACATTGCTTAGGGAGTGGGATCTTGGGGGCTTTATAAGCTTGGGCCCACCCTTACACTTGCAAGACGCGTTTTGCCGGGCGTTGTGTGACTGTGCCCGGAAAAGCAAAACCGTGAGGACTGTGTGTCCAAAACGGACAATATCTTGCAAGTAGTGGCGTAGCGGTGTGCGGTGGGCCCGGGCTGTTACAAGGATGGTTTTAAATAATCCCGCAAATAAAGCATTTGTAAAACAGCCTAACACTGATCAAAGAATATGACATGGAAAAGTTAGGATATCAAACGAAATTATCTTTTCTCCAACGTTGGTCCGTTGCTATAATGAGTATTGACTCGGGATTAAGGAAGAATATAGTTATTATTATTATTATTATTATTATTTTTGGTCTGGAAGGTACAATATAATTTACTTGATACTGCTCTTGAATGTATCTTGATACAATCTTCACGGGGAAAATTCTTCAAAAAGTTGAAAAAATTACCAAAAAAATCTTATGGCTATAGCCCTAAACTTGTTTATGTTTAAATCCAAGTCACCTTTGCTGAGAAATTAATCTTGCAAAAGGGTTTGAGATGAGACTACACACACCATGTTAAACGATCAAATCTGAACACATGACCAACATCTCTCGTTGTCTCACTGGACAATATAAAAAGTTCACAACGTCCAAAAGATTCAATCGGGCACCGTACTTGGATTGGAAACCAGCTGATTTTTAGGAAAGCCATGTGAAGTGGACCAGAACAAGTTGGACAAAAACCACCACCACCACCACCAGCATCATCATGGTTACTTTTTACAGTGGAGTTGATGCCCGTGGGTAGAGAGAGAGAGAGAGAGAGAGAGAGAGATATCGGTGATGATGATAAGGAAGAAGAAGAAGAAGATGCCAAGGATGGGGGGGAGGGGGTGTGGTTTCGTTTTCCAATAAGAAGGAGCATGGTTTTAGGGGTGGTGGTGTACTCGATTGCATGAAGAAAAGGGAGGAAAGAAGGAACCTAACCCCATTGACTCTCTCGCTCCTTCCTCTTTTATCTCCCCGTGGCCTGCACTTGATGATGATGACCACCTTCTTTCCACGTGCCCACCCTTTTGTACTTTCAAATATGGTCTCGTCATTCTCTCTCTCTCTGTATAACGTGAACAGACCAGTCAAGCATTCTGTGCTTCATAACAACATGCATGGCGCTTGCTTTCCAAGGAAGAACATCATCCTTTGATTTTTCATCTTTCCATATGCATTTCTTCTTTTACGGGTCAGAGACACGAGCGTGGACGTTTGACTGCCTGAAAGCTCGTGAAAAACACGACGAGAGTCTTGTGAACAAACTAAGTTCGGTCTATGATCCTAGGTATCGAGTTTAGAGTCCCCTATTGTCATTATATAGTTCTCAATATATATACACACTACTACCTGTATTAGAAAATCTTGCTTAAACCTTCTTACTAGTTGATGTGGAAATTTCGGGATATATGAGGAAGCTGATAATTCAATCGAGGACTTCACTTGTTTTTATACCCCATCGAAACTTACCAAAAAATCTTTATTTAATAGGTAAACTATGACAAGATTTCTCGATATAAACATGCTTATGCCGAAATAATCAATGGTCAGTCGAGCTCAAAGTCTCCTGCCTAGTGACGAGCTCCATATAAGTGTTGGTAACTTTGCACTTATTTTTCCTTTTCTTCTCTAATTTTGGTAATCCAAAGGAAGTCTCGGCATTAATTAAAATATGGTCCCCACGATTAGCATAACTTAATAATCCCAATGATTAACCTTAAACCCAGCGTCTGACTTGAAGCTTTGGATTTGATTCGTCCGACAAGCAAACATTCTTAGCTGTGTAAAAGCAAAAATGTTTCAGAAAGTTCGTGTCTTCTTTTCAAACCAAACCCCGCTCTACGTGTCTTGGAATATTATTTAATTAATCATGGCTTTTTTGACGAATTGCTTCAATTTGGAGAATTAATAAATATCTTAAAAATTTTCACATTTATCTCGGTTTCATGATCCTGAGTTGTCTTCCTATTACACTAGGGTACGAGTTTTCAACTCCTATAAAGTGATGTCGCCTTCAAATTGGCTCACAACAAGAGTCCTCGTTTGAATCAAACTCCAAATGTGTATATGTGATGTGAGCCTTAGGATTCTATGAAACTACTTGTTAAATTGAACTCACTTGTCACTGTAATATACTTTATTTAATGATTCGAAACGTTTTATCGAACTAGTAAGATTATCTAGGACAACAACTCACGAGGGATGTCAATCCGATGCGAGCATGTCCATTTCCAAATATCTAATTGGCCGCTGCAAAGAGGTATGGGTAAACTGATAAAGATCATATATGATATAATTTATCCTATCGTATATTTTTGTAGCATTTCTAAATAGGATATACCCTTAAAAAGTTTGTACGTGTGTGCGTATGCATATGACCTTACTCAGTCGATATGATTATTGAAGCCATCATCTATGTTGATGAATTTACATGGTGGAGAAACTTTCTTTGATAATGGGATTCAAACAGTGACATCTATGTATTTTTTAGGGAAAGTTTATAAAAAAAAAATCATAAATCTATTGCATTTGTGCCAATTCAGTTTAAATCTTTTAATTTGGCTAATTTAATCCTAAATATTTTAATAATTTTCCAATTGAGTCTTTGTCGAAAATCGCTGATATGGACGTCGATCGTCCTACTTGGCTCTTTCGGTGCTAATTTGGACAATTATTATGATTGTTAATTTTCCTTTTTTTTTGTCGGGTGCAAAGGCCCTAGGTGAGACCATCGCGGCCTCCTAGCCACGGGCCAAGGAGCGAAGGGTCTCGCCATATGTGACGGGGGCTGCCTTGCCTGCGGCCAGCAAGGCTGCGAAGGACTCACCTAGGGCCATCGCGGCCTTGCGAGTCACGGGCGACTACATGAAGGCCCTTGCCCCCGGCCGGTGGGGCTTCAAGACCACTGTGGCCTTGTCGACAGACCCACTCGCCATGAGCGAGGATCACGCCGACGCCAAAAAAAAAAGGCAAAGAAAATAAAAATAAAAAATTCAAATAAATATATGAATCACAATATTTGACCACGTCTACGTTAGCGGTGCGATATAGGACGATCGTTATCCACGTCAGTGGTTTTTGATGGCTGGATGGACTCAATTTACAAATTGTCAGAATGTTAAGAACTAAATCAGTCAATTTTTGGTCATCAAAAAAAAAAATCAGTCAATTTTAGTATTGAATTGACATAGATACAATAGGTCAATAATTTTTTTTTTGGGGGTGGGGGGGGGGGGGTTAATTTTTGCTTTTTTACATCATTGTATTAGGAATTGGATTTTTTTTCTTTTCAAGACCGGATGTGCGAATAGCGTCCTAGATCCAAAGGCAGCGGTTCTCCTCCAAGGTTGCAAGACTCGAAGGCTCGGGACATGAACGGCGACGGCGACGGCCGATGGCGGCGATGGGACAATCGTGGATGAATAGCACGCGTCGCGAACATGCACATCGGAGATAGCAAATAAGCCTAGATGTGCTTCCCTAAAACTCATGAGGTGAATGAAAAGGCTTTACTTGGCGGGTGGGAACCGGGAAGGGGAAAGCGGTCGTTTTCAGTTGGCTGGTTCTTCCCTCGCCATCATGTCGAGAAAAGGAGCAGAGTCTTCTTTTCTCTTTGGGATAGCAAGAAATAAAAAGAGCAAAGAGGAGAAAGAAAGCAAAAGCCATCTTTCTTTCTTTCTTTCCCTTCCCCCCTCGTCTTCTTCTCTGTATTCTTCATCAATAGCTGCCCTCTGTAATCATGAGTCTCCCTCTGTCATCATTACGACGAAAACCATCTCTTTCTCTCTCTACCATGACGGTGAATAGCACTCACAAACACGTTTGCTCCAGCTATATATCTGACTCGCCTTCCCTTCTTCCCTCATCACACAGTGAGTCGCGGACGACCCACTCGTCCTTAACCGAACAGACCCCATCTCCATTAATTCAATACCCTTCTTGCCCCACTCCTTTCTCTCCGGACGTGGTTGAACATGTGTACGAATTTCTCGAAATGGAGTCTCCGTCGGCGGCAATTGAAGCAACGTAACCTTCTGGTTCTCTCGCTAAGCAGGTCCTTTCCACTACTAGTCTCTCCCTCTCTCTGTATAAATGGATTCCGTGAAAAAGGACCGACTTTGGGGTGGGCGTTCATTCGTTTGCGATTTCCAGTGCATCCTCTTTTCTCATGGCATTGTTAAGTAGACGAGTAGATACTCTGTCCGATATAACATAGGCACCATGTTTCTCTCTCTAAGGGAAGATCTCTGATATCGTCGCAGGAAGAGGAGGACAAGGAGAGCATCGAAGGAAAAGGAGGACAAGGAGACGAAGAGATGGCTGGTGGGCGCGAAGGATGAGATGGAGATGAAGAACCTGAGGCTGTACATAGAGAACCGGAGCATCATGGAGGCGAACGAGAGGCTGAGACAGAGAGCTCTGTTTCTCCATCGAGAGAACAGGGCTCTGCTCTTTCAGCTCCAGAGCAAGTTCAATCGCCAAACCAGCTGAACACAAAAATCGAATGAATCGACAGCAACAGTGATCAAAGGATCGACCTTTATGAATTCTAAATTAAAGTAACGTTAGGGTGTGGGGATGGAATAAAGGAAATCCACGGCTCTGCTTTTTCTGGGTGAGCGTTAATTTTTGCCTGTAGTCTGTTCTGTCGGCGGTAGTTCTCTAGAGTAGCAGTCGAACTAGCAAGCATTAAGCTTTATTGATCCATACGAAGGATGATTTCCAAGTTCAACTTCCAAAGACGTATGTTGGGTGTGACGCTTTGCCACCGGACATTGCTTTCAAATTCAACATGGAATTGTTTCTTGTCGCTGCATTTGATACGAAAGATCTAAACCAAACGAAAATGTTGATCGTCACGCGACAAAGCATTGTTCATGCTTTGATCAGAGGCTCCCATAGATCGGTGGAGACGCTGATGGTAGCCGCTAGAGCAGATGAGGTGACAATGGTCGCGGGTGTGAATGATAGATACGGTTTTTCTGCCAAGATAAAAGCTGTCTCATCGACCAAACAACATTGATGATTACAGATCGACTTCTTTTTGTAGTGATCAGGAGTCAAAAGCCAAAAGAAAACCACAAATTAAATGCAAGACAAAAGATCTACCTTGATCTGCTATAATCAAAACAAATTACAGCGGAAAGGGTTGATAAACCGTTGGACTAACATTTGTAGTACCTCAAAGCAAAATTTACTAACCAATCAGCACACCTGTTGTTGTCTACCAACTGCAGAACGAAAATCTATTGGCACAAAATATATTTCATTGACTCAAGTAGTCACAACTACAGATCCATGTTGAACTCACAAAAATCATAGGCCGAAGCTCCATCACGCTTTATTGTTCTCTATTTGGTTTGTTTAGACATCCTTTTTCCCAGCAACATACCAGTCTCCAGGATGCAAATTACGCCACACACTAGTACCGACCAATCAAGATGAAGTCATCATCGTTGAGGACCTCAACTTCTTTATCTCCCACGAAATGCTCCCGCCCAATCTCCTTAACTAGGTTCACAAATTCCACCCTCTTAGCTCGAGGAAGCGGTACATAAGGTAGACGGAAAACAGGTCTCGCAACTCCAAGCTGGGCAAGGGCAGTATTTAAGCCAATTGGATTCGGCTCGTGAAACAGCCATTCTATCAAAGGCATGAGCTTCGAGTTAAGAGACGGATACTTCCCTCCGAACATGAGTTCCCGCATTAATCCTGGAACCAAGTTACTAGTGACAGATATAACTCCCATAGCCCCATAGTTCCACCTGGCATCGTGGCACTGGTCATCATTCCCACTCCAGACAGCAATGCCATTATCTGTATATTGTTTAACCCTGTCATTCCCAACGCATTCCTTAACACCTGCTAAATTGGGACTCTCAGCCAAGGTGTGAATGACACGGGGAGGAATGTCTTGGCCAGTTCTTGTCGGCACGTTATATATTATGGTGGGGCCCATAGACAGCACACAATCAAAGTGAGAGATCAAGCCCTCCAGGGAGGTTTTTCCATAGTACGGATTAATGTGAAGAGCAGCATGCATTCCAACAGCAAACCCTTGCTCAGAGGCATGAATTGCTTCACGAGTTGAGTTGCTTCCAGTGTTTCCAATCACCTTGATTGATCCACCGAAACAATTAACCGTGTGACCAATTAGCATGATGTGCTCATCCCAACTCATCAGTTGACCCTCACCAGTTGTGCCACCGACAATTACACCTTCTACACCTTGTACAATCTGCATGTTAATCAAGTCATCATAAGCTTCAAGATCAAATCTGCCATCAGGTAAGTATGGCGTCTTGATGGCCGTTATCAACCGAAGAGCCTTTATATCCTCTGTTGAAGTCCTGCAAGTACAGAAAATCTTTTAGAAAAAAAATAAAAACAGTTACTTGCATTTTATGAGCATGTAGCCATTCCAAAACTAGCACAAAACGGCTGTGCAAAAGTAAGCAATACAAAGCCTATTGTCATCTTGTCAGTTGACAAGTGCAGTTCATTTTCATGATGAAAACAAGAAAGGAATATGCACACACAAACAAAAAATAAAAAAGCGGCTGCGCCAGTGTGATTTCCTTCACGATCACCTAACAGCTTTAAAGTGGTTAAGTTACAGGTTCGACACAAGCCTCCCGCTCCCCTCGTTGTAAAACACTACCAGAAACAACTGTTAAAAGTCAGATTATTTATCCAAATCTAGTTGTGAAAATTTTTCCTTTGGAATTTTTCTAAAGAGAGAGCAGCATAAGCAGTGTTGCGAATCTTAAAGCCTTGGTCCAGATTCTCAGCATATTTGATGTCTTACCAGGCTTCTGCTCAAATATTAAATTTTGCCATCTACAAGCCATATAAGGAGTATGCAAACCTTACAACTGAGCAATATCAACCACATCACAGCAACCTACTATAACTTAACTACACAAAAAATCCTTGACAAATTAAAAGATCATCCATATTTAGGCTTATAGTGACACAAAACACCCAACTGAACAGGGTGTACTGTTAAATAAATGCAGAATAGAAAACATGACAGACACGTGCACTATCTGAAAGATGTAAGTGCATTATTTCTATAAGACTAAACAAAAAGAAAAGGAGGAGGAGAAGAAGAAACCCGGGTTCCATTAATATCACAAAAGTTCTCTCAATTCTGTCACACACTCTTCACTTTTCTTTCTGTAATGAAAGCACAAGAACTTTGACAAAAGCAGCAGGAGCACACATGGGTTGATGATCGTAGATTCCACTTCAATCAAGTGACGAAGATAGCATTGGCTGCCAGCACAGTATTTTTTATCAACTTGTTAGCAGAACAAGAATTGGGGAACATATGTTGCTAAATAAATTTCCCTTCTACAAATTCAAACCACAGTAAATCTCAGTAGGATGCCGAAAAACTTGAAAACCACCACCACATGGGAGCACATAGAGAAAGCAGGCAAGGACTAGAACTATGTCCCAAAAGAACCGAAAAACAAACAAGAGAAAGGGAAAAATGATCCATCATATGCAGCAAACTCCTGATAATCCCACCATCATCATTCTTAGATGGTCTACCTGTTTTTAACTTCATAACTACGCATAGGAAGATGAAAATTAGGTATGACAGCTGCTCGCGGAAACCTCCATTGCACATTACTCCTGCTCGACATGACAAGGATCATTGTTAGAGATACATACAGAATACATAAAAAGCATACACAACTCAAGGTATATCATTTAAACTACAGGGAATTGCCCCAGTGGTTATCCGAGGTATTTTTACCACAACCACCAACCACGAAATACAGAAAAACCATTCCGCGGAATTGTCTTGATGAAATAGATTAATCTGCATATTCGAAAGTATTGTCGTGGGTGGTGAGAAACTTGTAATGCCCCCTCCTAATCCCATTACATCAAAGAAAATGAAGAGATTCTGTTTCAAAAACTATGACCAAAGTGACTGATCCAAAGCAAAAAAATAGAGATCCTCAAGAGCACAAAATTCTACCATAGTCACCCAAAATTACTTTTTTTACGCCACTACATAAGTGGTGGCTTTATAAAAAATCACTATTCAGGAGAGTCGAGAGTTAATATCCTCCATCTCACTCTACTTGTCATTTACACGCGGTCTCACCAGTTATGTACATCACAGGCAAAGCTAATGCCCTTTCATAAAGAGCAAACTGAATTTTCAATGAGGGTTATTCTCGACTATCTTAGGCACACATAGGACACGTCAAATGCAACAGCTTTCTTTCACAATAGTCATAATCGCCATTGGATAAGACAAAGATCTCATCTTACTGTAAAAGAAAATGCCACCTAAATAAACAAATGCCGGATAGAATAAGTCCCGGAAACGCGGCCAACCATTCAATCCAACGTTGCGTCATCCGACACAAAATCACGCACAAATAATCAGTCACGGAGAGAGTTGTTAACAAGCAGCACCTCTTGTAAGCATCGCCCCTTCTAAGACGCGGCGACAGGAGAGCGGGTTCCCTCAAGGGAACTCCGTAGCTCCTCAAAGCATCCATGACCGCAACACAATCGCTAGTCCCCCCAAAAACAACCGTCACTGTGCTGGCGAACCGCGAAAATGGAACGCGGACGTTCCCAAATCGCCGATCGTCCGCGGTGTGGAACGCCGGAACCGACCCGCACGAATCGAGAGAGAAGACGTGGAGTAGAGAGACCCCTACGACCTTGGAGCAGTCTTCTATGCCAGTCAGGACTCGAGCAACTCCTGTTGCAGAGAGAGAGAGAGAGAGAGAGAGAGAGGCGAGCGAGAAGATGAGAGTAGCGAGAAGTGCAAGTGCAAGCTCAAACCCTAGAAAACTGTGTGCCTTTTCTTTGTCTAAAACGACATGCTGGTATGGCGGAGATCGGGCAAAATCGGTTCCTAATCTGTGAAATTGAAAAATGACCCCGGACCCATTTCGGAGTCAACCCAGGAACCGGTGGCCCTTTTTTTTTTTTTTACCCCATAAGGAAATAACCACTAAAAGTCTAAAAACTATTCCAAGAGAATAAGATAACTATTTCTACATCGAGAGTTACCGAATAAAACATAACGAAAATGAAATACTCGGTGCTAATTTTCGGTATAATCCAATCCGGTCTCTATGGAATCGAAAACCTGATGAATTCTTGCGGGAACCATCCAAAAATAGCCAATTCACAGTTCTAACTTTAGATCGGTGCTCATCCCTTGCGTACTAGATAGATCATATTAGAGCTTTTCAAAGCTCAGGTCAAGCCCGAAGAATCAAAGCAAACACATGTGACAGTATCCATACACACATGTTCAACACTCTTACGTGGACCTTGATTGTTCTAATCACCGTCAATTTCATTAAAAAGATAGAAAAATAAAAAAGATTCACATTGGCAATGCCGTGCCACTGTCGTGCATGATGTTGTGGGAGCAAATCAAGAAACGATGAATCAGCTTCGGCTCGTGGTAAGGCACCAAGCAATCTTTCGAAACATTGCAGATGTAGACGCCGGCAACCAAATGAATCAGGAGAGTCCGACCAAAAAATAATAATAATAAAGGAATCAGGAGAGAGAAACCTCAACACTTTTTTTAGAGCATCCAACGCACGAAATTTTGCTTTTTCACTCGCTGTTTTCGGAAAATGTTTTATGGAAAGCCGCTTTTCAAGAAAATAATGATATTTTTCGATATTTGACTGATACTTAAAAATGAACTGAAAAATGATTTCCATCAATTGTCAAGGAATTGATTTTCCTAAAAAAATTATAAACTAATTTGATTTTTTGAATAAATAAATATTTTTATTTTTAGTTATTTTATTTTTAATTACTTTTTAAAGTTTTTCTCTCTTTTTTTCCTTCTTCCTTCAATAATTTCTTCTCAGCCGATCACCAGCCACAGGCCAGGCTCGGCCTCGACTTGACCTCGCCAGAGGCTGCGAGCTCAGGCTGAGCCTCACCAGCCTCGAGTGAGAGCGAGACCGAGCTTCGCCGGATCTAGAGAGACTGAGCTTTGCCGGATCTGGCGAGGCGAGCCTCGCTCGCTCGAGGCCGAGCCCGGCGGGGCGAGGCCTCCCTCAATGTCAGCGGCGCCGAGGCTCGCGTCACCAAACCTCGAGCTCGTCTTGCCAAGCGTCTGCCGTCGCCAAGATCCGCCATAAGGAAGGATGGAGGAAGAATGAGAAAAGAGAAAAAAATGAAAAAATTCGAATTTATTTTTTAAAAAAATAATAAAACAATATTTAAAAAAATTAATTTTAAAGAAAATAAGTGTGCAAGAAAGGAGAAAGAAAATATGAGGAAAATGTTTCCATCTTCTCAAAACGAGAAACTCATTTTCCTTAGTTTTAAAAGGGTTTTTCTATTAATCGGAAAATATTTTTTGTTATTCATTTTCTGTTTTCCAAATATCAGAAATTGAGAAAAAAAAAATTCGTGAAATAAACGAGCCACGTGAGGGAGTGACTTTATAACGTGTGCGAGGTTGGTTAGGGAATAGGGAGGAGTACAGCTTTGACTTGGTTTCATCAGATAGCCAATTGCCAACTTTTGACTCGGTACTATTCTTTCTTTCTTTCTTCCTTCTTCCTTTTTTTTGAACAGACTCGATAGTATTCGGAAGCTCTTCCTTTAAAAGGAAATGTACCAGTTTTGAGGGAAAATTCTATTGAAAAACCTAAACTTTCTGCGAGTGATGTCAATATTTTTTTTTTCGTCTTGCCAATACCCAAAACTTGTTTGATTAATTTAAAAGTACCCTCCGTCACAGTTTCATTCAGCGGCTCGTCGTTCAATTCTTTTAGCATCCCCCTCTTTTTTTCTTTACTCGGGGTTAACCAAACGGGACCCAATAAGATTGCGCATGATAACACTTCTCCACTTCAGAATGACTACTGGCAAGAAGTTGATTTTTCAATTTTTTCTCAAAAGCAGAAGTTGATTTTTCTACTTCTGTTCCAGATTGACTTTTAATCAGAGAAATTCGTTTGGTAATGGTTAAAATTTTCTATTTTTGAAACATTATTAACAAAATATTTGGGGTAAATTTGTCGCAATTATAACAGTTTAGGATTTTTGGTAGTTAAAAAAATAGTTTGAGGTATATTTGTCAAAGTGTACCAGTTTGAGGTTTTTGGTGATAAAAAAAAAATAGTTTGTGGTGAATTTGCCACTGATGTACCAGTTTGGGGTTTTTCGCGGTACTAACCTTTGAAATAATCGATGACACCCTAAACCTTTTTTCGTCTTACCAATGCTTGCAAATTTGTAGACTTAAAATACCTTACGTCATAGGCTTTTACATGTCCGATGCCAGTGGCCAAATTAAGGTTTTTTTTCGCTGAATACCCTACTTGTTTCCCGGAAAATGTTTTTCAGAAAACATTTTCCTTAATTTTTTATGTTTGGGGGCGAAAAAATGAATGGTCAAAAGAAAATATTTTCTGGTCAACAAAAAAATCCTTAAGAAAATGTTTTCCTTTTCTGAAAAACAAAAATCATTGTCTCACTTTCTTCTCTCCGGCGTGGGATCTTCATGTCTTCCCTTACCCCGATTTTCGAAATAGTAAAAAAATTCCCCTCTCTCTCTCTCCCTCTTCCTCCCTCCTCTTTCTCTCTCCTCATAGTTGTTGCCTCTTGCTCTTTCTCTCTCTCTTTCACAATTGCCACTCCGATTCAGACGACGGAGCTGTGATTATCTTCGCCGCACTGCGCTTCTGTTCAGTGAATCGCGCTCTACATCTATCGAGTCGCACCAGCATGTTCGAGCCTTCGATCTGGAAGTCCACCCGATTTTGTGCCTTTCCTCTACTTTCGCTTCTCGTTTGAGGTTCATTGCGCGAATTTGATCTCTCGCTGTCGTCAGAATCCGTCGACTGCCCGCAGAATTAGTGAGCTCCGTACATGGTTTGAGTTGTTGCCTTTGTATTTTTAGACAAGTGGGGGATGAACGTGAGACAGCAAAATCTGGTAAAGAGCACAGGCAATTATAATGGCATGTCACACTAGTCATGGTCGGTTCGGCAGAACCGGCGGTTCCGGTTCAGGAATCAGCGGTTTCGTTTTCAAGAAAAGTTAAAATCAGCGGTTCTGGTTCCAACTTTGAAATTTAATTTGTAAAATAATAAATAATAAAATAAAAATATTAAATTATCAATTATAAATTATAATCAAATTGTACATTATAATAAAATTTGGAAAAAAAAGAGCGCCTACATATCTTCTTGGGATAGAAGAGTCAAAGCTCATGTAGTTCTTTTACCTTTGATAACCCAAACTTACATCATCGTCAATCATCGCTACCCGTGCCCGTGGTATCTCCACAATCCTCATTGAAAAATTCGTCTTCTCGATCCAGCTCTTGGTGTCGAAATCTAGCATTTGCCCAATCATCGACACAAGCTTGAGCCTCCATAGATTTTGGACCTAATCTTGAACAGCGGTCGTCCAAAATTAATCCTCTAGTGTTAAATGCTTGTTTAACTGCAACTGTTGAAGAATGCGTTACTAATATCTGTCTTGCGATAAGGGCGAGAACTGAGAATTTAGTTGAATGGTTCTTCTACTACTTCAGAATTTTGAAATCTTTATTGTGTTCAAAATCACTATACTCAATAGCAATGATTAAATAATTTTCTAATTCGGAAATCGGACCTCATGTAGTCCCCTTTTGTTTTTTTGCCTATTTATGAGCATTTTGTACCCTATACTAATTGAACCATCAGCATCACTTTGCGAGGCACTAGTATTGACATTTAATTTTTGATCAGCCTTTTTTTGTTATTTCTTTGAGAAAATTCATGAAAAATCCATAAAAAGTCAAAAAATTACAAAATCAACTTTGGTGGCCTTGGCCAAGCCTAAGGAACCAATTTTGACAAAAAAAAATAATCTTTCATATTTTTCACATTTTTTTATATTTTTAGAAATTAGGAAAATATTAAAAAAAATCAAGAAAAATAGCATTTGAGGTCACAAAAATATGGGAAAATAGCCAATATTTTTATTTTAAATCCCTTGTATTTTTGACCTCACAAAAGTCCAAAATCAAATTCAATTTTACGTGTTTCTTTGTTACACATATGGTTGAATTTGAGAAAAAAAATATCAATTGAGTCTTTTAATTTGTAATTTTGGCATTTTTTAAGATATTGACATTCAATCTAATTGTCCCCCATTTCAATTTAGCCCAATTGTTCGCATAAATTGCCCAATTGCATGAATTGCATACTAAAATTGCATTTTAGTCCTTGAAATTAGGCATAATTGAAATTACTTTCAATTCAAGGGCTATCATTGCAAATTAAACATACTGCCTAATGGGTTTCACCATTTTGAATCGATTGGCATTGGCAATTTGGCCAAATTTGATCATTTGAACCTTCAATTGCACAATCCACAATTTGCAATTAAATGGAAATTTGGGGTTTTTATAGAAATTGATGTGAACTTTTGGGCAAAACCATATTTTTAGATAAAACACATACCCTAAGTTCGATTCTAAGGTTTAATTTAGATAAAACACATGCCAAAATTGCAAGAATTTCCTACTAATTTGGGTTTAATTTAGAAAATTGCAAGTCGGGACCGGTTCAGACCGGTCAGACCGCCGGTCGAACCGGTCCAGAACAGTATCGTCTTCCTCCTTAAGCCTGCGCACAGATGAACAGTTTTGAGGGTGATTTCGATCCTCAAATTGAAGACCAATTCATGGATAATCGAGTACGCAATAGTGGGCGTATTGTTGCCTATACTCTTACCTGTCGATTAACACCGGCGGCACCGCTCGACTTCGCCGGAATAAAAGGTAATTGGCCGGTCAAGTTTTGAAGCTACAAAAAGTCAACAAAAGCTAACACAGCTCAAATCCATGCCAAATTCGTGCGAGATGAGACTCGTCGAGGGACCTAATGAAACTGAACGGAATGCCCAGCTTCTCCGTTGCCGTTAGCATGCCATTTGGCACGTGAGTTCAAGTGGGCAGAGGATCCCCCAATGTGCGGCAAAAATTCTCAAAATCGATATATAGCCAAAGGGCGTTCGCGAAGAAAGGATGAGGTGGATTTAGTTGGAGGAAGGAAAACATAATTAGAAGAGAGAGAAAAAGAGAGAGAAAGAGCTCGCTCTCCATCGCCATTATCGAGAGCGAAGCTCGGAATTGCAGAGCATCGGTCAGGCCTTTTCAGGCTAGACCAAAGCTCGAAGAGACCTTCAGGAGACCGCCCACACCGCTAGGAAGCGATTATCGTCAGTCGCGCGGTCTGAAATCACGGAAAAAGGTGAGTCAGCGCTTCGAACTTTAGATTGAGCTTCAATGGCGGATTTCATTTCTTGCAATGATTCTTGCATTTCATGTGTGCGTTTCATTCCCTGAACATCACTGACCATCGTTGCATATATTTTTTGCATCGACCTTGCTTAAACACCCCGAATTGAGTCTCCCAATCCCGGCCTCCATTGCCGAGTACTGTTCATACTTGCCCAGCCAAATCTGGGCCGAACGAGCTCAATCGGAGCTCGAGGTAAGTCTCCTGAACATCCATTAATGCTATCCCATGATGGAATTGCAATGATTTTGTATTAATCAAGCAATCGAACTCCCATGGCCGTACTCGGCACTCTGCTTGATACTCCTGATTCCGCGAATTATATGCTGCGGTTCTTAGATATGTTAGACTAGAGGCGATTTCGAGTTGATTGGTGTTGGTCTCGCGCGATTTCATCAAGGATCCACCGTCGGATCGTCACCGGAGAAGCGTAGCCGTTCGCTCCCTCAGAGTCGGGAGGTTGAAGACGAAGGTGACATGGCATGGTCAGCTAGTCAAACTCCTAGTTGGCGTTCGGCCATTGGTCCACGTGTATGATTAGTCAGCAGGCCGTTGGGGAGGTTTGTTATTCGAATAGGTAGATCCAACGGCTCAGGTTAATCGAGTCTAATAAATGGTGGCCGTTCGATTAGAAATTAGGATTATCCGAAAAAAGTTTTAATCGAAAAATCAATCAGAACAGAAACGGTGCCGTTTAGGTGAATGGTCAGGCGACGTCGTTTTGGGTTAATGAGAATAGACGGTCCAGATCAAGTCCCATGTTCTAATCATAGCCGTAGGTTTAAGTAATTAGATCAGGCGGCCCCGGTCAAGTCTTCAATCAATCTGAACCGTCGGATTTGGTAAATCAATCCAAAGATCGTGGATCAGCCACGTGGTCCATTAGGGATGGTCAGATCAAAGCCGAATAATAAAAAAAAATAAAAAATGGGAAACGGCGTCGTGTTGGCGTGTTTGGTTCTGCGAGTCCGGGTCTGGGCCGGGTTCCGGCCCGAGTGGGTCGGGTCGACCCGGTCCGAAATATTTCTTTTTAAAATAAAAATCGGTAAATGATTTTTAAAAAAATAAAAAATATCAGAAAAATCCTAGAAAATCCAAAAAATGTTAGAAAATTCCAGAAAATTCCAAAAAATGGTGGAAAAATTGTGGGAAAATCCTAGACACTCTAGAAACCCCTCAAAAATAGAGGATTGACCACAGACAACTGGTCAACCCTATTTTTGGGGTTTCTTATCCGTCCTTCCGAAACTCGACGATATTACCCTTTAGGGGTAAGTCGCCTCTCCCGTATATGCGAGATAAATCGATAATGCCAATGCAACAATTAGGGTCGGTTAGACGACCAATTCTTGGGCTCGGTTTTTCGAGTCCCGTTCCTTTTCTCAAAATGACGATTTTGCCCATCAATGGGAAAATCGTCTTTCTTGTCCCAATCGTGTCCTGAAAATTGTTTAAAGTTAGGATTCGGGTCAGGTGGGTGACCAACCCTAATATTTGAGATTTTCAGTTCTCATTTTTATCCAAAATGACGACTTTACCCCTCTAAGGGTAAAATCACTTTTAAATTCAAAAAAAATTCTGAAAATTCCCGAAAAATAGGAAATGGAAGGATTTGATCGCCAATCCCATTTCCACCCTATTTTGACTGCATCTTTCATCTGAAATGACAATTTTCCCTTTTTTTTGGTAAATTGTCTCCAAATTTCTCAAAATTAGGATTCTGCCCCTCATGGGCTAATCATGTCCAAATTACTCCTAAGCCTTGACTGATACTTCTCTAGGCTAATAGGGCCTCATTAGGGATGTCATGCTGATTTCATGTGTTT
Source organism: Rhodomyrtus psidioides (assembly GCA_021437785.1). Lineage (NCBI taxonomy): Eukaryota > Viridiplantae > Streptophyta > Magnoliopsida > Myrtales > Myrtaceae > Rhodomyrtus > Rhodomyrtus psidioides. Next base: position 2,902,149 of record JAILYB010000071.1, on the reverse strand, counting down.
TATCCGCATGTATTGGATTCTTGATTTGCGCATTTATTTCTATTGATTGTGAGTGATAAGGTAGTCATTCCCATTTGCATGAACTCCTAGATTTAGATTCGTACCTCTACTCATCTGTATGAAATCCTAGAGTCAGATAAATCATTCAACTTAGGTGCCGAAAGGGCGCCAACTCTAGCAGTTGGCGTAACAAAGTCCCCGATCTCGTTTCTCTGGTTTCCGCAGAATCGAATAGATCGCTCCAAACTATTCGATAGGGTTTTCGATCGTACCCTCCACAAAACGATTGGTGGCGACTCCTTGGCATGTACACATATCACATGTCACTAGACCACACTAAAGGTCGACCACGTATATCCAGCCGTTGCGATTTGGGTAATGGACCTTGGGAGAAGCCCGCGTCCGATCTGGCCAGCGATAGGGCGGGCCATTAGCTCCGTCGACGGCACAACGCCTCGAGAGAGGGTCGTGACAGACTGGCGACTCCACTGGGGACACTCTAAACCAGAATCTCTGGTTTCGCAGAATTCCAGAGGACTTGAGCCGATTAAAAAGTTGATTGATTTATCTGACCTTATTTTCTGCAGATGCTCTCGAAGGTGAGGTACGTACACTAACCACTGTGTTAGATGTTTTTGAAGATTGGAGTAATAAGGGGTGGAGTGATTGTTGACATTTTTCCTGCAGGTTGGAGTTTGGAATGTATGTTTATCTTATGCACATACTGAAGCGGTGTTTGGATACAAACTGCTGTGCATGACTTTGCATTGTGATGATCACGACACATCGCACACACTGGCGGTCAAACCCCTACTGCAACCACCTATAGGATTACCTTAGATAGGGAAAGGATGCGAAAGGATCTTGTGTTTGATGGCACTTGAGACTTTCGTGTTCGTTCCCGCTCACAATCCAAATTGGCGATATCTAGCCCTCTTGAGTGGGTACTCTTGGGGAGGAATCTGCCTCATTTAGATCGTGGGAGCCTGAGCTATAGGTTCCTCACCTGATTTTTGATATTTAGAGTTTACCCACTTGTCTCATGCGCATGTCTATGGATGGTTGGTATACCTAAAATCACCAATTGTTACAGGGGAACATTTCATATCCCTAAGTGTGGTTGGTAAGGCATTTACTTTCAATATACATTATTATTCCATGTTCCTTAATTTGGATCACGCACTACATACATCCACATGCATTTGCATCATGAAAATCACTCAAGTGACTAATTGAAATAACAATGATAAGGAGGTAGGATGTCGCTTTTCCCCAGAAGTTCAACAGAGTTGGTGACCTTCGAGTGCCTAAGGAAGGTCACTCGCCCTGGACCAAATACGAGATTGCACTTTACCCGGTTTGTGTATGGTCGAGAGATAACTAGACGAAAGTTGGGATACGCCGAAGATTGCCAAACCCGCTACTACGTGGATAACCTCAGATTCAAGCGACAAAGGGATGAGATGTTCAAGAATTACTTGGAGATGCAGAGACAACATCGGAACCGCCTAGCTAGGGAGGCATACGCCCGTCGGAAGGCCGAACGACAGGCTAAAGAAGACATACCCATGATCACTTTTTGGGGAAAGAGAAGACGCCCTGCGACTAAGACAAAGCCGAAACGCATCACACTCAAGAAGGTGAAACCCGAGAAAGCTCCTGAAGTCATCATACCATGGACCAGAGAATGGCCAGATGAGCTAAGATACCTTGATCAACGCATTGAAGACAACCCCTCACGCTCGACTAGAGGAGGGTTCCCGACTGACTTTCATTGTGAAGAGGGGTAGACCTCTAGGAAAAGAGTGATTTAGATCCTCACATTCCATCGGCCTTTTATGGCTTTTTTGTTTGAAGAGTCTCTCTTTACCTTTGTTTCATTAGGCGTCCTGATTGTAATAAGAAATCCATTCCACTCTGCTCATTTGATGTATTAACCAATGGAATGTGACGTTGTTATTTTCCTTAGTCACTGGAGTGAACCTGACTAAATTGCATAACTCACTTTCCTAAAATTCAAATTAGGCTTTAAGTCAGGCCTTCAAGACCTGAAAAAGGTTCTAATTTTATTTCTTCAACTGAACTATGCAATTAAGTTCGCCCATGCATACTTCATGACATTTACATGATCACATGTTTAAAAGTAATTTTTGACGATTGACTTTTCAAAATCATTTGCATATTTTAGACTTGAGGGGAAAGAATGACATTCAAGTGTTCAAAATTTCACGGGCCGAGCTCCAATCATGGTGGGAAAGCATGGGTGAAGCTAGCCAAAAGTACGTCGAATCACGACTAGGTTACTTACTAGACCTGCTAAAGATTGAATGTCCACCCGCCTTTATCCAAGTCATAGCACTCTACTGGGATCCTACCACCGCTACATTCTGCATGGAAGGACTGGAGATTACCCCTACTCTCGAAGAATACAGTGCCATCATCGGAGTTGAATTCTCTCACTTGCTAGTCCGACCTCCCATAGGACTTGAACCCCTAAGTCAACTAGCCGAATTCCTTGACACAAGCCTCTACGAAGTCAAGGCAGATGCCAAAAGCAATTCTGGGCGAATCTCCCTGTCATCCCTCCTAAATCGATTCCCCAACCTCCCTGCTGAAAAAGGGACTAAATCTGGTAGAGCCTTTATTTTGGCATTCTTCAGTTTTGTGCTATTCTCGATCTTGTCTGTCACCTTTGATCCTATCATGGCTATGGTAGTCAGACAGGTCTGCTGTGGGTGGGATTATTTGAATCTTATCCTCGCTGAGACTTTCCTTTCCCTAAATTGCTTCAAGAAGAACAAAAAGGGAATCTTTAGAGCCTCTAGTGATCTTCTGTACCTGTGGTTCACATCTCATATCAAGCAATTCCATAACCGCATGGGTTTCACTAAGATTAGCCCCGATGCTCATCCTCTTAAAACCTTTGTCAGAACCCACATACGTATTCCTAAGTTCAACTTCAAGAAGTGGAAAGAATTCCTTAGAGCTCTAAAACCCGAACAACTCCGATGGCGGCTAAGGTTGCCAACCTTAGGCAAAGTCAGGCTAGCCTGCAATGACAAGGATCCAGTCCCGTTGCTAGGATTCACAGGCGTTGCCGCATATTATCCGAATAGGGTTGTCCGACAATTTGGGGCATTACAAGAAATTCCTTTTCCACCACGACCTGGTATCTTTTCGTTTGACGTACCAACGAGACTCTCGTGGGAGAAGAGAGGAGACTGTTCGAAACCAAGGTGGCGTTCACTATACACTCTTTGAAGAGTTCTTAGGCCGAATATATAAGTTGGCCGGAAAGCATGACTCGTGAGGAGAACGTCCACAGGGCCACCCCAGAATACATCCAGCACTTTGAGACAACCAGACGCAACCTCATCGAAGCCTATGTACCTGAATACATCGTACCGTATGTACCTGGGATAGAACCGTATGTACTTGAAGACAGGGGACCGCTGTTTTATTCAGAAGATGAAGAGTCTCAGGCCGAAGAGGGGAATCCATATTGGGATGATGAGGACACCTTAGACCTCAAGCGTCCTAGACTTGAATAGACTATCCTGTCAAGTGTAAAATAGGCGAACATTGTGATGCCTTTGCATACATACTCACTTGTAATGGATGTTATTTTGAACACATAAGCATGAATGTGGACATGATTTGCAAATGCATAAAAACTATCGTCAAAGATTACACTTCTTTTAATTCCATGAATTCTTTTGGCGAATGATTAAAAGAATTACTCACATGAGACTAAGGCTCATAAGGTAGTCCTTTTTCTCATTCACTAAATAGAAAACATGCAATTGAAGGAATTAAGTACTTCCTTTTGTCAAAACCAAAGAAATAATCACTGAAATTCCTTCTAAAAAAGGTATACTCTCATCACGGAATTACCAACACATCGTTTCCGCACTTGGCTTAAGACGAGAATGGAGCAACAAGAGTTGACCCCGCGTATAGGCATGTTGGAATCTCAGATGACCACTTTTGCGACTATGATGGCCGATATTAAGGCAATGCTGGAAGCCACCCAAGCTAAGCAGATGATGACTCCTAACCAGAGCGACTTAGGTCCTTCTTTTACACCTGATGCAGCTGATAAAGGGACGGCTGGAGATACTCGACATACGGAGGAGGATATCCGTGACCCGAACATCCAGTTACGACAAAAAGCCTCCCCTGTTGTTATCAACCTCGAGAAGAAGGAGAAAGAGAAGCAGACTGTGAAGACTGAAGCGGAGGCTAAAAGATTAGCCAAGATTGAAGAATGTTTAAGCAGCCAGGGCTATGAGTTAGCCTGCTTCGACAAAATATCTCCCTTCGCCAAAGTAGAGACCCCTCCCGACTACAAGGAGCCGGACTTCGTGAGGAAATATAACGGGACAGGCTGTCCATGCGCTCACCTCAAGTATTACCTGCCCAAGATGGCGCACTATTCGGATTATATTCCGCTGCTGATGAATACATTCCAAGAAAGTCTTGCTAGTGCCGCTCTGGCATGGTTCATTGAGTTGGACCTTGATGATTATGATGGGTGGGAAGATCTTGCAGAGGATTTCCTCAGACAATACAAGTTCAATACAACTACAGCCCCGACGAGAAAAGATTTGCTGCGAACCTCGAAGGCAAGGGGTGAACTGATCAGAACATACGCCTAGAGATGGCGAGCTTTAGCGACACAAGTAAAGCCATCAATCCTGGAAGATGAGGTGATCGATTTGTTCTTGAAAGCGCTCCCCTACGAATATTTCGATCGATTGAATACCTCTGGATGTCAAACCTTCGCACACTTGATAAAGGTGGCTGAAAGGCTAGAATGGGTTCTAAGAGAAAGGAGGCCTCATGAAATTTTCGCCAGGAAGCAGTATTCCTTGAAGAAGGAGAAAGAGGCTGGGCTCGACATACCATTCATACCGGACCCCCAAAAATTCAAGGGATTTAACGGTTCTAATCAGACCAAAGGAGGATCGTCATGGTCGACGCAAAAAGGGCAAGAACCTAGAAGAAGGCAACCTCCAAAGCAGTTCTCACAGCTCCCGAGGCCTTTATCCAAACTACTCCCGATGTTGTTGGAGCAACACTTGGTGGCGAAAGAACCGCCCAGGAGAAATCTCGTTAAATATCATGGTTTCGATGAGAGCCAGACTTGTGTCTACCATATGGGTGAAAGAGGGCACAATGTTGATAACTGCTATATCCTTAAGCTGAAGGTACAGGCCCTGATTGACAGTCAAATGCTGAAGTTTGACAGCGTGGCTCCAAATGTGCAAGAAAACCCTCTCCCTGATCATCAAGCAATTGTGGCGATATTCACTGAAGAGGAAGAAGGCCACCTCAGGTTGAAGGTGGACGTATCCAAACTGACTGACCTTCTGGTCACCGCTTTGTCCTACCCAAAAGGAGGGGAGGTCCCTGCTGACGTAAAGAAGCTATGTATCACCAAGATGATGAACTTGGAGATAATATCTAATGCTAATGATGAAGAATTCGAGGGAATCGAGGCCTTTTTATCTTTGGAAGGAAGCCACTTTGTGATTAAAACTGAGCAGGGAAACACCTGGGATATCTCACACGAGAGTTTGGTAGACAATATCGGGCCGGTCACTGAGTCAGAAGAAAAACTTGATAAGGACGAGCTGGAAGCCAAGAGGTGAAGTCTAGCTGATCGCGGATTCATGGCAAAAGCACTTGAAATGGGGGATATCATAGACAACCTGGGTTAGGATTAAAACCGCTTTGTCCTCCTAGTTTCAATCAGAGGATAGAGGATATCGTACCAGACGGATGTGGAGGTATAGATGATCCCACTTCGCCAGAAACCCCGAAGGACAAGGAAAAGCTTTTTACAAAAGACTTTGACGACATCGTATCAATGATTGAAGCCGCCACGGCTGTGGTAATAAGATTGGAAGAGCTGGATAGTTTGAATGAGGTGGAAGATTACCTGGTCAAACCTGTTGTGATCCAATTGCCGAAAGAGGAGGCAGACGATACAGCTGAACCAAAGAAATCTGGCCCCAAAGACAATAACCATACAGATCCCTCTAGTAGAGGTATACGACCCCAAAGCGGTCCACTGGGACTATAGGACGAAGGAGATAGATGCTGTAATGAGGTCTGGACGATTCTACGCCCCTAGGGAAGGCGAGTCCGAAAAGAAAGAGGTCTCCAAGGAGGATGCAGAAAAACTCATGACCATTATCAAAACCAGTGAGTACAAAGTGATAGAACAGCTGAGGAAGATGCCAGCTCAAATATCCTTGCTGGATTTATTCATTAATTCACAAAAGCACAAGAATGCGCTGTTGAAGATACTAAATGAGGTACATGTCCCCGAAACAATTAATGATGTGCAATTAGGAGATTTTGTACGGGTGATCCTCCTAAAAGATCAATTGAGCTTCTCTGATGAAGACTTCCCCATGGAAGGAAGAGGGCACAATAGGGCCTTGTACATCTCTACCCAATGTAACAGGAAAAGAGTGGCGCACGTACTAATCGACAATGGATCCGCCTTCAACATATGCCCATTAGCTACCTTGAGGAGTTTAGGCATCAAAGAAGAAATGATTAAAGCCTCCAAAACGGCAGTAAGGGCTTTCGATGGGATGAAGAAGACTGTGGTAGGTGAGATTGAGCTTGGCGTATTCATCGGCTCAACGAAATTCTCTATAAACTTCCAAGTAATGGATTTGCCCAGTGCATTTGGGTTCCTGCTGGGAAGACCTTGGATCCATATAGCAGGAGCCGTCCCTTCAAGCTTACATCAAAAAGTACGCTTTGTAGTGAATGGGAAGGTGATTACTGTGCATGGAGAAGTCGACCTCCAGACGTACCAGAACAATGCCGTTCCCTACGTTGAACCTGAGTTAAGACAGAAGCGAGCTATCATTCCCTAGAATTGGTAGCGACAGTTCGCACTCTCGTAGGGACAAAATTGAGGGCTCCCTACATTTCTGAAGCCAATCTTTTATCAGCTAAGATGCTACTGGCATATGGGTTTAACCTTGGAGAAGGTCTGGGCAAACACGGTCAAGGAATAAATACCCCCTACAGTTAAAAGCTAACCAACATAGGATGGGCTTGGGGTATCAGAAGGATTACATGGGCGAGTCTGTCCCAAAGGCAACAGGCCGAGGCCGTTGCAAGAGCCTCAGACGCCGTGGAAGCCAGAACAACTCAAAAGATTCATTCATTGGTTCTCCAGCTTGGAAAGGCAGATCACAGATATTCAATAGTCATTTGAACGCCTATTTTAGAAAAGATTCTAGGTGGTTGTCAGAAGAGGATATTACTCCGACAGTAGAACCGGATCTGGCAAACCCTTTCCTCGAAGATGACTTCGTGAATGTCATCATAGAGTGGTTGGACGACAAAGCCACTTCCTCTGAGTAAAGAAGCTTTATTCCTTCTTTAAATATAGCACTTAGAACTTTCTGCATTTTATTGCATTTTCATTACTTGTTGTAGATGTAAGAAAAAGCCTTTGGATCTCCGGCCGTTGGTCCAAATAGCGTAGTTTGTAAGGCGGCCCATTTTGCATTCAATAAAAATCACACAAGTTTTGTTAAGGACATATGGTACCATAAATCAGTCTGATGATGATACTAGTCTTCCGCACAGAAACTTGAGGCCTGATTTGCCATATGATTCCTAATTTCCAAAAGATTTCAGAAGGACAGGGATGTCCGATGATATGAGGACTAGTCCCGTTTATAACTGCACTTATTTCGAAAACCTTTTCGAAAAGATTTTTCCACGCTTATGCATGGTATTTTTATGGAATACAAACTAACCATGCTCATGACATTTCAGGTATATCATCTCAAACATACATATCAGGTTGTTATGCGATTCGGATATCCACTTTAACTGTTCCTACAGCATTGAGAAAGATGAAGACGAGGGTTATGCATCTATCCGCAGAGAATGGAATGCCTTTGAGGAGTCAATGCCTCCCACTTCAGAAGAGCCTGTTGTTATTAACTTGGGTGACCGTACGGATATCAAGGAAGTCAATATAGGTGGACATTTATCCCGAAATGAAAGACTCGGGTTCACAGAATTACTGAAGGAATATCAAGATGTCTTTGCATGGTCTTACGCGGACATGCCTGGTTTGGACCCTAAGATTGTGGAGCATGCACTACCCACGGATCTCGGCATTAAACCCGTCAGACAAGGTAGTAGACAGATGAAAGCCGAGTTAGAAGACAAAATTAAGGAGGAAGTCATGAAGCTTCTCCGAGTTGGCTTTATTGAAGCTATCCCATACTCAAATTGGATTGCAAATATAGTCACCATCATGAAGAAAGACGGAAAAATTCGGATCTGCGTGGATTATCGAGATCTGAATAGAGCGAGCCCGAAAGATGATTTCCCTTTACCTCACATTGACGTATTGGTGGATAGTATTTCGGGGTATGAACTGTTCTCATTCATGGATGGGTTCTTCGGATATAACCAAATCCTCATGAAACAGGAGGACAAGCAAAAGATTGCTTTTACCACGCCCTGGGGAAACTTTTGCTATAAGGTTATGCTCTTTGGATTAAAGAACGCAGGGGCCACCTACCAGAAGGCTATGGTCACACTATTCCATGATATGATCCATAAGGAAATTGAGGTATATGTCGATGACATGATCGCCAAGTCCAAGATGGGGCAGGATCACATACAGGTGTTAAGAAGATTATTTGAACGATTGTGCAAATATAAGTTGAGATTGAACCCTAACAAATGTGTGTTTGGGGCAAAATATGGGAAACTTCTCGGATTCATGGTTAGCAGCAGGGGCATTGAGATCGACCCTTCAAAGATTCAAGCCATCCATGATCTAGCGACTCCCTCCACAGTAAAAGAAGTGAGAAGCCTTCTGGGGAGACTAAACTATATTGCTAGATTTATCAATCAGCTGTCAGATGTGGCTAAACCAATCTTCAAATTACTCAAGAAAGGTGCGAAAGTGACATGGGATGCAGAATGCAGTCAAGCGTTCCAAAGGATCAAGAACTATCTAGTCACTCCACCGGTACTTGTGCCACCCATCCAGTTCATCCCCTTACCTTGTATCTGACTATACGGCAGGAATCTTTGGGAGCCTTACTTGCCCAAACGAGCCCAAAAGATGGTAAGGAAAGAGCCATCTACTACTTGAGTAAGAAGTTCACGCCATCTGAAGCAAAATATATATCAGTTGAGAGGGCTTGTGGAGCGACGGTATGGGTACTTCGCAGATTGAGACAATATACTCTACATCATCATATTCAGCTGGTAACGGAAAATGATCATGTTAAGTACCTTTTGGAGAAACCCGCGCTGATTGGGAAGTTAGAAAAATGGCAGGTAATGTCTAAATTCGACATCAGGAGTTCTCCACAAAAATCAGTAAAAGGAAGAGTTATAGCTGATATGTTAGCAGAAAATCCTTCGACTTGCAAGCCTTCTAAAGAAATAAAGGCAGAAGATCAAGTTCTAAACATGGTAGAAGATAATTGGGTCATGTATTTCGATGGTGCCGTTAATCTATCAGGAGCGGGCACCGATGCAGTATTGATATCCCCTGATGATCAACATTATCCTATTACGGCAAAGATGACCTTCCCTTGCACCAACAATATCTCAGAATACGAGGCGTGCATTTTAGGCTTGCAATTAGCCATTTCCATGAGAATACCTAAGCTGCAAGTATATGGAGATTCCATGCTTATTATTTTGCAGACACAGGGAGAGTGGAAGACGAAAGACGCAAAGCTCATCCCTTACCATGAATATCTCGAAGAATTGACATTTAAGTTCGAAGAAGTGTCATTCGAGTATCTGCCAAGATCTCATAATCAATTCGCAGATGCATTGGCCACCCTGGCCTCGATGTTGCAAATAACTGATGGGCTAAAAATAGAGCCACTAAGGATCGGCATAGTCGAAAAGCCGGCCTATTGTATGCTGATCGAAGAAGAGTTCGATGGAGAGCCGTGGTATTGTGATATTAAGAATTATCTCTCAAAAGGAGAGTTTCCTGAAGGATGTCAGGCGTGAGACCGGAGATACATAACTAAGATGACCAGCAAGTTCTTCCTCATCGGACAAGTTCTGTATAAAAGGCCATTTGACTCCACTCTGTTAAGATGCGTAGATGCCAAAGAAGCAAATATTCTCATGAAGGAGATCCATGAGGGTATATGTGGGCCACATATGAACGGCCACATCCTCGCTAGAAAAATCATGCGGCTTGGCTATTACTGGATGGCCATCGAATCAGACTGTTGCCAACATGTCAGGACATGCCACCAGTGCCATGCGCCCCCAAATAAATTGCATCAAATGTCTGAAGTTTGGCCTTTTTTCATGTGGGGAATAGACATGATAGGGCCTATCAATCCTGCGGCTTCAAATGTTCATCGCTTCATCCTGGTGGTGATTGACTACTTCACAAAAGGGATAGAAGCCAATTCGTACAAGAATGTCACTGCTAGAAACATGGCGAAGTTTATTAAGAAGGACATAATATCTCGATATGGTACCCCTTAAGCAATTATTACAGATAATGGGTCCAACCTGAACAACAAGATTGTCGATGATCTGCTAGATTACTTTGGTATTCGACATCTAAATTCGTCCCCTTACTACCTTCAGATGAATGGGGCAGTAGAAGCAGCCAATAAGAACGTCAAAAGGATCTTAGCTAAAACGGCAGAAAATTACAGGGATTAGCATGAGAGGCTACCCTTTGCCCTAATGGCATAACGAACTTCAATCAGGACCTCTACTGGGGCAACTCCCTACAGTCTGGTGTATGGGATGGAAGCGGTCCTACCCGTGGAAGTTAAGGTCCCCTCTTTGAGGATTTTATCAAAGGGTAAACTCTCCGAGTCAGAGTACTCCAAGCTCAGATATGAACAGCTGAATTTGATAGATGAGAAACGCCTTAGAGCAATCTGTCATGGTCAGAGTTACCAGAAGAGTGTGGCCAAGTCATTTAATCGAAAAGTTAAAGCCAGAAATTTCGAAGTGAACGACTTGGTAGTAAGAAAGATTCTGCCGAGTACTGTCCATCTGGGAGGCCAGTTTACCCCGAATTATGAAGGTCCCTATATTGTCAAGAAGATTTTCACAGGAGGAGCATTGATTTTGGTAAACTCTGAGTGAGAAGAATTGGGACACCTTGTGAACTCTGATGCTGTGAAGAAGTATTACCCTTGAAATAAAATCAGATTTTGGTCATGCGGCTTGTCCAGAATCAATCCGAATCGTCATGACAATTATTGCATAAGCATATTATGCATCCACGCATACACTAGCATGTGTTCAGTTTTGCAGGGTTCCAAGAAGCGAACTCAAAAATCGGATTCATTCAGGCGGAGCCCTGGATAGGAGGGATCTCGACATTAAGCACCAGGTGATATGTATCTGTTCCATCAAAGGTTAAACCATCTTTCACTCACAAGAATGTCTCTTCTATCTTACATGCAGTAATGAATGATGAAGATGGAAGACAGCAAAAGAAGAGCTCATTAAAGTATCTCTCACTTCCTGTAAGATAAAAGAACGAGAGAATGAACATTCACATACTTGGGCTCAGGAATAAACATTATTTCTGAAAATGAATTCATTGCGTTTATTGCACACCTGTTAAAATCAGGAAATGATCCAAAGCATGCATGATGCATCATTGAAATCCCCTGTGGAGTAAAACGCCCGGAGAAAAACAAGCTGATTTTTCCAAAAACAGGGCTTGCTTAGACTATCTAGCAAGAATATCCCTCCAAATAAGAGGCGAACCTGATCCAAACACATCCCCCATACACTCGAGAAATGAGGGAAGGGTGAGAATAGGAACTCTGAATCTGAGGATACAAGGGCCTTTCGCATCGAATACATAGATCGGGAAGACGGAGGCATTCATTTCTCTATCCTAAACACTACATGTGACCATTGATAACCATTTGAACGGCGATTTCATTCTCTACCCCTGTCAAGGACCACCCCACATTGGGGCAAACTGGAGGTACGTCCAGCGGTATCATGAGGTAAATGGTTAGAAATCCTCTTACTCAGACTTGCATCAACTTGCATCAATCTTCGTGTGTTGCTTGTCATTTTAACTTTTATGGTGATTCAGGTGCTTTAAGATGACGAAAAGCATTTGTTTCTCTATCCTATACACTTTTACCCTTTGCACAGCCCAATTGAGCCTGTACACTCGATTCATAAACCTGTTGGTGATCAGTGCATATTCCAAGACGGAAGCAACGTCACTTCAAAAGCGGAAGGGTTCAAAAAATAGGATTTGTGAAAAAAATTACTGGTGCTGAGATCCAAAGTGTATATCTAACACACTCATTTGAAGAATCCTAGTTCCCAAAAGAAAGAAAAGAGAGGAACCCCACAAAAGAGAGCAAAGAAAAAAGAGAAAAACACAATTGTGGGCATCAAGAAAAAGCAAAGTGCATGGTAAAAGCAAGGCCAATGCCCCTCCAAATATTTGCACACTTATGAATCATGTGTTTGATATGGTAAATGCCAAAAAAAAAAAGATGGCATGATGACTGTGTATGGGTCACTAGTGAGAATTGGTGATGCCACCTTCAGACGCTGACACCACACTAAGCACGAGAGAGAGGTTCACCAAAAAGCTATCAATGTTGTGGCATCCCAGGTCCCTCCTAGCCGCCAACTCCGACACCAATCCAAAGCCTAGCTGTCATATCTCACAATCTGAAAAATGTTCCCACAAGGTGGGTGTCGCGACCCGTCCGGAAGCGGACGCGGCTAATGGATTACCGATCGCAGTTAGCTTGGATCGGCGCGGGCCCTCCCAGGCCCATACCAAATCGCGGCGGGAGTATTCTTTTAACGGGTTCGACGATAAGAGTCGATCGCTTTCGACCTTAGTATGATCGTGGTGGCATGTGCAACTTGTGCATGCATTTGGAGTCGCCACCGGTCTTTCTTGGAGGGTAGACCGGAAACCTTACTGACCGATTGGGAGAGATCGATCAGTTCTGCGGAACCAGAGATTTTGGGTTCGGGGACTTGGTTACGACGGTGTCATTACCAACGCCCTTTCGGTACCTAACGTGAATGATTTTCCTAGCCAAGAGTTCATGCAGACGCAATTTTAGGCGAGGTAGGTTTGATTCAGGGTTTCATGCAAATTGGAAGACTATTCCTATCAATCACAATCAATTTAAATAAAAACGCAATCAAATACATAAATAAATCACACTAATGCACGTCAATTCAAATCAACGGTTCCCTTGTACAGCCATAAGGGCTTAGATGAGGAATGATTTGGAACCAGGGTAAAATGGGAAGATTTGGGGGACGATTAACCCGAAGGGCAAAATCGTCATTTTTGGAAGATTTGGAGACCGAATTACTCAAAATACTCCATGGCCAATTGATTGTGGTCATTTCCTATTTTTTTTGGATTTTTGAGAAATTTTTAGAATTTTTTTTTTATTTTCTATTTTTTTATTGAGTTTTTTTTTATTATTTTTTAATTAATTATCACTTAATTAAAATGGTCGGATCCGGATAGGACTCTTGGGCCCGAACCTGGATCAACCGCTGGGCCTAACCCGAACCAGGAAAGAAAACTCGAACCGGGAAAGAAGACTCGAACCGGGTCCAATTCGCCAAGGAACCCAAGCCCACTCTTTTCTTTAAGCCCACTAAATTAATCCGCCTAAGCCCAATTCCCTTCTTCCACCCGCATTAACGCCGGCCCAATAACCTACAAGGCCAAACTACTCATGTTCTTAACCCAACAAGAAAAACCTTACCTTACTGTTCATCGTCTCCTACGTTGGACGTCCGCTTTCTTCATATGACAGCGAACCGAACCCAAGTCTGCCTCAGCTCCCGTGACCCGCGGATCCATTCAGGAAGGTCGCCATCGAAGCCGCGGAGCTCCACCAGCATCGACCCTGAAACAAGGAGCACTGACCGCTCTGCTCTGCGTATCGTTCCCCGCCGCGCCGCACGATGCCGCGCATGGGCGTACAGGCGGTTGGGTTGCGTCGACGCCGGGATCAACACGAACCACCCTTCTCACACCGCGGGCTTCAAGACCAGCTCCCGTGAACCGGCGCGGCCTCCGGCTTGAACCCGTTCATGATGAACTCGGACAGTGCACGCCGGCACCAAGCAGCGGCCACAAATGGCTGGACCGCAACTCTGAGCAACCGAGCAGCGACAACTCGACGTCGGGACAGCAACCAGAAGTGTCAAGAAGCTGAGGGTGATCCGGACAAGAACCGGATAGCTCCAAATGGTGGATGTCAGGCCTGCGCGGCTGAGGAGAGCTCGTTGGGGGCGCGACGAGTTCGGGTTCGACGTCGGAAGGCTCGAGACTTGTTCGCGGACTTGGCAAGCCCGTTGTTGCCGAGACCCCAGGTTGTCCAGTTCCCTCGAACAAGCTGAACCATGAACGATCTGGGCCGCTGCAAGGACTCGTGGTGGTTGCTGGTCCCGCGGATGGAAGTGATGGGAGACGGAGCTCGGCGACGTACGTTGGCTCCTACTTGTGAACTGTTGGCAGCACGACGGTAAGTCAAGAAGGTCGGGTGAGGCGTGGTGATGTCGGGACGGAAGCCGGAGGAGGCGGTGATGACGAACGGGCCACGGCGGAGAAGCTCGCACAGGAGCGGCGCGGCTGAATAGAGCAGGGGACAATGGTCATCAGCTCCTTCGAATGGCGTCCAGCTGAGATGATGGAGAGGATCTTTGGAGGGGGGGTGGCCTGGGGAGTTGACGACGTAGGTCGTCGGGACCAGGAGGACGACGGGAGTTGGTGACTCGACGACAGCTCGCGCAGATGTGGCTCCTCGATCTTGGCCAGTTTTTTTTTAACAAGGACGGCTACCTCCTGATTTTCCACCGCCAACTTCCCTTTTTCTTTGCCAATGGACCTCCCATCTTTTTTTTAATCTTTCTTTCTTTTCTCTTTTGCATGGTGGACGACAGACTTGCTGTCCTCTACTCCTTCCAAAATTTTTATTATTATTTCCCTTCTCTCTATAACACCATCGCCATCTTTTCTTTTCTTTTTCTTTTTCCTCTTTTTTTTTATCATATTAATTTTTATAGATTTTCAATATATTATTATTATTTTTTATTTATTTTTTTTTCGAAAATAAACTAGAGAAGACCGATCAAAATCCATGTGTCAACAGTGGGTTAGCACGACGGCTAGCAAGAAAAACATTCAACCCCACCATAGGGGTCCTACGACTCCCTAGGACAAACTATAGGGCAATTCTATAACAATAAAGCACCATAACAATTCACAATTTCAAAACAAGAGTCATAAGATGCAGAAATGCCATGATGTCGTGCAATGACGTGCTCTTCGTTCACACAACCATCGCCAAGCCCAAGGCTTGCGGCGACCCCTTACTCCAGGGTGTCCTCGACGCATGGTACGGCTCTACCCAGCACACAGCACATGGTCGTCAAGCACGTACAAATCCTCGCACACAGCCCAGGGGCGTAATCTCAATTCAGTGCACTGAAGAGCAATTACTCCACATATCTCATCATATATCGCTCGGCACCATGTGCCAATGCATGCTCAGCCATGAATCACAAGATTCTCACCATCAATTCTGCAATTGATATAACAATGCCAGGCCAACAAAACAAGCATGCCAATTCATCAAGATATGTACATGAGATATGACATAATAATCAATGCATCAAAGTTAGCATTTCTTTGATCAAGCAGAGCACATGAGAAATGAATAATCAAGACCAGAAGGCTACCACTTCCTCTCTTTGATGCTCTCGGGTCACCGAGGTTTTAGCCAATCAAGTCACATTCTTATCAAGCTAAAGTAATCAAACTCGATTCTTAAGCAGGGAATTTCAGCACTGCGCAGTTACGCGAGTTGTCCATTTTAAAATAGTAGATGAGCTCCTAAAATCATCAAATTTTACCATGTTGTACTTAAGACCTTGGAAAACATTGTGTCAAGAAATATTGAATTACTCCCATGTAGAAAAATTGCAGTAATTCATGAAATCTAGAGGAAATCTGACCTTCAGTAAATCAGTGCCAACGTCACATAAATAAATATTTTTCGTAGGGTTAACCAGATCAGAAAAATCCCAAATTTTTATAAGTTGTAGTAAAAGATGTCCTCTTAAACTTTCATGAAGGGAAGTTGGTCTAAATAATTTTCCAAAAATAATTTTAAAATCACGAACCGTAAGGGGTCTCGGTTAAACTAGTCAGAAACTGGTTGAGCCCGTGTGATTCTAAGGAAATTATAAATATCACCTCAAATCCAAAAATTCCGAAATTAAATTACGTTATAGCCAAGGATGTGAAGAACAAATTTCATGAAGGAAGTTTGGTCAGATTCTCATCACACAAGGCTCAACAAAATTCTCAACACAGGAAGCACATAGAACCAAATCATCAAGAACTAGAGAACAACCAAACTGTCCATTAGAGCTCTCGGGTCAGTCTTGTATTCGACCCCTTAACTCATAGTTTAATTAAGAAAACCCATCGAAACTTAACTCAGAGATCCACGAGAATCATTCCTCTGTTCCATCATTTTTGTCCCTTCATGAAACCAAACAATTTAGCCATTTTCTTTTTACCCAATCACACCTAAAATCTGATCGGTTCATAAACCTGGACTGTCACGATTTTTGCCTCTTAAAACTGAATTAAAATTATTCCTTTCAGCTAGCCATTCACATCCTTAGGTCATACAAACATAGTTTTGCGATCGTCAAAGCAAGAGAGCACAATCTAGCCTGGTTTATACATCAAAACCGCATTTAGGACAGAACAGAATCTGCACCAGGAATTCAACACGGTTTTCAACTTTAACTCTGCAAATCCGTTTCTAATTCACCTCGATTTGGTTAGCCTTTCAATCCTTACTTAACATTAACGTATTTATACAATATCTAGGGCAAGAGAACATGATGTAGCCTGATTTGCATAGTAAAAGCAGCATATATAACAGAATTGATCCTGCATTAGGACTCGATTACCATTTCGTCCTAAACCCACAAATCAGCCTTGATTTGTCACGATTCCACTAGCCATTCGACAATCCTCGGTATACTAGTCTAGCTTACCATTCTTCAGTCTCCAGATCCCGTAATATAGTTCAAAACCAACTACGTTTCCAAACCTACTCAGAGCCGAACAGCATTAGCAATAACTCAGTCAACAGAATTCATTTTCTATCCTAACTACTTCGTTTGAGTTCCCTATCTTGCCAACTACCCAAAGAACTTCTATCCTATAGCGAGATTGAAGGAATTTCTTGCCTTGAAGAGGTTGCCTAGCTCAAGCTCGTCGTCTTCTCCTCTCGGTTCTCCTTCGAACTCGCCGAGCCGCCCTTCTTCCTTCTCTTCCTCTTCGTGCTCCTCGGCCGCCCGTTCTTTCTCTCTCGAGCTCGTCGTCTTCTCTCGTTCTTTCTCACTCTCTCGTTAGCTCTCTCTCTCTCTCTCACTCTCGGCCGAAACAAGGGAAAATGGAAGATGAGAGGGTGAAGAGTCTTCCTTTTTGTTGCATGGCCTAGGGAAAATCTCGAGTGACACTTGTCATGGGTGCCTTCACTTCCTAGCCTTCAATTGTCACTTGGTAATACCCTAAGTGGCCACTAATCAACATCACAAAAGTAGACATGATGGAGAACCAATGGAATTTCTTGCCACTTCCCCATGACTTGCGCCCAATGAGGGTTCATGGAAGGAAGAGTCCATGCGCCACATGGCGCTACCCCTATTGCTCCAATATCTTTGATGGGATTTGATAGAGCTCTTGGCCAATGATTGAGTTTGCTTCTTGCCCCACTTCCTATGCTTCCTTTGACCAATAGATCTTCATGCAATGGGAAGGGAAGGCGCCACTTGTCCATTTGTTCCTTGGCCGAACCAAAAGCCTTTCTTGCATTTCCTATGCACGATCGTCCAATGAAAATTTAGGCACCCCTAGTCATTCATCTTATGGCCGAGCATCACTCTTCCATCAACCTTGGGAAAATTTTCGGACATAGACTAGGGCACACATTAATCCTCGCGAATTCTTGCTAGTCATCGCCCTTGCACAACCTAATTCATGTCCATGCCATTCATGGCGGTAAAATCCTTAATTGTCGATCAATCCAATGGTCGTTGCTTCTTAAAATAAAATCCTCGATTAATATTCCATCGTCCATCTTATGATTTTCAAAAATTCAATCCTCGTATCGGCTTCATTAGCGGATTTTCTGATTTCCAATTCCTTGCGTCAAAAGTCAACTTCAAAACCCATTTGACCAATCCTGGTCATTAAGAATCTAATAAATGGGAGATGCCACAGCTTATACTAATCCTTGTAGGTCCTTGATTGATTGACCAATACCTTAATTCCTTGGTCATCAAGCTTGATCCAATGGTGACTAAAGTCTCTCATTCTCGGCCATGGTATAAATCTAATTAATTTTCTAATTTTCCAATCAACTTGACTTGATAATAATTTGGTCTTGGGACTTCGATTCTCGACAATTGTACCTTAGTCCTTGAATATGAAATTCCTTAATGAATCTTCCTAATATCTCCTTAATTCCATTTGATGGGAAATTGGTCAATTGAACTCGAATTTCTATCCATCATATTCCTTAATGTACACGACCAATTTCTCATAATGTCACTTGAGCCATGATAATCCAAAATTGACAAATTCCTTAATAATTTCCTAACCCGTTTCCACATGTGTCTCCTTGACATACCTTGGCCTCTTTGCTTAATCCTGTATAATGAGATTCCAATTCATTGTTCTCAAAATCAATTCTCTAATCCATTTCGGATATCCTTGCTCGTTAGAAATCTAGCAAACGGGGGATGCCACAAATGCGCTTCAAAAGACTGAAGATGCTCTTTGAACCACAAGATACCCAGATCGGCGGCAAATCTGCAGTGATCACCAATGTTAAACCCTTTACATGTTCTGGGCAAAAAACAAGCTTTTTTTTTCGGTCCCCTATCCTACCTACGTTACAACCCTGAAAAGCCTTTTCCGATTAGGGTTTAATGTCTAAGCTTAGCTCGAAGAAGTTCGGGCAAGATTATTTCTTTCTCATTCTTGCAGGGTTCTTGACTTGTAAGCCCGGAGCAGATGAAGAAAATCTTATATTCGAAAGACCTGACTCAAAAAGTGAGTCCCCTTTCAGAAATCATGTCCAAGCCCAACATTACGGTCCCGTAAAGACCTCCCGATTGATCTAAATGTATGCGCTGCGAATAGCCCCGAAAACCCAGGTACAGGGTATTAGGAAATTCGAGTGCCCTTATTATAAAAAGACCAAGTCAGAAAATTGGTAAGAAGACCTTTTTGACAGAGATATTCTAATAGAATGTTCGAAGGCAAGCTTCGTTTGGAGACTTCAAATTGTTTGATCCAGGGTGTGCCTCACAGGGATCCTTGATCATCTTTGTATGTTTTGAGATGTCTTGGATAATCTCCGGCATCCCAAGTTATTTTACATAATTGCATAGGTTAAAATGAATCTTTACCTGCATTATGTCACCTCCAATGTCAAAAGGACAATATCCAGAATCATCTCTATGTGAGATTTCAGTTTTACAGGTTTAAGCTTTCTGCAGGATACCTGGAGTCCCCAGGTCCCAGAATGTCACCTCCAATGTCAAAAGGACAATCTCCAGAATCATCTCTATGTGAGATTTCAGTTTTACAGGTTTGAGCTTTCTGTAGGATACCTGGAGTCCCCAGATCCTAGAATGTCACCTCCAATGTTAAAAGGACAATATTCAGAATCATCTCTATGTGAGATTTCAGTTTTACAGGTTTGAGCTTTCTGTATGATACTTAGAGTCCCCAGATCTCAGAATGCTACCTCCAATGTCAAAATGACAATCTTCAGAATCATCTTTATGTGAGATTTCAGTTTTACAAGTTTGAGCTTTCTGCATGATGCCTGGAGCCCCCAGATCCCAGAATGCAACCTCCGATGTCGAAAAGACAATATTCAAGATCATCTTTCTACAAGATTTCAGGTAACCCTTAGATCCCAGAAGAATCTTATAAAAGTTTTTGTAGGTTCAAGTTTTCTGCAGGATACTTGGAATCCCCTAATCCCAGAATAACGCATCGCATGTCGAAAGGACAATTTTCAGAATCAGCTTTCTGTGAGGTTTTAGGTAATCCCTAAACCCAGAATAGCTCATTTGGTAAAGCCTGAAGGTTAGGTACACCTCATTTGTATAGATCCTAGTTAATTCCTTAGAATATAGGATCAAAATGTTCGACAATCCCTAAAAGACGGGTGCGTCATCCATAGGTTCCTAGCAGAAAGGAGTCCTATTCTTGGCCTGATCCCCCTAAATGATCAAAATATTCGACAATCCCTAAAAGAACGGGTGCGTCATCCATAGGTTCCTAGCAGAAAGGAGTCCTATTCTTGGCCTGATCCCTCTGAAGGATCAAAATGTTCGACAATCCCTAAAAGACTGGGTGCGTCATCCATAGGTTCCTAGCAGAAAGGAGTCCTATTCATGGTCTGATCCACCAAACGGATCAAAACCCCCGACAATCCATAAGAGACTAGGTGTGTCATTCATAGGTTCATTTCAAGTATAGGAATCCCATTCTGGTACGGCCTACCATACATGCTAGAGTTTAACCGCCTTAGGATACTCAAAAGACGAGTCCCTAGGTATCCACTTGAACCCGCTACAGACCACGCACGCCGCACGAGCGTCAGGAAGGTAAGTAACAGGTGAGTATATCTATCCCGCCTCTCTCTCTCATCAGGCAAAGCAAAATGAGCAAGAGCATCTACCAGCGGAGCAAGAAAGATTATATGTCAAAGATCCATTTTTTCTATTTTCCAGTAGAGTCGATCTAGACTTAGGTGTCACCTGTCTTTGAGAGAAACCTCTCGCGAGATTCCTCTCAAAGAGGGGCAGCTGTTGACACCTAATTTTTTATCAGCCTTTTTTTGTTATTTCTTTGAGAAAATTCATGAAAACTCCATAAAAAGTCAAAAAATTACAAAATCAACTTTGGTGGCCTTGGCCAAGCCTAAGAAACCAATTTTGACAAAAAATAATTTTTCATATTTTTTTATATTTTTAGAAATTAGGAAAATATTAGAAAAATCATGAAAAATAGCATTTGAGGTCACAAAAATATGGGAAAATAGCCAATAATTTTATTTTAAATCCCTTGTATTTTTTACCTCACAAAAAGTCCAAAATAAAATTCAATTTTACGTGTTTCTATGTTAAACATATGGTTGAATTTGATAAAAAACATATCAATTGAGTCTTTTAATTTACAATTTTGGCATTTTTTAAGATCTTGACATTCAATCTAATTGTCCCCCATTTCAATTTAGCCCAATTGTTCGCATAAATTGCCCAATTGCATGAATTGCATACTAAAATTGCATTTTAGTCCTTGAAATTGGGCATAATTGAAATTACTTTCAATTCAAGGGCTATCATTGCAAATTAAACATACTGCCTAATGGGTTTCACCATTTTGAATCGATTGGCATAGGCAATTTGGCCCAATTTGATCATTTGAACCTTCAATTGCACAATCCCCAATTTGCAATTAAATGGAAATTTGGGGTTTTTATAGAAATTGATGTGAACTTTTGGACAAAACCATATTTTTAGATAAAACACATACCCTAAGTTCGATTTTGAGGTTCAATTCCAAGAATTTCCTACTAATTTGGGTTTAATTCGGAAAATTGCAAGTCGGGACCGGTTCAGACCGGTCAGACCGCCGGTCGGACCGGTCGAACCGGTCCAGAACAGTATCGTCTTCCTCCTTAAGCCTGTGCACAGATGAACAGTTCTGAGGGTGATTTCGATCCTCAAATTGAAGACCAATTCGTGGATAATCGAGCACGCAATAGTGGGCGTATTGTTGCCTATACTCTTGCTTGTCGATTAACACCGACGGCACCATTCGACGTCGCCGGAATAAAAGGTAATTGGCCAGTCAAGTTTTGAAGCTGCAAAAAGTCAACAAAAGCTAACACAGCTCAAATCCATGCCAAATTCGTGCGAGATGAGACTCGTCGAGGGACCTAATGAAACTGAACGGAATGCCCAGCTTCTCCGTCGCCGTTAGCATGCCATTTGGCACGTGATGGCATGTGAGTTCAAGTGGGCAGAGGATCCCCCAATGCGCGGCAAAAATTCTCAAATTCGATATATAGCCAGAGGGCCTTCGCGAAGAAAGGAGGAGGTGGATTCAGTTGGAGGAAGGAAAACAGAATTAGAAGAGAGAGAAAAAGAGAGAGAAAGAGCTCGCTCTCCATTGCCATTGTCGAGAGCGAAGCTCGGAATTGCAAAGCATCGATCAAGCCTTTTCAAGCTAGACCAAAACTCGGAGAGACCTTCAGGAGACCGTCCACACCGCCAGGAAGCGATTATCGTCAATCGCGCGGTCTGAAATCGCGGAAAAAGGTGAGTCAGCGCTTTGAACTTTAGATTGAGCTTCAATGGCGGATTTCATTTCTTGCAATGATTCTTGCATTTCATGTGTGCGTTTCATTCCCTGAACATCACTGACCATCGTTGCATATATTTTTTGCATCGACCTTGCTTAAACACCCGGAATTGAGTCTCCCAATCCCGGCCTCCATTGCCGAGTACTGTTCATACTTGCCCAGCCAAATCTGGGCCGAGCGAGCTCAATCGGAGCTCGAGGTAAGTCTCCTGAACATCCATTAATGCTATCCCGTGATGGAATTGCAATGATTTTGTGTTAATCAAGCAATCGAACTCCCATGGCCGTACTCGGCACTCTGCTTGATACTCCTGATTCCGCGAATTATATGCTCCGGTTCTTAGATATGTTAGACTAGAGGCGATTTCGAGTTGATTGGCGTTGGTCTCGCGAGATTTCATCAAGGATCCACCGTCGGATCGTCGCTGGAGAAGCTTAGCCGTTCGCTCCCTCAGAGTCGGGAGGTTGAAGACGAAGGTGACATGGCATGGTCAGCGGGTCAAACTCCTAGTTGGCGTTCGGCCATTGGTCCACGTGTATGATTAGTCAGCAGGCCGTTGGGGAGGTTTGTTATTCGAATAGGTAGATCCAACGGCTCAGGTTAATCGAGTCTAATAAATGGTGGCCGTTCGATTAGAAATTAGGATTATCCGAAAAAAGTTTTAATCGAAAAATCAATCAGAACAGAAACGGTGCCGTTTAGGTGAATGGTCAGGCGACGTCGTTTTGAGTTAATGAGAATGGACGGTCCAGATCAAGTCCCATGTTCTAATCATGGCCGTAGGTTTAAGTAATTAGATCAAGCGACCCTGGTCAAGTCTTCAATCAATCTGAACCGTCGGATTTGGTAAGTCAATCCAAAGATCGTGGATCAGCCACGTGGTCCATTAGGGATCATCAGATCAAAGCCGAATAATAAAAAAAATAAAAAATGGGAAACGGCGTCGTGTTGGCGTGTTTGGTTCCACGAGTCCGGGTCTGGGCCGGGTTCCGGCCCGAGTGGGTCGGGTCGACCTGGTCCGAAATATTTCTTTTTAAAATAAAAATCAGAAAATGATTTTTAAAAAAATAAAAAAAATCAGAAAAATCCTAGAAAATCCAAAAAATGCTAGAAAATTCCAGAAAATTCCAAAAAATGGTGGAAAAATTGTGGGAAAATCCTAGACACTCTAGAAACCCCCCCAAAAATCAAGGATTGACCACAGATAACTGGTCAACCCTATTTTTGGGGTTTCTTATCCGTTCTTCCGAAACTCGACGATATTACCCTTTAGGGGTAAGTCGCATCTGCCGTATATGCGAGATAAATCGATAATGCCAAGGCAAGAATTAGGGTCGGTTAGACGACCAATTCTTGGGCTCGAGTTTTCGAGTCCCGTCCATTTTCTCAAAATGACGATTTTGCCCCTCAATGGGAAAATCGTTTTTCTTGTCCCAATCGAGTCCTAAAAATTGCTTAAAGTTAGGTTCGGGTCAGGTGGGTGACCAACCCTAATATTTGAGATTTTCAGTCCTCATTTTTTGTCCAAAATGACGACTTTACCCCTCTAAGGGTAAAATCACTTTTAAATTCCAAAAAAATTCTGAAAATTCTCGAAAAATAAGAAATGGAAGGATTTGATCACCAATCCCATTTCCACCCTATTTTGACTACATCTTTCATCTGAAATGGAAATTTTCCCTTTTTTTGGTAAATTGTCTCCAAATTTCTTAAAATTACAATTCTGCCCCTCATGGGCTAATCATGTCCAAATCACTCCTAAGCCTTGACTGATACTTCTCTAGGCTAATATGGCCTCATTAGGGATGCCATGCTGATTTCATGTGTTTTATCCGCATGTATTGGATCCTTGATTTGCGCATTTATTTCTATTGATTGTGAGTGATATGGTAGTCATTCCCATTTGCATGAACTCCTAGATTTAGATTCGTACCTCTACTCATCTGTATGAAATCCTAGGGTCAGATAAATCATTCAACTTAGGTGCCGAAAGGGCGCCAACTCTAGCAGTTGGCGTAACAAAGTCCCCGATCTCGTTTCTCTGGTTTCCGCAGAATCGAATAGATCGCTCCCAACTATTCGATAGGGTTTTCGATCGTACCCTCCACGAAACGATTGGTGGCGACTCCTTGGCATGTACACGTATCACATGTCACTAGACCACACTGAAGGTCGACCACGTATATTTAGCCGTTGCGATTTGGGTATTGGACCTTGGGAGAGGCCCGCATCCGATCTGGCCAGCGATAGGGCGGCCCATTAGCTCCCTTGACGGCACAGCGCCTCGAGAGAGGGTCGCGACAACTAGGTTGGGAAAATCCACTATCACTTAAGCTATATCTACTATAAAATTCATTATATAATGTCACTATAGCGTCTTTAACATCTCTTTGTACACTTGAGATATCTATTGCTTTATCCAAATATAAACAAGCATAATAATAATCATTCAGATAATCTAATAAACCATCTAATTTAGTACGTGGATCGAAAACAATATCAACCAAATAAACAAGAGGAATGTTGAAATAATAATGCAACCATTTTTCTCGCAATACTAAAATAGTCTAAGCTAATTGAGTATCTTTTTTATAATCACTAAAAACACCAACAATATTAACACACTCTATTAAAAATAAATGCATAGTAGGATAATAAACACAAGATAAAGTATTAATAGCATCATTAAAAACTTTCAAAAAAGTTAAATTTTTTTTTTTTGCAAATGTCCCAATGTTGCGGGAGTAAAGTAATATCGAGAATATTATTCGAAATAAATGCATATAATAAATCTTTGTACTCAAAAGATTGACGAAACAACTTGTAGGTAGAATTCCAACGAGTCGGAATATCTTTTGGAAATCTTTTTGCCGTTCTCCCATTTTCTTTACAAAATTTGCCCCATGCTTTCATAAATTGGGCACGGCTCCATAAAAATTTAATTGCTTTCTTTATTGGGGCGAGAGCATTCTCAAGAGTTCGTAAACCATCTTGTACACATAAATTTAAAACATGGCAAGCACATCTAACGTGAAAAAATTGTCCGCCAAAAGTGGGTTTACAAATATTTTCTAATTCGGGAATGGACGCGGTATTTGCTGCGGCATTATCCAAATCAATTGAATTTTTTTATTAATCAAATTATATTCTTTTAAAATTTATGTAATTATTTTATAAATATTAATGGCAGTATGCTTTTCATCAAAAACACGAAATGCAAGAAGTCTTTTTTAAATGGTCCAATTGTCACCTATCCAATTATATGTGAGACCCATATAAGAGTGAATTTGCTAATGATCAGTTCAAATATCGCTACCTATATGCACACGTCCATTGAAATCCTTAAAAAATTTTGTCAAACTTTTTTTGTTTTTGTTTTTTATAAGCTTTGAAAAGTTCGCGTCTAAGAGTGGTTTTCAGAACAGTTGGTGCTTGCGGAACCAACGCAGTGTTTACCAAAAATTTCAAATTAAAACTTTCACCAATAGTAAACGGAGCATGTTCAAGGGCAACATATTCACCTAATGTTTCTTTATAAAGTGCATCAATGTAATGAAATAAAGGATAAAGGTTAGGATTGGCGAATCCGAAAATTTGTTGTTGGCTAGTGTCGATCCCCGCTTGCGTTGGATGTTGTTTCTTCAGATGCAGACGAAATGTTCCATAGCCGTCTCATTTAAAAAAAATTGTATGATTTCAGACAATATTTATAGTTTATCTTAAACTTACATTCGCTTTCACGTACCTTGTTGAAGTGTTGCCATAAGTCGGATGTATCCTCTTGGGCCTTCCGTTCCGGTTCATTTGTTGTCGACATTTCTTCGACACGAGAAGGAGGATAAAGACCTTCTTGCGTTGGGACGTGCTCAACGTTGAGATTGAGAATACAATTGATATTATCATTGTCGTCTACCAAATATACATAGTCATGAGGATCAAATTCAAGATAAGGAAAATTGGATTATCTTATTGGGTTCTTTCCAGTATTTCTGCTTCCACTTGCCATTTTTTAAGAGAATTGATCGAAAAATCGATTCAGAGAATTGAGACGGGTTTGAGAGAATTGAGCGGATTGAGAGAATTTGGGAGGATTGAGAGAATTTGAGAGAATTGAGATGAGAGAATTTGTGAGAAAAATGAAAGGGATGAAGGGTATTTATAAAAGGGGGTATGGTATAATATAAATTGAAAAAAAAAAGGGATGCCGGCCGTTGCATGGGCCCATGGGGGAAGAGCCCAACGACTCTTTGCCCCACAAACCCATTTATCCAGGCCGGTTCCCAAAATTAAGAAATTGGAACCGGCCCTTGAAAATCTGTTCTGGTTCTGAACCGTGGGCCCAGTCAACGGGCCGATTCAGGGCCCATGGTTCAGAATGGCCATGTCTAGGTCACACTACAAAGAGGAGGAGGTTTATTGATAATGGAATCGACAAAGACAATGGAAACAACAAGTCGTCAAAGGGAGTGAGCATGTCGTCGAGGAGTTGGCAATGGTTTTTTTTTTTTTTTTGGTATTGACACGAGGAAAGAGAGAACAAAATATTTTTCCTTGCTAAATGCAGGAAAATATTTTTCTTTTGATTTTCGACTTTTAGCCAAACACCAGACAATCAAGTCATTTTCTAGGAAAATCACTTCCTGATTTTTTTTTCCCAGAGATGTTGTGTTTGTTGCAAAACAAACGGAGCATATGCCAAAAATGATTAGATAAAAAATATTTTAATTGTTCACGAAAAAATTTAAACATAAATTGCTGTCGATAATGAAAATATTTTCAGTTAACTAACTATTTCAAGGGATACAAGTAGATGTGTCAAATGAGTGGGTGGGATCGGGTCAAATATGGTCCGACCCCTATTGACCAATTTAACCAATTTTGACCCATATTCAATAACTTATACTCGATCCAACCCGCAACTAACCCATTCCTGATCCGACCCATTTTGACCCATATTACCAATCACAATAATATTTTAAGAAAATAATATTACTAAAATACTTACATACAATAAAAAATCTAATGAAATTTTTTCCTTTTTTTTTTAAATATTAACCGTTAAAAAATATTTTTATTATTAAAAATATATTTTATTGTTAAAAAATATTTTTTATTTTATTTTTCTCCGGCAGGCAGCCGACAACGGGGGGGTGACTTTTATATTTTTTTCTTAATAATAATAATAATAATAATAATAATAATAATAATAATAATAATAATAATAATAATAATAATAATAATAATAATAAAGCCTTTGAAGTATTGAGCCCATTTGCAACTTGTGGAAGCTGTCCTTATTGTTGGAAAATGAGTCTAATATGGGTTGAAAATGGATTTAATTGTGTGACCTATTTTTGGCCCATCTGATTCAATTTAAATATCTTGAACCCATTTTCATTCAATCCTTTAAAAATCTAGAACCCATTTACAACCCATTTGTATCAAAACATGGGTAAAAAATGGGTCATTGACCAATATTGATGTCTCTAGATACAAGCAGCTAATTTCAAGAAAATATTTTTCAAATTGTTCATTTTTTTTTCACGGAACAAACGGAGCCCAAGCAAAAAAAAAAAAGGAGATTCAAAAATCAAATGGATGCGGTGTAAATTGAAGTAACTCGGTCGAATAAAAATTCAGAAACCAAAGATTATTTACGATTTTGTAGTCTGTAGTATATGGTAAGATCGAATCTTATCCAAAAGGAAGTGGGGAAAAAAAAATCATATCGAGGACAGCCAAACTAAGAAGCAGAATCCAAAATGATGTGTTTCTCTTTTGAGGCACCGGCTCCGGGGGAATGGATGAATCCAGTGTGACATAGCAAACCTATTTTTGGATTACTCAAGGCCGTTATAATCCGATTTTTTTTCTTTCCAATTACATCGTAACCAAGCTTGTTTTAACGCAAAAAGATCAGATTTACAAGTAATTGTATTTAGATGGCAAGAAATATCCTATCAAGAGTGGCGAGATTTGTGTAAAATTGAGTTCAATTTAGCATCTTAAGGGGCAACAATTTTGCTATGGAAATCAACTTCGGGCTAAAATCAATTTTTTTATACTTTTTTTTTGGTCGAAAAAAAAAGTGGTTCCAAAACTATTTTTAGAGCAAACAAATGTTCCAGAGATAGAAAAAAAATGAAGTTATGTAGCCAAACGAATTTCTGCTTTAGAAGTATTTTTGGAATAAAAATTTTGCTCTGGAAGTGTTGTCATGCGCGTCCTTAAGCTTTTGATTCCATCTTTGCCGTTTTGAAGTTTCTTACCTTATTTTATTGTCGATTTCTTCCTTTTTTTTTTTTGGAAATTTCAGTCGTTTCTTCCGCGGTAAATTTGAGAGAAAATGAAAATGAAATTTATTAGGAAAAACGACCGGACAAGCATTTCCACGTTTATGTCGGGGGAGGGATCCGCAACAATTTCCTTTTCCTGAAATAAATTCGTCGCAAAAACTCGGAGATATTTTTTAAAAATATCTCCGAGGCTACGACGGCATTCGCCGCGATAAAGATTAAAGATTAAAGGTCGAGAGAACTCCTTTTCTTTTTGGATTTTGTTTGTCGCGCCAAGCTCTCGTTTTCCCAACGCGCACGTCGCCGGCAAGTACGACTCACCAAAATGGTCACAGACCGAGGAGCAGTTTCGTCATTTCACCATTCTGCTGCTCTGTGCAAAACAGCTCCCGGCGCTTCCAAATTTTTTACTCGTCCTTGAGGCTTCAAGCACTGTCCTCGGGTCGGGTCGGGTCCCACCTTCCATAAACTCTCTATCTGTGCTTTTATTTGAAATCTCTCACGCACAATCCCCAATTCTCTCTCTCTCTCACTCTCCCTCTCTCCTCCCTTCCCTCGCACCCAGCGCATGCTTGCCCAGTTCAGTGCAGTTGCGCACGGCAGCTGAATCGAACCTCCAATTGGGCTTCGCCTTCCAATTCGATTGCCTCCGCAGCTACATTTCCCCTCTGGTCAGCCTCCTCCGCCGCGGCCGGCCGTCGCCGAAGTAGCCTCCTGCGGAACCAGTGCTTCTCTCCGGCCCCGCTCCGACGCGTTCGTCGAGCTCTCCCTTCCTGCAATGTGAGTGCTCCGGAGGATTCCCTGACGACAGGTGCGTTCCTCCCAAGGCAAATGGCATCGAGCGCGCACCGGAATGGCGGCGTTCCCCGAGGTGCTCTAAAGGCGCAGCACTCGGGATCGAACGGGAGGCAGTCCTCCTTCAAATCCAGGCTCCCTCCCTCTTCGTCTCCCGGATCCGCCGTCCGCCGCAGTAGCCCCGCGTCTCTCGGCGGCTACGGGGGAGGCTCTTTTAAGGATCAAAATGGAGGTTAGTTGCGTTCGATTTGTTGTTTATGCGGTGATGTTCTGTTCTTGTTATCTTGATTTGTACTTGGTGAGGTGAATTCGAAATTTTTTAACTGGATGTTGTTGAGAGTTTGGTTTATAACCTCAATGTGGAGCAGAGTTTTTGTGCCCCCACTGAGTGGGCTGCTAAAGTTTTTACCCCCTCTATGATACTAAAGTTTAAATTCTTGGAGGAAGATAAAGGTGATGCGATCAATTTACTGACTCGCATTAAGTTCTGCTTGGATCGTAAAGTCTTAGTAACGAGTCTATCAATAAATGGTTGTAAGTTTGTATTTTTATTGGCGTAGTGACCTGAATTAAGTTTTCAGATATTGTTGGAAATTAGCACGCTAGTCTCTTCAGTTGTGCTGTACTTGTAGAGATGAACCCTTTGGTTGTGCTTTTCTTTTTGACGAGGACTTGAATTCGTATTTGGGGGTTTGACCCGGATGATTAATACTCTGGACCTACAAAATTCTTGAATGTGAATCGAAATTCTGTATCATTGTCATGGCCAGTTCCAGGAAGAGTCCGAGTAGCAATAAGGTTGAGACCACGAAATGCAGAAGAAATGTCGGCAGATGCGGACTTTGCTGATTGCGTGGAGTTGCAGCCGGAGGTGATCCTAGTTTCAATCTTGGCTTTAGCATTTCGGTTTCCATACTTCAGTTTTCATCTTGCAATTCTTCTATTTGGTTATGGCATTGGTTTTATGCAACTGACATGTGTTTGCTTCGATTCAGCTTAAAAGGTTGAAGCTGAGGAAAAACAACTGGGATGCTGACACTTATGAATTTGATGAGGTTCTTACTGAATATGCTTCGCAGAAGCGTGTCTATGAAGTAGTCGCCAAGCCTGTTGTCGAGGTATTTGGGGCTTGGCATGATATATGTTTTGCTTAAGTTGTTCCATAATCTCCATTTAAGGCTCCGTTTGTTTTACGGAAAATGAGTGATTTGGAAAATATTTTCCAAAAAGTAATCGCTTATGTCTCTTAATGATTTTTTTTTTCATTGCTTACGAAAATAGTTAGGCATAGATTGTTATCGATGATGAAAACATTTTCCGTTGATTAATTTTTCTAAACAATATAAGCAATCACTTTTTGGAAAATATTTTCCAAATCGCTCATTTTCCGTGAAACAAACGGAGCCTAAGAAAATTTCCATAATAGTAAGTCTACTCAATTGCCTGTTTAAGGGGGTTTTTGGCCTTGTCGTTTCTACTTTATCTTCATTATTAAAATCCCGCGGGGGATGTGGGAGCATTGCCGTGTTGAATTTGCCCTAGCTCTTGGTTTAGTTCATATGTGTGATAACTTCTGAAGTGAAAGCTTGTAAGCTGCAAAAGTTAATAAAGATGGCAGGTGTCAAAAGCCAGGAATTGATTGGAAGAAGATGATCTTGTCCCATAGAATAAAAAAAGTTGTGGCGTCACTTGATTTGAATCTGTACTTTTTTCTGCTAGAACACACTTTCATGGTAGCATTGAAGATTTAAGGTAGGAAGCAACAATTTTGTCTAAGTCTCAGAAAAGAGCACCAGCTACACAAAATGTGTTGACAGGAAGAGGTGGGAAGTGGTCTGTTTATTCTCAGCATGGTTGTTGAAATCTGTAGTAAATTTTTTAATTCTGCAATCCCAACATCGTTGAACGATCTCAATCATCCGAAAATCTTAAGTTGGTGTAATCGTTGTAAAATCTAGATGTTATTATGATGTTACAATATCAAAACGATTGAATGTTCTCAATCTTATCAAAACCTCATAAAATTGTAAAATCGACCCTATTTTACCATGTCCTATTTAACTAAAATCAATTTAACAAAAAATAGAGCAAGGTAATGCACAAGAAGTTTTGATTTTCATTTTGGTAACAGATAGGTCTTAGATATGGTCTTCAATGACCTAGCACCTGAATAATGCTCATTTAATCTGACTTGGAGACGTCGACAACTTGTAAACAACTAGAAGCAGGCGCGCATTGCATGCATTTTTCATAAAAATTTTGTAGGTTGTAGGTACTGTTTTAGCTTGAAATTGTAATTGATAGTTTCACTTTCTTGTCCCAACAAAATTACAAATTTTTCCTTGGGAAATTATTGATGTGATATCTATAATATATATATATATTCTCTAATGTTTTCTTGTAAATCGAAGTGGAGTCCACAAAGATCTCTCTTTTATAGGATAATATAGGTGATTTTGACTCTATGATGGAGTTGATGAGGATGGTGGAGATGGTAGAATAAATTGCAACCATAATCTAGATGCCGAGAAAAATGTTTTTTTTTTGGGTAAGTTAAAATGCCGAGAAAAATGTTCATCACTATTTATTCTAGATTTAAATATTGCTGCATTATCTGTGTGCTTTTGATGTTATCTATGTTGTTAGTCTAATTGATTTTTCTTTGAAGCTTATCCGCTTTTTATTTGAAAGTTTGAACTGTGGAATTGTCGAGTAGTTGGTATGCAGATCATATTGCATTTTTGTGCTTAGTAGAACTGCTCTGTATGTTTCTTGTTTGCTGTTTTTAATGCGTATTGTGTTATTATCTAATTGTGTTATTATCTAATGCATTTTTAATTTACAACCATAGGGATGGCAGATTTCCACCTTTCCCTTGATGATAAAGTCACGTCTTATAAAAGTCCCTCTAAGAAAGGTTACAAGTAATTTAAAAGGCTAAAAATTGGTGAGGTAAATAAAATCATTTTCTCTGTGAGTTTGGCAGGTCAGGACAAAGAAACGGGAGATGGGTTCGGTTTTCAAGTCAAAATAAATGTTAAAAATGTTTCCAAGTGTGATAATGACATATTCTCTTTGAATACACATCACACTTTCAAAAGTTAAAATTTCAAAATAAGCTAATATATGGCCAATAGTGCTTGCGATAGTGCTTATATGGCCAATAGTGCTTATAAGATAGTCAAAATATATGGCCAATAGTGCTTCCAAATATCAAAATATATGGCCAATAGTCCCGATATCAAATTATAGTTTCAAAAAATCTTCTAAAGCTAACTAGTCAAATATCAAAATCTATGGCCTATAGTGGGCTTAAGTACATCCCAAGTGCCAAAAGTTGTGTATGGCTCTCACTTTAGTGCCAAAACTTTCAAATCGATCACTTTAGTGCTAAGTTTTTGTAACTTCGATCACTTAAGTGCCAACTTCTTTTAAAAACGATCACTTTAGTGCCAACTCCGATTTAAGCTGACGTGGCTCGCCGAAAATCCGACACGTGTATTTTTTATTATTATTTGAGCTGACGTGGCTCATCGGACTTGGCACTGAAGCGATCGTTTTTAAAAGAAGTTGGCACTTAAGTGATCGAAGTTACAAAAACTTAGCACTAAAGTGATCGATTTGAAAGTTTTGATCGAAGTTACAAAAATTTAGCACTAAAGTGATCGATTTGAAAGTTTTGGCACTAAAGTGAACGCCGTACACAACTTATGGCACTTGAGGTGTACTTAACCCCTATAGTGCTTACAAAAGTATGTTTTGATCCGTGGTACTAGTTGTGGTGATGTCCAAATAAACAAAACAAGTTGCTAATTTGTTTGTCTTCCTATCATTGTGATATTGTGTATAAGCAGACTATTGGCACTATTACCTTTCACTAATAAAGAGAAAAGGTTATGGATTGTTTTTTCTCTGCTCTTTATTTTCTGATGTTTGCAATTATGCAGAGTGTTTTAGATGGATACAATGGGACTGTGATGGCTTATGGGCAAACTGGAACAGGCAAGACTTTTACTCTGGGACGACTAGGGGACGAAGATACCGCTGATCGTGGAATTATGGTCCGCTCAATGGAGGATATACTTGCAAATGTTACTCCAGACACTGATTTTATCACTGTCTCATATTTACAGGTTGCCAGAATCTTGATTGTGTCATTGTGCGATCTGTTTAATTTCCTTCTGTATATTCCAAAGTGTTTTTTGTTCATCCTTTTATTTGAAATTAGAATCTTGAGCGATCTATCTAACAGTCATCAAATCGTGTTTAGCTCTACATGGAGTACATACAGGATCTTCTTGATCCTTCAAATGATAATATTCCCATTGTGGAAGATCCAAAAACTGGGGATGTGTCACTACCTGGGGCAACCCTTGTAGAAATCAATGACCAGCAAAGTTTTCTTGAGTTACTAAGAATAGGAGAGGCTCATCGCATCGCTGCTAATACGAAGTTGAATACCGAATCTTCGCGTAGCCATGCTATTCTAATGGTAATTATTTTAGCTTAGTGTTTGCTTCTACCAATTGAATTATGATGTCCTATTTATCAGCTGGATTATTGATCTAACAATCTTCATGATGATGTATCAATAGTTATTTCATTTAGCTAGTTTTTATGAATAAGTGATGTCTCGTCTAATTGTTCTAGGTACATGTCAAGAGGTCGGTCACTGAAGGAGAAGATGCTCCTTCAATTGAGAATGGAAGCTCTTCTCACTTTATTAAACCTTCCAGGCCACTTGTGCGGAAAAGCAAGCTGGTTATAGTGGATTTGGCAGGTTCAGAGCGTATTCATAAGTCGGGTATGTACACATTTGATCTAGCCTATTCATTGCCTATATCTTCATAGAGGTTATTACTGCGCTCTCTCTCTCTGTGCTACTGGGAATCTTTACTCTTAAAAAATACCTGCGTCACTCCCCTATATCATAATACATCAAGCAAAAGAAGTCAAGCGACTTATATTTTGTGTCTGAGTGTGTGCCAGTGCTCGGGTTTGACACAGCAGCAGAACTCTACGGTCACTTTGATTGTAATGATTGACACTCAGATGACATCTCGAAACTCTGCAATATCAGTTCATGAACCCTATAAGGAAAAAAAGATCTTATGAGAGAAAAACCAAAAAAAAAAAGATGGTGATTGCAATGCTTGACTCCTCTCTTCTATATTAGATGACGTATTTTGTCTGAGAAAATTAGTTCTGGAGTATATCTTTTTCTCTTGACGTCCCAACACCAGTAGAAGGCCCACTCTTGAACTTTATTGCTGTACAATGGGTGAATCACGATGATCAAGTGATCTCTAAGCTGCTATTGCTTCTTTTATGGTTGTCTTTGTCTGTTTGTAGTCACGCCGATTCATAATTGCAGTGTGTAGCATATGCTCATATCTGATGAATTGCAGGAAGTGAGGGTCACATGTTAGAGGAAGCTAAGTCCATTAATCTATCACTGAGTGCATTAGGAAAGTGCATTAATGCCCTCGCAGAGAATAGTTCCCATGTTCCAGTTCGTGATTCCAAGCTAACGAGGTTGCTCAGAGACTCTTTTGGAGGTAAGCTGCTTTCCTGTTTTATGTTCTGGATGAATATGAGCATATGCTGCACTTCAAGCAGATCTTAAAGGAGAGGAAGAGACTAGGAAGAAGTGTACTTGGTGAAGTATTCATGTTCATCCACTTAAAGCACGATTGGGCCAAATAATCAAATATATAAATCCTGGTCTGATGGAAATTCTCATCTTCATATGTATGCGGCTAATAGTTTTAATCTCGTTCTGTGGTAAGCCTAAAGGAAAAAAAAAACTGCTGTGACTTAGAAGCTAAGAGATGGAAGTCCTGACATATACATATGCATTCTGTCGTCCGAGTTAAGTCGGTATTGAAATGTTATATGCATTATGTTGGTTTCAGGTACAGCAAGGACATCACTTGTCGTGACTATTGGCCCATCTCCACGCCATAGAGGAGAGACTACAAGTACCATTTTGTTTGGCCAAAGGGTGAGGTCTCACGTAACACGTAGTTGGGCTTAATTAACAACTGGTCTTTCCAGCTAGTTGTAATGTGGTTATCAATGCATTGTCTTCAGTATCAAAATCACTTAGTCATTACTACCTCACTCTGTGAGACTAGATTTGTTTCCATCTGAACTTTTCTTGCCGACTGTTTTGCTGTGCTCCTTTTAAGGTAACTTAACTTAGACATCTACACCTCTACTAGTTGATTTGTGTGTAGTTCAGTTTTGACTGTTGTTTGTTTATTCCTCTTATTCTGTCATAGGCTATGAAGGTGGAAAATATGTTGAAAATAAAGGAAGAGTTTGATTACAAAAGTCTTTCGAGAAAGCTTGAGATTCAGGTGGACAAGCTTGTTGCTGAAAATGAGCGACTTCAGAAAGATTTTGAAGACGAGGTTGAAAAAATAAATCTAGAAGCTCAGAACAGAATATCTGAAGTCGAGAGGAACTTTGCAGATGCATTAGAGGTTTGTCCAACACCTTATCTATATGTGATTGTGACTATGGCACATTTTCTTTATTGATAGATAAAACAAACCAACTAAAATGCTCAATTGCGGTATAAAATTTTTGTGCATTTTTTCAAAATTTCACCGAAAATTATCAACAGATGGGTCTGTTCTTGCAAATAGTAGTCTTTGCTTTGGGTTTCCTACACTGGTTTAGGCTGACTCTCTGATTTGATGATTAACCTGTGTAGAAGGAGAGGTTGAAATGCCAGATGGAATACATGGAGTCTATCAAGGAGCTGGAGGAGAAGATGGTTTCAAATCAGCGCAAACATAACCGAGATGGCTTCTGTGATGATAAACACATTGAAGAGGTACTTCTCCCGCCCCACATCTCGGTACTCTGGGTTGTTAATAGTGGAAACCCAAGTCTATTGATCTAAGCAAGCACTTCCTGTCCCCTGCAAGTCATGCTCGTTTCTCTCCATAAACACCGGTATCTCCTGGTACATATTACACTCACTGCTGCTTCACACAGTGAATATGCAATTTTTAAACTTTTGAAGTGTTACCTTTCTCAGTCTGTGATACCAAATGGTTTTGTTGTCTGAAACAATTTGAACTCTGAATTTCCACTGGTATCTACCATCCATCGCTTCTGTTTTAAGATCTATACTAGTCTCCTATTCAGCACAACTTAATTGTTTTAATGAAAATTCATCCAGTAACATCAATATCTATACTAGTCTCCTATCTCCGGGTACATATTACACTCACTGCTGCTTCACACAGTGAATTTGCAATTTTTAAACTTTTGAAGTGTTACCTTTCTCAGTCTGTGATACCAAATGGTTTTGTTGTCTGAAACAATTTGAACTCTGAATTTCCACTGGTATCTACCATCCGTTGCTTCTGTTTTAAGATCTATACTAGTCTCCTATTCAGCACAACTTAATTGTTTTAATGAAAATTCATCCAGTAACATCAAGAACTTCGTAAAAGGAAGTTTGAAGTAGAGATGAGTTCTAATGTACCCTTTCGTGTTATTGCGATATGAAAATAAACTTATTCTGAACTGTGGTTCATACTTGTGCATATGCGAGTGCATATAATCTTCATGGTGGCAAATGCAATTTTTGGACAAACTCTCTTTTGCAGGGCCTGGGTTTGTCAGTTGAGGAAGCTTCTGAAATCAAAAGGCAGCTTAAAGATGAAATTTCTCGAAGAAAGGCACTTGAGGAAGATGTTAACAATCTCAAGAGTCGATTGGCACAATGTCTACAGCCCAGGGTATCTTCTAAACATTTATTGTCATTAGGGATTGTATATTTGAATATCTGTCAGTTTTTCACATTGTGTAACTTATAATTGCTTTGCACTCGGCTATGATATATCTAGGAAAATGGGGGTGGCGAAATTCTAAGGTTTCACAAGGATCTAGAGGATGAGGTTTGCGAAAAAAAGAAACTTGAGGAAGAAGTTATAATGCTTCGAAGTCAGTTACTGCAAATGACTCTTGACACCGATCAGGTACTCTTTTTGTGAAAATTAAGCACATCTTGCTATTCTTTATCTCATGAGGTTTACAATTTCACAGGTTTTAACTTGGAGGATATATATAAGATCCCAGCTACTACAGAAGTAGAAATATACAATTTCAAAGGTTACTACGATAAGTAGAAAATAATGAGAAAATACTCTTTAACATTTCGCAATATTTTTAGTATTGTGAGGAAACACCTCGTTTAGTCAGTTTAAAAAGATTATATTTGTTAGCATGAAATCACTATCACAAAGGAATGTTAATCGGTGGAATGCTTGATCAGATATTTTTCCTTCTGCAGCCAAGATATCTTGACAGAGGTGCATATAGAGATTCTTTTAATGGTTTAAATTCTCTCACATCTCAAGATCAGAATCCCCATTATAGAAGCAATGGAAATCGGCAGAAGGCATCAGCCGCCACAATTTCTGAGCAAGGTAAGTGACAAAGTTTGAGAAGGGCGAACAATTAGTCTATGAAAGTGGAATTGCACATTTCTAATTCGTCAACTCAACAACCAAATCTACAGTGGGGTTGCAGAAGATATTGTCTCTCCTGGAGTCAGATGATGCCAATGTACGCATTCACGCTGTGAAGGTGGTGGCCAACCTTGCTGCTGAAGGTGGATTTCCATCTTTCTCTTGAAACTTCTTATCATATGTGAATTGAATGTCATCCCATTTTCTGGGAGCATGTCCTTATCTTCATAATTAAATTTCTCAATCAATATGGCTGGGATGGATATGTGGCCTTTGTTTGTTCATGTTGGTGTTGCTTTTGTGTTGTTCAAGTTTCAGTTCGACGTGCTGCTACTGCTCTAACAGTCTGGTACTGATCTTTACTTAATTGAGTGTTATCAGTCATGTGGTTGTTCTTTGGGGTTTCTAATAGAAGAGCACTTGCTGCTTCTATGTAATTTCACTTACCAAAGTCTTTCAAAGGTCTTTTCGAGGACAACAATCCGTTGCTCTTTTTCCTCTTTGAGTACAAAGATTGTCCCTCTTATGTTGGAGAAGAATTTATTGCAATTTCACCTTTTTGAGTAGTTGGAACAGATGTCAAAAGTCGCCCTCTCAGATGCTTTAGAGTATATGACTCCTGTCAAATACTCCTGATAATTCAATAGGGACGCCTAAAATTTTTACTGTTCTGATGTTTTGACTGTCTTCATGTTGTTGACATCTGAATGAAATATAATAGAAAACCGACTCTTTTTCATAAGCAACAACATGATGGTTTGGTGCTTGTGACAATTCTTTTATCCCCGATTCTTGGGTGGGATAGTCCTGTTGGAACTTTAATGATTATTTTCTCTCACTTCATTGTGTTTAGAATCGTAAAAGTTCCTTGTTTTTACACTTAATCAACGTTCTTCTGTATGCACCCTACAGAAGTAAATCAAGAAAGGATCGTGGAAGCTGGTGGTCTCACTTCATTGCTCATGCTCTTGAGACGGTATGAGGATGAAACTGTCCGCAGAGTAGCAGCAGGTGCTATAGCCAATCTTGCTATGAATGGTAACAGCTGAATCTTCTTCTTCCTCCTACCTCAAAATCTCTGCTGTTTGAGGATTTTCTATGGGGTGAGCATTTGTTCAGGATTCTGCTTGACTTCTCTTTTTTTCCTCTTTCGTTGCTTTGGCTTTTGTGCAGAAGCCAATCAAGAACTCATAATGGTTCAAGGGGGAATCAGTTTGTTATCTATGACAGCAGCTAATGCAGAGGATCCACAAACACTGCGCATGGTTGCTGGGGCTATTGCAAATTTGTGTGGCAACGGTACATTCAACTCTCTAGCCTGATCCCTTTGCTTTGAATCCTCACACTCTTTGTTTCGAACATGGGAGCTCCAGGATGATGATACATGAAGTTCAGTGCTTGATGTGGGAAGCCTTTATTTTATGAACACCATATGGGAACCCATTATTAGCTCCTGCGCCTTTGCTAAGTTCTGTGCACTGGCTTCCTACTTATCAGTTGAATCTTGACGTCACATGGGATGCATAATTTTATGCAATCTAACACAGTCATCCTACTTCATCATTGATTTCATATCAAAGATGTGATGATGATAGCATCGGTATTGGGAGTTTAGTTTCAGCTTCTTGGATGCTATTGAATTACCTACCTTCCAAAGTTAACTGATAATTGTTACTTTCATTTGACATCATCGAGGACAAAGGAGAAATATCACAGTTTATTCACCTTTGAGAGGAGTTAAGAAAAGACTTAATTGACATGTTCCATGAGTACTTGCTAATAGCTCTTGTCTTTGTAAATCAACCTGCACTTGCCATTGTTGTTTCCAAAATCCCCTTTTAAATGATGATCGACTCCCTGTATTTTAGAAGCAAGCATTATAGCGCTTATAGTGCTTCTCAAAGTGATTTATAGATATAATATGCAGATGTTGGAGAGAAGTGTGGCCATTAACAAGTTTGGCTGCATTTAATCTTAACTTATAAACATGCAAGAAAAGCAGCATGTCTTTGTGTATGAATGGAGTTATTTTGCTAGACGTGCTTTCGTATTATTATTATCCTCCTTTGGCCAGTCAAAAGGTAATTAATAGTAGACCCTTGATGTGTTATTATTTCAAAAGCAAAACAAAACTATGCAGATTTTACCTCAGTCAGGGAAAAACATCCACAATTGGAGCAGATTTGTAATCAGTAACCCCTAAATCCCTGGTGTTTTTCCCAGCAACATAAGATATTGCCTAGAAGTGCGATCAAGTGAGTCATGGTATCTAACTCCTTGAACTCAACCTGAACACTTGCTGCTGAATGGTCGACTCAAGCTTGATTGTGCTTCATGCTTAAGCCCAAGCTTGATTGGATGTGATGATCCAAAGGCAACCAGTGCTCAGTTAGGAAATCAGGTCATTTTGGGCTCTGAGTCTAAATCAGAGAATGAATTAAGTATTGCAATGCTTTTAATGTGAAAACTTTAATATCTTTCATACATAAAATATCATAGTTGAAAGTTCCCTGAAAATGTAAAAGGAAGCAACTACTCTATTAAGCGAATATTTTGACTGAGTCAAATATGCTTTAGCTTGGTTTAACTTTAAATTTGAACTTGACTCCTGCTGTTATTTTAAATAACAACGGAAGCTCAAGAGGATAGGGAATCTTGATAAGTTGTTATGAATAGCTCGAGCCATTTACACCCCTGGTGAATTGCGGTATTGGAAATAAGCACATGTAAACGCTGGTCATTCCTAGAGAAATGATGGGTCACCAGGCATGATTGCTATCATATGTACATTTGTGTCATCGTCTTCTTGCCAGGGCTGTTGAAATGGGCTTCTGGCCAAGTTAAGAAACTAGGGAAATTTGATTGCCGAATAGTGAATATCCGAAGCAGAGGCCCTTAGATTCATAATCTTTTTTATCCCCCTTAAAAGGGGCGGCGGGCC
Organism: Rhodomyrtus psidioides; assembly: GCA_021437785.1. Lineage (NCBI taxonomy): Eukaryota > Viridiplantae > Streptophyta > Magnoliopsida > Myrtales > Myrtaceae > Rhodomyrtus > Rhodomyrtus psidioides. The sequence continues at coordinate 2,861,123 of JAILYB010000071.1, read as the reverse complement.
TTGTTACGAGCAGCAATGACCAGACTTTAAGGTGCTTATGTTGTCTGTTGGAGTATAATACAGTAGAGTACACTATATAGTTCTGTTTATCTAGAATGCACTAGAAGGTATTTGTGCCATAATACTATTTCTTCAATCTTCCTGATTACGTATTTAGTTGGATGTGCTGAGAGCAATATGTTTCTTGACCAGACAAACTCCAGCAGAAGCTGAAGACTGAAGGTGGTATACGGGCTTTGCTGGGGACTGTCAGATGTGGACATCCTGATGTATTATCTCAAGTTGCTCGAGGGATTGCCAACTTTGCAAAATGCGAGTCCCGTTTGGCTACACAAGGTACACCACAGATCTTGGGGCATGATAGTAGGTACAGTTACGTATATTGAGGACTTTTAGTAGACATTCTATGCTACTTGAGTTAATACATGAGTAACAATTTGCTAATGTTTGGTGCTATTTATCAAGACGTGTTTTTAGTAGCCTATTTTATCTCCTGGATTACACAAGAGGAAGAACAGTAGCTTCTGAGGGCTGGGGCATGTTGGTTAATGTGAATTAGTTTAAGTTTCTTCGTTGTAAAAAATTCAGTTATGATCCGATATAGCTTTTGCATAGTGTAACCGATGACAGTGTTTCATTGACAACCACAGGGATAAGGACTGGTAGATCATTTTTGATTGAAGATGGTGCACTTCCATGGATTGTGCACAATGCCAATGATGAAGCTGCTCCAATTAGGCGCCACATAGAGCTTGCTCTGTGCCACTTGGCACAACATGGTAATGAAATAATCTCTACGTCCTGATATGTTTGCAAGTATGAGTTTTTAATTGATGACTAGAACAAACTGCAGAAGTGAATGCGAAGGATATGGTTAGTGGTGGTGCCTTGTGGGAACTAGTTCGTATCTCACGTGACTGTTCGCGTGAAGACATAAGAAATCTTGCCCGCAAGACTTTGAACTCAAGCCAGACCTTTCGGGCAGAGTTAAGGCGGTTACGGGTGGAATACTAATCTGGTATACAACTTTTAACTTTATTGATCAGTCAGGGAGATCGTGTATGCTTATATGCACTTTGGCGGGTGATATATAGATGGTTCTTGTTCAAATTAGGGGAAATTGGGTGACTTTAATTGTGCCAGCAGTTTTGGTTTTAGAGAGACTGATAACATCATGCATCGGTTCTGCCATCTTGTTGTCTAGCAGTGTTGAGCTAGCAGATATATAAAGTTGTTAGGTCAGAGGCTGTTTTCTTTTCGGGCTCGGGGATTGAAGAGAAGTCAATTTATTTTGACAGTGTTTGTGTGAGGAGCCACTTGACACGTCATCCTATGTATATATAAACATCTGTTGTATCTGTCATAAGCAATGAGTATCATCATTCTTTAATGTTCGATCTTTTTCTGATGGAAGAACCCAAAACAAGAACTGGAGGGTTTGTGCTTGCAACACAGCTCTGTTCATTCAGTATCTAAGGGCTCTTATAAGCAGGGTCAACAGGATCATGGCTTTTCATCAAAGAATAGCTTCATTGATGTCATGCGTATCAGTTTCACCAATTTTCTCGCTATCTATTACTGATTGTTTTTCTTCATTTTCGGTTTGTTGTTTTTGTTAAACTGGTGATTGTTCTATCAACGCTGCAATAACAGTCTTTTTCAAACATTCTTTGCTGTAATTATGTTTTCTGTGTTTGTTAATTGTTAATAATTTCTTCAGGGAGATACGAGGGGTACCTAAGACATCATATATCTTTGTATTGTCTTCATTGATCAAAGCTTGCAAATGAGCGCAAATGTTAGGGTTGAATACGAACCTTTTGTGTACGTGTTTTTCCTTCCTCGCTTAGCTAGGTTATCGAAGTGATTCAGCAAGGTCCGTGTGAAAGAAGTATCACTGTGAACTGGGAAAACATGCAAATACCGAACAGATGATACGGACACAGTTTCGAATTTGATGATGCTATGTCGCACTTGTGAGTGCAACACTAGCAGCATGGGTGAGATGAGCAGATTATCAGAAACCCAGGGAAGAGATAAAGTTGTGTCGGGTATTATTATGCGATAAGATGCATCTGGTACGGACGTGTATGCGATGTGCACTTTCCTTTTATTCATTGGCAATGTTGTAGGTAAAGGCACGGCTGTTGGCGGGCGATAAGCATGTCCTAGGCCAGCCCTTAGAGCAGCTTCCTCTATTGTTGGCATTGTTCAATTAACAGCGACTGCATTACAAATCTCTTCCTCTGATACATGACGGACTAAGCGATTTTAGTCGGATTAAGTTCATGCATGCATTGCCAATTTTGAACTCACCTATTAAGAGAAAGTGCTCTTGCCAATTGGCCGAGTCTTGGTCCGTGATGAATTTTGCATCTTTTTTGTACAATTTTCTGGTGCCTCGTTACCGTTGAGCCAGATTATCTCTCTTCTAATTGCATTAAATCTTTTTTTTTCTTGCTAAATTAGGTATGAGAAAGTAAAATGGAGTGAATTGGAGGTTTTTTATTTTTTTGGTCGGAGTGAATTGGAGGTTAGGGAGAGAGATTTTGGTCGTTTTATGTGATGACTGGTTAATTTAAATAGTAAAATTGATCCTCAAGTTCATGCATATGTCCATGTGGACATTTAAGAAATATAGAATAGCGAATCATGAGGAGAGCAAAGGTAGGTGAACTTATCAAATGATTTAATTCTAAACTATCTTGCTCTTGCGATATTATGTTGACGAAACTTGAGCTGCCTAGAGATGGTTAGTTCAATTGAACAACCGTATTCACAAAGGGAAGAATAATTCAAATCGAAGGGACAACTGATGTGACATGACTATCTTGAATGATAATAACGCACTTTTGCATTAGCCATTAAGAACGATGAGCTACGTAAACACATGTTTTTTTTTTACATGAATTCGACATGATTATGAAAACTTAAAGTTGAGTTTAGATCGATAGATCCTCAAATCACTACACTAATTTTACAAGCTCTGACCATTGTCATGAAACTTTTCCGAGCTCAACAACAAACGAGATATATATGGACTATGGACATATTATGCGTTATTACTTAATCGTCCTTAGACTCGACAACTTCGTTAGGTACATTCCCGTTTTAACTTTAATTTTGTCTTTTTATTTCTGGGGTTTTTGCTTAATGACAGGATTAAATATCTTTCAAGCCATTCAATGAATGAATCATTTTCTGAATTTGTTGTGCGGATCTGATCTCATACTTGTATTTCAAATATGTTGTTGCACTCGAGTCATTTTCTTTATTACTTGATTAATTCCACAATTAAACAACTGAGCTACATGCACTTATCTCAAATGTCCCGTTTATAATGTCATTACTTTTTGAGATTTCATATTCAGCTTAACACCAATTCCGACGAGTTTCTCTTTGGAAAATTTTCAAGAAACCTCGTAGGACGCGAAGAATCTCATCATATTAAGTCATTATGAAAGAAAGATGGGTTACTGAGATTAATTTCACAATGGCAAATCATTGATTTTCAGATAATTGAGTCAATATATTAAGATGGTCTTAACAGTGAATAATTTTCAACATTTCCCAATAAAACCAAATGAAAAATTTCTAGTTAATGTTTTATGCACGTAAAGGAAAAACCCTAGAAAAGAAGAAAAAGAAGAAGAAGAATAATAATAATAAAGTTAAGAATTAAACCCAGAAATCAACCAAAAGAAAGAAAACAAACAACCCCAACACGTCATACAGGAAGCAACAAGACAAGTTGCAATTCAAAAAGATAAAACTCGCCTCTCTCGCCCAGTGATTCACTCCCGAACTTCACTCCTCTGACTGATGCCACACCACACTTTGACTGTCTTTTAGAGAGAGAAAGAGAGAGGGTGGGTGGTGACTGGGGAGTTTAAAGAGCTTGAGGTCGGATCAGTTTGGGCCTTGGTCATCGTCTCTTCTTTAATGGGGAACTACAGTTGAGCGTATGCAGCCTCGGAAAGGAAACCCTTTTTGTTTTTCTCTCTCTCTCTCTCACAGAGCCAGCGCACGTGTGACCCATTCTTTTCTGCTGCAAATTTGAGGCCTACACCCCCTCTATTCTCCATAGATTTGCTAAAGAAACAGAAGAAAAGAAAACGAAAAAGAGGGGGAGAAAAGGAGAGAGACCAACTTTTCAACCTTAATTCATACAGCTCATCCTGGATTCAAGACCACAACAGGAGATTCGCTCGTTTTGTATGGAAACATGCCTGCCCTCAGAAAGAAAAACTGGATAGCAATGATGAAGACATGTACAGAAACATCATCATCATGACAGGTTCAGAGAGAGAGAGAGAGAGAGAGGAAGAGAGGGTTATGGTCTGGTTCAAATGATGATATGGGAAAAAGATGGTACTTTGTGTGTGTAGTCATGTGTTTGGTCTCATGAGTGCCCACATTTGCCACATATTAACTATCCCCAACTTTGGGTTCCTCATCTTTTTTTGAGTTTCTGTTTCTATGTTTATCTTTTCTGGGGTCCAAAATCTTCCTTCTTTTTGACAGAAAAGAGTGAAGACATACACAGTTGTGACATGAGAGATCATCAGAACTCCAACCACAAAAATAAGATGGAGAGAGAGAGAGAGAGAGAGAGAGAGAGAGAGAGATTTATGGCTACATTCTGCCATTTCTTCCTTCTGAAGCTATCAGGATGAAAGAGAGCTACTTTGATAAAAAACCGAAACCCAACAGAAAAGAATCTTCTTTCGAATTTACACATCCTTCTTCAAATCAATTATATGAGGCGAAACACCACATGACTAACATCACGACCACCACATATTGGTAAGTAACAAGAAAAAAAAAGTAGAAGAAAGGAAAGGTCACTAGAAAGAAAGTCAAATTGAAAGAAAGAAGAAGAAGAAGAAAAAAGAAGAAGGTAGATCCGCAGAACACATCAAAAGAAAAATTGGGGGTAAATCTGTTTCATTCTTTGGGTTAATTCAATAAGGAGGAGGGCGAGCAGTTCCCCAGTATGTCTCACCGGGCAAATTGCATGAATTCAATAGGTTCGGTGAAAAACCATGCAATAACGCTCCGTTCGCGTCTGCAGGCATTAGCTGCTGCTGCTGTTGCTGCTGTCCGACCATTCCAGGCGATCCCAACTGACTGCCGCTCGGCACCTGCGCCGCTGCCGCCCCTGCCGCCTCCTCCTCCTCCTCGAGCGGGAGCCTCTCGTAAGCGGCGTTCCCGAACGAAGCTGCCATTATCACCACCGGCCCTGAGGCTACGAGGGGCCCCGCCACGTTCCCTCCGACCACCTGCCCCTGCCCGCCGGCCAGGTACACAGTCAGCCCTGACAGTGCCGGCGGGGCCGGGGGTGGCAGGAAAGAGCCGGACAGCGATAGGATCTCGAACCGCCCATGCAGAGTCACGACCGCTCCCGGGGAGGCCGGCTGCCGGAGGGCGACGTTGGTGACGGTCCCACTCCCGCTCAGGATGCAGACCCCGCGCTGCCGTCGCCTCGCGAAGGTCGACATGCTCTCCACGATGTCGGCGCCGCTCGCGACCTCCACGACGTGGGAGCGGAGGGCGTTGGGGCTGTCCCGGGTTATAATGATGGGGGGCTTTGGCTTGTTCTTGGAACCCGCGGGCCGCCCCCTCGGCCTCCGCGAGACCTCTTTGCCTCCTCCCGCAACAACAGCCGTTTTCCCGTCGGCGGGGGCAGCGGGGGAATCGGTGGCGGCGGAGGTGGAGGAGTAGTCGTCGCGATCCCGTTTCTGGCGGTGAACGAAGCTGCTGTCGTTGCTGAGGTTGTCATCCTCGGAGTTGTGCTGGTGTTGGTGGTGGTGGTGGTGGTGGGACTGGAACTGGTGATGAGGAGTGAAGCTGCTGTGGAGGTCTCGGCTGAGGAAAGGAAGCGGAAGAGGGCGTCCATGTGCGGTGACTGGATCCATTTCTTCCCCTGGCTTAGCTCGCGCGTCTCTTTTGTTGTACCAGTCGGTGAACTATTACCCTTTAACCAGAAGAAGAAGTCAGAACCCAGAACTGCCTTGCATCTTTTCAATTCTTGCTTGAGAGCTGCTGGTGGGGATGAGGTGAATTGAAGTGTACACTTGGAGTGAGATGGGGGGTTTGTTGTTCTGCTTAGGTTTTCTCAAGTTTCTTCCATTGAAGATGGAGAGGAGGAGGTTGTCTTGCTGGTAAGGGTTTGGGGTTAGAGAGAGAAAGCTTTGCTTTGGGTTGGGTTAGGGTTAGGTCAATCTCTCTCTCTCTCTCTCTCTCTCCCTCCCTCTGTCTCTGCGTCTGAAGTTCCCTTTTGGTTTGGAGGGTTGATGGATGGGATGAGTTTCTTTTCGGGTTGGGGTTCGGACAGATCAGAGTGCGCATGGGCGGTGGAGCGGGACCCAGCTCCCCCTCTCCTCTTCCTTCTCACTCTCTCTCCATTTTGCAAGTGGGATCCACATCATTATTGCCTGCTTTGCTCGACTCCAGTCTTTGTTGTTTGAGGTGATAGAATTTCGGCTTTAACCACTGTTGCATTATGCGGAAGTTCCGGCGATTTATTTTGAGATTGAGATGCTCTAATTCTCACAGTTCATTACGTTCTAACCTCGTATCGAATGACAGAGATCTTGACAACATGAAACCTCGTCATTCTCACAAGCAAAACGCGCCATTAGATGAAGAGCTAGAAAACTTCCTTGATTTCCGCCGTTTTCAAGTAGTCCTCGACCGATTACGCATTAATCCATATTCGATTGATCGATATGAGATTACCGTAAGAAGAAAAGAAAACATATGACTAAATCTCTTTGTTTCGTTATGGTGGCGCCTGCCAAGTAGTAGCGACTCGCTATATTCTTTTAACAGTTGACATCTATCCGATTTGAAGGTGCTACTATTATACATATCAAACTATATCAAATGGGCTTGATGGGATTAACCTGACTTAAGAGCACTAATTGCAAAAGTCAGTTGTTTGGAAATTGAAACAAGTGCGTCCGCCCTAGTCCCTCAAAGAAGCTTGTCGATATACTTATAGTTTTAAGGATATAAGGCCCCACTAACATGGGAAAAGAAGAATTACATGATCACAAGTTCGGACTCCTTGTCCTAAACCTAGTCGTGGCAAGTAAATTACGACCATTCGGAAGTTGACCGCAGCCAGATAAAACTATGTGCTAGTTATTTAACCAAAATTGAGACCGATGTATGGATGGAAAGTCTGTCAAAAGTTTGATGTTGAAAAATCAGCGAAAACATCCTTAATCAGCGTGGTCGGGATCGCGGACCTTGTTTAGAGAAAGATGCCGAATTTTTCGATCCAATGTGTAAGTTTGCTCTATATACAAGTTAGGACACGTAAGGATGAGCAAGCCAGACTAACCGAATCGGATCGAACTAGTCCTATTCTCGGTGACGTCGGTCCACTTTCCGATTCCATCAGTGATTTTCGTTTCAGTTCTCGATTTGGGAGGGACCGG